>OX453075.1:4583229-5920318 GCA_949699795.1 Spicauda simplicius | reverse complement strand
ACAAAAAATGATTTCGGTATGAAATAAGTAATATGATGTTGGTAAACATATTTTACCAACATTATTACTTATTTCATACCGTAGTTGTATAAGCTTAGTAAATTTTCAGACCGTAACATGAAAATTCTCTGAAAAAACATAGGTGTCTGAAACATTTCCTAAACAAGTCTGCGTATAATTTACGAGCAGCAATAAAAGTTTTCGCAGTGAAAGCGGCGCGCGATATAAAACTTGGTCCTAGCACGCTTTACGAGCATATGCAAGCTACAAGTATGTAGGTAACCTTTTGAGAAGCAGTCACGGCATCGATCTGAAACGCAAAAGGCTTCGATTCCCGGTCAGACATCAGCATAATGAATTTAGGGCTTAATGAAAAAGTGATAGAACACAAATGCTTTAATTGCGAAGGTACTACTGCCACTCGTCAACTCTCGTCGACCCATTATTGTCCCACTGCTGGGCACGGGTCTTCTCTCAGAATGAGAGAGCTTAGGCCATAGTCCACCGCGCTGGCCAAGTGTGAATTGGTGGACTACTGCCATACTTAATCGTATTTATAGCGTAAAGCAGTTCTTGTCTTTGGATGAAAGAAAGTGGTAGGTCACTTTCTTATGAGGTGATAATTTTAGTCTTCAGGAGTAACAGCGCATAATTGACTTCCGATAGAACGCTTGTACTGAATGAAGTTGCTTACAGATGTCAATGAACCCTTGTACTGAATGAAGTTGCTTACAGATGTCAATGGGAAGTAATTACCACTTTTAATCAGGTGGACTTTCATTAAAATGTTGAAAGCCTCTTATAAGTGTTTTTTCCTGACCATACCCTTCAAAACAGAACACAGAATAGCATTTACGCCTCTGGAGCTGAAGCGTGTAGAGGGTCGCTTAAAAAAATTAAAAAATCACTTTATTCATTTCAAAAACAGGTCGTAATTCTAATGGCAAGGGCCCCTGTACTAGCTTATAGACCTGTCTTACTGGATACCCCACTCTTCAACACAGACAAAGAATAGTAATTATATAAATGTTTTGATGAAATTAACTTTATTATGTTTGACAACGTCAACTTCTTTTCTTTTTTTTTGATGAATAATCTAATTACATAATGTGATCATATCATATCCTTATATCTATTTACAAGGTTCATTGTAAACTTATTGTACCGTGGTTTCACCCGTGTTGAAAAATTTGACCTCAAACTAATTTTAAATATACGCGATGTACAAAAAACTTTCACTTTTATTATATTGCCTATTGGGAGCATGAGTGATCAAAATCAAAATGAGATAAACACTCGAAATTACTCTAATAACTTAAATGGACGATTTAGTTACTCCATGTTCTTCGAAAAGACGATGTTAAATATTACTTCCCTTATATAAAACAAACACTGAGAAACTCCAAAATGCACAATCTATATATTAATACGTGAAGCAAAAAGTTGGGATGCATTTTTAAGTAACTTGCCGCGGAGGAGGATGAAATTTCGGTTATAGTAAACGTAGAGAAGGAGTGCGGAATGTTAATATTTTTTTCAAATAATGCATAAAAAAGACCTAAAATCAATTAAAACACATAACATCCACTTACCGTGCATTTGTCACAAACACATAAATAATAAACAAAATAGAACATTCAATGTCTTACTATGAACACACAACGTCAAAAATGTCAGATGTCTTTGTTAAATACCCGCTATTGCTTTTTAATGAAGCTCGGCTAATTAAACCTCTCTTTACCTTTAACGGATGCTATCAAAATAACTTGAAAATTCGTACTACTTTGGACAATATGAAGTTTAGTTTTTTAATTTAACTGTCTACTTGTCTACTGACTAATTTTGTTAATTGCACAAATCGCAAATTTCGCATTAGCTGCCTTTTATTTCGTGCGCTTTACGGATACGCTTTTCGAAATTTGATTAAAGCCTTAAGCAGCGGTACGTGTGAAATTTTCCGCAGTTCCGTATAGTAACGACTGGCCGGATAGCAGTAATAAAAGTTTTTGTATAAAAGCTATAAAGTTGCCGTCCTTCTCTGATGCTTTACGAGTGTGCGAGCGAGATGGAGCTTTTTACGTTGCAGCTTTATAGCTGATCCATGCATTGAGCTTAACGTAGATCAGCTTTTGAATTTGCTGGAAATCGTGAAAAATTAATTAGGATGTCGTAAACTCTTGAATATTAGATTAAGTTTTCTTTGGTCATTAATAATTTCAAAACTAGCACTGAGTAAAGTACCTACAGTATGGCGCACAATTTTTTTTTAATATTGTATTTATGAGATTTAGAGGTAATTTAGATTTGGCCTTGGGACTCTTAAACGTGCAGGAGAGTTCATTCAATTCAGATAAACCAGATCTAGGAGAAGTTAACGAGCATGCAGTCCATCTGCCGGTAAGTGACCACTTTGAAGGTGGTAGAACCAGTGTATATTGTTTTCTACCACCTATTTCTAGCGTGGAGCATTTCTTGCGTTTCGATGGAAGGGTGTGGTTGCCGGCACACTTTCACGTGAGGCGACCATCATAGTCCTCGGGAGAAGCAACGCGCCTGTGATTGACTTCAGATGGAACCCATGTTCTGTATGAAGTTGATTACAGATTATCATGGGCGGCAGTGACCACTTACCATCAGGTGGACTGCATGAACGTTTGTTACTTCAGTCAGATAAAAAAAAACTGTCAGCCAATGAACTTTTGTTACCAATTCAATATAGAAATATGGTCAACCTAAAGACAATCGCAGGTACCTTGCACATCGTGAGGAGTAAAATAGTCGCTTCATCTGAAGGTCAGCCGTCATTTACGGCCTTTCACCGATATGTAAGAACTCTTTCACGCTAACAATAGCTCTGGTGTTATCTTTTGATAGGTGGTAGAACCAATGTAGCGTAGTTCGACCGGGGAGGTACCACCGCCACACCCATTTCTAGCGTGAAGCATTTCTTGCGTTTCGATGGATGGGTGTGGTTGTCTGCACACTTTTATATGAGGCGACCATCTTAGTCCTAGGGAGTAGCAACGTATCTGTAATTGATTTCAGATAGAATCAATGTTACATATGAAGTTGCTTACAGATATCCATGGTCGGCAGTGACCACTTACCATCAGGTGGACTGCATTCTCTTTTGTTATTTATTTAGGTATTTAAAAAAAATCTCCCCGGTTCAAACCGTACTGGTTCTACCATCTATCAAGTATAGTCGTTGATATTTTATATCACAGCAAGTATTTGTTATATATACTAATCACCTATCGCAACGGTCGAAATTCATAGGTATGTGTTTTCACAATAAGACATTGAATGTTTTATCTCGTTTATTATTTATTGATGTGTTTGTGTCAATGCAAGGTAGTGTGTGTAATGTGTTTTTAGTTAATTTTATGTATGTTTTATGCATTATTTGATAAAAATATTAGCATTTCATAATCCTTCTCTACATCAACTATAACCGTGCGTAATTTATCCTCCGTCTGCGGCAAGTATCTTAAAAACGGATCACAAGTTTTTGCTTAACATTAATATATAGATAATAATGTATTGTATACAGTAGTTGTAGAATTTCCTTAAGTACAGACTACGAATAATTTACGACTCGTTTGGTAGTAAAACTTCGCAAAAACCGGCATCAAAAAGGTTTTAGTTCGGAGGGAGTTTTATGACTGAGTAATTAATGTTGAGCTGGCTAGCGTAGTAGCTCATTTTTAAATAGTTTTTGATTAATTTATTTATTAATCTCTCCATTATTATTCTTATTTTAGGATGTGGAGAGTTTAGTACCATAGACCACAATACATGATAGATTTTTAATCGTACAACTTATATTATTTTCTAATGAGCACATCGATAACTATAGTCCATTTTTCAGACTTGCTTTAAATAGTAAACAAACCACCAAAATTCTTAGATATTTAAAATCTTGAACCTTGGACTTCTAGAGGTTTTTTAAATATGCCAATTGACGCAAAAACATTAAAACCGTGATTTCAGATGTTCGTCATAACCCATCCATTTCTGGGTACGCGTCTCCATGCGTATTTAAATGGAAGTGGCTAGGATCCTCCCCTTATATTTTTCCATATCACGCTTTCTACACTCATAGCCCCACATTAGGATTTCCTATCTCATGGGTACCATAGAACCACACTGAGACGAATACACAAACACGAAGACCTAGACAAGAATCGAAATTCATCGTTCAGATACTCTGCCGGGGATCGAACCCGAAACCCACTGAGTGTCAGATCGGTATGGTAGCCGATCTGCCTCGCGGGTCGTCAAGAAGACATTATCTGTGAAAACTATACGTTACGGATACTTGCCCCGTATTATGTCTCCTGGAAGAACCAGAATAGTCCAGAATTTATTCCCGTCTTCCGGTATCTCGTATCGGTGCATCGCCTTTGTTGGCGCTATCTCGGAATCGCAGTATCCATGACTATCTTACTTTGTATAACCTTGGACAATGCTGGTTAACGTATACAGTAGGGATGTGACGTATATTAATTCGTTATTATTATTAATTATAATATTAATAATACGAATATTAATATTAATATTAAAATTATTAATATTAATTATTAAAATTTATTCGCATTCGCGAATATTCGCATGTTTTTAGATATCGCATTCGCAAGAATTGTGCAAATGTTTTTGCGAATATTGACTTACAGTGCTTTGAAAAAGATGGTCGCCAAATTTATACAAATTAAATTTGAACTGCAGTAGGTCGATTAACAAAAAGGTAGGCCAAATTTATTTCCTCAGGCACCCTATACTAAGAATTGAAACAAACCAACGGTGCCATTAGCATTCGCAAATGTCGGTATATTAGATATATTAGATCAATATGTATTTTTTTAATTGCAATTAGGCGAATTTGTATTCAAACTTAAGTAAACGCTTTTCCAATGACCTACCACAACAAAAGACCCATTTAAAAATGGAACTCGGATACGAGACGAGACGATCGTAAAACGAAGCCTCTAGTGATGGGTGATGAATATGTCGATATTGAACAAAAAATATTATGTATGAAGTCTTCTACATTAAGTATATTAGCTTTCACGATATGAATTCAATTAGTTCTAATAAAATGTATTAATAATAAAATGAAATAACTTAACGCTTTCATATTTTTTTAATTATCATACATTGCACATAGCATACATTGATTAACATACGTTTAATAGGAAAATTTACATCAATACAGTCTTGTTTCAAATCTTGCATGAGTCTCAAATGGGCTGAAAGTTAGATATTAGTTACAATCCATTTAAAAGGTTCAAAAACCAAGACTGACAGATTAATTTCTACTCTAACGTGTAGAAGCGCTTCAAAATTTCGGTCATCCATTCAAATTCATTCCGATCACGCCTGACATTAGTTAATTTTGTGACATGCTTGCAAGCTACACAAACCACATGGATATTCCCACTAATTTAATATGCAATACATTTGTACATACACAGCCTTAAGAATAAATTAACATAAATGTTGTAAGTTGCTATCGAAAGCGTAAAGAGTCTTATTTTACACGACCTTTTAATTATCGCTAACGTAAGATAATGTCGGGTTTTCAATATAAGGGGTTTAAATGCGATAGACATTTATAGATTATTTTATTAGTACGCTATTTAACTATCGCGTCTGAGTAATAATCTTAAGCATAAATTTACTTTTTGTACCTTGTCGTTGATATTGGCTATAAAATTGTGAACTTCATAATATTTTTATTACTAACAAACATAAGATTTAATAATATTGTCATAATACATTATAAACAGTAGATACTATATGTCAGCGCGACACCGCGTATTTATGAAAAACACGTCGCCGATAATAATTATTTTAGTTAGTTTAAATATCGAAAATTGTTTGTTTATTGAATTAGCAACATTTAATGATTTTGAGAATTGTAATTTAGTTTACCCTTCATAAATTTGTTATTGTCACACCACCAAACATTGTTATAAAAAGACGAGCGAACGCCGGTAGATAAAGATTCTCGTTTAACCGTCGAAGCGATCGGACCTCCTCAATTGTGAATAAATCGAAGAAGTTTAACTGCTGTGTTTTACTTGAAATCTTGAAGAAAGGAAAATAATGAGTACTTATGGGTTTCCAAAAATATACCCATTGCATTGCGTTAAACTTTTAGATACTCCGAATTAGTAATGTGACTGATACTTCATAGCCCTTATTACAATCTTAATAAATGCTATATAGCCCCTCAAATGCTTTCGATTTTTTTGATGAAACTTTTTTTAATGAAACTGTGAAGTGTGTGGCGTACCTGGTAAAGTATCGACATAACAGTAATGAGGAACATCACTAAATATTTGATGTCGTCTGCTGATCATAAAACTTCTCGCACGTAAACGTCATCGCTGACATTAGGTAGCAGCTGCAGCGCTGTACGCATTTCCTTTGTGCGGCTACCGTTCAATAGTGGTGTTGCTTTTTTTGCTTAACGTGAATTTTGTCTAAGGTTTACATAACATGTTTTGAAAGAGTTCATATAACTTGGTTATCGATTCCGAACCAATAAATAACCAAATTCCGAATTTAAATAATTATCTTATAATAAACCTCTTTTTTGAAATCTTTTTGTAAAGTATCTGGCTGAATGGATGTCGATGAGGTGTGCATTAAAAATGTGGTTATTGATAGCTAAGATGGATGGTGTTGAAGTATTATTGTCTTCTAAATATTATTATTAATGAATATATAGTGATAGTGTGATAAAAAATAAATAAGTATTGAGAATGTGATGGTAAATAAACGAATAATGACAAGATTTGTCGACCCGCGTGGCGGAGCGGTTACCATACCGGTCTGACGCGCAATGGCTCCGGGTTCGATTCTCGGCCAGACAGGTATCTGAATAATGAGTTTAGATTCGTGTTCTGGGTCTGGGTGTTTGTGCATTCGTCTCATGTGTGTCCATGGTACTCACGACACAGGAGAAAATCCTACTGTGGGGCTATGAGTGTAGAAAGCGTGTTAAGAATTAAGATATGTTAATAATTGCTACAATATCAGCTAAAGATGTGGATGTGTAAATTTTTATTTTGGTGTAATAGATGAACCGAATGTCTACCTGTAATACTGAACTTTGAGGACGACTCACACTTGACTGGTTTTTCACTTACTATACTAAGTCGAAATAGCATGGTGCATAGGTGGTAGAACCAGTGTAGTTTGACTGGGGATACCACCGCCACACCTATTTCCAATGCATTTCTTGCGTTTCGATGGAAGGGTGTGGTTGCCGGCACACTTTTGTATCGCGACCATCATAGTCCTCAAGAGTAGCAACGCATCTGTGATTGACTTTAGATAGAACCTACGTTCTGTTTGAAGTTGCTTACAGTCCATGGGCTGCTGTAGCCACTTACCATCAGGTGGACTGCATGCTCGTTTGCTACTTCAATTAGATAAAAAAGCGTGTAGTACTGATAATAAGCAGTCACTGCTGTCTTCTGATATCTGGATCAAACTTGTTATAGAATAGATGGGGGGGGGGGGGAGGTTGAGTTGAGAAGTACTATCACACATGCGATTATTATATGCCGTCTACTTTCTCGTTTTTAAAGTAACGTGATTTATTTCGTTTAGGTCTCACCTCATCAATCAATCAACCCATTATTGTCCCACTGCAGGGCACGGGTCTTCTCTCAGAATGAGAGAGTTTAGGCCGTAGTCCTCTGGCCAAGTGCGAATTGGTGGACTAGTGAAGCCTGAATAACCTAACAGCTTAGTATTTCACAGCGTTGCTTGCCTCTTAAATATCAAAGTATTGATAGTCATTTTAGTTGGTCAATTGGTGGACACTGTTTCACCTCAGTTGCTACTACTAATAAGTTGAAGTGTTAAAATGTACCGTATTACTAAGACTCCGTTGTCCGTTTGTCTGTCACAAGGCTGTATCTCATAAACTGTGATAGATAGACAGTTGAAATTTTCGTAGATGATATATTTATGTTGCCGGTGTAACGAAAAAAACATAATATTTAAAAGGATTCATATTAATATTATAATTGTCGAAGTGTGTTTGCTTGTTCCTCTTTCACGTCGCCACATAGCTATTGTATGATATGGTTTATATGCTGGGAGATAGGAGGGCGGAGAGTGATGTAGGATACTTTTTACCGCGCCCTCTCATTCCCATGAAAATATCGATGTTTTGTTAGTTGATACATATTTAGTAGTTCCAGACCTTGTTAATAGATGGCGTTAGTAAAATTCATTTGCAAGTTCTGATTTACGCTATCAAATGCTAATGTTATGCGAAGCCGCGGGTAATAGCTTGTGTTTATATAAATATTTAACCCGAGATTCCCGTACAACAGAATGGATCAAAACACTCGACGTGGTATTGCCAAGTTCAGAAAAAAATATCATACATCATCATACATCAAACGCGATTTTTATAGATAATGGACGGAACTCTTCTCCCGCAAGTCCGACTCACACTTGACCAGTTTTTAATTTATCGATCGAATGTCTACGTCTTACATTAATTGTTGACATCTGGTACACAACTGTAAAAAGCCTCGTTATAATAATTCACGATACACATTAATTTAAACTTGTAATTAATTTAAATGCATTTAAAATACGCTACATAAATTTAAATTGTCAAGTTCTGTATTATTTATTGTCTATTGTACCAGTTCGAAATGAACCATATTTTATTATATAGCGCTAACCTTGCGCTAACCAGGCTTCGGTGCTCGGCTTATGTTCCCGTGGGAGCATCGGCACAAAAAAGACACAAAATCACTTATATTTAAATGCAATGTTATATAAAATCCATTGAATTACTAATAATAGTAATTAGACTAGAAGATCCCCGCGACTCCGCGCGAACCATAATCCATCCATTAGACTTTTAAAGTGCACTGTTGGACATCACACCCTCCTCGTTTTGTCAACAGACTCCAATTAGGTTTGGTAGATAAAATGATAGGAAGAATAAGTGGTCCTATAATGTTTTCTCGTTGAGTGGTGGGATAAGCGTCTACAGAGTTTCAAATTTTTTAAAATTAATCTATGATATGGAATTACTCGAATACATCATGTTAGGGCAAAGTGAGGTTAATTACACCCTAAAATATGTCTAATTTGCTATTCTGACGATTTAAGTATATCCTTGGGGGGTAGGAGGTTAACAAAGTTGCATAATAAGTACGACGTCTTTACTCACTCAAGCGCGCCAGATTAGGATAAGCGGAGGTGAATTAGAACCTGAGATGTGTCCAATTTGCTAATCTGACGATTTGAGCGTCACCTAAGGGGGTGGGAGAGTTACTAAGTTCCCTTGGGAGTACCCACCTATGCTAAGGCCGCATACTTGCTGGAGGTACTTATCAATATATAAAGTATCTTACTTCATATTAATCTGCCGCGCTCGAGTATGTCCCAAAATCCCCTCTTGGGCTCCCCTACTATAAAGACAAATACTAAGTTTTGAGATTGCATCAAATTGTGCGAATTTCTGAAACTACTTTCAACCTCCATTTTACAAATGGTGAAAAATAGTTATAAAAAAAGGAAAAAGGAAAAAAAAGGAAAAGACTAATTTTCATTAAGTTAGCATCAAAATTAGCGGTTTTTGCACGAACTTGTAAGCCCATTTTATATTAATAGTAGTTCAACTGTGCGTTGATATGTCAGTCATTAGTCTTTAGTCAGAATTAGTTTATAAATATGTGTCAATAAAGAAATGTAATTATTCAAAACACTGAGAAGTATCGATGCAAAAATCCCCAAAATATTTTTCCATCCCGTTAAGCGAAGAGTTTCAAGTAAATACGAAACACGTCTTCAATAAATTCTGTCAAAGAATGTTTATCCGAAATTTAACATTAAGTGTAAACTTAATGTGCGATTTACATAAACGGCAGCGATTTGGCTCATTTATTTTATTTATAATTATTTATTTTAGAAAAATAGTATTTTTAGTGAATATATGCTTAATTTATTTTAGTTATTAATTATATTATAAATATTATGTAATTCAAAGTTGATTGATAAAATAAATAGCTTGACGCATAAAGGGATATATTATAAAATTATTATTTTATGTTTCTCGTTTTTTAAAGTCAGGTAAACATACCTAACACCGAGATCCAATACTGTTTATCTAGAAGCAACAACATACACGGGGTAATATAAAATCTAGACAGACATCAGCCTTCCCCGTCTCGGATCGTAAAACGTTCCTAAAATAACCCATAAAATATTGTCTGAGTATTTAAATTTATCTCCGCTCGCCAAGCTTACCGGAAACTCACTCGATCTCCCCTCGATATTACCTCAAAAGCCTATTTTACGGTATCAGAATATATCGTATTAAATTTTTCATAACACGACAATGAGACTCATATTGTACTAATTTCATATAGGTGATGACCCTATATGAAATTGGTACAATATGAGTCGCATTGTCGTATTGAGGCATCCAAACAAAATCATTGTATTAAATATACGTAAAAAAATATCATTATTATGTTAAATCTTAGTTCATTTGTTTAATCACTACATAGTATAAAACGAAGTCGCTTTTCGCTGTCTGTCCCTATGTATGCTTTTATCTTTAAAGCTAAGTTACGGATTTCAATGCAGTTTTTTTTAATAGATAGAGCGATTCAAGAGAACGGTTTTTGTGTTTAATACATGAATAATATAGAGGAGAAACACTACATATATAGGAGAGACACAGTTGGGTAAAAAGACCACAATAAAAATTATCTAAGAATAGTGATAGCTTAATGGTTGAAACTTGCCCTCTCAATCGGGAGGTTCGAGGTTCAAACCCAGGCAAGCACCACTGATTTATGTGCGTATTAGAAATTAATTATCACTGTTTCAGTGAAGGAAAACATCACGAGGAAACCTACACACCCGAGAGTTCTTAAAAAAACGTTCTCGGAGGTGTGTGAAGTCCACCAATTCGCATTTGGCCAGCGCGGTGAACTATAGCCTAAAAACTCTCTTATTCTTTGAGAAGACCCGTGGATTATTTAACTCCATTGTCTGGGGTTATATAATTCAGTGTCTCGTTCATATAATCTAACTAGATATATACGCAATAACTTTACCCACGACACTTCAAAGATGTCGTCGGGTTATTCTAGTACATTTTAGTGGATAATTAAACACGCCACTTTTATGGCACTTGTGACAGAGCGCGGTTGAAATTTTCATCATAAAACGCGACGTAAAGGTGATTCTGGACGAGATATTAACGTTTGTTGAATTCAGGTGCCGCGCCCGTAAAATAGTTAAATGTTACATTTCTATTAAGACGTTTCTAGAACTTGGCTTTAGGTATTTAGCATTCAGATTAAACCTTGTATTCCCACATAGGCACACACGCACACATACACGCGAACAAATACACTCGTGTTATTATAATAGTTAATTTTACTATTATTATTATTTAATTTAATATATCTTAAATAAATTTGACAAAATCATTATTGAATATTATACTGTTAATGAATCGAAAGTCTGTCAAAGAATCTAAATCAGTTAACATTTTTAAAAAATTACTCAAGCAACATATCTTATTAAAACAATAAAATGAACATAATATAGAGATTATATCATCGCAATACTATAAGTACCTATATAAAGCTAAAAAAAAATCATATACGAAAAATAATATATATACTTTATATACATAAATATAATAAACTTAAATACAATATTATGTAGTAGTATATTATCTAAACATCCACTATTTAAAAAAAAAAAAAAAACTACAACAAAGTACAGCATTTGTAATTTTTCACTTACCTGAATACTAAACCTAAATAAATAAAAATAAACACAACATGTAATAATACTACACAAATCACATAAAATATAAAAGTAAAATAAAACAAACAAAAATAGACGACTACGCTCACCTTTCTGCAATTAACTTGAAGTCACATCTAGCCGACACTATCGCTACGTTAACTTTTGTTAACAGATTCCACCTATACCGCCGTCCCAGTGTTGTTAACAAGTAGCAAAATCAAAATATTATTTGTAGTCTACCCTCATGCTCATTACTTATGAATGTTTTTTATTAATTTTAAGTTCTCATATAAGTGAATTGTAAACAATTCTTTTGAGAATAAATGATCTTTAACCATTAATGTTAATACTTACTCTGAAGGTAAATGGGGAACCGCTTCCTGTTTACTCCCGAACAAGACTTTTGGGAGTAGGGGACTAGTGTTCGCCCTGTAGTTCCGGGATCAGAATAGGGCTACGGCATCCCCTGCCTGTCGTAAGAGGCGACTAAAAGGGGCTTCCGGGGTTGCAGACGGCTAGAGTGGGAGCTCGAACCGTTCGGTCAGGCAATCCCGGGAAGGACGGCGGTATGTGTGGTCGCATACCGTCGTAAAGACTAGACGGAGCGGTGGGCCCAGCCGCCCAACTGGGAGGAGCCCGATGGGGCAACGCGCTCGGAGGATTCCGGTTGAAGTCGTTTCGAGATCCCGGCATCATCTCATGGCATGTTGTATATGTTTAAGGCAATAAATATTTATTATTATTATTATTTATCAAAGCGTAAAAGGGAAAAATAAACCTAGACACAAAGGAAAGAATCGCGGTGAAACGAAGATACTTTTATCCTAAAATATGTACGATTCCCGTGGGATAGAATAAACTTAGGTGGAGCGAGCATAACTAGAAAGTCAAGAAGATATTGACAACTTTGTATCAAACTAATCATCGTATCATCATTAGCTTAGTCTGTACATAATCATTACGTTCTACAAATGATGAGTTGGACCGCAGTAAGTATGTGGTTACTGACAATGATTATGTGAGGAATTTTATTGAAATATCCTTTGTATTATCCGATATAATGTCTGATATTATTGGTATCACTTTGCGGAATCGTTTCGTTGTCGTAACGATGTATGGAGGTCGTTAGTGATGAGGAACGAGGGTGTTTATTTTCTTATTTTCGTTGCTACCTCAGAATTACATGGTGTTTTCTGATCGTCGGCGAAAAACTCGCTAACGATTAAATAGGATAAATATTTTTATCATATTTTTTTTATTATTATCGCGTAAGTTTGTGAGGATGTATGTATGTTTGTTACTATTTCATGCAAAAAATACTTGTCGGATTTCAATTTCATTTGATGTACAGATAGTTTATGACCTAAATTAGCACATAGGATACTTATTACTTGAACAAAACGGGTGAAACCGCATAATACGTTAGGTATTATATACCTACCTAGTATAATATTACAAATATTATTATTACCTAAATCTTGAAGAATATCACTTTAAATAGATTTTATAAGATAAATTTTATAACGGGTAGTCAAGATATATTTTTAAAATCTTTCTACCCAGTTGCATCGATGGTGTTCACAGCGACATTGATGATTTGAACCCCCGGACTTGGCAGCACTGTCAATGGTCAGGTCGCTTTCGACGTTGATTAACATTATACATAATAATTATCCGAGCTTTCAAAGCCTAGATTCATCCATAATTTGTTAATGTTATTTTGCCGTCATGTAAGATTATTTTGGTCGTCGCTTATCGCCATTCGTTTTAGATAGAACAACTTACTTATTTGCCCACGCCTCTCTCCAGATCATCGCTTACAATTGATAAGCCGTTATTTATTACCCCTTGTACACCCGCCTTGTAATTATAAATGTATCTTAATTTTACTAACTCCAACTGAAGGACATATATAATCGAAATCTTATTTAAAATTGGCTCGTGGCTTTCATTACATTAATTTGATTTGACAGTAGCATTATCGTCAGGGTACTAATAAAACATATGTATCGACCTTTTTGTATTTTTTTGCTCTTTAATACGAGTGGAGGGCGGCGTAAGCCTACTACACCTTCTGATAATATATCAGTGCAATTCAACTTGTCATCACTACACAGTATAAAACAAAGTTGCTTCGCGCTGTCTGTCGCTATGTGTGTTGAGATCGTTGGAACTACGCTACGGATTTTAATACAGTTTTTTTAATAGCGTGATTCAAGAAGAGTTTTTATGTACATGCAAATATAGGAATGAACCCTGATAATTGTAGATTTTTTACTTTTAGGCGGAACGAAGTTCGCCGGGTCAACTAGTTAGTCTATACAAATGATATGCACTTGCACTGCAAGATATTTCGACATGGATATGGCCTTAGCAATAATGACATAGATATCTTTATTTATTGAAATTCTATTTCATGATTTATGAACTTTCATTACCATGAAAAAAAAAATATGATTGTAATTTTATTTAAAAAATAAAATTGATATAATTAAGAAAAAAGACAAACCCGCTGAGTTTCTTGCCGGATCTTCTCAGTTGAGGTCGTATTCCGATCCGATCCGGTGGTAATGTAAGAAAAAAATGTAACTGACAATTTGCAAGTGCCCTCGTAGGCCTATACAAAATAAAGACATTTTATTTCATTTCATTTCTATGATTCTATGTCTTTGTTGTTTAATTAGTCTTATGCACCGTCGGCAACTTATTTGGATGAAATCTCTGAAATTTGTACGGATATAACAATTATAAACAAAAAAAAAAGAGGGACGGAGGAGGGAGAGAGGGAAAAGGGATAATAGAACAGCAAACAGGTAGTAGGTTCTCCGTAATGTGTAAAGTGGGCTACATAAACATGGGCGGGAAGGAGATAGCATCGTACCATTACTATAGGGCAGGGGCCATAGCAAATCATAGGGCAGTGGCCAAGTAACGGTAACGGTAGATAACGCTATAGACGATGATTGGTGGGCTTTACAAGCTATATGGTACCATACCATTATATGGCCATGTACTTATGGCAGTGACGCTAGTGGGTTGTTTGCCTCTGGATGGAGGAGTCCTTGGTTCGAATTCTCATGAACTGATTTTTCGAAGTATTTTGCATTAGGTATTAATTATAAAGTTGTACCTACATGTATTGAATGTATGGCATGGCATATATTTCCAAAAAAAGTTGGAGTGTGAGTACCTATAAGTAATGATAGATAATTCTATATTTTTTTATAATTTTGTCTGTATTTACGACTGCGTAATTCAATGTATATGGTAGAATTCAATTTGGATTCTGATGCAGAATCACGATCTTGATCGAATGCTTCGAGATCACGAAAGTAATTATTTTCAGGCAAAAAATATACACATGCATAAATTTGAAAAAAATCAAGTGAGAACATCTTTTAAATTATAAATCACAATTTGTGGGTTGTAAATTATGTCGTACGTCCATTTTCAAAATATTAATTACAATCGTGTTCAAAATATGCGTAATTTATCACATATCATGTTTCAATAACGTAATCAGACTTCAGGAGGTATTTCTTGAGAAATTTGGTCATGCCTTTAAGAGGAGATATCAATGTTGAGGAGATATCAATGTTGATTCTCCTTCTGAGGTATTCCCGGAGCGCTATGACATGGGGTTCTTCAAGAAAGGTGCGAAAAGAGCTCTCCTTCACAGCCGGCGATGCATTGGCGACTCCTCTGGTGTTGCGAATGTCCATAGGCGACGGTGACTACTTTCCATCAGGTAGCCCGTCTGCCTTATCGTTAGGTACAATTTATAAAAAAAAAATGTTACCAGTTCATCAATGTTAAACCAAGTTACCAAAAAGTTGAAAACTTTTTTTATCTGACTGAAGTAGCAAATGAGCATACAGTCCACCTGATGGTGGTCACTGCCGCCCCTGGACATGTGTTAGCAACTTCATATATAACATAGGTGCTATCTGAAGTCAATCACAGATGCCTTATAGTAAGTGGAAACTGCTGCCAATGGACTCCCTTAAGCAACGTTATATAGAACAGGGCTTCTGTCCGAAGCCAATCACAAATGAGTTTCTATTTCCGAACACAAAAAGGTCGCCTCAAATGAAAGTGTCAGGCAGCCACACCATTCCACCGAATAGCTGGATCTTAATCTTATCTTCACAGGAACCGTTTCCATGTGGTAGAACTAGTGTAGTCGACCGGGAGGTACCAACGCCACACCTATTTCTAGCGTGAAGTATTTCTAGCCTTTTGGTGGAAGGGTGTGATTAGAAGGTCGTGCGGCTCACTTTCATAAGAGGCGACTGCCTTAGTCATCGAGAACTTACATACTCGTAGAACCTTTGTTCATGGACGGCAGTTGTCACTTATTATCGATAGTGAAAAGTGATAGTCTAATGATTGAAACTTACCTTCTCGATCGGGAAGTCCGAGGTTCAAACCCGGGTAACCACCACAGATTTTTCTAAAATTATATGCGTATTAGAAATTGATTATCATTGCTTTTCGGTGAAGGCAAACATTCTTTAAAAAAAAACGATCTCGGAGGTGTGTCAAGTCCACTAATCGCACTTGGCCAGCGCGGTGGTCTATGGCCTAAACTCTCTCATTCCGAGAGAAGACCCTTACCCAGCAGTGTTACAATAATGGGTTGACGACGATCAGGTGGATTGCAGGGAAAAAATCTATTATGGATCATTAATTACCATATCTTAAATAAAATAAACCTAAATAGGTTCTAAGTACCTAAAAATGTACGAACAAATCAATAAGCTTCCAATTCTATTTTATCCGAATGCGTTAGATTTATTTGAATGGTAGCACATCCCGTTTAGGAGAACGATAAAATCACAGAATGCTCCCGAGTCCCTTAGAGGAACAAAAGGTTCTTTATATGGGATAATGTTCCTTGGTCCTCCGGCAGCGGGGTGGCATAATCTAAAATGACTATCAATACTTTGATATTTATGAGGCAAGCTGTTAAATACTAAGCTATTAGGTTATTCAGGCTTCACAAGTCCACCAATTCGCACTTGGCCAGCGGACTATGGCCTATAACTCTCTCATTCTGACAGACGATCCGTGCCCAGCAGTGGGACAATAATGGGTTGACGAGAGGCTTCGCTAACGACACGCCAATGAGTATCCTGTGTGTAGGTAATTTAGGATTTTGATGACCAGCGTGGCGGAGCGGTCACCATACAGGTCGCACACGCAGCGGGTTCTAGGTTCGATTCCCGGCCAGATTGATAGATGAATGTTAAATTTAGGTTTCTGTTCTGAGTCCGGGTGTTTATGTATTCGTCTTTGTAAGTCCATGGCACCAACGACACAGGAAAAAATCCCACTGTGGGGCTGTGTGTGTAGAAAGTTTGACGTCATAAACTATGTGTGTACCAAATTTCAGCGAAACTCGTCCTTGCAAACTTTCATATTTATAATGATAGGTAATAATAAGATTTATCTCGGTTTTACTGACGTAAGGCTTGAATATGAACTGCTTTATTACAGGCTTCTGTTGAAGGCTCTAAAGGACAGCCCTTGGAAACCCGTTTATTTAGTATCTATAAGTACTTGTCTTTAAGTATTGTACATATACTTTATAAATTTTGTGTGTTTTAAACGTATGGACGACAAGACAGACATAAAAATCTAAGACCTATAGAGAATTCAATTGTTGCATATTCTCTTTTTTTGCTAATTTGTACCATGTACACAAAAGCGTCACTTTCATTATTTTATATGGATTATGTCATTGACCTCTTTTGGCCTATACAGCTCATCAAATGAACGTAATCACTGAAGATAAATCCAATCAAGTAAATAGTTGATTAACTGGAACAATTCGACTCACAATGCCTAACTACCAATTTTTTGCTACACATTTCTGCCCAAGATTGTGCTTAATATTCCCACTTGCCTTTAAGAAGGTCCAGCCGACGTCATTAACCACATACCGACTCTATATATGTGGTCACTACCGACAAGTCCTTCACGGTTTAAGGTCGATACCTCAAATATTTGCTTTATAGTGGTAATTTAAAGGCTTTTGAAATACTGCGATATTACATTAACACGTCTTAATCTTGTTGCTAGGGGCAAGATGAAACCGTTAATGGGCGCCTTTATCCTTATTAAGGCGCTGCAGTGCATTACATATGCGTTGGAACACATTTCAGTACTTAAATAAATATTACGTTTAACAAGTCTTAATCCTGTTGCTAGGGCCGTTGAGGCCTTGAATAGGTGTCTTTATTTTTATAAGAAGCTGCAAAAACAAAATTTGGTATTCAAATAATTATTAATTTGAAATAATGCGTGCGATATTATATTTAAAATATGTTAATCTTGTTGCTAGGGCCCAAGTTGCAACCAGTAATGGGACCTTTATCATTATCACGGAGATGTTGAATCAGAGTTAAATTTTAATATAAATTTTACGTTGAACTCTTCTTAATCCTGTTGCTAGGAGCCGCATTGACACCATTAATTAGCGCCTTTGTTTTTATAGACTGCTGTTGAAGCGCAATCCAGTTATAATATAAATATTACGTTTAACTCGCCTTAATACTGTTGCTATGGCCGTTGAGACCGTTAATGGGTGCCTTTATTTTTAACCAACTTCCTAAAGGAAACAGGTTAACTATTCGTCATGTATATTTCTATGCAAGTTCGGCGTTATTTCGCGATGCCGAAACCGACTAACAAAATTCGAATTGCATTTAAGAAGCTAGCTTCACAGGCACCATTTTATGTAAATTGAAAAATTCCAGCCAGTTTTTTCGGAATGGACAAAACATGGTTTCACATAACCTTTAATATAACTCGGGTATTTTGTAACAGATTTTTTTATTTTATAAAAGCCCTGCCCAAGAACAATTCTTTATTCAAGTAAATAATAACTGGAAATACTGCGCGCAATATTGCATTAACACGTCTTAATCTTGTTGCTAGGGGAAAGTTGAAACCGTTAATGGGCGTCTTTATCCTTATTAAGGCGCTCTTGAAGTACAGTATTCGAATAAATATTACGTTTAAACCCGTCTTAATCCTGTTGCTAGGGCCGTTGGGACCGTGAAGAGGCGCCTTTATTTTACATTAAGGCGCTGCCAAAACACAATTCGGTATTCAAATGATTTGTTATCTTCTCTTCTTTATAAAAATGAATGTCTGTATGTCCTCTATAGAATCGTAAACTATTTTGATCATTGATGATCTTTAGCAAAGTTGTTACTCATGAGCTCGCGCATGTTTCTGGTGTATTTTTTTTGTGATGGCGTAGCAACGCGCGAAATAAGTAAATACTAAGATATTTTTAAACACCAGTCTTTACTTATTTTACGAATTATATTTTTACCAACTGCGTCAGGGAACGTGCAACGCAATTTGGGGGGGGGGGGGGGTCTTATCAAACATTACGATGCTTTACAGGAGAGGAGGAAAGGAAGTTTGCACAACGCATTATGTAACGTGTTTGATTTATTATAAAGGCGAAAGTTTGTGAGTGTGTATGTTTGTTACTTCTTCACGTCTAAACGGCTGGAGCGATTTTCATAAAATTTGGTAGGGAGATGACACTCGGGATTAACTTTTTACTGTGGGAAAATATCTTATTCCCACGGGACAATCGATACATCGATTTTTGTGAACACGGGCGAAGCTGCGGGGTTCAGCTAGTTTAAGTATAAATCCTTATGATAGTAAGATACGGCCACAGCGAGGGGGTTCAAAATCTTCGAAAATTGTGTTACATAATACTTGAACGTTGCCTTAGAAGAAAGTTAATGTTCGTCGAGCCTGTATATGTTTGTATGTATGTCCATTTGTTTGGCATGCGCTATAAAGCCAACGGCTTGACGAATTGTAAACCACGACATATAATGAAACGACTCAGTTGTAAGTAGACCATTGTTGTCCACGAATTTGCACTTGGCCAGCGCGGTGGACTATGGCCTAAACGCTCTCATTCTGAGGAAAGACCCTGAGACTTATATTACATACATTATTACAGATACCTAAATTTATTAATTCGCTTTTGAGGTTGACTTTTTTTGAAATTATACTTATTTTGGCGTGTTAGGTTAGGTTAAAAATGAGAACAGTAAATTTTTACGATACGCGCGCACACCGTCACGAAAATCCGACACCCTGAAGATCGCTGTAGTCAACATTTTAGTTTCTTCTATTGTTAGTGTCGTTTTTCTACAACCGAAGAATAAGGCGAAAGAAAAAAAAAATATTTTTATCTTATCACGCCAAAGAAATATACCTAAGTCTTAACGTGTGAACATAAACACACACACTTTCTTTTTTTTAATATAACAATGTTACTTGTTAAAGTTTCACCGCGCCTTAATCTTGGGCGCTGAGAGCGTAGCAGCCACTTGATAGCGGGTAGCCCACACTCTGTCTCAGGTTCAAGTACCTACTATGCATGCAATTAACATTTTTCTTAATTTTAAAAATAGTTCCTGTGCAGAGACTTGCATAAAAAAAGGTTGAATGTTAATGCATTTTTTTCTGTGAAAAAAATTAAAAAAAAAATATGTCGACCTCCGGAAGCCATCTACAGCAGTTAAATTATATTACAAAAATATCCAAAGACCAACTAAGAGGTCTACCTCTTAGTACCTCTGTGAAAACTATTGTTAAAGTGTGTATCTTCTAGTTAGTCTACTAACTAGAAGATACATACTTTCTCACAAAAATAGCGTTTCTTTACAAACTAGCGATTAAATCCGTGTTGATTTGAACGACTATTTATATAAACATTATTATGACGAACATAAATGGTCAGGTGTATCGTAAAAATACAAATAAAAATGTTTAATGAACTTTAACCATGCAAACGAGAATCATAATATGGCCCTTCTGAACAGTTTAGTTGTAAGCCCTGTAATAACTGGTCAGTGAGTCTGACGCGCACGTAGCTAGGGGGGATTGGGGTTTAACCCCCCCCCCTCCGTCCCCATGTAGGGAACGTATACGGTTCGCCTATGGAGTCACCACCGCCACACCAATTTTTTTTACCACATCAATTTTTAGCGTGAAGCATCTCTTGCGTTTCGATGGAAGGGTGTGGTTTCCGGCACACTTTTATTTGAGGCGACCATCTTAGTCCTCGGGAGAGCAACGCGTCCGTGATTGATTTCAGATAGAATCTATGTTCTGTATAAACTTGCTTACAGATGTCCTTGGGCGGCAGAGACCACATACAATCAGGTGGACTGCATGCTCGTTTGCTACTTTAATCACATAAAAAGGTACCTTCCTGGTTAGGCCATTATTCGTTCTACCGCATTGCGGCCATGATCTAAACTTTTTTTTTTAGAGCCGTGCCCAGCTGTGGGACAGTAATAGATTGTCAAAACGAAAAGCAGTTCATTAGATTTTAAACGATTAAAATTTTAGATTTCGTCAACCCATTCTTCTCTCAGAATGTAAGGGTTTTAGGCCACCATGCTGGCCCAGCGCGAATTGGTAGAATATACATATCTCTGAGATTTTTTTTTAAAACCCGCGTGTGTAGGTTTCCTCACGATGTATTTCTTCATCGTAAAGTCATAATTAATTTCTAATACGCACATAATGTTAGAAAAATCAGTGGTGCCTGGGATTTGTTCTCGCGACCGAGGGGACAAACTTTAAACATAACCTACCTCTGCACCCTAAACTGAACTGTGATCGAAATTTTAGATTACGATCTATAAATTATCCGTATGAAGTTGACAAATAAGCAACCCGCCTCGTAATCAAACGCGTTCGGTGCATCGGTAAAAAACGAAGTGCGTATAGCATTCCGACTGCCGTATTTGGAACGGCGGGCGTGGACGCAACTTTGTTGCAAGCGAACCGGGTCAGGGCAAGAGCTTAGGGCGATTTGCGATTAGTTATTCACTTAATCGATTAGCACTTGCTTAATGTGTATATGAATGTTTTACGCCTAGCTTAGCAGGAATAGAAGCAATTTGAGTTTTAAGAGACATTCCATGTAGTGCAAAATGGTGAAATCTGTATCTACCTAAAATAAATTAAATACTGGTCTATATTTACCGTTCGCTCGTTTTCTATGTATTATCATTTAACATAAACATTATAGAAAAAAGTTTACGTCACTGCAATTAAATATTACGAAAAAAATCGATTACATAATTATCATATATCATATGTATCATCCGTCCGCATCACGCGGCTAACAAACTTCCTTTCAATTAACAGCCTAGGCTATTAACTAAACCGCGCGTTTCTACTAACTTTCTACATGATATTATTACTATCCTCAAATGTAAAATTTAATGAACTGGCAGGGTGAGACTTAGGCCCATCTTACAATATGGTGCGCATGTGACTAGAAAATGTTAGGTATGTCTAATAAAAATGTCTATGAACTATTGGGCGGGATAATGAAAAAAACAAGCTGTATTAGTATTATAACGAATAAACTCGCTGGCTGAGAAATTTACATATATTTATAAGAGCCAAACAATATAATATACAAAAAGAACTGGGCGATCACTTATCACTTACACCGCATCGATACGACCGCAACAGGTGGCAGATCCAACATTTAACTTAATGGTCACTGAACCAGTGGCCTACTGGTTGTCTTGAGCCAAGTACCTCTATTGTATTTAGTTGCAGATCGTCTTCACATTGCTTCTAATGCTGCCTGAGGGTACAACCCAATAATGTACCACGGCTGGGCACGGGTCTTCTCTCGGAATGAGAGAGTTTTAGGCCATAGTCCACCGCGCTGTCCATGTGCGAATTGGTGGACTTCACACAACTCCGAGAACTTTTTTTTAAAGAACTCTTGGGTGTGTAGGTTTCCTTACGATGTTTTTCTTCACCAAAAAGCAGTGCAGCAGCAGAAAAAATCAGGGATGCGTGACTGGGTTTGAACCTCGGACCTCCCGATTGAGAGGGCAAATTTCAACCATTAGGCTATCATTGCTCTCTTTAATGCTATACTTATTCTTAACCCAACATTTTTGAAGATTGTACGATATCCATATTCTGCAAAGGCCTATTTTACGAATATAAATATCTATTATCTAATATATAAAATTCTCGTGTCACAATGTTTGTTCCCGTACTCCTCCGAAACGGCTGGACCGATTCTCATGAAATTTTGTGCGCATATTGAGTAGGTCTGACAATTGGCCAACATCTATTTTTCATACCCCTTAGTGATAAGGATTGTCCATCCTTCACATTTTTGAAATTTTTTATTTGGCAAAATAACGTTTGCCGGGTCAGCTAGTTATTTTATAACAAAAGATAAAAAATGCGACTTCTTTATTATATTTTCACTCCTACAAAGGATTGTATATATAAGGATATACAATATAATCATTTACAATTATCTACTGTTCGATCGTCCCGGTTTTGTACGAAACTCTAAAAGCTTGTTAGAACATGAAAAACGCAGCTTGTAAAAAGAAACACGTAGTGTGATTATACTCTTATTCTGTTCCAAGTTCAGAACGATGCAAAAAGATCTTCCCAAATATCAGCCAATTATTAAAGAAAACGGTAGCCAAAAGCCTGTGGCTATAAAAAAGTTTGTCCAAACTCTCCATATATGAAACAAAGTTCCATTTGGCGTGTGTATGTCTTGGGCCCACCGCTCCGTCTAGTCTTTACGATGTCTCGCGACCACATATACCGCCGTCCTTCCCGGGATCGCCTGACCAAACGGTTCGAGCTCCCACTCTAGCCGCCTGCAACCCTGGAAGCCCCTTTTAGTTGCCTCTTACGACAGACAGGGGATGCCATAGCCCTATTCTGATCCCGGAACTACAGGGGCGGTGTCTGTGTCTTAATACACAAATCAAATGCACATCTGCATTTTTGAAGTGAAACTTCTTTATCAGGGTTGTTGAAGTGAAATGAAACTTCTTTATCGGGGTTGGAAAAAAATTTAGTGTAACATTTTTTCGTTACGCGCCATCTTTTTCTGGTACGCGCCATCTTTTCTTATCCCTACCACGCGTGATATTAGATAGATTATTATAGATTAGATTATTAGATAAAGTTTAATAAAAGCCTTTTATTAAACTTTATCTAATTTAACTTTATTTAACCAATTTCTGTAAAGTTGCATATAGTAAATTATTTTTTGAAAAATAATGTCATAAAGAAGTTTCACTTCTTACGAGTGTACGCACACATTTTTTTTATCTAATGGAAGTAGCAAACGACCATGCAGCCCACCTGATGGTAAGTGGTCACTGCCGCCCATGGACATCTGTAAACAACTTCATGTAGAACATGGGTTCTATCTGGAGTCAATCACCAATGCGTTGCTCCTCCAGAGGGCTAAGATAGTCGCATCAAATAAAAGTGCAACCACACCCTTCCAAAGACTGGAGCGTTATCTATCAAATCTAAAAGTATCCAATCATTCCAGCTGTAATCAACCTTATATATTCACTAAAACTCGTTGAAATTCGGTTTCGGAGACAAGCATGTATGAAACCAGTGACAATTTATTCACCGTATAAAAATATAATTTGGATCCTTATTTTGAGAGGACACTCGTTCTTTAGCGTGACAATAAAATAACAGGTTTGTGATCATACAAACTCGATGTTCGACGTGTCGCCCAAAAACCAAAAAAATTACAAAATTTAGAATCAAAAACCCCTGCTTTATCGTCAGAATAAACCACTCGGATAACAAGGGATATTAATGTATTTTTTGCAAGTTTTTCAGTATACGGTCAAACTGACCATATCGCTCCTTTACTTGATTAACTGTAAAATCCAAAATTCATCATCTTTTTTTTGTTATTTTTTTCGAGGGGGAAACTTTCACTAGGTAACCGATGCCTTGGGAGCGACGCAGGGTTATGTGGGATTTTTACCGCACTAAAACCCCCCGGTGGCCGTCCTCGGCCTTATAAAGAGGACTCCGGGACCTCCAAAGGACTGCTGCCGGAATCCTCTTAGCGCCTTGCCCCATCGGGCTCCTCTCAGATGGGCGGTTGGGCCCACCGCTCCGTCTAGTCTTTACGGCGCTATGCGACCACACATACCGCCGTCCTTCCCGAGATCGCCTGGCTGGACGGTTCAAGCTCTCACTCTAGTCGCCCTTAACCCCGGAAGCCCCTTTTAGTCGCCTCTTACGACAGGCAGGGGATACCGTAGCCCTATTCTGATCTAACTACATGGACGGGGTTCCGCACCTAAGGGGTAAACCACCAATTCGCATATGGCCTAAAACTCTCTCATTCTGAGAGAAGTCCCGTGCCCAGCCACTGCTGTCGTCAACCCAATATTGTCCCACTGGACAATATTGTGTTGACGACACCTAAAGAATAAAAACGGAACCCTATTATTAAGACTTAGCTGTCTGTTTATCTCTCTGCCAGCAGACTTTATCTAATGAACTATGATTGGTAGACGGTTGAAATTTTCACAGATGATGTATTTTCTATTGCCGCTATAACAAAAAATACTTAAAAGAATCCTACTCGAACTTGGCCGGACTTGATTTTATCCCAAAAACCCTTTTAAAACCTTCACGAGGACTTGTCCACTACCACAGTAATTTTAAGCCCTTTCCCTTGCTTTAAAGTGTGATCAATACGAAGATGTTTTAGAAAAAGTATGAACTCGTTCTGACCAAGTTCGAATTGGTAGACTTAACATGTTTGAGAAATTTTTAAGGGGTCACAAGTGTGTAGGTTTCCTCGAGATAAGCACATAATTTAAAAAAAAACAATGGTAACGCCCTGGGATTTGAACCTTGGGCCTCCCGACCCTCAATCCTCAAGTTTTAAAATAAATTTTCCCAGGGTTTCAAGATTCAACTATAAGGCTATCAAGGATTAGGATTATGATATGTATATTGAGAAAATATGAGAATAAGGCGAAAGATAAAATTTTTAAAAAGGTTTTTATCTTGTTACGCCAAAGAAGTATAACTTCTAACGCGTGTACATAAATACACACACACTTTATTTTTTTATAATTTAAATATAGCGAAATAATACTGTCAGTGATAATATTTCCTCGAGGTAGAACCATGCTGTGAGAAACGTGTTTCCCGACTCAATTTGCGTAGTAACAAAATACCAATTCGACCAACCGGTACGAAAAACCCCTGTATTTACGAAGTGCTATCAACGCTGTCATGATATCGATAATTAAAATTCGTCCGTGTACACCAAACTTTCTTTGTGAAGTCGAAAGCTACCCAATTAAGTTTATCATTAATATAGTACTGTAGTTACAGGTACTTAGTGTACAGGTACTTTCTTTTGTTGCTAACCACGTCGCACTGCTGTGAACGTGTCTCTCAGCGTGAGAGAATAAATCTTCCCTCGTTGCGAATATGCGTTGCTACGCGCTCATTTATAAATACCTCACGGCAATCACAACGTTCAACCGAAACGCAAGAACTGTTGATGTACCTACCTCCCCGAACTACACCCGGAAGGTACCATATGTAGGTCGTAGACCTGGTGTCCCTGTAGCCTCGGGGTCAGAATAGGGCTACGGTATCCCCTGCCTGTCATACGAGGCGACTAAAAGGGGCTTCCGGGGTTGCAGACGGCTAGAGTGTGAGCTCGAACCGTTCGGTCAGGCAATCCCGGGAAGGACGGCGGTATGTGTGGTCGCATACCGTCGTAAAGACTAGACGGAGCGGTGGGCCCAGCCGCCCATCTGGGAGGAGCCCGATGGGGCAGCGCGCTCGGAGGATTCCGGTTGAAGTCGTTTCGAGATCCCGGAGTCCTCCTTTTCAGTGCCGAGGACGGCCACCAGGGGGGTATTAGTGCGGTAAAAATCCCACATAACCCTGCGTCGCTCCCACGGCGTCGGGTACCTTTGGAAGGGTTCCCCCTCGAAAACAAAAAAAAAAGACCTGGTATATGGTAGGTACCATATACCAGGTCTTTTTTTTTTGTCCGGGTTAACGCCTGGTTCTGACCCCTATGTAATAATAATAGCTGCCAGTCATAAGCTTTAAATATTTCTCTTTATGATCAGCTGCCATCAGTTACAGTTGTCAATCATTTCCCCGTTTTACGTGCCTCTATCAAAGAACACTGTATGTTTACGATGTCTCGCCTAATTCGTTCGATGTTAACACAGGACTTTAATATTGTAGTTTTATTTATTTTTAACGCGTTTCGGCCACACAACTTAAGAGTTTAAATCGTGTGTTTCACTGTAAACGGTAAGCGTTTAGCGATACTCTCTCGCCAATTCAATGTAGTGGTTTGGATATTTATAAAATATTTCGAGTATCGATTTTGTTGTAATAAACTGTTTGAAATAAACTAAGGCTAAGCAGTTACGACTGTTTTATTGCTATAAAGGCAATATAAATTATTATTATCACTGGTAACATGCCAATAAATCGAGATGACAGTTGGTTTTAAATTGTGTTTGTTTTCTTATTCCTAGCAGTTTTTACCTTTCAAAGTTTTCAGGGTTTCGTACGCAAGGAGTTAATACGAAACTCTATTGATAAGCCTTCTCTATCTTTTTTTTTTTGTTTTCGAGGGGGAAACCTTCAAAAGGTACCCGACGCCGTGGGAGCGACGCAGGGTTATGTGGGATTTTTACCGCACCAAAACTCCCCCGGTGGCCGTCCTCGGCGCTGAAAAGAAGGACTCCAGGATCTCGAAACGACTTCAACCGGAATCCTCCGAGCGCGCTGCCCCATCGGGCTCCTCCCAGATGGGCGGCTGGATCTAGTCTAGTCTTTACGACGGTATGCGACAACACTTACCGCCGTCCTTCCCGGGATTGCCTGACCGAACGGTTCGAGCTCCCTCTCCAGCCGTCTGCAACTTTTAGTCGCCTCTTACGACAGGCAGGGGATGCCGTAGCCCTATTAAGCCTTCTCTATCTATGCGCCTGACACAGGAACGTGTTCTCTCTTGAAACTAGACTTGAAATTTGTCAGGATTTTTTTTACAGTGTGTATTGCTATGGTCGTAAAAACAGCAAATTTTAATTATGAAAAGTTTAAAATAATGAAGACTCCTAAAACCCGCACGGTAAATTGATTTAACTGTGGTAGTAGCAGACAATTTTAGAATGTAGACATATTAAATCTTCATAATACATGTTCTTTTTTGCATGTTATAATGGTAAAAAAAATACTGGAAATTAAAATATCGTGGTATAGAACCGTTTCAATGTTACCTGTACTGCCCGTGTATCGGTGTGAGCTACACTTGCACTTAGTCTAAATTTATCCCTGGCGGGATAAATTTTGATTAAGATTTCTAGATCATATTTGGTTGGTATCATATTTGGTTGTATGCATTAATTTGCAGTAAAAATATAATTTACCCTCTACTATACAATAAAATTACTTCAAAAAGTATCTACTTTTCTAGAAAGCTACTACTTGCAAGCGATGTTTTAGAGTATCTAAAACACCGCTTCCAAACCATAAAAGTTGGACCCCTAAACTTTCGCACACACTCAAACCCGTTGGACCACTTGGTCGATAAATCCCGCGGCTTATTCACAAGTATAATTAAGTTACAAGCCAAGCTTGTATGATTTACAGCTGGGGACATTTAAACGTTTTGTGTCCGGTCGTAAACGTACGCCAGTGTTTAATGCCCCAAATGTAAGAGCCAAGTGTTCGGTGCCCTAAAGTTACCTTAGAAGTTCAAGATGAATTCTCGTTCGTGTCTTCAAACGAATAGCAACACAAAGGTTTTAGTGTAACATCGGTCAGATCTGACGTTCAAAGACAACATCACTTATTTGTTTTTTTTTATACTTTAACCTAACGATAAGGCAGACGGGCATTCGCAACACCCGAGTGTGGATGGAACTTCATCCGTTGGCGAGTGGTGCGGTGAAGAAAAGGTGACGAAGGTCAAAAAGTTCCTCGGAACACTCGCCATTGTAAAGCCGGTAGAACACGCAGAGGGAGCCTATGTCCCTCCGCAGGCGTAAGAGTTCTAACCGATCGGTAATCGTTGGGTCGTTGACGATTCGGATCGCACGTTTCTGCACGGAGTCAAGTGGGTTAAGTTGGTATTTGGGCTCCCCTGCCCAGAGATGCAAGCAGTACTCCATAAGGGGTCTCACTTGAGCCTTATAAAGCAGATTGATTGATTGATTGAAGTAATAAACGATTGTCCACCAATTCGGATTATGGCCTAAAAATCTCGCATTCCGAGGGAAGACCCGTGCCCAGCAGTGAGACAATAATAGGTTGACGAATAAACGATTATGCAGTGCACCTGCTGGTCAGTGGTTAATGCCGCCCATGGACATCTGTAAGTAACTTAAAATAGAGTAGGTATGCATTCTATCTAAAGTCAATCACAGATGCGTTGCTACTCCCGAGGACTATGATATGAAGCAACTTCATATGGAAAGGGGTCTATCTGAGGTCAAAGACGCGTTGCGACACCAGAGGACTAGGATCGCATCTTATAAAACTGAGCCTACTTATTAAATTAAGATAATAAGCGACCAATCTGATGTTAACCTATTATGGACATCGATATTCGACTACAAAGAGGAATAGAGGCCTGAGGTCAGAGTCTATAGGACCGCGCGACCCTAAAGACTAAGTTTCGGACCAAAAATTAACAACGTTTGACTCCACCCTTATAGATACGTGAAAAAACCGCATATCGCTAGTACCCGTTGCATATTAAAATCGATCTTTCGTCAACCCATTATAGTCCTAGTGCTGGGCACAGGTCTTCTCTCAGAATGAGTGTTAGGCCATAGTGTACCGCGCTGGCCAAGTGCGAATTGGCGGACAAAATTCATCAATTCCGCTTTAATATTAGTAAAGATCAAATACCCTTATAAGGCCAAAATAGGTATGTCGGTGGTAGCTCCAGAATTGACAGACGTTCTACAAGTTTTTTCCGTGTGGTCATCGCTCCACGCGGTCGTCAAATTTAATTACGATAATTTGGAGTCTATTTAATTGATCGCCAATGCTCAAAGCCGAGGAATCGAAGAATTGTAAAAACTTGCAAAGGAACCACATGCCTTTGTATCATAAGTCACTTTTTTCGGACTCCGAAACTCGGATTATGCGGCATCAAAAATGCTGCTTGCAAGTCTGAAGCCAAAAAATTTGAAAACGACCTCGGCTGGATAGGTGTGTGATACGTTGAATACAAATATCTACCTATAGAGTACGTATACGAATTAATAGATTTTAGAGCATTCTAATTTGAGCGTAATCGTTTTAAAATATTATAAACCCCGTAGTTTTATCACTACATAGTATAAAATAAAGTATAAGCTTCTCGCTGTCTGTCCCTATGTATGCTTAGATCCTTAAAAGTACGCTACGGATTTTAATGCAGTTTTTTAATAGATAGAGTGATTCAAGAGGAAGGTTTTTATACATGTGTAATATAGTGGAGAAACACTGATAATTTTAAATTTTGAATTTTAGGCGGAACTAAGTTCGCTGGGTCAACTAGTTTACTATAAAATTAAGTGTGGTTGTCGAGTCACTTTGATATAAGGCGATCATCAATCGGAAGTAGCGACGCATGTGTGATTGACTTCAAATAATACCCCTGTTCTATATGAAGATGCTTATAAATAAGGCTGCAGTAACTATAATCACAGGGAATCAAACCTGGGATCGTCATTGTTAATCGCCATCCGCTATAAATATCATTGCCGCATAATAAGATTAGTTTTTATAGCTTGCGACTACCAATCGATTAATAATGACGTGTTAACAAAAAGTGATATCGTATTTCAAATACATTTCAACATAAGGTACCGTTTCAACACCGGCGAAGAACGAGAATCTTAACGATAAAAATCATAAAATATTAATAGTAGATGAATGGTAATACAAATATATAAATGGTAATATTGGCTACCAAGATTAAGTGGTAGATAATTATTATCTTTCTGATTTTCCGAAGCAAGTAATTATTTTATTTACAGACAGAAGGATTTTTATATGCCTGATAGTCCTTCATAACATTATTAACATAATGTATATAATCCTGCACGTGGGTAGTGTAGGCTCATAATCCTCCCTGTTTACATTTTTATTTTTTCAAAGTTCTAACAAAAATATTTTGTTTTCGTGACATATTTCAGTCATTTCCAAGAATTTATAACTACAAACAGATGAGAAATTATATATCGTTATTTAATTTTATATCGTGCGGATACAAGTAAGCATACCTAGTCTGCAAAAGTATTTTGCAAGCACAACGACACTTCAATTTTATTTATTTTTATACACGATTATCATACGTATGTGGATTTTAACGCTATATTTTTTGTAACTTCTCGCACACCGCGGATAGTGTGACCAATCTGTAATAATGTCATCATGTAGTGTTAATTTATAATCTCTAGTTCAAATCGTATAAAATTTGAATTTGTTGACGTTTTCACAAATTTATTTGGTAGTCTTGAAGGGTGTCGGGTCCTTTGGTTCTGTCGTTAAACTTAACGACCGTGTTTTTATCACCGTGTCACCTTTGGGGCCACATACGACGCGACTCCATGTGTAATATTGCTGGATTATGGACAGGAAACTCTTTGAGAACGATACACTAAGGGTATCCTTACATATAGCCGAATTGATTGGAATTGGTTTAGACCGTTTGCAGTAATACTGTACAGAAGATGAAATGAATGACTATATATAATGATTTTGACGACCCGCGAGGCGGAGCGGTTATCGTACCGGTCTGACGCGCAATGGGTCCGGGTTCGATTCCCGGCCAGACATGTATCTGAATGATGAGTTTGGATTCATGTTCTGGGTCTGCGTGTTTGTGTATTCGTCTTGTGTGTGTCCATACATGTATGTTGTGGGTACCATACCCACGACACAGGAAAAATCCTAGTGTGGGGCTATGAGTATAGAAAGCTTTTTTTTAATTTTGCGATGTAATATCATAGGTATGAACAGTGGCATAACTATACCGTTCGAAGCCCGTGGCAAATTCATCGGATGAGTCCACAGTATAATTAATAATAAATGTTGGGAATTGGGATTTTCCTCTGACCAGGGGCCCGTGTCATTTTGCCAACTTGCCACCCTGTAGTTACGTCACTGGATATCAAGGTTTTTGACCGGATCATATCGTTTTGCGTTGATAAATATGCAGACACTCGAACCGATCGACAATAAACCATTTTAGTTACATCGCAAACGTCAACGTTGAACAAATTTTGGCAATTTACTCCTACTGCTACTACGCTACTTACTTACGACGTTACTGCTTCAGCGAAATTTCGTGGCCTTTTGAGATCAATCACATATATGTTTTAGTGTCCAATGTTGACTCTTTAATTTTGATTCAGAGCGATTGAGGCTTGATTTTTCGTGGCTCTATGGTGAAGGCGATAAAATTCGTCTTTATACGTACTGATTGACTATGCGAGTAATACGTATTACAGTAAATTTTCTAAGTGTATAAAATGTTGAAAATGTTTTTATTTACATTTTCTGACGTTAAATGATCCGGGCACTGGCGGGCGTGGTATATAAAATCATATTCTTCTATAGAATATTTTAAGGTACTGATAGATATGATATGTCCCGTGGAATCTTACGGTAGATACAAACAAATACATATACTTATCGCATAGTCCAAAGTCAGTGTCTGTAGATATAAACGCGACTTTATCTTCTAACAGATAAATGAAAAAAAAAACGCTTTCTACACTCATAGCCCCACAGTAGGATTTTCTGTGTCGTGGGTACCACGGACGCACACAAGACGAATACACAAACACCCAGACCCAGAACACGAATATACCTGTCTGGCCGGGAATCGAATCCGGGACCCATTGCGCGTCAGACCGGTATAGTAACCGCGCCGCCACGCAGGTCGTCGAAAAAACTGAAAAACTATCAAATATAGCGACATCTGTGGAGTGCAAGACACGTCTGGGGTTATTCTAAGACGTTAATATCGATCGTATCAATAATCCCATTTGTCTTAGTTCGTGCGTTTACAAAGTACACTGCAAACGTCGTAAATATGCTACGGATCGCTTACAGTCGCTACGCACTCCGGATGCTGGCTAACAAACACGTATTTAAATCAACGGAAAACGACTTAGGGTGGTCACAGCAGCTGAACGGAGCGGAAGAGTAAGCGGGAGCGGGGAATTGTTTGTTGGGAATAAAGTAAAACGTATGCTAAATTGTGATAATAGTTATTATGTTTAATAAGTACTTCTTGAAATGCTACAGTATATTTGTATTCGCATCCGCAAAATCTGAAAAGTAGTGGATGGATTAACAGAGAATTTTAGGACATCGTCACAATTTTATATTAGCGTAATTTTGAATATTTTTATATTAAAATTGCTGTGGAAAAGCAATGAAAAGCTAAATTGAATTCTGCGTCAATCCAATCCCTAGTGTTTAATAGTCCCGTTTATTTATTCTTATATCATTTATTTCAGCAATAGCAAAATACTTGGTTTAGTTGGAAACATATTTATTTCATACATCCATCCATCGGCCTTTTGAGGTCCACTGCTCGACATAGGCCTCCCCTAATTGGTGCCACTCCAACCAGTCCTGTTTTCTCTGTATCCAACCGTTTCCCCCTGCCTGCCCAGAATACGGCTACGGCATCCCCTGTCTGTCGTAAGAGGTGACTAAAAGGGGACCTCTGGGGACGAGATGAGCCCGTGGGGCGCTGCGCTAGGGGACATCGGTGCATTCCATTGCAGATCCCGGGGTCCCCTACAAGCGCTGAGGAAGGCCACCGAGGAGGTTTGGCTAAAAATCCTACATAACCCGAAGTATCTCCCAAGACTTCGGTGTACCTTTTAAAGGTTACCTCCGTGTCACAAAAAAAGGTCATCGGTGCACCTGATCCACATAAGTCCTATATTTAGTGTATATGAGTAATCAAATCGCGTACTCTTGCCAATGTGTCATGCATGCGTGTCCCGGCCGATTGTTTTGGCAACACAGCGCTGCGGTCACGCGCGCGTGTTGTTAACGTAAACAGTGCTGTTGCAGCAGAACAAAGAATAATTTGTCAAGTATCAAGTTATAACACGAGTGGAGCGGATGTCCAACGAAAGGAAAGCTCTGAAAATAAAGGAAGTTTAATTTTTACTATCAAAAATAACGTAGACTAGTCTATTCTTGCAGTTCCGCTCGCTTACATTTGCACCAAGGTATTAAGTATTCTATCTATCAATCTAGGTCATAAACTATCTGTGCACCAAATTCCAGCCAAATCCGACCAGTTGTTCTCAGTATTATTACAATATTAGTAAAATAAGATGAAGGAGATGTGAGGTGTAGACATAGATAAAACACATTTGCTATGACTTTTAATTTAGCGTAACAATGCAATGTATGAAACTACTAGCTAAACTCCGCAGCTTCGCCCGCGTTAAAAAAATCGATGTATCGATTGTCCCGTGGGAGTAACATATTTTTCCACTGTAAAAAGTACCCTATATGTTAATCCAGAGTGTCAGCTAACTTCCTGCCAAATTTTATGAATATCGCTCCAGCCGTTTAGACGTGAAGAAGTAACAAACATACACACTCACGAACTTTCGCCTTATAATATAAGTATGATAACACGATGTTTAGTGTAAATTCAGCTTAAAAGTCATATTTTGTCATAAAAAGTATACGTTTTACGCTTTCTACAATACGCTTTCTACACTCATAGCCCTACAGTAGGATTTTCTGTGTCGTGGGTACCATGGACACACACAAGGCTCATCATTCAGATACCTGTTTAGCCGGGAATCGAACCCGGGACCCATTGCGCGTCAGACCGGTATAGTAACCGCTCCGCCACGCGGGTCGTCGAATCTATGTCTAAGTATCTAGGCAAAGTGAACAAATATCTGTATAACTGTAAGGTGTCGGTTTAGTAGTCCCCTTCTGCATTGATGTCGTAGAAGACTTTTCTCATTCCTTTAGATTTTCTTACAATGTTTTCTTCATCGGTATAACAACTGATAATAAATTACTCGTAATTCTGATACGAAACATGTCCGCAAAACTGACGTGATTGTGTAGTTTTAAATCTGTACTCCTAACGGGTGAGCTAATATCTATCTACAAAGCCTATAATTTGGATTCCAAACGCCTGCTTCATCAGTTAGATTCATCTTCATCGATGTAATGAACCTATCTCCTCAAAAATATATAGAGTATGCACATGAAATGGCGCTCGTATGTAGCAATCTTATTTTGTCCTTTTCGAAGCCCAGGTGCGCTATTCTCGGTGTGTGTTATATTCGTCACTTGTTCGCCGCTCCTTATTTATAAACCGACCTAACGACAGTTATATACATTACCGACCTAACGGCGGATATTTACTTTCACAATTGCCATAAATATATAATTACAGTTAGTACATAAAAACCAAAAGTGGATTCGAAAAATTGATAAACGCCATCGTATGTAACAATCTTTTTTGTCCTTTTTGAAGCCCAGGTGCGCTATTCTTATTGCGATTTACATTCGGCGCTTGTTAACCTACTATCATAATTCTCGTAAATCTATACACTTGGTACATAAAGATCAAGAGCATATTTGAAAAATCGAAAAACGGCGGGACTATACAAAAATACTTTTTTGTCCTTTTAGAAGCCCAGGTGCGCTATCCTCGGTGTGTCTTACATACATCGTTTGGTCGCCGCCCCGTATTTATAGACTGACATAACGACAGATATATAAGAAGAAATATACTTGCTCTCGCTTTCCTCACAAATCCTACTAATATTATAAATGCGAAAGTTTGTGAGGATGTATGTGTATTTGTTATTCTTTCACGCAAAAACTACTCAACGGATTAGGTTGAAATTTTACAGTAGTATAGGTTATACATCAGAATCACACATGGGCTATAATTTGTAATGTTTTTTTTTTATAAGATTATAATATAACGAGAAATATCAGGTTAATCGGAAAAAAAGTTGTGCTCTGAGAGCTATCTTCGCGTACGCTGCCTAAACCGTTGGAGATATCCAAATATAATGTACCGTGGGATTGTTTGGCTCACATAGATCTAAATAAAAGTCCGCGACAGCATATGTCTATATTTTATGTATAACCCACAATAACTCTTTTTATACTTTGAAAATTTTAAAAATATCAAGTTGATGTTTCCATAGGTTTTATACAAACTAAATATTAATCCTTATCAAAATAAATGATTTCAAAAAATCAAACATCTAATAAAGATTGAATCTGCTTTTTACACCATGTAAATTGGATAAGTAGTTTAGAAGATATTACGAGTATAACATATTGCGTAGTCAATTGATTGACCGGCAGTACGCGCCGTGCGCCGCCGCCCTATACAACGAAGTTGTATGATATTAATATTTGAATGGTTATAAAACACGGAGCAAAATGTGAAAGGTCAATGACGTCTCTGTAGTTCCGGGAATAAGGCTACGGTATCCCCTGTCTGTGGTAAGAGGCAACTAAAAGGGAGCTTTCGGGGTTGCGGGCGGTTAGACGGAGAGCTCCAAACACCCAGTCAGCAACTTCGGGAAAGATGTCAGCATGTGTGGTCGCATGCTATCGTGAGAGCCAGGATGGACGGAGCTTGAACCGTCCAGCCAGGTGATCCCGGGAAGGACGGTGGCATACGTGTGGTCGCATATCGTGTTAAACACCAGATGGAGTGGTGGGCCCGGCCGCTCACTTGGGAGGAGCCCGATGGGGCAATGCACTCAGAGGACTCCAGTTGCGTTCCTTTGAAGATCCCGGAGTCCTGGTGCTATAACAATCCCAGATAACCCTGCGTCGCTCCCACGGCGTACCTTTTGAAGGTTTCTCCCTCGACAAAAAAGAAAAAAGTCAATGAGAATGAAACAGCGGAAAGGTCAAATATGTTATGCAATCGTCATCGACCTTTTAATGTAACACAACTCGGCACATATGTCAGATTAGCAGTAGTTTAGGTCGTAGTTGACCACGCTAGCCAACTGCGCGTTGGTAACCGTCACGCGTTTTGAGACCCTTTCTTAAAACTTTTAATTTTAGAGTAAGTCTTATTTCAAAACTAATTCAAATTAATATACGTGCCTGTGATTTGAACACACTGATTTAGGCGATTAACACACGGCACCGCGCACCGCCGCGAATAGCGGTGCCCCGCGCGGTAAGGCTACGTACTCACGGCGCGGTTTTCACCCGCGGCCGCCGCGGTTGCGGGCCCGCAGCTTCTGTGCGAAACTCACGAGACCGCCTATTTTTGCGGTTCCGCTGCCGTCGCGGTTGCGATTATCGACCGCAAACGTGGCGGGCGAAAACCGCAAGACGGGCGGTTTACCATCAGTTGAGGTCCTGACTACTGCACTCGCCCGCCTGCACTGACTGCAGAGCGCGCGGGCGCAAACCGCCGCGGCTGTAGGATGCAGATATAAGTGTAAAAAATTAAAGCAATACTCACGACGCGTTTTTCACCCGCGATGCGCGCGGTTGTTTGCGGCTCCCGCTGCACCGGCGGGCAACCTGTAGAACCGCGCGGGCCGCGGTCAGCCGCAGCCGCGGCGGTTTGCGCCCGCGCGCTCTGCGTTCAGTTGGCGGGCGCGTGCAGTAGTCAGGACCTCGACTGATGGTAAACCGCCCGTCTTGCGGTTTTCGCCCGCCACGTTTGCGGTCGATAATCGCAACCGCGACGGAAGCGGAACCCCAAAAATAGGCGGTCTCGTGAGTTTCGCACAAAAGCTGCGGGCCCGCAACCGCGGCGGCCGCGGGTGAAAACCGCGCCGTGAGTACGTAGCCTAAGGCGGTTTACGCACATGTACGCGCGGATGGACCGATCATCAAAATAAACTTTTCGACATTGAAATGCATTTTTGCTTCAACGATGATCCACGCGGTTAGGCGCCAGCCCGTGTGTGAGGCGCCGATCCCCCGCACTGTCGTTCGCGCGGAGACACGGTGGTGATGAGAACACCGCTGGACCGCGCGGTTAGTCGGTGTTCGTTTGTGAGGCATCAACGGATTTATTAGACCCCAATACAACATGAGATCTGCTTCACTGCCTACCGTGGCAGTGAGCGAACCGTATGTTAATCGCCTTAGGAAGTAGGGCAAGGGTTCAATCTGAAGTAAATCACAGATGCGTTGCTACTCCCGAGGACTATGATGATCGCCTCATATAAAAGTGAGCCGGCAGGCACACCCTTCAAATGAAACACAAGATCTGCTTCACGGTAGAAATAGGTGCGGCGGTGATGCCTCCCTGGTTGAACCATTGCTCTACAACCTTGCAAACTTTATGCGGCAGACTAAATTCCACGCGAGCGAAGCCGCGGGCAAAGGCTAGTATATACATAAGATCAAAAACGTATTTGAAAAAACGAGAAACGGCGCGTATATAACAGTCTCCTTTTGTCCTTTTTAAAGCCCAGGTACGCTATTCTCGCTGCAACTTACATGTGTCGCTTGTTATTTTTTTTTATCTGACTGAATTAGCAAACGAACTTGCAGTCCACCTGATGGTAAGTGATCACTGCCGCCCTGCGACATCTGTAATCAACTTCATACAGAACATGGGTTCCATCTGAAATCAAGCACAGATGCGTTGCTACTCCCGAGGACTAAGATGGTCGCCTCATGTGAAAGTGCGCCTCATGTGAAACGGCAACCACACCTTTCTATCGAAACGCAAATGCTTCACGTTAGAAATGGGTGTATTTATAAACTAACCTAAAGTCAGATATATAATACACTTTCGCAATTCTGAAAACCACACCATGGCTTCCGGCGGTTTCTGTAATTGTACCTAATTTAGTTCGGTGTAAATACGTCAGTTATAGTTAGTTTACGAGGAATGATTTACGCGAATATTCGGAAATCATGTTGCATTGTAGCACGCGTTATTTTTGCCTCTATTTCATATTTTTGTGCTAACCTTCATATCGCTGCATGAATTTAATAATCATAATAATACAGTACTTTTGTATTGTATTGCTTAAATTTTACATGAGAACCAGTAAAAATTAATCAATGCTTTTTATTTTTGAAGTGAAACTTCTTTATCGGGTTGGGAAAAAAATTTAATGTAACATTTTTTCGTTACGCGCCATCTTTTTCTGTTACACGCCATTATCCGTTACATTATCCCTACCACGCGTGATATTAGATAGATTATTATAGATTAGATTATTAGATAAAGTTTAATAAAAGCCTTTTATTAAACTTTATCTAATTTAACTTTATTTAACCAATTTCTGTAAAGTTGCATATAGTAAATTATTTTTTGAAAAATAACGTCATAAAGAAGTTTCACTTCTTACGAGTGTGCGCTAGTACACGCACAGATTTTTTATTTTATTTATAAAAGGAGCAATTACCCGAGTAGTCAAACACCAAATTTTCCTATCTAGTCATTATATAAAACTATATATTTAAGTTTGAAAAGTGTGGTTATTTATACTAAAGCGCGTTATCTAGTCATACGATAAATTATCTAGACTAGTCACCCGTCGCAACTGTTGAAATTCGACCGTAATTTAACCCAAAAACTAAACTTCATATTGTCCAAAGTAGTACCAATATTTCTCTAATTTAAATAAATAATAACTTTCAAGTTACTTTGAACGCACCCATTAAAGGTAAAAAGAGGTTTATTAACTAAGATGCATTTAAAAGTAATAGCGGGTATTTTGACAAAGACATCTGACATTTTTGACATTATGTTTTCATAGTAAGTTAATGACTGTTTTATTTCGTTTATTATTTGTTTGTGTCAAATACAAGGTAGTGAGTGTAATGTGTTTTTAGTTGATTTCATGTATGCTTATGCATTATTTGAAAAAAATATTAGCATTATGCAATCCTTCTCTACATCAACTACAACCGTGCGTAATTTCATACCCCTTCGCCGGCAAGTATCTTAAAAACGAATCACAAGTTTTTGCTTCACGTATTAACATATAGATAAAAGGGGCAATTAAGAATAGAAAAAATAGTGTTTTGACTACACAAAACACTATTTTTTCTATTCTAGGCGTGATAAAACTACATCTTTAAGTTTGAAATATGTGGTTATTTATACCAAATCGCGATATCTAGACATACGATAAATTATCTAGACAAATTGCCACTTCAAATAAATTAGTCTCCTTCCATTCCTTAATTCTAAGCTAGCACAAGAATAGCAACATCAATTCAGTAACGCACTATTAAAGTTTACAGCATAGGAGGTGCCAACTGTCCTTTTTAAAGCCCGTCATTTGTAAGAGCTTGTAAGACGTAAAGGTGTGAACAGATACAGCGTAGACAGGTCCTAAAAAACCCGTTTCACTGTATAGGTGTTCTTTTTTTATCCGACTGCTTGTCTTATCTTTTTCAAGAATACTATACAATTTATTTCATTTTTTTTTATTTTCAAGGTAATCGAACTGTAAAAAGTTCGACCGGGGAAGTACCACCGCCACACCTATTTCTAGCGTGAAGAATTTCTTGCGTTTCGATAGAAGGGTTTGGTTGCCGACACACTTTCACACGAGGCGACTGTCTCAGTCCTCGGGAGTAGCAACGCATCTGTGCTTGACTTCAGATAGTACCCATGTTCTGTATGAAGTTGCTCACAGATGTCCATGGGCGGCAGTGACCACTTACCATCAGGTGGACTGCATGCTCGTTTGCTACTTCAGTTAGATAAAAAAAAAACTCCCTAAAACATCACAATCGTCTTTTAAACTACCCTTCTACCTTAATATAAATATGTTCTTGCCACCTTAAATTTTACGTACTTCGTAAAGAACATGTCCTTCCGTAAGGACATAAAGTGACCGGCTGTGTAAAGATGGAACTGCGTCCTCAAAACGTTTTAAAGGCAATACAATTTTATGAGCCGATAGTGAGAAAACAGTTTAGCGTTTACGGATATTGTGTCATAAAGGATCACTATAGTTATTTTTATATTGCTCAATTAGATTATAACACGATAATGTTAATGCCATCCACATCTGGTTAAGATAATGTTAGTTCATACTGATCGGGAACGTATATGATTCGACCGGGGAGTTACCACCGCCATACTGGGGTTCAAAAAATAGTAAAAAAATTGAATACACTCTTTTGGGTGGACTGGGGCTTAGCACGAATTGTATCCTAAAGTCATTATATCATATAAATATGACACCTTATATATACTCAGTTTTTATGCAAATCGTGACAGTACAAATAAAATAATTTATGCACACATAAGGAAATCAAACAAAAGAGATTATACAATGACTATAAGTGCAAAGGTACTGCTTATTTTTAAAGAAATCTCTTCCAGTAGACCTGAGATTGGATATAGGCTAAAATATGGATATAGCCTGTGACTTTAGTGACATTATTTTTTATAATAATTAACGGCAGTAAATTTGAAATGAATTGTAATTATGAATGTTTATACTATTGTATTTAATAATGATAGTTATAGTTAAATGTATGAACTACATTAGGTGTCTTAAAGCGTTGTTCATAATCAAAGTAATTTACGGCCTCAAATAAAACATTGACACTAACAGCAATGGCGGTCAGGACTCAACGAAACATTACCCTTTGTGCGTAATTCCATTATTTACGAGAATCGGTATTCTAAACCAAATCAAAATGAATTTAGTTTACGATCTACTTTGTCATACATATCTAATTTTATTATAATAGGAATTAATTTATTATATCACTATTATTCAACGTACCACCAATTCGCACTTGGCCAGCGCGGTGAACTATGGCCTATAACTCTCTCATTCTGAAAGAAGACCCTTACCCAGCAGTGGGACATTATTGGGTTGTCGAGATACTACGTACATTCTGCGAATTTCTGAGGATTAAGGATACTTCATAAAATATCATTAATTTTACTCGCTATTAAAATAACATCTGGCCCATGGCTACGCCCATGGGACATTGTCTTTTTATTAACTGACTTCCAAAAAGGAGGAGGTTATCAATTCGTCTGTATTTTTTTTTTTCGTACACACGTAGGACATAGTTACCGTCGTCCAGCGAAATATGTCGAGCACCGACTTCAGGACTATGTCCTTAGTACTGAGTATGTTTTAAACTAAAATATATTTAAATTATTTTTTACTTTTTTGTGGCATGGAAGTCGGTGGATATTTTTTTTGTCAATATTTTTTATTTTATTATCTGATTGAAGTATCAAACGAGCATGCAGTCCACCTGATGAAAAGTGGTCACTGCCTCCCATGTACAGAGTGTGGCGATACATTTGATGTCTCTTGATGTAACAAAGCGAAGCATAATTCGTGTAGATTAGTAGATAACAATTAATGATATAGATCCTCATTACTTAAACCAATTTATTCATTGTGTGTGTAACTTTAATTCAATCTAATTATGTTGTGTAAGTGCACGCATCATTGTTGCATTCATTCACCAGGGCTGTCCACGAGAGGTCCGAACAAGGGTCAGTATATAGATTCGGTTTCCGCTGAAACAATTATCTTTGTACCTTTTCCAACCTTTGAAAGAATAGAGAGGACTAAAAGTTTTTGAACGTAACATGGCGTGGACCTCAAAAATTTTGGTTACTAGCTTTTATACATGGGGCGAGGACGTGTTCTGATCCCATGGTAATGTAAAAAAAATGTGTAACAGACAATTTGTAAGTGCCCCCGTAAGCCTATACAAATTAAAGACATTTCATTTCATTTCACCATCTTAGTATCAACAATGGTAACACACCTGTGATTGATTTCAGATAGAACCTTTTATCTTGTATCTGAAGTTGCTTATATCCATGAGTTACAATTACTACATACCATCGGGTGGACTGCATGCTATTTTAATCGGAAGAAACTTTTGGAACGTTCCTTATCGCGCGTTGCGAAGGAGGCTAGATGGAAAAAATCTGACGAAAAGTTGTCACGACACTTTTTGCTATAGTGTAGTAAGCCGCGCGGCGTGCGCATGTTTCTCTGTCTGTCTCTCATAGAAAGCAAGCCAATTATTTTCGTTTCGTCTTTCTATCTATTTCGGTTTGAACAGTGTAGTGTCGCGACGATTATTTTTGTTTTGTTAAGTTTATACAGGTTTTTTTGTACATAACAAATAATAAAATAACAGAAAATAATAACAATAATAATAAAAAAAAATTATAACTTAAAAGAAATAAAAAAAATACAATTCACTAATTAAAGTTCACTAATCGAAAGGAACTTCGTTCCATCCGGGTGTCTCTTGACACCTCTCAACTTTTTTTCTAACGATTTCTACACGGATAGCCCTATAGTAAGATTTTCTTCGTGAGTGCCTTTGACACAAAAAGACCAATACACGAACACCCAGACCGAGAACAAGAATCTAAATTCATCATCCAGATTGGCTACCGCCAAAATGCGACCGCAGGCCTTTGGACAGCCCTGTTTAAACCAAACTATTGAAGTTGATAGTTTTATGAAACTCAATTACAATGTAACGGAGCGAAAAATTAAAGTAAGAATTTTTTAATGATACAGAGCAGCAAATGAGCACGCAATTCACTCGATGGCTAGCGGCATACGTATTTAAGCAAATTAACATGAGTGTCCTACTTGAAATTGGTTTACAACTTCGTATCTCTGAAAAAAATGTGTTAGAGCGTGTCATGTAAGTCATGTAACTCACTCAGTAGTGCTTAAAACTGCTTTTAGGACGTCAAGGTGAGCGTTGAATAGGCGGACTAGTTAAAATAACCGTTGACAGCTTCAACGTTCCGACCGTTTACTCTTCTCTGATTGAATACGAATAATAATAGGTATGTCCTTAATTTTAAAGGTGGTAAAACCAATGTAGTTCGACCGGGGAAGTACCACCGCCACACCTATTTCTAGCGTGAAGAAGTTCTTGCGTTTCGATGGAAGGGTGTGGTTGCCGGCACACTTTTATATGAGGCGAACATCATAGTCGTCGGGAGTAGCAACGCATCTGTGATTGACTTCAGATAGAATCCATGTTCTGTATGAAGTTAATTACAGATGTCCATGGGTGGCAGTGACCACTTACCATCACGTGGACTGCATGCTCGTTTGCTACTTCAGACTGATAAAAACAAAATGCTAAATAAAATTCGTTAACCTTAGAAGTTCAACATCAATGAAAATGAATGTCACATAACTTATGCCGTTGTTCCTATATAAATAGTTTCGAGAATTCTAAGTAACGTACTTACTACTTACCCATAACTTATACGGCTGACTTTCGCCGAAACAACTATAGGTAGCAATAAACCTAAGTGGATGCCTCGTTTACGGCCGTTTTATGCATCTTCGTATAACTCCCAGAGTTTGATGATTAAACTATAGAATACGGTTATATAATGCTAAATTAAATTTCATCGGAACTTAGATTCACGTATGCAAACTCGTAATTTACTAGCCGACATTAATTTAAAGTGGTTTATTTTACGCTTTTTATGACCTATCGCGTCCTGATTGGCACTTGAATAAGTTCCTTTTACGATCGGCTCAAAGTAAGGCGAACCATAAAGTCGGGATACGTTTTAGTGGTAGTTCCAGCCAATAATTATAGGAACTGCTTATATTGCTACAAATACTTTAATGGAGTATTTGTTCTCAACATATTGCTTATCGCTTTATGTTTACTGGTAAAATGTGCTGTTTTAAGGAAGCTTGTTCGAATGGCAAAATCCTTTGTTTCGATTCTAGGGACGCATCACAACCACACCTATTTTTATCTGAAAGCAGGAAACGGGCATGCAGTCCACCTGATGGTAGTCACTATCACTGGTAGGTCACTGGCGCCCATGGGCATGAGGAAGCAAATTCATGCAGAATATAGGTTCTATCGGAAGTCAATCACAGATGTGTTGCTGCTCCCGAGGACCTTGGTCATCATTCTCCTTTGAACAGAATGTTGAGAAGCTACAACAATATTCACAATCTGGGCCTTGAAACCTCCATGTTGAAAAACTCTGATAAATATGCTATTGATATATTTTCTAACAGTCTGCATGCGTTTAAGATTTACGTCTGTCTCTCTCAGTGTCATTAATCTTTTATTTTTATTTTTGATTTATATTCTGTTTAAATTTCCATATTAAATTTCATTTCAATTTCATGTTCGTTGATGTATTTAATTTATTATATTTTTTTTTATAATCTCAATGAAATTAAATTAAATTTGTATTTTATTTATAAATTATCATTTCTTTTATGGAGTTGTGTATATTTTATGATTATATTTTTTCTTTGTTATATTATCTCAATTTCAAAATTTTTCGTTGCAAAAATTTTTAAAGATTTTTTATTTTGTATTTTTTTTAAATTATTGTTGTTATATCCACTTTGTTAATTTTAATTTTGAATAGTAATTTAATTTATTATCATTTTACACCATTGTTTTTGCTTGCTAGTTGTTAATTGCATGTCGATTGTACCTGTAAGTGGAGTAACACTTACTCCTAGTCTATATGCAATATTGTAATTAATGTATATACTAGTGATTACTCTGTTGGTACAACTTTAAATAAATAAAAAAATAAATAAATAAACTACCATGGCCATGGCATTATATATTATAGAGAGTAGATAGTAGATTAGTTATAGAGAGTAGAGTAGATAGTAGTATATAGATAGTAGAGTATATTCCACGATGCGTTCCGACTTAGTCCTCTAGCAAAGGGATCTGTGATATTCACGTTAACTGCCGACAGCAATGACGTCACTAGGACTGTATATTCGATTAATGATTTCGATGCATAAAAGTTTTAATTCGTTAATTGAACCATGCAGATAAAGATGTCTTACAACGCCATATCAATTAACATATTGCGTGATAGGTGAACTATATATACTGACTATACATATTATTAAGACTATTGGGAGTAATAAAGATATTATTATTATTATTTTATGGAAGCGTAAGGACCTATACACACAAATATATCCCAATTTTCTAATAGGAATGAACGCATAAAAATTTTCTTATTACCTGTTCTTGTAACATATTCTTCATGTAAAAATGTTACTTTGCTTATGATCTTGTATATCCGGGGGCATGCAAGAGTTGGAGCAATATTCGTGAGATTCATGCTAAATCACTAGTGAATAATAGGTATAAGTCCTAAAACTTTCTCATTCTGAGAGAAGACCCGTGCTCAGCAGTGGGACAGTACTGGGTTTACGAGGACTTGTGCGCAGTCCCGACGGCATTATGACAACCCTTATTTTTTTACAATGAGGAAACCTTCTAAAGGTACCCGACGCCGTGGGAGCGACGCGGGTTATGTGGGATTCTTACCGCACTAAAACCCCCTCGGTGGCCGTCCTCAACGCTGCGTGGGGGACTCCGGGGACTGCAACGGACCACAACCGGAGGTGACAACCCTTACGTAACCTTGATACTAACTCCATATGACACATGTCATCTGCAGTAATATCTGCTACAGTTTAATGTAGGATAAACGTCAAAGTTAATGTGAAATCCAGTAAACAAATAACTCAAAAAGTCACAATCTCATAAAATCGTACGAGCCGCTCGTAAAACTCATTGGATATTATAATTTAGGTCATTCCGAGTCGTAAATTTTATGTCTTGTAATGACAAACTAAACTAAACCCTTGCTCTTTTGTGGAACACCAACATAGTCCCTTTATAATTAAGTTTTGAGACGTAGAGATTTTAGGCCACCTAATTATAATTTTTACATATAGTTTTATCGCTATTATGATTTACGATTAGTGTTTTGGTTACGTGAAATGCATTAAAATATGAATGGAAGTAATATTTATATTTTAGCATTTTAAATTGAACATTTCTATAAATTTTTAAAAGCTTTTTTTAACCAATAGAAGCAAGAAGCTGTCTATAGTGGTCACTGCCGCCCCTGGTAGGATCAGAAATGAATATTTGTTCGCAATGCTTTTTATGCAGACTAAGATAGAAAGCGAGTCTATAGCACATAAGTGCTCGTCCCTGTAGTTACGGGATCAGAATAGGGCTACGGCATCCCCTGCCTGTCGTAAGAGGCGACTAAAAGGGGCTTCCGGGGTTGCAGACGGCTAGAGTGGGAGCTCGAACCGTCCGGTCAGGCGATCTCGGGAAGGACGGAGGTATATGTGGTTGCATACTGTCGTAAAGACTAGACAGCGGTGGGCCCAGCCGCCCATCTGGGAGGAGCCCGATGGGGCGACGCGCTCAGAGGATTCCGGTTGCGGTCGATCCGAGTTCCCGGAGTCCTCTTTATAGAGCCGAGGACAGCCACCGGGGGGGGTTTTAGTGCGGTAAAAATCCCACATAACCTTGCGTCGCTCCCACAGCGTCGGGTACCTTTTGCAGGTTTCCCCCTCGAGAACAAAAAAAAAGCACATAAGTACTGCTGGCAAGTAGATATGATGTATGTCACGACCTCTACCAACCTAGTCATCGTCATCCATTGTCCCACAGCTGGGCACGGGTTTTCTCGCAGAGTAAGAGAGTTTTAGGCCATAGTCTGCCGCGCTGGCCAAATGCGAATTGATACTTCATACACCTCTGAGAACTTTTTATTTGAAAACCTTCACACACCTCTGAGAACTTTTTATTTGAAAAACTTTCGGGTGTGAAGGACGTTTGAAGAACTCGCGATGTTTTTCTTCACTGACAAACAGTGATAATTAATATTAATAAGCAGTGATAATTAATTTCTAATACGCACATAATTTCAGAAAAAACAGTGATGCGTGCCCGGGAACCTCGGACCTCCCGATCGATAAGGCAGGTTTCAACCATTAGGCTATCACTGCTCTAGCCTAGTTGTAGTCCATATTTTATGTTACAATATACCCTTAATGCGAAATACAGTACTATTGTATGCCCTTAAAATAAACTCATAAAACATTGCAAGGGACAAAGGATTTACTGCAAACCGCATTGTTGGCATTTGGACGGTATTCAATTGTTTCACCGTGCGCTGATGACATATTAAATAAATATAGTTATAAAACCCAAAATGGCTTGACGTATTGTAATATACTAGTCACCCGTCGCAACGGTCGAAATTCGACCGTAATTTAAATTGAATAACTAAACTTCATATATATTGTCCAAAGTAGCACCAATATTTCTCTAACTTAAACTTTTACTAGCATTATATTACAAACTTCTGTGGTTTATTTTAATGCTATTTAATTGTAATTGTTAAAATAATTGTTAAATAATAAATAAATTAAAAAAAAAAAAAATTGTAACAATTTTCAAGTTATTTTGAACGCACCCGTTATAGGTAAAAGGACGTTTAATAACTACGCTGCATTTAAAAGCAATAGCGGGTATTGACAGACATCTGACATTTTTGACGTTATGTGTAAGACATTGAATGTTCTATTTCGTTTATTATCATTTTATCTATGTTTTATGCATTATTTGAAAAAATATTAGCATTGCGCAATTCTTCTCTACATCAACTATAACCGTGCGTAATTTCGTACTTCTCCGCCTGGGACAAGAATCTTAAAAACAAATCACAAGTTTTTGCTTCACGTATTAATATATAGGTGACAGATCATTTGAATCGACTTAGTTTGGAGAGTGATATAGGCTATATAATTTTAATATGGCTATATAAATTTAAATATGACGCCTGTACTCAGAGGAAAAAGTGGGGAGAGGAACGTTTTCTTTTATTATCATAAGAATATGGGAATCACATGAAAGCTGGTAAGTCCGCCATTACATATATTACTATCTAAACTATATATTTTATATATACACTTATATATTAATGTTTGTGCATTTATATGTACTGTAACGCAAATCACAAGAGGCGTTTAATTAAATAAATTATTATAAAAACCAAATAACCTCCTTTATGAAGTAATTTACAAAGAGATCTTATTCACTAAAAAAACCCGACTGTTTACTCGGGTTTTTCCCGATAATCATTGAACAATATTACTTGTTAGCGTATACTAGTGATGTAACAAATTCGCATTCGCATTTGTCTTAGCGAATATTCGCACGTTTTTAAATATTCGCATTCGCATTTGCAAGATTTAATGCGAATGTTCGATTGAAATGCTTTGCAAAAAGGTCGCCAAATCTAAATCCTTTGTACACAATGCCCAATACGCACTACCCAAAACTGAAAAAAAAAACAATTTTCGCATTCGCATTAGCATTCGCGAATATTGGTAACGGATATTCGCATTCGTATTCGCTAATGTGCAAATAATGACATTCGTTACATTTTTCAATTCAATTCAAATTCTTTATTGCTCATGCTTATTTTCTAAGTCGGGTCTTTTAAATAAATTTTGGTAAAAGCATGCACCTTGTAAGGGTATTGCAATATAATGTCTACATAAAAGTTAGAAAGGTTAAATGTCATTATTACACAATAGCTCAAACATATGAATAATAATAGAGATAATCGTTACACAGTTAAAATAATTGGTTATACAATGTCAATAATTTAAAAATTCGTTTATCACTAGCGTATAGTTAATCGCGTATAGTAGTACCGTGCGTGAGGATAAGGCAATGCATACATCGTGGCACGCACCCGCCATCTGTTCCACAATTCTTTACGATGGCCAAAATGACTTTAAATGTTTACAGTTACCTTGACACTTTTGAAAAAATGGACGCATGTCCTCTCTTCAGGATTTATATCTTGAAGGTCCTGTACATAATGAAAACGAGAATTTTTAATACTCTGCCTGTCTCGTGATTTTCTGAAAGCAAACGACGGCAAGTAGGTACTTATATATTCTTATTTCAGTTTTAAAAGAACTGAATATTTTTAAACTACATTAAAGCTGAATGTTTAGTAAAAATAATTGAATTGTAATGTCATTTCTTTGAAATAATTTCTGTAGTTTCGATTTGATGCTATTTCAGCGCCACAGACGAAAAAACAGTTCTTGTAGACGAAACCATCTTTTTATAATATCTCAACATGTATGGAAATTCATATAACTAAACGAATGAAAAGAATATTCTAAATAAATGTTTGACGTCTAATCTACTGCTCACAACAATTAGAGGACATCATAATCTTCCGATTTCGTACCATATTCTGAAGCGTGTGAAACGCTTTCCTTTATCGTATTTTCCGCGGTTTCTTCACACGAATAAACTTTTACTTCTCATTTTTGAAATAATAATATACGTAGCACTAGTCAGTTAACACTTCCGCTGACTTTGTCAATGACGGCTTACCTACAGTTGACTGCCACCCGAAAAGACGAGTTTTTAGAAAATGGCTACCAATCTTTTTGTTTCAGTTATTGAAGGAATCTTTGAAAACAAATCGATATTTCTGCATAGAATGAACAGTAGTAGTTTCTTTATTAAGCGTTTTACGTCTACATATAAAATTATGATGATGAATAATAATATTTATAGATGCAATTAACATAATACTGTGACGCGACTCCTTCTACAAAATATGCCGTAAAACTGTAGTAATTAATTGGACTATTTATTCTCCTAACGTGTAATAAAATATTCTATGCAATTTTAGCATTTATTGTTTTTGTTTAGTAAGAAATAATGTAAAAATAATAAGGAAAAAATATTTTACGGTGCTTCGTCAGTAGTTATCAAATTAATGAATATATGAATATTGTAATAAAAAAGACAACACAAAAACACAACATTGTATTTTATTCATTCGCAATTACAGAAAATTCTTTTAAAAAAATTGTTCAAGTAACACAATAGGTCTAAAACCTCAACACACTCACATTCGTTTTATCATCGAAAAATCACTGGTAATAGAAAAACCTGTCGTTATTCACAAACTAAACAAATATTTTGAACTTATTACAATGTTTTATATAACACTTTACACGTCCGTTACACTAAAACATTATTATTATGATATTTTACACAAAATTGATTTACTGTATTCCCGCCAAACCAAATGTATAGTCACAGAGCTTGTTGTCTAGGGATGTGACCATACTGATATCGGTAAAAAAATATGTATCGGTATTATTATAGTTCTGCCTAATTGTATATCTGAGTGTACGAAATACATTTTGACATTGATTTTATTATTTTTGTGCCACATTTATATTAAAACTCTGGATAATAAATGAATTTTATTTTTATTTTTATATCAAACATTTGTTAAACTCTAAAAAGCGCTCACAAATTGGCACCTGTTTTCTCACAGCTATGGCACCTTGCATAGATAAAAATTATAAGATCCTCAAATCAATATTATTCATTGCCCGACTGCGTCAGAAGGAGGGTAATGTTTTTTGCATGCGCTTCAGCTTAAACGGCTTGACGAATAATTAGATTTCTTCAGTTTACATTGACATGGGCTGTAGTTAATGAAAATAGCGTTCGAAAATAGGGAAAAAGAAGCGGGAAGGACGACATTTTATCATAACGACGATATACATAATTATATCAAATAAAAGCTAGGTCCGTTGTAATACTTTTATGTAACTATTTTGATAATAAGTAACTAGATACATTATTTTATGAACGACTTATTTCCATCAACTGACGTTTAATTTAAGTTTAGATGCGTAAGCCTGAAAGTATCGTAAAAGGTGATACTTATGCTAACAATACTTACAAAAATATAAAATATTTGTATCACACATAAATTATACATAAATAATCGAATACAACTGTTTGTAAACAATATTTTTGAAGTTGAAGTATAACTTTTGGCGCTTTAGGGAAAAATGATGGGTGTAAATTTTTAACCACGCGCGCGCACACCGTCACGAAAAACAGACATTTAATTTTTTTCTATTATTAATGTCGTTTTTTCTACAAACGTAGAATAACTCGAAAGATAATTTTTTTAAAAAGATTTTTATCTTATTACGTCAAAAAAATATAACTTCTAACGCGTGAACATAAGTACAAACACTCTATCTTTTTTGTTTGAATACTGTATTTGTTTTGTTGCCTGTCTGCTTGTTTGACATCTTCTACTTAGCAAACTTCTACTTTTTCGGATAAACTCAGTCACCGTTCAAATCAAGGCTGTCCAACCTTGGTCCAAGGGCCACAATGTGGTCCGCTAATGCATTTATAGTCTCCAGTTGCGTTAGTGCCTGATTCCAGTCCATCCCACTAAACGTGTGACCCACAGACCCTCTGAATGCAAAATTCGTGCGTACTTCTATTAACGCTTTGATAACCTTGGTTTAAATCTAGTCTGAAAAGAACATAAATTCATAAATTAAAGTAGATAGAAAAATATATCGAAATCGATTTTATCCTTCATTAAATCCATTATAATAACGTATCGATATTTACTTACTACATAATTAATTTATTCTGAACACTCCGGTATCTGATGTTTTCTGCCTCATAATTCTTTTTATTTCCAAAATTAACCGCATGAAAAACTTGGAAAGAAACTCTGTAGATTCCCAGTTCTAAAAAAATTAAAAAAATCTGTGTCATTATTTCATAGAATATAATTAATTCTATAGGGATTAATTATATTTTGCAATTACAATTATATTTTACATATAATATTTTATAATGAATAATAGATGTTTTATATAATTCTTTCAAGTCATGTTAAAATTTATGTTTAGTATGAATACCGATAAAATATGAAAACCGTAAAGGCGCTTTTATTAGTACGGCACATCCCTAATATTTGTATAGAAATATTGCAATACGAAATTTTTAAATAATAATAAACAAAATAATGTATGATTAATTTTGTTATGAACAAAATCTTGTTTTTCTAGATTTATATTTATTATTTTCACAAATACATTATCCCATCTTTCACAGACATTTGTTTTTGTATAGATTCAAATAACTAAATTTTATCTTATTCATTAGAAAGTACATACTATTTTGTTGTATAAATTTACAGAAAACACGAATAAGTAGTTATTCTAAGGTTTAAAATAAATATTATGAATAATGAATCACACTTTACTTACTTTTACAATTTATAAACATGCAAAACAAATCACACCATGACACTTCAAACTCCCGCCATATTGCACTGAGTCAAATAAATCTATGCTAAATACGATGTTGACAGCATACAATTTTAAATGTTACAAAATACAAAATATTATATGAATGCATCAAATCTGTTAACACAAATTTGTGTATAATTTATTTGTCTTCATATTTGCCTAAGACAGCTAGTAGAAATAATGTATATTAAATATAAAAAAGCGGGTTTTGTTTCATATAGTAGTCATAGCACACATGTGTGCTATAGTCCAGCGAGTGGTAGTTTTAAGTTATAGCACACATGTGTGCAATTGTCAGCGGGAAGGTTAGTTCTGTTCTACATATGATAGAAACATGTACCTACAATGTAACTAAATGTTTAGTAGGATTTCATTCATTTTTTCTTATTAGCGAATTTACATATTTGGAAACTGATTTTTATTTCTTTGGATTCCGTATCCAAAGGGTAAAAACGGAATCCCATAACTAAGCATTCGCTGTTCGTCTGTCAGTCTGTGACCAGACTTTATCTCATGAACCATGAAAGCTAAACAGTTGAAATTTTCACAGATGACGTATTTCTATTGCTATTATAACAAATACTAGGTATATAGGTGGTAGAACCAGTGTAGTTCGCCCGGGCACGTACTACCGCCACACGTATTTCTAGCGTGAAGCAGTTTTTGCGTTTATATAAGGCTACAAAGGGCCATAGAAACTAATACACAAATACAAGTAAATAATATAATAAATTAATACATAATGCGACCACTCTAGTCCTCGGGAGTAGCGACGCATCTATTATATTAACTTCTTAACATCTGATAGAACCCCATGTTCTGCATGAAGTTAGTTTAAGATGCCTATGGGCGCCAGTGACCACCTACCATCAGGCGGCCTGCATGCTCGTTTACTACTTCAATCAGATAAAAAAAAACTACTAAAAACAGAATAAAATACATATATATGTAAGGGGGGGCATATAATAAACGTGTTTTTTGCCGTTTCATTGATAATGATAAGGAACCCTTCGTGCGCGTTCGACTCGCACTTAGCCGGTATTTTTATTACACTAAACTATTCCCGGGGCTCCATGCGCTGCGATCACGTTTACATTTGGTTTGGTAATTAGTATCCCGTGTTAATCCAGGTCATATACTATGTGTGTGCCAAGTTTTAGCGAAATGCAGTCTGTAGTGTTTGCTTAGAAGAACAACAGAGTCACATCATAGTCACAATTTTTTTTTGCCATTGGTTCTATTTACTACCTCAGCATATATTTTTTTAAACGCGCTTTCTACACATATTCCCACACTAGGATTTTCTCCTGTGTCGTGGGTACCATGGAAACACAAGACGAATTCACAAACACCCAAGCCCAGAACATGAATCTCAACTCATTCAGATACCTGTCTAGCCGGGAACCGAACCCGGGACCGATTGCTCGTCAGGCTAACAGGCTATGGTGACCGCTCCGTCACGCAGGTCGTCAAAATAAACATTCGAATTCGATGTACAACAATATTACAGTTAAACTGAGAAGTTATGATCTCCGTTTAGTAATTCTCATGCGTGTTTACAGTACGTCTCAAACATTTGCCCGTTTAATGTAAATCATACGGGACTATTATTAAACAGACTTGGCAGTTATTTGAGAAACACCGTCTAATATTACCTAGTAGGACAATCGGAGAAAATTGTGGAAACACAACATATTGTCGATGTTATTGAAGATAAACGAACAATGTGGAACAATGGCTTGAAATCGAGCGGTATAACAATAATAGTACAGAGGATAATATTATATTTATACACACACGCACACATATACACACGCACACATACACACACGGACATACAGAGTTCACACAAAGCAGAAGACTCGAAGCGGCTGCCGATCCCCAAATCCCGTATAATATCAAAGGGATCATGAGGGCGACTGAAAAACAGCGCTTCTCGGGACCTCGGTCAAGAGTTAGAAAGCTGAGTCGCGCTCTTTGCCATTATCAATTTTTATTTAAAATGTATTTCCTTTGTGTGTCTGTAATTTATGGCAATAAAAAGTTATTATTATTATTATTATTATATTTTATGAATAAAGTGTTAATTATAGCTAGTTTTGCATGATGCTCGAAATTCGAATATGTCTCTCGTATTCTACGTGTCATCGCTTTTTTGTTTTTTATTTATTGGTAATCTTGATAATAATAAATAAAAAAATGATATAAGCCTGTGTGTGGGTGAGTGTGATAACTGCAATTAAAAATTCATTAACTTTAAATTAAAAAGGGTACCTTTTGGTATAAAAGGTTTAGATTTGATTCTCTAACTACAATGTACCTTTTAATTCTTATATGTTCAGTATTTTAACTTCATACATTAAAAAAATTAAGAGCAAAAAACAGTGCTTAATTTTTATCTGGCTCTCGTGTCAAATTAGCGGTTTTTGGAACCTTTAACGAAACCCTATTACTAAGAATTCCGTTCGCCGTCCATTTAAGACTACCCGTCTCTTCATCTGCTTGTCTGTCTCCAGGCTCTATCTTATGAACCGTGACTGCTTCACGGTTGTAATTTTCACAGATTTTTAAGGGGGCTCCCATACAACAAACATGATTATATTTTATATAGGTACGGAACCGTTCGTGCGCAAGTTCGTCTCATCGTTTCGTTCGTTCGTCGCACTTAGCCGGTTTTATTTAACGCAAGCAGCACATGGTCCTGTTGCCATGTGAATTGCAAACATATCGATGTACGCAGTTCACATGGCAACACGATCGTGTGGGTGTCAACCGGTTGACAATCGTCGAACGAGTTGGGGCCGGTCCCTACGTCAGACGTGGTGACGCGACCTTAAGATCGAAACGGTCGAGGACGTTACGTTATGGAGACTTCTTCGCCTCCTTGCTCTCACAAAGGTGGTAGAACCAGTGTAGTTCGACCGGGGAAGTACCACCGCCACACTTATTTCTAGCGTGAAGCAGTTCTTGCGTTTCGATAGAAGGGTGTGGTTGCCGGCACACTTTCACATGAGGCGACCATCATAGTCCTCGGGAGTAGCGACGCATCTGTGATTGACTTCAGATGGAACCCATGTTCTGTATGAAGTTGATTACAGATGTCCATGGGCGGCAGTGACCACTTACCATCAGGTGGACTGCATAATCGTTTATTCGTCAACCTATTATTGTCCCACTGCTGAGCAAGGGTCTACTCTCGGAATGAGAGAGTTTTAGGCCATAATCCTGGACTGCATGCTCGTTTGCTACTTCAGTCAAATAAAAAAAAAAAAACATAGTACGGCTGTGTCAGCGGTATGGGCGACAGGGTAGGGGTTTATTTAGTAGCTGAAGCCCGCAGTCTGGGTCCATAATGGGTTGTACCCCCCATATGCCTTTGTACGTTAAAGAGTTTTATCATACCTATGTATTATCGAATTTATGCATCAGTTTAAACTTTTGAATTATTTAGTTTTACCTTCATATGAAATTAAAGTAAATTAATGCGTAAAAGCGGGTCTAAGGCAAAACGACTTTAAATATTAACTTTCAATATTTTTTAAAACTGCTATAATTCAGATCTACTGACGTTTTCGAAAGATTATATTTATGACTTCAAGATACTAAAAATATAAGGGCAAAGTTCAAGAGCCTTAAGCAGTGTGCACACCATCCATCATGGGTGTATATCGCGCACGATTCAATATTCACGATCCTAGTTATTGATTTTAAAGTCATTTTATGTAAATAGATGTTTCTATAAGATCAGGATTCAACTATAGAGATCGATGTTCTATTACCTTTTCAACTTTGGACTCTTTTATGGTCTTCAGACTTTCACAAATTAGTTATGACTATGCTTATGAGCAGATTTAGGATTTTAGACTTTTTTTCTAATTCCATGTAACTCATGTACTCACTAAGTACTTGGGTCCTTTTTCCTCAGTTTCAAAAAGGCTTGTTCCTACATAGGAACCAAATAAATAAATAAACGGTTTCTATACTCATAGCCCCACAATAATGCCTCCTGTGCCGTGGATGCCGCGGACGTGTGTCCACGTTTGCGTGTGCAATTTTTTTTTTTTTTTTGTAATTTAACCTAACGACAAGGCAGACGGGCTACCTGATGGAAAGTAGTCACCGTCGCCTATGGACATCCGCAACACCAGAGGAGTTGCCAATGCATCGCCGGCTGTGAAGGAGAGCTCTTTTCGCACCTTTCTTGAAGAACCCCATGCAAATACTAATACATAAACCTTTTTTTTTTGTTCTCGAGGGGGAAACAGGCAGGGGATGCCGTAGCCCTATTCTGATCCCGGAACTACAAGGACGGAACAACCTGACCCAGAATAAGAATATAAATTCATCATGCAGATGTCTACTGGCCGGGGAGCGAACCTAGAACCCACTGTGCGTCATTGCTGACTGCCTCACCATACGGATCGTCAAATGAATTACGAACCATTCCTTTTAACTTAGGACTAAGAATGCCTCATGTTCCATTGTTCGCTCTCTTTTCATCTATCCATCCATCAGCCTTTTTAGGTCCAGTGCTGGACATAGACCTCCCTTAAATAGCGCCATTCCAACCAGTCCTGTACTTTCTGAATTCATCGGTTTCCCGCTGTCATCTTCAGGTCATGGTGGGGGTTGGGGGGTTCAACCTGTGCTCCTTTTGTCTAAACATGGTCGCCACTCGAGAACCTTCTTTCGCCATCGGTTATGGGACTGTCGAGTGACAATAAATGGGCACAGGTATTACTATGGAAACCCGACAAAGTGCGCGCGCACCGAGAATTCTGTACCTATTTACACAAAAAAACTGGTTAAAAATATTTTTCCACGAACCCGGCTCACAATCTAATTCGAAATATGTACCTCTAGTTCATTTCCTTTTACTGGTTTTTCTTTCATGGTTTGTTATTTTCGGATCTGGCAGTTTAATCATACTTTCCGCAATCGCCTTTTCTTAAAAAAAAATCTTTATTTGTTCGTGGCATATGCGCAGAACATAACCTTTGCGAATAAAGAGCCTATAGGTACTGTATGGCCAATTTGTTATATAATTTCAAAACGTACAACTTTGCTACAGCTTCGATATTATCTTGTAACTGTCATGATAACTCATTACCCATCAAAACTTAAACCAGGTATTTCTACGGCTTTCAAGGGAGACGGGCAAGTAGACTTAGTCGGGGCGCCTTTGTGAAATCCTAAAATTACTGACATAAAAATACTGATGAATAGCAAATTATTCGCGGGTCGTCTATAAAATATTGACGTTAAAAAGTTTCGCACTCAATGTCAGTACGCACAAAGAGAATCGTAAATGTCCGCCAACTTTTACGACCCGGTATAGGATAGTAGTGTTCGATTCTGGAAATATCCAGGCTAATTTGAAAGAGAATTAAGTGGAGTATTAAAATGTCTGGATTTATTAAATGGGCTTGTATTGTACCTGGAGAACGCGGATAGCGAATGGTAAACAAAAAAGGGAAGGGATTTTTTCTGTGAACCGCTCGTAAATAGAGTTACATGGTTGTGCCAGCATTGACCAATTAAACAATATTGACCGTTCATAAAATATAAATGTACGATTAAGATATGAGGTGGACTTATACGAGGCATTCCCACTTAGGGGGGGGGGCATTCCCACTTACTTGTTGTTGCCGGCACACTTTCGTCTGATTGACCTGACATAAAACTTTAGTTCTGTATGGAATTGCTTTCGGAAATTCAAATCAAATGAATTTATTTGTGAAAAAGGTAACATGGTACAGTTGGTATTCAAACATTTTTGTTCAACCGCTTACACTTGACATTGTGTCCACAGATTAAACAACACTTAAACTTATACACGAGTTCACAAGTCTAATCGATTACTGTTATCCTGTTATCACTTAAAAAAGAGTTTAAATTATAGTAACATTTATCTAATAAATATGTTTTTAAATTCGGATATCCATGTACGGCAGTGACCACTTCCCACTAGGTGGACTGCATGCTCATTTGCCACTTCAACTTAAAAAATGTCCATGTTCAGCAGTTGTCACTTACAAATGGGAACAGCAAACTCGTTTTCTAGGTAGGTACTTCTATACCGTAGTAGTAGCTAAACCGATTTTCATGGAACTTTCTCTATAGAAAAGGTAATGGAACAACATATAGGTTCGAAGGTGGTAGAACCAGTGTAGTTTGACCGGGAAAGTACCACTGCCACACCTATTTCTATCGTGAAGCATTTCTTGCGTTTCGATGGAAGGTTGCCGGCACAATTTTATATGAGGCAACCATCTCTGTCCTCGGGAGTAGCAACGCATCTGTGATTGACTTCAGATAGAACCCATCTTCTGTATGAAGTTGATTACAGACGTCCATGGGCGGCAGTGACCACTTACCATCAGGTGAACTGCATGCTCGTTTTCTACTTCAGTTAGATAAAAAAATATATAGACTACTTTTTATCATAGAATTCCCACTGAATCAATATTTGCGGGGGGAAAACTTATCGATACACTGATTTCCACGCGGGCGAAGCCGCGGGTACAGTTAGTATTGTATAGAATGTAAAGTGTAGTTTCGTACGGTCATTTCCAATACAGTTACTTATCAACTGGCAGTCCTTAAGGATCCAGTTTCTGAGTTGATAACGAACTAATGTAATTCTTTAGGGCAGTAACTCGTGCCACAAGTTTTTAATGTTCTACGACGGCGAAAAAACGGTTTAACAGGGCCTGACTTGGACGAGGCCTTTAACTTACCTATTTTTATTTATTCCGCTCTCCATCTATATTTTAAATGTCAAAGAAAAGGCATATTACCTACTAGAAAAGGCTAAATAGATAATTCCTTGAGCTAAGACTTTCGCCGTAATAAGTGGAAAAAAAATGTAATATAGCACCACACAAGTATTTTCTCCTGTGTCCTGGGTGCCATGAAAACACACATAGTTCATCACAACATAAAACAATGTCGCTTCCCGCTGTCCGTCCCTATGTATGCTTAGATGTTTAAAGCTACGCTACGGATTTTAAGGTAGTTTTTTAACAGATAGGGTGATTCAACAGGAAGGTTTTTATGTATAATACATGTGTGGCGACCTGCCGCTACTCATCAAGAGATGGCGCTACTAGTATTCTGAAACACGCTAACGAAGCATTCTCAGAATCCTGCATATATACAAGTTCCGAACATCAACTGTCGGAGCACGGCCGCTCCCCAGGCATGATCACCTAGCCTGGCGGGAGATCTCCCTTTGCTAAAGTGGTGACCCCAGACAAGAATACGTCCCTTCTCGACGGTGGCAATGTCACTCCCTGGATGGACTGCAGCATCAGAACATCTGATCAGCAACTCATCAGGTGCATCGCAGCGCATCATGAAACGCTTCCTGTGCCTGGTCCAGCTGCTCTCCGCAACATCTCGGACGGCTTGAGCAGCCATTGTTCGCCTCCACGCTTCGCTCCACCCTCACATCCCGACTCACCGTGGATAGAAGGCATCCCAAGATCTGACTTCGCCCTCCCATCTCGACTCACCGCAGATAGAGGGCGATCCAACGGTACTTGCAGCGAAGACTCGCGGAACGTATCGACCTCCGGTCTGAGCAGGGGGTGATGTGGCGACCTCCCGCTACTCATCAAGAGATGGCGCTACTAGTATTTTGAAACACGCTATTGAAGCATTCTCAGAATCCTGCATATATAGAAGTTCCGAACATCAACTGTTGGAGCACGGCCGCTCCCCAGGCATGATCACCTAGCCTGGCGGGAGATCTCCCGCCGCCAAATATGCATAATATAGTGGAGGAACACTAATAATTTTTGACAGCTAGTCTACTACTACTTGGGTCAGCTAGTAAAATATAAATGTGATGAAGATATGAGGTAGACTTATATGCGGCGTTCCAATTTAGAGTGTCGTTGCCGGCGCATTTTCGTCTGTGATTGACCCCATTTGACTCTTTTCATACACTTGCACCCAGACCTAGAGTAGAATTTAAAAAACCATATTTAAGATATCGGTCCGGCTGGGGCTCGAACCTGAAACACGCGTGTCGGTATCAATCGTTAAGGATTTTTAAAGTTATTTTTTGTCAATTTATTCTAAATAGATAATATTGAGTTATTTTGTTTAACCTAAGATGAATCGGTTTCCTCTAACCTGTTTTTTACAGACGCGTTTTATTTTCACACCATTTTGCCATACACCGTTTCTGATAATCTGAGTTCCTAATAGTCTAAGAATTCCTAATGTTCCTAATAGCGAAAACTGTCAACGAATGAATTTAAAAACTTTTGAAGTGAAACTTCTTTAGGCGCATGAGGGTAAAATTTTTACAGATGAAACGTCACGCTGGTATGCAACGGAAGTGTCGGAAAAGAGAGAGAGAGTGATCGAGACCGATTGAGAGAGAGTAAGACAGGGTGAACGTAGCATGAGCAACTAACCGTGGAGTGAGAGTAGAGAGCAAGCGAGTGAGAAAGATTGAGAGAAAAAGTGAGACAGAGCGAACGTCGTATCACGCCTTTTTCCCTTCCTCTTAATCTTGGAAATTTAAAGTTTTAGATTTGTATAAATATAAACAAGATTTATAAATTAGTTCGCCAAAGAAGTTTCACTTCTGACATGTGTACTTTTTACGCACGCATGTTTTTTTTTATCTTGTATGTCTATCTAGGTAAGTGTGATTTTATATAATTAAATATCACATAGTTTCCATGAAATATTCCTTCTATTATTCTTTTGCTTTCGTTTTTCCTTATGCTCTCCTATATTAATTGAACAACAGTCAAGTTCGGACACTCGGAAAAAACATCCATGTCGGAGATTTGAAATCAGTGCCGTGTAATATCGGTTGGTCGTTGATAATATACTGATATCGTAACATATTAATACAAACATAAATATGCAGTTCAGAGCACTTTACACCTGCGGTAAAACCGCAATTGATATACTGGTAGATATTAAATTTATTCAAAAATTACTCCAGAGTGCTGCAACATTGTATAATAAAATGTCATAAAGATATTATTTGTAGTACCTGTACCTATTTAAGATTTGCAAGTGGACTCAATAGCAAGCAATAGTTAAAAACTAATTTGGATATCCAACTAATACCGATAACTGCTTGATAATATTCATAACTGTAGTATAATCATTGAAATAAGACGTTATACATTAGTTAAGGCTTATAAGTACAAATTACCCTTGTATATTGAGCAAATCTATTAAGTTAAATGAGATAAAATGTCCTTTCATTTCAATCGATATTACGAGCTTCATTAGAATTTAAAAATGTATCAGCCTTACTTTGTAGGAAATATGCTAAAATTTGAATAAAACTACTTCGCAATTCGCAACCAAAATGTATAATGTGACGTCATAGTACATAGGTAGAAACATGCAATAGGTATGCACCGCCTTCCCACACAATAAACTTGCAAGCCCATAACCTCCTTAAATTACATATGGTATCTAGTTTAATTCTATAGCAGTTAACCGATATTTGATTTCGATAAGAAAAACCGTTTTTTATCGTCATATCGATATCAAAAACCAAGGATATTTCATTTCATGCATTGTTTCTCTCTCATTACGTATATAAGTTTAAGCGAGTTGATCAGAGACGTAGCGAATAAAAGATTGAGAACGTTCAAGTTTATAATATCGGGTAATTGGTTTTGATTGTACGATGTTACTGCTATGTTGATTGTTTTTAACCGACTTCAAAAAGGAGAAGGTTCTCAATTCGGCCGGTATATATATTTTTTATGTATGTACAAGGATTACTCCGCCGTTAGTGGACCGATTTTAATTACTATTTTTTTATTAATCTAATAAATTACCAATATTTTTACTTATGACATAAAAGACCCTAGACCTGCTACTTAAGGAAAAGAAAAATCCAAATTCTAAACAAAGGTCTCAAAACTTATGAACTTTTGAATAAACTGTTTTCACTTTATAAAAACTAACTAGCTGTAAAAACCGATAAAATACCACATGTAATACTAATAATTATGTCGTCAGTCTTATTTATTTGTTCATTAAACGTTCCAAACTTAACTTGTAATTACTTTGGTAAAGAATGGCGAAAATTACGGCACATCCGTCATTTGTGTAAGTTTATAACTTCTTTTAACAAAACGTTACGTACGAAGACCTCATGTTATATATGTATTAGTGATGTACCTAACCAATATTACTATCAAATGAAAAATTTGATATACAACTATTTATTATATTTATATTTACTATCATCTGACGACCTGCGTGGTGGAGGGGTTACCATACCAATCTGACGCGCAATGAGGCCCGGGTTCGGTTCCCGGGCAGACACGTATCTGAATGATGAGTTAAGATTCATGTTCTGGATCTGGGTGTTTGTGTATTCCTCTTGTGTGTTCATGGTACCCACGACACAGGAGAAAATCCTAGTGTGGGGCTATGAGTGTAGAAAATGAGTTTTCAAGGTGGTAGAAAAAGTGTAGTTCGACCGGGGAAGTACCACCGCCACACCTATTTCTAGCGTGAAGCATCTCTTGCGTTTCGATAGAAGGGTGTGGTTGCCGGCACACTTTCACATGAGGCGACCATCATAATCCTCAGGAGTAGCGACGCATCTGAGATAGACTTCAGATGGAACCCATGTTCTGTGGTGTTCTGAAGTTGATTACAGATGTCCACGGGCGGCAGTGACCACTTACCATCAGGTGAACTGCATGTTCGTTTGCAGTGACTGCATGTACTTCAATCAAATAAAAAAAAAAGAAAGCGTGTTTAAAAAGATTCTTGCTTCCTAAATTATGCAATTTAAGCTTATGAAGATCCTAAATATGAAATTATAATGCGAATGATGACCATTTTTTAGGTTGTCAAACTGCAGTTTGATTTCAATTTGCATAGATTCGGCGACCTTTATTGCGAAGCATCGCAATTCAAGATTCGCGAATCATTCGCATCAATGCTTGCGAATGCGAATAATCCCCAACACCACTATATATGTATAGCTAATATTCTTATTAAACAATACATATATTACTATGTTATTAATATTTTAAATATATTTGTACTTACGGATTTAAAACACAACCGTGGCAGACGAGAAAAAGTGGACATTGCCGCGGGAGTAACAAGGTTTGTTAATAATTATTGTAACGTAATAATTTGCTGTATAATACGTTATTTATTTGTAAGTATTTGAATATCTCCATAATCTATCAGGCATTTGATATAGGTACATAGAAATTTGTTGCAAGATATTTATATTTCTTATGTTTTACAGTGGTATTTTTTCATAATTTCTCATCCTAAACGTCTGTCATTGTAGCACTGCGTGCAGTTTGAGCTTTTACGAATTTGAAGGCCGTAAAGCACTTTTAAAGAACTTTTAAAACAAACATACCGAAGCATACGTCAATGATATTTGCGCAAAAAAGAATATAAAACCAGCAAAGTGGGAATCGGACTTGCGCGCGAAGGGTTCCGTACATTATCTACATAAACGGCATAAAATCATGTTTGTTGTAGGGAGCCTCCTTAAATATTTATTTTATTCTATTTCCAGTAGTTGTTATAGTGGTGACAGAAATATGTACATCAGCTGTGAAAATTTCAACTAGTTATCACGGTTCATGAGATAGCCTGGTGACAGACGGACGGACAGCGGAGCCTTAGTAATAGAAAGAAAGAAAGAAAGATCTTTATTTAGTCAATTTTTGAGTTACAATAATATTGATTACATAAGATGTTTAAAAAAAAGGGCGCCAAAAATTGAATATGCCGGTTAAGGCGTTCTAAATGTATGGCACTCAATACTCGTATTTATCATTAAAAGATTAACAATTAGACACTACATTACAATGCTGATAACTTTAGAAGATTAAATATTTTTTGTATTTTATATTTTTAAATCATCGTTTAAGAATTCGTCATACTTGCAATAGCATTTTTCTATTAATATATTTTTTAATAGGGTCCGGTTTTCACCCTTCGTGTACGGAACCCTGCTGAATCGATCGGGGCTTATGTCGTATGAGTCCGGCCCCTGCAACAGGTCCGCAACATCTCGCTCGCAGTAATTGTTTTGTCTCTTTTGCAACCGTACATCGTGCGAACTGGGGCCGTATTCATAGGGATGCATAGCGGTCATTCGGAAGATTGTCACCTACAACTGACTTGGTTTAAATGTTTAGCCCTCAAACATTTTGGACAGTAACACATGCCAAAGAAGTGCCTTTATACCCCCTACACCCAGTAAAAGACAAACCAATTATATAGTTATAATTATAGTAAATGTATTCATCCACCACTTGTCGACGCTTTCCCCTCGCCACTGCAGTTTCTTAATCACGATTCATGAAATTGGCATGAAATATCAAAATTAAAGTAAAAGGTGCCTATCATGCCTTAACAAGACGCCTGTATGTCGCTACATATTCATCGGGCCGCATCGATTGCCGTACGGTGTATGAATACAGCTATCGGGCCCTTAGCAACAAGTACTGCTACTGCGGTGCATTGGCCTATTGCCCCACATCGAATAAATCAACCGCCAACGAGTCCAAATGTGTCTGAATAATTACACGCATTCGGTTTTTACGGCACTAGTGATGCGCTTTGGGCCTGGAGACTTGAAATAGGCTTTTATTTTTGTCAGATTATAGAAGCTATAGACGTATCGACCCGATTCATCGCGCAGCATCGGTCGCCGTACGATGTATGAATACAGCTATCGGGCCCTTAGCAACAAGTATTGATAGTGCGGTGCATTGACCTATTGACCCACATCGAATAAATCAACCGCCGACAAGACGCAACGTGTCTGAATGATCACACGCATTCGGTTCTTATGGCAGTAGTGATGCGCTTTGGGGCCGGAGACTTGAAATAGACTTTTATTTTTGTCAGATTATGTAAGCTATAGACGTAGCGACCCGATGCATCGCGTCTCATCGGTCGCCGTACGGTCTGTGAATACGGCTATCGGGTCCTTAGCAACAAGTAGTGCTACGCGACGCATTGGCCCATTGACCGACATCAAATAAATCAACCGCCGACAAGACGCAACGTGTCTGAATGATCACACGCATTCGGTTCTTACAACACCGTGAAGCGCTTTGAGCCTGGTGATATGAAATAAGCTTTTATTTTATCGGATTAAGTAAGAACGGGAGGTCCGAGGTCAGTTTAGCGACCCGATTCATCGCGTCTCATCGGTCGCCATACGGTCTGTGAATACGGCTATCGGGTCCTTAGCAACAAGTAGCGCTACCGTGGTGCATTGGCCTATTGACCGACATTGAATAAATCAACCGCCAACAAGACGGAACGTGTCTGAATGATCACACGCATTCGGTTCTTACGACACTCGTGAGCGCTTTGAGTCCGGAGACTTGAAATAGGCTTTTATTTTTATCAGATTATGTAAGCTACAAACGTAGCGACCAGATTCATCGCGCCGCATTTATCATAGGCTTTCATTTTTTATCAGTTTAGGCAAGAACTGGAGGTCCGAGGTTACCGTAGCGACCCGATGCATCGCGCCTCATCGGTCGCCGTACGGTCTGTGAATACGGCTATCAGGCCCTTAGCAACAAGTAGCGCTACCGTGGTGCATTGGCCTATTGACCGACATTGAATAAATCAACTGCCGACAAGATGGAACGTATCTGAATGATCACACGCATTCGGTTCTTACGACACTCGTGTAGCGCTGTGAGCTTGGAGACTTGAAATAAGCTTTTATTTTTTAATTACCACACTTTATATTTAATTAAGTACTGTGTACTTATCTCTCTTATTGATTAAGTATTGAATATTTAGGACTTAACCACTAACCACAATATGTTATTGTAAAATACTTATAGACGTCAGGAATAGAATAAAATTATAGTAATTAACTAAATTGTGGCTTATGAAGTTAAGAATTCAGAATATATATAAATATTATTATAATTTTATTACATTTATTATTAGCTTTAAAATAATGTATAGTCCAATATATAATATTCTCACTATACTGCTATAAAACTCGTCGCAACGGCAACTTATAAAAACTTAATTAGTAGTTTGTAATTATTAAGCTATGTCGGTGTTTTAGTGGAGGCCAACAGGGCTCTAGATAGCAGTAGGTAAGATAAGATGAAATTAGTTTAAAATCTTAGGTTTATTGCTATTGATTACAATTTTGTTAGTAACTCGTTTTGGTAATGTGCAAAATATAGGTTGCTATATTGACTAAAATCAAATTTTATGTTTTGCAGTTGTAAATTCTGATTACTTTGTCAATTGCAAATGCCTTTTGCAGTTCCGTGTGTCTCAATGACTGAAAGGATCCTTTAGAACGGCGGTCAGCAACAGACGAACCGCGGTCCGCGTCCGGACGAAGGACGAATCTAGGACCGCTAAGTTATCTCTGATATACTTAGTACTTTTTTTTTTACTAACATAACTTCACAACAACAAGAACCTCTTTTGTTTAACAATTGGTTCATTAAATAATTTGAAAGCAAAATAAACTTATCATTATTATTAGACATCAAAGGTGGTAGAACCAGCTCAATTCGACCGGGAAGTACCACCGTCACACCTATTTTCAACGTGAAGCCTTTGTTGCGTTTCGATGGAAGGGTGTGGGTTGCCCTGCCCTACCGTGGTTACCATGGACACACACAAGACAAATACATAAACACCCAGGCCCAGAACATGAACCTAAACTCTTCATTCAGATACCCGTCTGGCCCGGAATCGAAACCGCTCCGCTACGCGGGTCGTCTTTTTTTTTATCTGACTGAAGTAGCAAATGACCATGCAGTCCACCTGATGTTAAGTGGTCACTGCCACCCATGGACATCTGTTAGCAACTTCTTATAGAACATTGGTTTCTATCTGAAGTCAATCACAGATGCGTTGCTACTTCCGAGGACTAAGGTCGCCCCATATAATAGTGTGCCGGCAATCACCAAAGTGTGTGTGTACTTATGTACACGCGTTACAGATGTCCATGGGCGGCAGTGGCCACTTACCATCAGGTGGACTGTATGTTCGTTTGCTACTTCACTCAGATAAAAAAAAAATAGAAAAAACTAAAACGTTGACTAAAGGTAACTTCAGGGTGTCGGTTTTTCGTGACGTTGTGCGCGCGTATCGTAGGAATTTAATCTCGTATTTTTTCCCTAATGCGCCAAAAGAAGTATAATTTCAAGAATAGAGATGATAAATCCATGATACTTCACTACATAGTATAGAACAAAGAAGCTTCCCGCTGTCTGTCGCTATGTATGCTTAGATCTTTAGAACTACCATACGGATCTAAATGTAGTTTTTTTAATAGATAGAGTGATCCAAGAGGAAGGTTTTTATGTATAATACATGTATAATATAGTGGACGAACACTAATAACTTTATATTTTTGACTTTTAGGCGGTACGAAGTTCGCCGGGTCAGCTAGTAGATAATAATCAGTAAAACTAGTACGCAACTGTAGATACTTTTCATTTCACATCAAACAGTACGATCTGCGAAGGGGGACCGGTTACTACATACACCCGGTTCTTGTCCAGCTACTCCCAACTTGGCCCAGCGTGAATCATGCCTGAGTCTGGATACCAGATGTTCGTGACATAAAGGTCATCTCGGTCGCTATGGAGATGTAAAAGAAAATGGAGTTTAAGGCCCAACGTATATTAAATTATGACGTCGATCAAATAGTTTATTTGAGTCGGGTATTTCATGATGTTCATATACTTTAGATTTTTTTATTTAAAGTACCAAACGAGCATGTACTGTTGATGGTAAATGGTCACTGCCGCCCATGGAACACCTGTAAGCAACTTCATATAGAAAATCAGTTCTATCTGAAGTCAATCACAGATGCTGCTACTCCGGAGGATTAAGATGGTCGCCTCATATAAAAGTGGTGCGGCACTCCCACCCTTTCATTGTAATGCTTCACGCTAGAAATATGTGTAGCATAGCCTCTCTCGTCGAACTATACTGGTTCTACCACCTCAAGTCCTCCATTGTTTCCCAATCTTTCTTAAATTATTGTCGGGAACCCCATTGTGGCGCACCGTGAGATTTTAAACTCTTCTACATTACACAAAAACAACTCATTTTCTGTTTACTTACCTACGATTATGGTAGATACAAAGAGTTTGAGGCCCGGTATTTTCGTGGTCCGGTGCCGGATCGTAACCCACCGTTTGGGAAACGCTGGCTTAGACTACTATGATCCACTGTACTAGCTTTCTAGTTTCGTTTATAGACTTGTCGTCTAGCAGTCGCGAATCGATTGTTTAATCGAATCAATTTATATCTCAAGGTGGTAGAACCAGTGTAGTTCAACCGGGGAAGTACCACCGCCACACCTATTTCTAACGTGAAGCGTTTCTTGCGTGTGGGTGGAAGGGTGTGGTTGCCGGCACACTTTCACATAAGGCGACCATCGTGGTACTCGGGAACAGCAACGCACATGTGATTGACTTCAGATGGAACCCATGTTCTGTATGTAGTTGATTACAGATGTCCAAGGGCCGCAGTGACCACTTACAATCAGGTGGACTGCATGCTCGTTTCCTAATTAAGTCAGAAAAAAAATCAACATGTAGGTACATTAAAGTACAATTAAACGTACCTACGTTACGTTTAAATGTACTTTAATGTTTTAACTAAAAAATCTTTATTTGCGCTAGGTCTAGTACATTTCATTCCGATTGCTAGGTAGCCTGTATCGCTGTGTCTATTAATAAGTGACTATAAGTGTAACATGTTGACACAATATTGCTAATTAAGATTAAACTGGAGGTTCATTGAAAATTATTTATGTTCTGTCAATTTAATGTGTCGGGTGGAATCTTGATCGCCTGTATTATTGAGTTTTACGATATTTTATAATATTGAAGTGGTCACTGCCGCCCATGGACATCCGTAAGCCACTTCTAAAAGAGGGTTCTGTCTGAAGTCAATTACAGAAGCGTTGGCCCTCCCGAAGACTAAGATAGTCGCCTCATATATAAGTAATCATAAGAGTTACTGAAGTTTATATAAACTAGTTAACTATTATAACTAGTTGACCCGGTGAACTTCGTTCCGCCTAAAAGTGTAAAATGATCAGTGCTTCTCTACCATATTATACATATATTATATACAGGGTGGCATATACACCCATATATTATATACATATATTATATAAAAAAAGTCAATTTTCTTACTAAATCACAAAATTATGTATAACTCTGCAGGGGTTGAACATAAAGACCTCCCGTAGAACATTTTTTTGCCGCTGATGGTCCCATCTAACCACTAGTTTCGTTTGATCTGCGACTTTTTGACCACCCTGTATATTACTTAAAATAACTGTATTAAAATCCGTAGCGTAGTTATAAAGACAGCGAGAAGCGGCTCTGTTTTATAGGTACTATGACTGTAGTGATTATATATACGAGTACCGTATGGTTTTTTGAGAGGAATACGAATATTGGTTATTAGAAAACTTCTATTTTAATTTTTGCAGTGAAATTTATTTACAATGGTGGTGATTAGAAACTCGATGAAACAAATATGCGTTAAGAAAGTAGTTGTCGCATTGCAACTAGATGGCGCTGTACCCCATTTCTGAATCACGCTAATGATTTTATTTCCTAGCTTGTAAACATTAAGTTATCCGAATATAGACTGCATCGATTAATTAATCGATTTTTGAAAAATCGTAGGTAAATATGAAGACCCAACTCAATAAAAAAAATACTTACTCAATAAAATAATAATAATAATAAATTTATTGAATAAAATTTACTTCTGCCTTAATGATATATATTTTTTTTACTTCCAGGCGGCGAACCTCCCCACCGATTTGCCGTCAACGTCAGCATGCGCAGGCGCCGATGAGACGTGAATCGCCGTGACAGACATTATGTGAACCAACCATAGTGATAGATCTGTATAAATAGCTATGTATATATGTGTATCGGAGACACCGTGAATAGTACCTTATATTTATAAGACCGTTGGTCGATGTAACTGGTAAAACTGTTTTGTTCCTGTTGTCTTGGTTTGGGATACAAAAATTCTAAAGGGAATGTGGGCTAGAGACGTCATATGGGTATATGTATATCTCTAGTATATTTGGGGGTTAAAATATTGCAAGAGTGACGTCACAGCACGAAAGGGAGTTTAAATGTGATGAAATGTGATGGGGAATGGGAGGGTTTAAAATTATACAGCTTGTTTTTTTTTGTTATAATGTATGGATGAAATTTATCGAATAGAACATGACGCAACACAGGAATGAAAAAAACATAAATATTTTCTTTCTACGTTATTTTCTACCAGTAATCTGCTTGGAATGTAATCAGTGTGTAGTTTAAACCAATCAAGCTACGGTTTGAGCCTATTAGCAAGTAGTTAAGCCAATCAGCGTGCACTGACTTAATGTAAGCTGACCCAATAGGCGTGTATTTTTTACATATTTCACTTTTATTTATAAAATTTACATATACAAAAAAGGAAAACAAAAATATTTAAACAAAAACATTACCATAAAAAAAATCGGCAACGCAGTCTCTGAGCAAAGTTCCCAAGATATTATTATTAAATAATTTATTTAATCTACAAATAAAAAAACAACTTGAGTTTCTTTCCAGATCTTCTTACTTGAAAAAATGGTCAGTTCGGAGGTCGATTGGTCCGGTATCGAACCGGTGGTAGTGTAAGAACAAATATTATAACTGACAAATTGTGTCCCCGTATGTTTACATAAAATAAAGACATTTTATTTAAATCTCTCGATCTTTTGCTATATGTATTTTTTCAAAAACCGTCCGTTATAAAGTTTATATCACCCTCTCCATTTAAACCTGTCACATTTTATTGCCTTCCAAAGCGTGCGGCGTCATATTAGTTCATACATATTATGTATGAAGTAACCCTTTACATAAAATATACGATATAATATTTTTGCTTATTTAAATTCAAACGGTGAGAGAGAAATGCCAAAGGATGCGGTTTAGTCACGACGCGACAGTTTCGTGGGCGTTTAGTCGAAATACAAGACAGTGCTTTTGGGAATGATGTTATACCTAATATCAAATTTAACATTTGTTTGTACGAATTTGCTAAATTTCTTGAAAATTAATCTCTGTCTTACATCATATATATTTGGAAAAAGGAGAAAACCCAGAATAAGGAATAATGAATATTTCTGTAATTTATTTTTGTCTGTGTTTTTTTTAAATCACATCAAACAGAATTACTACTTAAAATTAATTTAAATTATTTGAAATATTTTATGTCCACATGTTAAGTTAACATTTAATCTTTATTTTATTAAAATTCATCAATTCTATCAAAAAATATTATAATTTAAAATTATGTTACATTTTTTAAATGCAGTCAAAACGTCCATGGGCGGCAGTGACCACTTACCGTCAGATGGACTACATGTTCGTTTGCTACCTCGAATACAAAAAAAGCTATATCTGTACATACTTTATTTACGCAGAAGTCATCATTCTGAATTTTCGGATAACGACAACAATAAAATATCAGCATCAGAATTATAAACATGAAGTAATAATATTATGTTACTTGCAACAGTAACTACTTTTTTTTTGTTTTCGAGGGGGAAACCTTCCAAAGGTACCCGACGCCGTGGGAGCGACGTAGGGTTATGTGGGATTTTTACTGCACCAAAACCCCCCCGGTGGCCGTCCTCGGCGCTGAAAAGGAGGACTCCGGGATCTCGAAACGACTTCAACCGGAATCCTCCGAGCGCGCTGCCCCATCGGGCTCCTCCCAGATGGGCGGCTGGGCTCACCGCTCCGTCTAGTCTTTACGACGGTATGCGGCCACACATACCGCCGTCCTTCCCGGGATTGCCTGACCGAACGGTTCGAGCTCCCACTCTAGCCGTCTGCGACCCCGGAAGCCCCTTTTAGTCGCCTCTTACCTCAGGGGATACCGTAGCCCTATTCTGACCCCGAGGCTACAGGGACGAACAGTAACTACCTAACTTTTAGGGTAATGACTAAAATTGACAAATTTTAAGGAGTTCTTCGATCGTTAAATGCGTAATGAAAATGCCAGATATAATCAAATTCCACATTTTAACATACGGTCACGAACAACAAATTAACCATATTTGTAAAATGCTATCAAAATTTACTTACAATCTGTTTTCTATTAAAGTGACTAAAGCAGAAGAGATAAAATAAAATCCGGTATATCTAAGGAAGCATATTAGGACCCCTATTGTTTTGTTTCTATCACTACAAGGAAGTACTAAAATTGCTACTACTACTCTAGTAATAGAAATTTACCGTTAATTGTCTATGAGATAGAGAGATCTCATATGAGAAAGGCTTGCATGAACTATATTCAAATTGAACCGACCAAATAGGTTAACTATCTTTAAAAGTACGTCACTGATTGGGCACAATTTACTAAACTTGAAACTATTTCCCGACTTTATGTTTTAAAAACCTTGACAAGTAAATTTTACGTCAATCACGTTAAACCAAGCCTTTACGAACGATGCCGGGGGCAAAAACTAGCAGCGCTTGTACATTAGAATTACCAGGAGAACACGGGCTTGGAGCAGTTTGCTATAGTAGCTATAAAGTACGGGCACGTACGAGTAGGGAAGGCATAGATAACTTTGAATCGATTTTAGACCAAAATTATCGATGTTGAACAATATATTTATGACATTTTTCTACCCTTTTTTTTAAAGTTGACCAGTTTTTCGTTATGATCTTTCCTTTTTCTTCACTGTATTTCTTAATTGATTTTTGGAATGGTTTTAAATTTTCTGTGGAACGTTCATATTGTTTTGCGCTTCTTCCAGCATCATCATTATTCAATCGAAGATGAATTCGTTCTTCATACCTGATATCTACATGCGCCTCTTAGATACTCGTATCATGAATTCGATTGGAATCGATTAAAAATCGATATTTTGGAGATACTCCCTACCACGGTAATACCAGGGTAGTGTCACGCAGGCGTCGGGCGGGGCGAGATCGGCGCCGCCCCGCATACCACGCATTACCGTAGGCAATACCGTAATTGGAATAACCCCGTATAGCGATACGAAACTGTATAGCAATTAGCCTATTTAGGTAATGCTTGAGATAAGTAGGTTTTGAACCACTATCACGAATAACCGCTTCGTACATCAAAAATGTCGATACTTATATTGAGCTAACTGTTGCCTGTAACTTTGTATGCGCAGACTATAATATAAGATGAAATTACAATAATACAACGATCGGGAGACGTAGTTTCGAAACTTCTTGTTATATTCTAAATTATTTAAATTTCAAACTGTACTATTGTAAGAAAAAGGCTAATTATGCCGTGTTATAACAGAAATTTAAAAAGTTTCAGGGAAACGAACGGGTTTTGAAAAATATTTAATAATGGAATTTATTTTCATTTAAAAGCACTGTCTTGTATTTATTGGGATATAATTTTGTGAGCATAAAATTGTCTTTAGATCCATAAACGAGTGCATATTTGAAGATTTTGTATGTTATTATTGTACCCAGTGAATAATTTATTTTGCATGAACTTAGTGAGCTTGTGAAACAACTCATATAAACCATTGTAAACATTGATCTTCTGATAGACTTCAGTTTTATACTTGAAAATGTCAAACCGGAAAGTACTACAATGCAGCTGCTATCATTTCGCTGTAAGCCTAAATTTTAAATTTTAAGTTTTTTATTTTAATTTCATTCATTATAAAAATAAAACCAACAGCATTGTTTGAATATTTATTCACGAATACTACCTGAAGTCTATTTATTAGTAGATCAATGGATATGAACAATTTCATACTTCAAACTTTTAATATTTTAATCAAAATTGTTTCTATAATTGAACCTACGTCCAATGTATGCGTCCAAGGAAACTAAAAAAAACAGAACGATCCATATTTTTTCGTATACATTTTTCATAAATCAGGAAGAAACATTAAGTTTATGAAACTTTTATTAAAATATATTTAATAATAAACGTAGTTACTTGGTACTAAGGTGTTTTCATACGTCCTATTTAATATTTATAATAAATAACATTGTTCATATCTGAATAATTGAAGTTTTTAATATAAATATTTTTTATATAAATAACAGAATTTTAAATAAAAAAGTGGTGAACGGAATTTCAATGTTTTAAGATATTTGATCTCACGTAAATAATCATTTTAGCTTTTACTTTGTTAAATAAAATCAAAAAGTAATTTTAAAATTTGTAAACTTAAGTTTTAAGTAATTTTGAAATTTGTAAACTTAAGTTTAATATTTTAAATTGTGTGATTTCTATTATAATTTTCATTATTAGGTTTATGAAAATTGTAGTTATTTCAAACCAACGAGAAAGGAGTTGCTAGTCAGGAAATTGGTTTAGTTAAGAGCTCGATGTGATTCGTTGAAGGAATATAAATAGAGTAATTTTGACTTCATGGCCAGTGTGCACTTCGCAGCCATTTAAAAGTTATTTTTATATTAATTGTGGTGTAATTACGGTGCGTTACCAGTTGGAAAGATTGTTGCGATGTAATGTTTCGTGTTTCGTGCATGCAATTATGATTTTATAGTGCTATTCTGTAAAATACCAAACTGAATTCGATACATGCATAACAATTTCCATAGCTTGAAAAGTCAATACGTGTTTCGAATATTATTACAGTTTATTTTAAACCGATATGTAATGACTTTTCCTGTCACGCGGGATTGCGTCTGCGCGTATTTACCACTTGCACTCATAAATTAAGTCACTGCAGTTCCGACCGCGTGATTCGCGCGTATATGTTAATGTGTGCTTATAGAGACCTGCGTGACAGGAAAAAAGGCTCGGTCGGAAAAAAAGCAATGTCGGAACGCCGCACGCATTTTCTTATCGTCATACTAATATGTGCACCGCCACTGACATTATTTACTTCTGATTGGGATTTTTGACCGTAGATTCATGATTCCAGATTATAAAATTTTATCGTCAACCCATTTTTGTCTCTCTGCCGGGCACGGGTCGCCTCAGAATGGGTAAGATTTAGGCAGCAAATAATTGTGCTGGCTAAGTTCGAGTTGGTAAACTTCACACTGCTCTGAGGACTACTTTCTTAGAAAACTGCACATCTGAGTGTAGGTGTTCCCATGTCGTCACATCTTTATTCATAAAAAGAAACATCTTAAAATTTTTGATTTGCGAGTTTATGACCTAGTTTGCTTTATGGTATAAACTCGCAAAACATAAATTTTGAGTTATTTCTTTTTATGAATAAATGTGCGACGTTTTCTTTTACCGTAAAGCAGTGGTAAATAATTTCTAATACGCACATCATTTAACAGAAATTAGTGGTGCCCGGGCATTCGAAGTTTCAACTATTAGTTATCACTTTATATAATTTACAGAATAGCAACGCTGTAGGTACTTTTCATATGGCTGCTACATAGTTAACTTATACCTTATCGTAATTATATTACCTAAATACATTGGTACGTATTTTTTATATTCTTACATAATTTCTAAATCGTCTTGTAGTTGAAATCCGTCTCCAATGTTAAATTCCATTTCTTAAATTCATTTATAAATAGATATATTCCTATTTAAGGGTAGATTAAAGGATTTAATGTAGCTATGTCATGAATATACTTAATTATTTATGTTAATACCTATATATGTAAATATATTGTAAATACAATACGTTAATTACGGTCAAAAAGGGATTTAGTTATTTACTTACATAAAGATATGTATATTTCATTTATCATAAATAAGAAACTGTGTTATGCACACATTTTTTTAATAAATGTAGTTCAGTTATTCAGCTGATGTGTCCGATTTTATGCCTTGTAATGGCGTCCCATTTACGATGTCCTGTCAGTAGTTCTAAAACTTAAAAATATACCAATAAAAGACTAAATTGTAAAACAAGAAAATTACGATTTGATTTATGTTTTCGGTTTTCAAATTCCTTGCAATTAAAAAGAAGCTGTGTATAATTTTTGTGATAATAATTATTGATTTTATATATATTTTATGATAATTTTCAAGTGTTTGAAGATTAAAGTGAGCAATTTTCTCGAATCATCAGGCGTATAAAAATTGCGATGACTGGAGTACTATTCTTGTAGAGATGAGAACTGAACATCTTATTTGTAACCTCTAGCTGTAGTTGTATATTTCGAATGAATCCTAGTAATATTAAGGTGGTTTATCTCTTAAAAAATCTACTTAAAACGAAAATGATGAAATCTTTTGCGTATTGATTTAAGTCTTTAATAATTTTAATGAGAATTCTTTTCTTAAAATAACCGTTATATAGCATAGTATCATATGTACTTCGTACAATAAGAACGAAAGGGACTTGCCTCAAAATTGTGGGAAATTAAGTTAGCTTCTTGAAGCAAATTTGTAAGTAATAAAGCGAATTAAAAAGTGACGACTTCGTGGTAGAATAGGACAGACGTAAATGTTTCTTTAGTAACCACCCGTTTTAAGAAACTCTTCCGAAATGCTAACACAATTTAGTCATTTTCGCAAAATGTAGATGTAGGGCCCTTACATTCTCAATAAATGATATACTATACATTTAATAAACTTTTGGTTGAATTTGTATTCATCCATCATCCATCCTCCTTTTGATGTCCACTGCTGAACATAGGCCTCCCCTAAATGGCCACTCCAACCGGTCCTGTGCCCTCTGAATCCAACGGCTTCCCGCTGTCTTCCCCAATTTGTATTCACTATATTTTTTTTTATCAACATAAAGATATTGTAAGACTCATAGACTTTCCCCTTAACTATTGGATCGTGTAATTGTAATTCCATTGTGTTTATGGCGACATAATTAAGGCACTCGCACATTGTTTTAATAATGACATATCTAAATGTCAAATAGGTCGTGTAATAAGGTATTCTGCTTTCATGGATAAAATATTACTTTCTTGATTATAAAGATAAGATAACATTCGAAAGTTCATTGCTTAAATTAGTGGTATAGTACCATTACTAATAGAAACAGTTCTTTGGCAATTAATTTAAAAAACAGTGCTAAAAAACTCCCGCTTCAATTATAAGAAATCTTTATGGTAATCCTTTAATTTTTAATCATATTTTCAAAAAAGCAATGCTACTTCACAAAAGCTGTTTAAAACTTTTTTTAACATGCCTTGGATGTATATGAAATCTTTGTTGATTAAAACACGTATAAAAAAAAGAATAAAAAAGAACATTAAAGTTTCATATGATTTCAGACTAGTGTCCTCACTTCTCAGTGTCCGATTGAGCTAAAATTAAAATTTCAGCTCAATCGGACAATGAGAAATAAGTTAAATTAAGGTTGCAAGATTTGACCTAAACACACATACGGTAACAAATTTTTATACTGTGACAGCTAAAGAGTGGGTAGACCTAATGAGGGTAATATTGTAAATATAAAGTAGGTACACGTAAGTATATAAGGCCGAGAACTTTTCAATTCACCCTCGTACTTACCCATAAACATTGTAAGTTATTTAAAAGCTTTTAAAAAGATATAATAAAAAGATAGGCGCGAAAATAACCTATCTTGTAGCCAAATGAAAATGAATGAAAGAGTTAGGAGATTATTTTAAGGCAAGAATTCTCATCAGATGACCACGATATACGTTATAAATTTAATTTTATTGATATTACGATTTCCGCCCAGTAATATACGGCGCATCACAATTATTATTAATCTTTAGTCTGTCCATTTGAAAGTCCATTTTTAAGTAGGAGAATAATCATACGCAAATGTAATTTAAGAAGCCAAAGTTTTCTTAAATATAATTGCTTTCATATAATATAGTTTTTATATGGATATCGTCCGAAATATCAGGTGCTTATGTCACAATCTTCCTAGATATTGTTTAATATTTTTCGTCTGTTTAATAAGAATAGTAACGGCACATTTTAAATAGTTTAAGCGACAGTCCATCACATTTAATGTAGCTAACAAATTTAAATTAAATATTTAAGATATTGTATAGTTTAAGTTAAAATATCGTAAGAGTATTTAGTTGTTATTTTGGGTTGGAATTTGAACGCTAGTGACATCGAAGTCATGTTCCACTTGAGGTAAAACACAATGAATGTTGTTTTTTTAATCTAAACTCTAATTAGAAAGCGTTGCGCGCAACGTAGTTATAAAAAAGGAATGATAAATGAAAAAACAAGCATTATTTTTGTATAGATGGTGAAAATCGGATAAAAAAGAAAAGCTACTGGAATACCTTCAATACTCTCATAGGGTGCGTTCCATTAGACGTTCACAAAGTCCAAGCTCACGACCGCAGTTTTTCCCGTTCCATAAGCTTGTGAGCTTTACTGACATATTCTCTACTGGAACGATCACTTCGACCCACCTTGTTACATGGGTCGTCGTGAGCGTCGCGTGGGCGTAAGTCATGACGTCATGAGTGACGTTTTCGCCGCGACCACATGACCGCGGTCGTCTTGTGGAACGACGTTTTGGGCGTTTGTGGCGTTGTGAGCGCCATCTGGAACGCACCCATAGTCGGTTATATCATCAAGTGGAACACGAATAGCATGTACAAGCGAATACCTACAAATTAATTTTAGAACACATTTTCATTGTTGTATAGCAAACAAGGTGAATTGTTTCAGGGACTTGGTATTAGTTTTCGTTATTTTTTAAAGGATTTGTAATATTTGAGTACATTTTATTACAGTACATCACAATTATTGTTATATATACTATTTATTACCGTAAGATCAAGACCTTTTTTAAAATAAATGTTTTAGTACGTAACTTCAAAGTTTTTGGTCCTTTTTTATTTTGAGACATTGTTATTCTATTTTATATTTATGTTGTAAATACTTAAGTTCCTGCTGCAATGTTTTGTTTGAAATGGATTTGCAGGTTCAGCATTTTCATCTTCTTGTCGATTATTATTGATAAACGCACGACATGTTTAAAAATCTTAAAATGTAATAAATTTAAAGTCTTTATTATATTTTTACCCTTTCAATTGTTAGGTATTAGACGATTTTGCTGGTGTTTTTATTCTACTATAAAAGTGATGTTTATAAACTATTTCTTGTCAAATAAATGATGTCAATGATCGTAATTTGGTATTATTTCCAATTCCTTTACTTTTTAACCGATTTCCAAAAAAAAGGTCTTAAGTATAGTCCTCATAGGTACTACCTAATGAACAGTATCATAATTTTGAATACACATTAGTTAATAAACTTATATTTACGGTAAGGTAGGGTATACATAGGTACCTATCACGAATTTTTTTTAGAAATAACAGTATTTCTTACAAAAGTATAGATATATAAGTATCGATATGATAATCTCCTTATTCGCGGGGGTGACGTTCCGTCTGGTGAAAACCCATTTACCCAATTCGCACTTGGCCAGCGCGGTGGTCTATGGCCTAAAACTCTCTCTGAGAGAAGACCCGTGCCCAGCAGTGGGACAATAATGGGTTGGCACCACCAATAATGGCTTCCGTCTATATGCTGCAAATATAGACACTGCGAATAACTAGAAGTAGGTACTCAAAATATTTCGAATACAAACTAGAAAATAGTAGGTAACAACTTTTGAACCCCCGAATACTGAAAGCATAGAATAGACAATCCGTGAATAAGGAGCTTTGACTGTACTTTACTAAACACATAGGTAGGTAATAGTAGTAGTGCGTATTTACTTTTACCGATACCCTACACACAATCTATAATATATTTTTGCCATGTTTTTTTAGCAATTATTTTGGATTAACCATTACTTTCCGATAGTTTCAGTTACAGTTACGGGTTATGAGATTTTTACGTATAGGTAATACAAATAGGTACTTTCTTAATAATTTCGTTATAAATACTGTTATCATTCGGAGTCACAATTAGTCTCATTACTTATTATTGTAGCTACCTAATCAATTTAAGTGTTAAATACTAAAGACATGTGGTGGTAGAACCAGTGTAGTTCGACCGGGGAAGTACCACCGCCACACCTATAGCGCGAAGCATTTCTTGCGTTTCGATAGAAGGGTGTGGTTGCCGGCACACTTTCACATGAGGCGACCATTATAGTCCTCGGGAGTAGCAACGCATCTGTGATTGACTTCAGATGGAACCCATGTTCTGTATGAAGTTGATTACAGATGTCCATGGGCGGCAGTGACCACTTACCATCAGGTGGACTGCATGCTAGTTTGCTACTTCTGTAAAATAAAAATAAAAAAACGATTTTAACCAAACCTTTTATAACGGTTTCGGTTACTCTTACGGATAGATCTTTATTTCGGATATTCGATAGTTACAGTTACGGCACAGTACAAATACGGAACAGTATGGAAATTAAACCTTATTGATAAAATCATTATCTCCACTCTATTGAAGCAATAGGGTTGTCTTGTCTCTTTATATATTTTTTTAATAATAGTAATAGCACTATTATTAAAAAAATATTTTAGCATCTAGGTACTCCCTGTAGTCATCAATCAAACGAATTCGAATACTATGCATCACCCCGTCGGTTAATCCCAGCATGACGATAATTATTATTATAGTTTTAAATACGGAAAACAGTTTAATATTAAAACAATTTGTAGATCATTGATTTTTTTGTAGATTGTTAAAATGTTATTACGGCGTAATTTTTTACAAGTTTAGTCGGGAGCGTAGATAAACGAACTATATAGCATTACTAGCAGTTCCCGCGGTCTCACTCGCGTTTATAATATATATATAGCCTAAAGCCTTCCTCGATAAATGGTCTATTCAACATAAAAAGAACTTTTCAATTCGAACCAGTAGTTCCTGAGATTAGCGCGTTCAAACAAACAAACAAACTCTTCAGCTTTATAATATTAGTATAGATGTGGCATTTATAATAAGAACGAGGAAACAAATAGCAACGTAACACTCGTCTTCACACGGCACTCGCTACTGGAGCACTGCGAAAACCCCTAAGCGATAACCTCTAAGTTTCCATACTGTACGCCCATATTTCTACTGTGGTTGCGGTTGTGATGCTCCATAAAATGCCTGACGTGAATCCAATATCTGAACAATTACGGAAAATGCAGTAAAGTGTTCAGTAATTTACAAACAATTATTTTTTTATAAAAAATATATAAAGTACAATTGACATAAATATGATTTAATTACTATAGTTTGTAGTATGGGCAGTAACCTTAACTACAGGCGATTGACTGGATATTTTTTAATTATTTTAATTTTATAATTTAAATAAGTGGTCAGTGCAGCCCATGGACATTTATCCGTACCTAGCCTGCATGTTAATTTACTTGTAATAATACTTGAGGGCGAATAAAGATACGTTACTGTTCTGAGAAATAAATCATTAGTTATCAAAATATTATCTGTTATAAGAATAATAAGTTTTAATTTTATGATACCAAGTAATTATGACTCAACATTTAAAGCGTATCTATTTCTTTTTTGCCATGGACGTGCAAGTACCTAGTGGAATGTGGTATTCCCTGAGGTATTCCCAGAACACTATGACATGGAGTTCTTCGTGAAAAGTGCGGAAAGAGCTCTCCTTCAAAGCGATGTATTGCAGAATCCTCTGGTGTTGCGAATGTCCATAAGCTACGGTGGCTACTTTCCATCAGGTAGTCCTGTCTGCCTTAACGTTATGTTAAAGTATTAAAAAGAATCATAAAGTACGCGGGATGAATTATCACTATTTATAAATTCTACGCAAACATAGGCAGAGAATGATAGTTCAAACAAAACAATGTTCTTTACATAATATTGCTAAATTGCTTTGCTATAGGTAGTTGATGCTTACTAATTTTATTTTTCTTTGTTAAAAAAACTGCCATCTATTAGAATTATCAAGAACTATATTATGTTCTTGTTGTACGATAGATAGTGAAGCTAACGACAACATAGTACTGAGTATAATTACTAGATGGCGCTATACTTCGTTTAATATTGCCGCTGTAAATAAATATTTTCTATTCGATATAAATTTATTATACACCACAATGATTTGCACTAAATTATAATCATTTTGAAAACATTGCTATATTTAAATGAAACTCATAATCTTTTTAGCCACAACTTCGCTAATTTCCTTAAAACACGTCAGCGTTAACTGTTAGCTAGATAATGTGACGTCTATCACTCTGTCAGTGATAGATGTCATTTATGAAGCGACGAAGTAGGTTAGGAAATTGTTTTACACCGGTTTTTGTACAATTCTTTCGTAATTCGTGTTCAATTTAAGACAACGTAATCTGGTTAAATCAAGAATAATATGAAGAAATAATTAGAGAACAACAATTATTTCAGCCATTATCAATACAACGCAAATATAAACCCAAAGCAGCGCGAAATTCAACTCCAACCATGAGAAAGGAATCAAGCTTCAAGAATCAAGCTGTTTTATAGCACACGACCGAATCTACTACCAAAAAAATATTAAAATGAGTCCATAGTTATCCAAAAATGGAAAAAATAAACATAGAAGAAAACGTTGTTAAATACGAGGCATTTATAAATGATGTTTTAAAGGAAGACTTGCGAGAGACGGAATTACGGTTACAGCAGGTAAACCTAGAAATATCTGACCTTATACAACAGAAGCACACCCTCAAAGTAGTCACAGATAAAGACATTCACCCAAATGGATTCAAAAGTCAAGTTAATATTGGGTGTAACTTCTTCATGGAGGCATCTGTCGCAGATACATCAAAAGTACTTATGAATATAGGATTAAATCACTATCTAGAATTTACAGTAGTTGAAGCGAATAGGTACCTAGATGCAAGATTAAAAGCGTTTGAGAAAAAGTCTGAAGAACTGAGACAAAAAGCAGTGGAAATCAAAGCACATATTAAATTAATGCTTTTTGGTATTGGTGAGCTACAAAACCAGGGAAAGAAAACGTAACACTGGACTTTTTATTTAATTTAAGATTAAATAGAATTGTCATTTCACATATCCCCTGGATTCATTAGGGACATAACCAAAAGCTAAAATTTTACAGGAGTGACAGTTATTTGTGCAAAACAAAAATAGATGCTGATCAAATTAGTTTGGTGAATTATTACTTTTAAATACATCTACAGGGAGATATTTAACATTCTTGCAGATGAACATGAAAACTGATAATAAATCACTGATTATTTTCCACTGTTTTCAAATTTACTGTAACATATTCTGTTGAGAAAGTTTCAAGCCAAAAACCAGCCGAAGTTTTAACCAACATCTATAATGTATATCAATTATCAAGTGTTACTATACCTTTATAACAGAAAATACTGGATTAAGCTATAATCCTATATTGGTGGACGATTACGACAACGAAGCGTTATCTGCTTTTCTTACCGAATTTCTGAAATGAATACTGTCGTCATTGTCAACCCATTATTGTCCCACTGCTGGGCACGAGTCTTCTCTCAGTATAGAGAGTTTAGGCCATAGTCCACCGCGCTGGCCAAGTGCGAATTGGTGGACTTCAACACCTCCGAGAACTTTTTTTTTTAAAGAACTCTCGGGTGTGTAGGTTTCCTCACGATGTTTTCCTTCACCGAAAAGCAGTGATAATTAATTTATAACATGAATACTGTACTGACAGTTAATTAGAAAAATATTGTTATAGATGAGCAGAAATTTTAATGTAAGGCTTTTGGCATAAGTTTCAGCACAGCAGCAAAACCTTGCAAGGTACCGATTGGAATCTATATGATCTAATATAAATTGCCCATACCATATTTTTGAACTTGTTTTATAGTGATTGATATTAGTAAATATGCCATGTATTGTGATATATTCTCAGTTGGATGTTTGTTGTGATTATTATTATTTGGTTACTAACCTTAATTTAAAAGTACAAATAAAGTTACTTACCGTAAAATTTAAATACTTTATGTCTAAATATTAGACATATTGTTTGTACAATATTAGACAAATTTTCTTTTATATTGATATGCAATCCTTTTATTTTACAAATTATATGCCCACTTATATATTGTATACTTATCCAATGGAACAACCCATACTAAAACTTGGCATTTTTGCTAAAAAAGGATTGATTTTGAACTATAAATAATGTTTACTTTTATCAATAGATTTATCAATAGAGACTAATAATAGATGGTCAGTAATTCAATTTAAGTTGAATTTTTTATGTAATAATTTTCTTCCATAACTCAACTTAAATTGTCAGTTTCTTAAATATTACTTGAAGTTAAACACATGTAGGATGTATATAGATAGGTATTGTAATAAAGAAGTGTATTTAAATATATTAAATAAGTAAGTATATTTTGTACGTTATGAATAATGCTCATAAACCAATCTTTTGTAATAACTTTTTGTTTTATTTGAATGATTTCCACCTGGAGTCTGATTGAGTTTATTAGTCCCAGAGATTTATAAGTCTAAAATATAGTTACATAGATTAAAATTATTAATCTAAAATAATGACAATCGCAGTTTTTATAACTAGTCTTTTTAAAATTCAATACGTCTTATGCGAGTTTATAAGGGCTTACTAAGTAGGTAGTTACTCAGTTTAATTCTTGTCTAATAAACCATTTACCTCCTTGAGATAAAAGGTCTTATTATACCATGCACACTGAAGTGACTGTTCAGAATTCAATTAGGTCTTAGCGACCTGTAATCAGCTTAAAACCTGCTGCTCTAAGCTTCTGCAGACAAATTAGGGGCAATTTGAATACTTGATGATCTCAAGACCCTAGGGGTCGGAATACGCGCATTCGGTTGGAAAAAACTTGAAAAAATTAGCATTAAGACCGTTTTAGGGTTGACTTTAAGGATTTTGCGGCCTCAAGTGGATAAAAGAGCCATTATAATACGTTTATCAAGGGATAATGACATGCTTTATGAAAAAGTACCGGAACGCACAAATATTATGTTCTTGTTAATATCTATTAAATTATTTAAAATTAATAGCTCCAAACTATGATACAATTATATAACTCACAGTTATACATACTTAGATTGTATATTTAGTTAATTAGAGCATTAAATAAACTATTCCATTCTATCATTTTTTGTTGAATAAAAGTAAAGCGACATCTATCGTTACATTTCAAACTAGGTAGAAGATTACATATGATTTATTCATAGAGCATACAAGTTATAGTTGTTCGAAGTATATGGCATAGATGGCGCTGTTATGCTATACTTTATTTTGCAAATGATAATCCATAGGTGGGTACTTAATGTGAAAATCCTAGTTAAATAACTACGATTATATTTATAGGTAAAGACCTATAAATGTAAACAAAATGATAATGATAACGTTCATAATTAACTGCATTTATTTGTGCCTCAGTCTTTCGGTGTTGGTCTGTAATAGCACCACGGCTTTTTTCCCGTGGGTGCCACAAGAGGTTAATATACTCCAAAATTCAGGAAATCACAGCAGTCGCCCAAATGCATGCCAGGCGTCATATTTTAGACAAAAACCCGTTTAGGGTATCTCTTGCCTGACGTGGAAATAAAAGAAGAAGCTCGAACTGTCCAATAAGCTTAAGAAAGGACAATAGTAGGTATAAGTTTTCACATAGGGTCGTATATATGTAAACTGTTCCCCAAAAAATTTTGACAGGAGTAGATACTGAGCTCAGAAGGCTCAAGTATTGTCGGTGTCGTCTACACAGTGCCAATGAAGGGTTTAAAGACGGGTGTGATCCCCATCCTTATAAACCGGCGTCGTTCCTATGGCACTGTGATACTTTTGAAGGCTACCGCTATCAAAACGAAAATTTAATTAATGTTTACATAACCACCCGTCGGTAGAACCAATGTAGTTCGCCCGAGGAGGTACCACCGCCGTTCCTATTTCTAACGTGCTGGTTCACCTTTGTATGAGGTAACCATCTTGGTCCTAGGGAGCAACACATCTGTGATAGACAGATAGAACGCCTGTTCTATATGAATTTCCTTACAGATGTCCATGAGCGGCCACTTACTACCATGATAGCATGCTCGTTTGCTGCTTCAATGTGATAAAAAAAAAACATGTATTCCTACATACTTAGGTACCTACGATACTTTGACCAGGTAGAACTCTCCGTAAAAATTCGGGAGGCCCCGTCGCCACACTCATTCATATTTTATACCAGCAGACTAGCGCTGCTACAACCTGAATGATAATGGAGAAACACATGTTTATAGATAGTTATGCGCCGGGCGGCGGGATAATTGGATGAGGAAAGCCGAAGATCGGACTTAGTAGCGTTTCATCACAAAATCTTATGATCAACAGTCGACTGAGACGGGCTGATGATGATAATAAGTATGAGTTTTTATTTAGTCCTCAGGCCTGTGGTCAGTTAGGACTCTAACCCTATTTATAGATATTATATACATAGAGGTAAATAAACTTGCCATCAGGTGCACTACTTCTATTATACCAGTTTACTATGGCTCTTCAAGAAAGGTGCAGATAGAGCTCTCCATGATAGCCAACGATGCATTGGCGACTCCTCTGGTTGCGTCCATAGTCCAACGTCCATAGTTGCAACTACTATTGTCATCAGGTGGCCCGTCTGCCTTATTGTTAGGTACCATGATCTTTTTTGACTGAAGTAGCAAGCGAGCATGCTGTCCATCTGATGGTAAGTGGCCACTGCCACCCATGAACATCTGTAATCAACTACAAACATAACATCAATCTGAAGTCAATCACAGATGTGTTGCTACTCCCGAGGACTATGATGGTCGCCTCATGTGAAAGGGTGCCGGCAACCACACTCTTCCATCGCAACGCAAGAAATGCTTCACACTACAAGTAGGTGTGGCGGTGGTACTTAAATTGTGGTAATTGTTGTGGTACTACAATTGATTAACAATTGCCTTATCGTACAACAATTGGGTAATTATTCAGTTGCTCACTGAATGAGTTTACGACGGCTGCTCAAAATATTATAAATAAGTAGTTTTAAATAGATAAAGCATATAAATCGTTTTGGATTTATGTACTTATCTAACGCATAAGGGTACCCTGTAATGTTAGATATAAGTTTCGATACAATAAATAAATGAATAAAATAAATATAAAAACAATGAAAAAATGTGGGTATACGTTTAAAACCTTTTTAATTTCATTTGATAATTCGACAAATTCGTTAAATAAATCAGCTGCAACTTTAACTGATGCCGCGTGAAATCCAACCAATACCAACTACTTCTTAATCGTAATAATTGTCGGCTTGTTGACATTTAAACTTTTTTGTCACTATAAATCCGTTTTTCTACTACTCATAAGTCTAATCTCCAAGTGCTATAACTGGTAAATCTACAAATTTCAATTGTAGGTATATCGTTGCCCCACCTGTTTCGGCTTTAAGAATTACAATTTAAAACATGGGCGTGGCTATAGAATTATTAAATGGAGAGTTTTACAGTTGCGGCCGGCGAAAGCGTCTCTGAAGACTTAGGGAGTCCAGAATAACAAGGTGTTAGAACACAACCGGGGAAGTACCATCGCGACACCAATTTTTAGCGTATAACACTTCTTGCGTTTCGGTGGACTGGCTACAGACTCACTTTTCATGATGCGAGATCATCTTAGACGTCGGCAGTAGCAACACATCTGTGATTGGTTTCAGATAGAACCCTTGTTCCGCATGAATTAAAAATCTCCATTGGTAATAACATGCTTGTTTGCTACTTCAGTCTATTAAAATAAGTGGAAAAAGTGAAGAAATAAATAAATAGACTGAAATTTGACGATATTAGATCTTGGACTTTTTCTTTCTAGCCTAAGCATGCAGGGGCTAAACGGTACCTTTCCTGCCTTTATACTCGTAAGCCATATTAAGTGCAGCTAACAGGAGGATTCCATGTAGGTAGTCCTTATCTAACTACCTACTTAAATGTAAAAGTTTATCTATAATGGATTTTAGGTAAAGATTAATTATCAGTCCCTGTAGTTCCGGGATTAGAATAGGGCTACGGTATCCTCTGCATGTTGTTAGAGGCGACTAAAAGGTGTTTCCATGATTGAGCGCGGCTAGAGCGGGAGTTCGAACCTTTCAGTCAGGCGACCCCGGGAAGGACGGTGGTATGTGTGGTCGCATACCGTCGTAAATACTAGATGGAGCGCTGGGCCCAGCCGTTCATCTGGGAGGAGCCCGATGGGGCAATGCGTTCAGAGGACTCCGGTTGCGTGCCTTTGGAGATCCCGGAGTCCCCTTGTAGCGCTGAGGACGGCCATCGGGGGGGTTTTAGTGTAGTAAAAATCCCACATAACTCTGCGTCGCTCCCACGGCGTCAGGTACCTTTTAAAGGCTTCCTCCTCGGAAAAAAGGCGAAGATCAATCATAGTACGCATATTTAGTTTACAAGATGGTAGAACGTATGTACGTTGACTACTACAAAAGAAAAAAAGACGTACATGGTTCACTCGGAGAGGTCCTGTCTACACTTATTTCTAACATTGAGGAAGCTTTGCGATTTCATTGAAGGGTGTGGTTTTCAGATCAGTTTTATGTGAGGCGTCTATCTTAGTCTTGTACGAGTAGGAGTAGCGACGTCTTTAACCGATTTTAAGTAAAACTCCTGTTCTACTTAAAATGAATTCTATATGAAGTTGTTTATGACGACCCGCGTGCCAGAGCGGTTACCATACCGGTCTGACGCGCAATGGTCCCAGGTTCGATTCCCGGCCAGACAGGTATCTGAATTATACCTAAGTTTATTCATGTTCTGGGTCTGGGTGTTTGTGTATTCGTCATGTGTGTGTCCATGGTACCCACGACACAGGAGAAAATCCTAGTGTGGGGCTACAAGTGTAGGAAGCGTTTGTGTGTTTATGGTTGTCCATAGGCAGCTGCTACCACCTACCACCGTTGGACAGCCGGATCGTTTGCTACTTTGATTTTATAAAAAAGGATAAAAAGGGGGTTAAGAAATAAAAGTCATGATTTCAAATAAAAGCTTAGCTTTATTACTCGTTATATTGACGAAGAAACATCCCTCACTGGTATCAACAAGTCTCCGTACTGACCTTACTGTCAAGATACAACTTTGTTTTACCGTATTTCAATCTCAATTGATTAATTTTGACATCATTTTAACAGATTCTAGAACCGCCAATTTTTACCAATATTTGAACGCAATTTGCAACACTATCCGTCACTGGACAGATAGATTTAATTTCTTACATGTTTCTTTCATTCTTTCACATTACCAACTTTATCTAATACACCAAAGAGTGGTTAGATCCTAAACATTCACGGACAAAGACACACGCTCGTAAATTATAAGCATTATGACAATGTGATAGTAATATTTACTTTACTGTAATAATTAATGTGTATTTAGGTTAGGTTTGCGACGTAGGTATATGACTTGTCTGAGGCCCACAGATTACAATAGTGACCCTGCCTAGCTAGCAGCTCTAAGACAAATACCGAGGAATCGTTTACAATTTTGTCCACTTTTCACCTTAAAAATGCCTTTAACGTTATCTTTTTACATCCAGAACCATATAAACATCTTTTAGTCATTTATATATTTTTTATCTATATAACGGCGTACCGTCCGCCGCCCCGCGATCGCGCCGACCAACTTTTTATTTACAAATGGTTTATGATTCTAAACGTTTTTTATCCGATAGGTACTATTCTTAAAATTAAATACAAAAAACGCATGACATTCTAAATTTACCTAATGTCCCCCTTTTTGTCATCGCTATAATTTATGAAATTTTGATTTTTACACCAACTTTAGAAATATTCAATACAAAAATACTCTTTTGAATAAAATTTTATACACGAGTTATAACGTCGGGGCGGGGGCGCGGCGGCGGGCGGCGCCTACAAAGAAAAGCTTTGAGCCTCGTTACCTTAACATCATGAAATTTGTACTAAATATATCGAAACAAGCGGACGCGGGCCATCACTTAGCCGAAATGCGAGGATATCGAAAATAATGCCTAAACCCTATCCACATTTTAATTTTAGCGCCCCGTTATCTTCCACTGTACCTCCAAAAATTTAGTTTAAAGCAATGTAGGTCAAAAATGTGGTCCGTGGAAGATACCGCGGTGCCATACTAAAATACTTAATTTTGACTTTTAATTTTGTAACTAATTTTATCACCGGCACCGCGTCCACTCGCTATTTTACAAATATACCGACCGGTGAGCAGTCATGCCACTAACCAGACAAATTATATTAACTTAACTCGTACATATTACACACAAGATTACGAAATGAACGTGTATCGCTGTTACGAATGAAGACCACAAGGATATTTAAAATATTTTTAATTCTCTACTGATTAACTTCAATACAAAACGAACGCTTCGTGTTTACCGAGACATTTGTTTTTTTCACGAAATGTCCAAATTTAAATTAGTGGGCGTTCGGCTTATCTTACTTAATTATTAATGATAAGCGTCGGCAGTATTTGTTTCGAGACATCCTAATAGTATTTCCGTGCTCAATTTTGATTTATCAGATACATACATATATAAACGAATGATACTTATTTCATAACTACCTAATTTTCAGCATTTCCTTATTGATTTTTTTCTCGTATAGAAAATTGATACAGCTATTTGGTACACCTAAAAGTTTTCTAATTTCCAAAAATGAAATGCTACACAATAGAGTCTATTACAATTTCGAAAATTTAGGAACCATAATACCCAAACGTGAACCAAATATATTCTACATATATTGTTTTTTTGTTTATAATTAATTTTGAAAATAATTAGATACATATTCATTTCATTTTACATTGATATTCCAAACATTTCGTAGACGGATTCGAAAATATTAAAAATGTGAAGCAAAAACATTACATACAATTTTATGAAACAGAAATAAACTATGTCCTAGATACAAAATGTTGAAACAATGTGTAATGACGCCAAAAGGACCATTTATAATCTACAATACATATAGTTACAAACATGTTTCAACACCGAATTTTGTACTTTCTCTGTGGGATAGCCACATGATCACTGTGGACTAAAACTTCGATGTTTCAAACTTGAGTCTTTACAATAATTTAGAAAAATTGTCAACCGATAACTTATAAATAATCCGAAAATCGAATATAATCTATTCGGCTTATTAATCATATCCATTGTGGTCTTTAGCGGCGTAGCACAGTGAATCACTCAAGTACATTTAAAATCCGGACAAAACATTAAATTTCAAACAAACACTTAATACATAATCTTATGAACGCTCTTACCTGCCTGAAAAAATAGTTCCAAAATAATTTAACGGCTCCAAGTATCTGCAAATTACGGCATGTCGGTTGAATATTGTTGATGGGAAATCAATACATTGCTATTGTAATATGTGTGTGTAGCCTGCATTAACACTTCTATTAGATAAGTATGAAGAATCTATGGAGAGATCGGAATAACGGATTCATTACTTACTATACAAATAATTAAGTACTCGACGATGATTGACTTTTTAGAGCTAGATTTAAACTTCAACGGTCATCTAAATGGATTCTCGTAATCTTTGGGATAGAGATCTAATGGGTAATTACTGTAAAATGTAATCAATTCCATATTTCAATTCATGATTCAAAAACCTTAGTTCTATTCGTGCTGTAGCACTAAAAAGTCATCATCAATACGAAATAAACGAATAACATTAACAGAATAAAGTAACATGCAACTGTGCCGTTCGAATGCCCTGCGGCGACTGCGTATAGGTTGGTGCCTACGAATCAACTTGAATCGCATAAAATGAATCCGGGCTATTGCATTGAGGGGTTGGATGGTGGACGCGTGTCCGGGGGGAGAATCACAACTAAAAACCGGTATACGAAGTGGGGGGAGGCTGCAAGATTTGTGTCGATGTCTCTGTAGGGTTTGTGTCTCATCGCTGTCACTTAACCTGAACTACTCTAAGTACACCAGTCGACGCCTGGTCCATCCTAAACTGAGGTACTCTTATATTATCGTAATAGTTCAAACGGTTACAAATAAACGATAACAAAGTGTAATCAAAATGAAACATGCTTACACTTCTTAGCTAGGGCCGGCCGGCCGCTCCGCGCGGTGACTATACCATAAACTCAAGATGGTGTAACTTTACAATTCCGCAAATCAATTCGCAATTGCCGTTTTTCTATTGAGCCTTACTTAAATACGTTAGCGCTAAGATAGTTATTGATCATCTGTATTAAAATTACAGTATTATATACACTCGCTATACATCTCTGTACAACTATCTATCTTATTGTTATACCTAGTTAAGAAGCGAGAAATAAATCTAAGTCTGTTTGCTGTCGAACTGAGGATGTGAACGGAAGATGTGGCCGCGTGGCGGAGTTGTCGGCCGGCGTCTACACATTATAACAAATACATCGAGATCGGACTGACTGGTCCTTGTTTCCGAGCGACAGCGCGCACTCCTTCAAAATCACCATACCACATGTCGTCTCAATCGTTCCTTCGGTCGCTCGGAAGCAAGTAACGAGTGTCACGCTACATATATCTACGAATCAAACTAATTATTTTTCTATAGTATAATAGTAAGTGTGTATGTACTTATACTGGTTCGTTACGGCGAACGGGATGCGTGGGCGGGCGGTGGAGCGCAGACGCCTTGGGACGCGTCGGTTGGGCGGTTAGTTCTATTGAGGGCCCATATGAATAATTTCTTATTAACTTCCGTAAAATATGAACATTTTTGAAGGCACTTCTGATCGGACGAGGTGGCCCAGTGCGTTTAACAATTATTAGAATATGGTTTTATTTTAGTTTTTAATGTAATCTGGTGGATTTCTGGTCTATTGATTTGTATGCCTTCAACTATTGCGCCGGTTTGGATGTGGGTTGCATGGCTATTACTGGAGATAGCTGCCCCAAGACGTCTGCCAGCAAAGCATTCGACTCAACTTAACGTACCTAATACGTATAGAAAACTAACAGGATATATAATAAGTAGTATACATAACTTCGGATTATGGGTATTATTTCTATTTGTGTGTTTAATGTTTGATTAAATGTGCTAAAAGACCGTCTTATACAGTTTTATCGGGAAAGGAAATATGATTACTTACGTACGAAAAAACGGCGAGACGGAATGCTTTGCATATGCGTTAGTATTACGAACTGCGCCCACGCATTTTGGAATATAATATTTATCTAACAAATAAACTTAATTCTATATCTATCCGGAGCGAGAGTTCCCGCAGATGGTCCGGACCAACTGAAGACATTCTGCCGAACAGTGCCGAAATATTATAACCACAACCAAGGATGTTTACAATAATTCATAAATCAGGATGTTTACTTATTTTCGAATTTGGTATCTGCATATTTATGCTATTGAAAAATCTGCACGAACATATAACCGGCTATCAGTATAAAAATAATGTTTAATTCTTTGTCTGTGGATCGAAAAATAACCCTGCTCTATTGTACTAATGACTATGGTTAACGTTAATTATCCCTAAAATAATTAAGACGAGGTAAAGGTTGACAATTTTCGGCCGCACAAAGCGAGCCAAACTAAAACATTTTTCAAAAAACAACCAACAAAAACGCAAGGACTGGGATTAGGGAAGGGCCGAAACAAAAATGAAAACAACAAAAATAAAACTTAAGCAGTTAATATATTAATCGTTTTTCCTTAATGAATAAATCAATAAATGATTTTAAGATATACATAACTATAAAAACCATTTAAGATAATACTTAATAATAATATAATAATAATTATATATAGCGAAATATATTATGTGCAGAAATAAAATTCTAGGTGACTTAAAGTTTTTCTTACTCGTATAAACTAATCAATTTCCTAGCAGACGGGCCGATGCCCGCACGCCGCTCGACGTTCAATTTTAATAATTTAATTAAACTTTTTTATCAATAATTTTGAACCTGAAGGCCTAAATGCGAGTGTCGTAAAATTTTGTTGTGCGAAACAATCGTCCAATGATTAAAATTTAGTTATGCCGAAACATTGTGCGTCGAGTTATTCGAGTTGTTCCAAGAAGTTGGGTGATTTGAAGTACTCGGGAACGGGATCGTCCAGCCGCGAGATCACCTTGTAGATGGACTTCTTCCAGCTCTGCTCCGTGTCCTTGCCGCCCTGGATGGCGCGGAAGAACTCCCGGAGCGTCTGCTCAACCACGTATCTGAAGTTTGGTGGAACCTGGAATAAATAGAGCCCCTGTTAGTTCAACATTCTTTTTATACTAAAGTTCACAATAATTTAAGTTAGTGTCTTATATACATTTATGTTTGATTATAGATTTATGTTTGAAAATGTCTGAAAATAAGTGCAAGCTCATATCCAAAGTTGCGCTGTATGAAAATTTTAAATGCTATTTTGTGTTTTTTAACTTTTTATTTGTGCCGTCTTATTGCATCTTTACGGATATTGATATATCTTTACGGAATGACACAAATACTTTCCAAGCAGGAATACCTAGTGAGTTTATCAGTAATAATCTTAGCAGTAAGAGCTATCAATCGGATACTAAAGATTGCAATGATTTTTTTATTCGAAAAAAAATGAAAACTTGTAAACAATTTACTACGCTAAAACTTTGCGGTTTTTAGGGTCGATTTTGTGGTGGACTTACGGGTCAGTTTGTTTCTTCTATATTTCGTATATATATTTTTTTAATTATTATTGTAATCTGTCTATTATTTTTTTTAATACTTTATCCCTTACATAGGTACTCTTTTTATGCGTAAATTTCATTTATCCATACCTCAATGTGGTTATTCCTGTTGTAGTGAAGATTGAGCACCCTGTACAGCTCGGAGTCTCCGGCGACGTGGAGGTCGTCCGCCGCCTTCAGACCCTCGCTGATCGCCTGTCGCGCGTACTTCTCCATCTGGATGTAGTAGAATTCCCTGCAATGGAGAAGGTGGTTGTAGCTACATGTCGAAAAGAGAATAGATAAAGTAAGGTCGGAACAATAATTGTTGTTGTTTTATCTGACTGAAGGAGCAAACAAGCATGTAGTCCACCTGATGGTAAGGTCACTGCCGCCCATGGACATCCGTAACCAACTTCTTACAGAACATGGGTCTATCTGAAGTCAATCACAGATGCGTTGTTACTCCCGAGGACTATGATGGTCGCCTCATGTGAAAGTGTGTCAAATTGTTATTTTGTTAGTACGTTATAATAAAATCGGGAGAGAGATATAGAAAAACGCCGAACAATAATGGTTGCTCCTATTTTTTTGTCACGGTTTAATGAAAGAAACAGAATAAAAAGAAATTTATAACAGATACCTGATAATATAATATGTAAATAAATAAAACTCAATGTATATAATTAATATTTCAGCCAATACAATTTCTCGACAAAAAAGGAATTTTGCATATTGTTAATCTATTTAATTAGATAAAATAATTAATAATGCGACCTGATATACCTAAAACATAAAGGCTTACAGAGGTAAATGAAAATGGATCTAATACATATATCTTGGCAATTAAACCATAATTGGATATAAAATATTTAAATTCAATTTATAGACGTAATTAGAAGAAAGCACAGCTAATTGATTTACGTATTAATTATCTTAATTCCGTATAAGTTAACAGCAACGTACTAATCATTTAACATACGGACTTTTAAAATACGGCAGCTAATTTAATGTGTGATGGATAAGGATTTAGCGTCTTTCATGCATCATTTTGCAGATCATTTTCCATTCAGTTCAGAATTATTTTACAGAATAATCAAGCTCCGTTTTTGTAAAGGGTAATATTCTATTCACTAATTATTCTAAAGGCAAATCAACGGTGAAAAATCTTAAAACTCTTCTAGGATTAAAAAGTTTTTTATGTAATATTAAAAAAAATGTTTTTACGATATTCGATACTTTTCAGACAGGTGTAGTTCGATTTTTGGTTAGACAAAAAGTGATAATAATTTTGGTAGGGATAAAGCATAATCTAATATTTTATTACATACTTTAGGGTCGTGTTTGCCGACAAAGTTGTGGATGTTCATGATATTTACAATTGAGCTATGAGTAATACTCATAGCTCAATTTTAGGGCCCTAAATTTATATCTCAAATATTTACAATAAAAATACAAAAAATTAAAAACATTAGAACTACAACCGTATAACAAATAACGTTATAACACATCGTTATAACTAGCTATAACGTGTTATTTCATCACCGTGATTTATTAGGTTCAGCGGCGCGACAAAAATGGGGGGTTGATTGAAATTCGTACGCAGCTACTTGAATATAACCGATCGCTACTAGCGATGTGACTGTTAAATTCACCTGCAGCGACACTTCACGGCACAATGAAAATATAAAAAGCACTCCAAGCCCCGAGTGGGAGATTTGATTAGCCATTTTCGCTCAACGTCCCGCTATTCCGGTATCTTCGCTTCGCATCGCTTACGAGAGCAAGCGAATGGAGTGTCTCGCGAGGCTAATTACTTACGAGTTCTCATTCAGATGCTTAGGTGTATGTCACATGGTGGTCTTATGTGCGAGTTACGAAGTACCAGTGGCTTGGACTGCAGCGCCAGCGTGGCCAAATATTCTGTCTACATATCCTATAGACAGCGATATATTTTGAAGGTAGTCACATAGTTTGAAGGTAATCATAAAGCCAATTGTTTGAGTACCCTTTTTTCTAACATGTAAAAGTATACTAATGAATCGATATACATATGATGCATTTTCAAAGCGATAAGCTGAATAATGTAGCATAAATTTCACTCGCTGTTAGTAAAGCAGGTGCATAAAACGGGGTAATTCACTAATTCGGTTTTTCGCGACGTCGAGTGACGCGTTACTTTCAGAATTGTCGACTTGTTTTAGGGTTCGTTATGCTTATTATATAAGATAGTTAATCCCGTTACGGAATTGTACGAACATGAGTGATTTTTATCGTAACGAACTACCTAATTGATATGTTTTTAAAGAAGCCCGCGGAATTGAAAAACTTTAATACGAAACAATTGGTGTTTTCGAACGTCCTTATTCACTTCGCGTAGAATTAACACGATCAGCTGCAGAAAAAAAGGAAAACCCTTGGATCCGTGGAAAATCCAAATCACTCAATAGTGAGCTATCAATCGGCGGGGATCATCTCTAAGCCACTTGCGCGAGAGAGAGCCCTCGAGTGTCTCGCTCACACCGGGGGCTCTATTATTTTTTAATTGGCACTCTGCGGGAGATTGCAGCCTTACTAATTGAGTAAGTAAATGAAGTGTCTTAATAATTAGATGTCTTTTTAACTGGCGAGAAGCGAGCTATACGTAGTTACTACACCTTGACGTGTCACGGGAATCTAATTAGTATCGTGTAAGTACTGCCGAGTACACTTACAACGGTGCTTGTACCTAAAACTTGTGACATTTGTAAATGTTATGGGGGAGAATTACGTCGGTACGAAATTAGACTGATGTAATAAATGGGAATTTTAAGCGAATTAGAGCATTCAAAAATACTCCTTTAGTATGCGCGGAACCAAACTTTTTTAAGTTTATTTTGGTGGGCAATTTTTTTGGAGTTTTAGATTTACTCAAAATAGTTTTATGAATTAGACATAAACGAACTAAAAGGTAAGCGTTTGATACTAATTGAATAGGAATTTGAACAGAACCATAGGACTCAACCACAAAGAACCACCGTTGAAGAGGCTAAGATCTAGCTAAAGATAGAACTGTGTTTATTACTAGATAGACCCATTGTTCGTCGCGTATCCTCTAAATCTTGTAATCGATTTTGTTAATCGAACACACATAATTATAAAATAATCGGTTAAGTGCGAATTGGATTCGCGCACGAAAGGTTCCGTACTATTTTTAGTATTGTAATAAGGCAACAGAAATACACATCTGTGAAAATATCTACTGTCTAGCTGTTACGGTTCTTGAGATACCGCATGGTGACAAACAGGTACACGGACAGTAGAATGTTAGTAGCGTTCTGTTTATATTTTTAATACGGAACTCTAATAAAATTGAAATGTATGGTTGCCACTTTGATCTCATTAAAGTCTTCACATGGTACAAATATTATTACCAGGCATATGACTATTAATGACTTCGATAAGTAGTAACAGATGAGGCTATTAAAAGTTGGTACTTAGTAAGATGTTGAGTGTTTGTGTAGTGTTTGAAGATTAGAATACTCATCTCAAGATAATGTAGGATCCCACGAACCAATCTTGTTAAGTGTCAATGAACTGTCAATATTAATAATCGGACTAAAATGACCATAGTGTCGTATCGTCAACCCATTATTGTCCCACTACTGGGGACGGGTCTTGTCTCGGAATGAGAGAGTTTTAGGCCATAGACCACCGCGCTGGCCAAGTAGGAATTAGTGGACGACTGGTGGACGAAAATTACCATAGTAACGAGTAATAATGGTTATAACCGTCAAATGGTTGTGTTGCTAGTAAATATTTATAACGAATCAATAATTTTCCTTAAAAATTGGTTTTATTTAAAACTAAAAGCGTATGATAGCAGGCGGATATCTAATTAGTAAATATAGAAATTGAATCTGGGTGTTTCTCTGTACTATGTATGGGTGAGGAGATATACAAAGAAAAAACTTTACGGTAAGTGCTAAGTGGTCTTAAAATGTTGATTTTAATGTTAATCAAATTTTATAATTTTATCTCTTATAAATCATTTAAATTAATTATTGTAGCTCTTAGCACGTAGTTTACACCTATATATGATTGCGGTGACACTTAGTTTTAGTATCTATGTAATATCCAACTTATTAAATGTGTAAGTGTTCACTTTGTTGGTGTAACTAAATAAATTAATAGCCCATTTTACAAAAAAAAATGATTTAGTACAATGTTGGTATTAGGAAAATAGTGCTTAAGTTTCTCAGTGTAATTAAGATTGGGATCGGCACTTCGGTCCTATTTGTAAGCGTTTCGCGTACCACCCGTATGCGGGCTACTCGTAAGTAGGTCTCGGTTTTAAAGGAGCCTCTGTCATTGAGTAACGGTTATCAATATAAAATGATGTATATTGACAAAAACTGTTATTTATAACGATAAACGTTATCAATATTGTGGTTACAAATATGTATGAATAATGTTTTTGATTTCTATTAGAATTGCGCCGAATATTCGAATGTTATTCGGTATTCGGTGTATTCGGCATCTTTTTCGCTATTTGTATTCAGCCGAATTATTCGGTTGTGGTACCGAACATATTCGGTTCGTACAAATTTATAGCCAGTACATTTCCATACGATGTTTTCTTTCAGTTAAGGTAAATAATAATTATTTCTACTTCGTTTTTTTTAACCACAGGTATGACTCGTATTTGAGGATATCTGTACCATTGCAACTGCCTTGTACTTCGCTTTTATAATTTTAATTAATTTTGAGTTCATGGCATGATAACATAATCCTTACGATATGGGACTCATAACTGAGGGTAACGAACCATTTGACTTGTGGGTCATTGGCTTGGTGAAAGCTTCACTACATAGTATGTAGTAGTAGTAGTAGTCCTTATGTATGCTTAAATCTTTACAACTTCGCTACGTATTTTAATGCAGTTATTTTAATAAATAGAGTGATTCAATTCAATTCAAAGGAAGGAAACATTTTTTATGTATAATTTAGTGGAGAAACACTTATAATTTTAGATTTTTGACTTTTAGGCGGAACGTAGTTCGCCGGATCAGCTAGTCAAAGATAAAACGCCGTCTGTTGAAACGAATAATTCCTGGCCCTCGGGTTTTGGAGTTTATCACAATAAAATATTTTCGATTCAACGTCTTCAAACGTCACTTCGGTAACCATATGGAATAAAATATATCATTCTGAATTAAAAACCGTTACTGTGGGAATCAGCTGTTCCATTGTATGCAATATCTAATCAATACACAAACTGGACTTTAGTACAAGCGTTTACGTTTCAAAATTAGTTGAAGGGCTATCTTCGCGGATTGGGCATTATTATAGAACTTGCGAAAAAACCGTTTTTGTCATTTAACGAATCTGAACGTTATATTTGAGTGGGTAAAGGTGGATTTCGAGAGTCGCGTTAACCCATTGTCCTTAAGTCTTAAGATATCGCATCTTGCCTACCTGGAACCCAGCGTCTTAGGACATTGTCCGATGAATGCAGTTGGATTTTTTTGAATCTTTTAAAGCCAAAGCTACGTAAAATGCCACGGAATTGGAACTGAGAGGAAGTACTTTCTTTACTCGACCGAACTTGGGAGCATTGTTTCTTCAAGAAATAAGTTCGGATCTCAATACTTTTAATCTTAAACTTGGTGCTACAAAACCTAATTAAAAGTCATTGTTAGCTGTTTCTTTAGATCGAAATAAAGCTGGCTTTTAGCGGTTTGATTAAGGTTTATATTAGAATCCCAAGAAATTAAAAGGCTATTAACAATATCTTTGATAATGTTTCTACACTTCTACAAGTTGTAGGTACTATTTCCACGCTAGGCTTTAGTTTGTATGACCTACAATGAATACACACAAAGACAAGTAAACAAAATACTAGAACCATAACAGGAACAAATTCATCTTATATTCGGTTTTGAACAATAAACTCTCTAAGGCTAGTAGAATACATGATCGCTTTGCCACCCAGATAGTTTTATTCTTTCAAATCGTTAAAATCATGACGTACATTTCGGTATGTAAAAGATGACACATTCATTTACTTATACTTAAATTAAATAATTCTCAAATTTATAGTCCAGCTATTTTGCATAAAACTATAAAAGGTGAAGAACAAATAAGATAAATCTCAATTCAGCTTCGTTTTAGGACGCAAATTGCGAATCATAATTTGCTCGTAATGTGGGGTTAGAACAAATCTCATGTCTTACGAGTCCCCCTCAAGAAAACATTCGATTCCCGTGTGAACATTGTGGGCCATAGACCTTTAAATAGATGTGGTCATAGACAGGTTACGAAGTAAGATGTGACGATGAAAGTAAGATGAAGGTATGTAAACCTTAGTTAATTGAAATTGCTAAACTGGTTTTTTTATATTTACTTTGTAATTATTAATTTAAATAACTGACAAACGTTTAACGTACCTCCTACCTTAATTATCCTATTTAGTCATTTAATTGTTATTTCTGTGTAATTTTCTTTTTGTAGTAATATTTATAGTATGTAAGTAAAATAATGTCAAATATATTGAATGCATGTTGTGGTTACCTGTAATAGTAAAAACAGTTAATTATTTTATTGTATAAAAATGATATACCTTTAAGTGAACTGCTGTATTTTATGTTGGTAATCCTAATAAATAAATAAAATAAAAAAATAACTGAAGTATCACTTAATACAACTGAATTTAGGTTTTAATTCGAATTAATTAGACCTGGATTCAAGATCGAATCTTTGTGTTTCTCCAAATAAGTTGAAATATATCACCTGAGTATGTTCGCCATCAACTCTTAAAACCAAAATACAATCGCTGGATAAATTACCATTGATCGTTTTTTACTTATATTCTTATCCATCCAGGCTGCGATTTCACTGCATTCATGGACAATTAATGAAAGATAATATATCTAGATTTCAATACAAAATTAACCATACTCTCTGATCACAAAACTTGTAGTTCGTTGATAGCAAGTAGAAATAAATAAGCTTTCGACTAACTTGCCACTTCTACACCTTCATAAGTGTCTACCCAGTCAATCGCTAAGACGCAGCCCGAGGGGTCAGGTTATTGTTTATTTTTTTAAGTTTCTTCCCTCTATTGTTGACTTGCTCGGTGCAAATACACCATCTTTTTGTTACCAACTCGAATTCTGGTTGCTACCGACCGTTATGTTGGAATATTACGAAATTGGGTTCAAAAGAAAGTTTCACGTTATTTTGGGTCAAAGATATATTGTGTATCTATGCTACGAAATTTATTCTTGTGATTCGTGGATTTTTATGGATTGAAAATCGAAATTAACCTTTAAAATGTGTTTTGCTGAATGTAAAGAAAATCTATCGCCGCTTTTCAAGGTGTTTCGCTTTGAAAAAGAAACTCCATAACACACATGGTTGAAGAGTGTCGTATCTGCACTTTTGTATGAGGCGACCGTCTTAGTCCTCGGGAGTAGTAACGCAACTGTGATTGTCTTTTGATATAACATTTGTTTTATATGAAGCTCACAGATGTCCATGCGCGGCAGTTACCACTTACCATCATGCTCGTTTGCTACTTCAACGTGATAAATAAATAAGAAAATATGATACATTACAAATGCAAGATAATGGCTGAATATGGGTCATCGTGTGACGGCAATCGGGTCCTTATGTTTATGTTGTCGTGATGCGGGCGGCATACCGTTACTGATAATACGGTAAGAACCTCACTTTTCCTAAGTTGAAGGGAAAATATCTGTGCAGAGTTTTCGTTTAGTCTTTGAGAATGATACAGCGACTGACTTTTTTTTTCTGAAGACTTTAAGAATGATGAGGCGTTTGATACGGTATTATATATTTTGTTTCCTTTTATGGTTAAGAAAAGTGTCTGAGAAAAAAAGGCCTTCTGATTATATCCGCTGTATCTTGCAATTATTTTTCAAATTAATTTGTACATGTAAAAATATTCATTTAAATACTAAACCATTAACGATTTATAAGTAAAATTATTTATAATGTATATTAAAAGATTTCGTGTATTTCAATCACAATTAACTGTTATCCATTTCAATGCATTCAAACGGCGACAGATATTCGAATAACAAAAACGCAGCTAGAAAAATAAAATCAAGTAAAAAAAAAACTTTTCAATGTTTTCCAAATAAAAGAGCTTCAAATAATGCCGACGCGAGCTCGAATTAACCCGCTCCTACTATCGGCGCCATTCGCCCAAATCCAATACCAAAAAAAAATATTTAGACACGAATTTATATACAAGACTACAGTCCCTTCGTTTATTTACATAGAGCAGTCAAAAAACTCATAAACCGTACGCAACTTTGGCTCCCGACCGAAAAATAGTTTCCAGACATTTCCCACTGACTTTTCCAAACATACTCATTTCGATCGTTGCCAAATACAATGGTTATTAAAACCTGATGCAGGCCGGAGTCGCTCAAATGATAGGGGGAGGCATTACGCGTTATGTACTAGGTGCATCTGTAGTGGTGGCGGGGGTGTGTGGGTGAGTGGACGCCGTCCAGCTTTCGAGAAGTACGCCAGAGCGAGCGGCCACAGACTGCACCGGACAGAGCGTCCGGTTTTTTACCAAATTACTTTATTAGCCGACTAATTTAGCTTTTTTATACATATAAAAGATTTTATACACTACGTTTTAGTTACAGAGTATACGGGCATACAAACAATGCTAAAATGCGCGTTTTATGTTCGAATTTCGGCAAGTTTATAATTGACAGCAAAAGTCAGAGTACTCTTGCACTACGAAAGTTGGCATACACAACTTCGACCTGCAAGCATTCTGCTGCGCTATATTGTATTGAAAAGTTGACTTTGCGTTTGTCGAAAAATCGCGAGTTTTCGTGTAAAACGGCGCCTCTGTGCGTTCGCTGTCTGCGAAAGTCGCTCGCTCACATGCGCAAAACTCACACACCGGCCCGTGTAAGAGCGAGTAAACTAATACCGGGCCGGATTAATGCTTCAGTTAGTGAAAAAACTTTTTTTCAGACTGCGCCGTCCAACCAGGGCCGGATTGAGACAAACGTCAAAGTAAATTATTATCTCGTGCCTCGTGACGTAACACACTTTCATTACGCGATAACGTTATTTTGCATTTCACATTTTTAACAAACAAAATTGGTTTTCTAGAGTCATGTGCACGTGAAATGCGTTTTCCTTTTTAATATAAAAAAATGAATTATAAACCGTTTTTGTTTTGTGTTTTTTAATAAAATAATAAACGTGTGGTCTTTACCGCCATTTTAAATAATAGGGAACTTAGAAATATAAAATGTCTATCGCAAATTCTAACGTTATGTCGTAAGTAGGTACATTTCGCGAACCATGCGGGTCGGAGACGATTATCTACCTCCATAAAACCTGGTAACTTTCTCGCAAATAATTCTCTTATCTTGTAACGGAATACAAAAGTCATTTGCATAAGTTGCCGCATATTTTGCGTGACGAATACGTGCATAGAAATGAAATGGTAAAAAGTAAGTAGTTCTCGCGTTTCGATGGAAGCTACCATCATAATCCTCGGGAGTAGCAACGCATCTGCGATTGACTTCAGATAGAACCCATGTTCTTTATTAAGTTGCTTACAGATGCCCATGAGCAGCAGTGACTACTTACCATCAGGTGGACTGCATGTTTGTTACTTCAATCAAATAAAAAAAGTAAGTTTAGGAGATTCGATTATGGCGTTCCGTCAGTTAAATGCGGCCCTGGTTAATGACTCCCTCCGCTGACCTGCCTCTGTCTTGTACCCCACGCTTCAAAAGTTCAGCTCATTTGAGTGCTTGCGGAGATTTTATTACCCCAACTATACTCGGTATTAAAATTTTGAAAAAAAGGGTTGAACAGACGCTGCCGTTTAAGGGCGAGCACAAAGCTGACCGTTCGCGGCTACTTGATTTCAGGATTAGTTCGCTAATTACTGTTATGAGACAGTTTCAAAACTCGTTTCGAGGACCTTTTTAACCATGCGCCAAACGTACAAACCTACTTAAAAAATATAAAAACCCCCAAGTCGTCTGATGGTTTTCGAATCTGTACGAATAAATCCACATGCAAGCAAAAAATCCTGCGTATTCACACAAGAAGATATTTCAGACGTAACTTTTGGAGAGTGAAATAAAATTAAAAAGTACCATGTTTGTAAAAATATCTGATAATACGATTTAAATTGCAAGCTTGTATGTTTAAGAACGTATATTTTGATGGAAAATTCCGGGTACTTTGTGAGCTTCATGTGAAGTTTTGCTTTGATATTGTAAATAGGTTTTTTTCGCTTTTTCAAAGTATTTGTCACTGCTATTCATCGTCCTGTTCTCAACATTCTTCAGTACTAAACTAGCAAAATACCCTTACAACCTAATCACTTTATTATCAATATAAACAATATAAACAACAATATATATCACAATATATACTACAATTACGACGATGTCCACTAATTCGCACTTGGCCAGCGCTGTGGACTATGGCCTAAGACTCTCTCATTCTGAGACCCGTGCCCAGCTGTGGGACAATAATGGGTTGACGATTACGACAAAAGCATTGAAAAATTAGTTTTAAGAAACTTTGTGGTTGTGACTTTAGTGTCACACATTTCCTTACCGGAATAATATTCATTCAACTGTAAATAAATTATGATGGCACCATAAAGTAGGTACCTATTCCATCATAATATATTACGGCACTAACGAATATTTGGGTATGACTTACGTGGAGTTACAAGTCAAGAGAATTTCGCTATCCAGTTTTTACAAAACAACTTTCCAAGTCTATCCCAGCATATCCGGTATATTTTAATAAAAACAATGTTGTTCACGTGTCTAACGATAATTACTAGTGTTGGAGGCGTCATTACGTCAAACCGCCTGCTTGCACCGCATTTTCAGTTACTCAAGTTATTTCCCTGGAGTATTTGTCATTGCTATTTAATACTAAGATTTCCGATGTAGCATGTGTTCCCACTTGTTATCTGTACCTACTTATAGACGCAGTGTCATGGAAACTGTATAGTTGTAATTAATAAACTTGTTTCAGATTTTTTTTATTAACGCCTCTACAGTGGGCTATGAGTGTAGAATGGACGAAATGCTAGAACTTTTCCTGTGTCGCACAAAGACGAACATAATTACCCAGATTTAGAACATGAATCTAAAATCATCATTCAGATGTCTGGCCAAAGATCGAACCTGGAACCCATTGGATGTCAACCCGTCTATGGTAACTGTTCCTCGGCGATGTGGGCTGACAGCATCCTAGTCGTCAAATTAAAATGTAACAACAATTATTCATGAAATATTGTTGTTATTCAAAATTGTGCTAAAAATAACTACCAATATTTTTATTACAAAGTCTAAAATTTCAACTACAATGTTACAGATTTTATGAAACTTACAAAATAATCGAATATTAATTTCAAAAAACGATAAAGAAATCACTTAAATATTCATTTTGCTAACTTGTTCTTTTTTGACACAAAAGTTTTGTATAAAAAAAAGTAAAATTGGATAAATACGTCCATCAATTGATTTTAGATAAACCGCTCCTCTATTTCGTATCGGGGTGTATTTACGTCATATCTATAAAAAACTAATTAATTATGTCTAAGGCGGGTCGTAGACGTGTCGTTTAGCGGCACTTGGATAATTTCCCATGTGGGCACAGCCTACCGCGCCTTTTCACACCTGTCTGTCGTTCCGTATGACTTCTTACGACATACGAGTACGATTCTACACTGATATATACAAAAATAGAGCTGTCTGTGTGTTACTTCAGAATGCATTTTAGAAGATTCCATATCTGGGATTGATTGTTGATGTCTAGGCAAGCAGTTGGTACCTACTTATCATATTCGTTTTTTACTTCTACATATATTATAAATCAAATACCTTTACGACCCACGTAGCGGTGCGGTTATCATACCGGTCTGAAACACAGTGGGTTCCGGGTTCGATTCCCGGCCAGACAGGCATCTGAATGATGAGTTTAGATTTTTGTTCTGAGTCTGGGTGTTTATGGCACCCACGGCACAGGAGAAAATTCTGGTGTGGGGCTATGAGTGTAGAAAGCGACCTTACAACGTACGTGTGTTTGATGTATTCGGATAAATAAAAAAAGGTTTTTATGTGCGGTAAATGCCGAACCGATTTCTACGGATTTTTCCACATATATAGGGACTTTACAGTAACTTATACTCCCTCTTTTTCACGCTTATTATCATTTGAATACTACGATAAGAACGTTGTATTGTTTTAGAATAATGTGAATATTATAATGTCAAAGTCTGTGAGTATGTGTGTGTGTTACACTTAAAAAAATACAGATTTTTGTCGTTATAATTTGACACGCACATATATTTTAAGTTTAGATTAAGTCATACAATACTAATTACTTATATAAAAATGATCAATAAAAGCGGACGGAGCTGCTGGAATAAGCTAGAGTGAGTTATGTAGAGTTCTGAAAAATAATTAGATTATAGTCGCGAAGGAAAATCTACACCAATACTGTTCCATGGCTATTAATAATTTAGAATGTTACGAAATTTCAAAATAATATTTTTTCCTCATTGGAACTCGATTTATTTTCACAATTTCATGTCCTGTCACTTATTCTGAAATTAGCATCTATATGGGATGTAGGTACATAGTATACAGGTAGGTGCTGCTATTATTATTTATAGGTATATTTTTTTTATCTGACTTAAGTAGCAAACGAGCATGCAGTCTATCTGATGGTAAGTGGTCACTGCCGCCCATGGACATCTGTAATCAACTTCATACAGAACATGGGTTCCATCTGAAGTCAATCGCAAATGCATAGCTACTCCCGAAGACTGATGGTCGCCTCATGTGAAAGTGTGCCGGCAACCATCGAAACGCGAGAAATGCTTCACGCTAGAAACAGGTGTGGCGGTGGTACTTCCCCGAACTTCACTGGTTCTACCATATTGAATATATTTCATTTTCATAAATGTATATGGTCAATGTACCTAAATACCTATTCTGAATGGAAAATAATATAAGATATAATGGCCGCTCCGTAGACAGTAGTAGCCACTTATTAGACGGGCTGCATATTTATTTACTATTTCAATCTTATAAAATCAACTATAAAAAAACTATTAATCCTTACGATTAATTACATACATAATATTACAACATGAGTAATATTACTGGCAATTACTGATTAATACATGTATTCTCTTATCAAAAGACCATAACTTCCTTTAAGTTCAACAACACTTGCGCAGTTCCCTCTAATTGGAACAAAGACGAAGCATTTAATTAATATAAAGTAATATGAAACAAAATAATTACTTGTCTTATTGTTAGTTGAGCGGCCAATTACTATTGACCTTTTCGTATAACTAGGTATAGTTAATATAATCATAGGGAACAATAAATGGAGCATATAGGAATGACGTATTAGTATCTAGTATACTGCGTGCCTTAAATGTCTATTATTTTTTTTAAAACCAGATATTATTTGCACAATATTGACTAAGAAATATCGCGCCGAAAGTAGGTACTCCATATTTTAATTTGCTTCTTTTTTTAAATACTATTCGAATTACTATGATAGGTACTTTCAATCCTACTGCGCCAATAAATATAATTTGTATATTCAAAGTTATTTGCTACAACGACCGGAATAGAATATTTCCGAATCATTAAAAAAATCTGGGTACATAAATTTAACAGTTTAATAGAAAATAATTCACATAAATATCATAAAATTATAATATAAACACGGGGTTACATTTATTAGAAAAGTCGGCTTCGTATCCGAATTCCTTTTTTAAAAATTTAAAAACCTATATGGCTGTATAAATCACGTGCTCGGATCTCGTTCTATAGTGATTGGCCGGTTAAGACTTCAGCGCGATAGTGCGCAAGCGTTGGTCGCTTCCGTTCCACACGATAGTGGTCACTGTAGCAAGACAAGGATAAAACAAGGACAAAACACTGGAACAGATAACGAAGTGGCACAATAACACTTTTATAATAATATAAACCGATGTCAAGATCGTTTTTGCTGATGGAAAACGCTTGCGAATGAATAACAGTTATTAAACGGTTTTTAATAGTTATTCGTTTATAAGTTACAGATATTGTGATTTTCGAGAATTTTGTCTTCCGTTTCAAATCATTTTGAATTATAAAAATTTTGAATTGTTTTATTTTGTAGAATTCGCGTTCGTTTAAAAAAAATAACGGGGAAATCTTATTTGTTATTTATTATTGTAGAAAATAGAAAACAGAATTAATTACATGTTGATTTTCCTTTGTCTTTTAATTAGGAATGCGATGGAAACCTATTTTACTATAAACAGTAGGTATATTGCGTGCTTCTAAGAAATATAAATATTCAAAGGGAATTAAATGCTAATGTTATCCTAGTAGGATACAATTTAACTGTACTGGAACACAGAAATGTATCAATTTAAAATTGATTTTAAATCCTTGTGGAACGTTACAGGGGTTGGTATTTTTCATTGTTCACAAATTGTTTAGCTATTTCAAAGGTGGTAGAACCAGTGTAGTTCGACCGGGGAAGTACCACCGCCACACCTATTTCTAGCGTGAAGCATTTCTTGCGTTTCGATGGAAGGGTGTGGTTGCCGGCACACTTTTATATGAGGCGACCATCACAGTCCTCGGGAGTAACAACGCGTCTATGATTGACTTCAGATAGAACCCATGTTTTGTATGAAGTTGATTACAGGTATCCATGAGCGGCAGTGACTACTTACCATCAGGTGGACTGCATGCTCGTTTGCTATTTCAGTCAGATAAAAAAAAGCTAGATCGTTTTTGATTATCAACTCAATTGCTAAAACATTGCTGTTCGTAGGAACTGAAGCGCCTCGTAGACGTATAAGACTATTAAAGTTTAATAGTATAAGGTTAACTAAAATGCGTTTTTATTTCCTGAAATCTTAAATGACAACACAGTTGAATAAAGTACGGCAAAGCTACCTAATTATACTTAACTAAACTAACATATACTTGTCCAAACAAACATAAAATTCTATAGACCGTAGTCGGGGGCAAAATTAGTCTTCATATATCAAAAGCGTTATCAAACAGGCGCTAGAAATAAACATGAAACATGAAAGTAGATAATATTATTAATAATTGAATACCTACTGCCTTTGTTTACAGTTCTGAGTTGTTTACAATTTACAAAATTTTCAAAACAATACGTTCTAGTAATGTTATGTAGGTAGGTATACGAATTTCATATAAAATGACTTTTGAAAAAATATATTACGATACATTGAAGTAATAATATTAATTAACAGAAATTATCGACTTATAAAAATAATTTAAGACGAAATAACATAGAATTATAGAAGTTAAAAATAAATCTTACAAAAAAACATAACTACAAATATTCAAGAACAAATTTTAGCTTTAATCTTCATAAATGCGTAAACTTTGTATGTTTATTTAAATATCTGCAGTGAAAATGAGCTTTTCCAAGCCAATTAAAGCTATAAAAAGATCTTTACGTTTAACAGCGAAATAAAAAAGAAGCCATCGCGTGACCGCCCCTAAAGTACGTGTGTGTTGTCATTAGAACAGTATTAAGGTTTTTAAGGCATGCTAATGAAAGAAGCCGCGCCCGCTCCTTCGAGACCCGCCACGCCTGAATTACTTAACGAATAAGGCCATCTCATAGGGAATATTATGTTGATTATCATTAGCTAGTATTCATTTGGCTGAAAAAAAAAAGAATTCATTTGGCTATGAGCAGTGATAGCATAATAACTTGCCCTCTCAATCGGCAGGTCAGAGGTTTAAACCCAGGCACCACTGAGTTATGTGCGTATTAGTAATTAATTATCACTGCTTTTCGGTGAAGGAAAACATCGTGAAGAAACCTACACACCCGAGAGTTCTTTTTTAAAATAAAAGTCCAACAAAGTGCTAAGTGCATAAGCTATATTATTTTTGAGTAAGGAGATATTTCTGATTTTCATAACAATAAGTACCAAACGTGAATGCAGTCTAATACCCATACATATACCGGCTGATTCAAATATAAGTTGGCTATTTTTGTACTCACGACTGACAACGCATAAATGGTCGATTTTAGGCAAAACCCCTGTTCTTATAAAGCTCCATATACATACATAGATACCTAAGTGACTACTTAATATCAAGTTGATCGCATGAACAAACGTTGCTTTAGTCTTATACAAAGAACTTACTCGACATATGGTCAGCATATTTAAAAATAACCCCTAAATTCGTAATCGTAATCGCATAGGGTGGGGTAATTAAAAACCCTAATGGCCATCGAAGACAAGATAAGGTTGGCGGTCGGAAGAAACCTCCACTTTTCTAATTACTCTTTCATTAGTTGATGGATTACACACGCTCCGTTACTAGCATTCAGCTACATAGTGATGTGCGGTTTTCGGACTGCGATTATCGAATCGATTTTCGTTACGCATATAATATCGATTTTGGCTAAAACCGAAAATTAAAAAATATTCTTAAGTATGCTTCGTAAATATCGTACGTAAATACTATCTAGATTTTAAGTCTTTGTCTAACTTGTCTACCATGCGTGCAACAAATGTACACATAAACAAGGAAAAGTATTAAAATGTAAGCCTTAATTAATCATTTAGACGTTTGTATGACCTAAGATTGAACTCGGAACCTTCCACCAATATACTATATAACCTCTAAATTGACTATCTAAACCCTTTAAGAATGTTGAATATAAAAACCTAACCACAAATCCGAAAAAATCGCTTACAATTTGTCCCATAAATGTCAAAAGAAATAAACACTACGGTACAAAAGTACATCGTTTCTTGATTACAACGATAAGTAGAACCGCACCTTCGCATGTTTTAATTATATTATTAACGAACGAAAGGCTAATTTTTTATAATGGACGGTATCGCAATGATATGTAAATATTCCGCCTCGCCTTACCTATTAGCGTGGCGTGCGTGCGAGCCTTAACATTCGAAGACACGTTACAATTTAGTAATGCGTGACATTGTTTTTAGGTTATTCGAATTCTGTTACGGAACACCTTTTCGGCGTGTTTACTATTTATTGAGTTTTGGGTCCGTTGTAGATCGTGAAAGAACGTCTCTGTCCGCGAAAATGAAGTGCGGAATTTGCCTGAAAGAGTCTGATAAAATTTCAAAAATGCATTAAGTAATTATCGGGTATTAGGCACGTGTAGCTTATCCCTATAGTTCCGGGATCAGAATAGGGCTACGGTATCCCCTGCCTGTCGTAAGAGGCGTCTAAAAGGGGCTTCCAGGATTGCGGGCGGTAAAAGTGGGAGCTCAAACCGTCCAGCCAAGCGACCCCGTGTAGGACGAAAGCAAGTGTGGCCACATGCTGTCGTAAACACCAGGAGGAGCAGTGTGTACAATGCTCACTGGGAAGAGCCCAAAGGGGGCATCGCGCTTGGAGGATTCCGGTTGAGTTCAATTGGAGATCCCGGTCCTGAGGATGGCTACCGGGGAGGTTTTAGTGAGGTAAAAATCCCACATATCTTGGCGTTACCCCCACGGCGTCGAGTACCTTTTGAAGGTTCCCCCTCGATAACAAATATTAATGGGAATTAATGATACGTTTATCCTTAAAAGAATACCTGCATGTCAACGTTTAGCTTTCAAATCAATAATACCATTTGCTGTGAATGAATTGAAATTCATTTGAAAATTTGAAATTAAATTTCACGTCATATAAATATCCGTAAATAATAAGTAAACGCCAAAACTTCGGACGAAATTACGGTGTTCCTCCGTACAAACTAGACCGAACCGAGCTCGACGGCCTATTGCATTTCTAGGCACTATTTCTTTATAATAAGACGTGAATGCTCCTGTGACGTAATTAGCAACGTTTGAGAAGGAAACCTACTCATAAGCTTTCTCGAAAGGGTCGTATTAATTACTGGAGGTGCTCATATGAGTGTAGCGCGATATAAATGGCCGGCCACTTCGCGCCCTAGCCTCGCCGGGCCTTATTAAAAATGTTAACACGTAAATTAGACCCCGTGCAGTGTATTAGCCAACCAATTAAATTTTACAGTCAACGCATACAATGCCTGCAAGGTAACTTCACACGTCGGGGGATGATTATTTCATACACTAACTACTCTTACCCTATGTTTAGAGGTCTGCCCGTAATATTTTCCTTCACACTTTGATAACGTTTTGAGTGTTTCAAAATAAAATTGCGCACTCAAGTTTTTAATTACAAAAATTAAATATTGAACTAAATATGTACGAAGCGAGTTAGCACGGTAAGCTAGGCATATGAAATTGCGACGTAAGGCTGCCGGCATTGCCGTTCCCGACTAAGAGTCCTCACAGCCGAGAGATTTTATTCTCAGTTGAATTAACAAAACATCGGATTATATATAATGTCATAATTAATATGAAAGTTCGCAAATCGTTATTTCCCGCTGTTTAATAACGGTAAGGTTACTCCGGGTAGATGTTGCGTTTGACTGCTTTGAAACGAGGGCGTAATTAAAATTCGTTTGAATTAAATTAAACTACTGCTTAGTTAAACAGGAGTGTCATCAGTGGCCGGTTAGCGCGACATTGTGCTCATATGCAAGCGTTTAAAAGGAGGCTCGGCGCGTCTAAGTGCAACCCCTCATATGACTAGTTGGATGTGTAAAAAGATTAATTGGAGTGTTGCCGTATTCTAACAATTTACGACGCCTTCTGACGGGCCGGCCGCAGACCACTTCTGCAACTTAATTAAGCGAAATAACTTAAACGAGTCACCGTTGCTAATTAGTGCTATCGTTGCGGGGCTAATTCTACGAGTGACTCTTTGTTTGTGCCCGCACTTCTTTGAGTCGCGCGCCAAAAGAATTTGTCTTTGCATCGACTTTGAGTGAAGGATGTTTGTTTTGCCCCCGGAGACTCTACAAAGACTGTGTGCATGCTGAGAACCGAGAAATGCGGCGCTGACTAACTTTGTCGACGTTGAAATTTGTAACTGTGGAAAAGATTTAAGTCGTGCCACTTGTAACATAATTCACTCAATGTTTCGTACATATTTAGGTGCATGATGAAAAATAACATTATTTTTTACTCTTTTTTCCTCACTTTTTTGCTCACGTATCCAAATAATTAAACACACACACGCCTGTACAAACACAGATGCACACATGCATATTGTGTAATCATATGTTACATAGACACTCTATGTAATGTACACACAGACGCATAATTTAATGACGCATATTATTTCTAATAACTGAATCAATCTTTCAAAGATTTAAGTCCTTTTTTAGATTTCTTTGAAGATTTGAAGGTCGCAAAATAGTGTACAAGCGCCTCTAAGAGTCTAAAGGAGAGCTCTCGCTAGTAGAGCCCTCGAGGGTAGTGAACAACAAGTGGCCAGCGATGTGTGGAAAAGTTTACAGTCTCAGAATATTTTGCAGTCCTTACTAGTCCTTAGGCCACTATAACTCTTCTACTTTTTTATACTTTTTCTCATTTAATTCGTTTTTGATGTTCGTCTGTGCATAGCTCATAGTCGAGTTAGCTTTTATCTTACTAATCTGTACTTCTTATACAATGTATATCAAATTCGTGTTTATGGGAGACAGTGACCACTTACTCAGATAGACTGACGATTACGACAATGTAACAAAAAAGATTTTTTTTATTTTTTGAGATTTTTTAATATCGTTATTTTATCTCCAAAGGTGTCATAATACAAAAATATAAGTGGTTCCAAATTAGCTGGAATGCGTATCACATACAAAACGATAACATAATAAGCTTTGAACATAAATTAATTACCAACATTTATTCAGGTTTATGGCAACACTATCGTGTTAGTTTATCGTTGGTGGAAAGGCTATCGCAAGTTGGAGTTTATAATCGTTAACTAGATTAAAGTGTGGTTATTTTTTAGTTAAATGTTCATTAATACAATCCTTTGTTAATTCCGAGCGATAAGATACTTCGATAATTAGTATTGATATAATAGTGTTGTTTTCTACTATTTTATCATAGAAAAATATTTTTAAATTAATCAATTTTTAATTCCATTACATGAAATATATTTTCGATATTATTATATTATTAAGATATATAAAATTTATTAAATGAACTGAAATCCCTAAAGAAAGCCAAGAAAACATTTAAGTTAATTGGCCAGTAAGACGCCATAGACACGAATTAAGCCAAATAAAAAAATAAATGCTGGTATAGTTTTAAATCCGTTCGATTTTCGAACGAAACTTGACACTGCGTAGAATGACAAGGGGTCTACTAATCGACGTTTCCGTAAATTTAAAACGTCATTTATTATTGAAGCAAGTCCGTACACCTTCGTTGTAATTGCCCGCGATTGTGGCGCCCTCACCCTTTCAGTCCTTTCAGATGTTTATCGCGAGGAAATGGCCGTTTTCCGTTGTCCGCACCATTAACGGACAATACTAATGGACGAAGTATGAAGACTACGTACGTCTTGTTTCTTTGTGTAGAGCGAAATCGAAGACAATTGGCCGGTTGGTTTGCTTTTTTATACGGGCATTCGAAATTCGAATGATTACGTGCATTGTGAATGTGTAGGTAATTTTGATACCACCACTTTGCTAGACGTTCGGTTTTAGATTTTTTTTTGAAATTTGAATTCAAATGTCGTGGACTATTCTTTTCGTATTCTTCGAGTATATTTAAACGTGTGTACCAATATCGTCTAAAATTGGTAAATAAGTTTTATGATCTCATTTCAAATTTTTCTGCAACATAAAAATCTGTGTCGCTTACGTGTCTGTTTGCCTACCATGAAGTTTTATTTTGGAAAAGGCTAAACTGATCCTAAAGAACGAATAAAGTGCTTACTTAACAATGTTATATAATGTGTCTTTTAGAGAAATAAGTAAATAGTTAAACATTTTCTTACCACTGTTTAATTATAAAGCTGCGTCCACACGAACACTCATAAAATAGTATCGCGTAACAGGTAATCTTATCGAAGCTTTTACAAGTTTTCCCTTTATCTAACTGAGATATGACTGGCTTGAGATATCAGCAGAATGCTTTAATATGAACGTTTATATCAATTCAAGTGCTGAGCACACATAGAACTAATTACTTCGTCTATTGTTAGGAAATTTATATCTTTTACCCGTTATTTTTCTTAACATATCTTTTACTGAGTGTAATTGCAAAATAGTAAACGAGTATACAGTTTGTCTTGTTGTTTCTTTGTTCAATGATACAAAAGTATAAAATGATTCTACCAGAATTTCAAAAAATGCACCAACATTTAATAATTAATTTAATTATGTGGAAGATTAGAGGCGGTTTAAGGTAAAATATATCATTATTATTCATATTTCATTAATTATATTATCATTATAATTGAATATATATCCTTTTCCTTATTGTATTGTTTCTTTACGTTATAATTTAATTAAAGTGTAAGACGTTAACATAGAATTGAGTCATAATAAAGGTATGCCTCGTGGTCTTATTTTTTTAAGATTGGATCATTCGAAAACGTAGATAAAGAATAAATAGAGTCCTACAATGAAAGTCATCCTGTACGTTCACATAATTGTAAAGAGAGCCCTGAGCCAAACAATGGGATAACTACCATATATAGACGTGACCAACATTATATTGCTCATGTCTATTTCATTACTTTGTCTATGTGTAAAAGCGATACATTAAGCATATGTCAATATCAGATAATACCCTTGATAGAATGTTTGAGGTAAAGGGGGGAACCTATCGATATACAAAGAAGGGGAGGTTTATCAGCCGAGGCTCGTGGCAGGTGGCTCTTATCACTGGACTTAGATAACGGAATTAGTCGAGTAGAAATCAATACAACTGAGGGTTATGTTACTTACAATGACATACATTGCCATTTTTATCATTGTATATTTTTCTGTTTAGGCACGTAATGAAACATTATTTTCTAAAATTACTTTTCAAGGAAACAAGAGACATTAAGACTATATATGTATATGTATCTAAACATATTTAAGACATGTAAAAATCTTCGTGATTTTTTTTGCTTGTAGTATTTCATCATCATCATAAAAATCAATATTAGATGGTAGTATTAAATGTAATATTGTTTATAAATCAAAATAATTTTAAGATTTGTCTCTACAATATCGTACCGAAATGTTTTTATTTAATAAAAGAACTTTAGTAGGTAATTGATTGTGTTTGACAAATTAAAGACTAACAAGACGGGTTCCTAGCAATTCGCACTAGAACGCATTTCTTGCATAATTTGCAGCAATTTATTCATTACTTATTCCTTTTCTAGCGAGTAGCTCGCGTAATAAGTCACGGATAAGTTACACTTGACTTCTTATTACGATGTTTACTTGCCTTGCCGTGCCTTGTAATTACTTTGTTTATACTAAACCGAGCTTATATACTCTGTTTTTTATATTATTCATAAATGGTTTTTTGTTATATTTAAAATACCGAAGGAGTAATAGGGTACTTCATATTAATTACAATCTAGCCTTTTATAAGGCTAATGAGTAATTCTTATCTAACTTAAACTGCTAAATAATTGTTTATTTAAGGAGGCGTCCATTGACATTGCACTTCTTTGTTCTAACATAAAGGCGGAAAAATAATACTGATATTTTTATATTTACTTTCTAACATTCAATACTTTTGAAAAAAATAAAAGCCTGTCAATAAAATATAAGCACTTGTCTACTAAAAATTCTAAAGCTTACTAACTACTAGACAAAGAACAGCTTAAACTAATTCGAATTTTACAACAGTGTCATAAATAACGTAGATAAATACTAAAAAGGATTTTTGCAAGATCTTCTAAGTAAACAAAAATGGCAGATTTATGCTTGTCTTTTGTTATTAAAAAAATCACTTATTTTTTTATCAAAAATAGAAAATTTAAATATAAAAAAAACTCTCAATAATTCAGAAGCTCCAATTAATGTGGCGTTAAATCTCTAATTAATAGAATGAATGTTTAAGCAACCCATAAATGGTGACGCAATTCAAATAAAGAGTGCGTTTGTTTGCAGGCGTCGCAAATCGTTCTATTTGGGGAGGCACCCTAAATTTGTTAATTAGGAAATAGTGAATTCTCAACCCTTAACCGAATTATTATCGGACAATCAAATTATCGTGCTGTCAAGAAACTGTGATTGGTATTAATCGGTTGTGTGTACTAATCTGAAAATCTAGGTATATAAAAAGGATTGACCAATCTTTAAAATTTTAATATGATTTTTTGTCATATACTCGAAACTTAAAGAATTTAGAATATGTAATATAAATTGTTACACTGGAGAATTCATACAAACTTCTTTCAGTTTTTTTAAAATTAAACAACAAATAAGGGAGTAAAGTAAAGTTTCGGTATATCGATCTCGAGCAATTAAGTCTATAAATACATCTATACAATGACTAAATTACGTAATAAAATATTTGGGTAATTTTGTCAATTTGCGAGCAGGAAATTAATAAACAAACTATATTATTTCAGGATGCCAGTTTTGTATTTATGTCGCCATTATCTCTTGTGAAGAACAGAGACGCACTAATCTAACTAAAAGGAAATCCGTATGATAAAGCTGAGCTGATTAGGTATTAAAGTAATTTAATTATAAATGTAACGAGGATAAGAATAAATAATTGCAACAATGTTACATGTATATATTTCTCTGCATGGAATCTCGATGTAGAGATCTGTTTGTTTTTTTCCTAAAACTGAATACCTACAAATACGTAAGTGAATGCTTAATTTGTAAGCACTGCATAAATATAATTTTGTAACTTGTAAATAAAAAAAAAACCAATCGGTTTAGCCTAAAAAAGGTTTAGTCATCTTAAGTTTCATTTTTAGTCAATTTGGGTGTCAATTTTTCACGATTTCGATTTGGTTATACGAAGTTTTTCGAAGGCGGTAATCTAATTAGTATTACATAGAAGTCTTAGACGAAATATGTGTTTTAAGTTAAAAGACTTACCGGAAGTTAGAGAACCATTTGACGAGCTGAGCGGTGTTGTTCTTGTTGAATTTGATGTCCGGGAAGTACATCTTGAGGACTGCGGAGCTGGGGTACCGGACCCAGAAGAACATCAGCTTCGCCTTGCGCAGGTGCATCGGGGTCAGCGTCGAGGAGTGCACGGGAGTTAAAGGTCATATTGGACAAACATGGCAATATGGAACATGACAATATGTAATGGCAATATGATAATGAGTAGAAAAAGATGCTTCTATCATAATATAAAATGCAACAAAGTTGAAGTAACTCTATATTTGGGACCTTGCGATTGTATTTTTTTTATCATATGTTGCATAAAGATGTAATATTAATGAAACTTTATTTTAGTGAATAGTTCTTAGGTCTAGACATTTATCAAAACCTTACATGAAAATATGTTTACCCTACGATACATCTTTGTGTTTGTATTAATTTCAACAACAACGTAATTTTACCTAATGTGTAAATAATATCGTAATTTAAATCGACGAACTCTAATTTAGGTACACGTGTAGTCCCAACTTTTAAATATCTAGCATTAAAACTTATTGACCAATGAGATAATAGGTACTAACGAGTTGCGAAACAGGAAAATTTTTAATAACTTGCAATCGTGCGGATTACCAGAAGTTTCCGTATCGATTCAATTAAGCTGTTGTTGTTCCTAAAATGGGTTATCTGTCGAGGCAAAATGCAAACCGAGGACTTATTATCTCTACACAATATAATGTTTGCGAAGTCTAATTGTTCGATGTGGAACAAATTTAAATAAGCTAAGAAATCTAAAGCCGTGCTAGATAAACGTGGTTAAATCTGATTATATCCTCCCATTACGTAGGCTCAATGCGAAGCACCACAAAGTCTTAATCCGTTTCCATCTAATCTTATAAAGTATACCTTAGCCTATATCACTGCAAGAGTCGTACAAATGCTGGTATTTTATGCAATGACGTTTAAAATCCGCGTAATATCTTGCAGTTTTCTTTCACTAAAGATAACTTTGTTGTTTTAATTATTGACGTTGTAGTTATCGTCTACAAATCAAAGAAATTATACTACAGTTCCATAAATAGTATGCTAAGTAATTGGATTTTATTGATGCCTTACGTAAAAAAGTTGGCATTATTTTTGCTTGAAAGGCGCTTTCCTTCACGTACAGGCTTACAAGTATCGTAAAACGTAGAAACCGCAACAGTTGTGGGGTTTCCAGAGTCGTGTAATATCTAGCTACTAAGTAGGAAGTAGGCGGTGGCAGTCGTAAGGTTAAATACTACAGAAATAAGATATCTGTGGGCGTTTACATGTAAGGTTTTGATTTGTGTCGAGTTACTTGGTTTGTTTCTGATACGCTGAAAAAAATACGGATTAGTTAGATATTCTATTTGAAAAGGATATAGTAGGCTGAACTCCGTCGTATGGCAAGTCTGTAGAGTTGCAGTCGGAGTGAGGATCTTGAGGGTCCATGTGCTGAGGATGGTGTGGACCACCCCCGTGGTGCGGCGCATGAGCGTGGTGGTGGCGCATGTAGTCCGGCGAAGGGTGGTGTGCCGCCGCCAACAGCGCCGGGTGCAGCAGTGCTGGTGCGTGGGGCAAGGGGGGTGAGTCGCGCTCCGGAGCCGGGGGCGACCTTGCCAACCCTCCTCCCGCACCGAAGAAAGGCGAGTATGGTGAAAACACTTGGCTTTCGTGGAGCGACGGATTAGGTATCGCTACTGACGTCGGCAGCGCCATGCCGCCAGGATACGGCCGCGGCGAGGGCGACTCGGGGAACTTGCTCTCTGGCGAGTGGCCCACGCCCTCCCCCAGGATGCGGCTGACGGTGCGTGGCGTGATGCGAGTGTCTGTCACCTTATGCCGTTTCTTTTTCGGCGTCACCACCAGACTGAGGGCCTCGTTTTGCTCGGGGTTCGGTTCGCGTTCGAAGTGGCCGTTCATCGCTCCATACATCGGGCCCATCGGCTTTGGCGGCGTCTGGAACATGCCTGTCGGAGGTCGCACATGAGCTCCGTGACCGGGCCCGCCCGCCTCGGCGTGCAGCGGAAACGCTGCGCCGCCTGGCGCGCGAGGTCCATTCATAGACATTAACATTGGATTATGTGTCATAAATGGAACGCCGTTCGGCGCGCCAGGATGATGAACGGGTGGGTTACCTTGTATCTGTCCCGGTGGCCTCTCAGGTGGTTTCGGTGTCGGTGTTTTTCTATCCATCAGCCTCGTCGCCCGTATGAACTCCTTGTTCAGCTGCTCGGCAGCCGCTGCGGCAGCCTCCGACTGCTTGCCTATCATTCGGCGTTGATGCATGAAACGGGTCACAATCGAATCGATGAGGCTAGCCAATGATGAAGTGATTTCATTTTTGAGAATCTCAGCTAATCCTTCGAGATCTGCACCAGATGTGGGGCCCACGGAGCCTGCATTTACTCGTAGTGCGTCTAGTCTCTCAGCTAGCTCTGAAGAAAGCGGCAATGGTTTCGGCGTCGGGCCAAGTGGTCGCTGTTGCGGCGAGTGTTGACTAGATTGAGGCCTTTGCTGTTGATTATTTTGCTGCTGTTCTGCTGCTTCCTTTATGCGTGCCTCCTGCTCTAGGAACAATTTTTGGCTTACATTTAAATACATGGCCGCAGCATTATTCAGATGCTGGTGTGGATGCGGAGGGTGCATATGATCAGGCGGCTGGAGATGTGACATCATTGGCAGTGTACCATTGAAAAGGTGCGGATGAGGTCCTGGATGTGGACCTGAATGAGGATGCATCTTTCCAGACATCATCTTACTCATCACTTGTGAGAGCATGTTGGGTGCAGTGCTATTCGGAATTGGAATCGCTGGTGGTAACTCCTTTACTGGCGATGCAGGTTCTAATTTAGGTACTGGGTCGTCGTTTTGTTCTATATCACTAGAAGCACCGTCGTTATCAATGGTCTCAGATTCCTGTCCCATTCTATTGCACAATTGCACATACTTTTCTTGCATCTCAGCGAGTTGCTCTTGCATAGTTCTCAATTGAGATTTCAAAGCATTCTTTTCCTCTACCTTCTTTTCAATAGGCGGTCGATCGACGTCATCCTCGGAGTCATCCGACACAGTCTGCGCACTGCTGCTGTGGCTGTTCCCGTAACGCTCTGCTGCACCGTCGTGTTGCTGCGGGTGGTACAGCTTCCTCTTCTTGCAGCCATTCACTTGCGGCTGCTGAGGAGCGGGGCTAGCACGCATCGTAGACACTATATTTTCAACACGAGCACGTTTCACATCCAAAGGTCGCGGCGAGGAACGTAACGCGTCACTATCGCGGTCCTCGGGTTCCGACTTAGGATCGAGAAGAGGCTCGGATTGCGAAGGTACTGGTTGCGGTGAAGTTCGCGAATTTACGGTGCTTTCGAGCTCCAATAGAGCGTCGTCGAGATCTGGCCGAGAATCACTGGACACTGGTCGCTCGGGAGATCGCTTCTCTTCCTTGGGTTCGTCGTTGTTATTATTTGCTACATGTTCATTATTGTTGTCGGGAGAGAGTCCCAGGAGTTCCTTCTTGCGGTTCTGTAAGATATCGCGAAGGACCCTGTGTGCGATGTCTCCACCGTTGGCGTCTTCACCATTATCCTCCTGTCTGGGCGCACGCCCGAGTAATTCATTCAACATTTCCGCCGGCGCGTAGCCGGGTCCGAAGAGGCCGAAGTGTTGGCGGCCCTCGAAGATGGCGCTGTAAAGTCCGCCACTCATGAGTGCGGTGCGCGCGGGCGCTGGTCCGTTCGTCGCGAGAGTCGAATACGAATTGCGCGGCTCACCGGCGTCCACGCGCTGTCTGACGCGTTTCTGTTTCTTTAGGAGCTTATCCGAGTAGGGCGCGTGTGAGTCGGCCTCCTCCTCCGATGACATCATAGGCGAGACGGGCCCCAATTGGCCAGACTGGCGGCGGGCAGGGCCCCACCGCGCTACTCACACCGCATCGCCCGGTCTGTAAGGAGAGGGGAGCGATCAGCACACCTGCTCGTGAGACGAGCGTCGTACGCGCCGCTCGTATGCCTTGTGCGCGCACAACTTACTGCTCTACTATAAGGCACGACAAAATTAACTATAATTCTACGCATGAAAATTTCGTTTTAATAAATGAACACAAAATAAAATGCAACTTTCCAAATAACGTATGTAGGTTCTCAAGCATTTTGTACTTAAAAATAAACGTCGCAATTTGCATTTTCTACGTAGTAGGTACTTAATTATCGTCATATGATATAGCATGACGAACTCAAACATAAAATTACCCGGCTCGTGTCAGTTTACCTACGTTCGTTTGTATTTGGATAAAGATGGATATCTGGAAATCGATCGTAAATTGGTTTTTATTACTCTAACCTACTTGTACATTGAATATACTTACATAATATATAGTGTTTATACAAATAATACATGTTACCTAAGATTTTATTTTAAATAATAAGAATTCACTTTAAAATTGAAACAAGGAAGTATACACATCCGAATTAATTAACCGATTAATTCTACAACATTTAAATTTTTGGCAATTCTTCCTACGTATTATAAAAAATAAATTTTATAAGAACATAAGCGTAAAGATTTTTATTACTAAACGTAAATTATACGTACTTAGCCTGTCGTTGATGTTGATTAGAAATCACATACCTACATACAAGTTACATAAATGTATGTATGTACCACAATGAAACAACAAAGGACGTACATATCAGCGGCATTAATTCCTTTTGGAGCGTGACTCCGTATTCAGGGTGGACAATGAGTCTAAAAATGTCAGAAATAATTCTGTGAGACACGCGGTTTGAGGGTGTGACTCCAATTTCATGGACGGTACGAGGTCTTGCTAGGAATATTTATATCGACTTTAAATATGTTACAAAATATATATTTAAAGTAACGCAGCAATTATTTGCATTGAAATCTTATAAGTATTTTGAATGTGAAAGTTTGTTAGTGTGTAGGTACCAATGTTATGTTACTCTTTTAGGCGAAAAGTACAGATCGCATTTCGCTAAAAATTAATACACAGTTTATGACCTATATTAATATATAGGGTACTCATTGCCGTGGTAGACGTAACTGAAGTGGGCGAAGCCGTGGGCATAACTTGTTTTTTTATATATTAATAGCTGTACCCTGTGCGCATTGCTACGCAATCGAAAAAAATACACCAGAAACCTTCGTGAGCTCATGAACAACAACTTTGCTAAAGATCATCACATGATCAAATAAATAGCTTAAGATTCTATATAGACCATACAGACAAACATTCATTTTTATAAAGAAGAAGGATATGTACCTACTAAATGGCTTTCGTCATCGTTGAGATTCTAATAAGACACATAAAAAGTCTTATTGCCTTTTGAAATATTATATTGGATGTTAATTCATACAGATTGCAGTAGTTTTCACCATTTTAAAATTTATAGAAACGTTTAATCATTGCCCAGAAATAATTACACACCTATAGATATAGGAAAAGTAAACACAATATATCTATATCGTGTTCAATAATATGTAATTAATTCCACATCTAGAGTTTTTTTATCAGACTGAAGTAGCAAACGAGCATGCAGTCCACCTGATGGTAAGTGGTCACTGCCGGTTATGGACATCTGTAATCAACTACATACAGAACATGGGTTCCATCTGTCAATCACAGATGCGTTGCTACTCTCAAAGACTATAGTCGCCTCATGTGAAAGTGTGCCGGCAACCACACCCTTTTATCGAAACGCACTAAATGCTTCACGCTAGAAATAGGTGTGGCGGTGGTACTTCCCCGAACTACACTGGTTCTACCACCTTGAAAAAGTAGTAAATAATAAATAATAGTAAATGTTTTCAACCCATATTGTCCCACTGCTGGGCACGGGTCTTCTCTCGGAATGAGAGAGTTTAGGTCGTAGTCCACCGTGCTGGCCAAGTGCGAAATGGAGGACTTAACACACCTCCGAGATCTTTTTTTTTTAAAGAACTCTCAGGTGTGCAGGTTTCCTCACGATGTTTTCCTTCACCGAAAAGCAGTGATAATTAATGTATAATACGCACATAAATCAGTGGTGCTTGCCTGGGTTTGAACCTCGGACCTCCCGATTGAGAGGGCAAGTTTTAACCGTTAGGCTATCACTGCTCAATAGTAAATAGTAAATAATAAATTGAACGTGCAATGGAAACGTTACCACTGCGTGCTGATCTCGTCTCGGGCATCCGCAATTTGCGCACAATGAGATGCTATCAATGGCGGATGGTCCGCTGGCGACCACTTGCGACCACCGTCACGGTGGCTGCGTGTGATTTACATGTTTTCGTAACGCTCATGAATCATTATTGGAAAGTTGGTGGTGATGGAAATTCTACCACTGGTTTGTGTATTACAGTCTGCCAATAGACATTGATGGTCGAGTATGCATATCATGACTAGGCATGATCCCCTAGGTCTCAAGTACAATGGTATGTGTGGTCGCATACCGTCGTAAATACTAGACGGACCGGTGGGCCCAGCCGCCCATCTGGGAGGAGCCCGATAGGGCAACGCGCTCGGAGGATTCCGGTTGAACTCGTTTCGAGATCCCGGAGTCCTCCTTTTTAGCGCTGAGGACGGCCACCAGGGGGCCACTAACCCCCCCCGGGTTAGTGCGGTAAAAATCTCACATAACCCTGCGTCGCTCCCACGGCGTCGGGTACCTTTTGAAGGTTTCACCCTCGAAAACAAAAACAAAAAAGGTCTCAAGTAGGTACAATACAACAGTTTTGCGTTATTGGTGTAATGTCTTATAAGAAAACTAGCTGTACTAGTAAGATATTTGTGATCGATATAAAGGAAATCTCTAGTTGGTTAATTTGGTACAAATTTCTATAATTAGTAGTAGCTATTTTTTATTTAATATAGCTATTGAATAAGTATTAAGTATATTTGATGTAATTGGCAAGAGATGAGGCGCAAATATCGCTCCTGGAAATAATCAATCCTCAAATAGGATTATTTTTTTCCTCAGTTCTCTCCATTATGCTTTGTTAGTGTTGCTAAAGACTAAGTCGAAATATTTGTATATATTTTCTTCCTTAACACACCTTTCACAAAACACATTCGTGCGTATAACTACTCTACTAAGGCAGAGATAGGCGTAGCTGAGTTGTCTCCGCAGTCTAACTTTAATGTGTTCCTAACATCAGGTGGACCACTTATTCAACTGGGTTTCGCTTGACATAAAACTGACCACAATAATTTAAACATTATACGAATTATTGACATTAACTATAAAATAACCATACAAAATGCCCAGAACAAAGGCTCTCCCCATGTTTATCGAAAGAGTCATGTATCGTAATGCAACGTAACGCACGGAACGATTTCGATAATTACCGCGTCATGAATAAGCAATGTACTGTCAAACTGTGACCAGTCAACCCCGGACGGTGTTTACACCCTCCGACACGAACACGACCACGATTAAATATAATAATTGTTGAAACTGTAGTAGTAATCAGCGTAGACGGCCTATCGTTGCCGCAAAGATAATAAAAAATGAAACGTCGAGCGAAATAAAGCTTTTTTGTACTTTTAAGAAGCATGGTTACTGCCTTAAAGTTAATCAGATAGTATTGTTAACTAAGGGGTTCGACGTAAGTCATACAAAATAAGTAAAAGAAAATAATGTAGCAGATTTTTATGAGGTTATCTGATATTTGTGTTATATTTTAATCAAATTGCCAATCTCTTTTATACATATATTGGTAAAGCAGGCGTTTGACCTTTTTAGTATATTGTTCTTTTATCTCTCTTAATTTTGATATTATTTCTGATTCCTTAATAATTAATAATTAATTCCTTTTGCCGGTAATTAGGCCCGTTTTTATCATATTTCAAATACCAACATCGATTTTTTCTGTAAATATTAAATTTATACGTATAATTCTGTTTTCTTTTAACACTTAGAGCAATATTTTTATATTCTTAAAAACTATGTAGTTTATTTTAAACTGTTTCTGAGAATAACATAACATCGTGTACTTTAAAGGGTGGTACTGCCGGCATGTGCTCCCGACACGACCTGTTGATTTCCATCCATACCGCACGCTAGGGGTGCAAGCCCTTGCCCAAGTAATGTCGACTTGGATAAGTAAGCCAAGAATGCATATTCTCCAGAAATTCTCTATTTTATTTGTTTCTCGACGAATGAGTCGAATAAAAAGTTTAGAAGAATCGTTTTAGAAAAAAATTGATGATGACTGTCGAAATAATGCAAAATAAAATAAATTCCAAAGCTGTTATCCCTTATGAAGTGTTATGTTAAAAATAACTAAGAAATAATTGGAACATTATAGCCGTATATTAAAAAAAAAATGGAGAATAAAATTGATTTGACCTAGGTTTCGGGGATTTTATAAATATTTTTTAAATTAGTGATTTTTTGCTTTTGATGTTGACTTAATTTAATGTGTGTTTTGGGCTTATGTGTTAATAAAAAAATATATAATTCATATGGCAAACAAAATTGATTCATAGGTTTCTGAGATAATCTCGTAAAGACCGAAAAATAAATTCTTTATGACGCGAATACATTTTTATATAACATTGAAGTAGCGATGTTGGTTTGCTGTATTCTGATGCTATCTGAACTTAGACATCTGTAACCAACTTTATACAAAACAACAGCTACGTGATGTTGATCATAGATACGTTACCTCTCCGGAAGACTAAGAGGGTCGCCTCGCTTAAGTTAGTTGGCATCCTTCATCCATCCCTTACACCTTTCTAGTAGTTTTTCAAGGTGGTAGAACCAGTGTAGTTCCGGGGAAGTACCACCGCCACACCTATTTCTAGCGAGAAGCATTCCTTGCGTTCCGATAGAAGGGTGTGGTTACCGGCTCACTTTCACATGAGGCGACCATCATAATCCTCGGAAGTAGCAACGCATCTTTCTTCAGATCGAACCCATGTTCTGTATGTCACAGTTCTGTAAGTTGATTACAGATGTCCGTTGGTGGCAGCGACCACTTACCATGGTGGTCTGCATGTTCGTTTGCTAATTCAATCAGATAAAAAAAATACACGAAATACTTCACACAAGATCCTCACCGGTGGAACAACACTGATCTGCCTCCTATTAAATAATAACTAAATTTAAATAACATACATACCAATATCTATCAATATTAAAATAGCAGTTCTGTATTTTTTGTATTAAACATAGTATATTTCATATTCCCCGTTATCGACACCGCGCGACACTACCGCCACCCCTGTTTAATTCGGCATGACGTCTAATTTCTACGGAAACGTTTCTTTCCGACTCTACTCAGCTCTAGAGCTCTACGTTTGCTTCATACTTTATGCTTTTCATGTGGAAAATGCGTAATTATTTTTCCATCTGTGCTTAAAGCATGTTATTGATGTACAAGAACAACTTTGATTGAGCTTAAGATGTAATTACTGTATCGATTCAATGTTTTGTGTATTATTACTGGATTTTTATATAATTTATTAGACAGCTCATTGGCTTTGGGAGGGGGGGGGGGATAAACAAGCCACCTTTGAAGCAAGTGGTGTATTTTGGTGTTTAAACGGAATAGGTATTTAGTGTCAGAGTAGTAGTGAAATGAAATGTCTTTATTTTGTATAGACCTACGAAGGCGCTTACGAATTGTCAGTTACATAATTATATATATATATATATTTACACTGCCATCGGATCGGAAGTAGAATGCTATGTTCCACGTTTTCCAAGTAATTATATGTAGAACAAAATTTTGTGAATTCACTCAATTCACATTATTTTTAAAAATATCGATTATTTATCCTTTATTTTAAAATATCGATTATTTATCCTTTATTTTCTTTCACTGTTAAAGCCTGCTATAACTTAGGTGCTTTAAAGATAGGCCTCAGGTTTCCCTTTTGATAGGAGGGCCTTTTTAGTTTTCAACCAAGACAGTTCGTATATCTTTCTTAGCATAAGTTAGTCAAAATTGAGACTTACTGACCTTTCTTTCGTCGACTTCATTAGCTTTAGTCAACTCTACTTTCAGTTATAAAAGTACCCTTTAATTCGCAACAAAATAATAAGAATTGTCGATAACATCGTTACCATATGGCACTAGACAATTGCTACACCATAACTCACCCTCACGGGAAGTGCAGGAATGCGTGGGAACGCATTTCACCCTCGCATACACCTTTACTAGCCTATGGGGTTCTTAATTTGTCGGTGACTTATGGTCAGTTGGCCATATGGTCGCGTGATGGGGGTCGAAGACAATTGTGACGGTTTGCTTATTATTTTTGTAAATGGTTTTGTTATTTGAATGTTTAACTCTTTTCGTTTATTATTTATTTTAATTGCATTTATTCGTGAATCGACTTTAAGAACTTAAGTAACATATAGTCAGTATGACGGACAGGCCACACTTATATCAACAGGATTTTGTAAACAATCTTAAAGAAGGTTGGGAATGCCTACGAACTACTACCATGACTACTACTGGAATGCTTCCTGTAAATGTCTATCCCTTATAAGGACCGTCAAACCTAAATACAGCATTGAACATTGTTCTTACAAGTCAGAAATAAGTGTAGCGGTGATACCCTAAGAATGTTCTACCATGCACGTACCATTTCTGTTTTATCTCTCGTCAACCCAGAAAAATTTCATCAGGTGCACTACCTCTATTATAGGTAGGTACCTAAGGGTTTACGATGGTGAGTGTCGTGTCGTCAACCCATTAATGTCCCACTGCAGGGCACAGGTCTTACCTCATAATGAGAGAGTAATGGCCATAGTCCACCGCGCTGGCCAAATGCGAATTGGTGAACTTCACACACCTCCGAGAACTTTTTTTTTAAGGAACTCTCGGGTGTGTAGGTTTCCTCACGATGTTTTTCTTCACCGAAAAGCAGTGATAATTAATTTCTAATACATAATTTTAGAAAAATCGGTGGTGCGTGGGTTTGAACATCGGACCTCCCGATCGAGAGGGCAAGTTTAACCATTAAGCTATCACTGCTCTTTCTGTTTTATACTAATCTCGAAATACTGTTATAGTCAGCCAGATGTGTCGTACTTCTAAAGAATTAGTAATAACATCTTCGGTACCTAAGTCTACCAAAGATAGTGTTTATAATAAATAGCACTATTCCGGACATGCGATAATTATATTTTTAATGACAGGGGTTCTACCTGAAGTCACAGATTGCCACTCCTGAGGACGACGATAACCACGTAAATCGGTATGCAAGCCGGTATCCACACAGTTTCAATGAAACGAAAGAATTACTTCAAAATACACAAAGGTGTGGTGGTACCTCAGTCAACTAACAACTTTTAAAATAAAAATGTTAAATACAACTAATAACAGTTCGTGCCTAACTTAAAAATGGCGTCGAAGGCTGCACATGACAAGACATGCATGCATCGCGTGACACCGATTACCTTAATGTCTGGTCTACAGATTATTGCTCTATCTAACAAATAATGCACAAATACTGGAACCGCATGTCCATAAAAGTGTATAATTGGCAGGTAAAAGGAAATTCGTTAAAATTTTTCATTGACCTACTAATTTTACCTATATTCTAAAGGTGGTAGAACCAGTAGTTCGACCGGGGGAAGTACCACCGCCACACCTATTTTTAACGTGAAGCATCTTGTGTTTCGCTGGAGGGGTGTGGTTGCCGGCACACTTTCACAAGAGGCGACTTCAGATGGAACCCAAATTCTGTATGTTGTTGATGGGCGGCAGTGCTTACCATCAGGTGAACTGCAAGCTCGTTTGCTACTTCAATCAGAAAAAGAAAACCTTTAACCTTAGGTAAAGGGAAAACAAAAGAGTAATTACTTACAGTATAACTCTTTGAATAATATAATAAGAGAGTATAGGGCATCCATATAATATTTTTTAAAACTAAGTCTAATACTAGATTATTTAATCCGTTACCAGTTAATTTATAACTAGCTTATTCCCGCGGCTTCGCTCGCTTTTTTGCCACGGTAATGGACCCATTTGTTAGTGTAGGTCATAAACAGTAAACTATCTGTGCGCCAAATTTGAGCGTAATTCGACCAGAAGTTTTTGGGTAACAAATACATCTTTACAAACTTCCTATAAAGTATTATAGGTCATAAACTATCTGTGTGCGAAATTTGAGTGTATTTCGACCAGAAGTTTTCCAGTAACAAATACATCTTTACAAACTTCCTTTAAACTATTAGAGTATTAGTTTAAGAAGAAGTGAACTATTTCAATTAGTCTATTAATTTTATCAATAAAAGTTTTTATTACGGGACTAATCCATCAATATTTGGAAATTAACAATAATACTGTCCAGTAAGGGTGAAGTGACAATCACATGCATAAGTGATGAGTGGTGGGTAGCGTGCCTTCTGAGCCATTACCGGAGTTCTATGAAAAAGGACATTTCAGCTTATCGCTGGATATCACGAGAATAAAAACCAGCGATAAGATCACTCCGGCTTGCGACCGTCTAATCGATGTCGATAAAACGTTGTTATAGGGTTGTTTTTATTAACCCGTAAAAATGGTTCTATGTTTTCAGCCCTGTGGGCTTGTCTGACTTCTTAAACGAATTAATGATTTTTTACTGTGCTTTGTTTTTTTTTAATTTTCAGTTTAATAGTAAAGTGTTTGTTTGTTTCATATTTTGCTATTTATTGACTCTAATGATAAACCTTAAGATAATTCCAGATTAAGAAATTAGAAAAAGGTTTTATGGTATGTATACATTTAAAATTTATTTATAGTTTGAAAAAAAAAAACATGCGTGCGAACAAAGTACACATGTCAGAAGTGAAACTTCTTTGGCGAACTAATTTATAAATCTTGTTTATATTTATACAAATCTAAAACTTTAAATTTCCAAGATTAAGAGGAAGGGAAAAAGGCGTGATACGAGGTTCGCTCTGTCTCACTTTTTCTCTCAATCTTTCTCACTCGCTTGCTCCCTACTCTCACTCCACGGCTAGTTGCTCATGCTACGTTCACCCTGTCTTATTCTCTCTCAATCGGTCTCGATCACTCTCTCTCTCTTTTCCGACACTTCCGTTGCATACCGGCGTGACGTTTCATCTGTAAAAATTTTACCCTCATGCGCCTAAAGAAGTTTCACTTCAAAAAAAAACAACATATGAACTCATGTAGTCAATTTAAAGATCCTAGACCGCTATTTTATACTATTCTACATACTAAATATTATAGTAAATATTTTTAGTAAGTATAAGCAAGGTACCCAAGTTTATGCTACGTGTATTTCATCCAATAAGACAATAACTCGATGAATAAATAAACACGACGATTATAGATGTTTTTATCGATATGGCCAGCCCTAGCCGCGGTGGAAGACAGGCACTTATTAGTCATTATCTACACTGCGGTATCGCGGTGACATATGGCGGTATTGGACACGACCGCCATATCTGCGATGGCGCATGCGAGAGTACGCCACGCTATTGCCGTTACATTCGCCACGAAACTTTAATTGTTCTTTGTTTTACAAGGACTGTTTTTTATCAGATCAAAGTAGTAAATTACCACGCCGCTCAAAGATTATCTACATCTAAAGATATCCCATAACCGAGGGAAGACTAAAGTACTCACTATCTTTTTATCGTGTTGTATGGAGGTTACTCGTAAATCCATTTGGTTCGATTCCGAAGGTACTACCGTCACACTTACCTCTGTCTCTAATAACAGCAGTGCTAAGCTCTGGTTTTAAATGTGTTGTAATAAGACATTTATTCAATCGAGGAAATACAAGATTGTGGCCTGTCCTTGTCAGATACTTTCAAACTAGTCGCTTAAGGTGGTACATCTTAAATGGAACATATAGGAAGATGGATGGATGACACAAAACATGTGTCAATTCAATATTTATAAACTTTTACGGAATATATGTACGTCTTTGTTTACGATTCAAAATTTGCCCATTTTTAGAGATAATGCTACTTTCTCTCAATAGTTAATATTTAATCGAAGCTGTCTTAATTCTTAGTAACAAGCATAATGACAGAAATCGTCAGAAACAGTGATTTAACATGTAGATTGTGGGTACATGTGTTATACACACATTATAAGACGCCCAATCATACTTGGTAGGTATTTCTTACACATATATCTAATAAGGAACCAGTAGCGTTTGATTGGTACGTACATAAATTGTATCATTATATATCAATACAATACAATACAATATGCGTCCACTAATCCGCACTTGGCCAGCGCAGTGGACTATGGCCTCAAACTCTTTCATTCCGAGAGAAGACCTGTGCCCAGTAATGGTATCCCATTCATAATGTGTTGAAAACGACGACCTACTACGAAACACATAATAAATAAAATGAATGCTATAGGTAATCGTAGCACGATACACCACGAATTTTCGCTTAACATTTACATTAAAGCCGCTTTCTTACACGGATTTAATTTTAGAATAATTTAAACGTTTCCTCTTTTTACGGTAGCACAATCTTCTACTATTAACACATAAACATAGCATTAACACAAGTACTAAAGCTGCCTTATGTAACAAGAATTGCGACCGAGTGACGCCCTAAACAAAAGGTAGTACAGAAATATATTACCAACCGCTCCACTTCTGCTCTGGGAAGTGTGTCGAGTGTAGCCCTAGGTTAGTAAGCAACTGGAAACCGCTCAATATAAACATGCATTTGTTTAACAAACACTAATTACAGTAACAATTTGAAACATGCCTTTTTGAAGCCTCCTTTATGTGTATTTTGGAAGTTATTCTTCTTCTGGCGCGTTTAGAAATTTGGGTGCATTTTAGCACAGGAAAAAGCGCTTGCGATTGTTACAACATAAGATTTTTTTTTATTTACTTTCGTCTGTAAATGCCTCAAAGTTACTCTTCTTTAATTTTATTTCGAATTACCTGAAGTGACAAAAGTGGTTATAATAAAGATAAGGAGAGTAGGTAGGTAAGGCTTAATAAGTTAATTATCATTAGAACAGTTACTTATCTTAGAGCAGGTTAAGTGGTGAAAATATTTTTGGTTGTGGTGGTTAAACTATCAAAGACATAGTCATAATCGTCTCATAACAAGGCTCAATATCGACTGGCTCTAACCATTGACTTGAAGGAACAGTCGTAAATCGATGAAAATATATTACTAAGAATAATGTGTTTGTTAGAAATATCTATGAGAAACATTTAAATAAAAGAGTGCAGATGACATTGACTTAAAATATTGTTAATCACATAGGGACAGTCCCTTAATCACTAGTCCATGGGAAGCGTGCTTGGATATTGATCAAACATATTATTATTAAACATAATTGATCAGGTGGTAGAAGCTGTGTAATTCAACTAGAAAGGAATGACCGTCACACCTATTTCAAGCGTAGATAAGCGTGCCTGGATTTAAACCTCGACCTCCACATCAAGAGGGCAAGTTTCAACCATTAGGTATTCCACTATCATTGCTCTACCATTAGGCTATCACTGCTCGGTTTAACTTAATTTGCAGAAAATCTACTGACTTCAGTTATAAGAAGTGATCTTAACAAATATGGGTGTTTTTAGTAACTGGCTACAATTGCATATGTCTGAACAGAGAAACTCCTCGATAAGTAAGTACCAGTTCCATTCGTCAACAGTATGACTAAGTGGGAGTTGCGAAGCGCCCTGTCTTATCGCTGTCGAGTGTCCAGTACAGAAAACCGATAAACGTATCTCGTTACCACATGGTCTAAGGTATGAGTGACCGCGTTCTCTAAACGAGGTTTTAAAGGATCTTGTGGTTTTTATACAATGGTGCCTCTACCATTTCTTTTTCGTAGCTGCAGTGTTCTAGTTTCATGTGAGAAGAGACAGGCGACAAAAGAGAAACCACATGAATCCAACATAGTTTCAGAAGAAGTAATGATAACTTTATGCTTGTGTGTTTGCTCGTTAAACTTCTTAAAAACCTAGTCTTCAAGCATTTAACGGAAGTAATGACCAAAAAAATGAAAAGGAAATCTACGTTAAATCTTTTTTCTTATTATTTTAAAATATTTTCGAAGGTATCAAAATCTAAGCCACACTTAGTAAGTAAAACCCTGACCTTGCCTTTCTTACGAGTAACCCTTTATAAGACGAAACCGAAACGAATTTTAGGCCATAGTCCACCGCGCTGGCCAAGTGTGAATTGGTGGATTTCACACACCTCCGAGAACTTTTTTAAGAACTCTCGGTTGTGTAGGTTTCCTCACGATGTTAATACGCACATAATTTAGAAAAATCTGTATCTGGCTTTGAACCTCGGATCTCCCGATCGAGAGGGTAAGTTTCAACCAATAAGCTATCACTGCTCTCTCTCAGAGGGCAAGTTTCAACCATTACGCTATCACGTATATAGGGTGGTTCTCCAAAATAGGCCTACTCCACAGCTTTTGGTTTCGCCAAATTGAATTTAGTACGCCACTTACCGTTTCACGGTGATTAATATTGCTCAAAAATAAATAACTTGACATCCGTTTTGTGCCTACTTTTTCTGTAATGAGCAAACAAAGTTTTTTTACACTCATGCACGGCTCAGACCGAAAATGTTTTTCATTTTCTTTTTACCGTTAGCCTAGCGTGCTTTGCTTTATCAGCTTCACTTCCCTTGTTTTCAAAGACTCCCGAAAATATTAAGCAACCTTTTAAAGTTGCCCGAAGGCGGCCATCGCTGTAGCGGATTCCACAAAGAACTATTCCCGTCTTAAAACTTTAAATCTCTGTTTTCGTTTTTATTTGCCTCTTTTGTTTGTGCCATGCGGACCAACTAACGCTATGTGTATTTTGTGATATTTTTTGCTAAATGCAGTTTTAGGTAATTTAGTGCTACTTCTAAGTTATATAAGATCTTAAATGAAAATTCATGATTCTAAAAGGATTTTTCAAAATACGTATTTCTTATCATTTTGAAATAAGTAAGTTTAAACAAGTACAATACCCACGTTAAACTCTCAAATTTAATACAATGATATATATATGAGTAAAGTTATTAATTAAAGCACTTCTTATGGCACGCTTAGAAAAATAATAGTTGTTTATCAGCTGCATAATTGAGAAATGTAAAAGGATGTACAATTGTAAATTTGTATAGGAAAAGAGTGTATCCTAGACTCGGGATAAAATTCCGCGTTGATATAATACATAATTTATATTTTTGCTACTACATAACTTCAAGTTTAACTTAAATAAAAAACGGTGAACAACCATAATTTCTTACGTACATAATTCCATCCATCCAGCCCTTTGAGGTCCACAGCTGGACATAGGCCTCCCCTAAATGACGCTACTCCAACCGGACCTGTGCCTTCTGAATCCAACGGTTTCCCGCTGTCTTCTTCAGGCCATCCGTCCACCTGGTGAGGGGGCGACCTGTGCTCCTTTTGCCTAAACGTGGTCGCCACTCGAGGACCTTCCTTGTTATATATTTTAGATCGACGATATTAAATCTCAAAAACAGTATCCGCTCTCCAAGTTGTGACCAGTATCAATTTTACGGTCAGTTTTGAAGTGAAACTTCTTTAGGCGCATGAGGGTAAAATTTTTACAGACGAAACGTCACGCCGGTATGCAACGGAAGTGTCGGAAAAGAGAGAGAGAGTGATCGAGACCGATTGAGAGAGAGTAAGACAGGGCGAACGTAGCATGAGCAACTAGCCGTGGAGTGAGAGTAGGGAGCAAGCGAGTGAGAAAGATTGAGAGAAAAAGTGAGACAGAGCGAACGTCGTATCACGCCTTTTTCCCTTCCTCTTAATCTTGGAAATTTAAAGTTTTAGATTTGTATAAATATAAACAAGATTTATAAATTAGTTCGCCAAAGAAGTTTCACTTCTGACATGTGTACTTTGTACGCACGCATGTTTTTTTCTATTGGACCGCACAACGGCAACTGAGTAACACATCTGGCGGGCTCCTTATCAAAAACAGAAACACATCATTGTTTAGAAGGAAAACACTGGATTTTATCTCAATTATATTGTTCATGTTTCCGTCCTTAAGTTTAGGGCCGCTGGGGATTAAATTGTAATTTATGAACTCGTAAGAACAACAACTCTTTTTTCTGTTTCCTGCTGATAGCAAGTTTGTAGAAGTTTAGGTTTGAACGTTTATTGTTTGTTTGGAGTATATATATTTTTTATTTTAAGTAGCAAACGACCATGCAGTCCACCTGATGGTAAGTGGTCACTGCCGCCCATGGACATCCGTAAACAAGAACATGGGTTGTATCTGAAGTTAATCACAGATGCTTCTCCCCAGGACTAAGATGGTCGCCTCAAATAGAAGTGTGCAGGCAACTGCACCCTTCCAATAAAAAGCAAGAACTACTTCAAGGTAGTAATAGGTGTATAAATATGTTATTAAAGGTGTGTAAATATGTTGTTATTAAGTGACTTTTTACACAATAAGCAATAGAAAATGCAGTGTATCTAATGGAAAGTGGTCACTGTTGAAACCAGCGATCAATAACAGATTAAACAAGAATTCTGACTGAGGTTGACTTCGGATGTGTTGCTATTCCCGAGGACTAAGATTAATATAAAAGTGTGCCGGCAAACATGATCTTCCATCGTAATATAACGACCGGTAGACTGCTCGCTTGCATATCAAAAGTCACGCTAGAAATAGTTGTTATAGTAATACTCGAATTCTCGTAGCAATCTCCATACAGATGTCTCAACTTCAACAACTCAGTAACAACAGGTTAGAGCATTGATAGACAGATCCGGCAATCTAAGATAACTGACTAGCAGTAAACAATTTAGCTATTCAATTGCGTAGTCCACGTCACAACATGCCTTGTGGCTTGCATGTGGGCGTCGGTCGAAGTAACGCGGATCCAATTTGAGCGATTTTGGTCTCACTGTTATAGAAATTACAGGATAGTTTTAGATAATCGTAGGCTTTCCTATAATGCATCTCTGGAACATATTAAAGGCAGGAAGGACGTACATCGTCATGTTTAACTTTATTAAAAAGTTTACGACATACATATACAGATTATATTAAGGGATTTAAAGTTGTGATCAATGCTTTTTATATATAGCACATATATAGAAATTATTTTTTACGGAAGTTGGTTGAAATAGTTTATGCCAAGTTCTTATCAACTACCATAGCATTGAAAATAAGTTTCTTATAATTCCTGTTTTTTTTAGATAAAATGTTCTTCTTCCGCCCTAAACAAAGCCTTTACTTGCACAGGTCCTTAGCATACTTCCACCGCGACTCAGATACAATTGTCTCTTCCTCTCAAATCATAGCTAAAGACAAGAACACACGACTGCATTTTTTATTTGTTTTATTTAAATTGCCAGCATTTTTATATTAGAAAGTGTATTGGACTAAATAACTTTAATATTAACCTTAATAATTAATTAATTTAAACTCTTAATTAAAGCAGAGTTACAAAGTAATTTAGAAATACTTATACAAATAAATGAAAAAGCAGGTAATATTTTTTACAATTTTTTTTTTCATTTTTGTCTCTGTCTAAGTAAAGGCTGGCATCACCTAAACCATTTTAATAGGAACATGATTAGAAATAAAATAAAAGCATTATGAGAATAACTAGGCTCATTATTACTTAAAAATATTATGTAGGAGACTTGTTTAGGTTAACGATTTATTTTGCTGCGTATGAAGTGACTACAAATTAGCAATTTGCAAGTAATGATTTGACATTTCGTCACTTCGTATCAGCAGTGATAAGAAGAGTTATGTTACGATAACGTAGACAGAACATGACGGTATTGAGTTGCCTTTTAATTTCAATCGATTAGCAGTTTACGTTTCATCATTGTTTAAAAATGTCTCGCGAAAAATGTTAATAGAGATAGTTAATAGCAACAGTTTTGGTTTTTGGTAAACATGCCGTTATGTTAAAAACAACAAAAAAAAACACGCTTTCTACACTCATAGCCCCACAGTAGGATTTTCTCCTGTGTCGTGGGTGCCATGGACACACACAAAGACAAATACACAAACACCCAGATCCAGAACAAGAATCTAAACTCATCATTCAGACACCTGTCTGGCCGGGAATCGAACCCGGGACCCACTGCGTGTCAGACCGGTACGGTAACCGCTGCGCCACGCGGGTCGTCAAAACATATCTCCAGAACTTATATTATATTTGAAACAATACCGGTCTGACGCGCAATGGGTTCCTGGTTCGATTCCCGGCTAGATAGGTATCTGAATGATGAGTTTAGATTCATGTTCTGGGTCTGGGTGTTTGTGTATTCGTCTTATGTGTGTCCATGGCACTCACGACACAGGAGAAAATCCTAATGGGGGGCTATGGGTATAGAAAACGTGATTTTTTTTTATAGAATGACTCTATGTATTTATACTCTATTTATAGAGTGTATATAATATTTACTTTAAGTATGTTCGTATATTGAGTGCATCGTGCCAGTGTGTCCCAGCGGGGGATTGACTAGAGTTCCGTCGCAAGCGGTACGCGTACAAGATTGTTTCCTCGTTAGCCGCCAATTGAGCAGGCGGTTCCGTTCCTTGCGGAACCCCAGCCCTAATGGCTAAATTGCGTCAAGTACGTAACGTGTGTCGGTTTGTTTTTGTACGTATATGTTTGAATGTTTGTTAGAGAATAAGTTGGTAGAAATAGGCCGTAATCTGTAGTAGATACTCTGCAGATACATCGATAATCTGTAAGGTATTATTAACTTTGGCAAAATACAACAAAAAATTGAAAAAAAGATTGAAAAGAAAGAAACAAGTCCCGTATGATAGTATTAGTAATGAAAAAAAACATTTAGCGTTTGTGATACGAAATAAGAACAATTTGAGTAGAGTTATTTTTTATTTCCATTTCCATTTTGGTATGGTACGTTGTCAATTTTACTAACTTATCTATTGAGCCTGTCGAGATTTGAATGGCTTTAAAAATGTTTATTTTTGTAAAAGATAATCCCCTAGGGATGATACCAAGCCATTAAAACTTGAATGTCATAACTTGCTGACCGTTTATTACAAAACACATGTTTGCTTGGTTACTGAGAAGACAAACATTCGTAAACATAAAAAGTTTACTGTACTTAGTATTCTGACTTGTGTATTATGGTAAATGATAAAATAAACAAATAAATATTGACATTGATTGATAGATTAGGGGTTTGTTCGTTCGAGTAATGTTTGTCTATCCATGATACCAATAGAAGATACTAAAACAGAAAAAAAGAGGAACTAATAATACTTCAATATATATTTTATTAGCTCTTACTCGCGGCTTGGCCCGCACGGTCAAAGGGATTTAACATTAGCATTTGATAGCGTGATTCAAAACTTGCAAATTAATTTTACTAACACCATCTATTAACAACGCCTGGAACTGCTAAATATGTTTCAACTAACAAAACATCGATATTCTCATGGTAAAAAGTAGCCTACGTCACTCTCCGCCCTCCTAACTATCTCCCAGCATATAAACCATATCATATAATAGCTACGTGGCGACGTGAAAGAGGAACAAAAACACTTTTACATTTATAATATTAGTATGGGTGGATTATCGAAATATATTTTACTAGTTGGATCCCGCGGCTTCGCCCGCGTTAACAAAACTCGATTTTCTCGCGGGAATAAGATATTTTCCCACAGTAAAAAGTAGCCTATATGTTAATCCAGAGTATCAGCTGACTCCCTATCAAATTTGATGAAAATCGCTCCAGCCGTTTACAAGTGAACAAGTAACAAACACACTCACAAACAGTCGCCTATAAAATATTAGTATAAATTAAAATGCAGGTATTTTTATTATTGAGTTTGAGTCCCTTTTATATTGTGCGATGTAGCATTTGTCGTTGTTTTTTATAGCATTATTGGGTTTTGAAACCAAAATTTGTCTTTATCTACTTTGGTATACTAAAGTTGTAAGGAACCCCATCACGACCATTACGCAACAGTTCACTACACTTACATTCGTATTACTGAAGTTGTTGCAAACGACTTCTTGAGGCCAAAAAGACTTCTGGCCACCGTCCAAAGTATAGCGAAGTCTGCCTCTGATCCTGCAATTCACGTGACATACTGCCGAATAGTTTGTCAAACGATGACTCAAGTTTTTATGCGGGGAAAATAGTAAAATAATTAGCATTTGAATGACACTTCCTTTTGATGTTGATCACAGATATGTTAATAACATTATCTATGAGCACCTTATAATACCTCAGATTCTTTTCCTTGACTGTTATTTTTATTAGAATACCCCAGATTTTTTTTACTTAACTGTCTGTTGTTTTTGGCCAGATACTGTCCAACAATATTTGAATACCGATTAAATCAATAATGATTAAAATTAAATCGATTACGCAAGATCGATGTATACCATTGTCATTGAACTATAAATAAAGTAAATATTTTATAAAATAAAATGAGATCTCTACTGGGATCTCTCAAGGCCTGTAACGCTTTCTACACTCATAGCCCCATACTAGGATTTTCTTCTGCGTCGTGGATGCCATAGAAACACGCAAATACGAACACACAAACACCCAAATCCAGAACTCTGGTCTGTACAGGGATCGAACCCGGAACCTACTGCGTGTTAGACCGATATTGTAACCGCTCCGCCACGCGGGTCGTCAATTTACCCAAGGACGTTAACAATTTCGTAAGGAGTAGGATATATATTGTACATAGTAACAGAATGTATATCGGACATAGTAACAGGATGTTAATAATCGAATTGTATTACATCTATTTTTGAGTGAGTAAATACCCCGCTTTACCACTTGAGCGAGTTAATTGAAAATTTTACTGTTTAAATGATTTCCTTATATGGACTTGAAATTCGCAGGAATCAAATAAGTTAAAATACTTATTGTCCACCAATTCGCACTTGGCCAGCGCGGTGGACTATGGCCTAAACTCTCTCATTCTGGGAGAAGACCCGTGCCCAGCAGTGGGCCAATAATGGGTTGATGCGACTTATTGAATGAATGACGTAACAAGGTCGATTTTAGGATTAAACACATAATGTATTTTTATATTATCTGCCTGCAAATACACTCGTATTGCTCATTATTTATTAGAAGGTAGAAGAGGTTGTATATAATTTTTTTTAGTTATTTTAACTGAGAACATTATAACGCATTTTACATCGGATTGATGGAAAATCTCTTACAATGCAATTACATTATTATTTTTATGTATTTTCATTATAATTTATTTACTATCGTATAATTATTCAAGATTAATATTACTAGTGCTATTATGATAGAAAACAAAGACAAACAAAGTACACAAAGTTACAGATTAAAATGATAACCTATTTTGAAAGTAAACACATTTAAATATGATTTAATAGTTAGTATATTGTTATTTACACAACTTACTGTAATATATAACTATAACTTATAAGCAGTGATAGTCTAATGGTTGAAACTTGCCCTCTCGATCGGGAGGTCCTAGGTTCAAACGCAGGCACGCACCACTGATTCATGTGCGTATTATAAATTAATTATCACTGCTTTTCGGTGAAGGAAAACATCGTGAGGAAACCTACACACCAGAGAGTTCTTTATAAAAAAAAGTTCTCTGAGGTGTGTGAAGTGCACCAATTCGCACTTGGCCAGCGCGGTGGACTATGGCCTAAACTCTCTCATACTGAGAGAAGACTCGTGCCCAGCAGTGAGACAATAATGGGTTGACGACGACAACTTACTTACTGATTCATAGTCGGCAGTGACTATACACCATCAGGTGGACTGCAAGATGTAGAACCAGTGGTGTTCGACCGAGGATGTAACACCGATACACTTGTAGCGTGAATCGATTATTTCGTTTCGGTAGAAGGGTGTGGTTGCCGGCATACTTTTATATGAGACCATCTTAGTCCTCGGAAGTGGCAGCGCGTCTGTCAATGGCTTCAGATGGATACCATGTTCCTTGTGAAGTTACTTACAGTTTCATGGTCGGCAGTGGCCACTTACTATCAGGTGTTGCCTGCACGTTTGCCACTTCAATCTTATAAAGCAAAAACACATCGCTTGTTTTCTTTTTTGTCCGTATGTCCCGTACATTAGACTTTGGTTATGAATGACCTCGGTTAAAACTTTGCGCAACTGCATGCATATGTAACGGTATAAGTTCCTTGCAGTTTAATGGCGGTTGTTCATAAGTGTAATATCTAGTAATAACTGTTGTGGCTCTGCCTCTGGGTACGTTTACTACTCTGTAAGGAGTTATACAAGTTTTCAGCGTAAGCTTTTGTTTTCATGTTAGGACTAAACATATAAACGGTAGCGCATGGCGACACGATGTGATGTCGTGCCGCGGCACGGAGTTATGTCGTAATATATATGTACATACATACGACGCGCCATAGATGTCCACAACACGCTGCCGTGATCAATTTTTTTACGAAGCTTAGTGAAAAATTAACCTTGGGTTTTTTAATTTGACTATTTTATGATGATTCAACGAGCCGCGTGGCGGAGCGGTTAGCATACCGATCTGACGCGCAATGGGTCCCGAGTTCGATTCCCGGGCAGTCAGGTATCTAAATGACGAGTTTAGATTCCTGTTCTGGGTCTGGGTGTTTGTCTATTCGTCTTGTGTGTGTCTATGGTACCCATGACACAGGAGAAAATCCTACTGTGGGGGCTATGAGTGTAGAAAGCGTGTTTTTTTATTTATTCATTTCATTTTTATCATTAAGGTTGATTTTAACATTTTTTTCTTTGACTTATTGTTTGTTGATTATGACATGTAATCATTGTTTGATTTCCATTATTCCCGATCAAATTTATGTGAATGTTAGAATCTTATAGCTACAACAGTAAAGGAAAACGCGAGGAAATCTAAACACCAGAAACTAAGCAAGACATTATCGAAATCGAATCGAAATAGAAATCGTCGTCAACTCATTATTGTCCCATTGCTGGTCTTTTTTCAGACTGGCAGAGTTTAAGGCCATAGTCCAAGCGAAGTGCGAATTGGTAGACTTCACTACTTCTAAGAACTTTTTTAAAATAACTTTTAGGTGTAGGTTTCCTCGTGATGTATTTTTTACCGTAAAGCAGTTACAATTAATTATAATACCCACCCACAAATGTCCACCAATTCGTACTTGGCCAGCGCGGTGGAATATGGCCTAAAACTCTCTCATTCTGAGATAAGAGTCCTGCCCAGCAGTGAGACAATAATGGGTAACCCACCCACATAATTTTCCAGAAATTAGAAAGCGTCTCTGATATTCGAACCTCAAACACTAGATTAAGCACTGGAAGTATTTCACATATGCTGCAATATACGATCATTTAAAGGAAATATATTGACATAATTCATTGCGTTCAAAAAAGTTAATATCTTAATTTATCCTTCTAAAATAGTATTTGTGGTTAGCTCAATACAATTATGCCGTAAAATCCTAATTAAAGTGGAAATTACGTCGATCTTTACTCATGCCTATTAAATTATTGATAATTCTTTGGCGTAGTTAAATATTTATGAAGTAAGTAAATGATGTTGCTAACTGAGCTATTTCATGTTGAGATAAATTGGTAAATGCGTAAAGTTTTCATATGTTTTGATACTTAAGTTAATCACCGTATGTAATTCTTGTTAGCCCATAGACTAACAAGTAATGTTCATTTAAACTTAAGTTAAGCGTGTTTACTATAAGTATACTTATTTAGTGGCAAAAGCACCGCTAGGAACATGCTTCAGTGTCCTGAGTACGTGTTTCTGTCGTTTTTCAAAACGATTAGCGTTTCCGTTTACGTACATACATTGCATGGTATGCCTAAGATTGAAAACTAACAACTTAATTTGTTTGGGGACTCCATGTTTTGGGTCCATACCTAGTAAAAATGTGCCAATATGCGTATTTAGTCTTCTAGGTGGTCGTATTAGTCATACTTTAGATATCATTTTGTATCAAACAGCGTTGAAATTTAATTAAATTATATAAAACTACACTTATGCACTAACATTTTTATAAAGCTAATAAAACCTATTTATACCTTTGCCTACTAAATACCCGACTTGGTATATTCTAAAAATACTTTATTAAGCCTAATGGTTCCAATTAGAGGTAATGCGTAGAATTAACCGTTTCTTGCTGAAACTGAAAAACATGTTCTAATTAATTTACAGCCTCACCTAGCGGAGTTGCGACCGGAAGTGGCCACTAATCGGACGACTAGTCGCGCGATTGGTCGGCTAATGGAGTAACACTATAGGTGTCTTAATGCATATGACCTCGGAAGCATGTAATTAGTGGCGATGAAACTAGTTTGTATTGCAACTTGTCTGCGTAACGTCCGCAAAACGGTTACTTTAAAAATAGAATACGACAATTTTTTTAAAAAATGTTTTGCTTGCAGTAGGAATATATGGTAGAATTGCCTTATAGAAATAAGCGTTGTATCCCTTACAACTTTCTCATTAACTGTTTTCGCCATGTATTATTTCTCTCACCAATCCATTATTGTCCTACTGCTGGGCACGGGTCTTCTCTCCATAGTCCACCGCGCTGGCCAAGTGCGAATTGGTGGACTTATGTATTATATACAATTTACAATGTATTATTTACAAGTATTGAAATGGTCGCATGATGGAGCGTCTTGTGCGGCCGGTTGCCCCTAGGATATAAACACGTGGAGCATTTTGTTACTTATTTGTTTTAAGCAATTATTCCTTTAATTATTGCCCCATTACCTCAATTTAATAATTTGAAATACAGACTAAGGAACCTTGTTTCTGATAGGGGTTCTCAAATCGCACAAACATTTTTTTTCGTTTTTCTTACTTGTAATTATGTAGGTTATTATTATCTTAAAGACCTGAAGTTCTGTGATATCTACTATGATAAACTCATATTGGTGGCAACCCATTATTGTCCCACTGCTGGGCACGGGTCTTCTCTCAGAATGAGAGAGTTTTTAGGCCATAGCCCACCGCGCTGGCCAAGTGCGAACTGGTGGACTTCACACACGTCCGAGAACTTCTTTTTTTTTAAAGAACTCTCGGGTGTGTAGGTTTCCTAACGATGTTTTCCTTCACCGAAAAGCAGTGATAATTAATTTCTAATACGCATATAATTTAGAAAAACCAATGGTGCGTGCCTGGGTTTGAATCTCGGACCTCTCGACCGAGAAGTATAGTTTCAACCATTAGGCTATCACTGTTCTATATACTTATACTCAAACTACTAATTAAAGAAGAACTTGCGGACAAAATTAATTAAATTAAACTATATTTTGTCCATATCTACTTTTGCGGTTTGTATTCAGTCATTCCTGTTACTAACGGCTTAAAATTATTTCGATAATTACTTGAATTATAATTGCATTGTATTTGAAGGTAAGGAAAGTAGAAAAGTGAATATTGTGGAAGACAATTATACTAACAATATTATTAATATTTTATTGTACTCAAAAAATAGGATATAAAGAGATGGAATTTACAATGAATGATAATTTCTAAAACATTTTCCTATATTTCATGATTGTGGTTCTATTTTTTATTTCTAAGTAAAGGCTATCGGCTTTTTTGTTTCTGTAATAATATTTAATTAGATAAAGTCCACCAATTCGCACTTGGCCACCGCGGTGGACTATGGCCTAAAACTCTCTCATTCAGAGAAGACCCGTGCCCAGCAATGGGACGATAATGGGTTGATGAGATAAATTCTATTGAAGTGAAACTTCTTTATCGGGGTTGGAAAAAAATTTAGTGTAACATTTTTTCGTTACGCGCCATCTTTTTCTGTTACGCGCCATCTTTTTCTTATCCCTACCACGCGTGATATTAGATAGATTATTATAGATTAGATTATTAGATAAAGTTTAATAAAAGCCTTTTATTAAACTTTATCTAATTTAACTTTATTTAACCAATTTCTGTAAAGTTGCATATAGTAAATTATATTTTGAAAAATAACGTCATAAAGAAGTTTCACTTCTTACGAGTGTACGCTAGTACACGCACACATTTTTTATTTTAAATCTGTATGGTTATATTCTTATTGATACTTAATAGGTATATTATTAAACTTACTGTATGTCTAAACAGAAGTAAATGAAAAGTGTAATTTTGAGGGTAAACCCATGACACACTTATTCGTAATCCTGAGAGGTGTGTTTATTATATATAAAATACGTGTAAAGTAAATGCCCAATATGTGTACGACCTTGACACTATTGACGTGGGTCTTGAAAATGCCTTTAGGTACCTCTTTCCCTGGATGTCGTAGGCGGTGACTAAGATAAAATTCAGAATAACCTATATTCTGAATTATATGTACAATAATAATACCTACCGCGGTGATCAACTGACATGTCAGGCATGTGGTTATTCGAAAACAAGGTTTTTCAAGGTGGTAGAACCAGTGTAGTTGGACCGGGAAAGTACCACCGCCACACCTATTTCTAGCGTGAAGCATTTCTTGCGTTACGATAGAAGGGTGTGGTTGCACACTTTCTCATGAGGCGACCATCATAGTCGTCGGGGGTAGCAACGCATCTGTGATTGACTTCAGATAGAACCCATGGCATTGGCCACTTAGGTAGGTACTATCAGGTGGACTGCATGCTCGTTTGCTAGTTCAGTCAGATAAAAAAAATACACTCGTTTAGGGGCGGCCTATCTCCAGCAGTGGACGTGAAAAGGTTGACAAATAGATAAAAGCATAGAAATCTTATGGTGCCCTTGAACTACGTTTGTCAGAAATTGGTAACAATTAACTTATCATCTTTAAGCTATTGTATAGCTTTTATCGCGGGCCTAGCGCGCGCGACCGAATCAAGAAATTCCGTAACGAAACAACCTAACACCCCGTCTACCATGTAGCGCGGCCAAGCGTTCGCTTAACGAGTGTATGTATATGGTACGACAGTACGAAGCTAGCACGGATCCAGACGAATATGTAAGCAGCTGTTTGTGAGAAAGTATACCTACAGTATCAAAGGAAAAAACTTGAATCAATATCAAAGAAAAAAATACTGCATAAATAAATAAATATAATTGCATAACTTGATAAAAAATGCTATGCAATAGCTTTAGCGCGGCAGTTCCCGAGGGCCGCACGTTTTTTTTATCTGATATCTTACCACGTTTTTTTTTATCTGATATCTTACTTATTATAATATCATATCTTTGATTTTGAGTGCTGAGTCTTAGACAGTGGTTCAGCTTCTAGAGAACTAGATTCTTTGGTAAAGAGAGAATCGTTAATAAAGTGAGAATTACATGCTGAAATATAAACTACAGTCCGTATTAGACGGCCTTGTAAAGAAAAACTTGTGTTCATTGCGTTAGGTTTTTATTTTATGTAGTCCGATCAAGCGGATTTTCCATACAAATGCACCGATAAGTTAAGGGTTGTTAAGTTGTTCTGAAGTATGGATTGCATTAGCGAATCATAGATGTGCTCCTAGTTCTGAGTACAAAGAGAATCACCTCAGGTGTAGCGATTGTCATAGCCCTCCTTATGGTTCGTCGCCGGAGAGACCATTGCCACACTTTTTTTGTGCCTTGTAATAGTTAAGTGATTCAGTATTCTGATTTGTAGGACAGGGGAGACATACTTTTCCAATAAAAAAATGCTTTCTACAAAAAAACGAAAGCAAATTTGTAGAAAGCATTTTTAAAAAAGCAGAAAATCCTAGTGGGGGGCTATGGCCCACCACTAGGATTTTCTCCTGTGTCGTGGGTACCATGGACATACACAAGACGAATACACAACCACCCAGACCCAGAACATGAATCTAAACTCATCATTCAGATAGCTGTCTGGCCGGGAATCTAACCCGGAACCCACTGCGCGTCAGACCGGTATGATAACCCCTCCGCCACGCGGGTAATATTTTGACTTGGTCCTCAGAAATAGCATATCTGCGAACATCCTCAGGTAAGACTAATGTTACCTGGAGTTGTTATCAGATGTCCATGAGTCCATCATTTGGACTGCATGCTCATTTATCATTTGTTACTTCTATATAAAAAAAATACAAAAAAACTCAACCGATATTTACACCCGTCGACTAAAATTTACGTTTGAAAAGGTTGTCGTGGTGATATGATACCGATTCGTTGATACCACCGCCCAGATATTGAACAAAAAGGATTGCAATATCAAATACATGTACTCAAACCGTTGTTCCAACTCATCTCAATTTAGTAGCAACAATAAAAGCGTCTGTCTTGTGGCTTAATCACTCATTAAGGATATATCCTTTTTACCAATTAGTATGCGCGCTCATTTCACGCGAGCTGGATTCGCGAGTGTCTGTACATATGTGGTTACGATTGACGTAAATGAACCATAAATGGGTATTCATAAAAGTAAAACTCACTAGATTAAGTATTATCATGAGGAAAGGAAAATAATGTCACCAAATATAATTAAGTAAGTTATGCGTCATGGTCCTACATGTATCAGCTTCAAATATTCGTAATAGTAGGAAGGAAGTTTTTCGGTAAAATAATAATTTTCAGCTTTCTGTGGATGTGATATAATTCAGGCACCATTTTGGTAAAGAAATATATAAATGTTTGAAACAAAATTAACATAGTTTAAATAAAAAATAATGATGTAACTTTTTTCATGTATTTTGAAGTATTTAATCTGGATATGGTCCATCTGTTGGCTCGAAGCAACTTCATACAGAAAATGGATTCTAACTGAAGCAAACCTCTGACGTGTTGCTACTTTCAAGGTCTAAGATGATCGCACCTTTTAAAAGTGAAACGAATACCTTTTTATTTATTTATTTATTGAACCTTTATAAAATAAAAGTTACAATAGGGCATTCTCTACCAGTCAACCTTGGGTGGCTGGAAATTTTGCGGCAGGTGTTAAATTTAGAGTAAACGATAATACAGATACTTAATTACTAGCTTTAGCTTTCGAAACGCAAGAACGGCTTCACGTTAAACATGCTACTCCCCCCCCCCCCCCCCTCCTGTCAAACGATATAAGTCGTAAACGCTGTTTTGTTTCTCTATATTTATGGCAGCGACATATGGTAATATATCATATACTTTATAAATGAGCATGCATTTATAAAGTATATGATATATTACCATACCTTATATGTATATGATATATTATATACCTTTGTTTGTGTATAAAAAAGACATATTGTAGAACAATAGCTCGGACGCGTTGATTGTACGGGCAGTAGCAATTAGCGGCTAAGCAGGAAGTGCGCGAGGATGTGACGATATGGATTTAACCTCCACATCCTACATCTTGACGCAATTGGGGCAAGGATTAAACTATGACGCATCTGATGCATGTTAACTATATATAGAACATACTTGTCGATTAAGAAAGAAAGAAAAGTTTATTCCAACTATTACAGTACTAGAACTACTACTATACATTACAAATGTAAAATAAGATGTAGGACATGTATCTATATTGAATTTACTTACAAACTAGGAGCATATAAGACAGAGACATGCATATAGTACAGAGACAGCTGGAAATGGGCATACTCGACATATGTCGCGGAGAACTGCGATCGTTGGTTTTCAGTGCGACCATGATAAAGATATCGGTGGGCAGTTCAAAGTGTTTTGAGGAACTAAGGCGGCTTTAAGGTACTAAGTGTCCACCAATTCGCACTTGGCTAGCGCGGTGGACTATGGCCTAAAACTCTCATTCTGAGAGAAGACCCGTGCCGTGGGACAATAATGGGCTGACGAGAAGGTACTAAGGCAAGTTCATCTGATGTTGAGGGACATGCATTTGGTGTCTTTGAAGACGAATAGGTTGATGTGGTAACCTCTGATGGTTTGGTAAATGACAGAGATGAGTTTTGTCTCAGTTCTCAAAGGCAATAAATCTGTAATATAATTAAACTAAGCTATTATCTGTCACATATACTACTAAACAGAGTGTTATCTCTGTCAACGTTGAGAATAAGCAGAAATAGATTAGAAGGTGGTGCATAAAAAAATAATACTATAATTAAAGATGTTTACAATGAAGAGGTGGCTACATATGACGACTAATTTATATATAATTGATTATTTTTAATAGGCATTCTTATTCATAATATCCGAGATCTTTGGGATACGAACTATCGACTCCAACTTATTCTTAACGCTTCTCTACTACTAAAATGAGATATATTTTCCTCGTCAACCTATTATTGACCCAATGCTGGGCACGGGTCTTCTCTCGGAATGAGAGAGTTTTAGGCCATAGTTCACCGCGCTGGCCAAGTGCGAATTGGTGGACTTCACACAATTCTGAGACCTTTTTTTTTAAAAAACTCTCGGGTGTGTAGGTTTCCTCACGATGTTTTCCTTCACCGAAAAGCAGTGATAATTAATTTCTAATATGCACATAAACCAGTGGTGCCTGGGTTTGAACCTAAGACCTCCCGATTGAGAGGGCAAGTTTCAACCATTAGGCCATCACTGCTCTCAAATGAAATATGACCGACCCCAAATGCACGAAGTCGATGCGTACCATAAGATTGGTGCTGATTCACGTAATTAGGCCAAGACTGACACATCGGGTGTCTTGGAACAACTTCCTCTGATACAATTGTATCCGTTGTTGTGACATACCAGTTAAGTCTAATTAGACCAGTTGAGGAGCAAATTAATTTGTCTTTGTGACGCATTTGAGTACAAAGGGTATTTTAGTAAAATGCTATTAATTGGTTTTATGCAATTTTATTATGCATGACACTTTTTAGAAATTAATACACATGTAATAATACAAATACGTATTGACATTTAATAATACAAATAAATAACAATGAATAGGTACACGGGCTTTTAAACACTTATTTTTAAATATATTCCCGAGAATTTCGTAAAAAATGTTAATAATGTCTTCCCAAAGCGATGGATTATGTACTAACGTGTTTTTCACTTCGGATAAGAAAGCTTTCCTAACCACAATTAAATCAGAACTTAGTGATAACACTAATATCTTTAGGCACAAACAAAGGTGGTGGCGTTTCTAGTCAAACAAAGTGTTCTGCCGCATTATTTCCTCATCTTACTTAAAGTTCAACCTTGCATGTTCTTTATTTCTTAAACTCCACCGATCTACTGGATTAAGATCTTGTGGTGCAACTTTCAACAATTACACACTGTCGTAGACTATTAGCGAACTTAGACTACGAACGAACGCTCTTAGGGACTTGCCTTACTGAAAGCGGGTAACTACAAACCGAGGAATTAGTAACGTCTAATAATATGATTATTTTCGCTATAGTCGCCAACAGGATTGACAAAAAATAGGCCGTTAAATACAATAATCGTCGTTATTAATTTATTTTTATAGTAAATTTGTATATTTATTGAACAGTTAGATGTTATGACATATTTATTTTATTCCTTTTATATATTATTACGTGAGTGAAACTGTGGTGCTCCACGAATTCGCTCAAATGTATTACCTTATTTTTTACTAATATTAGCATTAGCAGCATAATGTACTAATATATAATTATTAGGTATAATTAAGTATATAAATATTAGATACGATCGATTTTGCGTTTGGTAATCTTATATCGCTTTTAACTTATCGCCCATGATCGTAAAAGTGATTTAATCTCCGTACGAGCAAACTTGTGTCGTGTAAGTTAGCTGGAAGGGACAATAACTGTATGGACTTACTGGCCAAGTTACTAAGTCTAGATAAGCTTTAAGATGCAATCTCGAAGTTGGAGTGTTTGCGATTGTAAGAGAATTTGTAAAGACGCTGTTAAGTGATCAGGTTTAAGGACAATTTACGGAATAGTCCTTTAAATTTTCCTTTGCAAATGAATAACAGTGTTGGTTGTATATTTTTCAAAATTGTTCTACTTTCAAAATGACTATTAAATACTGTTTATGCATTTGAATGTATCAAGTTCGAATCCCGCCCAGATATAAATGTATTTTTTTTTGTTACACGAAGCTCGCTAATTCAGACTTATATAAAAGCATATATTATCAGGACCGGTTAGGGTGGCGTCATTTAGGGGAAACCTATGTCCAGCAATGGACCTTAAAGGGCTGATGGATGGATGGATGGATGATATATTATCATGACCAACTTAAGTTATTATTACTATCCCATCTTGCAATGTTTATGTTCACTAATGACTGTGATCATGTCTGTATTTGGGCCCTAAAGCGCCCATTTGCGTAGGCGAGGAAAAATACTTTCAATGACTTCTTCTTTTGTCATTAAATTTCGGAGTTTAATTATTTTGTAACTTGCCCCCTCCCCTTAAAAACATCCGATCTTTTTTTCCGAATGATGCTTGTAAAATCTATCTTATACACTCTCGCTCGTCGTACATATTCGTCTGATTTCCGAGCAGCTCGTCTCGATCCGTGCGAGCTTCGTACTGTCGTAACATATACATGTTAAGCGAGCGCTCGGCCGCGCTACATGGTAGGCGGAGTGGGTGTTAGGTTTTTTCGTTACGGAATTTTTTGATTCGCCGCGCTGATAGCCCGCGATAAAAGCTATGCAATAGCTTAAAAACCTTTTCACCGCACATTTTCTTTACTTGGTTTATGCACATTAAACACGAGTGTCGGTAATAAAATTGCAATTCCGGGTAACGCTTAGCGGTTCTTGGAAGCAAATTATCTTTGATCTGAGCGGTTTGAAACACTTAACAGTTAGTGAATTGCGAAGTGCAAGATAAGGCTCCCTTTAACCGGTTTTCAGTAGTCTTGCGGGACCGTCCTAATATTTCTGGAGCGTTGAATCTTTTTGTTCATCGATTGACCCATTTTATATCTGGGGGATTTGCGAAAATTTATTGTGGCAGGATTAGTATCATAGTTCAAATGAGGTAACACTTATGTCTAGCGTGAAGTATTTCTTAAGTTTTGCTTGAAGGTCCTTACATAAGGTCCATGACCAGTACTATTAGGATAAATTGATAATGTTTTGAAAATAAACCTGAGACCTTAGGGTAACAGTCAGTATAGTAAGCGATGTGCCACGTAGATCAAAAGTATGAAAAAACCTACTGAAGTATATAATTTCATTATTTGATACAAAAATAGTTTTATTGCTTTCCGATTCTATAATTGCAGTGACCGGTATACCTAAACCTCACTAGCCACATAAAAGATTCACACTTCCATACATATCCCACAAAGACACATGTATGTCGATATTTTAACCCACGACCGTTCTAATCAAGAACTATATCGACAGTGATTGTCCGAAGTCGGGCTTTTGTTCGTACGAAACGGAACTAATGTTAACTAAAAAACGAAAATCGCACAAAACAATAGTATGTACCTACCAGGTACAGAATTTATGAGTACGTAAAGGTAATATTTGAGATAAAATTGAAAAACCTTTTGTAATTTACACAGAAAAATATTTTAATAGATTTAATGATTTGCTGATTATTACATTTGATGATGACAGTATGGCCAAAGGCGCCATGAGCCAGCTTAAGGGAATATGGAAAGATAGAAATATCCGGAATAATACCAAGCAGAAGCTTGTCAGAACATTAATATTCTCCAAATTTCTCTACGGAGCCGAAACATGGACGCTTAGAGCAAACGACCGCAAACATGTTGATGCCTTCGAGATGTGGTGCTTGAGAAGAATGTTACGCATCCCCTAGGTAAAAGAACCGGCACCGTTGGCGTAACATAATCCGGAACAAGGTGATCCGTGGAGGGGGTCACGACCCTCAGCATTGAGGACATCGACGCGAGGAGGAGGACATTTGATGACTTGAGCACTATAGAGACAACGTTAGTTTTATTATTCGTATAAATATTATACGTGTAATCAAAGGAAGATATAAGCGAAGTTGTTAAGTAATAGATATATGTTATCCATGCCTTTCAGAACATAGTCTGAAAGGCATGGATAACATATATCTATCTGCATATCTCATATATATCATCTATCTACATAATAATAAAATGCAGAAACCTATAAGGCGGAAATAGAAAAAACCTAACATTTCTATACTCAAGAGACAGTAATTGAACCCGGAACCATCGCAAAACAGGCCGTCCACTCCACCACAAATTATAACTGAAGCGAGTTGAGTGCTCACGGTAGACTGACATTCTTTAAGCACTATCCTACAAGTTAAACTGTGTCTTTAGAGTCAGTGGCATGTGCAAATCGGTTTCACGTTGCCGTGGGTATAATAAATGCGCATCTTAAGACAAGATGAGAGGAGGCGAGCAGAGAGCTCAAAGAGAATTCAGTTCATTACCGTCTTACGGTTGCGAAGTGAGGTAAGCTGTTGGTAGTTGTCGATAAAACATGAAATGAAATGTCTTTATTTTGTTTAGGCCTACTTTTATTGGTTAGTATAGAGATTAGGAGCAGATAGCCTAATAGTTGAAACTTGGAACTCGATTGGGAGGTCCGAGGTTCGAACCCAGCCACGCACCACTGATTTTTGAGCGTATTAGAAATTAATTATCACTGCTTTTCGGTGAAGGAAAACAACGTGAGGAAACCTACACACCCGAGAGTTCTTTAAAAAAACGTTCTCGGAGGTGTGTGAAGTCCACCAATTCGCACTTGGCCAGCGCGATGAGCTATGGCCTAAACTCTCTCATTCCGAGAGAAGACCCGTCCCCAGCAGTGGGACAATAATGGGTTGACGACACAAGGGGGCATTTTTTTTCTTACACTACACCGGATCGGAACACGACTTTAACTGAGGAGATCCGGCAAGGAACTCAGAGGGTTTGTCTTTTTTGTTATTTACACCTATTTTTTAAATATAATTACAATCATGTTATTTTACTTGGTAATAAAAGTTAGCTGCAGTATCTTGCCATCCATCCATGTTTTTAGTTGTAGCGTTTTTTATTTTATATGGTCATAAGCTACTTTTCCTCTCTGATTGGTTTAAATAATCATATTTTATAGATGCAGATATTCTTAAGAATGGTCCGATGTCAGATCTCTCATCTTTAAGCTCATCTTTGTTTTCCTGACGAAATTAGTTCGATCGAAAGATTAGGTACTGATCTTAGTATTTATAGATATACAAATTAAACAACATCAAGAGTTGTTTTCAAAACACAGACAGACACTTAAGTTATATTAGCTTCGCATTCTGTAGATCTAGTTTCCGAAATCAAGTCCTTCGTCATAAAACGAGTTCTGCAATATCGAATCAGTAAAAAACAAAAATCCGCAGTCGAAAAGTTGGCAACTTTAAAAAGCGCGCTCAAATTGATATAAGCGTATAAACTTAATAGAGGAGCCGAAAATCATCAAGCAATCGTCCACGACTTCGATGTAATTAAACCGGGTGGGGGAGTGAAGATCAACTGAGACGGGGCGCAAAAAAATGATAATTACGAAAAAGTATCCCCATCGTTTCGCGAACTCACTCGAACTATCAGCCGCTGCGCCGAACAAACTACGGCCAAGTGTGTCGATTTTCAACGTCCTCGAGTCTAGAAAAAAAATATTCTCGAGTCGCAAGTTCAGTGGGGGTGGGTGGGTGCCTACCCTTCCTGCGGACCTCCTTAACTGCTGCCAGCGGACAAAAAGAATGAATGGAACCGCCCCTTAACGAATACACCGAGCGGCATAATTCATACTTAGGAAAGTGCAAGGAGATGACATGGATTTTTTTCTTTTTTTTTTCTTTTTTTTTAATTGCATTGAGCCACGCTCGCGTAGACCGTAATGCTAAAGTAACTTTGATTATTGTTACTGAAATATTGTGAACAAACTAACATATATATTTGTTTTTCGATATTGTCAATTGTTAGTATGGTGGATCGTTTAGTATGAATTAAGCTTGCGGTTAGTTAAACTAGAGGAAATTAAAATGCAATTGGCATTGACACATGTAGTGTTTGGAAAATCGTAGTCAGGGACTTAGTGAAATTTAAGGCAAGCTGTGAACTTTAAGGGGCCTCAGTACAGAGTACAAAAAAACCAACCGGATATACACATTAAGATACAGTGAGATTGAACTACTTGAACAAACGTTCTACATATGTCCATACTACATTATTAATAAATAGTTTATTTATAGATACAAAAAAAAGTTAAATATAAGTCACATTTTCAAACGAACACATAAAATAATTAAACAAAGAAATTTAGAATATGTTTTTTCTGTTGTATAAAAATACAAAAAATATATCTTATTAATTACAAAACGAAATTTATTCATTTGTATACGTTTGACAGAGAAGAGTAAAGTAAATTATTGATTAGAATTTTCTCTTTAACGTAATCATTAACAACTTTTCAATGCTAGATGTAGGCCATCTCTTTGAGATCATCTACTTGACTAGAGGCTGCCATTTTCCTTTCATCCGAAAATATATCTCCAAATAGTTTTGCTTCAAAAGCTTTATAACATGAGTTACGTGTATATTGTTTATTTTTCCAATATCTTCGTTACAAACTGTATCTATCAGATTTGTAATAAGCTAACTGCTACCCTCGATTTCAAACAAAACTATAAAACAATAGGTATGTTTTTTTTAACATTAGACTAAGAAACAACTAATTGTATCCGCCACTTTGTATCATCGTCAACACATTATTGTCCCACTGCTGGGCACGGATCTTCTCTCGGAATGAGAGAGTTTTAGGTCATAGTCCACCGCGCTGGCCAAGTGCGAATTGGTGGACTCCACACACCTCCGAGAACTTTTTTTAAGAACTTTTTTTAAAGAATTGTTCGATTAAATCGATGGATACAAATTATTTTTATTTAATACTAAGTATTCCCGTGACTTCGCCTGTTGTTGCCCCCTACCATGTAGATATTGATATTATATATATACCACGGTATTGATTCCTTCGATGTGTTAATCTAGATAATAAACTCTTCTTCATGGTATTAATAAGATCCATACCTACGTTTGTAAGGTTTTAGTCTTCTTTCAATAAGCCTACAAGATAAATAATTGGATTCACTGCAGTACGTCAAAGATAACTTGACCCGGTTCTGATTGAGCTCAGACGAACTCGGCTTTCAAAGAAAAAAGATAAGTTGAAAATCGAAACTTATTGTGAATATTAAACCCGTTCACCTAATTAAATTAAAGGTAAACTGACAATATTAATTTGTTTTAATATCCTGTTTTATTTATGTTCATAAGTCATTTATATATTTATGTTAACATGTTATTATAAGATTTAATTAATTTAACTGTATATGTACCTATTAATTTGCATATTATCAATATTGCCGCGGAATGTTGAAAGCAATATGTTTCAATTTATTGCTGCTCAAGAAAATAAATAATAACAATGTATCTTATTAGACATTATTATATGATACAATAATATCAATACGATACGATACCTACTTACTTTAAATAATAATACTATAAAGTATGATTAAGCGTTTAATAGAAGGAAAATATGTATAGTATTAATATCGATAGATACAATTTAAATTTTGATTTTAATACTACTCTTACAAGTAATATCTTAGATTAAATATTATGTATGCAATATAGTTCTAATGCGTATTTAACTTTAAACATTCAGAGCTTAACTGGGCTTCGAACCCCAACCCATAAATGAAAGACCAACCTTTATACACTCTATTAGTACAATAATATTACTCAGTAATCATTTTCTAAAACCATATTTGTATCATATATGTATTTATAAGCATATACATATAAACATAAGCATAAACAAAAAAAAAACAGTAGACGTTCCAGTCAACTGTCGCTGCGTCTTTCAAGCGAACTCGCCCAAACGAACGCGCCCCTGAAGGCAGCTCGGAAGTTAAGATGCGTCGGTTGCCACGTATAATTTTTTCCACTCTCTTTCAATTCACCCCCTATCGCACCCCGCCTCAACCCTTCCGTCTGTCAATCTTAACTACAAGGCGGGAAAGCTACGTTCAGTAGTGGGCCTACATTTTTTTATTTCTCGTGCCTCTAATAGGGCTCGAATTCTCAGAATCGATGATTTGAGCAAAGTTACGGCTTTCAGCAATTTTTCAAAGGAACATTTCTGTTCTGTAAGCGAAATCGATATAAACCAATTTTTGTTGATCCGACTCGCAGAACAATACTTCATGGAAAACTTTTGCGGTTTACTTTACGTGTTTCGTTTTTTACTTGGAATTGCAAAACGTGAAAATTATGATTTCATATTGGTAACAAAGGCAAATAAAAGCGCCGTGTTTTGTTTACATTTACATATGGCGCGATGTGCTGGGTAAAACATATCTACATGGAAACATGTAAACAAAAATATCCTGTTTAATTATTTCTCTCTAACGTAAACTATTATGTAAATGAAAACATTGTTTTAAGCTCTTATTAAAAAGTGTTGTTTAACGCAATTGGCGAATTGGGGTAGATGTGTAATTCATTCGTTCAATATTTTTAATTAATTTAATTTTTTTCAATAAGAACTTTTACTGCATACATGAAATCAGATAAGAAAAGGAATGTTTTTATAATTAGATGTCGATCGAAATATGAGTAAATTTGAAGACGAATTACATTTAAAAAATAGTATATAACTTGTTTACATACATACTTATGTTTATGCTATAATCTGTTACTATTGAGAAATGTATCAATCGTAACAATTCCTCAAAATTATATTTGCATTTTCATATTTCAGTACTAAAATTCAAAAACGCCATTCTTCAGAAAATTAGTTGTATTCCGACCGAGAATCGAAGGCTATTTGCGAGGTTTAATCAGCGCACCATGGTGTTTGATGACGGTGAAAACGGGAAGACCAGACAGGCCAGGGGGAAAGAATAAAAAAAATAACCTCAACTTGCATACACGCATAACTAGCGGCCGTCGCAGCCGAGCGCTCGAGTCGGTAACTTCGGTAATCGACGGAAAATATAAAGTTTACCTCTTACCGAGTTTGTATAAGTGTGTTCAACGGTTTTAAGTATACCGCTTATACCTAAAGTTAGCGTCGCATATGAGCTGTATACTTGATAACTAAAGCAATTGCTTTTTACGAAAACAAGTGACTTAAGTTTTAATTACGTCGTGTAATAAATTGTTACTTGGATTTTTAATAAAAATGTTATGACATACATAGGTATATGATTACATACGGCGAAATTGTTTTAGACATAGAGGAAAATTTCTTTAATGTAATATATAAAAATTATAATAAGTATATTTAAATATATTTTCAGTGGTTTAGTAATATGATAACATTTATTTGTGTCGAATTATTTAATAGCCTTAATCTACGCTGCTAAGACTATTTCGTATTAATAGTATCTGTCATATTAGCTGCTAAGAGTAATTCGTTTTAATAGTACCTATCTGTTTTAATATAATATACGAAAAACGTATCTTTCAGGATCTTGAACATCGCAATTACAACTTTACAATCAACCGAAATGACTCTTGTATTTCCAAAACCATCCGAAATACCTAGTAACATTGCATACAGTCCGAAATTCATCTTTCACTCTAACCACGACATCCGCCTCAAGATGCATCAGCGAAGGGGTCCCCTACGATCCACTACGCTGTACAAACTTACAACAGATAAGGGTCTCAAGTACCCCCCAAAAGGGGTAAGACAGACCCCCCAAGTCTGCCTAGAGTTTAGTGGAAGAAAAAATAATGCGGGAAGAGGACGGCGATACCCAATCGTGATTCGTCTGTGGTTTCACTTTCCGTCTGTATCTCTCAGCTCAATTTGTTCTTGGGACAGGTAATTGGAAATTTGCTTTGTTTTACCTTTTTCTTATTTTAGGTATCCTTTTTAAGAATGGACACAGATGGTGATTGCTGCCGTAGACACGATTCGTCGATCGATCGGGATTTGTGTTTATTTTTTGAAATCTTTGCCGGACTTTGTAATGTTCTAATGATAATAAAATTTTCTTAACATACTTTTATTGAAATAACTGCAATGCCATGTAACTTAGTGTGTAACTCGCCGAAAATTTGTTGATTAGAAAACATTAAGGACAAATAATACAAAATAAATGAAAATTAAACAGGACGTCAAAAATGTTAATACATTGTTATATAGACATTGAAGTAATAATTCTTCTCGTTCGCAGAACAAAGGACATTTACAGTTGGCGACCGCTCTAATCTAAGTCCCATAAGAGTATAAAACAGGAACAAAAAGCCCATTGTGGGCTGAAGACAAGGCAATGCTCTAATTATTTCCCACACTTGGAGCTGATATCGTGTTACTCATTGTCCTTCAGCTATTGTGAGTGTTTCTAAATCTTACCTCAGGAAAGTAGCCATTGGATGTACAGTCGGACAAAGAAATAGTGTTACTTATTAGTAGATGAATATTTAATTCAATTGAGTATAGAGAAATAGTGACGTTTTTGTACATAAATCTTTGCTTAAATTTGGTAAAATGTGAAATAAATGTTTATTTTGTTGTTTTGTTACGAAGGTTTTTCTTACAGGAAAATTATTATCGGAAAAAATGTCGAAAATGAATTCTTATATAGTTTTTGGTGAGGAGATTATTATTATAATTAAATTTTATTGTGTTAGCAACATTGTTAAGTAAGTGCTATAAATATCCTGGGCGGGGTCAGATTAACGTAATTTTATTCCAAAAATAGTTTTCTATAGGTATGTTAATCCCAATAGTTTAGTTTATGAATGATATTATTTGGACTTGTAAGCTGTTTGTTAAAAAAACATTAAATTTCAATTTATTTATTTTACACGTAATACTTTTATAGTTACATAAAAGATTTGTTTTTACAAAATTTTAAATAACTTATACAAAATTGTAGTTATTTTCATATGGCTACAAGATCCACTATGCCAAAACCATTTACAATATATATGAAGAAACAACTATTTCCCACTATTAGCTCTAGTGCACAGTACAGTAGCAAGCATACTTTAATCCTAGCGAGTGTACATCGGTTAACCTCCGTGGAGTGAACTTGATACATGACATTGTCTGCCCTTTTCACGCACCTTGCTGCCACTCTTTTGTTCCACCGTCTGCTTTCTTCGTTTTTAGACTACACGTGCAGTTTTAATCCGTAGTTTTTAGTACGCGTACAATTTGTAAAGTAACCGCTAAATTGGTCGAATGTTGTACTAAAAGTAGATTAGGATAGGACGTTTGAATTATACCCATTTTGTATATGTATTCTTTGTAAGTTATTTTAACATCTCGATTAATGGAACATACTGTTTCCTACTAAAGTCTTTGTCATTATTTATTATTTCACGTTAATTACTAGTACACCATGAGTTTACCATTTCTTCTTTTTAAAACTTTTGCTAAGCTACGGAGTTTCGGATAATGAAATGAAACGAAATGTCTTTATTTTATGTATAAACCTACGGGGGTACTTACAAATTGTTAGTTACAATTTTTTTCTTACATCGGAGCGGAATACGACGTCAATTGAGAAGAAACTTAGCGAGTTTGTCTTTTTTGTTATTTTAAATATTTTTTTTAAATATTTTTACAAGCATGTTTTTAAATGAAACCAACAACGTAATTTAATACATAAAAGTTGATTGATTGATTTTTAAATGAATCACATTTTTTTGTATGAGGGTAAATAAGATGTTTCCTTTAGTAAATGTTTCTTAGGAATGAAGTGAATATAGTTCAACATAATTTATTTGAGCTATGCCAAGCGTATAAAACTTTACATCCTAAACTTTAGAATCTAAAGCTTTACATGTACAACTATATTGACTTTTTTCAGACAGAATAATAAAAAAACTTAATGTTTAAGGGTTTCCATACTCAAACTATTTTGATTATGTTTTCAAATCATATCGATTATTATGTAATACGAATAATATTGATTATAATATCGATAGAAATGGATCGAGAAAAACATAGTAGAGCACTCGTTGTTTAACCGGCGCGTCTCAAGTCATGGCAAATGAGGGGTGACTTTAATGAATAATTAATGCACACACTTTTCTCGCCAATTATAATTACGTAAGGAAAGCAATTAGGATCGTGCGACTACCTGCATAAGCGCAAATTTACATGTAGAGCTCGGCCCTAGAGCCTAGGGTCCATACTTGCAAGCCAATCTAGCCTTTTTTATTTAAACTAAAAACTTAAAGTTCCATGAGCTTTATAGAGTATCCGAACGCTAAGGAATATATTATTAAATGAATAAAAATATCGTGTTACGAAGCGAAGTGTGAAAAGGGTAGAGATTCGCACCTCAGATAAAAGGCGAAAATATTGAGGCGATATTTTTTTTGTATTAAAAAATGGATATTTTTGTGGTAATTTTTTTATACTTATAGTGATAAGCTATATAAAATATTGCTTTAAGGGATTTAATTAAAGATGAAGATATAGTGTGAAGAAAATTACCGTGTAACAAAAAATAGTAAAGGCAAAAATATAAAATACTTATTTTTTCACCAAACTTAAATATTTTTTTACTGCCGCTATTAAATACTTTCCTGATTTAATATACAAGAATTCAACTTGAAATAGAAAGACTTCGTGTTAGTATAAATAAGTGGAAACAAAAAAATGAGGCGCTTTTCTTTTGACTAAGTTTTTCCGAACAACAAACAAATCAAGTTAGCTAATACATAATAATGTCGCACCAAATAAAGTACATAAGTACGTAAACAATCAAAGTGAAGCAAAGAAAACAATAAAACAACGATATTTCTGGTGATTACTCCCGCCAACACCTAAGTTTGGTATCTTAGCGGGGGCAAGTGCGTCGTTAGAGGTGCATAAATATACACCTGATGTTTATAAGGGATTGCATCTCCACTTTGCCGTCATTCGAGAAGGGTTTTTGACGTTTGTAGTTTGAATTTGTGAAATTTTACAGAAGTTAGGAAGATGGCCGATAGTAAATTTCGCTATGAACAAAGTAGGAGAAAATGGTAAGTGTTACGTCAATTATTTGTGAAGTTGTGATTTGTTCCCTTATTTCATTATTCATTTAATTAGAGAAAATTGAATTGATTTGTCAATTAGTTATTTTTTTCTTTTTCAAAAATTAAAAAAAAAAACTAAAGTAATCTCTAAAAACAGCTTTATGTGATTGTGTTAGTAACTGTGGTTGTTAATTAAATCGTTAAATAAATTCCAAGATCGTTTTTTAAATAAAAAAAAAACACTATTCCGGAACAAAAAAAAACCAACTTACCACTGGGTCACGCCTATAAAATCCGTCAAAACCCCCCTCCATTCATTACCTCCACAATGAGCACACACCTAATTACGAACAATGCCGCGTGCGCAGGTCGTCACGCCTTGCTGTACCGGAAGCCGCCACCGGACGTCGAGATTGTGGCCCGAGCCCCTGATTCCTTCCGGTGACTCCAATAGCCAACACGACCCAAGGGTTAAGAGGTCGCGGGTATGGCATAAGCGGCAGTATAAGTGACCCAAAGGTGAAGGTACAAAGAGTTTGGTATGTAGAGACTATAAGAAAGATTATAAGAATTTAGAATATTATAGTAGTACTTATTACATATCCAAAAGTTAACTAATGTAGTTAACTTTTTAACTACATTAGTTAACTAATGTAGTTAACTTTTTGATATGTAAAAAAATATATCGAGACTTTAAGTTTGTTAAGCACATAAGGTTTTGAAGATACGAAATATTTTTTTATATTTTTATGCTGAGAAAAAAAAATATTAGTTAACGGATACCTTTACATTATATTTGTCACTATTGATTTATGTTACAAATTATTGTGCTACTATTTTTTATTTCATTATCCAGAAAGCCTTAACCAACCACACTTATTGTCTTTATTCATATTCTAAAATGTATCGCTTACAATATAATTATCAAAAATCGATAAACTCTCTCATTTCGAGAGAAGACCCGTGCCCAGCAGTGGGACAGTAATGGGTTGACGACGATAAATTTTTATCCATTAAAATTTTCAAAACTCGCTTTCCGAAAAACGTAACGTATACCACGCGTCCTCTTATAACTTGTCCTACATAAGGTCGTCGCTCCCTGATCTTTAGCACGGAACGATTGGCGGTGATCTTTTTTATTGAGCATGTCATGTATGTACCCGTTGTCCGTGACTCATATCGCGATGATTTATCCAATGAGATAGCGTCAAAAATTGAGACGAGACGAATTTGGCATTATTTTATCATGTTATGGAAATCAGAGGTTTATTATATTAGCTTCCTACCCAAATGATTTTTATATAGCAAACATAGCTCGATACCGGTTTTTTCGTTTGTTCTCCCACAGATCTGTGATAACTATTCTTGTGGTCTTTTTTCAAAATGAAAGAGTATGCGATTACTGGGCAAACCTCTCATTAAAGTACTTATTTCTCGTAGGAACATATAATTCAGTGTTTTTTATGTAATAGGCAAAACGAGACGTGGACGTGATAAACTCTTCACGGTTAGTAATATGTCTTTGATCGAATTCAGGAATAAATCTTCTATTCGATGTAACTGTTATACTAGAATCATGTAACAAGTCCCACTTTCCTATCTTGCCTTTAGTTATCTTCTAATTTTAACAATTAAGACAGACAGAATCTTGTTTATTACCAGTATAAATGGTAACAACCGTATTTCGGGGATTAAGATAGTTAGTACATCAGATTATGTCATGAATTTAGGACTAAAATTGACAAAAAAAAATTCAAAATTATTTCTATTTATTTATGTTTTATTGTACCAATACAAAGTTTGTATTACAATAGGCGGGCTTAATGCTAACAAGCATTCTCTACCAGCCAACCTTTTACTTAGGCAGAAATCCTGAGAATAATCAAAAAGGATAAGTCAGATTGATGCTAAGAACCGAACCTCAAGAGAAAAGACATAGGGACTTGTCTAACATGTCTAAAGAGATAGGGTTAGGTAGGGTGTTAAAATCGCGTGTAATTATAATAAGGTAACAATAGCCAAGGATCATTGCGGTGAACAAGTGGCGGTGGTTTCTCACGGCGCGCGCGTCCTTCTCACGCGCTCGCCTTACACTTCCTTCCGGCGATGCGTCTGCGCAGCGGTCGGATACTCGCTACTGTTGGTAATTTATTATATATTTTTTTTTTATTTTTAATGATATAAAGTAAGGTAAATGTAGGTATCGTGATGATTTTTATCTATTATAATTAGTTAATCTGTAATAGGTGAATAATTTTGTTTGAGATTTTTTGATTGTCACATATCCTATATTAGTATTTTTATTTTATTGTTTAACTACAAGCTTATATCACAAAATTAATAACATTATTTTTATGTTCAAAATCTTTAAATAATACACACATAAAGTCATTTTTGCTTAAAATATAATTGAAAACACTTTATGGTAAAAGCTTTCACATTTTTTCTATGTTAAAAATATTTTAAACAATAGGCAAAGATTTTGCTTAAAATCAAAGGTTTTTTTTCCTACATACATCATTTTTCTCAGATTTCAAACCCATTTAAACATTTAAAACATCACATTACAAACTAAAACAAGTTAGTATTATGAGATATTTATAATGTATTGTGTGTATATGGGACATGTTTTCCGAAATAAATCATTATTATTATTATAAAAGAAAGTTAAAGCTATCCAAGTATCCGATCCCACCCTCGAGGGTCACTACTTGCGGTTGTAAGCGATACCGAGGGTGATAATCGTTTGCTGCGCGACCGGCCTGGGAACCGCGCCTTCCGGAGCCCTTAACTACTTAAGTGACAAATCTTTTTTTGATTGTGAGAACTATGGCTGAGGATGCCGGGAAATCGGAAATTGGTAATGGGTTGACAAAGGGCTATTAATGAGCGACTCGGAAGTTATCATCTTGTTATAGAATCTTGATTGTGGGAAGTTAACGTCTGAGTTATCTTCGACTCTTTCTATTGAGGTGAGCATAGCATTTTCTTTGATTAATATTCTTCTATTGTGAGTTTAATTTTGTCCGACAGATGACCATTAGTTGTATTTTTAGTTGCAATTTTATAATGAGGTAGACTTTCTGGTGGAATGTTTACTCTACTGGCATAAAACTTAGACGCTACCGGGTTCGTTCCCAGGTTGGCCAGGATCTAGAATTAGGTGTTTCTGTACTCGTTTTTCTTTGTCTATAGGAGGTATCTAAGGGACAGGAGATTTTAATAGATTAAGACGAGTTACGACTCATGTTTTCGTTCGCTCGTTGTAGTTTGAAGTAAATGTTATAATTAAAAAAACGTGGGTAATCATAACATTTTGTGGATTTCGTCAATAAGTTAGACTCTAAAGAGAATAACGACAGAATCTAAGTCGGATGCAATCCAAATAAATAGAGACAAAGGTAGAAGAGCTCTTGCTTTAATAATTATACATACTTACTTACGTTATTATGTTAAATTGTTTGGTTTTATACACACCAAAATGTGTGTCTATATACAACAGATGTTTTTAAGTATAATCAATATAGCCAAAGATCAAATTTAGGAATTTTTAACCGACTTCCCAAAGGAAAGGGGTTATCTATTCGTCACGTATATTTTTTATATCTCGAATCAGTATGATCCATTTTTCTACGTTAAACATTTAAAAATATATAAATCATTAACATATTCAGTATCTTTAAACAATTTGAATGCCGTCTCAATTGACAACAAACGAGTAAATCGCTCGTTACCCTACCGTAAATAATATCGCCAAATAACTCGTGACGAAATGTAAAACTGCTGGAAAACGTGTCCATATTTTACCGTAGTTGGGAAAATTTATAAACTCTAGTACTTGAAAAATCATCGCATTCGCGGTGATTAACGGAAAGCATAAATAAATCAGATGCGGCCCCAAGCTGTTGCCACTTTAAAACGATGACAATTGAAAGGTAAAAAGGAATGAATGTCGCAATATATTTGTATTTCATCTCGTTCTTGCAAAGGCATGAAATATTCCGCAGTACTCGCGTATTCCAGTCGCTAGTGTTTCTAAAGGTATAAAGTTTTATTCTTTATTGCAGGGACTTTTGTCTTGCCCGATTTCTTTCCACTTTTAATTCTTTCTTTGTGGTAGCGGTTAAGGACTATTGTTTTACGGCAGTCTCACGGGCTCTCGTCTTGAGAGCAAACAGGTCATGGCACCGCTTTGTGCCATATTGTTTAACTTGGCTAATATTCCCATGGGACTAGTTCGGGGTTGTATTACTGCATCTTATGGATTAAGTGATTCAGTTTGGATTTTCTTTTGATTGTTGTAATGGTTTAGAATGTGGGCTTTGAGTTTGGATAATACACTACTGAATTTATTATCTGTACGTATGTGATTATTTCAAAGTTGCTTTTGTTTTTATATTATTTAGGATTTAGTCCTCTATTTCATTCGCCAACGACTTATATGGAAAATACCTTCATATATTGAAAAAACAAAGTTGAGTTTGTAGGTAGTTGAATGTTAATAATATAATACAGGTCTCAATAAAATAGTATAATTATAGAGATAATTATCATATTGGCGAATCTTAAGTATTGCGTGTTTGTATGTCATTAGGGCGCGTCTACAACATGAATAATTATCGTGCAACCCTCTCGATCGCTGTGGACAAACACCGCTATTATAGAGAGTTAGAAATTTATAGAAAGGGTGTCATAATAAAAAGAAATATTTTATGTCATTTTATTAAAATTGACTGACTCCTCGACATTTTTCGTAGTAAAGTATAGACATTTTTTAAACAAAGAATGCAATTAATAGATAAATATTTTGAGACCATTTTATTAAAATTGCCAAATTAGACCCGGAGACCGAAAAGTAATTATCATTTTACATCTTAAAGCATAGGCATTTTACATAGACAAAGAATGTAATGAAATTTAGAATAATAAAATATCGTATTCTAAATTAAATTAAATTATTATTTCTTTTATTTTTATGACTTTATTTGTGATTGGTCTTTTATTCAATTCTATTATTTATAGTTCTATAATTCCCTCCTTCAGTTTTAAAGTTTCTAATTATGTCTACAACGGAATCGCAAGCTGTCGCGTGGCGTACCGGTCGGCTCGCATCTGTCGTGTGACCTTGCCTTAAGTTTTGTTCTAATTATGTGTGCCGGTTATCTACAGACATTGAACGTGGTAGACAAGAGCCGTATCAGACAAAATAATATTCGTCAATATAATTAGTACTTTGTATGGACGTACCTACCGTGAAAATTCGAGTGAAAAATAAATTTTTTTCACGTCTACGTACCGTACGTTTGATGACAATAAATGTTATACTGTCGTGGATTATATCGTCAACCCATTATCGTCCCACTGCTGGGCACGGGTCTTCTCTCGGAATGAGAGAGTTTAGGCCATAGTCCACCGCGGTGGCCAAGTGCGAATTGGTGGACTTCACACCTCCGAGAACTTTTTCTAAATAACTCTCGGATGTGTAGGTTTCCTCACCTTGTTTTCCTTTACCGAAATTAATTTCTAATACGCACATAAATCAGTGGTGCGTGCCTGGGTTGGAACCTCGGACCTCCCGATTGAGAGCGCAAGTTTCAACCATTAGGCTATCACTGCTCTAATCGTCGATTAGAGTGATATTTTTTTTTACGTAACGTACGTACGTTTTTAATTGACGTAATATGCAAGTATATAAGCTTGCTTAAAAAGTAACTCATATTTGAAACGATCATTTACAAAAAAACAAAAAATGTCTTTGAAAAAATGATTAATAAGGCTACAAACAGAAGTGTTTAATTCAGATTCTTTAATCATCTCAATTGGAGTTACTGGATCGATTAATTAAAATTGCCATTCTAATTTCCTAACACCATATGCTCTGAACGTTGCTCCATGTGTGAAATGACTTGGCTATATTCTTACAACTATACAACGATTTGTATTTGGCTTCTATTCGTGTGTTTTAGGGTACAATTTCTCTTGTCCCTCCCAATGCATACCCTATCTGTGTGCCATCCAATTAAACAATGCGTCTTAAGGCCAAATTATAAAGTATCAAATAGTCCACGTCATGCAAGGAATTCCGTCTTTCAATTCAGTTTTTAGTTGATTGGTTCCGAGTTTTTGTAGCGCACTTCCGGATTTGGACAAAATTTACGCACGAGCGGGTTCAAGAAATTGATATTTGGGTTCTTAGGTGGCCATTAGAAAGCCTGTCTTCCGGTCGTCAACGCCAGGTTAATTGCTTCATTTACGAATGCTATCGGTTCTAATGACGATGCACGCTATTTACATTGGTGTTCCGCTTCATAGATAATTGATACACGCTTCATGACGAATTTGATAGTAGTGTTAGTGTAGTGCTTAATTTTGGCGCCGGGTCGGGGTTCAAATCCTATATGCTTACAAAATTTCAACAATATGTGCGCTTGTTAAGTAATTAATATTGTTGTGACGAGACGTCTAGAGGACACTCGCATGTACCGTGTTAGATTTCTAAATATTTTTTTTATTACGGTTTGTTACGTTTACCAATCCACACTTAGACATCGTTGGCTTAAACCTGAAAAGAAACACTTGTTCAGAGGAACAATATTCCTATATTGTAAGGTTGATGACATTCAAGAATAGCGATAATATAGTTTGGCACGCCTGAACAAAGTGCATTGAACCAACGCGTCGCAATCACGCCGTCACGGAAACAAAATTGGATAAAACTCATCATTTTACACCTAAACGAATTATCTAGCAAAATTTTAAGCCGCCCGCCACCGGTGCGTCCGCTTATTCAAACAAAATACCGACCAATCACGATTTTGTGAATTTGAAATTTGTTAAAGCCCAGTACTACAGAAAACCAATACCGCGTACACGGTACACTTACGTACATACGGTAAAACTACGCACAGGCTAAGCAAACTTGCGTTTGTGTGCCACCCACACTCCCGCCATTCGTATACACAGTCACTCACACAATGCGATATTGCAAATGGGCTAGTCGAATGTATTCGTTCGCCCGCCGGCCGCTGGGGGTGGGAAGGGGGAAGATGCGTTTTTGTGCACAACTCTCCGCTTTAGCTACGTTCACGGGTAAATATAAGTGCGTAACCAATACGTCCTTAATAAGAGATATCTGTGTGCGTGTTTTTATGCGACATCTAGCCCTCGGATACTGTTTTTGAATGCGTTACCTTCGTACCGAAAATGCCTCTGCTACCCTTTTTCAGTTAGCGTAATGTAGTATCGTGTTTGTACGTGGATGCGTAGCGTGTAGGCCGGACGGCACGCGGTGTCCGGAACGGCAGGTAGGCTGTTTAAAAATAAAACGAGATGTATTATTAGTGACAGAAGCAGACTAAGTGGCTCCGTGAGTCCATCGTTCTCTGCGAGTTAACCACACCTGACTGGCGCCGATCACGGCCCGGTTAACACTTCTTTCAGCGCTCTGAACCGGCCGAATGGAAAGCTACATAAAAGGGCGCCGCTTACTTCGTTACTAAGAAAAAAAGTGAAAAAGGGAATCGTGCGAGCCGACGGGCTTTTTGGAATCAGTGGGGTCGTTTCAAAACGGTCTCGCCGAAAGCTTAGTCGAGTAAGGTAAACAGGTGTAATACTAGCTTAGGTACTCAAAAATTGATAGCTCACTTGCCCTTTTAATTGGTTCCAGTTTCGACCGTTCCAACGTCGAAATTATTCGTCAAATACGAATAGCCGATGTGACTGCAATTCGGCACGTTTCAAATGTTCTCTTAATGTACATGCTTTTTGAGATTATTAGCAGGCACCATCAACAGTTTTCATATGTAGTCTTTACTAAAAACCACATCAGAAAATCCTAAGTCTCAAACTAATCCACTCCATTAACCCGGATGTAACAAGAATCAATTACTCAGCATTATGGATTTGCGTCGATATAGCATAAATCAAAGAGCGTTAAGTCAATTGATAATTGTTTCACAGACCCTAACCGAACGATTGTCTGTTTTCTATTTAATCAAGAACCAATTAGCCTGAAATGTCGGCGTCAATTTATTTAGATTAGCCGGCAACATCTCTGGACTGTACACGGTACGTATAAAGCAAAACTGCCGATGTCCTCTGCTTGCCGGACGAATTTTCACACACACGTGTACTGAATACCGAGTCCAGTTTTACCGTACACTGGCGCTTGTATAAAATTTATAGCGCACACTTTTGCATCCTGGGGGGTGGAGATGGTCAGCCATTTCAGTCGAGATTTACAACCTCAGTGCGTGGGCTAACTTCGCTAAGATTGTACACAGAACCAATCCACGGCTTCTGTCAGATTTGTATACACTGTTCTGGCGTTTGTTGTGTGTTATTACGGTCCACATTTGCGCACTCGTTCGAACTATCGACGCATTCAATTCGCCGCTGTGTGCACCGTACATTGCAACTGACGTGGCTCTGTCCATAATGGTTATGACTTTAGTGTTTCAACTACACTCTTTGCGATGAAATAAACTATGGCTTTTTGTATGGATATAAAATAGTGGTAATTGTCAATTTCGTTTGATGCGATTGAACTCAATAGGCGTCAGTAGGTACTGTAGGTAGTGCAGCATACAATTTCGATTATATTTCTTTACTATTAGTATGTAACGAAAGTGATTACGATAGTTATTGTGTTCCTACCACATATCTGTTTAACCAGAATTCGAACTTAAGATTTACATGGTTAATAATATTTAAATGTGGCGAGAAGAGGTCAAGGCGCTCGAAAGGGGCGTTTTTCCTTAATACTTGAAGAACATTTGTTTTGATATCTGAAATTGGTCGTCCTCAACCCATTATTGTGCCACTGCTGGGCACGGGTCTTCTCTTAGAATGAGAGTTTTAGGCTACAGTCTACTGCGCTGGCCAAGTGCGAATTGGTGGACATCTGAAATTGGCACTATATGCATAGTCCTAAATATCAGATAAGACTGATTGTATTGACTTCTTGAATGTATTTTTTAATTATTTTTTTGTAATAGGTATGGACCATAGTAATTGTCCAATGTCACCAATACACATCTATAATAGTCTTAAATTGAAGTTGGCCATAGAAGCGTTGCTACGCCTAAGAACTAAGGTACGAGTAGGATCCATAACACGCCATTCAGAGCAGAATACATCAACGCTAAACACTGTTGTGATCTATATACACGTGAAGCGAAAACTTGGGTTCCGTTTTTAAGAAACTTGCCGCAAATGGAAGAGTATGAAATTTTGTACGGTTATAGCTAATGAAGAGAAGCAACACGCAATGCTATTATTTTTTTAAATAAATCATAAAACATACATAAAATCAACTAAAAACAAATCGTCAAATGCACGATAGTGTGTGTAATTCACACACTATCGTGCATTTGACACAAACACATATATAATACACGAAATAAACATTAATGTCTTCTATCAGATGTTTTTGTCAATATATCCATCCGTTATAGATTTTAAATGCAGCTTAGTACTTAGCAATTAAGCCTCTTTTTACCTTTCGGGTGTATTTAAAATAACTTGAAAATTAATACAATTTAATTGAATTTGAGATATATTCGTGCTACTTTGGACAATGTGAAGTTTAGTATTTGAGGTGAATTAGATACGGTCGAATTTCGACCGTTGTGATGGGCGACTAGTTAGTCCGAAATAGGTGTAGCAGAGGTGCCTTTAGAAAACAAAGGACTCTTAAAAACTTATATAACAAGACCTAAAATAAATTTAATCATCTTTGTTTCATTTAGACATAAAAGGCAGTGGTAAGCGCTTCAAAGAAATCGGTCAAGTGCAATACAAGAAGAAATAGTGCGTTCCAACTTATTTTACATTTCGCTTGAATAGAGAAATCTAGAGAATTACTTTAAAACGTTTTTAATGAGTATGATTGCGCTTTCTTAGGCTTCCGAGAGCATGAAGAGAAAATATTGAATGTAAGCTCTTCTACGTAATGGATAGCAGAAGTAAATTATCTTCGTTTGCTAAAAGCTATGATTAAGAATTGAATTCCATGGAGGACTGTTGAAAAGTGACTGTTGGTGTTCACCGACTTCCCAAAAGGAAAGAAAAGAGGTTATCTGTACGTACATAAATATAGCTACAAGTAACTTTTTTGTCGTTTGAACAGTCATTTTCGGTATAACTAATTACACTTTGTCTACGAATTGTGCCGCGCTGTGCTGCTGAATTCTAATAGATTAAAGAGTTTATCAAGGTTTGTATTATAAAATAAAGGTTTACAAAAGCCGTACTCAATGTCTACTGGAATTCTCACCAGTTAACCCTTGGCGTTGGTGAAAGGTTGTAGCGTGCAACAATTTCAAAAATGTAGAGTAAAAAATAATAGTTTTAAAATATAGCAAAAAATAATATTTTTTAAATATTTATATATACATACACGTATTTGTTATAATAATTCAGTAAGTTTAGTTAATAGCAGCTATATTCAAGCTTTAAAGCAATTTTATGGTACTAAACTAAACAGCGTAGCATATAGATACTATTGACACCTCCAAAGCTTAGGTCTACTAGCAAAACTAGTACTTCCATAGTGATCCTTTCCAGAAGTAACAGAATTAGATTCTCATCTCTCAAAGCATTAATTAACCCTGATGACTAAATTGGAACCTCACAAGCGCATCGGTCCTCCTTAACCCCCTTTTCCCCATAATCTGAAATCGTACAAAAAACAATATTTACAAAAAAACCTAGCAGATAAAAAAAATCACGTAACTAGCCATTAAGCCTCTTTTTGCGTCGGTTAAAAACGGACGCCTGCCGTAACGCAACTCGGGGGCATTATTTCAAAATGTACGTTAGGGGGGATGGTGGGGGCGCGGGGTCAGCCGGCTGTTTGTCTATCGCCGCTTTCCCATTCACCGGGTGAATTTTCCGAAGCCCATCGCACCCCTAGCCACCCCTTTGAGCCGTTCTCTCTGTATTTTTATTAACGGAATTATAGCGTCTGAATGAGTACGTATAACTAATATTGATTAGTTTGTTTATGCGGAAGCGTTAACTACATATATAAATAAACGCTGTATATAAAAAGTTATGTGTAAAAGTTTTTTTTGTCGGTCAGTTTGTTTTATCTCAATGCTGGGTAAAGGTTACTCAAAATCAGAGAAATATATACCGTATCATTCTTGATTTTGAAAGTGGCTGGACCGGTTTTGATAAAACGTTCATTTAAACACGACAACGGTCTTGACGGCTCACTGTTTTCCTAAATATGTTGAAAGCTATTCAATTAAAGTAAAAACTATATAGGTACAGGGCAGATACTAGAGTTTCACTGAAAAAAAAAAAACTAAATCGGTAGGTTAATTTTTTAAAATCAACGAGAAAAATAATTTCAGCATTTACAAGATAAGATAAAAATACGACAATATTTTATTTCAACGCCTTCGTCTTCATTAAGTACTAAAATAGCAAGACCTTGAATGTTAAGTTTTAAGTATATTATCGATTTTGTTTGCTATTTACGGTATTAGAATCTAAAATCACAATCAAACGAACAGTTACATCACCGAACACTATCAGACAGTGGGCGGTGCCGCTTAGCTGATCAGAACCTCATAACACGTCAGTCTTATCGTGGGTTAAGTATGGCCATAAAATTAACGATTCCTCGCAGTATATGCTTAGTATTTAATATTAATGATGCAATTTTATTACAAAAAATAACTATAAATTATAAAGTCTATTCGATTTGTAAATAATAATAAAAAAACGCTTTCTATGCTTTCTACACTCATAGACCCACAGTAGGCGATTTCTCCTGTGTCGTGGGTGCCATGGACACACACAAAGACGAATACACAAACACCCAGACCCAAAATGAGAATCTAAACTCATCATTCAGATATCTGCCTGGCCGGGAATCGAACTCGGGACCCACTGCGCCAGACCGGTATGGTAACCGCTGCTCCACGCGAGTCGTCAAATAATAAAAAAGCTATCAATTTGTCTCCATTGTCTTTATCGAAATAAGGAAGAATATTTCATTTAATTTTTATTTGCGTAAAAGTGCAGCAAAACGATTCAGTTTCGGAAAATAGTCATGTACAGAAACGGAATGCAAGCAGAAAAAAAGTTCCAATATATTTTTGTCTATGCTTAAGATGGGAGGTTTTGTCTATGCCTAAGAGGTTCATATTTTAATAACATTTTAATAAACGTGAGGGGATTGCCTTTATGTATCATTGTTTTATTTTGGATAGTCAGATTTATAATTGTTATTTCATATATAAACATAAAAAAAGGAAAAAAAATAAAAAACATTATCTTCCTCGAGTTACATGACCCCACGCGCCTCAAATTCACCTAACGGCTTTGTATTGATACGCGATAGCACCGCTTCTGGCGTTCGCTGTTCAAAACTACGCGCTCCTGATAAATGTTGGATTTTACCAGCTATTTTAAAATTTTAAATTTCGAATCTAAATCGAATGCATTCTTGTTTTAAATCCTCAAGAATTAAAATTGTCTTTTAGTAAGCAGAATTCTAAAATAAAAGTTGCAACTTTAGATATAATTTTAATTACGTTAATTTCAATAATCGCTTCTTTTTAACGATGTAGGAAACGTTGCGAAGAATTAACTTTCAAAAGAATTCTTCATTATAATGCCAATTTTTTTTATACTTAACTAAGATATCGCAAATATTTTTACAGTTACGTTAAAATCTATAGTACTTACTTTTCTAATGTGTAACCAGCGAGAAGGCAGTGCACCTGATGGTAAGATGCCACTGCCGCCCCATGATCATATCCATGCAACCCCAGATAGGATAGAATTCCTTCTGTGATCGTCCATAGATACATATATTGGTAGGAACAAAGTTGAAATTCCTCGTTTAAACGTCTCTTTATTCAATCTATCACAGAGAAGTGTTGTCTTTAAATCCAGAAATAAATCTATTTTAGCAGTCGAACTACAAGAGTTCTTTCCTCAAATTTATCTGTAGAAGACTTTCAATCATTTGAATTGATTGATCCTTACCGTACACAAAACCATGTAACTAGTATTCGTAATCAAACAAATGTGTCCAATGGAAACGCGATTCGCTCCTGGCGTTCGATATTCAAAACTGCGTTGTTCCTGATTAATGTGCGCTTTATCGGCTACGTTCTAGCGTTAACCGGCTACTCGAATTTGAATTTGGAATTACAAATGAAATTGCGCCTTTTTGTTTGCTTTTTGCTGTACATTTTCTATTCAGCCAAGTAGAAATGTATAGATATGTCTATGGCATCAATTTCAGTGACGGCATTGTAGTTTTGCTTTAGTGATGTCAGATTAATTTAAAAATAAATAAAAGTAAAGCGACAATGTGTTATTTCGAAGTAACTACTATTTTTAGGCTTTGTTGAATCAGCTTGGAAGGGCTTTATACTGATATGTCATTATAATTAGTATCGATAACTCTTACAAATTATTTTGGGTTTTTAAAAATTTGGACTCAGTCACAGAAGCGTTCAAATTATTATTTTTTGAATATTATTGATAAAATTAATATTTTTCATTTTTATACGAAAAAACTTAAAATTTCACGACAATTTAATTAGTCATACGCAGACCGCAAACCCCAACAGCCAGAAGGAATCAATTCAACTCCACACAGCGCATCTATCACGCGGTTTATGTTGCATATACAATTTGACAAATGGCGGGCCTGGGAGTTTTACCGTACAAAGCTATTACATTGCACTACGCTAAGTCAACAGTACGATCGCGCCTCGCCCGCCACGGAATTCCTCTGATCAAATATTCACTGCCCCGTGCGAGGCCTAGCTCAAAAACCGGACTCTATATACATATCTTCCTATATAATTTCTATGTACGCTGCACATGTGCGTGCCATGTATTTTTAAACTGAGGTAGTCGTGCCTTTTGAGGTCCTCTGCTGGACATAGGCCTACCCTAATGTGTTTTTGCTTAAAAATACTGCAGCTGTCATGAGTATTGATGAACACGGTAGATGTTGATGATACATAATAACACGCTTTTTATATTTAAATGTGTCAATAAAGCAAACAGCTTGAAGGAAAGTAGTCACCATCACCTATGGACATTTGCAACACCATAGGAGCGGACGGAATTATTGAAGTAGTAACAGAGCATTGATAGCCTAATGGTTGAAACTTGCCCTCTCTATCGGGAGGTCCGAGGTTCAAACCCAATGATTTATGTGCGTATTAGATATTAATTATCACTGCTTTTCGGTGAAGGAAAACATCATGAGGAAACCTACACACCCGAGAGTTATTAAAAAAAAAAGTTCTCGGAGGTGTGTGAAGTCCACCAATTCGCACTTGGCCAGTTTATTGTGTATCATTCGTGAATAAATACGATATCTTTCTTTCTTTAAACATGTGCAAAAGACCCAGTAAGCTTATACTAAAAATAATTGTTGTAGTTGTCTCTGTAGTAGAATTATCTATCCACATTACATACGTTTATAAATACTTTAAAAAAGTGATTTTTGGTAGCTTTATTACAAATTTGCTATTTAACATGATCATATTTACCGATTCAGTTTAAAATTATCTATCCTTTTAGTCCCTCGTCTCTTATTCCACGTATGTTAGGTTAGGTTAGTGTCATGACAATTTCGCCACTTAATTATCGTTAATTTTAGAAACTATGTCACTCGCTTACTACTGTCTAATATTCGTGTATTGGTACATTTTAACAGCATTATTTTAGAAATAAAACGCCACGTGGGTTTTATTTGACAACCATAATTTGACAATCTGTTGTAGGACAGTAGAGAGCGGAGAAAGTTGTCCGAGTTATCGTCTTACTACAGACCTCTCTGCGTCTCCCGTCAACAAGACGTCAAATATGACGTAAAATATGACGTCACACTACTTGAAAGCATCTGCTTACATTCAAACCACAGATTAGATAACGACAATATAAGATAACCACAGACTAATAATTTATTAACTCAGATTTTCAACGTTACATTTTTAAACTATCTAATACCAAAATCAAAACACATTAACACAACCAACTAATTAATCTAGCCGATGTATAAAAAAGTGCGCACAATCGAGAACAATTCTATGAGAATCACAAAAAACGTACAAAACCAGCGCTCTTTTATTACATAGACGCACGTACGTCTGATTATTTGAAAATTCATGTGCTGTCCACCCCGTCCACCCACAGACAAAATACGGGTGTATACGAAATTCGAACGGTTTTATTCCGGACTAGCGAAAACCGGTTCATACCGGTCCATACCGGTACTATGTATATGTTAACCCGTAGGCTACCGGTTAAATGATCAAATTTTGTAAAACTATGCGTTACGAAGGCTTGCTTGTATTATTCTGTGCTTCAGTTATAATTTGGGGGAACAAATGGGTTTATAAAACATCGAATGTACGTATACTGTGTCCTTACAGCAAGTTTTCAAGGTGGTAGAACCAGTATAGTTCGACCGGGGAAGTACCACCGCCATACCTATTTTTAGTGCGAAGCATTTCTTACGTTTCGATAGAAGGGTGTGGTTGCCGGCACACTTTCACGTAAGGTAACCATCATAGTCCTCGGGAGTAGCAACGAATCTGTGATTGACTTCAGATGGAACCCATGTTCTGTATGAAATTGATTACAGATGCCCATGGGCGGCAGTGACCACTTACCATCAGGTGGACTGCATGCTCTTTTGCTACTTCAACCAAATAAAAAAAAAAAACTATGTTTCGTCAAAACAACAGCTGTTTACGTTTTTCACAATTATTATAAAGTTATTATTACAAAAAAGTAAAAGTAAAAGCCGAAAACGTAAAAGTGAAATATACATAACTAGTTGATCCGGCGAACTTCGTTCCGACTAAAAAACAAAAATCTAAAAACTATTTTGTCTATCACGGAACGCGTGTGCAACGTTCAATGTCTTATGTATTATCGGCTCTTTATTTCATATGCAAAATTAAATATCGTTCACATGAAACAAATTGGACGCCATTCCAAACCTATAGCATACCACAAACAGTCCAATAACACAAACAAGCACGCATGCTCGTTAAAAACTTCATTTTCACAAAAAAACACGGAATCCGCGAATCATTCGCCAGTCATTCTGCAAACTCTCTCATAAAGAAATCCTTTGTCCAACAGTGGGCTGATAATACCCGTTTTCTATCCGCGATGTAAAATGTGTATTTTTGATATTCGTTCTTTTGTTTTAAAAAAGAAAGTAGCGATGATTGAGTGAGCTTAGAAACAAGTGTACGGGTATTATTATGGCAATATTTCTGGTATTGTGTTGCAGACGTTTGAATGCCCTACTTATGCTATGGACTAGTATTTGCAAAGTACAATGTGTTCATTTCTACTGAGTAAAATTGTAAATGCTCTCTTACTGATATCTAAACAAAGTGCATAATATATTATTAGATTTATTAGATTATATTCCATTTAGATATAAATTAGTATTTATTTTTATCGTACCATATAACTATGTACTTTACCTGGTCGTAAATGGCCAATGCTACCCATAGATTTCCCTAAACAATTCCTAATATGATTAGAGTGAGGTTGGTCAATGCGTTGCTAGTTTTGAGGACTATTTTAAAATGATTAAGATAAGTAGGTAATTAGTCTTCAAAGCAGATCACAGTAGTGTTTATTCGGCTGTTTTTAGGCAAAAATTGGAGTGGCGCTGGTATAACGGATATATTCGCATTCTACCTTCTTTAACAAAAAAAAATATTATGCTATATATTTAAACACACGCTTTCTACACTCATAGCTCCACACTAGGATTTTCTCATGTGTCGTGGGTACCATGGATACACACAAAGACGAATATACAAACACCCAGACCCAAAACAGGAATCTCATTCAGATACCTGTCTAGCCGGGAATCGAACCCGGGACCCATTGCGCGTCAGACTGGTATGGTAACCGCTCGGCCCCGCGGGTCGTCAGTTATATTTATTGTTACGAAAGTTTATTTGCCTTGTTTTAGTCTTACAAAGGTTAAACCGTTTAACATACATTATATTGTTTTAATAACATGTCAAACATAATGTGAACAAAATAACTATCATGTTTTTTTATTAAATTACATAAAAATGACGCTAAATGCTATGTCATACGTTTTCGGAAAGTTGCATGATGTTTTTCAAAATTGTATGTTATGTATGACTTACCATTAATATGATTTTAGACACTTATCCGGTGAAAATTTGCCCGTGGCTCTCCGATTGATCTGAAAATAAGGAAAATGATTTTTAGATAAGATTTATAGAAATTTTTTTCGTAATACGCAATTATAATTAGCCTTAATTTATGATGAGTAATATTCTACGAGTATCTACTTATACATCTTTAATGTCACACTTTTATATGATTTTCATAGGTGTTAAGTATCTTTATAAAATGATGTTAAATTTATAGCAAATGACCATTATAAACTATGGACATCTGTAATCATACCCGGATTAGAATCTAATTAGAGTTTGGCCAAAAATGTTATTCTCTCCTTGAGAACTAAGCTGGAATGCCTTGGGGAAGTATGTCTCCCTTTCCACACCTTTCAGGCCAAAACCAAACAGCCTTTAGTACTGGCCTTTGCTTCCCATCTACGACATATGCTTGACAAATGACAGAAATTATGACGAATGAAGCAATCCACAAGTCGAAAATATGTAGGTGTTGTTATCGCTGAACTAGACAGACTAATCATACATACAAAAAAATCAAACCACACGCGTCCAAAACACCTTCTCTTCAGAAGTAGATAAAAAGCATCGAAAATCCTAATAAACAATCCTTATCGATAAGACGCATCGATAGGATCTATACGGGCCGCCACGTGCGATCGACCACCCGATGTGTGCGCGTGCGCATAGATCTATGCTTTTTGATTTTTTTGCCTAGCTTCCGATCTGTGTAATCTACGACCCGTATGAGGATTTGACTAGTTTTTTAAGTGCCAATCGTTTTTGTTTTTGTGGTTTGTTGACGTTTGTCTGTGGTAGAGACTTTACGATTCGACGAGGAATATGCCATCGTAACATATTTTTGTAAAGTAGAAGAAATTTTTGAAGTACTTAGTGCGTTTCTTTGCAAGAGTTTGAATGCTGGAGACCTAAATACAACCATCTTAATCATCTTCATCAATCGATTTAAATGCAATACATGTTGAATGTTACCCTAACATATGGATTATAAATATATGTTCAATCCCTTAAATTAAAGTCCATAATTTTAGTTTGATTAGAATTACAATACACAAACGAACAAACTTATATTATAAAAAAGAAACTTGTTACTACTTATTTATAGTCCTATTATTTTGTCCTATTATTATTTTGCATTCGGAATTTTCATTTTCACATCTATGAATATAGATTTATGAATGGCGTAAATAAAGAAAGGTGCGGACAGCATCAAGAGGAAGCACAAGCAATAAATCGCGTGTTAACATTATCGGTAACGAGCCCTTAAACCTTAAAAGGGCTCTACAAAGGATCTCCAGGTGTCGCGGGCGTGAGCTGAAGTGGCCAGTTGTTACTCTTTAAAAACGGAAGTAAGTACGTAATTTGGATGCTGATTTATTAATACATAAATATGAGCATCTGTTTGTGTTATTCTGTCGGTTTTTTTGAAGAACATTATTGGTATTTTTATCTATAGTGCAATGTAGAGATTCTTTTAACGCGAAATAACCTTTAGACTCTTAATATATTAAATTAAACTTTTAATATATATTTTTTTAACTACTTACTACTATAAACCTTTATTTTAAAATAATTTAGGCCCTTACTTTTAAAATCGTTTTAAAATTAACCTTTTTTCTCACTTTTTTAGTGTTTGTACCGAAATTTAATTGTCATTTGTATAGTAAAATACAATTAAATAAGAAATCACTGAAAGTAGACATTCAGTTCTGAGTCGTAGAAATCGTAAACACATTGTTAATTTTTTTCAAAAACTAGAGATCTTAGAGAAACCTTTACGTGCCAAATTACCCGAATCGTGGATAATACTTGTGCAAGTTGACAACAAAAAATCTATAGATTTTACGCAGATGTGACAATTGTTATCGATTTAACTTTTGACTTCCGAATATTTATTGGCTATGGTAAGCCTGTTTTAGATGAGTAATTTATTTATCTACGGTTGCAGTAATATTATTTTTTTAATTCTTTTGTTTTAAACATTGCCTTATGGGGATGAGGGATTTGGATGAAATGAGGTTACCATTTTTATTTTTACGTAGGAAACTTAGACTTTTGATGTAATTAATACCTCGTTTTTTCTTAAAAATCTTTAATACATATTTTAGGTGTTTATTATAAGGAATAGTCTAAACTACAAGCAGATAAAATATGGAGTTTATGTTATTAAAATGTTAATAAGTTATAATTTACAGATTTTTATATCGATATGTTTTTATGTAGTATTTAAGTAAAAGTCATGCTCAAAATTATATTTAGTCAACTGATTAAATATTTACTAGCCTTTTTGGTCGCAGTGAAACATTCGTCCCATTTAATTAGCATTCCTTCGCCAAATTTTAACGTCCACACATCCGGAAGAAATGATTCCAGTCACAAAAGCACTTCTCGCTCGCCATTAATATTTATTTGCAGTGACATGCGGGCATTTGAAGGAACCATTCTTAGAGCCCCTTAACCACAATAGAACAGTAGAATTGGTCTACTTGGCCCCAAATTACCAGTATCCCGCATCCTCGGTCCCCTGCTGATATGAATTAACTAGACAAGTTTTTTCGCAGAACCCATACCGGAAGTCAACTCAAAAAGATGTTTAATCGCTTCAAATGTCACTTTTCAAATTGACAACAGTAACACGATACTCCAATTAAGTATTTGTACTCCAATTTGTTATAAGTCAACGGAACGCCTTTACAAACTTGTAATGCTAAGTTCTTAAACGGTGCCAAATTATATGTTATTGAAGCGCTGAACAACCCTTCAGTGATCGTCATCAGACACTGCGACGATTCACCGCGACCTGTCAAAGCATAAAAATGTATCGCGTTTAGGGTGTGTCCACACGCCCACTTGCAAGACGTGTGACGTCACCGGAACTGACGTAAGGAGGTCGTCTCACCGGTCTTGAATGACACGCACACATTCCTGTGATGCACGTATAAGACGGTACATGTGTACGTATGAATGAACGTACGCTACGGTTGCGTAGTGCGGGACTTGAGCTACGGAGATTGGAGCGTCTAGTGGACAAACACATCATAGTCACTCAACTAATTGAAGTCAGTTGTTATGAAAGCGAATTAAAAGTTCTAGCGGCACTCGGAATGTCTAGTGAGCGAACATACGAAATTTACCCCTATAAAGTCTCACTTGACCGAACCTAGAACAATTGGAGTCGAAAAACGGTTCGTCATTTCCGAATTTTAATGAGCGAACACGTTACGATGAATGACAGGAGCATTGGACCCTGTGCCAATACCATAATACACCGGCAGATTGTGAAAGACTGTGGTTCTATTTTGACCCTTATTCCAAAGGTGTGTTTAGAATTAGTTGTGTAACGTCAGTATCGGTATGGGGATACCGAGGGGTCCGCGGGCAGGTGTGAGACCAGATGTCTTCAAATTGCTGTGCCATAAGGTACTGTATGGACACACCCTTACTTTTGTGGCGCTTGGCGTGTGCCAAGGTTTAATTTTATGCTTGATTACGAGTCGATTGGGGACTACTAATTAATGGTTACGAGATGAAGGACTCAGAAGTTATGAGTGCACTGTAGTTATAGGCACTTCTTAGTTACCGAGCTCGTTAAAATGTTTCTGAGATAAAATGTTTTTGTTTTGCAACAACTCAAGTGAATATCGGTGGATTTTTTAATAGGCACTAACAAAGATCTTGTCTTTTGATTAATTAACGTTTTCTTGCTTTACTTTAGCAATTTGTTATAAATACACAGAAAGAGTATCAATACTGAGCATTTCGGTTTTTTTTTAAATAATAAGGCAATTATTTATACACGTAATAAACATGAATCCATTTCGGCATAACATGTGTGATAGACTTCTATGTATTGACATAGAAGTACGCATAGACATACACATTTCAATATTTTACGTACCGAGGTTATCAAATATATGCGAAAAAATATGCGACTATGTACCTTATTGCTATTCAAACGCACTAATGAGTGTTTACTAAGCATTCCCCCAAAAGCAATACACATAGATATACCAACCAAAAATACCAGGATAACAGAATTGTACAGCACAGATGTCAGAAAGAGATAGAATACGTTCGTTTATTTCATTTTTATCCACACATTGTCTTCCTGTGTCCGGTGCAAGTAATCAAAGGCACAAAGCGATGACTTTTCGAGCCAGCCCTTCAGGCCTATGTCATATCTCCGTAATTGGCTTTCGATTTCGATACCTTTTGTTAGTCCCGATTGGTTTTATTCATATTTGTGGATATCTTCGTTAAATCTTGTCCGTAATTGAAAAGTTTTTTGCTCGCCTTTGGGTTTTACGGAAACGTATTTAAAGGTAGGGCTTCAAAACTGAATGCTGAATGAATAAACATTTCAGAAGATTCGTCTTTAGGTAAACTTGAAATTCAAATTTACATTTGACTTCATGGCATCTGTATCTCTTTAATCGTTTAATAATGTTAAGAAATGCAATGTAGGTCATGCTTCACTATTTTAAAAAGAAATAGAGCAGAAAATAAATACTAATAGGTGACGAAGAAAATATGTATAAAGACGTAGGTACTACATAAACTTAATTAACACGAAATTATAGTAACGTTAGAAAATATAATTAGGGAGGCTAGTAAACTAATACTTATCAGATACGTGAATAAAATCAATTCAGACCTTGAAATAGAAATAAATGATTTAAAATTTGTCAGTATATATAAAAATATGTAGAGGCTTAAATATGGTTCGTTTAAAAAACCTTACTATTTTGCCTACTTTTCCTTAATATTTACGTGAGTATTAACGGTATACTATTCCAATTACAATTTTCAATATATTAAGTGCAAAGCGCAAGAATCCCAATCCACGCTAAATCCAAAAATTTGAACGTAACCGTCGTACGCGCATGACGCTTCGACCCCCGCGAAAGGTGCGCGCTACACAGGGGTACCACCCCTATTATCTTTAACATTCGAAGTCTGTTTGCAAGATAAAGGCAAGGGGAGCTGGGGGGTGATTTTCTTTATTCTTCACCCGGATTTATTATTATTTTTTAGATATTATTACTGTGATTGTCGGGCGGCGCGTGCGCACATGTCCCGCCACCCTAATGAAAGCGTAATGCTCTTACTGTTTTTGTATTTACTCTTGGCTTTGTTCGGGGATTTGAAGGTTACTTTAGTGGTTCCTTGTTTCGGTTTTATTATTTAGCATTTTGTTATTAATGTTATTATATTTTGTATTCATTGCTTCAGTGTGTTACAACTCGTAAATGATGTGGTCACCTTATTATAATGCCTAAAATTTGAACGAATTCTAAAACATCTGGGTAAGATATGGCAGAAAAAATCTGCGTTTGTAAATCCAAAACGTAAAGGTGAATTGTAGAGTAACAAATTTAACTTTCATATTCTACAGATAAAGCCATTCTTATAATGAAAGGAAGAAGGGATAAAATGGCCTCCATCGTATTCCCATGGCGGCATTTTATATTGCCGACCAAAACACTTGTAAGAATCCATTGAATCCCTGTCATAAAGCATTAAGATCCATATCCGTTCGTTTCTTCAAATTGTAAAGATGCACTACACAGCTGATTCGATTGCACCTTAGTAAAAAAACTCAAACAGAACTGGTCTGTACATTCAGTCTTTAAAGTTCGAAATGGGTCGTTTCTTGAAATGTTCTTGCAAGGTATTCTAGTTCAAGAATGTGTATATATCTTTAAAGGAAAGTCAGTCTTAAGGCCTTTAAAATAAGGTAAGATCGCGTCGGTCCCGGCACGTGGAGATGCTATCACAGATGGTGTTTGATCCGGCGATTTAATGTGTTTTGTGGGCGTATCAAATGTCGCTCCGGTAAAAAAGTGGCGCCTGAGACAAAAAGTGAATTGTGTTTAAACTGGGCCAGGTGGATATCTCGGGACGAATCGTAAGAAGCCATATCATTTCCTTATGAATTTTAATACAGTATTGTGAATAGCAATACAGTATTGTGTATATCATATCTATTATTTTGATGTCTCGATTAGGTATTCATTCAAATAATTTACTTTTAGATATATTCTACGAGACATTTTACCTATTGAAGATATTTAAATTGTAAAATGCACTACAATGATTAAAAGAAAAGAAGTAACAAACTAAAAAAGTAATTTAGATTTTGAAAAAAAAAATCGTCAATGTTTTAGGTTAAAACTTCGATTAAAAATTTGTTTAATCGAAGTTTTAACCTAAAACATTGACGTAACACTCTCAGGGGCGAGTTTGATTGGTGTGTGTGTCACGCGTGTCTAAAGAATAAATATGATATGGTTATATTCAAATTGAGTGAGATCGTACCATCAAAAAGGGTTGTATAATCGCCGATACACTCTTATACACTCATTAAACTATAATAGATTTCATATTACTTAAAATAAATATATGAATTGAATGTGTATACCAAAAATAAATAAAAAAAACAAGGAGCAATTAATTACTACAAATAAAATAAATCATCTAAAATGGCCGTGTGAGTCCAGGTATCCAAAACACTGGCAGCATCTGAGCAGCATATGAGATAAAAATGAGACTTCTCGAGAAGGTTTATTATTGTCTTTTCTATATATTTTGGTCTTAACAAGTACTGACAAGGGTGGTTACTACACCAAAACCTGACTTTTCACGGTAGGCCTATAACCATCCCCAGCAGAAAACTTATGGGTTGATAAAAATAATAAATAAAAAAGCAATTAGTTCTTTTCCAATACTCTATTTCTTTCAATTTAAGTAGTAAATATTTTCTTTTTCCTTTTCGATAGCTTTCGACGGACCTGCCACTATTTTTATCATCTTAATTTCTCTCCCGTATCCAAAAAGTCTGCTTCAAAAATTGACATTTCCATCAATTACGTCACTGTCCTATCAGTGCAGTTCAATAAAATTCAAATGTAGAACGCATCGATCCAACATGGCGGTCATAATCCTCTTGATTCAGGATTTAGCTTTCGATTGAATAAGATATTTCGAAATAGTAAAGGAAATTATAATCAGTGGTTATTTCAGGACAGGAAAAATACATTTGCTATTTCTAAGTTCATTCCTCCAGGAACTTTTTGAGGTCCACTGCTAAAAGGGATGCTAGAGAGCACCAATACTCACCGCACCTGGCATTGTATGTGTGTTGCCGACCACATTAGGTGTTGATATTACTCAAGAAGATGGTGTTGCCTGTCTCTTGGATTTGATACCCTTACCGCCTCCTACGACATCTTCAAAAACGATGGAGTGGTGCAGTTTTGCGTTATAATAAGGCGTGAAACTTTATTACATCTTTAAATAATATAAGAGCAGTGATAGCCTAATGGTTGAAACTTGCCCTCTCGATCGGGAGGTCCGAGGTTCAAACCCAGGCACGCACCAATGATTTATGTGCGTATTAGAAATTAATTATCACTGCTTTTCGGTGAAGGAAAACATCGTGAGGAAACCTACACACCCGAGAGTTCTAAAAAAAACAAGTTCTCGGAGGTGTGTGAAGTCCACCAATTCGCACTTGGCCAGCGCGGTGGACTATGGCCTAAACTCTCTCATTCTGGGAGAAGACCCGTGCCCAGCAGTGGGACAATAATGGGTTGATGCGGAAATAATATAAGAACATAATTATTCCTTATAGCAACAGCACTCGCATTTAAAGGATGGTAAGGGAGATATACTAGACAGAGGCGTTCCAATCAAGACCTCAGTAGCAACCTCCTCAGATTGGGTTGGTTGGGGTACATAGAAGAAACTTTAAACTCTTTTTCTTTGTAACTTACCATCAGGTAGGTTTAATGTATTTAAAGCTGGTTAGCGAATAATAATACTTTTTGTTAATAAGTAGTTAAGTAAACCTTGTTGTTAACTGTTTGTTGACCCCAATAAAGTAAAAAAAGTAAAAGCCACACTAAACCTTGTGAATCCATGAGGATCGTTAGTTTCCAATAAGTAAAAATTTTATCTATATTCTTATACAAAATACAAAGTTCTACCCTTAGTGTTCTACCATCAGTGCAACAGCTTATAATATTCGTGATCGTAAAGAGTTCAATAAACATTGTACTTCAAGCGCATATCGATCACCCCTGTAGTAATCCTGTAGACGCACGCGCCCACTATACCTTTTGTTTTCCTCATGTTCCTAATAACAGAGGCATAAAGTTCAAATTCGAGCACTTTTGGATTCAACTTACTTGCCCCTCTGCCACCTTTGACCCTGCGCAAGAGCAGCTGCACGTAAGATGGCCACTAGGGGACGTCCCGATCGATATTTTCGCTTATCGAACAATAGGACGCTTAGTATCTTGGAGCTTTGCAAATTTTATGATGGCCATAATTTTGGTGGTTTTACTCATAAATGTTGTTGCTTCGTGGAAATTTGTTGTTTTTTCTTTTTTTATTATATACCTATTAATTGAGTTACAATCATTGAAGAAATCTTGAAGTAAAACATATTTAATCTACATCTCACCTGTTTAAATAACTTTAATTACTTCCGAGTAAAACGATATAAGAACGAGTTATTTAAATTTAAATATTCTAACTTTATCTAAAGAATCGATAAAGATGTTCTATTATTAAGAAATAATTTATTTCAATATAGTCAAAAGACAAATGAATCTCGATATCAGACACCTTTACCAAAACACACAAATTAAAAAAAAAACAACCATCGATCATCGCGAAACATCTTTCGCGAGCGCACGCGCCGCAGATGCGTTCTTAATTCAAATTGCGAACGTTGTCTATGGATGTAGAACATCTTTACTCTCTGGTGCAACCCCATATCGCATGTCATTAGTTGAATGGCAGCGATTTATATAAAAATAAATGCAAATTTATCGCTATATTGATATCACATCTGTCGCGTTCGATCGGTTACATCTGTATTCATCTTACGAGTTATTAATTTTGACAGTAGTTAAGAGGAACCTATTTTTTGGTATTAATAAATTTCCAGGTATTTTATGACACCAATTAGTTTATACAACTATTGTCAACAAATTTATAAAAGTATTCCTTGCCTGTAAATTAAAATTATTTTTTAAATTTGAAAGCTGTATACGATTTATTTTATTGCTTTAGTGAAATAAGAAAAAAGTAAAGTTAAAAAAAAACATTTTATAATGAAGCTAACTGAGGTAACCTCGATTTGGGTAACATTGAACATTTTTTACAATATTTGTGATATTATAATCTGTTTTATATTTATTGCACCTTGTTTTTATTAAATGAATAGTGTCCTTTTTAGCTGGTTTATTAATCTAACACAATAAATTTACGGAGAAAACAATTAAACTATCCACAATTACCCCTAAAACTCAAATTCAAAGTTATCCTTAGTTTTGGGTAACTTTGAATATAATTTTTTGAGGATATAAAATCCGTCATTAACCGAATATTTTAAGGTCTGAGTAAAATTAATTAACATATTTTTGTTAATTAAAACCAAATCAATAAAAAATACATTTATTTTGATATATAAATACAATAGACAACTTGGTCTTGCCATATGAATCAAGGTCGATCAATTTGGTGGTAAAATAAAATACTAGTTTTTTTTTGATTATTTATTCCATCCATCCATAGGATGGACGGAACGTCGGGTACCTTTGGAAGGTTTCCCCCTCGAAAACAAAAAAAAAAAAAGGATGGACGGAACATGGACATAACATAGGCCTCCCCTAAATGGCGCCACTCCAACCGGTCCTGTGTCCTCTGAATCCAACGGTTTCCCGCTGTCTTCTTCAGGTCACCGGTCCATCTGATAGGGGGGCGACCGGTACTCCTTTTGCCTAAACATGGTCGCCACTCGAGGACCTTTCTTCCCCATCGGTTATCGGTCCTACGAGCGATGTGGCGGCCCATTGCCACTTCAGCCTGCTAATTTTGAGAGCTATGTCGGTAAGCTTCGTTCGTCTACGGATTTCATCGTTGCGAATCATGTCTCGTAGCGAAATTCCGAGCATAACCCTCTCCATAGCACGCTGAGCGACCCTGAGCCTCCGAAAAAAATATTTTTTTATGATACAGGTAACTTTGAACCGTTCAAAGTTACCCATATAACATCCAATTTCGACGTCGTCAAAAGTTTAACAGTTTTACGCAATATTCAACATGGGATACGGATAGTACAGTTTCAAAATAATAATATACAATATACATTTTAAAGATAAACACCAAAACACACCTGTTTACGGTAAGTTTTATATTATAATTGCTATTTCAAAATGAAGCATCAAACTCTTGCAACAAGTTCACTACGGAAAAGGCGGTATTTTTTAAAATTATGACATTCACAGGTACCTTTTTTTACTTTCATTGCTATTACAACATTTTGGCAAACCATTTTACGCAGGTACGATATTGAAACAACAAGAAGTTTCCATGTAATAAATTAATATATTTTTTTCACAACTTTGTTCAAAGTTACACCGCTGTTCAATGTTACCCAAATTGATTGTACTTATAAAAATTATTGTTAAGTAACTGTGCATATTATGAACAGGGCTGTTGGCACCTTGCATCTCGTAAATAAGGCATATTTCAATTGTTATACTGCGAATAAGGCACGTTTACTTTCATACGAATATCCGAAGATTAAAAAGTATAAAATTAAAACAATATTTTTATGTAGCAGGTATGAAATATGGAGCTGAATTGGATATTTAAATACAAACGATAACGTAAATTATGCTAATAATCAATAATTACTAAATTTATTTTATTTATACGTGTTCTTAATTTAAATATATTTTTAAATCGTAATTTCTATTTCCCCAACTCTTGTTTTTACTTTTTATTTCCTTTTTTTCGTCAACGGATTAAGATAAAAATACAACTTCTATTTACTATTTTATACTGCATAATTATACTTACACAAATTAAACATACATTTACGATTTTCGAAAGCTTATACAGTTAGCGGACAAGGTGCGAACAGCCCATATTTGTACAGAACCCATGTGGTGCAGGCACGCGACATTCGAGTCTAAAGGTGCAATACACCCTTTCTCTATTATTACTCTCCACAATCGCCTGATCGACCCTAGAAAAGTGTTTAATGCTTAGGGTCTTAACAATTGATAGAATCTCGAACAATAGACAACCGTCCCCAACGAAACTATGAGTATAATCTTCATTTCTAATTCCAAATTTGAATAGTTTGCGACATTTGGCCCCTTATTGCGATTTGAAACTTTCTAATATGTTTACAAAATATCGAAAAGAAGGGAATGTTAGTCAAAATCTGTTATTTGCAATACTACAAATATAATTATTAAAACAATTTCTAAGAATTATTGTTTTCGAATGCATAAGTTTTAAAATACATATATCAATCAATAACCGCAAGAATTATCATAAGGTCATCTTGGGACTAGATTCATGGATGTTTTTTTTTCAATGTACTGTATTAAACTGTTGCTATTGATAATGCAACAACTTAAAAACTGTTATTTTTTCCTTTTTTTTCAATTCCGTATTTGAATTAATTTATTATTGATTATTAGTAATTTGGTACTATTGAATTGTTTTCTTTGGTTCATGGATGTTGCGAGACCTGATAATATAATTTTTATAATCGTAATTAACTTATAAGTTTTATCAGGTTATAAACAATGAGACGATAGTAGCATATATATTTATAATTTACATTTATGTCTAAGTTCTTTTCACGTCTTTGCCCATTCCAGTCACGTCTATCATTATGATCTAATCTAGGCTAAATTATGTGCTTGTCAAATTTCATCGAAATCCGTCGAGTAACCAATGTAGGTAACCAGTGGAAACTTCACTGATCTTAGTATTAATTTTACTGTGTTGTTTAATATTATGTAATGGTTTGTTTCCCAAATAAAATAAAATAAATAAAGTAGCTTTTACGTGAAAGAATAATTTTCGCATTTAAAATATAAATAAGAATAAGATACGGTAACTTTTTATATCAAATACAATCTTAAACGCCAAAGGCAGGTAGTAATCGATCTTTCGTATTTCTCCTCTCCACTCCATTCAAAGGTACATCCTTTTCAATTAATCGTTTAAACTCCCGATTTCGTATCAAAAGCAATCAAACTGGCAAAAAATCTCGACCGAAGACATGCGGGCAACATATGCCAAAGCAAGGTGGTTGGAGTTTCGACAAAGAACTCTTTCTTTGGCGAAAGGTGCGAATTTTGAAGTAGGTCACCTTTTTGCTAGTCATATTCGGGATAATGTTTATTATCTATTTTACCTGTACTTTTACACATGGCGGTTTGTAAGTGAAAGGCACGTGTGATAACATTAGTAATTTATGACTAATGTCTTGTAGAGAACTTCTTGCAACTGCTGACAGTTATCGTTAACTCATTATTGTCCCACTGCTGGGCACGGGTCTTCTCTCAGATAAGAGAGTTTAGGCCATAGTCCACCGCGCTGGCCAAGACTGCTGACGTTGAAGTCGTTGAAGTTGAAGAAGTTGGTAAGTAGTAATCCAAAACTTCTCAACAATGTAAATGTGCCGTATCCTTTCTTCGAAGGTAGAACACTATGCTGCTCGGCTTTGGCTGTTTCACCACCATACACACTTCTTGCTTATGATAGCAATGTCAGCAGTCGTGGGTTCCACGGCATAGGCTTAGTGTAACTTCTTTTTCAGTCCCCATTGATATAATTATGTTATTTTGTTTTTTTTTTTTTTAATTTATTTCGTGAGTCTGGTAACGTTACTGATACGTTTTATTTCTTTTTTATTGTTTTATGTTTAGCGGATTTTTTTTCGAATATTCTTATTTTTAACCTTAATAATTTATTTTTACTTTAGATTTATGTGCCTATTCTGTTGTTGTATCGATGGACCGAAATAAATGTTTTTTTTTTCTTTCAATGTTAAGTCCCGTATTCGGGTTTGAAGGGAAGCTTCATCCGCGGTTTTCTAACACAATCCTCTGGAACAGTCATGTGTGGTTGACCTCAAGTAAGTTTCTTATCTTATTTAGGGTTGATCACAGGTTGCTTTGCAAAAAATAAGGAGTCTCCTTAAATTTATGCTATTTTATGTACCACCTACCTCGTTCTAAGTAGTATCTACATACATTCAGACTCACGTATGGAGCTATCGTCAGATTTTTCCGAACTAGTTTTGTCACTACACCTAAGAGGCTTACTCCCATCTCCTCATCTTACCGGAAATATGCACCTTATATCTACTGTTAACTTGATTTATTTATGGATATCTTGAAATAACAAGTACAATAGTTTAATATAGTTATGTATTTGGATATTCGCGCGAACCTTATAAATATTTACAAATTAGAAGTTCAATTTTTTAAATACAATTTTGTTAGCTTATAAAATTTCACGTCCAAATATATAAGTTGAAACTATACGTAACATGTTAGTGATTTTTAACCGACTTCCCAAAGGAAAGAGGTTATCTATTCGTCATGTATATATATATATATTTTTAACATATTAAAATTAATAAAAATAAGGTAATGCCGCCAGTGTTTTGGGAACTCACACACGGCAATTTTAGATGGCTTGTTTTATTTATAATAATAATTTCCTTTCTGTTATTTATTTTTAAGTTTAGTTTTTATTTCGTCTAGTTTATGGTATCTAATTTTTTTTATTTACTTTTTTTTTATAAAAATAATATGAGGACAGATAAAAGTAAAGAGGCTATAGTTTCTATCATAAGTCATTATGACATACGATAAGTAATGTCTTTTTTTGACGTTTTTATTGCTTCTCTATCATGAGGTTTGTGTTAATTTAAATACTAGAGTAATGGAACATTATGAGATTTGAAGGTGGTAGAACCAGTGTAATTCGCCCGGGGAAGTACCATCGCCACACCTATTTCTAGCGTGTCGCATTTCTTGCATTTCGATGGAAGGGTGTGGTTGCCGGCACACCGGCCGGTTTTATATGAGGCGACCATCATAGTCTTGGGAGTAGCGACGCATATCTGTGATTGACTTGAGATGGAACCCATGTTCTGTATGAAGTTGATTACAGATGTCCATGGGCACCAATGCCATCAAGTGGACTGCATGCTCGTTTGCTACTTCAGTCAGATAAAAAAAATCCACTAGATATAATCGTGAGTATAAACCGGTTCAACTAAGAAGTAATAATTATATCAATCTTTATATCTCTTAGTATAAGCAAATACATCATTAGTTCCAGCAATAAAATGCCACTGAAGGGCAAGGACGAATATATGATTTATGTCACTATGCTAAATCTGCATGATGGAAAATAAGGTAGAATTTATGGTATAAAAATATTTTTTGTAAAAATCTTGTGACAGAGGTACCAAATGTTTTTACGGTAAATTCGATGAATTTTGAACTCTTATTATATAACATTAAAAACGATGTAAAGTTGGAATGAATTTTAGATGTTTATATGTTGAGGGGTTGATGCACAAAACACATGACATTTGGTACGGTTTAAACGCTGGTTGAAGGGTTGTTAAGGCTTTAAATTGCAACATTTTTGTTACTTAATCGTTTGAGTGTAGATTAGTGGGGATGGAAAGTTTTTTTTAACTTTATTTATATTATCATCATCGTCAGTCTGATAGAAAGAGCTGCTCACAAAAATGCATTTGGTAGAATACATATTGCTTTGACAGCAATATATGTATATAGAGGACTCACACGTAGGTATATCAATTTCCTCCGAACATTTCCTTTGACCAAAAAGTAACTGTTAATAATTTTAAAATAAATGAAATATGTTATAAAATTCTCAAATATGTTTCAAAAAAACGTTTAATAAACACTGAAACGAAACAAAGTTCCAAGTATTTTTTTTCCTGTTAAAAACGGCAATAATTACAAAGTTACAAAAAACTCTTATATACAAACTTCTGCAACTAATCACCAGGATAATGTCTGAGGTACATTATGACTCTAAGTGACCCAATAATATACCGTGAACCTGAACCCGGCAATACAGAAGTGACATCGTGAAAGTCGCTGTTCTGTTCACCAATAAAATAACATAAATCACATCGCCCCATTCAATTACAACGCATACATACTATCTGGTTTGGTTCAAGTAAGAGGATAGAGCGGAGATGGAAGCGAGAGCGGAAATTCATTATTTGAACAGAAACTGCATTTAGCGCAGAACAGATTGTAAGACTAGTTTACTAAGTTCTACAAATTTAAAAATTAGTCATTTGAAAATTGAAGCATTGCTTTAGAACCAATGCATTTTTTCCCACTTTTTATTATAATTTGTAATATACTAGTGACATTAAAATATTTGAAAATAGCCTTTTATTTTTACGTCAATAATCTATTATTTAGCTCCTAATATTTCTTAAACGCTCACTTTACCTCGTTTTAGATAAAATAATTCATGCTTTATAATCTATTTAAGTTGTAAAAGTGGCAAAAAATATCGTTTCAATTAATTTTCCTGTATTAAATTTCGATCACTATTAAAAAGGCTCACCGCTGGCAGCTTATAACTTGTACCGCACATTCACTCGCACAAGACAGGAAGCGGTGAGTACACAAGCCGCTCACAAAAGAGATGAGCGGAAAACATATAATTACGCTATCATATAACGGAACTAGGCAGATACGTCGCGATACGGAAACGGACAAGTGGCTCATGCTTCCTTTGCGGATTGTGTGTCGCTTTAGCACAGGTGAAACAGGGGCTTTTTATTATCCTTTAAACAGGTTTCTTTTTATATGTAAATAGTATGAATTTGGCATTCAAACCGTTTATTTTCAGTCTAATAGAGCAAGCATTTTCCTTCCCGATCTTAATTGTCACTGTAACTATTTATAGGTTGTTATTTCTCGACGGCCTTCGAATCCAAATGCAATATATCATAGCATATTAGAAGCCTTTTTAGGCCCATTTTGGGTTTATAGCACGTGCTAAAGAAATATACATGTAAACACATAGGTACGCTTGAAAAACACGGTCCTCCTTCTGATGTAGTCGGGTAGTACAAACATTTACAAATCACCAAACATGTTCTAGCTTTAGTAATTTAAGTTGTACTATTATTATTCCGGAGTTAGTCTTTTCTATTATATTTTAAAATACTTTAACCGTATTGTGTGATATAGAATATAAAGAAGATGGTAAAAAGTCAATGATAGTTTTAAAATGATTACACCGTCTGATAAATTGTTGAAAGAATTTGATCGGATGTCCGCTGTCATTATGGTCATTATATCACGAGGCCGCTGTAGTAAGGTCAAGTTAAAAAGAAAGTATATAAAAATTAAAAAAAGTTGTTTTAAAGAGTCCTGTAAGTTCAAATAACTAAATATGAAAACGTCGACCGTCTATTCCTGAAACCCTAATGTATTAAAAGAAATATTGTAAAATATAAATAATAAAATTCAATATTTTAGATCTTTAATAAAAAAAGTTAAAAATTAAAAAAGCGAATACATAATTTTTTTATTGAACATAAAAGTATGTTAAAACCTACCATTTTCCATTTGTGGTGAGTACAAAACCTTAGTGCGTGACTGAAGGCGGCGGAAGTGGCGCCTCGTCAAGCGTTTCCGTGCGCTATGCCGCCGTGTTTCCGGCAACATTATCGCGATTTCCTTTACAAATATTTAATCAATATGACATATACAAAATAAATACATGCATCAACATGTAAACCCGTAATTTAATTACAGATATATTGTGTTATTACAAGAAAACTCTTTTTTTTTGGAGAACTGTTATAAAAAATATATAAAAAAAAACAAAAAAATATTTTTTTTTCATCATAAAAATACGTCACGTCAAAAAACTCCATTTTCCACTTGCGACACATACAAAACCTCAGTGCGTGACTGAAGGCGGCGGAAGTGGCGCCTCGTCAAGCGTTTCCGTGCGCTATGCCGCCGTGTTTCCGGCAACATTATCGCGATTTCGTTTATAAAGATTTAATCATTAGTCCCCTTTGGTATGTGATTTGCTAAACAGGTGTGCAATCCACCTGATGTAATTTGCTAGGAATAAATAATTGTAGTTTGTGATATCAACCGCTTGTTCCCCGTCATAATAACGAGTTAATTCAACGCTTATATGATTATGTGCACGATTTGTAAGTAAAATACGAAACCTGTTTTTTATTTATGAAAATTTGTTAACTTGACATATTTCTCTGGAAATTGGACATTCGTTTAAAGAAGAAAGACTTTATGTGCTTAAAATATATTAAATTCTGATTACTCAGCCAAAAGACGAATTTATAGGTAGGTAATTCATAAAATTAATGTCGTGTTATATGCCGTATTATACCGCTAAATGTCGTGTTATACCACTAAACCTCAAAATATAGTAAGGATAAATAGGTAAACAAAAAATAGATAAATTTTACTAGCAACAATGGCTGATACAGTAAATAAATAAAGACACAGGAAAAAAATGTGTGGAATTGTACCATAGTTACTAATGCCTACAGAAAATAAAGACAAAATTCTATTAGCTGATACTTAGATTAATTTCTCGCCATCGGCTTATTTGTAAACTTTTTTTGTAATTTTATCTATTCTAGTCGTTCCGGACTCTATTTGCTTATAAACTATAATATGTTTTGTAAATTTAAATATTCTAAATTATTAAATGGATTCAATATCACTCATTACTATGTTAATTCATTCATTGTCTAGCTATTATTGTCTATTTCTGGTTTGTAACAAACAATGTTAAGCGTTACCTACTCTATTCTGGTTTGTAGAGTGTGCTAAGATAACAGATATGTGAGACAATCCAACTCGAGGGGCAGAAATGAATTCACATGTCAATACGAACTTGACTATTTTTGATTCCGTGAAACGAATTGTATTTACACATTTATAATAGACTAGTTGACCCGGGCGAACTTCGTTCCTCCTAAGAATACGACATCACAGCCCTAAAATTAGCACTATTTCTCCACTATATTATGCATTTATTGTACATAAAAACCTTCCTCTTGAATCACTCTATCTATTAAAACAAACTACATTAAAATCCGTAGCCTAGTTTTAAGATCTAAGCGTACATAGGGACAGGCAGAGAAGCGACTTTGTTTTACATTATGTAGTGATATCATAAGAAAACACTAAAAGCGAACTTACTGTTCAGTTATTATCAGTCAGGGACATTATCTATTAAACGACTTTATGTGTGACTTAAATGTATACTTACTTAATTACTAATATTGTATTGTCAAATTTCTGAAAATGTGTATCGTCAGAATGAGAATGAAGTTAAGAATGTCTACACAAATGAACTACACAAAATTAGTCGAAGGCAGAGACGAATTTTACAAACGTGTGTAGGTTTAGAATTCTTTAAGTTTCAAAATCTTAAAATCAAATCCCATAAGATATATTTGTAAAAAATTCAAATCAGCTAATATAAATTTTGCATATGCGGTATATGATGGGATGAATACAATGTAAGACAATGCACATCTTCATAGACATTTCTGAAATACGCTAGATAAGTAAAACAAAACAAGTCGGGAAGAGGTTTCTCGTCAACAATCCTAATTTGAAAAGCCGTCCTTTTTCAAACAATCGCGACATATTAAAAAATATGGAATCAAAAGCAGGTGCACTTTAAAAATAGGTAAGAATAGGTTTACATGGAGCACAATAACACAATCGTGGCACTCAGACAAAACAAAACATTGTAGATACAAGTAGCGTAGCCACAGATCGTCCTCAAATCGAAAACAAAAGGAGAAAAATGGAATGGAATGAACAATCCGAAACATACGAAAGCGCATCGAGTGTCTAAATTCGAGTGCGCGTTTTGTCGCTAATATGGAACCGAACAAAAACCCAATTCAATTCGTTACCTTGAATAAATGAATGAGTGCAGATTCAATACACAGTTTTTATATAGGTATCGTGCGGATTTTTACATGCTCTCAGATAACTAATTATTTCATGAGGGCTTGTTTTGCCGTTGTTGCGTCCATTGTGCCATTCGGTTTTTGAGATTCTTCTAATGGGACGAATCTTTTATTTTCAGCCGAATTTGAGTCGTTTGTTTTGTTATAATTACCAACATGTCCTCATGCTAAGTATATGGATTTTAAAGCAGCTTCAATTTCCACGCTCAATACGTGAGTGCTGTTCAGTAGTCAAAGGGCGAATAGTTCCAAGCGCACTGCGATAATAATATGATCTTTAGTTTTAATTAATTAAGACTGTGGCATGACATGAAAGCATAATCTAAACCGAAATAGGTTAAACAAAGGTAACGTCTCTTGTCAGAGCGCCGTCAAGCCATCCGTATTCGTGGTTCGTGGCTCGTAGCTGAACGCCGAGCGCCGAGCTCTGAGCGCCGAGCTGAGCTCTGAGCTCAAACGAGCCAACCGGCTAATGCGGCCGCATCTGCTACGTAATGAGCTACTCAAGTACACCCTAACTTGTTTACATTGTTTCTTTATTGTGTTTTTTACCCGCCTCTTTCTTTCCTATGGCTGTATCATTTTTTCCCCGCAATAAAACGAAATCTAGCCGAGTCTTTGTCTTTTACCCGATTTATTTTTAATTAGACGAAGTTCTGATGCTTCCCGTGTCGAGATTTAATATCCGACGTGTGTTGGATTTTTTCGTGTCTTCGCGTTATCTTTTAAACGTGGTGTTATAATTACATGGTCTTTTCTCTGCCTCCATTGTAAGAAATTCATTGTAGGTTTTCGAGAACGTTCAAATGTGGAAATTCAGTGCTGAAAAGATTGCATGAAAAGTTTACATTTGCATTTTATTTTAATTGTAAACGACTCCGCTGCAAATGTAAATTTAAAACGAAAATTTCTTAGAATTCGTGGTACTTTTTCTTTTGTTAACTCTAGAATAGTAGTAACATAATCTGGGCTTTGACACAGAAGATTTTTTGTTTTATAATACCTACTACAGATTTTTTTGAAATGCATAGAATCTGCATACAAATGCTGTGGAACCTGTGGACATTTGTAATGAACTTCTAATAAAAGTATTTTACTAGATAAAGCCGTCTCGAGTAAACAAAGATCTGCGTAACGCAGCCGTCACTATATCGATAGAGACCGATTTCGATCCTAGAAAATAGTTTAAATAATGTATTTAGATTACAATTTTGGGTTCTTCTTGTTTTTAGGACCTAGGGACTCATAGAGTACGTACAAAGAAGTGCGTTTTAAATATATTGCATCCTTTAACATTACTTTAAGTTCTCATAGCGATCACGCCAAAACACATGTAGTGGTAATGCCAACCCATTATTGTCTCACTGCTGGGCACGGGTCTTCTCTCAGAATGAGAGAGTTTTTAGGCCATAGGCGAATTGGTGGACAAAACACATGAGTGTCATACTAATATTATATAGAGCGGATGCATTAAAGAGTTTACCACCTTTAAATCGAAAAGGCTAACTACTATTCAATTTAAAAGTGGTAAATTTTGCTACTTACCCAAATACACTAAGTCTTGCGAAATGATAAATAACAATATAAAAAAGATAAAACGATACTGAACTGTTTTGTCTTACCATATTCGCTTATAGACATGGTACCATTCTTTGATGCGTATACAACTAGTCCTTTCATCGTCCATCACTTACACGCCTTAGCGAGCTACAATTATTTCTTACAAACAGACTAACATTTTTAATAAAGCCAAGCAATTACGGCTCGCAGCGTCACAATCCATATGAGCTAAAAGTTTCCCGGGCCCGGTACAGTTGGTAACAAAAGTGCGGTACACTCGCCAACAAAGCGGCTAATCATCTCGTATGTGCGTGGCCTCGTTTCGCGCATTGTCTGCTCCCTGATTAAGAGGATTGTCTCCACCGTTCCTCGAATATTAAAAGCTTGTCTTCTCGATCCGCAAATAGTGCAGCGCTTTTCAAAGGCGCGGTCTTAGTTGGAGTGAATTGAATGAACGTATCAAAGCCGCGGTCTTGGTTGGAATTGAATGCGACTTGGTTGGAGTCCAAATTGATATCAACTGTTAAGTTCTCGTACGATGGTATTGTTATTTAGTTGTGCTAAATGATGTAGCAATGAAGATTTGATGTTAAATTTTAAAAAAGTTGAAATAAGTATTACAAAACTTAGTACATATAAGTTAGAAATTTATCCTTAAACATTTATTATAAGCTTTAAATGGGTTTCTTTTTTAATCATCCAAGAAGCTATTGGTACTATCTTGAGCGGTTTCAAATTTTACGAAATTTAGCATTGTAATTAAATAATAGCAAGAACATAATTATAATAAAGTAATTTACGTAAATTGGGTTTATTGAAACTAAAAATTGAGGTATGTAATCAATAAAAAAGTGACGTTCAGTGGTGAGACTAGACTGACCACGAAACAAAGCTGGAAACAGATTGGCAGAACCGAATGACCCTAAGTTAATTTGATTAGTATCAATTATTTAGGTTTATAATCAATCAAGTGTATTGATTGAGATAGTTTAGAAAAACGATGATGAATTCCCCAGTAGAACCCCCAAATCACTTAAAGGTTTGAGAAGCGCTGGCCTAGGAATTTTGCGCTCACAATTCGCGCTAGATAATGCGTAAAATGTGCCGCAACGTGAAACTTTCGCGCCGCTGTTTTGTTTCTATTATTGTGCCTTTTTGTGCGGCTTTGCCTTTTTGTACGATCTTGATATAGATGCTGCGGTGACGTAATAGATGCTTTTTTTCTCTGCTTCAAATAGCTTTATTGTCGCTTCGTGTCAGTGTATGTACAAGTGGAGGTTTTGTGTTTAGATTTTGGTTACGGATAATGTATTGGAATTTACAGTTTACTATACATATAGCTTATAACCTTTGGTTTTAGTGACGGAAACATGTTTAAAACAAGGGTAAGATGTTTAAGTGTAACTTTTTCTTAAACACTTTTACTAATGCAATCTTACTTACAGATCATGTTTTTAAAATCGTCCAACTCATGTGTTATTGATAAAAAATATTAAATCATTAAAAGGTATAACCCTCTCTCTGAGGATCTGACGATCTCTTAGAGGGATTTAGAAAGTTGAGAGGGATTCGATCTGATATTATTTATAGGTAAGTTTACTTTCACCGGAAGTTTATTTAATTAAATCAACTTAAAAGAAAGTGCAACCTATTAATATATGACAAGCAAGTTTCTTATCTAGATTATTAGTATATTTGGTAATATGATAAAAAAATAGCAACGTGGTTGCCGGCACACCAAGCATGCCATATATGAGGTGACCGTCTTAGTCTTCGGGAGTAGAGACGCATCTGTGATTGACTTCAGATAGGACCCCATGTTCTGTATAAAGTTGTTTACAGATGTCCATGAGCGGCAGTGACCACTTACCATTAGGTGAACTACATGCTTGATTGCTACTTCAATCTTATAAGGTGATAGAGTCAATAAGGCAGATGCCACCACTATACAACACAATTTCTAGCGTAAGGCAATTCTTGCATTTTGATTGAAAGATGTGGTTGTTTCCTTACTATCATATGAGGCGACTATCTTAGTCCTACGCATCCTAGGGAATGGCAACGCATTTGTTACAGACTTCAAACAAAAGCCTAGTTCTAGATGAAGTTCCATGCAGATGTCATGAGCGGTAATGATTATTCACTATCAGGTGGACTGTACGCTCGTTTATTACTTCAATTTGATAAAAAAATGTGAATATGGTAATAATAGTTAGTATTTAAATGACATAGATCGTCGTCAACCCATTATTGTCCCACTGCTGGCCTAGAATACCCGTGGTATTCTCTCAGAAAGACAGTGTTATAGGCCATAGTCCACTGCGCTGGCCAAGTGAAGATTCATACACCTCCGAGAACTTTTTATTTTTAAAGAACTCTCGGGTGTGTAGATGTCGTCACGATGTTTTCCTTCACCGAAAAGCAGTGATAATTAATTTCTAATACGCACATAATTTTAGAAAAATGAGTGGTGCCTACCTGGGTTTGAACCTCAACCTCCCGATCGTGAGAGGCTATCACTGCTCTTACGATAATATACTGGACGCTAATATATCATCATGTTAATCAATTGAATATTATAATAAGTGGAACCTTGACACTCAAAATAAAAACAAGAGGGCTCAAGTGCAAATTGAAGCAATTGGGTGAGACGCCGGCCCCTTATAGGGGCTCGGACTCGAGAGAGGAAATCTTGTAAGACTTGAGTATTAAGATAAACGTCGTGTAGGGTTGTCGATATCCGGATAATAAAATATTGTAATTGTTTTTTATCTGACTGAAGTAGCAAACGAGCATGCAGTCCACCTGATGGTAAGTGGTCACTGCCGTCCATGGACATCTGTAATCAACTTCATTTTCAAACTAAGTGATGATTTATTGTAACAGGTTGCTCTCTCACCGTTATACATGTGCACACTCAACCAGGCTTTGTTGATTGAAAAGCAGTGAAACTTATGGCTCTTAGAGATTACTCTACCTATTCTGTTATATTTATTTATTTTAAAAGGCTTAGGTCTTATCTTTTCAGTTTATATTTATGCATGATTGATCATAGCCTCATGCAATCATTACTTTTCAGTCCTTATTATTAAAGCACATTACCGACATATGGAATTCTAGGATGTCAACAAAATTAAGCGATAATAGCTTTAAAGGCTGGTACAGTGGCAAATCTTCATAGACCATGGAGATTAAATCAAAGATACTTTTTTAAAGTCTATGAACAACATTGGTTGTCTTCTATTATTTGGTCAAGCTACATATTTAAGCTATTATTACTATTATCGTTTATTTTACTTTTTTATGTAAAACAAACAAATTATCTGTAAATAACACCTCATAAATTACCTCCTATAATTTTCAATTTCCAAAACAAATCACCCAGCGTGTAAACGCCATTCCGGTAGCCGACAGTCACGCTAACAAATGACCGCACAATCGCGTGACGCCCCTGCCCAAATGTCTTAAGACCTCGTATTTCTCGAGCAAACACCGGTAATAGGATAAGGGCTTACACATTGTGAGTTAGGAAGCGTCGTTTCTATACAAACAACTATATTGTACACCAAAATCAGATATAAAAACAACAAATAATAAAGGACACATAAAGAGAGGTACAAGAGGCGGTCTCATCACTAAAATAGCGATCTCTTCCAGGTTGTCTGGTTAGGTTAGGTTAGGTTAGAAATACCTCAGACGCAAGAGAGAGTAGGATATACAAACTAATAATATATAATGAAAGAGCAAAACTTACACTGCCAACCACTTTTCCCTTTTAATGTCCACTGCTGAACATAGGCCTCCCCTAAATGGCCAGGGCCTAAGGCCTAAGGGCCAGTCCTGTTCCGTCTGAATCCTACGATTTCCCGCTATTTTCTTCAGGTAATCGGTCTACTTACACTGAACTTGATTGTAATTGGCTGCTGCCCATTTTTGCATTTGTATGGTATGAAACATGATTACGTGACTTACGACCAATATACTCCTGACCTGAGGAATAGCAACGTACGGAGAGTCACATGTCCATTGAACGCAGCAGATATTTACCATCAGATGGACGACATGCTCTTTTGATCGTTATGAAAAAATGCATGGTATCGAAATTCCTATATCGAAAGCTATGTCACATTGCTTCTTATAGCTGACTCGACTTTACCACGCCCTGCAACTCAAATGTCAATAGGACTCGATTTAGCTATGATTAGACTTAAATAGATGCAGAGGTAATGCCCCGGGAATAGAGGTGGAATAAGACTATCGGTGACACGGAACGCTAAACGTTAATAGATGTATAGCATAAAAAACGACACATAAAAGACGGCTTTTAAACCACTTTGAGGCATAAGCGCTTAACTATAAGTTATTTTAGTTAATTTTGACACATGAACATTATTTAAAAAAAAACAAAATTATTTTTATAATGTTAATTTACTACATTTCTGTTAAGAATAATAAGTTAAGCAAATAATTACGATATTTTTATTTGAAGTACAAAACGCTTTCGCTCTATTACTTAGCGCACGACTTAACCCTTAAGTGGTGTTTTCTGCTCAGAGGAGCGCGACATGTGCATCTTAAACACAAGCCGTGGGAGGGTTAGTTCTACTCGATATGATGCTTTGGTGATTAGGTATGCCCTCCATCGAATGATTTTTTTCATATTTTATTTTGGTATCTTTTGATATCTTTAATACGTTGTCCCACTGCTGGGCACGAGTCTTCTCTCAGAATAAGAGTTTTAGGCCACAGTCCATCGCGCTGGTCGATTGAGGATTGACGGACTTTACACACCTTGAAGATTTTTTTAGTATGTCTCGGGTGTACAGTTGGCCTCACGATGTTTTCCTTCGCTATAAAGCAGTGATAATTATTTTCCAATACACACATTATTTAAAAAAAAATATTGATGCCTGGGATTCGAACCTCGGATTCCCTATTGAAAGGTCAAGTTCCAATTCTTTATCATCACTGTCTTTTGAAGATATTGATTAAACATGATAAATTAATGGTAGTTAAATATTACGTAGAAGTTTTTAGAAAATCTCAATGAAACAAAGCCAGGCAAAGCAAATGCCACGAAAGGTGTTTGATTTCACGGTGCGCACGCGCACAAATCTGACATATGTTCCGTTTAAGTGGGACCAACATTCGTTTAAACATTTGCAACAAAAAAGAGACAAGCGTGAGCAGTCCATGCGTTGAGGATTCCGTCTCTAATCAACTCTACGTGCTCAATTTTAATGACCAATATTAAAACATGTATTGTAACTTTGTGTCATGTAATAATTATGATGAAATGGAAAAAACTAATCATTTTTTCTTATATCATTCAAGAATTTCAAATTTTCAATGTGGTAGTCTGCTTACTAATAAAATATCGTAATTTAGTGCCATAATTTTAAACATTTGTACCCTTTATGTTAGTATGGTTATATTAAATATATGTTTTGTGTATTCGATGAATTGAAAAGATACGCCAAAACTTTTGCAAAATAAATGAAATATTCGAGAGATACACAGACGAACAATAAATGCTTACTCTTCTACAAGATTTTGTTTTTTTATTTAGGTGTACGGATCTCCAAAAACGATCCACGCCAAGGTGTGTTATCTATGACTTTGCAAACTACCGCCAAACAGCTTTTGCATGTTTTTGCTCCTTTTTTATTTTTTTTTATCTATCACTTTGTTTACTTTAATAGCTTCCGAACAGCAGAATCAACAGCCATTTTTTTGTACGATCTATTTTTGTTTAACCCTTTAACTTCCGATAGTTTAACATGTGTCACGATTTTTTTATTAAAAAGTAACGATAAAAATTTTTCGCCAACACTAAAGACCTTAATTATTTTTTTACTTTTATATGTAAACATACGATGGTTAAAAAGCAACAAATTATAAGTAGATATAGCTCTTATGCTTTTTATTTTTATATTATTAATCTACGACATTTCTAGGCTCTATGTAGTTAAAAAACCTTATTCGATTATTGGTTATTACCTGCCAGTCATTCTAATAACATATTAATTGAAAGTTTAACGTCTAGAGAGTTCCGGGTTCAATAACGATCAGGCATATATAACCCGTGCCCACCAGTGGAACAATAATGGGTTGACGAGATTATATAGAAACAGTTAAATCAATATTTTGAATTATTCTGGGTATTCAATGTACCTACATATATACATGGCTACCTATAGTTTAGGAATACTAGTATCAGCGTACACATAATTTCATAAATAATAATGATTTTGCATTATTTTATAACCTTTGTTCGTCGCACTCAAATCTTACCGAGACATAAACACAGCTTAGATAAGTCAATACGCCCACAGTTTCTATCAGTATCACATTTCTATATCCCATGTTGATATTCCAAACAGGAACACATTGCGCCAACAGAAGGCACTTTGGAGGGCGATGAACTTCGTTTTTTATGACGTTGATTCGTTATCTTTATTCTTGTTTGGCCATTTATATTTTTTACAAGATTTTTTAACTGCGCACTTTTCTCTCAGAAAGGAAAGGGTTAAACTTTGGGCCATATTATGTTGTCCAAGAGATAGTACGGATAGGTGGATTTCAGACTCCAATGAGAACTCATTTTACAGAATTTATTAAGATTAAAGATTAATATTTTTATGCGCCAAGATTAAACGTCTAGGTATGTATACATATACTTTCGTTCGATGTTTTCTTCAGGATTAAGTTAATAATAATTAACTTATAATATGCACATTGGTACTAAAATTATAGGCACATGTAGGAGAATCAAACCCTAGCCCTCTAACGTAGACTGAAGTTACAATTATTACTTTTTAATTTTTTTATATAATTTCCACTTTAGCGATTTGTTTGAAATACTTTTGTAAATATATAAATTTTATAAATTCTCATGTACCTAATATTCTTTTATAAATGATATATTTTAAAAAGGTATCATATAATATAGATTCAAACTACCTCGCTAGATTAGCTAGAGCTATTTAATCCTATATATTAATATAAGAATAATTGGTTATTTTTGATATAATTACAAAATTATACCTCCAGACATTATTAAATATATGTCCCTCTGTTATGATATCATTTTCCCTTTAAATGAAACTTAGTAGTTATAACTACTTTTTCTGCGTTCTCCAAACTTTTTTGCAAATATATGTAATTTAAAGATACTTAATTTTTATTATTTACTATTTTTATAATCTGTACAATTTTTACACTAACCCGCAGTGGCTTTTGCAAAAAGCGGACCTCCATTTTTTGTTAACTTCAGCTCATTCGATATTGTCAGATGCCATGAAACTATTTAAGAGGTTTAAAAGCATTTGAAACATCAAACACGAGGATCGCTTATTTAAATCGCGACATTTTTATAATAAATTTCAGAGGATTTCACGTTTTGGGAAAATTCGGCTACATTTTAAATAAATGCTATGGGGATTTTTTGGCGGAAATGTGACAAAAAAACGTATGGTATAACGTCGGTAGGTAGTAAAGCCGAAATAGTTAATAATTCTGTTAAAAATGGTCGTTTTATGAGTTTTTTTTAAGGTTTTATATAACTAATTGCTACTATAATATAACTCTCTCATTCCGAGAAAAGACCTGTGCCCAGCAGTGGAACAATAATGGATTGACGATTAATTGGTACTAGCTCGGAGAGTGTTATTCAAAGATTCCCTTTAGAACCCTAAGAAACAGCGGTATAGATTTGATAACATTTTTACTTACAGAGTTGAAATGAAAGACGTTTGGCGACGTTTGGCGACGTTTGCTTAGGTACAGAATTATGTATTTATCTGATGCCTTATTATAGAAAAAAAACGTGCGGCACTCGGGGACTCCGCGGTAAAGCCATTGCATAGGTTTTTTTCGTTACTGAATTTCTTGATTCGGTCGCCGTGCCCAAAGCTATGTAATAGCTAAAAATTATGGTGTTTTCATAGATTGTGCATATTACAGTAATCTGACGGATACTTTTATATTAATAGTAGTAGTTTTTGCGTTTAGTAGGTAACCATCTTAGTCCTCATGAGTAGCAACGCATCTGTGATTGACATCAGATAAAAAATCTGTGCTATATACTTTTGCCTATGGATGTTCATGGGCAGCATTAACCACTTACCATCAGGTGGACTGCATGCTCATTTGCTACTTCACTATATATAAAATTACACACCTACCCAATGAAACACTCAACATAAATCCAAAAGTTAGTGTTGAGTGTCGTGATATGGAACCTAAAAAAGAAAAACGAACTAGACGTAGGGTAGATAGGTTAATTTACCACTAGTGCTTGTCAACGGTTTCTCCCCGCTACCGCAGTTTGGCCGTGACCACGATCGAAATATCGGCAAAAAGAATTCTATAAGAATTCATAAACCGCATATCATGAGTACCCATTAAGTAATATAATGTATCAATTCCGCGATAATACTAGTTTAAAATCATATAAATCCAAAATACGAAGACCTCCAACATACTTTCGTTAATGAAGTATAAATCTTCGATCAGGCAAGTTTACAAGCAATTACAAGTTGGCGACATGTGGGTTCCGTTTTGTCACGCAGAAACCATTGGCATTCAACTAATTTAACTTGTGCTACATCTTCAGATGCGTGGAGCTTAAGAATCAATCATTGGCGATAGGGTGAGTGTGTTAGCTATGTTGTAGTAGGAAATTTGTCTTACTACGCGTCATTGTCGACTGACATTGTGCGCGCGGCGAACGGATCAAGAAATTCCGTAACGAAAAAAACCTAACACCCCACTCCACCTACCTTTACTTTGAAGAAATTAAATTAGGACCTCCTCCTTATATTATAGTTGCCGTGAACGTATTACTTATTTATCACTATAAATGTATTAAGCTGTGACCTTATTAAATGGAAGTAATAAGAAATAGGTAGATATGAGGCATTCCTATTGAGTCTTAAATTCAACATCATCTTTTTTCAGATAAGAAACCTATTCTAATTAGAGACCTACATAAAAATCTATTTTTTTATCCAATTGAAGTAGCAAACGAGCATGCATATCTGATGGTAAATGTTCACTGCTACTCACGGATATCTGTAAGCATCTAACAGAACAAACTTACATATACAAATCACATTCAGAAAGTCTTAATTGACGTAAATACCTAACTGTTCTAGACGAATCCAAAAAACCTAACGTCACGCAAGCGTCCAAAAATGTCCGTCACAATGGTCGTAATTACGGTGTTATTATAACAAAATAGAGGAAAGCAGAAATTAAATTGCCTTTGAAAATCTTGCAGACGCAGCCGCCACGCGTACGCATTAAAACAAAACAATAAACACCATTAAACGCAAACAAAAGGTAAAAGGCAAGTCGGGGGACAATTAAAACAAGAAATAATAAGGAGTTATAATAATAAGTATTATTGTAAAGAGATGACAGGGGGGCCTCACCTGGCACGCGCCACCCTACAAAGCTTCTGCCGATTATTATTTTTTTTCTAAAGCCCACGTTGATTTTCCAGTTAGAGAGTAAGTGCCGGTTAACAGGGAAATTAGCATTTTTCTAACTCAGTCTGTGTTAATAATGCTATGTCTGTTAAATGGTTGTTTGTTTGATATTTATTATGTTTGAGTTATTTACGAAGATACTTATCAGCTTGAGTGACTGTGAAAGAATACATCGTTTATATGACTCATATTTTTGAGATGGAATACCAGTATGGTTTGATCGGGGAGGTACTACGGTCCTATTTCAAGTGTATAGGAGTTCACAAGTTTCGTTAAAAGGGTGTCGATGTCGCTTGCTTTACATCCAGGCAACTGTTTGTAATTGACTTCAGGTAGAACGCCTATTTTTAACATAGACTGCATGCTCGTTGTCTACTTAGACGTTATACAAATAATTTAACATGACAAACAAAGAAGGTGTAATTGAAATGAAGTGTCTTTACTCTGTATCTCGTCAACCCATTATTCTCCCACTGCAGGGCACGGGTCTTCTCTCAGAATGAGAGAGTTTAGGCCATAGTCCACCGCGCTGGCCAAGTGCGAATTGGTGGACAGTGCGAATTGGTGGTTTACTCTGTATAGGCCTACGGAAGTACCTATGCACTACAAGTTTTTATATACAACATTATTTACATCACCGGACTTAAACACGATAACGACTAAGATAATGCGTCAAATATTTTTTATTTGTATATATGTATTACATCTATACAATAGAACTGATTTTAATGGGATTAAAGGGAAAGTAGAAAGCTTGTCAGAAAGTAGCGTTAAGTACATAATCGGAAGCGCGCATAAAATGTTCCTATAAAGACAGAGTCTGTCCGTCCATTATAGCTTGTAAGCCGAAATATTTTATCGCAAATAAAAAATAAACTGCTTAAAATGGGTATAGATCTAGAGTGATGCTTATAAATTGTCCGTTGCATTTTATTAATCTTTGTGACTGTAATATTTAGTAACCAAAAAGTATCAACATAAATAACAACAATTTTAATAGACTTTAATCAAATTGCTGTAACAGTGGAAAACGAAGTAAACGTGTAATTTTAGGTATGTAATAAATCGCACTTTTATTCATAAAAAGAAACTTCTTTAAATTTTTGATTTGCAACTTTATCACCTGGTTCATTCGCTTTATGGCATAAACTCGCGAAACATAAATTTTGAGTTATTTCTTTTTATGAATAAGGTGCGAAATGTTCTTTTTATTAAGATGTATATGTTTGTTACTCTTTCACGCAAAATCTTATTTTAAAGGTGGTAGAACCAGTGTAGTTCGACCGGGGAAGTACCACCGCCACACCTATTTCTAGCGTGAAGCAGTTCTTGCGTTTCGATAGAAGGGTGTGGTTGCCGGCACACTTTCACATGAGGCGACCATCATAGTCCTCGGGAGTAGCGACGCATCTGTGATTGACTTCTGATGGAACCCATGTTCTGTATGAAGTTGATTACAGATGTCCATGGGAGGCAGTTACCACTTACCATCAGGTGGACTGCGTGCTCGTTTGCTGCTTCAGTCAAATAAAAAAAAAAAAAAAAACTACTTTTTGCATTTCAATGAAATTTAGCACACAGACAGTTTTATGACCTGAACTAAGAAGTCTTATACCTTCTCTTTGCAAATCAAAGCAGCGCAACCGCGGGAATAATATTGAGTCTTAAGTATATAATAAAAATCAGCCTAATTGTAACATCTTAATACATCGTCAACCCATTATTGTCCCACTTCTGGGCACGGGTCTTCTATTAGAATAAGAGAGTTATAGGCCTTAGTCCACCGCGCGGGCCAAGCGCGAATTGGTGGACTTCCCACACCTCCGAGAACTTTTTTTTTAAAAAGAACTCTCGGGTGTGTAGGTTTCCTCACGCTGTTTTCCTACACCGAAAAGCAGTGATAATTAATTTCTAATACGCACATAAATCAGTGGTGCGTGCCTGGATTTGAACCTTGGACCTCCCAATCGAGAGGGCACTGCTCTCGAAAATCTTAATACAATATAATTAATTTAAATAATTTCCAATACCACATAGCAACAAGCAGACCCGAACCTGCTTAAGCACGGACCGGTATGGCCCCTTCAACCCCAAGTGCATTCCGTAACAATACAAGCACACGACCCTAAGCCACTGCCATCTGTCTTCATGCACCTGGACAAGTTGCTCATAGTTTTAATAATAATAACGACACGCGCCTAATGTGTTTCTACGCTTATTTGTAGCTTGAAGCAGTTCTTGCGTTTGGAAGATTGCTTTTCAGTTTTGTATGAAGAACTTTAAACCTTGAGAGTAATAATGCATCTGACACTTATACATGAGATACCTTAGGCCTTGAGAGAAGTAATGCATCTGTAATTGAATTTGGATAGAACCCCTGTTCTGTATTAAGTTGCTCACACATGTTAATGGACGGCTTGACCTCATGCCATGAGGTGGACCGCATGCTCGTCAGTTTGAATTAATTTCCTACAAAATTTCGTAAAAAGGTAAACATTGTTACCTATATTGCAACAGTACCTATATGAATAAAACCATATGAATACAATAAAAAATGCAAATCTTGTCTATTATGCGCGCTAACAATACAATGTAATTAAATTTACATAAAGTTGATATATCAAACGTTCTGATCATATACCTTTAACTTCAGTCCACTTCCCACAAACAGTAATTACGATTATGCAGATTCAATTCATCCTTATGTACAGGTGCATTCACAATTTACGAAATAATGGGTGTATGACTTCAGGAAACGGAAACGGGCTGGCCAATGGCGAGCGTCACGCCTGGCGCTCAGACATTATGTCTACACATTGTTGTAAGATATCGATACACCGGCAAATGAGTGGTAATTGGTGGTATTATAAATATGTTATAAGATCATATAAACAAATTAAGGAATAAAAGAGATCATTTGAAATATCTACTCTACCATGAGATTATCTTCCCTCATATTCATGTTCGACGTAATGTACCACCTGATTTGTGGGGTTTATTTTTTCATTGATATATAATATATCGTTATAAAATCTAAAAAAATATTTAAATTAAAAAAGTAGGTGTACAAATACTTAGTAAAAATAAAATATTACTGTTACATAATTTATAAAACATTTCCTTAAATGTTATGACTTATTAATTGCTTTGATTAATCGATTACGATTAGTTTCCTTACATTTTGATATTAAAGGTTTTATCTATATTATATGTTACACACAGAAATACCCAAAACAAATATTTTATCTTTTAAACATTAGGATCAAAACTTCATAATCTGTATTAAAAATCTGTCCAACACATCTGTCAGGTAATTGTCTGTGACTCCAGGAAACGGAAGCGAATGTAGCCAATGGCCGGCCGTCACGGTTTTGGCGCCAATGTTAGTTTTTCTATGTAGAATAATAAGTATATTATAATTAGGTATCTTTACCTTAATAAATAAAATATAAATTTACCGCTCAATAAATATTTTAGAATTTTCATTTCTAGAAACATTGGTAATTATTGTATTGACTAATTTTAAATGTTAAAAGGATCCGTGACTACTATTAAATATACATTATGAAACTGCGAAAGGTATATGATTTGACTGATTATTTGCGTATATTTTTTGTATCATTGATCGATCAATTTACATAAGTTCATAACAGTATTTATAAGTTAAAACCAACAAACGAATTTAAAAGTATCTTAGCAGGAAAATTAAAGAAGAGGTGATTAATAATACCATTAAATAAAAACAAAACCCCACAAATAATAAACATACAAAGTTAGTAATATATTTTCAAGCCTTACAAAACTATTCGCGACTAAATATTAACCTCGATTTTCCAAGGAACTATTCAAGAAATTCCGAGCTCTCAGCGCCATGAGTAGGCGTTTCACACAAAAGAAACGCCACATTTAATACCGCAAGTTACCGCGACTAGAAAATTGCTCGCGAGACGTCGCAAATTCAATAGAGACACTGAGAAGAGATGGAAACATACGGGCGTTAAGTTGGAGCTTTGACGCTGCGGGAATAGTTTTTAGTATGTTGGATTAGTTTTGGAAACATTTTAAGGGATTGAATTGGTGTCGTATTAGGTGTGAATTGAAAGTTTCTGCTAAAATAATAATGCCGAATATGATTTTTTAATGTAATATCAATATCGCATTTGGTATGGTAAATTATACCTTATGGTAGGTATAATTTTTTGCAAGATTTTTTTCCATAAAAGTAAATATTAATAACGAAAATTAGCACCATAAGTATTTGCAGGACGCCATTGCTTCATAATAGATAAAAATACGAGGGTTTTTTTTGCGAAATGTCATTACAGTCATTGTAACTATCTTAAGGAGCTTGACACGCTAAATTAACGCTCAAGACATACGCACTTGTCAAACGCGGAAAAAACGCGCACAATACTCCACCATACGTACACCAGTTAAGTGTAGGCATACGTTTACACGCCAACTTGGGTGCTAACACTTCACGCGTCGTCACTTACGAATATAAAGGCGTAAAGAGTTTTAAAGTTTTCGCATTAACACCGCCGTAACAGCGAACAAGTAATTAGGAGAGCGTCTTTGGTTTTGCCCCGTGTACGTGAATTTTCAGAATTAATTCTCACCGTTAGATGGTATTTTTACTCAGCGCTCAAAGAGATTTATTGTACCTACGTTTTGTATGATTTCTTACAAGACCCTTTTCGAACCGTGAAATGTAAATTCAAAAGCGTTTGTGTGAAGTAGGTAAATATGAAAAAACTCATACGAGAAACATAACTGACTATAAAATATAACAAATTAGCTGATCCGGCGATCTTCGTACCGCCTAAAAGCCAAGATTCTAAAATTATCAGTGCTTTTCCACTACATTATGTAGGTATGATATATAACAACCTTCCTCTTGAATCACGCTATCTATTAAAAAAAACTGCATAAAAATCCGTAGCGTAGTTTTAAAGATCTAAGCATAAATAAGGACAGACCGCGCGAAGCGACTTTGTTTTATACTATATACTGATGTAATAATAATTGTGAAAGATGTATTTATAATAAACATGAAAATAGTATGCCAATAGCGTAAATATAATACCTACAAAATAATTATTCAAAACATCCTAGATTTCATTTGATATTCGGTTGTTAAACTGTTTGTTAAATATTTTTGGTACAAATATTTTCATGAAATTGTCAGTACTGTTTCAATTATGAAATACAATGTTCTCATGTTTCTATGTAAATATTATATACAGTTTATATACAGGTCATAGATTTCACAATTGTGTACATAGGCCATGTTACAAAGGGGTATGTAGGAAAGTGTTAGACTTGTCTTTTATTTCTTAATTATCAGAATAAACTAATTACCAGTATTACAACTCATTTTGTAAGCAAAACTAGAAATAACCATGAAATCAATAATAAATTTAATAAGTCACATAAATGTGAAAAGAGCACTGATAGCCTATTGGTTGAAACTTGCCCTCTAGATCGGGAGGTCCGACGTTCAAACCCAGGTTTCAGGTTCAAAACCACTGATTTAAGTGCGTATTAGAAATTGATTATCACTGCTTTTCAGTGAAAGAAAACATCATGATGAAACCTACACACCCGAGAGTTCTTAAATAAATAAAGTTTTCGGAGGTGTGTGAAGTCCACCAATTCGCACTTGGCCAGCGCGGTGGACTACGGCCTAAAACTCTCTCATTCTGAGAGAAGACCCGTGCCCAGCAGTGGGACAGTAAAGGTTTGGCACCACAAAAATGTAGAACGAAGGTTCTGATGATTGGAAACTATACGATACGATGAAGTACATACGACTAAGTGTGTATGTACTTCTTGTGTAGACATAAATATTTAAGCATGTATCGAGTATATTAACTGATTATCAAAAGCGAATGGATTGGCCAATTCCAATAAACTTATTTATAAAAATATTTATAAAATGATCTCCTAACGTCGCCATTTTGTAAATGCAACGTATACGCCAATGACAGTTTAGATATTATACAAAAACATGTAATACAGTTCCCAAATAAACAAAAAATATAGTTACAAAATCACATTTCTAGTTTCGCCTGAAATACTGCTCACGAAGCATTTACAGTAATGATGTAGAATTACATCGTCCGGTCCATACTCCATACAATTACTTCAGTCCATTATGTGTAGGTAAGAATTGTTATGAAAGAATTGGTAAGACACTTGTCGTACAGTGAACGAGAGAAGATATGCGAAAATTATAAATCAAAAATATAAAAAAGAATGATAATAAAGTGATGAAATTGGCAAAACCTAATATTTCGTACCAAACTGTTATTTTTTTGTTGAAATATATGTACATATATCGAATATAGCCTTGATTGTAGTGTAATATAGGCGATAGTCGTCGGAGTCTAATAGTCTAATACAGCAGATAGTTTCGGCGACGTTGAGGTCAATTACGTATTACATAATCATTTTGACTATCGGCGTTTTACAAAGTCATTATTATTTGTTTTAACAAACAATAAAACAGGGTTTGTTTTTTTATCTGACTGAAGTAGCAAACGAGCATGCAGTCCACTTAATGATAAGTGGTCACTGCCGCCAATGGACATTTGTAATCAACTGCATACAAAACATGGGTTCCATCTGAAGTCAATCACAGATGAGTTGCTACCGAAGACTATGATGGTCGCCTCTTGTGCCGTGTGCCGGCAACCACACCTAAGATTTTTCCGATAAAAGTTCCACTATTAGAAGTCTATCAATTCGCACACGACTAGCATGGTCAATTTTGGTAATGTCTTGTCGTTATCATTCTGAATGAGTGATTCTGATGTTTATTTATGTTTTCTATATTTTGAAATGGTATAACAGAATTGATAATGGTAAATTAAATATGTAGGTAGTGTTTTGTTTTTGTTACCACTTTTATCCTTTTATCGTTTATCGATCATCGTCTGTAATGCGACACGTCATCAAAACGTGTCCTTTTCGTGCCTAGTTTTGAAGAAACGAGTGCTCTTTCACGTTCTTTGTTCCTTTCCGAGTTGCTTGAGTGAGAAAAACAACTTAAACCCTTGTTTTCCTAAGTGTAACACCTTAAGGGGCTATTTCCTCCAGCTAAGGTGTTCGCATTTGTTTACCGCTTGAGAAAATTTCACAAAGCAATTTCCAGCTTCTCTTGTGTTTTTATTTCCCCTCCGTATGGAAATCAAATGGTAAACTGGCCATACTTTGTAGTACGTGTAAATCGGGAATTTAAAATGGAAGAATTTTAATGAGTATGATTTTTGTTCGACAAATATTTACAATCACCTATCGCTTATTAATAGACAGGCTATTATTTACTTTAAATTTAAAGAAAACACCAAAACATCGTTTTTTATGCTTTTTGTTTTGTCTTTGACCTCCATAATAGATTCTGATTATTTGTGTTGGCGTTTGGTCAATCTAGGATCAGGAAAGAATCGAAAAAGGCACTTTATGATGGATGATGTATGATTTTACATTTTGGAAACACACGTAGATTAATAGAAGATAATGATATAATAAAATTATTTGTTGTAACGTCGTTTTCAGAGGTAACTAAATAAATAAAGAAACAGATTGATAGATAGGCGTAAATAGATAAATGTAGACGGGAGTGATTTTACATTGTGATTTTTTTTCTTTTGTATGACTGAAGTAGCAAACGAGCATGCAGTTCACCATGGTAAGTGGTGACTGCTGCCAGTGGACTCCTGTAAGCAACTTCATATAGAACATTGATTCTATCTGAAGTCAATCAAAGATACGTCGCTACTCCCGAGGTCTATGATGGTCGCCTCATATAAAAGTGTGCCGGCAACCACACCCTTCCATCGAAACGGAAGAAATGCTTCACGCTAGAAATAGGTGTGCAGGTCGTACTTCCCCGGTCGAACTAGACTTCTACCACCGTCGTTCTACCACCTATAAATGGATTTATTTTGGTTTGAAAGGTGCGTATTATAAATAAACTAAAATAAACTAAAAGCGATTGAAGTAATGGTAACCGACCTTCGATAATCATTAACTTAACACTACCTTCTGCTTCTATCGGTCACATACAGAAAGTCACTCAAAGGCCTATAAAGCCACTATAAAGCCATGTTATTAGACATTCAATTCCAGCCGAGTCATAATTGATTAAAACGGAGATTTTCCGACAGAAAACAGTTTTCCGCGCCATTTCTTCTTCATATACATTTCCGAGGTTTAACAAAGTGCGTCTGGTAATATCACCGTAATTGCTGACTGGATCTTAAGCCGGTAATCGCAGCCGCATCTCACCGCCTCTTCGTTTAATGGAGAGCTAGATGTACCTCTTTGGGGACGTTTGTGCCTTTTGAAATTGTCTTTCACTAGCGCACCGTTTACGGGCGTTCCTAAAGCACTTTCTCAGATTTCCGGATAAGTCTTTAGTCCACGGAATGAGGATAAGAGCGCGGTTATACTTGTAAAGTTGAAAAGTATGGTGATGTAACGTTCAGAAAATTGCAGTTTTCTAGTCTGTAAGACTGAAGTAGCAGGCGTGCATGCTGTTCACCTGATTTCATGTGGTCTTTGCCGTCCAAGGATATCTGTAAGCATTCTTATAGTACAGGAGCACTATCTAAAGTCAATTATATGTGCGTTGTTTTTCCCGAAGATTAAAGAAGTAAACCGGTTACTACACCTGGAAGGGTGTAGGTCCATTTTGTAAGTGGTAGAACCAGTGTAGTTCGCCCGGTTAAGTACCATTGCCACACCTATTTCTAGCGTGAAGCAGTTCTTGCGTTTCGATGGAGGGTATGGTTGCCGGCGCACTTTTATATGAGGCGACCATCCTAGTCCTGGGGAGTAGCAACGCATCTGTAATTGACTTTAGACAGAAATTCATGTTCTATATGAAGGTGTTTACAGGAGTCCCTGTACGGCAGTGACCACTTACCATCAGGTGTACTGCATGCTCGTTTGCGACTTCAATATTGTAAAAAAAACCAAAGCGTAAGGATTGCTTCACCAGTTGATCTCTTAGTTTCTTAGTGCTCGGGGCTAGCAACATATCTGTGATTGATTCCAGATAGAACCCTTTTTCCATATGAAGTTGCTTACAGATGCCTACATACCTATGGCAGTAGCCACTTGCCATCAGAGATTGTATGCACGTTTGCTACTTCTAACTGCCATAAAACAATGGAACCAAAAAGCCTATTACTTTCAAACAGATTTCAATTTGCTTATTAGTATGCACGGGGATGCACGCGGGTCATCGCTCATATCACTTGGAGAGCACTAGGATTAGTTTCTTAATTAATAACTCATACAGCTATACATTTCCTGAAACCTCAGTCCAGTAAATCTCAAGTTAATTGGTTTAATTGATTTGATGTAGGTACTTAGTACCTATAAAGTAGTATGCCACTAATATATGAAGTTCACAAATGGATACCCGGGTTATGAGTGCAGGGATATTGAGTGTAACCCTTTGCATCCCACTGTTGGGAAAGTTCAGTCACTACAGCTGGGGGAGGCCCGAAATCCACTAAAATTCGTAGGTAATTGCCTGTAGCTAGATTTCCCTTTTTATTTTGTATTTTCATTTAAAAGTAAATATAGGGATAGATAATCATAGGTAAGTAACTACATATATATAAAAAATAAATACGTATTCTCTAAAATAAGTAAATTTTTATGTGGGATCATTTCAATACTAAAAGAAATCTAACCTACGGCTTAAACTACGTAATACAATGACAAAAATAACAAAAGAGAAAACGAAAATATAAGACTGATGATGATACTGATAATGACAGATATAGATAGACATATAGACATTTGCGTTCCTAACCTGCAAGCTAAGACTCACTACACCACACAATAACCCACTAACGAAATTAAAAGCGGCAACCTCATTTCCCAGAAGCATGTATGTAGAATCATTACTTAAACTGCATCTTTTTAAGCGCCCTGAAGGCTGAATGGGCGCGGTCCTTGAATCGGTTTAGAAATAAAAAAGAAAGCACACGCATGGAGCTATTGTACGTAGACACGAAGGTGGATCTCATTAAGGGAACGTTCGGAATTAAGAACTGAGTGCGATGGAGCGGGAATCTTAGCGATCATTACGTGCTAGGGTTGCCAGGAGTTGCGAGATGCCAAATAAGTGAATAACTAGTTTTTTTATACAACTAACAAACGAGGCAGCGTACGTTACTGCTCATGGACAATTGTAACAAAGATTAGTATCCACTCTAGTGTCTTAACATGGTCGCCTCATATAAGTCAGCCGGAACCCACAACCTTCAACAGAAATACAACCATCCTCATAACAGAAATAACGAATTATAGAAAGGCAGAGACACTGGGACACTAATATGACAATTAGAATGGATTGTATATACATATTCATGGGCAAATCACTAAACTGCAGGTTTTAAACAACTAAATTTCAAATTTTATAAGATCCTACTAAAGTTGTTTACAGATGCATGACTGTTTATATATGTATAAGAGAGTCAGGTATAGAGAAAATATCTTAATCTTGCTTCAAGGCAGAACGTAGCCGCACTGTCCTACTACTACGAAGTATAAATAATAGCGTAGTTTATACAAACAAACGTATGCTTAACACCTTAAATAATTGCAAAGTAGGGGTTCCTTCTAGCGCCTACTTCAATTCATTCCAGCGGTCTGTTGAGATCCAGTTCTGGTCATAGAGGAGAAGCCCCAATGAAGTGTTCGCCAAAAGGCATCACGCTCATGTGTGTTGGTAAACGCAGTGGGTATTGATATTACTCATGATGTTCGACAATCCGCGTGGCTGGTCCGTCACAATACCGGTCTGTAATACAGAAGATTCCAGGTTCAACCTAGCCGTAAGGGCATCTAAATAATAAATTTAGTTTTCTATTCTGGATTGTATGTGTAGTCGGCTTTATATTTAAATGATGATTTAAGATTTTTATTGTAGGTTATGTGCTTCTTTTCAGCTTTGTGTGTATCCATAGCATCAACAACACAAGAAATTCTTAGTAGGGGGCTGTGGTTGTAGACTCTGTTATGTACTGTCCTTCAGTCGTCCACAAGACTTCCATGGAAAGAGAGGGAGTGTTGCTATTAAAACAAATACCACACGACACGAGCCTCTGTAATTTCAACAAGCCCACAATTTTTCCATCTGGCAACCCTTGCAACGGAACGCGACTGCGGTGTCACGTCGCTTTATTCTTTATGAAATATATATTTTTTCTGACTTTTTCCTCTTGGTTTTAGAAATGCTTTTGTGGGTATAGGTATTCAGAACATTTGTTGCGACTGCGCTTTGAAGTTTGATCACGTGCTTGTGTCTACTTCACAAGAAACATAGTTATCGTTCGAGTGGAGTGCCTAGTTGGCGTTAGCTGATTCTTTGATGGCTGTTGGATATCTTCAAAAATATTCGTGCATTTTTATTTTATATTCTGGGTACTGGGTTCTCGTGAATTGGTAAATTGATGTGAAATCCTACATAAAAACGAGAGTTATTTCTTAAAACCTTGAGATATTTAGTCATTCGGTTATAGGTATGACCTCGGACTTCAATAACATCACACTCTCTTACCACTTGGATGTAATAGGAAACGAGTAAGTAAAAAATCCGAGTGATATGACAGGCAGGATCTTCCTGAGGAACATGAATACCAACTACGGTCACTAACATGCATGCCAGATTTCGTATATCTCTCGTCAACCCATTATTGACCCACTGCTGGACACGGGTCTTCTCTCAGAAGTTTAGGCCATAGTGCGATATTTTGGACATAACACACCTCCGAGAACTTTTTTTATTTTGAAGAACTCTCGGGTGTGTAGGTTTCTCCGCGATGTTTTCCTTCACCGAAATGCAGTGATAATTAATTTCTAAGACGCACATAAATCAGTGGTGCGCGCCTGGGTTTGAACTTCGGACCTCCCGATTGAGAGGGCAAGTTTCAACCATTAGGCTATCCGCTCTACACAGGTCCTCACAGGTGTTGTATATAACTATAAGAAAATTTCCTATTAAGGGAAAACCTATTTCCAACAATGGACTTCAAAAGGCTAATAGGTCGTCGCCAACCCATTATTGTCCCACTGCTGGGCACGGGTCTTCTCTCGAAATGAGAGAATTTTAGGCCATAGTCCACCGCGCTGGCCAAGTGCGAATTGGTGGACTTCACACACCTCCGAGAACTTTTTTTTTTTAACGAGCTCTCGGATGTGTAGGTTTCCTCACGATGTTTTCCTTCACCGAAAAGCAGTGATAATTAATTTCTAATACGCACATAAATCAGTGGTGCGTGCCTGGGTTTGAACCTCGGACCTCCCGTTCGAGAGGGCAAGTTTCAACCATTAGGCTATCCGCTCTACACAGGTCCTCACAGGTGTTGTATATAACTATAAGAAAAACAAGGGAAGACTTATTTCCAACAATGGACTTCAAAAGACTAATAGGTAGATAGACAGAATGGTAGATAAATCATAAGTAGGTCAATCAATGGTAGACAAATCATAAGTAGGAAAATCTAAAATTCTGTTGTTATGGTAGGTACCTTATGATTGTTTCAAGTGTGACTATTCTTACGAAGATATCAATAAGGGTCAATTTCTACAGACAATTATAATCCATACAGGTTTTTTGTGTAACATACACTTCTTGAGCTTTTTTAGGTAGGTACATGAAAAATCTAAAAAGTAATACCTATACCTAGTATAAAACGAAAAAGCATGCATTGAGATTTGATACTAAACTACGTTCCTTAATATATATTGAGTAGTGTTAGCTACTTAACTAAGTATATGCCTAAGTATATACCGACTTACCTTATTACGAAGGATTTTCACCGGTGAGACGAAGTCAGTCGATGTTGGGATTGTCTGGAAACGAAATACAATATAAGACAAATTGTATCAGGGGTTCATAACATGGATATATGCGCCAATTGTATCAGGGGTTCATAACATGGATATATGCAGCGGTACGATCAGATGGCCTTCACATTCGTTTGCTAGTTAGATAGATAAAAACTGCCGGTAATATACTGCTTAGATAGGTAACAGTTTGAAACACACACACTTCCTACATTCACAACCCCATCTAAATTCATCATTCAATATATGTGAGATTAGTACTTTTGACATCGAACTTACTGTAATTAATTTTGAGTATTGATAATAATCTGCTAGTTTTGACAATTATAAATATTAGCATGCCAGAATTGGTAAATACACTTGAAATTGTATTATTTAATCTTCCATATTCTGTAACAATTATGTCTACGTTGGCAAATAAATATAAATAATATTCAGATAGCAGTCTGGCCGGGAAGTGGGTTCTGGGTTCGCAGAGTCCACTGCGACAGACTAGTATGGCTACCGCTTCGCCATACGGGACGTTAAAACAAAACTAGAAGGTTTTTTACAAGTGGTAGAACTAGTGGGCAGGCCACATCGTTCGTAGGACAGACAACCGATGGGGTAGAAGAGTCCTCGAATGGAGACCACGTTTAGGCAAAAGGAGTGCAGGCCGCCCCCTGACCAGGTGGACTGATGACCTGAAGAAGACGGCGGGTAACCGCTGGATTCAGATGGCCCAGGACCGGTCGAAGTGGCGCAGATTAGGGGAGGCCTATGTCCAGCAGTGGACTTTCAAAGGCTGATGGATGGATGGAGAACCAGTGTAGTTCGGCCGGGGAAATACCACCGCCACACCTATTGCTAGCGTGAAGCATTGCTTGCGTTTCGATGGAAGGGTGTGGTTGACGGCACACTTTTATGTGAGGCGACCATCATAATCCTCGGGAGTAGCAACGTATCTGTGATTGACTTCAGATAAAACCTATGTTCTTATGTAGATATAAAGTCTATTAATAATAATATTATATTGTCTAGTAAATAGGTATTTGTAATAAGAGTCAGAATTAAATCGGTACGGAGAAAAGACCCTTGCTGCGTTTTTTATTATAATTGCAAAAGGACATGTACATAGGTAGGTACTTGACGGTAAGTAGGTAATCACTGCCGCCCACGGGCATTTGTAAGGAACTTCATATAGAACAAGGGGTCTATCTGAAGTCAATCACAGTTACATTGCTATTCCGGAAATTACTTTACATACCTATAGGTAGGTACCTGCAACGCTTCTTTGATTCAAATACGTATGTCATGCCTTATAGGTATTTTTCCAAATATATTAGCTAGCATTTATAACGATTGTTAATTGTCAATATTCTGTTGTTAAATCCATTCATCTAAAGGAAGTAATTTTTTTGTTGTCATAATTTGCTTCCTGTAAAATTGTACTTTTATAAGTAATATGTTATTGAAGTAACGACCCGACATGGCCACCCAATATAAATAAGTAGCTAATATTAGAAACATCAAATTAACTATATATCATTTTAGAAATAACTAGAATTTTCTCCCGTATATCGGATGCCATAAACACAATAATACGAATCTAAATCCATCATTCAGATACCAGCCCGAACGGGGATCGAACCCGGAACTCACTGTTTATTAAAATAAGACCGTTTCGTAGCACGGGTCGCCAAAATGTAGACACTATTACTACAAGCCCAAACTGCTACAAGAAAGCTACGCAAGGAGTTGTCTACGAACTTAGGCCCCGCCTCCAACGTCTTAGAACCTCCCCCACACCCGTAAGCTTCTTGGACACGCCCACCGTCTTACATGTTGAGCTTTCGTGTGTGGTGATCGAATTGTAGGCTTTTGTTATGTAATGTTTTTGTGTCGCCTTATACGTAAACCGATTTACGGAAAAATGATGCGATATTCTTAGCATTGCTTATGTTTAATATTGGATTTATCTTTGATGGCATGGACTTTTACAAAATGATATGTTAAAAACAAGTCAAATTGAGTATTGTTAGGGTTTGTTATGTTAATACATAAACAGACTTATAGAAACAGGATCTTGTAAATTTGTTATCATTAATTGCGTTGATAAAATAGATTTTCTTTGACGGAATGAACTATTACAAAATAATATCTTACAAATAAGTCTAATTGAGTAGTGCAGAGATTTGTTATGTAAGAAAACGTTTCTCTTTTACATGACACGTTGTTTATAGACGTAAATAGTTACTGATCACGCTTTCAAATTGACTTATCTTTTCTTTCTTACAAATGAGTGAAATTGAAATATAGGTATCTCATCAGAATAAATAGGAAAATAATTTGTGAATGCCTTTTCAAAGGACTATAGTACTTATTTCGAAATATTTTTTCCTAAATTAAATACATTTCTGATTTAAATATCTGGCGTGAAGCAATTTTTGCGTTTCGATGGAAGGGTGTGGTTGCCGACACACTTTTATATGAGGCGACCATCATAGTCCTCTGGAGTAGCGATGCATCTGTGATTGACTTCGGATAGAACCCCATATTTTGTTCGAAATTGCTTACAGATGTCCATGGGAGGCAGTGACCATACACAATCAGGTGGATTGCATGCTCCTTCGCTACTTCTAAATTAAAAAAAAAAACTTTAGAATATGAACATAATGTTCATTTGTAGATTGATACATAGTATTTTTGCTTCAAAGTTATTTTTCGGAGCTCTACATTTTACCTGCATCTTCAAGCATGTTGCGTTTAAGTATAGTTGTATTTCCTAATTAATTTTATCTCAATATAATACTAACACATGTATAGGAATAGCTATATACCTATATTATTAGGTAGGTGTACCTAAATATCAAAAGTAGTCATCCAATATTATTTATTCTTTTAATATACAACTATAACGTAAATCCACTAAAAACAATACATATACTACAAATAATAAGTACTGATATAATTACGATAACGTGTACCTAAGCGCAGCGCCATCTATTGACGATACTCAACTTTACAAACAAAGACTACTTGAGAATTCAGTCGTCTAAACAATATCTATTCTACCAATCCAAGCCTGTCTTCACACGCCCCCTTTCTTAGAAGTTAGTCTAAAGCCTCGCACCGCCCAGTTCCTTACATCGCCCACTCAGTTCATGCCATTTACCTACAACGAATGCCCCAGTTTTCGACCAATCACTATTTCCTCTTACTCGATAAGTTTACGACTATTTAATGTCAGTATAGTGTGATATTATCGGCTTTTATTCTAATATATCTACGTATGTATATATGTACCACATTCATAGACAATTATAACATTTTAAGAACACATTGTAAGTTACAAATAACCTACGAAGATTATTGGTAATTACTATAATAGTAAAATGCTGAAATGTATGAAAACGAATATAGAAGGCATGCAGCGACATCTAGTGCGGACGCTTGACAACATAGTATTGCGCTTGCGACGCTGCAGCGCCATCTGTTTCAAGCCCTGGTAATTTTTTTGTAGTAAGTAAAAAACTCTATCGGTTTTGTTTCTATTTCATATGACCTGCTCATGACTGCTACTTTTAAAAAATCTTTATCTTTCCACTTTCAATGCTTTCAATTCAATCGCTTTTGATTTACTTTATTTTCTTAAAATTTAAAACTTTATGGTTTATTTTTCTTCATTTGCTATTTCAGTCCAATTTCCATGCTACAAATCTTCAATTTCTTTAGAACGCCCACTTTCTTATAAGTTGTTCTACTTGACCACGCCTATTTCCTTACACCCTCCAGTCAACTGCTATATATTTTACCTACTGTTCCACAATGCCCAATTGTCACTCTTGGGTAACTAATTGAAATTTATGGTTTAGTTTTAAATACCAAGCACGATGAGAGCTTTTTTAAAATAAATCGTACACACAAATACAATATTTCTATTAAGTTCAACGAAGATAGCAAAATACCAATAAAATAAATGTCAAGAACTTTAAGTTATGCAATCATAGCGACATCTATGTAAAACAGCCGGAATTATAACTTGACTGCGTATGCGACGTTTCGTTTCGCCATCTACCGGAGCAATATAGAACTAATATAGCTAGCAGCGCATACGCATTCGTGAAAGATACTCGAATTACGTTGTAATGTAGGATATTATCGGTAGAGGGCGTTATATTTAATGTCTAAATCGTTGCTTATGAAACGAATACCGCTGAAGTCGACCACTTTTTATGCAACACTCCTAAAGTCAAAATAAAAGGTAAGTAGGGTAAAAAAATGTAAACAATGGGATTTAACGTTCAAATCATACGTAAACTGTTCATTTTTATATAAACTTATCTTGAAACGAATTATTTATGCAATTTTCATTCCTCTCCCCTGTAAAATGAGTTAAAATGACTTAGCGCTATTGTTAAATAAGGGACTAAATCGTATCGTGAAAAATATTGCTACCGAATTGTATGTCTATAATTACTGGTCATTTTGCATATATTAATTGAACTAAAGGTAGTTTACAAATCATAAAATAACCATTTCGTTGCGTGTGCGTCGCTGAAAGACGCCATCTCTACATTGTTTTTAGAAATATAGTTAGTATATTTCATTTACGCTATCCGACGGCAGATGGCTTACTTCTCAAAATGAAGATAATTAATTATTATATATATATATATATATATATATATATAACATTGCGATTATTATTCCTGTGCATCATTTTATGTAGATATCAATTATTTTGATATGATATTAATTATTTCAAATGTGTTATATTAAGGCAAGGTAATATATTATATTTAACGAAAACAAGGATTTATATATTTCTCCAAGTTACGGGGTAACACGAATATTGCATTTAATAACACTTTTAGTCCATATTTTACGGTCACATATGCCAGAATGCTTAAAACCTTTGATAAGTTCATTTGGACAAATGAGCGATATTGAACGCTACATTTTTTATGATTTCATAATCATTTCACTACTGGACAGAAAATTATCATTAAAGAACTAAGTATTATTTATATTACTAATTTTGATCAATATCATTTCATGGAGTAATTAATTGTTTTATTTTTATTAGCGATGTGCCGAATATTCGGTTGTTATTCGCTATTCGGCATTTTTTTCACTATTTGTATTCAGCCGAAATATTCGGTTTTGGTGCCGAATATTCTGTTCGAGTTTTTTCTATTTTCTTGACTACACGTCACAGTTTAGCATAAAAAGACAAACCTTTTTACGTAAGTATTGGTAATATTCTGGTAATTGAAGCCAATAATTCAATTAACAGAATGTTACCAATAATATAACGCAAATAAACTTCTAATCAATACTTAAGTCTATTTTCTTCTAAACTCTTACATCAACATTTACTTTTAAACCTCAAATAATTATTTTTTTATGAACACATTTCCGCAGTTGTTTTTTAATATGATTTGGTAAACCGAATAATTCGGCCGAATATCCGGTTCGGTACAAGTTAAACCGAATATTTTTCGGTATTCGGTTATTAGGAGAAACCACTATTCGGCGCATCGCAAATTTTTATCTAATGAGCAGTCTACAGCAAATTATTATAATAACCCTACATCGATAATCGTGGTATCGCCTAACTCACGAAATATTAAACAAAATAAATAAAAATCAAAATCTATTCCATAGAGCTACAGATTTTCTTTTAAATTTTCAATTAGGAGAAAATAAAATCAATGGAAAGCGGACAAAATTTCGTGTAGCAACAGAAAAAAAGACATTTTAATAATAAAGTATCAAATAATTTACCGTTTCATCTGTTTATCAAATCTGATTTAACATTGTGGTAAGAAGCATTTCCTTATCTTTCTTCAGTTTTACACTGTTTGTTGTGGGTATTGTAAGTCGTAATTCAAACCCGTTTATAATTTCAATAAGGGGTATACGGTTTATGATTTTCTTTTGGGGGTAATTATGTAAATACAATACAACTATACGGAATAAGATAAATCATATTTGCTAACTACTTGTACGACAACACTTATTTTTAGTCGTAATCCAATGATCTTATTATGTGGGGTTCTTCCCTGTTTATGCCAAAAATCAAAAATCAAATAGCTAGATTTAGCAATATAAGAAATCACATATATACCTTTTCCGATTCTTTAAATTAACAATTAATGCTAGAACTAATAGGTACGCTTAATTACACTGGGTGTACAACTAATTATTTAGCTTATTAGGATTACAAAAAATCATTATACTTACCAAACACAAGCATCCATTCCAACAGAAAAAAAAACAAAAGAAACAAAAAAACTTTATTAAAAAAAATACAAAATCATTACAAAAAAATCTTTACAATTACAAAAAAAGGCCTGGATTACAAAACAAAAATGAAATAAAAGTCAAAAAGTTTCTAATAGGTTTACAAAATTAAAGTAACCGAATTTAAATATCGGGTGTCATCCGACGGAATTTTGAATTTAGAAACTTTTGAACCTTCAAATTTTACAACTGCAAATAAAAAATAAGAACAAAAAGTACACTAGAATACAAACGGAAATGAAAAAAATATTAGCATAAAATCTCAAAAAAACGTAAGAAAATATCACAACCTTGGTCCGGTAAGAAATCTTCTCGTGTTGAGCACAAAAAGTAGAATTGTCCGATTAAACCACAATAGTCCCATATAACTAATGAACTAATTACATTAGACAAGTGTCGGTGGCAGTCAATTCAAGTTATAGCTAACTCCTTAATATTAATATAACGCTTAACTTTAATTGTTATTTTATCAATCGCTCACTCGAGCCGTCGCTCGTTAAGAAAAATAAATTTTTAAATAAAAAATATTCTCAATAACGGCCAAACGTTTAATCTCTTTACAAATGTAACCGACATAAATATTAAAAATTTCGCAAAACTTTTTTCCACTGCCAACAGTTTAGGTCAAAAAATTAGAGGTCGGGGAATTTAGCCTAAAAATATTTTCGATTACACGCGGTTAGAATTTTAAATTTAGTTTTTGAATTTTGTATTATTAAAATTTATAATCACAAGAGCACGAGGAACGTGTATTGCGCCGCGCGGCCCGGCCGGCCGCCGCGACTCCAGACGGACGACTGAGACTGTCCGCGGCGCGCCGCGCCACCCCGAGCGCCCCCCGCCCCGCGCGCCGCCCCCCACCGCGGGGCCGACTTCGTTACGAGCCACTTGTAATCGCCGCGCGATTTTTCCGCCTAAGACAAATTAGGCGGGCCCGCACCCGCTTCCCTCCACGATTTTTCCTTTGGGCGGCTTCTTAAGACTGAGACGTTTTGTTCACGCCTCGCCACTTAACTCCGCTCGATTCGTCGCGGGACCCCGCTTTCTTTTACCGTACTGAGCGATCAGCGGTCGGTAAACCGCCACACGTCACAAATGCCCTAACACGCGCTAAACCGCACCGAAACGTTGTTTCTAATCGCTCTAAATAACTAATTCACAATATCAGCGGTGGTTTTGTTTACTGACACATATTACCGATGCAACATAAATACCGGTAAATTATCCACATTCCAATGTTATGGCGGCGGGCTGTTTTATTTTTAAATGGTATTTAATCGTCACTCTCGCTTTCGACGACGCCGAGGCCGGGTTAATTGTAAATAAAATTCAATCAATCGCAAAAAATCCCCGTAATCGGCACCCGACAATATCAATGAGAGATACGTATTTAAAGCACATTTATATGCATAATAATGGAAGCCAGTGAGTGCAAATTTTTTATCGTCATTCATGAAATGAAAACATTCGTACACGTGCCGTACGTTGTTTTTTTGGGATCGTATGAAAATAGTATTACGATGAGTACATTATTTTTAAGTAGTTACATATATTTTGATTTTTTCTTTATTATGCGTAATTTAAGTAAGGGAAGATATTTTGTAAGTTTTATACGGACAAATTGTACTCTTTCGAGATTTGTCTTTTTGTCAACCTCTTATTTTGTATTATAATTATTACCTATTTAACTTTATTATGTAACTTTCGTATGTATATGTAGGTGATACCTTGGCCCCTATTTTATTGTTGTAAATATCCATAAGCGAAGATGATCATTTATCTTACCAGTTTGTTACATTATGAGAAGGTCACAGTATTACCTATTCTTCACCAGCCTGCTAGAGTCGTTATGATCAATGCAATTCTGCAATCACCTATGTTTTTTTATACCTACGCTATCTATTCTAAATCTCGTTATAGATATATAAATATCTTTTCTTTGTTTTTTTTTCTTTTGACATGAATTTCGGAGTAAATATTAGGTATATTATGGCACATTTAAGTGGCGTCGTTTAAATAGATAATCTAAATACATTACAATATAAACATACAATACAATGCAATTAGGAAAGATCTTAATTTCAATTTGTACTTGATCTTCCGTGAGATACCTACATTATTTTACTTTGCTCGGCACAAATTACATATGAAAATATCGAACCTTTACTTTTGTGAATAAAATACACAGATTTTAGTAGCGAATTATTTTTATAGAACAAATTGAACCTAAAGTGACTTATTTGCACTGGAAATAATTTTAATCTTATGCAACATTTTTCTCGTAGTGATCATAAGAATAATAAATGAACAAACAAACGAATGGATTCATTCAGATTTTTTCTAAATTAATATCACACTAACAAAGCTACATGTTACTGTAGAGGCATTTTTTGAGAATATTGCTTTAAATATTTTAAATATGTTCACGCGTTTTTTAAAAAACATGTTTAGTATACAATTGCTTGGTCGCGAGTATGAATTAATATGATTCTTTTATCTGAGCGCGGTCCAGCTGTCGCCGCAGCATCCAAGGGTCGACGAACCCGGACCGATTTTTAACGAGACATCGATTTTCGAAAACGAGTGGACAGATAACAACACTACGGAGGTGAGCATTGAGACAATGACTTCCAAATTTGAATGTGAAATTTTTTGTAATAATTTTCCAAACGGAAATTTTCGTCCGTTTCAAAATTAAGCTCTTTTTAGGAAGAGATAAATTTCTTGTTCCTTTACTTTTTTCGGTTTGTGTTCTAGCTCCAAAAAAAAAACATTTTTTAATGGCAAAATGCCTCCATTTTTTTCCATGATCATATATTATATCGACGAGGACATATATTAACATTAAAGTACCTAAATAATTTGACTGTATACTGTATACATAAATCGTTAGATATAAAGATGTCCAATCAATTATTGTATGTACAGCAGCATCAACTACATACTTATTAGTGAAAAAAGAATTCAAATTATTCTTATGCTTGATCTTTCACTGAAGTTTTGTATAATTTATCTACAACTTTTGAACTTTTTACAATGTCACAAAAAATGTCCGCATATGACAATTACATTTATGATTAATATTAGAACTCGTTTTTTTATCAAAATGGTACCTTAAATGAAACGAGAAAACTGTGTAACAAAATAATTTGCAAAATATTACATACATACATATGCATTTACAATCAAAGCAAACCAAACGGACCTAACGTTTTGTAATTCAAATCATACCAAGATTTAACGTTTCATGTTATGTTCATTATGTTGTTTACATTTCTATTTTGATTATGTTTTGTACTCTTAGAATTATTAGTAATTCAAACGATACAATTGAATTAAATTTACAGATTATAACAACGGTTTAATACAAGACAAGTATCATAAAAACAATTATCATTATCTACTGTTTAAGTAACATAATTTACGTATCAGATATTTAATCGTTTGTTTTAAGTAATTATGTAAGTTTTTAGGACAGAATACCACTGTAGTTAATTAACTACTTAATCTAAATTTCTAATGAATCTAGTTTTCTCGTTGTTTAAACACATTTAAGGCGTAATCTTTCTATTTTAAAATAACGTTGAACTGAAAATAATACGGACAAAAATCTAACGCGGGAAAACAATATATTAATTTTATGAATTTGTAAATCATATTGGTTGGTATCACCAACGTTTACTTGTCACTTTAATGGATATTCTTTTGTAAATATTAAATTTATTTGTAAAGAGATTTTACGTAGAGCGTTGATCTTAATTTTATATTAATAAAAAAGAGTTGCTTTAAAAATATCAATTACCTATTTTTTACAAATCGGACCATAACAAAATGCTAAATAACAAAAATGCAAACAAAAAATATAGCAAAAAAAGTAACAAAATAAAATAGATAATAGTTTAATTACAATAACCTAAATAAATCACACTTAAACTTGAACAGTACAAAAGTTGACTGCCACAATTACCTGAGCCGATGATTATGTACAAATCTTCATTTATCTTCTAAAGAAGGAATCACGGAACTTTGTTATTTTTTGTAGTTTTGATGATTTTCGGCGATTTCGTGAGCACCACAAAAAGTAACAATAACCAGTTCTAAAATGTAAGCTGACTACAAAGTTTTTAACGTATAACACAGTTCAGAAATTGAAGTTCGGTCACTTAATTTTTTTTGAATCGAATGAAAAGTCCAGAACACTGCCAAAGTTAATTTGGAACGTCTACGAATTAGCGGAATGAGTGGATAAAAAAGATGAAACGCGCTGAAGGAACTTAATACCACTTATAGACTATGCGGCAAAACGAGCCGAATATTTACATTGAAGAAAAAAAAATGAGGTCAATCGGAGGTTACGGGCAACGCAGCCGGTCGGCGCGGGCCGCGACGTCGTGTGGCTCGGCGGCCGCGGCGCCCCCGCGCCCTGCCCCGCCGACGCCCTCCCGAACCGCCGAAAACCACGTGCGCGCACTCACGAAAGAAACGACAACACACCCAACCCTTCCGCGCGACAAGGACGAAACTACTCTTTTTTCAATTTACTATATTTGCCGATTTTTATTATTTTTTCGCATTTCGATATTTTATTTTTTAGTTGATGCGCCCCGCAACTCACCTGTTGTGCTTGACCCGTTTCGATCTGTCGACCGATCACATGATCGACGGTTTTCGATTCTTTTTATCGCGCGTATGATTACGTCTTTCGGCAACACTTGCAATTTCGATTTTTATGCAATAACAGTCAAAATAAATGATATTGCTTATGAAATATAATAATTGTGATTAAATATAGTTAATACACACATATACAGGAACATAAGCGACGTTTAATAAAAGCGCTGAGGCAAAAAGTTTATCTTACCAAAAAAGTTTTGTTAACATTTCAAAAAGTAAAAAAAAAACGAATTAAAAAAGTATAGAAAATAAACATATTTTTACTTGATACATATTTAACAGTGTTACAAAAATAAACCTTATTTATACAAAATACCTATGCATTTACACAAAAATAAAAATAAACAAAAATAATTCCATTTGTCTATAGTGCTGCCATAACCTTCCAGTGTCGGGTAGCGGAACCACATTTATGTACGCCGTAATACTCTATCGCTACACTAACGCCCTCACACCTTGCTTGTTGTCAATGGGAACTATAAGCCGATGGTTCATTTCTAACGCGTCGTTTATTTTTCTTTTTTATTTTAATCGTGAAAGTGCAACGTTCACTTCGCCGGGCATTCAACGGCCATTTTCGTTTGCTGTTTCTTTTTCGTTTTCATTGGTTTTACAGACGTTTTGATCATGTCATCGAATTGCCGATAAAGGTAACGTACAATGTAACGTGATATTTTGACACTTGTATTGAAATTCTGCTTGGAATCTAACGGTTTTAAAAGACTTTTATTTCACAATGGTACTTTTTCTATGTCACACATTTGTTCTACTAAATATTTGGAACTTCTAATGTAAATAAATGTAATATGTTATTAAAGTTTACTATCTAATTATAATAGATGGCGCTACCAGTCCTAAATATCGCGATTACTAATTTATTTTACTAATTAGTTCATTTATTTTATATAACAAATACCTTTAGAAAATGTATTAGATATCAGAAGAAACAATAAACTAAAGATTTAGGTGAAAAAATCACTTCTAATGGCAAATTTATTACTTATTACTATGTAGAGTATCTGATGCAACTTCGATATTATTTTAAGTGATTCTACTTAAGTATTAGAATAATGCTATCAGTATATCTATTCGATATTTATTCCTCATATTTTTAAAAGAGAAATATGATTTACGTACCTTTTAAAGTTCAGACTTAAGGAGGTTATACATTTGCAATAAGATAATTTTAAGAAGACAACGAGAAGGTATAATTATGGGACTGAATATTTATATGTGCAGTTAATAATATACAGAAAATGAAATCTTATGACTATTACATTTATTCCACAATCATGTGAAGTGAATAAGTTTTTAACTAAATCTGTCTTTCACTTTCTTATTAGAATCTTATATTTGCTCTCGAAATAATAGATGTCGCTATGGGAAAGCGTTTTCTTATCTTATTTGAATTCTTATATTGTCTATTTTTTGAGATGTGAATTTGTTACTGCTTTCCATCTTTTTAAATAGATATATATCATAGAAAATATGAATTTTGAGCTTGAAATCTTTTTTACAAGTGAAAGTTAGGGGCTACCTGGAGTTTGTGGAGAGCCAGCGTCTTTAAAAAAATGAATCTCTATTATCTAGTTCATAATATTTTGTTAAAACTTTTTTAAAGATGTTTTATTACTATACAGTAATAAAACTTCTTTATCACTGTCTGAGTTGGGTAAGAGTTTGTAGTTTAGTATATTGATTATCTAATTCAATGAGTAGGGTGTAGAATGCGGAACAGTTATTAATTTCGGTTTGGGTATCTACATCGTAGTTGTACTAAGTAATTAGGTATCGGAATTACCACTGAGAGAACTAGGTAGTTTGATTGGGGAGGGACCACCGCCACATTTATTTCTAGCGTGAAGTAGCATTTTTTGCATTTCTGTAGAAGGGCTCACTTTTATTTAAGGTCTTGGCCCTCTAGAGTAGCACCTGCACCTTTTATCCACTTCAGATAAAACTACTGTACAATATGAATAGTTACTTTTCTAAGTAACTATTCATATTGTAAAGTACTATAAGTATAACTATAAGTAACTATTCTTAGTTACTTATAGTTATACTTATAAGTAACTATAAGTATAACTATAAGTAACTATTCTTAGTTGCTTACAAATTTCCATTGGCGGCAAGGACCACTTACCATCGGGTAGGCTGGTTTGCTACTTAAATCGGACAAATAATAAAGTTAATTTCCAGTAATTTTTACCACCTCTTTTCTCCCCAAGATCAGTACTATATATTTATGTTACTGGTGAAGCACTACTTTGCAGTGCCTCTACCTACCTAGATTTTTTGTTGATTGGTATTAATAAAAACTGCAACTGTTATCTACTGGCGCACGTGGATATCCATAATTAATCCCTGATAGGACTGTACCTGATATGGGCATCGCTACCCCTGAGGAAAAAATGGGATTCATTTTCTCTCGTCAATCAATTATTGTCCCACTGCTGGACACAGGTCTTCTCTCAGGTTGGCCAAGTGCGAACTTTTGGGATTCATTTTATGGGTAGATAATTGTTACCCTTGTACCTCGTGCAGGGGATACACTGCGGATACGTTCTATATAGGTATTGTTGGAAATCATAAGTCCCATAGTTTAGTTTTAATTGTATATTTTTTTCTGCTGGGCTCCTCAATATGATAATACAAAAAAAACGCTTTCTACACTCATAACCGCACCTAGGACTTTCTGCTGTGTCGTGGGTACCATGGACACACACAACACGAATACACAAACTGGCCGGGAATCGAAACCGGAACCCACTGCGCGTCAGACCGGTATGGTAACCACTCCGCCATACGGGTTCGTCATATATATTGGATATATGGTTGTTTAATATTTTGTTGTCGGACATGAATATCACAGTAGTGTACTTTAAGACCGACATCGTAAAGAGAAACTGCCTCTCTAGTGAATACCGTAGGAGGCGACTAAAAGATAAAATTAAAGAAATGGGCAATAGCTTCCTTTTGTGTCAACAACACCAACGGTCACCAACACGCTACCCAAACGTGTTGACTATTGGCAAAAACCCCATTAGAGGAAGCCTATATTTCCAAGTGGAAGCCTATATTCCTTAGTGAGCATTGATAGATAATGGTTGAAACTTGCCCTCTCGATCCCAAGGTCCGAAGTTCAAACCAAGGCAGGCACCACTGATTTTTCTAAATTATGTGCGTATTAGAAATTAATTATGACTGCTTTTCGGTGAAGGAAAACATCGTAAGAAAACCCATACACCCGAGAGTTCTTTAAAAATAAAAAGATCTCGGAGGTGTGTGAAGTCCACCAATTCGCACTTGGCCAGCGCGGTGGACTATGGCCTAAACTCTCTCTGAGAGAAGACCCTTGCCCAGCAGTGGGACAATAATGGGTTGACGTTATATATTTTCATGTATAGGAATTTGTTTCCATGACATTCCGAGCAGGATTGCGTACTTCAGTTAACGTAATAGGTATTACAATAATTATGATTAAAAATGCATGCTCGTTTGCTACTACGTATATGGCCATCCGCGAGATGTAAAGTTGCCACTCTCATGGACACCTGTAATCAAATCTAGATAAAGGTATGTCCTCAGTGAACAAGCTGTAACGAATTAGTACATCCGCCTTACTCCACACTGCTGTTATTGTAACATGTGGTAGAAACAGTATAGTTCGGCCGGGGAGGTACCACCTCTCTTTTTTTTATTTATTTATTTATTTTATAATTTTTGTACACAAACAATATTAAAAAACAGACATTATAAACTTAAGTACAAAGGACTACTTATTTCAAGATGAAATTTCTTCCAGCAGCCTTGGGATCGGAGTGTGCATTTGTAAAGCAAATTAGGTGTGCACAACTAGAAATTAATATTTATAGTTAAAATATGATATAAATATATAATATAAATATATAACATATATACAAATACATACATGAATATATACATATGAATATATACATACAATATGATATTATGAAAGTGATAAATAGTGCTCTTTAACTCGTCTTTTAAACATAGAAATGGTTTTAGAGAGTCGAATGTTAAGCGGCAATGAATTCCATAGCCTAACTGCATGAACAGAGAAGGAGTGGGAATAGAGATAAGTTTTTCTAGGGGGAAACAAGGTACCTACCCGACGCCGTGAGAGCGATGCAGGGTAATGGGATTTTTACCGTACTAAAACCCCCCCGGTGACCGTCATCGGCTCTACAAAGAGGACTCCGGGATCGGTATGCGACCACTCGTACCGCCGTCTTGCCCTGGTTCGCCTGGCTGGCAGGGGATAATGTAGCCCTTTTCGCACTACAGGGACGATCGCCTCTCTTAGAGGCCATCCATAAATTACGTAACACGAATTTTATGATTTTCTGGGGTTCCGTTTTTACCCTTCAGGTACGGAACCCTGAAAGGTTTCGGGGTAAAAGTGGAACCCCAATACTAAGACTACGCTCTCCGTCTGTACGTCTCCGTCTGCTTGTCTCATGAACCATTATAACTAGACAGTTAAAATTTTTGTAGATGATGTATTTCCGTTGCCGCTATTACAACAAATAATTATGCACTGAAAACAGAATAAAATAAATATTTAGGAGTGCAAATGTTTACTAGTGATTACTTATACAAATTAGTCTCATATTTTGTTTGATGTATTTACGTGATATATACTTATATAATACGAAATGAACACAAAATAATTGTTTATATTTTATTTTATTTTTTATTTTATTTTATAAACAAAATCCACAGCTCTTAATACTATATTACATAATTGATGCTTACTTAACTTACAGCCAATTACGGATTTACATTATATAGGTTCTTCTAAGAAATAAAGTAGGTACGATCGATTACAACTATAACTTAAATAATATTTACTTTACTTACTACATTACTGAAGTACTGAACTATATTACTGAACTATATTACTGAAGTAGTAAAAAGCATGTTTATAATGATATGTAGGTATGTTGCAACTACCACCTACTAACGACCACATATAATCAACCCCAAAGGTAGAAAAACCTATACGGTACGACTCCGACTGTAGTTCTGGGACCAAAATGGGGCTACGGTATCCTCTGCCAGTCGTAAGAGGCGACTGACAGAGGGCTTCCGGGCTTGCGGGCGGTAAGAGTGGGAGTTCGAACCATCCAGTCAAGCGACCTCGGGAACGACGACGGCAGTGTGGTCGCCTGCCATCATAAACACCAAAAGGCACGATGAACGCAAACGCTCACTGAGGGTGAGCCCAAATGAGGTATCATGCTCGGAGGACTCCGGTTGTGTTCTACTGGAGATTTCGGGGTCCTCCACGCAGCGCTGAGGACTGCCACCGGGGGTTTTAGTGAGGTAAAGATCCCACATAACCCGTCGTCGCACCCACGGCGTCGGGTACTTTTTGAAAGTTTCCCTCTCGATAATAAAAAAGTATAAACGATTGTAGGGGTAAAAAATATGGGATACTTTTTCTAACTAAAACAGTGTGATGCGTTGCTGTGTTTTAGTTTGTAGGGTATGGGATAAGTCATAATTATCAAATGCGATCCAGCTTAGACCTCAGCATAACAACACTCCTGTGGTTAACCTCGGGTAAGAAAAACTAATCTAATCTGAGATTGATTACAGATGTCCATGGGCGGCAGTAACCACTTATCATCACGTCATCTGCAAGCTCGTTTGTGGTCAACATTATTGTCCGACTACTGGGAACGGGGATCCTCTGAATGAGAGTGATTTAAGCCATAGTTCACAGCGCTGGGCAAGTGTGAATTGTAGCAAGTACGCAAGATAAGAGCTAGTTTTTTTTCAATATCATGGGAGGAGCAAGCGCTAGTCACGTATTATTAGAAAAACAGTTAGGTTATGTTGCTGAGGCCGATCACTGGTCTCCTGTAGTCTCCTGACTAATTTAGTACGTATCGTCAACCCATTATTGTCCCACTTCTGGGCACGGGTCTTCTCTCGGAATGAGAGAGTTTTAGGCCACAGTCCACCGCGCTGGCAAAATGCGAATTGGTGGACTTCACACACCTCCGAGAACTTTTTTTAAGAATTCTTGGGTGTGTAGGTTTCCTCACGATGTTTTCGTTTCGCCAAAAAGCAGTGATAATTAATTTCTAATACGCACATAAATCAGACTAATTTAATACGCTTCTTCCTATTGTCTACTTTAGTATGCCATCGAAACAAAATACAGCAGCATTTAATACTGTTGTTATAAGTAAGAAGAAAGTAAACGTGGTTATGGGGTCTCCAGAGTTCCTGAGAGAACCTCAAAGGTTTTTTTCAGGATTCTCAGAAAAATCTAAATCCAAAGAAAATTACCTGTGACACAAACAATAAACATACTTTGTGGTTTTGTTTTACGGCGAAAGATAAATAATGTACTTAATATGTAATAAGTAGGTACCCACCTAATGCTGAATAGTTCCACAGGCTTGTGTTCTTCATCGTTCACAAGTGGATCAAGCTATAGAGAGATTGTTTCACTGGACAGTTCTCTTGGATATCACTACATTTTATAGACATTTTAGAGACTAAATAATGTTTAAAGAAATACCCCGTTTTTTGTTATACTCATTCATTAAGAAAAGGGGTTAATTTTTTTCTTAAATGATAATCACCATCATTAGCTTAAAGCTAAGGGAGTTTCACTTCTTCCTTTCTGGGCATGGCTATGCCTCTATTCCAATCAAACCTTAGATTTGTTCTAAAAGCGCAGTGAGGTTCTTACATTAAAGTAGAACCAGGTTATGTCGACCGGGGAGATACCACCGCCACATTTATTTCTAGCGAGAAGCTGCTATACGGTTTCTGTGTGAGGGTGTAGTTGCCACTTTTATATGAAGCGGCCATCTTAGTCCTCGGGAGTAGCAGCGCATTTGTGATTGATTTCAATTAGAGCTAATGTTTTATATGACCATAGTCCACCGTGCTGACCAATTCGCACCTGGTCAGCACAGTGGACTATGGCCTAAACTCTCTCATTCTGAGAGAAGACCCATGCCCAGCAGTGGGACAGTAATGGGTTGATGAGAGAGTGTGGTTGCCGGCACACTTTTATATGACGCGACCATCATAGTCTTAGGAAGTAGCAACGCATCTGTGATTGACTTCAAATAGAACTATATGAAATTGATTAAAGATGTCTATGGGCGACAGTAACCACTTACCATCAGGTGGACTGCACACTCGTTTGCTGCTACAATCAGATAACAAAAAATCCCAGGGTCTGTCTGAGACAGCTACCTCTGATTTTGCTGTTATTCGCGTATTTAAAAAAATATCACTTGCTCAAACGGTAAAACAAAATATTGTAAGACAACATATAAGCCTGAAAGTTAAAAAAAATAAGTCTGCCATTTCAAACATATTCAGATAGAGCAGGGGCTAGCCCATCTCACTCTGAGAGTGCTTAAAGTAGTAGTCCCCAAATAATTAAAAAATTTGGACATTTTTTGTTACCAAATTTAGACCAAGTTAAGTTTGTTAAAATATTTTTGCTAAATATCATCATCGTTTATGAATTTTGTTATTCCGACCATTGAGTTAAAGATGGAATTCTTTGAATATTTCTGATATGTATAATTATATATCTTTAAAAGAAAGACAGTATCGCGGTGGTACAACATTGTTAAGAATGTTTTAACCAAGTAGCTTGTTTCATGAGATGTGCACTAAAAACACCGTAAAATGTATGCCACAATTACTTATTTTAAATAAACCACATAAAAACGACACCTTATGGGCGGGACGATAGGATGGATAATCGCGGTAATGCCATGGCATTCAATACAAAAGAAAAACCAGATGTAGCGTGCATCTGTGAGATCTTTTTAATGAGTGTAGAAAGAGTGTTTTTTTTTTTAAATAATAATAATTTGAAAGTATTTAAAATACGATAGCAACGGTGGCGCCTAACTTTTAACTGTGAAAATGAAGTGAGACGTTGTTAAATATGTGAGACCTATGTTAAATATTCTGAATTTACCCATGGTGAAGCACTCAGAGTAAATTTTTGTCAATAAATAAAAATTAATAACAAATAAAATAAGTTGTACAATGCATGACTTTTTTATTTCTTTGGCATTTGGAGTGCGAAAAGTTCCTACCCGGTATTAAATTTAAGGGTTTCTCAAAAATCTCGTGCTACAATTTTATCCAATATTAAAATCATATTTTATTACATTATTAAATAGAGACTATCAGACTACTGAACTGTAGCTACCTAAGTGTAAAATATAATTGTTCCTATATCGGATGTTGTTTTTGACTATCGTTGTCGTGTAGAGCATTCAATGCGTAAACCGCAACAGGCCTACACCGGTGTCGCGTAAAGACACGGGGGTTATAAAGGTCCCCCTGCAATTTTAACGGAAAGTGCCCATAAACTCTTCTCAATCGTTACCTTAACGACAGATTGACTTCTCGCTATTTGGATGCCGTAGCTTCTAACACTCAATTTTGATAGCTTTTTGCTTTGTAAGCTGTTTCTGGAAATAGGCAATTATTATGGATTGTTAAAAAAAAGTAAGTAACTATTTCCTTTTTTTAAATGTAAATTCATACCAAAAGTCACTGGATAAACGATTTAAAGCTTCTTTTCGTATAGTGGTCGGATTTCGACCATGAGTCGAATTATTTTAGAATTTTGAGGACTTTTGAGGACTACTGATTAAAATATTATCAATGTTATCAAACGAAAAAAGAAATATCGCTTGACATACAAAAGTGGAAAGGCTATACACTATTTGGTCTTTTGCAATTTTGTCAAATTTACCCGTATAAATATTCCGTTTTTTTTTTGTAAATAATTCTAAAGCTTTATTAACAGGCATTACGAAAAAATATATTCGGTCGACATGCAACATACACGTTCATAAATATTTTGTCTCTGCCTATTTTTATAATGAGGATATCACTAGAATTAAATAATTTGCACTTGGCCAGCGCGGTGGTCTATGGCCTAAAACTCTCTCGTTTTAAGAGTAGATCCGTGCCCAGCAGTGGGACAATTATGGGTTGACGAGCCTCAGGCCATCACGAGAAAATCAACATGCGTTCTAGACGCATATGTGTTAAAACAAAGTTAAAAGCAAGTAAAGTCTATCAATCTGTACTTCTTTAACTATGACCTAAGTTTCGTTTCGGGAAAGAGCAAGTGGCCTGCCGTGGGACTATAACGAGTTTACGTTGATGAAATAAATTAAGAGTATCAAATGATGAAAAGTAAACAGTGCCGCCTATGCTGTAACTTCATATAGAACGGAAATTAAAGTCAATAACAGATGCGCAGGTTAGCACTCCTAAGGACTAAGGTCACCTCATAAGAAAATGAGCCGGCAACCACACCCTTTCACCGAAACTCAAGACTACCACACGGTATAAAGAAAAAAAAAAAGACGTGTTCTACACTCATAGCCCCACACTAGGATGTCATGAACACACCCAAGACGAATACACAAACACCCAGACCCAGAACATGAATTCAAACTCATCATTCAGATACCTGTCTGGCCGAGAATCGAACCCGGAACCCATTGCGCGTCAGACGGATATGATAACCGCTCTGCCACGCGGGTCGTCAGAAGTAGGCCGGTGGAATCTCCCTGTTCGAATCACGCTCTACCTTTTAAATTCTTCGTACTTAAATGTTTAGATCAATAAAACGTGAAACAGAGAGCCTCCAAAATAAATCATCACCCACGGGCTCGTATACACCTTGTAACTTGTAAAACGTAACGCAAGAAGCTAACGCCTTTTTTATTGACGCACCTTAACTGTTTCGCATTCCCAACTTTGAGCACCTTTTATTACGGACCCCCAAATCCTAACCTAACCTTATTACGTCACAGCAAAGTCTGATTTCAAACACGGCTGTTCAGATTTGAATGTCGCCGATAGATAAAAACTTTTATATTTACTTCGCAATGTTACCGTAACTCACCTTTTCTGGTTTAGAAAATTTAACTCTATACCAAATTGTGAGGGTTGTTTTTTGTGTACAATGACGTAGGCGGTTAGGTTGTAATCTCCGGCTATCGTCAAGTCTCGCACACTTTGTTTCAGAATATTGTGCTATGTCCTTTTTGATGTGTTGGGTTAAGCATTGTGCTTATAATGTCGGGATAAATCTAAAGTCCGTTTATGACTTCTATGAGACCTCTGTTTGCATGAAAACGAATTGAAGTTTTTATTCCTTGTTTTATTTTCGTAATAAAAGTGTCGTATAAGGCATCGTTAACCAGAATAATAAGAGGTAGACATTTTGCACCGGAATATCTTAAGTTTAATTTGTATAGCATTTTTATCATATTTTTGTACCAAATCGTTATCATATTATGTGAATTTCATAAATTAAATTGCTTGTCAGGGTGCAATGCGCTTTTCGAAGTGGTTGTAATAGAATTTCGAATTCTGATTAATGATCTATTAAGTATGAATAGATATTTGATTCTATTGACACTTACTTGACAGTGCCGGATTAGCCATATAGCAAGAGCAGCAAATGCTACGGGCCCCGCGACTATAGGGGTCCCGCGGCCCAACACTACCTGCTATTTATATTTTACTATCTTTGCTATACTAAAAGTCCTAAACTGAAAGAAGATAAAAAAGTAGATATAGAAAGTGTCATCTCTAAACTTTCCCAGATTAAATCCAGAAAAGTTCAATAATAACAGTTTTGTTTTATTTAATACCCTTACTTAAAGCAAACCATGACTGTGGCCTCCTATCAGAATTTGCTACAGGCCCCGCACTGGCTCAATCTGGCACTGCTGCTTAAGCTCATCATATTTTAACCTCTCATAAATATCAATATTTTACTACTTACAATTTTTTGTAACCAACTAAATAAAAATATGTAATATAATACAAGATATTATTACATGTTTCATCCAATGATCCTTTGTTGAGTCTTTTTGTTCTTGGCTCAAAATATTCAGAGTCACTCGGCATGATGCATCTTGCCAAGTAGTAAAGCCCTAATTATACACAAAAATATTTAAAAAATAACTTATCTATACAAATCTTACTTATCCATATAAAAAGAAATAGAAATAGAATCAAACCAATGCTTCTGAATTTTATTAAAGGATTATTTTTATTATTTGTTAAATCCATCTGCTTTTTAAAAGTTACTATAATTTTGAGTTATTTAACTTTTTTACAACGCAAGTGAACCCGCGGGGCATTTCTCGTTGCAAATAAAAACATTCCGATTCCAAACTAAAAACTGTTAATTTCACAAGAGCTCAAACAACAACTTGTCGCTAAAAGACCTCCTAAAAGTTCAATGGAGTCCAATTTAGCCGATACAAAAGTGGGGAAGTTTTTAAGACCCTCGTTAAAATTGCGCCATATTTTCTCATTTACAAACCGATTAGGGCAAGTTCAGACTGAAAGAACCGCAATCCTTTCGGACGTTCTTTGTGCAACTTATTTCGTTACAAAGTAGAGTACTTTTTGAGCCACTTGTATACTTACGCCGTGGATTATTGCCCTTACTTCCTTTGTCTTCAAACGAGAGCTTTGTGCAAACATCTTAGTATTGTACGAAATTCTTTTTTTGAAATTTTGTATGGATTTAGCAAAACCGGTAACTGTAATTTTGTTCAAATTCTTACATTTATTAAAAGTGGTAGAGTCGTTCGTGTTGTGACCCCAGCTGCATCACTGCTGCTACTATTATTGCCTAATAATTAATCGTAGTATTTTTTTCGAGGGAAATCCTTCTAAAGGTACCCGATGCCGTAGGAGCGACGCAGAGTTATGTGTGATTTTTACTGCACTAACCCTATGTGGCCGTTCTTAGCGCTACAAAGAGAACTCCGGAACCTAAAAATGAATGCAACCGGAGTCCTTTGAACGCGTTGCCCCATCAGCTGTACCAGGTAACTATCCAACGATCTTAATAAAACTGGATATCTTAAGACGAGTACATATGCAATTATTTCTATTTTGCAGCAGTTCTCGTGTTTCAGTGAAAGAGCGTGGATAAAAGATGATATTTTTCATGAAGCAACCACAGTAGTCCTCAATATTGATTTTAAGTAGGTATACATCTTAATTTAACTGTGTTCTTCATCATTTCATTCATCATTTCAATGTCCATGAAGACGTTTCCAGTAGATTCTGAAGTTGACTTTTTAAGTACTTTAAGCTAGGTATGTCGATAAATACTATTTCATCCCATCGTATCACTACACCTATTTCTAGCGTGATGCATTTTTGCGTTACAGTGAAAAAGTGTGGTTGCCGGCACACTTTTAGTTTTATATGAGAAAACCATCTTAGTCCTCAGAAGTAGCAACGCATCCGTGATGGACTTTAGATAGAACCGATGTTCTATATGAAGTTGTTTACATATGTCCATGGGCGACATTTACCACTTACCATCAGGTTGATGCTGCATGTTCGTTTGCTACTTCGATTAGATAAAATAAATCTTGTTTTAAGAATAAGGCAGAAGAGATACCGATACAGTTATTTATACTTAAATAATTAAATATAAGTGCTTAAATTAGGTCGGTAGTGGGATTGCAATCTAACCAGAAAGGTGTTATTAAATTTATTACTAAACTTTATATTAATTATACCATAGATACGCATATAAATCTCCTCAGCAACTATTTCGACAACGATAGATAAACAATATGCGAATAACAAATAAAACAAGGAACATATTACACTACGATGCAATATTGGACCCTCCCTATTTACGGAGCATTGGTCAATATTGTTTAGTGGTTTCGTCTCTTACGACATTTAGAGTTAGCCCAATAGACCTCACATGTACAGTCACGTGCAATAAGATGTGACTATGGAAGATTGGCAAAAGTATCTGACCCAAGAAGGAGTTCAATAATATCTGACTACACGAACACAGCAAAAATATCTGACATTGAAAGGCAGCATAATGCAGTAGCGTCAAAATTACGTGATTTTACGTTCATCTACATAATTTTGACGCTACTGCATTATGCTGCCTTTCAATATCAGATATTTTTGCTGCGTTCGTGTAGTCAGATATTATTGAACTCCTTCTTGGGTCAGATACTTTTGCTAATCTGTTCGTAGTCACATCTTATTGCTCGTGACTGTACAATGTTTGCATTGTTTTTCTTAATGCATTTAAACAGGTGGGACCTAAATCTAGTTGCTGCCTTTGTAATGTTAACTTAGTCATTAAATGCTGCCATGTGTAATATTAACTAAGGCATTAAACCAAGTTCTGAAAGACATTTTCCTATCTAATAACAGTATTAGCGGTGTAGATTTTCAAAATGAATTTTAAGTAACGTTTTCTGCACTCAAACCTACGCTAGGATGTTGTCTTTTGTTGTGGGTGCTATGCACACACATCAAAAGACATCATCATTCAGAAATATGTACCGATCAGGATCAAACCCGGAACCCTCTTCGAGTCCAACCATTATCGTGACCGCTGCGCCACGGGGTCGTCGGTTAATTAATATACAAGTTATTTATTTTTATTTTATTTGTTTCTCTGACAGGAGGGTTCCTGACACCGGCTAGACGTTGCAACATAGGAAGGTGATTTAATACGGTACTACGATTCAAACCTTTCTAACTATGTAATTACTGTTCACCTAAACGAACTTGCTCAGCGCGGTGGACTATGGCCTAAAACTATTTCATTCTGAGAGAAGACCGGTGCCCAGCAGTGGGACAATAATGGGTTGTACCCAATTAATGTTTTTTCACTTTCAATCTTTTCGTTTTCTTTCGCGTTTCCTATTCTGATATTATTACCAAATCACATGTAAATAATGAAGAACTCAGGCTATGTAAGTTGCATTTTGGTAAGAAGAGTGTCAAAAGAAACACTTAGGTATAATTATTATTCTAAGTTAGCTCTTTGAAATAACATCGTCTTAATCAACGTTAGAATTGATGTATAAAGTCGTAGGACCGGTATTGATATGTTAAGTTATGTTATTAGGTACCTTTATGAGGTACCTTTCGCGTTTTCGTGGAATGTTAAAGATGGACTTAGGTACTTATGAGATAAACATCGTAGACCTTGGGATTTTTTACGTATTTTTGATGGGCTGTAGGTAGATCCCCTATTCTATATATTTGAAGTAGCAAACAAGACATCTGTAAACAACTTCGAATAGAACATGGATTAGGTATATCTGACGTTAATCACAGATGCGTTGCTACTCCCGAGGAGTAGCAACTCATCGTCGTCGATGGTCGACTCATATAAAAATGTGCCGGTAACCACACCCTTCCATCGAAACGCAAGACCTACTTTATACTAGAAATAGGTATGGCAGTGGTACTTCTCCGGTCAAACAACAATGGTTCTACCACTTGTAAAATGGAGTTGAGTACATCATTTACTATCTAGGAAAGCAGTCTTAGTTCCTTATTCTATTTCATAAAAAAGCATCGCCTTTATTTCATAAACCATCACTAAGTTGATCTGTCCAATTAGATGATACTATCATCTCAATGCCAATAAATACAAAACTGATTTCTTCTACCTTAGATATTACCCGAATTACATTTGTACTAAGACATATAAATCTCTTGGCAACACACTATTAGCATGTCGGTGGTCAGCGTCTAATTTATAGAGAACTTTCAATTTGGCTAACACGATCCTGAGTCGTAAATCTCTGGACAATTAGACGCTCCTTGTGGTCGAACCCTGACCGGTTGGATTTGAATTTAGATTGTTTATCCCTTTATTATAGATAGGGACACGGGTTACGGTTTCTTAAGGGTTTAATGAAAGCTATGGGTCTCCTATTTGTGATAATTTCTAAAAAAAAATAATGACAGCCATGGAATACCATTTTTATGCCGATTTTTCATGAACTGATGAACTGAACATAGGTATTCATCATTTTGATTTCGGTTGTTCAGGGATCGTACCTGGAAACTTAAGTAACTGAAAAGACAACAAAATACACTAATAGGTAAGTAATATCTTACCGAGGAAGAATTCTAATAATCCTTGTAGTTTACCCAAAGCACACATTTTGTCTTGCCAATATATTTGGGCTCTAATTCAAAACTCAAATGTTGCCAAGTTACAGCTTATGAAACTTAGCAACAACTGAATGCACTTAAGATTAGAATGTCACTTGGCATATACGGAAATAACTGATACCAACCTTAGCCCGAAAACCAAAAGTACAAACCAGTAATACGCCGATAAAAAGCAATAACATTAAACTTAAAAACCAATCATGAGCGGGCATCGGAATAAAACAGATAAAAAACCCATTTTATTCTGTTTGCAAACGAACTGGGACCTTGACACTGAATTCCATAACGTCATTACCGTCGGCCATTAACCCCGCACTCGAATCAATAACTCATTACTCTTTTATTTCGTTTAACGTTTAAAAATAACGCGTTTTTTCGCGTTTCGCGCCGACCGCCCCAATTATTGGGTGAAGGTTGTACCGCGGCCAATTATGACGTCATGCGGGGTGCGTGACGTAGCGTAGGTATTTCGGCTGATAATTTTTGTATCATCATATTGTTAAGCTTTTTTCGGATACATTTGTGATGCATCGACGGGTAAAGGTATCACGTAATATAGTTCTTAGGTTTCGGACATATTGCATGTTACTAAGAATATTTGATGATTAGTTTATCTTGATGGTGTCTATGAGTACTTTCTAATGTCATTATGGTAAGTATGTATAATTGTCTGTTGCTTCTAAAAATTAATAATTATAAAATTTAAAAAATGCAACTGATAAGTGTCATATAATTATTTAAATCAGCTTTCTCAATGTTACCGTATCACTGACGTACGATAGGTTCTTATCAATTTTATCTGAACTGCATTAATTAGTTTGTTACGTGTAAATCTGACGGGAGTCCCAGTGCCCCTCCTCCCACCAAATCCGACATCGTTTACCTACTTAACAGTCGATCTGTAAATTTCTAATAGATGGCAAAAATTTAATTAAGTTTACCTTCACATAGTATAATAAATCGGCTACATTTTCTTCACTGTAAAAATTAAGTAACATATAAATACATAATTAAAATTTTAAAATCACTTAACACTACGTTATACATAAACAATACACAAAAGTATACATTTATGCATTCACTAGGAAATATTTTATAAAATTTAATTAAGTGAAAACAACGCCATCTTTCGGTCTAAATGCGAACTAAATTGATAGAAATAAAATCTACCCTTTCTCAGGCGATAGCAATTTATTTTATTACGTTGTACTTAATATTTCGTAAACCTAATACCATATTTTTGAAATGTAATGTAATGAAATTGTAATACTTAATCACATAGTATAAATATTATAAAATACTTAATTCTAATATAAGTACAAATGTTTTTGAATTTTATTAAAAGCCTTTATGATTTCTTCTGTCTCAAAAACATTTCGCTGAAAATCAATACATTGCTTACCTGAGAAGTTATTTCTCCACAAAAGTACTCCTTAGCACCGCAAATATTTAGCACCAAATTAAATCACTAATTACTTATTTTATTGCACTATAAAAATATAATTAATACTTTTTAGGAACTATTTAAGCCTTTGCCTACAAAATATGAGATCGTACTTTTCAAATTGCCGACTTCCAATCAGCACTGTACAGATAATTTAAATTTTGGGCGGTGTCACTGGTCTTCACAGATTAGAAACAGAACGGAACTAAATTTGAATTTGCCGGGTAATGTCATTATTGTCACAGAGTATAAATAGATCAGAATCTTCGTATTTCTGTCACAGATAATAAATAGATAGAAGTCAATTTGAATTTGGCGGGTAATATTCCTGGTATTGTCACAGATTATAAATAGATCGGTTCGAAATTTGAATTTGGCGGTGCAGGGGTGCACTCGACCCGCACTCGCGGCGGTCTGCAAGGAACTCGGCGTCTTGAGGGCGAAAAGACGTTACGCGGGCCCTTAGTTCCCCTTCGTTTATTTTGAACAGTGATAAGCGTGGTGCTTTGTAGTGGCAAAAAGAAATAACTCCGCTCATTATTATTTTTCGTTCATACATTTTACGCTTATTGTTGTTATTTATCATGACAATATAGGTTAATAATAATAGTACATATAAATGCTATTTCTTTTATCATTTTATGTTTTGTATAACTTTCTGTATTGGACCTAATAAAGTATTTTTCTTTTTTTCGTTCTTTTTAGTTTAATAAATATATATTTGGAACATAATGAAATACTACACAACAACATAATAAAATTGTAATCAAATAGTAAAATAAGTTTTGTTATAGTATGTTATTCACTATAGCGCGCTTTTGCCTATTCTCGGTCATAATATAAGTAATTAACGAGCGAGTTAACTGTATAAATTTGAAGATCATCAATCTTTATTAAATTAGTTATATTAACATAAATTTTACTAATATATTTAATGCCTGTGTATAAAATGTATACATAATTAAAAATATTTTAAACATGTAAATTAAAAATGAAAAAGGCGACGGTCCTAATTTTTAAGCTACCCAAACTTTTGACCATTTCTATGACGTTTTCTATTATTGTAATATGATTCTTATTGCTATAAAAATAAAGATTATGCATTAACCTTGGTTATACCTGTAAGAGTAAAAAAGGTTTATTTTGAAGGGTGAGCTTTCTTCGCGATCACTATTAAAGACGACAATAGGTCACAGGGACGAATTTAATCTACGATTTAAAAAAAACACAAATTTATGTTAATGTTATTTTTATTCTTTTCTTTTTGTTATTTATTTGTATAAAGAAATTTATTTGAAAATTGAAAGAAATATTAATTGGCTGTGTATCTTATTTGTTTCTTATTCATTAAAAAGATTATATTTAAGACAACAATTCATCAATCAAAGAAGCATACCGAGTAAATAATATTATTTTATTTTTATATATTATGGTAACAATCGACCAAATATTATGAATTTAGTATTTATTAGTACTTCATGTGTTTTGCATGTAACCGCACTTTTCATTTTAAGTTAATTTTTATATAGGGTTGTGTCAGCTTCTTGATATAAGTTCGTAAATAAGTCTGTATGTTACATAGTAAAATTGTACTATAGTCCATAATTAGTTATTTACCATTCCAATTATCAATATATACAAATGTGATAATAAATAACGATAAATAAAATAAATAGGTCCGTTTTTTATATTTTTTATTTATTTAATAAACAAGAGGTAGTATTAAATACAGCCCTGTGAAAGGAAGTATTGCACGGTGGCTTATTTTTAACGGTCATATCGTCGCGCGCCTGCAAAAGGTGCTGTTAACATTTGGTTTAGTATTTTATTGGTATCAAATGATAATTTAAGAGCAGGTCAATTTTTAGAATAATACTAGACCAAGTGACAGAGATATTCTTTTTAAAAATTTTATGTAATAAATATAAGATTCCTCACATTGTTATTTAAATAAAATAATAATTTATGCCCTTTTATGTATTTTTATTACATTATTTAAACAATAATTCGAATGCTAAATAAATCATTTATTAAAAATATCCAACAGGTGGTCATTCACGGTTCCTGTATTCACGGTAGGTATATGGGCGGATCATAATTCCCGCGAATACGAAGCTTTTACTATATTTCATTCTAATCTGTGTACTAAAACCAAAAGTATTTTTTACTTTTTTAAGTACCCTCAGATTTTATTAATATAGTCACATACTGTATAAATGTATAGTTATAGTAACATACTGTATAAATTCACTTTTAGTTTTCTACTTTTACCAAATTGTATTGTTCCCTACGCATCTCCTGCTCCCTGAACTACTGAAAGAACATACGTTCAACGTTGATGTGTTATGTACCATTTGAGTCCCATAGGCAAATAGGTTACATGAGACATTAAAGACAAAATATCCTTATTAATATCATAAATGCGAAAGTTTGTTGGGATGTATTCTTTGATACTCTTTTACGTAAAAACTACTAGTCGGCTTTCGCTGAAATTTGGCAAACAGACAGTTCATGACCTAGATTATCACATAGTACTCATTACCATAGAAACGTCTACCACCGCTTTGTCACTTGACTGTAACGGGTAGAGCCGCAGGAATAAGCTAGTTTATAAATTTACTCAAACTTACATCTAACTTTACAGGCTAGTCTAATACGTTAGTGTAGTGAAAACAAATCACGTAAGATAGTAATAATAAAATTAAATTAATTGAAAATAAATAAATAGTTAAGATACTAAGGTGTTAAGGTGTGGAACCCCTGCATATTGTACGTTACGTATGTGTTTAACGCGCTCGTGCAAGACGGAGTTACCTTTTTAACGTACTTTTATACATTTTTTATAAACGGGCACGTGTCTTACTTCCTTGCCTTATAAATTCATCAGTAGGCACGAGCCTTAGATTTGAAATGGAAGTAGCAAGGCTTGCAGACCATCTGATAATAATATTGCTGATTGACATAAGTAACCAAGAGGTAATCCAATTTGGCAATTTTTATCTATTTATTTATAACATACTATATCTAACATTACAGGTGTCTTAATACGACAGAGTAGTCTATAGAAATAATTATACAAACTAATTTGAAAGATTCCAAATATCTCTTTTCGACTCATTGATCTCAATGTAGATTTGTCTCCCCCCCCCCCCCCTTTTCCTCCCGACTTATAGCCTGTGAAACTGTTTAGAATTAGTTTAATTCACTTTTCCTCGACCATTCGTTTTTTTGTAGAAAAAAGCGAAATGTGATGTTATGCCCAGTACTCCCTCTCCCGACATTTAATAAGATTCAAGCTAACCTTCTCATAGAATGTTCCATAATATCATATATATTGTTTTTTATTGGATCCAGGAGATATTTGACCTCCTTGGGAATTGCCCGGGAAAAAAGGGTACCCATCGAGGCCCTAAAATCCTTGCCCGCTGCCCTTATTTTGACTTAGCCGTAGCGTATGAGAGACCCGGAGGGTAGGACGTAGGACGTAGAATACCTGATTTATTGTACCTGTCATCTATAAATACAATTTTAATCATTAGGTCAAGACGATCTTCTTCCAGGTGGTAGAACCAGCGTAGTTCGAGCGGGGAAGTACCACCGCTACACCTATTTCTAGCGTGAAGCATTTTATGCCTATCGATGAAAGGGTGTGGTTGCCGGCACACTTTTATATGAGGCGACCATCATAGTCCTCGGAAGTGGCAACGCATCTCTGATGACTTCAGATAGAACCCTATGTTTTGTATGAAGTTGTTTACATATGTCCATGGGAGGCAGTGGCTCCTTATCATCAGGTGGACTGCATGCTAAAAAAATGTACAAGTTCTCTATTCCAACATTAGATTTAACTACTTAAAGATTATTTCACTATCAACGTAAAGTAACAATTTGATGTTTAGCAATTCAAATTAAGTCACCATAAAAACCCTCCAGCTGGTCAAGAAACACATGTGATTCCTCGCGCGTGCCGGCCACACGAACGGAAGTGGATCATAATCATTCACCATCTAAATAATATATCTTAAGCTTTTGGTGTAAAGTACATTTTGATGTGGGGTTGATGGCTGGAGACCATATGCCGCCGTCTTGGTCTTTAAACACAGGATGTCACGCGAGAGTGACAACCCTATTTCTTAAGACGTTCAAAGGTAACGGATTGTCTCGATTTGAATAGGCTATCAGACGAAATATAAAATTACTTATAAATTAAACTGAAGTTGCCGCGTGTCTTAAATAGCACCATTCAGTCTCTTCCCATGCAGTGTTAGCGTGGTGAAATGGGAGGGGGGAGGAATGGGTCCGGACGTCACCTTAATCTTAAATAGCAGCGGGAACAGAGTCATTTTCCCCTGCAGTGGCGTAGCGCGGGAGTGGGGAGGGGAGAAGCTGAAGGTACCTTGGCCCCGGACGTTACCTTTTTCGGAACGGCATTTTTTGGAGAAAATATTGAGACCTGGTGACCTTTTCATTTGAATTGCAGAGATATAGATATCAAAAAATATTATGGCTAGCTGCCCTTTTTTCAACTAGTCGTTGTAAATTTTGGACAAAGCGTGGGGATCCTGGGAATTGACATCTCGTGTGACGTGCAGCTTCGGGGTCATTTGGATGTTAAGGCTAAGTTTTGGCCGCTAAGAAAATGAGCGTCTTGAACCGACCCAAGTGTGGCTGCGGCAGAAACATATTTGGGAGACGTTCCACCAGTCCCAACATTCAACATCTGTGGTAGCAGAACTACAGGTTGGAATTCAGTCCTATTTGCGGTCGTTTAGTGTTGTCCATTGGCTGTAACTTACCAACAGGTAGACTACCGGTCCATCTACTTTACCTGATATCTTCTTCTTCTGTCTTCTTCTTTATAAAAATAAATGTCTGTCTATATTTCCTCGTAGTATAGAATCTTATACTATTCATTTGATCATGTGATGTTAAGATCATCAGATGCAAAGTTGTTTATTCATGAGCTCGCTAAGGTTTCTTTTTTTTTTGATTTTTTTGTGATGACGTAGCAACGCGCGCAGGGTACAGCTAGTATATTATAAGAAATAAAATATTTGTTTTATTTTTCTTTGTATATATCTTAAATGTATATTTAACCTATTGCATTAAATCTTACTAAGGTGTAGAAACAGTGTAGTTGTACAGAGAGGTACAAATGTCACAATTATTTCTACCGTACAGCCCTTGGGTTTCGGTTGAAGGGTGAAGTTGCCGGCTCAAATTTAGAGGCAACCATCTTAGTCGTCAATCGTCGTCGTCATGGAGTTGCATCAAATCAAATCAAAATCTTTTTTATTGTGGATAATAGGTTTAAGTTCTTAAATAAACACATAAAATCCGCTTCTATCCCGCCACAAATGGGCATACAAAGTTCACAATTTAATATATTGTATACATTGTAATATCATTAAAAAAATCAAAGTAAATTTCTTAAAATTACATACTTCAAATTACATACTTTCATCTATAATTGACTTCAGATAGAACTCCTGTTCTATATTAATTTGCTCACAGATGTCCATGGGCGACAGTGACCACTTACCATCAGGTGGACTGATAAACAAATGGTAAAATGCAAAATAATGAAAAACCTGACTATGTAAATACGTAGTGTAAATTACTTTTAATTCAACCCAACATGAATGGGATTCCTATCAAAAAGTTCTTAGGTAAACACCACGTCAGATCTTAATTAGTTATTTGCCAATACTATCTTGTTTCTAACTTGCTCCAGACATGATGCCTGTAGTTCTACCCGTAGTCAAGTTTGTGGATGACTTATGAAATAGACTCGTAATAAAAATAATTTATCATACAGTTAAGGTCCTAGTTGCCATGTAAGTCTGCCTCACGAAATGACTTTGGTGTTTCACTCTGAAAGCTCAGGTTTAAATTCTTAGACATACATAGAAATACGTTTCACATAGATTCATAGATATTACATTTTTCAAGAAATGGTGTAGAAAAATAAATAATAGTTTAAAAAAACTAAAAAACACGCTTTTTAGAGAAAACCGAACTAAAAAATAGAAAATAAATTTAAATGAATTTAAATTAAGAAAATAGTGTTAAAAATTGCAATGAATATAAATTAATAATAGTGTGAATAAAAAAAAAAATATTTAAAAAAAAAGTGTGGGGTGCATGGTGTCAATGGTTAAAGATATTTTATTGACAGTTATGAGTAGAGTGATTATCATTTCGATAATATCTTAAAAAGCACCCCACGCTTTTATTTTAATAAAATATATTTTTTTTATTCACACTATTATTAGTTTATATTAATTGAAATTTTTAACACTATTTTCTTAATTCAAATTCATTTAAATTTATTTTCTATTTTTTAGTTCGGTTTTCTATAAAAAGCGTGTTATTTAGTTTTTTTTAACTATTATTTATTTTCTACTTTTAGTCAAATTAAAAAATGGAATAATTTTATCAAATTAGTGTATTGTCATCGGTTTCAATAAATCTACAAAGTTTGAACGAAATCTGGCCGTTTAAAGTGGGTCATAATCGCACCCAAAGAAGTCGGTTACAAACATACAAACATACAGGTGAAGCTAATAAAAAGCTAAAAAAAATATCTGTTATAACTGTATGTACCAAGTCGTTTTTTATGTACTAAAACACTCGATCGATTTCATTGAGAATTTCATTAGAAAGTATTGTGTTAGGAGTCTGTTTAAATACCTCATCCGAGTAGAAGTTCTTAACACAATTTGTCTTAGGATACCTGTGATCAAGTTGCTATCAATTGGAAGTTTAAATCTGAAACTAAATTAGGAATTGTATCAATCCTTTGCAATAGACTTCAATTAGGTATTTGTCTAGTCACTCAAACTACATACTTGTGGGTTGAAAGCTTACACTAGATGGAGCGGTGGGCCCAGCCGCCCATCTGGGAGAAGCCCGTTGGGGCAACGCGCTCAGAGGATTTTGGTTGCGTTCCTTTGGAGATTCCGGTGTCCTCTATCTATCCCCGAGGACGGCCACCCATTAGTGCGGTAAAAATCCTACATTACTCTGCGTCGCTCCCACGGCGTCCAGTACCTTTTGAAGGTTTCCCCTCAAGAACCAAAAAAAGGTTGAACGCCTGTAGTTTAGTGGCGATGACTTACAGAAAACGGTATACACGCTTTAACACACGCTTTCTACACTCATAACCCCACACTAGAATTTTCTCCTGTGTCGTGGGTACCATGGACACATACAAGACGAATACACAAACACCCAGACCCAGAACATGAATCTAAACTCATTATACAGATACCTGTCAGGCCGGTAATCGAATCTGGGATCCATTGCACATCAGACCAGACTTAACAGGTAGAACCAGTGTGGATCGACCGGGGAAGTACCACCGCCACACCTATTTCCAACGTGAAGCATTTCTGGCGTTTCGATGGAAGCGTGTGGTTGCCGGCACATTTTTATATGAGGCGACTATCTTAGTCCTGAAGAGTAGCAACGCATCTGTGATTGACTTCAGATAGAACCCATGTTCTGGTTAAATTTGCTCACAGATGTCCATGGGCGGCAGTAGCCACTTACCATCAGGTGGACTGCATGCTCGTTTTCTACTCCAATGAGATAAAAAAGACCGATATGGTAACTTCTCCGCCACGCGGGTCATCAATTATTATGATATTACAGGTTCTGATTTTAAAATAATAGCGTTGCCCCATCGGGCTCCTCCCAGGTGAGCGCCTGGGTCCACCACTCCGTCTGGTCTTTACGACGACATGCGACCACGTATACCGCCGTCCTTGCCGCCTGCAACCCCGGAAGATCTCTTTCAGTCGCCTCTTACGATACGCAGGGGATACCGTAGCCCTATTCTGATCCTAGAACTACAGAGACGAATAACGGAAGGCTAAGTAAATAATAACGAAAAAAACAAAAGACATTTTCCAAACCTATGATTAACATAACAAAGTAAAATAGGTAGGTAATTACACACACACACACACTCATACAAATATACAAGCATAGGCAAGGGTGAATTTATAGGATACTGCAGTTTAAAAAAAATTATGAAGGGAGCTGGGGAGCACTCTTATTTACTCCCGTCCATCAGCACAGGGATAGGGAGCGGCTGAAAAACAGCGCTGCGTAGGACGATAGGCCTATGTCAGCTCAAGCTGAGCCGCCTCCTGTTGCTCATGTACTAATTATTATATAAGATATTTTTATTTTGTAATCTTAAGTGTGGTATGTAGCAATAAATTGATTTTTTATTTTTTATTTTTTTATTTAATTGTTTTGGTGGTTGGGAAGGATGTTTGAAGTCGAAGACCATTAATGTTTTTTGCCATAACCTTAACAACTGGTCCTTACTAGTTATTGATTTGATGTTCCATTAACCAGCTGTTGCCCTCATTCATCACTATGTTAAATGGACGGCTTTGCTTGCTTCTTAAGCAGCATTTCAAGTAGAAACGGAATCTGTAAACATTTTTGAAGCAAAAAGCAATTTTAATACTACTCCTTAAGAAATCCAGTTTATTGTTTATTAAGCTTTTGGATTATAGTTTGTAAAATAAAACTACGGTTCCTAAAATTAGTTCATACTGACATACAGATGAAAATATAAGATATAGAGAGACTAAAATTTGTAATATTATACACGCAAGAGCTTTGTACCTATATTCTTGCAAATAAACGATTGATTGATTGATTGATACCTTTTTTTTATTTTATTTTTTTTTCGAGGGGGAAACCTTCAAAAGGTACCCGACGCCGTGGGAGCGACGCAGGGTTATGTGGGATTTTTACCGCACTAAAAGACCCCGGTGGCCGTCCTCGGCGCTAAAAAGGAGGACTCCGGGATCTCGAAACGACTTCAACCGGAATCCTCCGAGCGCGTTGCCCCATCGGGCTCCTCCCAGATGGGCGGCTGGGCCCACCGCTCCGTCTAGTCTTTACGACGGTATGCGACCACACATACCGCCGTCCTTCCCGGGATTGCCTGACCGAACGGTTCGAGCTCCCACTCTAGCCGTCTGCAACCCCGGAAGCCCCTTTTAGTCGCCTCTTACGACAGGCAGGGGATACCGTAGCCCTATTCTGACCCCGAGGCTACAAGGACACTAGGGACACTAGGTAGTATCTATAATATTATTTTACGACAAACACTTTAACATACCAATTTGTTTATATATATTGAATATTTGAACCGTCTCATCTTTTCCGTATTGACGCGAATTACGACCTTAATTTTTACGTTATAGCCTCCATTTTGGCCTTTCCCGACCTCATTAGGTTAAAGATAACTGATTAGTTCCAAATAGCGCTTGATTTCTTTATGACGGCGATCAAGTTGTCAACATTCGTAATTATAGAATTTGTGGAAATTTAAATAAAGTTACCTGACGTAGTTTTTGTTTGCTTAATTTGTTCTTTTGATATAGTGTGACTTAGACTCATTGTGGACGTCCCTGTAGTTCCGGGATCAGAATAGGGCTACGGCATCCCCTGCCTCTCGTAAGAGGCGACTAAAAGGGGCTTCCGGGGTTGCAGGCGGCTAGAGTGGGAGCTCGAACCGTTCGGTCAGGCGATCCCGGGAAGGACGGCGGTATATGTGGTCGCATGCCGTCGTAAAGACTAGACGGAGCGGTGGGCCCAGCCGCCCATCTGGGAGGAGCCTGGTGAGGCAACGCGCTCAGAGGATTCCAGTTGCGGTCGGACCGAGTACCCGGAGTCCTCTTTATAGCGCCGAGGACGGCTACCGGGGGGGGGGGGGGTTTAGTGCGGTAAAAATCCCACATAACCCTGCGTCGCTCCCACGGCGTCGGGTACCTTTTGAAGGTTTCCCCTTCGAGAACAAAAAAAAAGACTCATTGTGGAGGGGAAGGATGCCTGGTCCCGTTTAGCTGTTAGATAGGCGAATAAAGAATATTCTTTAGTATTCTTTAGATTGTAGCAGCAAAAGAGCATGCAGTTCACGTGATGGTAAGTGGACACTGCCGCCCATGGATACCTGTAAGTAACTTCATATAGAACATGGGTTCTATCTGAAGTCAGTCACAGCGTTGCTGGCGGGTACTTCCCCGGAACTACACTGGTTTTACCACCTTCAAATTAATGTGGAATTGTTATTTGAACATTCGCGAATGCAAATATTGTTTGTTTTCCAGTTTTTAGTGTAGGAGGCCGGATGGGTGTTGGACTGAAGATCTTTTTAAGCTTTGCATAGCTTTTATCGCAAGCTTTGGACGCGGCGACCGAATCAAGAAATACCGTAACAAAAAAACCTAACACCCCCCACTCCGCATACCATGAACCATGGCCGAGCGTTCGCTTACGTGTATGTACTACCTATGGTACGACAGTGCAAAGGTCGCACGGCTCGAGACTAGCTGCTCGGAAATCCGACGAATCTGTAAGCACCTGTTTGTGAGAAAGTGCAGGTATTATTAGGTATATCAAAGAAATTATATCAATCAATATTATATCAAAGAAAAAATTGAATTAATATCAAAGAAAGAAATACTGCATAAATAAATAAATAATTGTAATTGCATAAGTTGACAAAAATGCTATGCAATAGCTTTACCGCGGCAGTGCCCGAGTGCCACACGTTTTTTTTATTTATTACTTTTTTTACTTCTATGAGCCAGAGGAAACCAAAGGCGGTGGCCTACAACATCCACGCCTCACGTTTGTAATAAACTATACCTAGAGACAAGAAAAAAAATCAAAATTACTCATAAATAAACAATAAAAATACCGTTGCAATAGCCACTTAACATCAAGGTCCTACTGAATGTTTAAAAACCGTTTGACATCTGTAAACTGATGAGTAACAGGTGTTAGATTGAGTTGTTCCTTTTCCAAGGAGTTACATCATTAATCTGAAGAATGTAAAGAAACTATTCACGTTTTTGTTACTCCCGTTACTGATTAACAACGCAACAGGTATAATTAAAATGATAAAAAATATGAGGGAGGTATTTTATGTACTTTGTTTTCTTCAGTGTGTTTTTTGTATCGTTATAAAATTGTAGGGGGTAATTGATTAGAAATGCAATTTTATTGTTTGAAGTTTAACAACGAAAGATGTATTAAAACTTAAAGAAATACCTAATTTTCTTGAGAATCTAACATTAAACAACAGGTACCAATTATATCATTGTGTTCTATGTAAAACACTAAATTTACAAAAATTTACAAAAATCAAATGATCTTGTTTCATGTAGGTACTTGCATGCTTAAATTAATTATTCACACTGGGGATAATACTTCTTCAGAATAAGAAGGGTTCAGTAGTTATTTAATCCGCCACGCTTTGTGAAAACCCTCATTTGTGCAGGTTTTCTAAAAAACGTTTTTTATTACGTTAAATGCAGGATATCATTTATTGCACGACTCATAATGCGAAGCATTAGAAAGTTCTTTATTACCAAAAAATAGCTTAGCCTCGATTTCGCAACTATATATATATCCATGTAATTTCCTATACTTGCATACCATTTTAAAGATAATTTAATGAAGATTAATTCTGTCAGTGCTAAAAATTTATTTAAAATAGTAAAACCGGAAAAACTATTGAAAAAGAAAACCGTTAACCAACACTTTTATTGTATTAAACATCTTTGTCCAAATTTCCGTTATTGTTCCATTTTTACACATTGACATTGACATAAATATTTTTATATAGGTAATAGTATCTTGCTTTCGATTTGTTTAAATTAAATATAATAAGTACACAATTACAATAAAAATAAACATAAATAGTCATTTACATGACAATTTGCACGCCGAAATGGCAAAATAAGAGGATCTTCTTTTCAAGACATACTACCATACATTTGTACCTTATTTAGCAAATAAAGATTTTGATTTGATTTGATTTGATTTAAATCCAGCTTAGTTTATTTAAGCTATTTTTATATTTTACGGATGTATTTAAAATAACTCGAAAATTAATACAGTTTAATTGAATTCAAGAAATATTCGTGCTACTTTGGACAATATCAAGTTTAGTTTTTGAGTTGAATTACGGTCGAATTTGGACCGTTGCGACGTGTGACGAGTAATAATAAATCCGTTCACTTAATTAAGGCATAGCTGTGAAGATACGGAACAACAGAGGGTGTGTTTACGACCGAAGAATCCCGTTACGATATTTGTGGACCTCTTCAAACACGGGCCAAGTTTAGACAAGACTTTAACGAAATTAGAAAAATATTTGCATCCCACTTTGTTATTACACCGGACACTCAATACAAGAACTTGACAAAACTATAAAATATGTCCTCAGAAATATTTGAGACTTTAGTTTTGCTATTTAAATGCACAATATTCAACTTAAACCGGCAACAATTATTATCCAATTCGAAACATAAATATATCAATATATTTTGCATTTGAAAGATCAATGTGTGTGAGTTTCCTCAATTGGACAAGAAATTAATTAATTACATTCACACTTCATTCTGAATAATAGACAGTGATCGATTTTAAGGTACGGAACCCTTCCTCCGCAAGTCCGATTCGCACTTCGTCGGTTATATTGTTGTAATCAGTTTTGTCAAAGAGAGATGCCTTAAAACCGATCATGGTCTATTATTATCAGAATGTAGTGTAATTAATTAATTTCTTGTCAAATTGATCAAACTCACACACATTGATGTTCAAAACGCAAAATACATTGATTTAGTTATGTTTTCAAATGCATAATAAGTGTTCCCGGTTTAAGTTGAATATTGTGCATTTAAATAGCGTAACTAAAAACTCAAATATTTCTGAGAACATATTTTGTAGTTTTGTCAAGTTGTTGTGTAGTTGCTCATGTTCTCAGAAAAAATATTTAAATAGTTCTGTTAAATTAAGTGTTAAAGATTTAAGATCTCTTTTAACGCAGATAATTTAAATCCTCGTTAATCTTTTTCGGCCGACTTTTACAGGCTAAGACCGCACAGCGTTCCTCGGCACGTGCACACTCAGCGCTGCGTCACGGGAAATCGAGCGTTTATGCAGGGACCAGTAATGTCACCCGGTGTTCGCAGGCAGTCACAGTGCAGACTTTTGAAGACAACGCCATCTAGTGACGAATGTGTAAACTATGTTCAGTAATGTCAATTTTGTTATTAATACACTGATAGATGGCGCTTATACCACTTAAGTATATTGCTTTTGTATTTTATCGTATAAAAAAAATTTTAAACAAAAAATACAACCGACTTCCATGCCACATAAAAGTAAAAAATAATTTAAATACATGTTGGTTTAGAGCAAACACAGTTCTTAGTACATAGTCCCGAAGTCGGCGCTCACCATATTTTGCTGGATCATGACGAAACTACATGTATCTTATATGAGCGCCGACTTCGGGACTATGTACTAAGAACTGTGTTTGCTCTAAACCAACATGTATTTAAATTATTTTTTACTTTTATGTGGCATGGAAGTCGGTTGTATTTTTTGTTTAAAATTTTTTTTTTCACGCTTTTCAGTCACGATAAAATCAGTTATGGCTGTTGCTAGTCGTCCGCTAACCGGATGAATAAAATTAATTATTCGTCCGATTTTCGGATGAATAAAATTATGTGCTGACGTCATCATATAAAAATAGACTTCTTTGACACAACCGGTTGGGGGCGCTACCGCGCCCCCTCCCTTAGATTCTGAATTGAAAAAATCTGTTCGAACCTAACCTAACCGAATAAAACAACTTTTTCTGAGTAAACATTTATTTAAAGAATAGACCTATAATTATCAATATTTAAAGTAGAAAAAGTAATATAAACCTTATAACTAAGAGTATAATTCAACTGATACTGATAAAAATAACCCATCCAATTTAAAAAGGTTGGTGGTACTCTTGCATCTTTCAGGTAATTGTATTCAAAGTGGAATTTTTGATCATAATTATATCCTCTCCGAAACTCATTGTTGGTATTGTGAACAACAACATTATGTATACGTAAGCACAATATGGCCGATGCCTACGGTTTAAACTTGAAGGACCCCAGCATTATCAGGGTTGAGGAGTTGAAGGTCAAAATTATCATGTCATATCTTTGCTTAGTAATCTCATTACATATACGTAAGCACCATATGGCCGATGCTTATGGTTTAAACTTGCAGTACCCTGCATCATCAGGGTTGAGGAGTTGAAGGTCAATTTTCTTATCATACGTCTTTGCTTTGTAAATATATTACATATCCATAAGTATCAAATGGCCAACGCCTATGGTTTAAGCCTGAAGTACCCCTGCATCATCAGGGCCGAAGAGTTGAAGGTCAAAATTATCATGTCATATCTTTTCTATGTAATCTCATCGCATGCACGTAAGCAACAGATCCCCAACTTCTATGGCTTGGGCTTACAGTACCCTGCATCATCAGGGTTGAGGAGTTGAAGGTCAACTTTTTTATCATACGTCTTCGCTTTGTAAATATATTACATACCCATAAGCATCAAATGGCCAACGCCTATAGTTTAAGCCTGAAGTACCCCTGCATCATCAGAGTTGAGGAGTTGAAGGTCAAATTTTTCATCTTATATCTTTGCTTAGTAATCTTATCAGATATACGTAGCGATCATGTAGCTAACGCCTATAGTTTAAGCTTGAAGCACCCCAGCATCATCAGGATTGAGGAGTTGAAGGTCCAATTTTCCACCGTATACAACCATTTTTCTAATGTTTTACCTTACATTTTTTTAAATATCATTTTGAATGCGTAAGATTGAAATAGCTAAGTTTTATGGCTTAGGCATTCAATACCCCTGCATCATCAGGATTGAGGAGTTGAAGGTCCAATTTTTCGTCGTATACCTTTGCTTAGCAATGTTATTACAAATCCGTGAGCAACAAATGTCTAACGTTTATGGTTTAAGCCTGCAGTACCCCTGCATCATCAGGGTTGAGGAGTTGAAGGTCAAATTTGTCATCGTACATCTTTGCCTTGCTATCTTATTATATATCCGTAAGCACTAAATGGCCATCACCTACGGCTTGGGCTTACAGCACCCTGCATCATCAGGGTTGAGGAGTTGAAGGTAATTTTTTTTATAATATGTATTTGCTTAGTATTGTTATAACATACCCATAAGCACCAAATGGTCAACCCCAATGGTTTAGGCTTGAGGCACCCCTGCATCATCAGGATTGAGGAGTTGAAGGTCAAATTTTTCATCACATGTCTCTGCTTAGTAGTCTTGTTACATATATGTAAGCACCAAATAGCTAATGTTATAGTTTAGGATAGCTGTAATCCTGCATCATCAGGATCGAAGAGTTGAAGGTCAAATTTTTCGTCAACCTATATAAGCATAGATATATAATACATATTCCAAGTTTCATAAGAATCGATTCGGCAGAAGCCGAGTTATCTCAAATTATCTAAAAAACTTGAGGAGTGGTGGTGGTTTCCACCCCATAACTCAAAGAGTTAAGCATCACAGCATACCTATGTCCAAGAGAAAAAGTTGCGTGACGAAATTTCCTATCAAATGAAAGAAAGAAAATGGAAATCGGTTTATAAACACCCAAGTTATTCAAGATTTTAAGAAACCGACATTTTCCAATTTTCCGGGAAAACCGCCGGAAGGTTTTCATTTTCCTCAATATGGGACTGCCTGTGAAACTAGCCGCATGCAATGTCGTATGAATCGTGTCGGTAGGTCGACGATTTCTAGCCATTTCGCCCGAACATACATAAAAAAAAAAAAAAAAAAAAAAAAAAATATACGTGACGAATAGATAACCTCTTTCCTTTGGGAAGTCGGTTAAAAATACTAGCTGTCCCGACAAACGTTGTTTTGCCATATAAAAAATTAAAAAAAATGTTAAGGGTGGACAACCCTTAAGGGGTATGAAAAATAGTTGTTGGCCGATTCTCAGACCTACTGAATAAGCATATAAAATTTGGTAAAAATCGGTCAAGCCGTTTCGGAGGAATATGGCAACAAAAACTGTGACACAATTTTATATATTAAATATATCAAAATGCTACTCTAGTCACAAATTGATTTTTGTTTGTTTTATTGTAATTTATTTATGTATGTATTTTTTCAATCGAATGATAATACCTACCTATTACTCTTATTATCTAATGAAACAAAAAAAATGACAAGTTGTCATTGTTGTACAACAAAAAGTAAATAAATAATTGTAAATAGTATTAATGAATGAGTTTTATTATTAAAACCCCAATACATATTTTGGTTCAAGGGAAACAATAATTAAAAGATAATAATATTTTTTGGAGAAAATATCGAGTTATGTGAGGTCCTTTTTCACTAAAACCCTCTCGGTGATCAAATTGCGCTTGTTTAAAATATTGAAGTAGTAAACGATCATGCAATGCCTGATGGTTAGTGGCCACTGCCGCCCATAGACATCGGTAAGCAACTTCATATAGAAAAGGGTTTCTACCTGAAATCATTATCATGCTCATTAATTATGCTTTGTTTAATTAACTTAATTAACTGACATACTACTCTTCGTGTGTTTGTGTACTGGGATAGTAAACATATATTATTATAATTTACTTTAAAAGGTATGTATTAGAATGTATTTATTTAAAAAAAAGTTTTTCAAGGCTAGATGCTTCCTGCTAAAATATTTGATAGTAGGTACATACTTCTATACAGGGTGGTCAAAAAGTCGTGGATCAAACGAAACTAGTGGTTAGATGGGACCATCAGCAGCAAAAAATTGTTTTACGGGAGGTCCTTAAGTTCTACCCCTGCAGAGTTATACATCATTTTGTTTTAGTAAGAAAATTTACTTTTTTAACTTTTTTTATCAAAATTGGAAAAATTCAACACCTGTATCATTTTCATAATTTTCAATAGATTGGTACTAATATGTCCTTGCGTTAGATATAGTATTTATGGTTATTTATTGGGTTAATTAAAGACAATATTAAGACAAATTATAATTTGTCTTAAAACTTAATATTGTCTTTAATTAACCCAATAATAAGAAAATAATTATTTTCTTACATGATAACTTTCTATTTGTTTCGGACCCCATTGTGAAAAAAAAATACTCTACCGAGAAGTGACCCTGTATTACAAGTTTTGGCGCATTTAATAAGGATTGACAATTTTTGCTGCTGATGGTCCCATCAAACCACTAGTTTCGTTTGATCCACGACTTTTTGACCACCCTGTATTTTATTAATACGTGAAGGCAAAAACCGGGATCCGCTTTTGAAACTTGAAGCGGACGGAGGAGTATAAAATGAGATTGACACTCTTTGTATGAGGATATAACGTTTCTTATGGTAACTAGTCAGTAAAGCAAAGCGCATCAAAATTTATCCGAGGAATTATAAGAAAAAACCTTTCGGTTGGGAACTATTGAATAGACAAAAATGTACTTATTAATTACCGACAGCTACTGATTACTAATAATAATAAATTTATATCAGACATGGCCCTAATTAACCTGAAGAATTTACTACAAAATAATTAAATACACTAATTATATCAATCATTGACTAATTAATTCCTGGCCTAATTGAGGTTTAAAAATGGGAGCGTCGTGTGGACTCTTACTCAAAAAATGTATGAAAGTGTTCATGACACGTTATCGTTAGGTATTTCTTAGACCAGAGTCGACACGATGTTGCCATTATTAAAAACTCAATAATACCAGGAAAAGCGACGATAATCAGACTCGCCGCACAAAGAATATATACTTAAAATAGAATAATACAACTCTAATAAACATACTAATTATTATTATTAATACACGAACAAATTATTATTATTAAAAATCGTCCCGGGGTTGGAATTATAAGCCCAAAAATTTATCAATTTTTTTTACAGTTCAGTTAAGTTTAGTTTTTAAATGCTTTTTGATTATTTTCAAGAAAAGAATGTTCAAGCTATTCTTTGACATTTTATTGATTACTGTAGCGTACTTTAATATTTTTTTTACAAAGAGGGGACGATGTTTACCAACTATACCTACCTAAATTACTTTAAAAAAAAGTTCGTTATTTTATAACTAGAAATAAGCATGATCAATGTTTAGGAATATCTACAAATTGAATATAATTTAATATGGGAAATGATACCTACATATTTTCAAGTTATTCGAGTCAATAATAATCTGTTGCATTTTCTTTAATTTTACGTATTTTCTTCACTACATAGTTTAAAACAAAGTCGCTTCCCACTGTGTGTCCCTGTGTGTATGCTTAGATCTTTAAAACACTACGGATTTTAATGCAGTTTTTATAATAGATAGAATAATTCAAAAGAAAGGTTTCTATGTATAATACATGCATAGTAAGTATAGTAGAAGAACGCTGATAATTTTAGATTTTTTACTTTTCGGATAACGAAGTTCGCCGGGTCAACTAGTTTCTTATAAATAAACAAGCCTCGTCATTGTTATGATGAAAGCGGGTCCTTACGATTTCCTGGATTGAAGCCCAAAAAGCCCTTTGGTGATTACAAATGCATACATGGCAATGGACAGCGTCAGGCGGGTTCCATGCTTGTATGCAACTTTTATTTTGTATTAAAAATAGTACCTAAATTACGAGTACACATACACCTTCAGATTATTTCTCATCCACAGCTGGGCAATATCCATAGTAGAGATGCCACGAATATTCGGCAACTATTCGGTATTCGGCCTATTCGGACACCTTTTTGCTATTCAGTATTCGGCCAAACAATGCATACTATATTCGGCGAATATTCGGCGCTTCGGCCGACAACGTTGCCGAATATTCGGTATTCGGCCAATTCACTATTCCTGGCAACTCTAATCCATAGTTCACCATTCTCGCTAGTTCATAAACCTAGATAGATTTTTATGAATATAATTTCCTAATCTATTGTATATAAAATAAAATAATAATAATATAAATATAATAATTATATTAATGTAACCTATTATATTGTGATATTTGCTAGTGTTTTAGGTACACTTTCACGAGGCAGCGATTTGGCTCATTTATTTTATTTATTTTATTTTATTATTTATTTTTTTAAACTAGCTTTTATACAATTTATAATTAAATTTGAAAATTAAATGACTTTTATTTCCTAATCATTTTCGACTTGATTATAGATAGATAGGTACATTAATCATTGTATACGCGTTCATATGATAAAATATTGTACATGAGCTAAATTAATTTATGAGTCTGGTTACTTGAATAAATAATAATAATAATTATTATTATTATTATTAAAGTACAATTAATTCTAATAATACGCACTAGGATTTAGGTACGAGCTAAGGATTCAAACCTTTAGCGTCACCACATTTCACACCACTAAGCTATCTTACATAATAATAATCCGTTAACAATACTCAATTTGTAACTCAATTAATGTGTATTTACTATTTGACATGACTATTTACTCAAATTAATAATCGCTTTATTCTTGCGAGTTATCAGAGTAAGCTTTTGTTATTGCTTGCGTCTGTAAAGTAATTGTCCCACACTTGTGCATACAAAATGACATCTCAATAACTCAGTAATTTCAAGTTTGCACAAATGTATATTCTGAATAATATATGGAATATGACGTAATGTGTTTTAGCAAAAAAATAAATTCACTTCAATCGCACTGTTTTGCGACTAGTGTTACCATATGTTACGTGTACGAATACGGTACAGATGTAGCAACACCATGTTTTATGTGCACAAATTCGCTACAGGATTAAAGGTTATGGTTTTTAATAATGTTCCATGTTCCATATCTCTCGACGGACAGATAACTAATAGGGAAGAAAGGTCCTCGATTTAAAAAAACAAAAAATATAGTTTGATAAATAGGTATACATACTTAAAAAGACATAAATATGCGCAACACTGATCATATAACGCGTCGGCTGCATTTTCGACCGTAATAGCGAATAAACATGCAGTCGAATTGATTATAAGAGAGTTACTTGATCATAATTTACTGAATTAGATTTAATTATACAATAGCACCTTGAATCCAAGTTACGATATGAGTTTAGTTCGAATTACAGCACGCACAAAAATTACTGTTTGATAAGATAGCATCCGCACATTGTCTCGCTACTTGCATACGCTTAGAATAATTATGTACATCGTCAATCTGCAAATTAATTGATAAATTGATTGATCTTATATACAGGAGTTTTATTAGCAGCTATGGTTTAATTACTGTATGGTGCTTTTAAATAAGTTCTATCCAAATTTTGCAGACCAGTCAGAGCTTAATGCGGATTTCATAGCCACTTGAGCGGTAAGAACAGGATATATAAAAATAGCCACCGTAAAATTAAGTTGTAAATTGATCAATCAAATATTGTGAAATACTAATAAAAACATTCTTATTTAATATTCACAGCAATATCTTAACTTATCAATAAACACACAAGTTATGGTAATGCGTTCAAAATAATAGAATTATTGTGATTAATTTTCATCGGTGAATTACTTTATTTCGATTATAAGTATATATTGACTGAAAGTACCCATATATTGTTTCTATTTAAAATTCAATACATTTGTATAATAAAATTTGTTTTCAGAATGTATTTTTATATTTTTTTATGGATAGCAAAAAATAATATTATATTAATTGATTTATTTTTAACTAGCTGACCCGGCGAACTTGTTCCGCCTAAATAATGTTAACTTTTTTAATTAGGGATGACTGAGAGTGTTATAAACGTAAGAGTAGATATAATCAGAAAGCTTCGAACTGCTAAGCTATCAGGAGTTACACGTGTTATTGTGAGTCAACCATAAAAGATATGCTATCGTGAGATATTTTTTATATAATTTTAAAGAGAACGTTTCCGTCATACATGATTTCTGTGTAGCTTTAACCGTTAAGGTTGCACATGCGACGGAAGCTTAAAAATGGAGTAACTTCTCCCGTTCTCCCAACATTTCCTTTCATTGCTCTGTTCCTATTGATTAAAGCGTGATGAAAAGTATACCATAACCAGCTCAGGAGTATAAAAAATAATTCTACCAAGTTTCGTTAAAATCCGCCGAGTAGTCCTATAACAGTTATACAGATAGACAGACAAAAATTTTACTGATTGAATTTTTGGCATTAGTATCGATTCCTAATCACCCCCTGATAGTCATTTTGGAAATATATTTCATGTACAGAATTGACCTCATTACAGATTTATTATGAGTAGGTATACCTTCAAATGTGTCATGAAAGTGCGTAAAGTAATGGTTACACACCATTAAATTTCTACTACACCCAGTTTCAAGTTTATCATAATATATTTTTAATATGCAAAAGGAATTGTTTATAAAGTTAAATATTTTTTTTACTGAACTTTTCAATACACATGTGTATAATTATTATCTTGCATTGGTCATTCATGTTTTTTATATTCAAATGATTATAAAATAGATTAGTTAATATTATGTTATTTTCAAATTGATGTTCTTGGTCTTATTATTAATTATATTTTTTACTTTAATACAGGCCATTTTATTTCTTCTTTTTCATGTTATTTTTTTTTTAGTTTTTTTTTTGTACGCACGGGGTACACGGAACCCTATTAGAAATTAAACTTCCGCTTTTTTAATTCCACTGAACTAAAATCGTAATAAACAGACCTGTATATTTTAGTGTGTATTAATACTGCCGCTATAGCAATATGTACTAAACCAAGAAAATTGTAAGAAATAGGGTTACCTATTCCCTCAGAAGATACATATATTTTGCGATTTTTGATTTAACTTATATAGCTGCAATGTAAAAAATATTAAAAATAAATAACATTGAAAATGGAGATACAAAATATCTATTTTGACCAATTTTAATTTAATTGTTCCCCTATAGATTATAACGCAGTCGAATTATTAGGTTCCAAATTTAGGGATAGGTATTATTTTTTTTAGATTAATTATGAGTACATTATTAGTTTCAAGTAATACATAAAATAATTTTATAGTTTATTGTTTGAATAAAAATGATCTAGAAGTTACATGCATCATCAGTACAATCAAGCATTAATTAAGTTATATTGTTTTGAACTGCGAGGTAACTTTTACATTGTTATAACAAAAGGTTGTTATTTCTGTTAATTCGGTAAATATTTAAACAATTCTGAAATTACGTAGGTTTTTATGTAAATATTGTTAACATTTCGGGGTATAAAATGGGCCTGAAAAGTTGGTAGCAGCATCAGTTCGGTTCCAACTCTCAGGAACATGAGAGTCACAGCCTTTGTGATCCTGTGCTGCGCACTGCAGGTGAGCCTTTTTTACTTTATCGTCAACACATTATTGTTCCACTGCTGGGCACGGGTCTTCTCTTAGAATAAGAGAGTTTAGACCGCAGTCCACCGCGCTGATTAGTGCGAATTGGTGGAATCACAACCTCCGAATTTTTTTTTTATAGTCTCGAGTGTGTGGATTTTTTCACGTTTTCCTTCACCGAAAAGCAGTAATAATAAATTTCTAATACGCACATAATTTTAGAAAAATCATCGGTGCGTGCCTGAGTTTAAACTTCTGACCTCCCGATCGAGAGGGCAAGTTTCAACCATTAGGCTATCACTGCTCAACTTTATTCACATATTGTTTTGATTATAATGTGTAAAATGAAAAAAAAAAGTTAAGATGCTCCATCGTCGTACTGGTGGTGGATTGACCACTAATGGTTTGGATTCATACGCCGCTACACTTTTTCCTGCTTACTCACTGCAAGAAATGCTGTGGTGTGGTGTGCTGGAGAGCCTTTTCCGACGCGATGTAACATAGCCCTTCACTATAGCAAGAGGTCTGTGGCCGACCTCTTTAGGAAAATGACATTTTTTTTTATAAGATTGAATTAACAAAGGAGCATGCAGTCCCCCTGATCGTAAGTGGTCACTGGAGCCCATAGACATCCGTAATCAACTTCATACAGAACTTAAGTTCCATTTGAAGTCTATCACAGATGCGTTGTGCTTCTGAGGACTATGATGGTCGCCTCATGTGAAAGCTTGCCGGTAACCACGCCCTTCCATCGAAACGCAAGAAATGCTTCACGCTAGAAATAAGTGTAGCGGTGGTACTTCCCCGAACTACCCTGGTTCTACCACCTTGTGTTTATTATAATGTGTAAAATGAAAAACTAAAGTGAAGACCCCAGACCACCGACTTCTGCCTACTATCAGCTGGAAACGTAGTGTTCTGGTTTGAAGGGTGTGGCAAGGAAGAAAGACTTATCTGACGCGATGTAACATAGTCCTTTACTATAAGCAAGGGGCCTGTGGCCGACCTCAGGTAGTATTCCTGTCCTATTTGGCGGTGTATATATCCACGCGCAACATATTCCTCATATTCCACTTATCGTCAGGGTGATTGCATATTCGTTTACTATTTCTAAAAAAACATGTTTTTTTTATTATCGAAGTAGTAAACGTGCAGTCCACTTGCTAGTGATTGATTATTGACGCCCATTTACATCTGTAACCAACTTCACATAGAATGGGGATCTATCTGAACTTAATCATGATTGCGTTGCTACTCCCGAGGAATAAGATAGTCGCTTAATACACAAGTGCGTCGAGTACCACCACCTTCCATCGAAACGCAATAATAAATAAGCGTGGCGGTAGTATCTTCCCGGTCGAACTACACTGGTTCAACAATCTGGCAAGAACAACCTATTTTGCTACTCTATTCCTCTTGCTATTTGCTCTACTGGGTGACATTCTGATTGTTTTCAATAAAAGTTAAATATCAGAGAAATTGAGTAGACATTATATCAAAAATAAAAAAGAAACCGGTGGCTATAGCTTAAATATGTAATCTGGTATTTCGATTTTTCGGTAAAAACCAAACTCTATTACTAATTCGGTTTTCTGTATGTCCATCATTCTGTCTCCGGGCTGTATCTCACGAACCGTTTAAGCTAGATGGTAAAAGCTTCACACAACAACGTGATTGATATATGCCATATTTGAAAATTTTATAGCATGTGTAACTCTGCAAATTAAGTCTAATGATAAGTCCTCTGATACAATTTGGGCCGTAGCGCGAAAAATATTCCTTCTCTTCTGACGCAGTCAAATAAATAAATAACGATGAACTACGTATATCTTTTTTTCAGTATGTCGCTGCAGATGCATTCGACGACAAGTTAATATACGATATCGAAAGTCAAAAAGATTTAAGAAAAACGAACCAAGTCAGCTCTTCTAAAGTAGAGTATGACAATAGTGGAAATCTAGTCCAAGAATCAATAAACGTAACAGAATATGAGAGAGAAGGCGATTTCAACAATAACATCACAGGTGGGGATAAATTGGTCAGGACCTTCGTCATAGTAACAGATGCTAAGGGTCATGAAACAATCACAGAAGAAGATGTCCTCTTGAAGCAAGTAAACGAGCCGCCTAGAGCAATAGGATCGTCTGGAGGAAGTGCGTCAGCCGCTGCTGCCGCTGCAGCCGCTGCTGCTGGATCAGGACCTCAAGGACCCCAAGGACAACAAGGACCATCAGGACCATATGGACCAGGAGCTGCCGCTGCCGCCGCTGCTGCCGCCGCTGCCGGACCAGGACCACAAGGACCACAAGGCTCACAAGGACCACAAGGGCCATCAGGACCTCAAGGACCACAAGGACCACAAGGCCCATCTGGACCATACGGACCATACGGACCAGGAGCTGCCGCTGCCGCCGCTGCTGCCGCCACTGCCGGACCAGGACCACAAGGACCACAAGGCTCACAAGGACCATCAGGGCCATCAGGACCTCAAGGACCACAAGGACCACAAGGCCCATCTGGACCATACGGACCATATGGACCAGGAGCTGCCGCTGCCGCCGCTGCTGCCGCCGCTGCCGGACCAGGACCACAAGGACCACAAGGCTCACAAGGACCACAAGGGCCATCAGGACCTCAAGGACCACAAGGACCACAAGGCCCATCTGGACCATACGGACCATACGGACCAGGAGCTGCCACTGCCGCCGCTGCTGCCGCCGCTGCCGGACCAGGACCACAAGGACCACAAGGCTCACAAGGACCACAAGGGCCATCAGGACCTCAAGGACCACAAGGACCACAAGGCCCATCTGGACCATACGGACCATACGGACCAGGAGCTGCCACTGCCGCCGCTGCTGCCGCCGCTGCCGGACCAGGACCACAAGGGCCATCAGGACCTCAAGGACCACAAGGACCACAAGGGCCATCAGGACCTCAAGGACCACAAGGCTCACAAGGACCACAAGGGCCATCTGGACCATATGGACCATACGGACCAGGAGCTGCCGCTGCCGCCGCTGCTGCAGCCGCTGCCGGACCAGGACCACAAGGGCCATCAGGACCTAAAGGACCACAAGGACCACAAGGATCACAAGGACCACAAGGAACATCTGGACCAAACGGACCACAAGGGCCATCTGGACCATATGGACCATACGGACCAGGAGCTGCCGCTGCCATCGCTGCTGCCGCCGCTGCCGGACCAGGACCACAAGGACCACAAGGGCCATCAGGACCTCAAGGACCACAAGGACCACAAGGGCCATCTGGACCATACGGACCAGGAGCTGCCGCTGCCGCCGCTGCTACTGCCGCTGCTGGACCAGGACAACAAGGACCACAAGGGCCATCAGGACCTCAAGGACCACAAGGCTCACAAGGACCACAAGGGCCATCTGGACCATATGGACCATACGGACCATACGGACCAGGAGCTGCCGCTGCTGCCGCTGCTGCTGTCGCTTCTGGACCAGGACCACAAGGACCACAAGGGCCATCTGGACCATACGGACCAGGAGCTGCTGCTGCCGCCGCTGCTGCTGCCGCTGCTGGACCAGGACAACAAGGACCACAAGGGCCATCAGGACCTCAAGGACCACAAGGACCACAAGGGCCATCTGGACCATCTGGACCATACGGACCAGGAGCTGCCGCTGCCGCAGCTGCTGCCGCCGCTGCCGGACCAGGACCACAAGGGCCATCAGGACCTCAAGGACCACAAGGACCACAAGGACCACAAGGGCCATCTGGACCATACGGACCAGGAGCTGCCGCTGCCACCGCTGCTGCTGCCGCTGCTGGACCAGGACAACAAGGACCACAAGGGCCATCAGGACCTCAAGGACCACAAGGACCACAAGGCTCACAAGGACCACAAGGACCATCTGGACCATACGGACCAGGAGCTGCCGCTGCCGCCGCTGCTGCTGCCGCTGCCGGACAAGGACCACAAGGAACACAAGGGCCATCAGGACCTCAAGGACCACAAGGACCACAAGGCTCACAAGGACCACAAGGACCGTCTGGACCATACGGACCAGGAGCTGCTGCTGCCGCCGCTGCTGCCACCGCTGCCGGGCCAGGACCACAAGGACCACAAGGACCACAAGGACCACAAGGCTCACAAGGACCACAAGGACCATCTGGACAATACGGACCACAAGGACCACAAGGACCATCTGGACCATATGGACCATACGGACCAGGAGCTGCCGCTGCCGCCGCTGCTGCTGCCGCTGCCGGACCAGGACCACAAGGACCACAAGGGCCATCAGGACCTCAAGGACCACAAGGCTCACAAGGACCACAAGGGCCATCTGGACCATATGGACCATACGGACCAGGAGCTGCCGCTGCCGCCGCTGCTGCTGCCGCTGCCGGACCAGGACCACAAGGACCACAAGGGCCATCTGGACCATCTGGACCATACGGACCAGGAGCTGCCGCTGCCGCAGCTGCTGTCGCCGCTGCCGGACCAGGACCACAAGGGCCATCAGGACCTCAAGGACCACAAGGACCACAAGGCTCACAAGGACCACAAGGGCCATCTGGACCATACGGACCAGGAGCTGCCGCTGCTGCCGCTGCTGCTGCCGCCGCTGCTGCTGCCGCTGTTGGACCAGGACAACAAGGACCACAAGGGCCATCAGGACCTCAAGGACCACAAGGACCACAAGGCTCACAAGGACCACAAGGGCCATCTGGACCATACGGACCATACGGACCAGGAGCTGCCGCTGCCGCCGCTGCTGCTACCGCTGCTGGACCAGGACAACAAGGGCCATCAGGACCTCAAGGACCACAAGGACCTCAAGGCTCACAAGGACCACAAGGACCATCTGGACCATACGGACCACAAGGACCACAAGGACCATCTGGACCATATGGACCATACGGACCAGGAGCTGCCGCTGCCGCCGCTGCTGCTGCCGCTGCCGGACCAGGACCACAAGGACCACAAGGGCCATCAGGACCTCAAGGACCACAAGGCTCACAAGGACCACAAGGGCCATCTGGACCATACGGACCACAAGGACCACAAGGGCCATCTGGACCATATGGACCTTACGGACCAGGAGCTGCCGCTGCCGCCGCTGCTGCTGCCGCTGCCGGACCAGGACCACAAGGACCACAAGGGCCATCTGGACCATCTGGACCATACGGACCAGGAGCTGCCGCTGCCGCAGCTGCTGTCGCCGCTGCCGGACCAGCACCACAAGGGCCATCAGGACCTCAAGGACCACAAGGACCACAAGGCTCACAAGGACCACAAGGGCCATCTGGACCATACGGACCAGGAGCTGCCGCTGCCGCCGCTGCTGCTGCCGCTGCTGGACCAGGACAACAAGGACCACAAGGGCCATCAGGACCTCAAGGACCACAAGGACCACAAGGCTCACAAGGACCACAAGGACCATCTGGACCATACGGACCATACGGACCAGGAGCTGCCGCTGCCGCCGCTGCTGCTGCCGCTGCTGGACCAGGACAACAAGGACCACAAGGGCCATCAGGACCTCAAGGACCACAAGGACCACAAGGGCCATCTGGACCATCTGGACCATACGGACCAGGAGCTGCCGCTGCCGCAGCTGCTGCTGCCGCTGCCGGACCAGGACCACAAGGACCACAAGGGCCATCAGGACCTCAAGGACCACAAGGACCACAAGGGCCATCTGGACCATACGGACCACAAGGACCACAAGGACCATCTGGACCATATGGACCATACGGACCAGGAGCTGCCGCTGCCGCCGCTGCTGCTGCCGCTGCCGGACCAGGACCACAAGGACCACAAGGGCCATCAGGACCTCAAGGACCACAAGGCTCACAAGGACCACAAGGGCCATCTGGACCATACGGACCACAAGGACCACAAGGGCCATCTGGACCATATGGACCATACGGACCAGGAGCTGCCGCTGCCGCCGCTGCTGCTGCCGCTGCTGGACCAGGACAACAAGGACCACAAGGGCCATCAGGACCTCAAGGACCACAAGGACCACAAAGCTCACAAGGACCACAAGGACCATCTGGACCATACGGACCACAAGGTCCACAAGGACCATCTGGACCATATGGACCATACGGACCAGGAGCTGCCGCTGCCGCCGCTGCTGCTGCCGCTGCCGGACCAGGACCACAAGGACCACAAGGGCCATCAGGACCTCAAGGACCACAAGGACCACAAGGCTCACAAGGACCACAAGGACCATCTGGACCATACGGACCACAAGGACCACAAGGGCCATCTGGACCATATGGACCATACGGACCAGGAGCTGCCGCTGCCGCCGCTGCTGCTGCCGCTGCCGGACCAGGACCACAAGGACCACAAGGGCCATCAGGACCTCAAGGACCACAAGGACCACAAGGCTCACAAGGACCACAAGGACCATCTGGACCATACGGACCACAAGGACCACAAGGGCCATCTGGACCATATGGACCATACGGACCAGGAGCTGCCGCTGCCGCCGCTGCTGCTGCCGCTGCCGGACCAGGACCACAAGGACCACAAGGGCCATCTGGACCATCTGGACCATACGGACCAGGAGCTGCCGCCGCCGCTGCTGCTGCCGCTGCCGGACCAGGACCACAAGGACCACAAGGGCCACAAGGCTCACAAGGACCACAAGGGCCATCTGGACCATCTGGACCATACGGACCAGGAGCTGCCGCTGCCGCAGCTGCTGCCGCCGCCGCCGGACCAGGACCACAAGGGCCATCAGGACCTCAAGGACCACAAGGACCACAAGGCTCACAAGGACCACAAGGACCATCTGGACCATACGGACCAGGAGCTGCCGCTGCCGCAGCTGCTGCCGCCGCTGCCGGACCAGGACCACAAGGGCCATCAGGACCTCAAGGACCACAAGGACCACAAGGGCCATCTGGACCACAAGGACCATCTGGACCATACGGACCAGGAGCTGCCGCTGCCGCAGCTGCTGCCGCCGCTGCCGGACCAGGACCACAAGGGCCATCAGGACCTCAAGGACCACAAGGACCACAAGGCTCACAAGGACCACAAGGACCATCTGGACCATACGGACCAGGAGCTGCCGCTGCCGCCGCTGCTGCTGCCGCTGCTGGACCAGGACAACAAGGACCACAAGGCTCACAAGGACCACAAGGACCATCTGGACCATACGGACCACAAGGACCACAAGGGCCACAAGGCCCACAAGGACCACAAGGGCCATCTGGACCATCTGGACCATACGGACCAGGAGCTGCCGCTGCCGCAGCTGCTGCCGCCGCTGCCGGACCAGGACCACAAGGGCCATCAGGACCTCAAGGACCACAAGGACCACAAGGCTCACAAGGACCACAAGGACCATCTGGACCATACGGACCAGGAGCTGCCGCTGTCGCCGCTGCTGCTGCCGCTGCTGGACCAGGACAACAAGGACCACAAGGGCCATCAGGACCTCAAGGACCACAAGGACCACAAGGCTCACAAGGACCACAAGGACCGTCTGGACCATACGGACCAGGAGCTGCTGCTGCCGCCGCTGCTGCTGCCGCTGCCGGACCAGGACCACAAGGACCACAAGGGCCATCTGGACCATCTGGACCATACGGACCAGGAGCTGCCGCCGCCGCTGCTGCTGCCGCTGCCGGACCAGGACCACAAGGACCACAAGGGCCACAAGGCCCACAAGGACCACAAGGGCCATCTGGACCACAAGGACCACAAGGCTCACAAGGACCACAAGGACCGTCTGGACCATACGGACCAGGAGCTGCTGCTGCCGCCGCTGCTGCTGCCGCTGCCGGACCAGGACCACAAGGACCACAAGGGCCATCTGGACCATCTGGACCATACGGACCAGGAGCTGCCGCTGCCGCCGCTGCTGCTGCCGCTGCCGGACCAGGACCACAAGGACCACAAGGGCCATCAGGACCTCAAGGACCACAAGGACCACAAGGCTCACAAGGACCACAAGGACCATCTGGACCATACGGACCACAAGGACCACAAGGGCCATCTGGACCATATGGACCATACGGACCAGGAGCTGCCGCTGCCGCCGCTGCTGCTGCCGCTGCCGGACTAGGACCACAAGGACCACAAGGGCCATCTGGACCATCTGGACCATACGGACCAGGAGCTGCCGCCGCCGCTGCTGCTGCCGCTGCCGGACCAGGACCACAAGGACCACAAGGGCCACAAGGCCCACAAGGACCACAAGGGCCATCTGGACCATCTGGACCATACGGACCAGGAGCTGCCGCTGCCGCAGCTGCTGCCGCCGCTGCCGGACCAGGACCACAAGGGCCATCAGGACCTCAAGGACCACAAGGACCACAAGGCTCACAAGGACCACAAGGACCATCTGGACCATACGGACCAGGAGCTGCCGCTGTCGCCGCTGCTGCTGCCGCTGCTGGACCAGGACAACAAGGACCACAAGGGCCATCAGGACCTCAAGGACCACAAGGACCACAAGGCTCACAAGGACCACAAGGACCGTCTGGACCATACGGACCAGGAGCTGCTGCTGCCGCCGCTGCTGCTGCCGCTGCCGGACCAGGACCACAAGGACCACAAGGGCCATCTGGACCATCTGGACCATACGGACCAGGAGCTGCCGCCGCCGCTGCTGCTGCCGCTGCCGGACCAGGACCACAAGGACCACAAGGGCCACAAGGCCCACAAGGACCACAAGGGCCATCTGGACCACAAGGACCACAAGGCTCACAAGGACCACAAGGACCGTCTGGACCATACGGACCAGGAGCTGCTGCTGCCGCCGCTGCTGCTGCCGCTGCCGGACCAAGACCACAAGGACCACAAGGGCCATCTGGACCATCTGGACCATACGGACCAGGAGCTGCCGCCGCCGCTGCTGCTGCCGCTGCCGGACCAGGACCACAAGGACCACAAGGGCCACAAGGCCCACAAGGACCACAAGGGCCATCTGGACCACAAGGACCATCTGGACCATACAGACCAGGAGCTGCCGCTGCCGCAGCTGCTGCCGCCGCTGCCGGACCAGGACCACAAGGGCCATCAGGACCTCAAGGACCACAAGGACCACAAGGCTCACAAGGACCACAAGGACCATCTGGACCATACGGACCACAAGGACCACAAGGGCCATCTGGACCATATGGACCATACGGACCAGGAGCTGCCGCTGCCGCAGCTGCTGCCGCTGCTGCCGGACCAGGACCACAAGGGCCATCAGGACCTCAAGGACCACAAGGACCACAAGGCTCACAAGGACCACAAGGGCCATCTGGACCATCTGGACCAAACGGACCATACGGACCAGGAGCAGTCATAAATGTTATTAATGCAGGATCACCATACGGACCAGGAGCAGCCGCTGCCGCCGCTGCTGCCGCCGCTGCCGGACCAGGACCACAAGGACCATCTGGACCATACGGACCACAAGGACCACAAGGGCCATCTGGACCATATGGACCATACGGACCAGGAGCTGCCGCTGCCGCAGCTGCTGCCGCTGCTGCCGGACCAGGACCACAAGGGCCATCAGGACCTCAAGGACCACAAGGACCACAAGGCTCACAAGGACCACAAGGGCCATCTGGACCATCTGGACCAAACGGACCATACGGACCAGGAGCAGTCATAAATGTTATTAATGCAGGATCACCATACGGACCAGGAGCAGCCGCTGCCGCCGCTGCTGCCGCCGCTGCCGGACCAGGACCACAAGGACCACAAGGGCCATCAGGACCTCAAGGACCACAAGGCTCACAAGGACCACAAGGGCCATCTGGACCATACGGACCATACGGACCAGGAGCTGCCGCTGCCGCAGCTGCTGCCGCCGCTGCCGGACCAGGACCACAAGGGCCATCAGGACCTCAAGGACCACAAGGACCACAAGGCTCACAAGGACCACAAGGACCATCTGGACCATACGGACCAGGAGCTGCCGCTGCCGCCGCTGCTGCTGCCGCTGCTGGACCAGGACAACAAGGACCACAAGGGCCATCAGGACCTCAAGGACCACAAGGACCACAAGGCTCACAAGGACCACAAGGACCATCTGGACCATACGGACCACAAGGACCACAAGGACCATCTGGACCATACGGACCATACGGACCAGGAGCTGCCGCTGCCGCCGCTGCTGCTGCCGCTGCTGGACCAGGACAACAAGGACCACAAGGGCCATCAGGACCTCAAGGACCACAAGGACCACAAGGGCCATCTGGACCATCTGGACCATACGGACCAGGAGCTGCCGCTGCCGCCGCTGCTGCTGCCGCTGCTGGACCAGGACAACAAGGACCACAAGGGCCATCAGGACCTCAAGGACCACAAGGACCACAAGGCTCACAAGGACCACAAGGACCATCTGGACCATACGGACCACAAGGACCACAAGGACCATCTGGACCATATGGACCATACGGACCAGGAGCTGCCGCTGCCGCAGCTGCTGCCGCTGCTGCCGGACCAGGACCACAAGGGCCATCAGGACCTCAAGGACCACAAGGACCACAAGGCTCACAAGGACCACAAGGACCATCTGGACCATACGGACCAGGAGCTGCCGCTGCCGCAGCTGCTGCCGCCGCTGCCGGACCAGGACCACAAGGGCCATCAGGACCTCAAGGACCACAAGGACCACAAGGCTCACAAGGACCACAAGGACCATCTGGACCATACGGACCAGGAGCTGCCGCTGCCGCAGCTGCTGCCGCCGCTGCCGGACCAGGACCACAAGGGCCATCAGGACCTCAAGGACCACAAGGACCACAAGGCTCACAAGGACCACAAGGACCATCTGGACCATACGGACCACAAGGACCACAAGGACCATCTGGACCATATGGACCATACGGACCAGGAGCTGCCGCTGCCGCCGCTGCTGCTGCCGCTGCCGGACCAGGACCACAAGGACCACAAGGGCCATCAGGACCTCAAGGACCACAAGGACCACAAGGCTCACAAGGACCACAAGGACCATCTGGACCATACGGACCACAAGGACCACAAGGACCATCTGGACCATATGGACCATACGGACCAGGAGCTGCCGCTGCCGCCGCTGCTGCTGCCGCTGCCGGACCAGGACCACAAGGACCACAAGGGCCATCAGGACCTCAAGGACCACAAGGACCACAAGGGCCATCTGGACTACAAGGACCATCTGGACCATACGGACCAGGAGCTGCCGCTGCTGCAGCTGCTGCCGCCGCTGCCGGACCAGGACCACAAGGGCCATCAGGACCTCAAGGACCACAAGGACCACAAGGCTCACAAGGACCACAAGGACCATCTGGACCATACGGACCACAAGGACCACAAGGACCATCTGGACCATATGGACCATACGGACCAGGAGCTGCCGCTGCCGCCGCTGCTGCTGCCGCTGCCGGACCAGGACCACAAGGACCACAAGGGCCATCAGGACCTCAAGGACCACAAGGACCACAAGGGCCATCTGGACCACAAGGACCATCTGGACCATACGGACCAGGAGCTGCCGCTGCTGCAGCTGCTGCCGCCGCTGCCGGACCAGGACCACAAGGGCCATCAGGACCTCAAGGACCACAAGGACCACAAGGCTCACAAGGACCACAAGGACCATCTGGACCATACGGACCACAAGGACCACAAGGGCCATCTGGACCATATGGACCATACGGACCAGGAGCTGCCGCTGCCGCCGCTGCTGCTGCCGCTGCCGGACCAGGACCACAAGGACCACAAGGGCCATCAGGACCTCAAGGACCACAAGGACCACAAGGCTCACAAGGACCACAAGGACCATCTGGACCATACGGACCACAAGGACCACAAGGGCCATCTGGACCATATGGACCATACGGACCAGGAGCTGCCGCTGCCGCCGCTGCTGCTGCCGCTGCCGGACCAGGACCACAAGGACCACAAGGGCCATCAGGACCTCAAGGACCACAAGGACCACAAGGCTCACAAGGACCACAAGGACCATCTGGACCATACGGACCACAAGGACCACAAGGACCATCTGGACCATACGGACCATACGGACCAGGAGCTGCCGCTGCCGCCGCTGCTGCTGCCGCTGCTGGACCAGGACAACAAGGACCACAAGGGCCATCAGGACCTCAAGGACCACAAGGACCACAAGGGCCATCTGGACCATCTGGACCATACGGACCAGGAGCTGCCGCTGCCGCCGCTGCTGCTGCCGCTGCTGGACCAGGACAACAAGGACCACAAGGGCCATCAGGACCTCAAGGACCACAAGGACCACAAGGCTCACAAGGACCACAAGGACCATCTGGACCATACGGACCACAAGGACCACAAGGACCATCTGGACCATATGGACCATACGGACCAGGAGCTGCCGCTGCCGCAGCTGCTGCCGCCGCTGCCGGACCAGGACCACAAGGGCCATCAGGACCTCAAGGACCACAAGGACCACAAGGCTCACAAGGACCACAAGGACCATCTGGACCATACGGACCAGGAGCTGCCGCTGCCACCGCTGCTGCTGCCGCTGCCGGACTAGGACCACAGGGACCACAAGGGCCATCAGGACCTCAAGGACCACAAGGACCACAAGGGCCATCTGGACCATCTGGACCATACGGACCAGGAGCTGCCGCTGCCGCCGCTGCTGCTGCCGCTGCTGGACCAGGACAACAAGGACCACAAGGGCCATCAGGACCTCAAGGACCACAAGGACCACAAGGCTCACAAGGACCACAAGGACCATCTGGACCATACGGACCACAAGGACCACAAGGACCATCTGGACCATATGGACCATACGGACCAGGAGCTGCCGCTGCCGCCGCTGCTGCTGCCGCTGCCGGACCAGGACCACAAGGACCACAAGGGCCATCAGGACCTCAAGGACCACAAGGACCACAAGGCTCACAAGGACCACAAGGACCATCTGGACCATACGGACCACAAGGACCACAAGGGCCATCTGGACCATATGGACCATACGGACCAGGAGCTGCCGCTGCCGCCGCTGCTGCTGCCGCTGCCGGACCAGGACCACAAGGACCACAAGGGCCATCAGGAGCTCAAGGACCACAAGGACCACAAGGACCACAAGGGCCATCTGGACCATACGGACCAGGAGCTGCCGCTGCCGCCGCTGCTGCTGCCGCTGCTGGACCAGGACAACAAGGACCACAAGGGCCATCAGGACCTCAAGGACCACAAGGACCACAAGGCTCACAAGGACCACAAGGACCATCTGGACCATACGGACCACAAGGACCACAAGGACCATCTGGACCATATGGACCATACGGACCAGGAGCTGCCGCTGCCGCCGCTGCTGCTGCCGCTGCCGGACCAGGACCACAAGGACCACAAGGGCCATCAGGACCTCAAGGACCACAAGGACCACAAGGGCCATCTGGACCACAAGGACCATCTGGACCATACGGACCAGGAGCTGCCGCTGCTGCAGCTGCTGCCGCCGCTGCCGGACCAGGACCACAAGGGCCATCAGGACCTCAAGGACCACAAGGACCACAAGGCTCACAAGGACCACAAGGACCATCTGGACCATACGGACCACAAGGACCACAAGGGCCATCTGGACCATATGGACCATACGGACCAGGAGCTGCCGCTGCCGCCGCTGCTGCTGCCGCTGCCGGACCAGGACCACAAGGACCACAAGGGCCATCAGGACCTCAAGGACCACAAGGACCACAAGGCTCACAAGGACCACAAGGACCATCTGGACCATACGGACCACAAGGACCACAAGGGCCATCTGGACCATATGGACCATACGGACCAGGAGCTGCCGCTGCCGCCGCTGCTGCTGCCGCTGCCGGACCAGGACCACAAGGACCACAAGGGCCATCAGGACCTCAAGGACCACAAGGCTCACAAGGACCACAAGGGCCATCTGGACCATCTGGACCATACGGACCATACGGACCAGGAGCAGTCATAAATGTTATTAATGCAGGATCACCATACGGACCAGGAGCAGCCGCTGCCGCCGCTGCTGCCGCCGCTGCCGGACCAGGACCACAAGGACCACAAGGGCCATCAGGACCTCAAGGACCACAAGGCTCACAAGGACCACAAGGGCCATCTGGACCATACGGACCATACGGACCAGGAGCTGCCGCTGCCGCCGCTGCTGCTGCCGCTGCTGGAGCAGGACAACAAGGACCACAAGGGCCATCAGGACCTCAAGGACCACAAGGACCACAAGGGCCATCTGGACCATCTGGACCATACGGACCAGGAGCTGCCGCTGCCGCAGCTGCTGCCGCCGCTGCCGGACCAGGACCACAAGGGCCATCAGGACCTCAAGGACCACAAGGACCACAAGGCTCACAAGGACCACAAGGACCATCTGGACCATACGGACCAGGAGCTGCCGCTGCCGCCGCTGCTGCTGCCGCTGCTGGACCAGGACAACAAGGACCACAAGGGCCATCAGGACCTCAAGGACCACAAGGACCACAAGGCTCACAAGGACCACAAGGACCATCTGGACCATACGGACCATACGGACCAGGAGCAGCCGCTGCCGCCGCTGCTGCTGCCGCTGCTGGACCAGGACAACAAGGACCACAAGGGCCATCAGGACCTCAAGGACCACAAGGACCACAAGGGCCATCTGGACCATCTGGACCATACGGACCAGGAGCTGCCGCTGCCGCCGCTGCTGCTGCCGCTGCCGGACCAGGACCACAAGGACCACAAGGGCCATCAGGACCTCAAGGACCACAAGGCTCACAAGGACCACAAGGGCCATCTGGACCATACGGACCATACGGACCAGGAGCTGCCGCTGCCGCCGCTGCTGCTGCCGCTGCTGGACCAGGACAACAAGGACCACAAGGGCCATCAGGACCTCAAGGACCACAAGGACCACAAGGGCCATCTGGACCATCTGGACCATACGGACCAGGAGCTGCCGCTGCCGCAGCTGCTGCCGCCGCTGCCGGACCAGGACCACAAGGGCCATCAGGACCACAAGGGCCATCAGGACCTCAAGGACCACAAGGACCACAAGGCTCACAAGGACCACAAGGACCATCTGGACCATACGGACCACAAGGACCACAAGGACCATCTGGACCATACGGACCATACGGACCAGGAGCTGCCGCTGCCGCCGCTGCTGCTGCCGCTGCTGGACCAGGACAACAAGGACCACAAGGGCCATCAGGACCTCAAGGACCACAAGGACCACAAGGGCCATCTGGACCATCTGGACCATACGGACCAGGAGCTGCCGCTGCCGCAGCTGCTGCCGCCGCTGCCGGACCAGGACCACAAGGGCCATCAGGACCTCAAGGACCACAAGGACCACAAGGCTCACAAGGACCACAAGGACCATCTGGACCATACGGACCAGGAGCTGCCGCTGCCGGCGCTGCTGCTGCCGCTGCTGGACCAGGACAACAAGGACCACAAGGGCCATCAGGACCTCAAGGACCACAAGGACCACAAGGCTCACAAGGACCACAAGGACCATCTGGACCATACGGACCAGGAGCTGCCGCTGCCGCCGCTGCTGCTGCCGCTGCTGGACCAGGACAACAAGGACCACAAGGGCCATCAGGACCTCAAGGACCACAAGGCTCACAAGGACCACAAGGACCATCTGGACCATACGGACCACAAGGACCACAAGGACCATCTGGACCATATGGACCATACGGACCAGGAGCTGCCGCTGCCGCCGCTGCTGCTGCCGCTGCCGGACCAGGACCACAAGGACCACAAGGGCCATCAGGACCTCAAGGACCACAAGGCTCACAAGGACCACAAGGGCCATCTGGACCATACGGACCACAAGGACCACAAGGGCCATCTGGACCATATGGACCATACGGACCAGGAGTTGCCGCTGCCGCCGCTGCTGCTGCCGCTGCCGGGCCAGGACCACAAGGACCACAAGGGCCATCAGGACCTCAAGGACCACAAGGCTCACAAGGACCACAAGGGCCATCTGGACCATACGGACCACAAGGACCACAAGGGCCATCTGGACCATATGGACCATACGGACCAGGAGCTGCCGCTGCCGCCGCTGCTGCCGCCGCTGCCGGACCAGGAGCTGCCGCTGCCGCCGCTGCTGCCGCCGCTGCCGGACCAGGACCACAAGGACCACAAGGGCCATCAGGACCTCAAGGACCACAAGGACCACAAGGCTCACAAGGACCACAAGGACCATCTGGACCATACGGACCATACGGACCAGGAGCTGCCGCTGCCGCCGCTGCTGCCGCCGCTGCCGGACCAGGACCACAAGGACCACAAGGGCCATCAGGACCTCAAGGACCACAAGGACCACAAGGCTCACAAGGACCACAAGGGCCATCTGGACCATATGGACCATACGGACCAGGAGCTTCCGCTGCCGCCGCTGCTGCCGGCGCTGCCGGACCAGGAGCTGCCGCTGCCGCCGCTTCTGCCGCCGCTGCCGGACCAGGACCACAAGGACCACAAGGGCCATCAGGACCCCAAGGACCACAAGGACCACAAGGCTCACAAGGACTACAAGGGCCATCAGGACCTCAAGGACCAGGAGCTGCTGCTGCCGCCGCTGCTGCTGTCGCTTCTGGACCAGGACCACAAGGACCACAAGGGCCATCTGGACCATACGGACCAGGAGCTGCCGCTGCCGCTGCTGCTGCCGCCGCTGCCGGACCAGGACCACAAGGACCACAAGGACCATTAGGACCTCAAGGACCACAAGGACCACAAGGCTCACAAGGACCACAAGGGCCATCTGGACCATACGGACCAGGAGCTGCCGCTGCCGCCGCTGCTGCCGCCGCTGCCGGACCAGGACCACAAGGACCACAAGGTCCATCAGGACCTCTAGGACCACAAGGACCACAAGGCTCTCAAGGACCACAAGGACCATCTGGACCATACGGACCATACGGACCAGGAGCAGCCGCTGCCGCCGCTGCTGCTGCCGCTGCTGGACCAGGACAACAAGGACCACAAGGGCCATCAGGACCTCAAGGACCACAAGGCTCACAAGGACCACAAGGACCATCTGGACCATACGGACCACAAGGACCACAAGGACCATCTGGACCATATGGACCATACGGACCAGGAGCTGCCGCTGCCGCCGCTGCTGCTGCCGCTGCCGGACCAGGACCACAAGGACCACAAGGGCCATCAGGACCTCAAGGACCACAAGGCTCACAAGGACCACAAGGGCCATCTGGACCATACGGACCACAAGGACCACAAGGGCCATCTGGACCATATGGACCATACGGACCAGGAGCTGCCGCTGCCGCCGCTGCTGCTGCCGCTGCCGGGCCAGGACCACAAGGACCACAAGGGCCATCAGGACCTCAAGGACCACAAGGCTCACAAGGACCACAAGGGCCATCTGGACCATACGGACCACAAGGACCACAAGGGCCATCTGGACCATATGGACCATACGGACCAGGAGCTGCCGCTGCCGCCGCTGCTGCCGCCGCTGCCGGACCAGGAGCTGCCGCTGCCGCCGCTGCTGCCGCCGCTGCCGGACCAGGACCACAAGGACCACAAGGGCCATCAGGACCTCAAGGACCACAAGGACCACAAGGCTCACAAGGACCACAAGGACCATCTGGACCATACGGACCATACGGACCAGGAGCTGCCGCTGCCGCCGCTGCTGCCGCCGCTGCCGGACCAGGACCACAAGGACCACAAGGGCCATCAGGACCTCAAGGACCACAAGGACCACAAGGCTCACAAGGACCACAAGGGCCATCTGGACCATATGGACCATACGGACCAGGAGCTTCCGCTGCCGCCGCTGCTGCCGGCGCTGCCGGACCAGGAGCTGCCGCTGCCGCCGCTGCTGCCGCCGCTGCCGGACCAGGACCACAAGGACCACAAGGGCCATCAGGACCCCAAGGACCACAAGGACCACAAGGCTCACAAGGACTACAAGGGCCATCAGGACCTCAAGGACCAGGAGCTGCTGCTGCCGCCGCTGCTGCTGTCGCTTCTGGACCAGGACCACAAGGACCACAAGGGCCATCTGGACCATACGGACCAGGAGCTGCCGCTGCCGCTGCTGCGGCCGCCGCTGCCGGACCAGGACCACAAGGACCACAAGGACCATTAGGACCTCAAGGACCACAAGGACCACAAGGCTCACAAGGACCACAAGGGCCATCTGGACCATACGGACCAGGAGCTGCCGCTGCCGCCGCTGCTGCCGCCGCTGCCGGACCAGGACCACAAGGACCACAAGGTCCATCAGGACCTCTAGGACCACAAGGACCACAAGGCTCTCAAGGACCACAAGGACCATCTGGACCATACGGACCATACGGACCAGGAGCAGCCGCTGCCGCCGCTGCTGCCGCCGCTGCCGGACCAGGACCACAAGGACCACAAGGGCCATCAAGACCTCAAGGACCACAAGGCTCACAAGGACCACAAGGGCCATCTGGACCATACGGACCACAAGGACCACAAGGGCCATCTGGACCATATGGACCATACGGACCAGGAGCTGCCGCTGCCGCCGCTGCTGCTGCCGCTGCCGGACCAGGACCACAAGGACCACAAGGGCCATCAGGACCTCAAGGACCACAAGGCTCACAAGGACCACAAGGGCCATCTGGACCATACGGACCACAAGGACCACAAGGGCCATCTGGACCATATGGACCATACGGACCAGGAGCTGCCGCTGCCGCCGCTGCTGCTGCCGCTGCCGGGCCAGGACCACAAGGACCACAAGGGCCATCAGGACCTCAAGGACCACAAGGCTCACAAGGACCACAAGGGCCATCTGGACCATACGGACCACAAGGACCACAAGGGCCATCTGGACCATATGGACCATACGGACCAGGAGCTGCCGCTGCCGCCGCTGCTGCCGCCGCTGCCGGACCAGGAGCTGCCGCTGCCGCCGCTGCTGCCGCCGCTGCCGGACCAGGACCACAAGGACCACAGGGGCCATCAGGACCTCAAGGACCACAAGGACCACAAGGCTCACAAGGACCACAAGGGCCATCTGGACCATATGGACCATACGGACCAGGAGCTTCCGCTGCCGCCGCTGCTGCCGGCGCTGCCGGACCAGGAGCTGCCGCTGCCGCCGCTGCTGCCGCCGCTGCCGGACCAGGACCACAAGGACCACAAGGGCCATCAGGACCCCAAGGACCACAAGGACCACAAGGCTCACAAGGACTACAAGGGCCATCAGGACCTCAAGGACCAGGAGCTGCTGCTGCCGCCGCTGCTGCTGTCGCTTCTGGACCAGGACCACAAGGACCACAAGGGCCATCTGGACCATACGGACCAGGAGCTGCCGCTGCCGCTGCTGCTGCCGCCGCTGCCGGACCAGGACCACAAGGACCACAAGGACCATTAGGACCTCAAGGACCACAAGGACCACAAGGCTCACAAGGACCACAAGGGCCATCTGGACCATACGGACCAGGAGCTGCCGCTGCCGCCGCTGCTGCCGCCGCTGCCGGACCAGGACCACAAGGACCACAAGGTCCATCAGGACCTCTAGGACCACAAGGACCACAAGGCTCTCAAGGACCACAAGGACCATCTGGACCATACGGACCATACGGACCAGGAGCAGCCGCTGCCGCCGCTGCTGCCGCCGCTGCCGGACCAGGACCACAAGGACCACAAGGGCCATCAAGACCTCAAGGACCACAAGGCTCACAAGGACCACAAGGGCCATCTGGACCATACGGACCACAAGGACCACAAGGGCCATCTGGACCATATGGACCATACGGACCAGGAGCTGCCGCTGCCGCCGCTGCTGCTGCCGCTGCCGGACCAGGACCACAAGGACCACAAGGGCCATCAGGACCTCAAGGACCACAAGGACCACAAGGCTCACAAGGACCACAAGGGCCATCTGGACCATACGGACCACAAGGACCACAAGGGCCATCTGGACCATATGGACCATACGGACCAGGAGCTGCCGCTACCGCCGCTGCTGCTGCCGCTGCCGGACCAGGACCACAAGGACCACAAGGGCCATCAGGACCTCAAGGACCACAAGGACCACAAGGCTCACAAGGACCACAAGGACCGTCTGGACCATACGGACCAGGAGCTGCTGCTGCCGCCGCTGCTGCCGCCGCTGCCGGGCCAGGACCACAAGGACCACAAGGGCCATCAGGACCTCAAGGACCACAAGGACCACAAGGCTCACAAGGACCACAAGGACCGTCTGGACCATACGGACCAGGAGCTGCTGCTGCCGCCGCTGCTGCCGCCGCTGCCGGGCCAGGACCACAAGGACCACAAGGGCCATCAGGACCTCAAGGACCACAAGGACCACAAGGCTCACAAGGACCACAAGGGCCATCTGGACCATACGGACCAGGAGCTGCCGCTGCCGCCGCTGCTGCCGCCGCTGCCGGACCAGGACCACAAGGACCACAAGGGCCATCAGGACCTCAAGGACCACAAGGACCACAAGGCTCACAAGGACCACAAGGGCCATCTGGACCATACGGACCATACGGACCAGGAGCTGCCGCTGCTGCCGCCGCTGCCGGACCAGGACCACAAGGACCACAAGGGCCATCAGGACCTCAAGGACCACAAGGACCACAAGGCTCACAAGGACCACAAGGGCCATCTGGACCATACGGACCATACGGACCAGGAGCTGCCGCTGCCGCCGCTGCTGCCGCCGCTGCCGGATCAGGACCACAAGGACCACAAGGACCATCCGGACCAAGCGGATCTGGAGCTGCTGCCGCTGCCTCTGCTTCGTCTGTGGCAGGAGCTAGTGCGTACGGCTATGGACGACCGTACGGTCGCACGACCTGCCAGCTTCGTCGTACCCAGTACAACATTAGAATTGGCAGGAAGGGAGACTGCGTCAACTGTTGATGTGGTTATTCGTTTTTTATTATAATACTTTTCTTGGTTTTTCTTCATGATGGATACATCTTTTTTCATTTAAATAAACTTTTGCAAGATTAATATTGTTGTTGTTTTTTTTTTACACTATAATATGTAACATTATTTCTGAACACTGATTTGTTGTTAATGTTTTCTACATTGTCGTACTTAGTTTAGAGCAGCACTTTATCACAAAACTACGATAAAATAATTATTTATCACACGCTGGAAGGTAAAAGATTACATATTTATAAATTCACAATATAATCACTGCACAGTATAAAACAAAATCGCTTCTTGCTGTCTGTCCCTATGTATGCTGAAATCTTTGAAACCACACTACGGATTTTAATGCAGTTTTTTTTAATACAGTAATTCAAGAGGACGGTTTTGTATGTAAAATAAATATATAATAAGGTAGGGAAACATCGATAATTTTTGATTTTGACTTTTAGGCGGAACAAAGTTCGCCGGGTCAACTAGTATAGGCATATAATATCGAACTAAGTATTTTCAAACTTTACCCAGTAATATTACATTATGCAGTACGACTTTGACACGGTAGCAAAATAACATTTATATGAAACTTTAAGAAAGAGAATATCTAAAAGGAGTCAATAATAATGATTCAAACAATATTCAGGGACACGTAGTCATTTAAGTCCTTAGTACGAGCATTTACGATTCCTCAAACCGATTACCGTACCCATACATTGTCATACTGCGACTCGAGTCTTGTTTATACTGGAGTCACTCGAGTTTGTCAAACAAAATTTGTGTAACTAGTATTTATGATTATAAAAGTGTTTTTAAAAAGCTTTTATTTATTGATTTATGCATTGAAATACTAAACTATAATAGTGACTATATTTTATAACTAAAAGATTGTTATTTGACTATTTGATAAGCTATTTGGGTTATTTTGTATTTTTTATATAATAATTTGTGACGTAATAAACACGCCACACTAATATTAGACGGAAATATGCCGCAATTTCACTAACAAGAAATTTGATGATGTACAAATTTCTTGTTTTCAATATTTAACAAATACCTACTTATGTCAATTTGACTGATTCAATGGAATGAACAGTTAATGACGTCCTTGTAGTTCCGGGATCAGAGTCCTCTTTATAGCGCCGATGCAGTAAAAATCCCACATAACCCTGCGTCATAAAAAAGTTTTGTAATAATAATAATAATAATCATTTATTTCAGACGTATTTACTCCATAATGTGTTAGTAATTACAGTACACTTAAAAATATGTTAGTAAAATAAAATAAGAGAATCCTGACATATTAAAGATAAACATAATTCATTAATAATTTCATACATCATTTTCTGTGCGACATTCTTACAGAAGTGATGTGCAACGAGTTGTAATGGCATATTATAGGGCTGTTTATCTTAGCACTAATGACGCGTAATAAAATGATAGAAGATATGATTCGAATGACGTCACTCTCAAATAAACAACAAGTGTAGCTACAGGCGACACGACTATTATTATTACTACTCGACCAAAACAATTAGGCGCATGTCAGTTGAGACGGCATTAGAACTAGGGATTTCCCATCCCGATACGAAGTATATTTTATTACTAAATACCAAGAGTATGTAGGTATACCATTATTAGCACATACGCCATAGTGGTATATGTTCAATAGTCGTGTATTTATTAAAGCACTTTCATGTGTTTAATATATTCGAAGACATGGAATATTTCTTTCTTTTTGTAATTGTGTAAGAGAATAATGCTTGTTGCAGCACACACTCTATTTTCGACTTGGGAGACAGGAATACTGAGCTCCTGCATGGTCTCTTGTTAAAAAAATGCATATTTTGAATGTAAGAGTCCTTTCTCCTCCACGAATAGTCTTTTTCCTACTGATTGTGAGGTTTATTGACGAATAATCAACTAATTTAACAATAACTTTAGAAATTCAACAATTACTCATTAAACTAACATTATAACGAAATAACATTAAACACGTGCTGGCTAACGAAAATACCTAGACGATACACGACTGCACGTCACTAGGGGATTCGCGGGGACAGAAGCAAGGTGCGGGGTACGGAACCGCTTTTGTTTTATGCGCCTAATTGTTGTGGTCGAGCAGTATTTGTTTCTGAATTCATTGACAAATTGGTCTATAGTACAACAATGTGCAACAACTTAGTAAAAAATCCATAAACAGGTTTTGTGTCTGTTCTGACGAATCTTAAAATATGAAATAACTGTATCAGAAGAGAATTATCACAAAAAAATATCCATTATGACCCTTAAAATAGGCGAAACCAGACCAAAAAAAATCCTTATTACACGAAATTTTGCAGTACAATATTGTATTTTTTTTAATTTTTTTATTATTTTTTGTTTTTTTTTTTTATTTTTTTTATTTGACTGAAGTAGCAAGCATGCAGTCCACCTGATGGTAAATGGTCACTGCCGCCCATAGACATCTGTAATCAACTTCATACAGGACATGGGTTCCATCAGAAGTCAATCACAGATGCATTGCCACTCCCGAGGACTATGATGGTCGCCTCTTTTGAAAGTTTACGATGTAACAACCGTAAATAAGATTTTGCATAACTTATGATTAAAATGATTTGAAGAAATATTTTTTGTGTTCCTGCGTTAATGAATATCTATATATATACCTATTAATACGTGAACCAAAAACGCACAGTTATAGTTGATGTTGAGAAGGTGCACCAAATGCTAATATTTTTTTCAAATAATGCATAAATCTTACCTAAAATCAACTATTAACACATTACACACACTACCGTGCATCTTGTGTCGGATGCACAAAAATAATAAACGAAATAAAACATTCAACGTCTTACCATGAAAAAACATAACGTCAAAAATTTCAGATGTCTTTGTCAAAATACCCGCTATTGCTTTTAATTGCAGCTTAGTTAACATATTTGTAGGCAAAACTATTTGCTACAAATTATGACTTAACAATTTTTGTAAGACGTATAGTTTCCGAGATAACGCGAAAAAAGTGTTTTCACCTCTTTTTCCAAGATGGCGGCCGGGGAACTAGGGGGGCGACCCCACAAACTCCGATTAAGCTTCTATTGACCCCCATACATGTCCCGAAAATAAAAGGCGTCCTCAAAAAATGCAATATTCAGTCCTTAAATTGTAACATTTCAATGAGTATATTTAAAATAACCTGAAAATCAATACAATTTAATTGAATTCGAGAAATATTCGTGCTACTTTGGACAATATCAAATTTATTTTTTGAATTAAATTACGGTGGTGTTTCAACCGTTCGACGGCTAACTAGTGTTGAATAATTACGCATCTGCAAAGGTATCTTATATATTAATCAATCATAAATCTAATATCTTTAAACGAGCAATTCTTGTATATATATATATGTAAATATATATCAACGATCTCGGAAACTGCTCCAACGATTTTCTTGAAATTTTGTACATAGGGGGTTTAGGGGGCGATAAATCGATCTAACAAGGTTTCATTTTCAGAAAATGTCGTTTTATCCGTGTTTTCATTGCATAAAGACCTCCTACAAAATTATTAGAATACGAAGAGAAATTTCATAATTATATATGAAGTTAGAATGGCTCGGTTGGGAAATTGGACACCTTAGAATGCGAGTTTATATTAGTTTTATTTTTTATTCTATTTTCTATTTTTTAGCTCTCCATTTTTTTCTTTTTAGTTCTTTTTTGATATTTTTTTTGTTTTACTATTACTATTTTGTCGGTAAGATCAAAATATATTATTTATATGATCATCAGTAAGAAATTTGCATAGTTATAAAAAATATAATTCCAAAAAAACACGATGCTCGTAGTAAACAAAAACACCGAGCAAAGCTCGGTCATCCAGGTACTAAAAATTTACACGTGGAGGTACCTCGTACCTCGATCTACCAATGAATTATGTATATGAAAGAATGACATGATCCATCTTAAAAATACACTTATCTGTTGTCAAAATGCCACAAAAGGCATATAACTATTATTTATTTAATTATTATTTTTGTACTTTGCAATAAATATTAGTACAAAGGTGGACTTAATGCTATAAGCATTCTCTGCAAGTCAACCATGACTATTTACTCGATAGTCTATTTTAGTACACCATTGACTATATTAACATGGCGTCAATACTATTTTACAGATAATCCCTTTATACTTTAAAGAAAGGGAAATATATTTATTTGATGCCTATAATTGAGTTCTGAAGTCTGCGCTCATATTGGACATACTTTTTTTTATTTTTTTTTATCTTATTATAGGCTAACGTTTGGCCGCGATCTTACCTGATGTTAAGTAAGATGCAGCCTAGGATGTTACACGCTTGCCTAGATAAAGCCTATTCACCCTCGTCTTGAAAATTTCTAGATTATAAGTATCGGGGAACAACGAACACGGAAGAGAATTCCACTCCTTGGCAGTTCGCAGCAAGAAGGAATTACTGTAGCGCTCGATACTCGTAGTTGCGAACGTCGTCCAGCGAAACATGTTGAGCGCCGACTTCGAGACTGTTTAGGCACTAAGTACCTACTGTGTATGTTCTAAACCAACATAGGTACATTTAAATATTTTTTCATTTTTTCATGACATGGAAGTCGATGAATATTTTTTTTGATAAAAGTTTTTATTAATAATTTCTTTAATTCAATGCTTATAGGACTTTTAAAAAATCTAACGTGACATATAACTGAAATTGCATATTTTAATACTTTTTTATCTTTCGCCTTATTATACGTTTGTAGAAAAAACGACATTAAAAAAACAGAAATTAAACTTTTTGAACTTTGATTATTGCTTATTATTATTTTTAAAAGACTAAGAAGACCCAACGGTGGTTGTATTTTATTTATTATTTGTACTTATTTTTTTTATTCAAGTACATTGTTTATGGAATTTTTTGTTATACATTGTCATCTAAACGAATATGTATGTATGTTTGTATGTATGTCAATTATTTGGCACGCGCCATACCTACAGCCCAAACGAGTTGACGGATTGTAATGCGCTTATGCGCTTTTCTTATGGATGCCATTGTCAGAAGTAAACTATAAAAAATGGGACCCCATGACACGCACTTCCTTTCAAATAAAAAAAATCATCCAAATCGGTTCACTCAGTCCGGAGTCATCAGGTAACAAAAATAAATAATAATAATATTAATAAAATATTAATAAAATAGAATCGTAACGCTGTCATTCTTCATTAGATTTTACTCCTCACATTTTTCTCATACATACCTGGCCCTTATATATACAAATCAATTCTTAAGGAGTACACTCGAATACAGTAATACAGACGAATTGAGAACCTCCTCCTTTTTGGAAGTCGGTTAACACGTGTTAAAAATAGCATATAACCATATTAGACACTTACATTATCAATATTCGTCGCATCAACCCATTATTGGCCCACTGCTGGGCACGGGTCTTCTCCCAGAATGAGAGAGTTTAGGCCATAGTCCACCGCGCTGGCCAAGTGCGAATTGGTGGACATTATCAATATTAAAACCCGAAAATGTGTATTTATACTTGTATCCAAAAAACAAAAGCAAAAATATGTAAACAGTTTTAATTAAATTTATTTTAAAAATCTTCATTTGTTTTATATTTATCTCAATTTAGTTTTATAATCATTATAAACTGTAAATCCCACGGAACCGGTTTCATCCGTGACGACACCTGAATTGACCCTACAGATAAATCTCGCGAGTATAAATAATATGTAAAGTAATACAAATGTATGTGTGAAATAAGATGACCGTTGCCCTTAAGATCTTTTGCTGCATTCCGTGGTCGACCTTTTGATGTGAACGTTGTGTTAATAAACTGTTCTAATTAATATAGGTACTTAATATTATGTAGCAGAGTTTGTTTTCGTGTTTGTTTGAAACTTTGAACGCAGTAATCTTTGAAAGGTTTGGTCAGATTTTAATAAATCTTGAATATGATAAGCCATTTGTGAAAGTTTAAGGCAATATTTATTATAGTACTAATTAATGAGTACACAATGTTTGTTATGAATTAAACACATAGTGACTAGTGTGGGACTAATAATGTGACTTGCAGTTAAATTAGGTAAGTGTATTTGTTTTTTACAATATACAGGTGTATATCGTCAGTGGAAAGGAAATAATGCTAAAGCGCAAAAATAGGATTTGTGGGAGTGAGGTTTGAAGTTTTTTTCGTTACAGAAAAAAAATTATGTCACCTTTATTTTTGGTGGGATCTTGTTGTTGGATTCATACTACTCAACATGATCCCACCAAAAATAAAGCTGACATGATTTTTTTCTGTAAAAATTCTTCAAATCCTATCTCCCACGAATACTTTTCTGGCGCTTTAGCATTATTTCTTTTCCACCTGACGATATGTTTTGTAAATACCTAAATAAAATAGCACACAATAGACAGTCCGTAGACAAAACAAGAGATAAGAAATAAAGTAAAAATAGGCGTGGTGATTTTATTTCTGATAATCATTGTATTGACAATAGTATCTGTGACCTTTAAAACTGCCTTCTTAATAAGTTTTTTAAGATTGAAGTAGCAAAGGAGCAAGCAGTGCGCCTAATTGTAAGTGGTCACTGCCGCCCTTTAACTTCCAAAGTAACTTTATAAGGAACGAAAGACAATCACAAATGCTACTACTACTACACTGTAACTACACCCACATAGGTAACCTTTCTCCAACCCATTATTGTCCTACTGCTAGGTAGAATAATGTAATAATAATAATCAACACTGTCTTCTCTCAGAATCAGAGAGTTTTAGGCCATAGACCACCCCGCTGGCTTAGTGCGAATTGGTAGACTTCACACCTCCGACAACTTTTTTTTTTTAAAGAACTCTCGGATGTGTAGGTTTCCTTACGATGTTTTCCTTCACCGAAAAGCATTGATAGTTCATTTCTAATACGCATATAAATCAGTGGTGCGTGCCTGGGTTTGAACCTCGGACCTCCCGATCGAGAGGGTAAGTTTCAACCATTGCGCTATTCACTGGTCCAGGTAACCTAATACTATTTAAATTAGATATTTTTAATGTGGTGGAAAAACTGCTTTCTGGTTTTCTTCTATATGCACCACCGTCACATGTATATCTGCCTAAAACAAGTGATATTATTAAGCTACTAGTCAACTTAACACTTTAATAAGATGCGTCACTATTATCACACACTTGTAATAAAAACTTTTTAACAAAAAATATCTACCGACTTCATATTTCTCTGGATGACGGTGATGAAACTTTGTCCTGTATGAGCGCCGACTTCGGAACTATGTACTAATTACTGAGTATGTTCTGAACCAAAATTAATTGAAATTATTTTTTTACTTTTTTGTTACATGGAAGTCGATAGATATTTTTTGTAAAAAAGTTTTTATTTCACGCTTTTAGTGACTATATGGTGATATTTGTGTTTAAAATGGCCTCCTATGGCTTAAAAAAATACAGACGAATTGATAACCTCCTCCTTTTTGGAAGTCGGTTAATTAGAAATGAAATATCTTTATTTTGTTTAGTCCTATGGGAGCACTTGCAAATTATCAATTGCGATATTTTATTTATTTGCTTATACTACCACTGGATCGGAAAACGACCTTAAGTGTCAAGATCCCATTAGAAGCTCCACGGATTTGTATTTTTTGATTTCAAAGTACCTATTTTTTTTTAACCATCAACTTTTTTTAAGCCAATAAGCGCTAAGGCCAGTATCTTGCCGCACATTTAACTGAACAAGAGGCCTGTTTTAATGGAGAAAAGCAGCGGCTCTTAACACTACTGTTATTAAGCAGAAATTGTTTTGATGGGGAGTCAAACCAGAAAGGATCCTACCACCTTCTGAATAATAATATCTCTTACTTTCACACACCTGCACACTTCCACGTGAGGCGACCATCATACCGTCAACCGTCAATCTATTATTGTCCCACTGCTGGGCACGGGTCTTCTCGCGGAATGAGAGAGTTGTAGGCCATAGTCCACCGCGCTGGCCAAGTGCGAATTGGTGGACCATCATAGTCCTCGGGAATAGCAACGCATCTGTGATTGACTTTAGATGAAACCCATGTTCTGTATGAAGTTGATTACAGATGTCCATGGGCGGCAGTGACCAGTTACCATCAGGTGGACTGAATGCTTTACAACTTCAGTCAGATTCAAAAACACTTAGGTTGTAAACTTTCTTTATCTTTTTTATGAAATTCATTATGAATTTCATTTCTTTGTAATCCTTTCGAAGTCATGACTTCATTAACTACAATATCTAGTTGTAAAAACCCGACTACGTCTTAAGATAACAAGTTCTGTAGGAATCTTATTTGAACTAAAATATACTATTTGAAATTTGAATGTATCGTTTTTAAAGGAATCCAATGACCTATTCATTAACTATTGATGCAACACCTATTTCATTGGATTTTGTAGTTTCAAATTTAACTCTGATAAAATATCATATAAGAAAATTGATAATTTTATCAGATGTTTTCATAGGAATTATTATTTTGATATAATTTTGATTACAAGTTTGGTTGGATTTTTTTAGGTTTAATCGAATCTTAATGTCTCGCTTTTGTGAGTTTTTTGTTGTTTTCCCCTCCAAAAAATCATGTTGGTGTTTTGACTTGATTGTAGGGAACTTAAAATAAATATATGAATGCTTCTGCGATGCAATAAAATCAATTCCAGGACAGACATTGTTATCTATACTTATAATAAAGTTGTAGAGAGGTCAATTCTGTACATGAAATATTTTTCCAAAATAACTATCAGGGCGTGATTAGGGATCGATACTGATGCCAAAAATGCAATCAGTAAAATTTTTGTCTGTCTGTCTGTCTGTCTGTCTGTCTGTCTGTCTGTCTGTCTGTCTGTCTGTCTGTCTGTCTGTCTGTCTGTATAACCGTTATAGAAACAAAAACTACTTAGTGGATTTTAACGAAACTTGGTACGATTATTCTTTATACTCCTGGGCTGGTTATAGTATACTTTTCATCCCGCTACAATCAATAGGAGCAGAGCAGTAAAGGGAAATGTTGGGAAAACGGGAGAAGTTACTTTTTTAAGCTTCTGTCGCGTGTGCAACCTTAATGGTTAAAGCTACGCAGAAATCATGTATGAGGGAAATATTTTCCTTAAAATTATCTAAAAAATATCCTACGACAGCATATGTCTATCTTTTATGGTTGACTCACAATAACACGTGTAACTCCCGATAGCTTAGCAGTTCAAAGCTTTCTGATTATATTTGTCTACTCTTACGTTTATAACTCAGTCATCTATCTGTACGAAAAAGAAAATGAAAAATGAAAAATGAAAAATGAAAAATGAAAAATGAAAAATGAAAAATGAAAAATGAAAAATGAAAAATGAAAAATGAAAAATGAAAAATGAAAAATGAAAAATGAAAAATGAAAAAAGAAAAATGAAAAATGAAAAATGAAAAATGAAAAATGAAAAATGAAAAATGAAAAATGAAAAATGAAAAATGAAAAATGAAAAATGAAAAATGAAAAATGAAAAATGAAAAATGAAAAATGATAAATGAAAAATGAAAAATGAAAAATGAAAAATGAAAAATGAAAAATGAAAAATGAAAAATGAAAAATGAAAAATGAACAGTGAACAGTGAACAGTGAAGTTCTTATTTGTGGCGTGATATACAATCGGTGCATTTAACTATAAACATGCGAGTGAGAACTGGATATAACCCGGATGATCGTCAATTTTCTGATACACTGTTAAAGATTGGCGAAGGTACCTATCCACAACTACACCAAGGAAAAGTTATTATGATTCTTGGCTATGCGAAAGATCCATCTTAACTCCTCGCAATGACCAGGCATGTGAGATTAATAATAAAATACTGTCGAATATACAAGGGGAAAGCAAAGTTTATAGTTCAATAAATAGAATGGTCGATGAACAAGACGCCACTAACTACCCGATAGAATTTTTAAATTCTTTAAATATGCCCGGACTTCCTTCTCATGAAATTTGTTTAAAAATTGGCATTCCGATTATTCTGCTCCGAAATTTAAGACCACCACAACTTTGCAATGGAACTCGGCTAAAAGTAACCCGGTTGCAACAAAATATAATCGAGGCTCAAATTTTAACAGGTTGCGGTGAGGGGAAACCGTCTTTATTCCCAGAATTCCCTTAGTACCTAATAATTTTCCATTCCAATTTAAAAGAACGCAATTCCCAGTATCGGTGTGTTATGCAATGACAATTAATAAGGCTCAAGGGCAGACTTTTCGTGTTGCTGGAGTAGATCTCGGTGTCAGTTGTTTCTCGCATGGTCAGTTGTACGTCGCTCTTTCCCGGGTCAGTAGTTCCAAAAATCTTTACGTTCACGTGCCGGATGGATCAACATTCAACATAGTTTACCCGGAAGCTTTGCATTGAAGTATTTTCGTTATATAAGTACTTAAGCCTTCGGCAGGATCAGAATAGGGCTACGGTATCCCTGCCTGTCGTAAGAGGCGACTAAAAGGGGCTTCCGGGGTTGCGGGCGGCTAAAGTGGGAGCTTGAACCGTCCAGCCAGGCGATACCGGGAAGGTGGCGATATGTGTGGTCGCATACCGCCGTAAAGACTAGATTGGGTGGTGGGCCCATCCGCCCATCTGGGAGGAGCCCGAGTCCTCTTTATAGCACCGAAGACGGCCACCGGGGGGGTTTTAGTGCGGTAAAAATTCCACATAACTCTGCGTCGCTCCCACGGCGTCGGGTACCTTTTGAAGGTTTCCCCCTCGAAAACAAAAATAAAAAAGGTTCTTAAGCCTCATGTGAACGTGATCTAAACAATATTACCAATACATTAACTCAATAACACACAAGGAGTTACTCGCTGGCGGAGTCGCGGGCAAAGCTATTAACAATAATATTGTGCGGTTCCGTATTGCGATATTTTTCAACAGTATTGTAGATATGACATATTATATTTCCCTACTAAAATACGAAAGTTAATCTGTCTGTTACATCAAAACCACTGAACCGTGAGGAAGGACATAGGCTACTTTTTTTTTACGAAAAACAACGGAAACGCGGACGAAGTCGCGGGCAACAGCTAGTATTCAATAAAACTTCACTATGAGAATTCCGAATAAATAGAATTTCATACCGAATTACAGTTATTCGATGAAGTATATATTCCTGTAAAGATATTATACATACAGTGAAATCTGATTTTCAAAATACAAAATCATTGTCGAAAAAAAACAAAAATGGCCGCGCACTGATCGTCATGGGGTGGGCATTTTAAATGTTCATTCTCTAACACAGGCGCAATAGTCAGCCCGATGACGCGACGGGGGTGGACCTACCCCTTCACTATCGCTGAACTACTAACGCACACATGCGCGACATCCATTATAACCGGACCCGTCGTGCCCCCCGGACCTTTAGGTTTTAAGGAAGCCTTTGTCCACAGTGACGAGTCTTTTTAAACTGGTTAAAAATTACCCGTACACGGAAGGAAAGGGGCGCGTACGTGGTAGGCATAAAATTCGAAAATATAGGTACATAGCCGTTGTGTTCCTCTGAGAACCGCAAATGAGATCGTAGGCGAAGTGGAACGAATGCACGATTTCGCTTTATTTATTTTAGCTTTGAATTTAACTGCTGTCATCAATTGCCTATTATCAGTGCTGTCTACTTTTCTAATATAAATCCATTGGGTGAAATATTTCATTTATATTAAAACGACACTTTCAGAAACTTTTCGCTAATTCACTATGCAGTTTAAGTCTCGTTAACTTGCATTACGAAATTGATGCGTCCGTACACTTTCACATGAATCATAGTTATCGTCAAATAATTATTATTAGTACCCGTAACCTCACATAGTTTGGAGCGGTCCCGTATTTCCTACCAAGCAACAAAACAAGCGATGTTCTTTGAGCCAAAACGATGTGTCTCATGCGTACGTAAAACAAAGCTCAAAATGTAACGTTACATAAACTAGTAGTGATTTTTGGCGTCGTTCTCAATATATCACGTCGATTGCAAACGTCACGCGTAACGCACACACGCGCGCCGCACACATGCGCGCACAGTCATCGTCAAGCTCTATGATGTATGGTCAGTGTAAAAAAAAGAAAAAAAAAACGACTTTTTTGTACTATATTTTTAGTGATATTAGTATCTAATTGATTCCGATTATCCACTTAGCGGGCTTCGAGACTCGGTTGGTCAGATTTTGGATGATGAATTGGGGTTTCTAATCTGTATCTGAACGTTTGTGTATTCGTCTTTGTATATATTTAAAGCGCCAACTAAACGTAAAATCCCAGAATATGGCTATTAGTGTTGAAAGCGTTATTTGATAAGTCCAAATATTGACGGCATCAAGATTGTAGTCGCCAGTTGGTGGTAATTTTTGATCTGCATGCAATAGACATACGTATTGCTCACTTAAATACTCCCAAAATTGATAATGAACCCATAGATTATAATTGCATGCAATACGTAGCTTACGTACTGACTTACACAATTCCAAAGTTGATAATAAACCCATAGATTAGGTAGGTTTTTTCCGTTGATGTAAATAATTTCGTGGTTTAAAAAAATAATCGACTTCTTTAAGCTTCATTTATAACAACAAAAAATGCGTAATAGTGTAACATAGTGTAATATGCTTTGATGGTCGTCTCATCAAAACAAAAGAGACGTTTTCAGAAAATACGCTTCACAAACGACCATACAAGCTTAGAATTTCGAAATCTAGTCAAAACGAAACGAAATGAATTGAAACGCTGTGTTGCTTTTTTGTAACTTGCACGTAGTATTATAATAAGTGTTCACCGGATCAGACCTAAACTCACAAGATGCATCAAGAAACTCAACGGCTTTTTCTTTTTAATGTATATTCAATTCAATATCAGTATCTTTTGTACCTACATTGATTGATTCAAGCTCCAGTATCTTCCTTAAATTGCCAAAAAGGCTCGTCAATCAAAATCCGCGAAATATTTAGTAATGTAAGGCGATACAAGAATCCTTTTTGTTGGACGGTACCACCCCAGCGGGCATTTGCGAAGTGTGAGCCACCTCGTTATTAGTTCGCCAGCGCTGCGTCAGGATAGGTTTTCACAATTTTGAGTCGACCGGAGTCACAATGCGCGCCGTCATTTTCTATGATTAATAGTGGCGCGTCACTGCGCTATATGATACGGATGTAGATAAGGATTTGCACGTTCCTCTAATTTGTATAATTCATTTCGGTAACTTGTGGAGCAACAGCGACGCTAACTTTGAGGCACTTTTGAGGCGATCATCTTAGTCCTCGGCTGTAGTAACGAGTCCTACCTAACGTCAATCTTTGATTAGATAAAACCTCTCTTATAAAGTTGCTTACAATAGGCAATATAGAATTTCAATAGGCGACTGTGTCAAATTTTATAAAAGATAAGAGTTATTATTAAATTAAGTATTAGTTTACTCAGTTCTATCTGTTGATATTTAAAAACTATTTTGAATGCAAAGATTTTTTTGGATGTTTGGGACAATACGTTTGGTATGAAAAAACTAATGTCATGTAAATAAATGAATCACACATCTGTACTACGAGAATAGGCAATAATGTTGGTTCAAAAATTGGTAATTTCACATGCGTGAATAAGTAATCTAAATAATCCATCGCGACAATTGAACCACAAAGCCGCAATTTTAAAAACAGACGAGCGCTGTTTATTAGCAAATAGCGGGTTATTTCCGACGAGGTCGATTCATCAAACGCTAATCAACTATCACATAGGTATAGTTAATAAATAAACACGTGAAAATTTCCACAAAGCGTACGCGGACGCCGTACTAAAAAGCCTGATAGGCCTAAAAACGTGGATTTCGGCCATGATTCCGCACCCCCCTTTTTGTGGGAGGGTGGGCGACCTGCACTATCCCCCCAGCGGTACTTGACGACCACGATACTAGAATATTAATGTTCGTACGTAATTGAATATTTTTGACTTATCGATTTTTTGCGTCCGCTTTTTGTTCTTCCACTATTTCAGACTTGATTTAAATTTCATAATTTTACGAGTGGCGCGGTATGGAAGTCCACGGTTTTGATTAAACTAGAATGGTATTACTACTTAGTTAGCGAATAAAATGGAATAAGTACATTTTAAAAACGAAATTACATTTTATAATCGTGGAATATAACATTCTCAAATGTAAATACCTAGAACAATATGAATAATTAAATATATTGTAAAAATAGACAATGTTTATGTAGATATTAAATTTAATGATAATGATAACGACAACAACAAGACGCCCTTTGTATGTACTGGAAATATAAAAGTATTTTAGTGATTTATTTTATTCCAAGCGATTTCTAAGATTGGAATTAGAATGCATTAATCGTAAATTATCATCTTATATGAAATATATCCAATTAGAAATCTAAGGGCCATATCTTTTTTTACAGAACCAATAAAATCGCAAAGTTGATCCAAACATTGTCCAAAATTCACAATTAGACCGTAAATCCGGAGGACATCCAACCGAGTCTGGAGGCAAATATGAAACGGAATCGTCTATACCGTACCTTCTAATTACTAACCTCTAAATTAATTCCCCAATCGTAAATAATGTCGAGCGGGTAACAATGTTATCTTAACAAATTGACGCCGGAGCGCTACCAAATTTTACAATTTTGCGCCAGTGTTTAGCCGTGTTTAGGGGCGGTGGGGTATAGTGGCGAAAAGGGGGAAGGATAAGGAAAGGAGAACTGGCCGAACCCCCGGCACTTAGATATATTTGTGCCATGCCGACCCTCCAAGATACGGATCGGTGAGCCTGTGTGCGATTCTCCCGTGACGCTGTTTAGAAAGCTTTTGTAAAATAATGGCGGTCTCTGCTCAGTTCTGAAACGACGCTTGTCTTTGAATTCAAGTTTGGGAGATTTAATTATGTTTATATATTGCGGGAATCAAAACATCGACTTATTAAAAAACGCTTTTAAGTTATATATTGCGTTTTGAACTTTTGAGTTCTGTTTGGTGATAATACATAGGTACCAATCATATTAAGTACGTACGTAAATACATGTCTGTAATTCGCAAACCGATATAAGTAAGAGTATTATCTTTAAATTTTGATAAAAAACACGCATGTTTATAATAATTATTTAGATTCTTTCGACAATAATAAGAAGCTCCCGCTTATAAATGTTAGGTACATTTCTCTATTAAATTGTTATAACTTTTGATAGAGTGGAGAGATTTTAATGAAACACAGTCTGCTTGAAACACAGTTTGTCTTAAGACGTAAATTATTAATATATTAAAAATCTATTAATCATTAACGTCTTAAGACAACCGTCAACAACCGACAACTTCAGACGTCTAAAGACGTAAATTATTATAATATTACGTGATAGTGTAATTGGTTTATAATTGGTTTATAATGTAATCAAAATGTGATAGAATTGTCAGCTATTAAAACCTTGTTGATTATTACCTTTTGACCAACATGACAAAGAGAATATTGTAATTAGGTAAACGAAGAAACAAATAAATTAATTTATATACTCTTGGCACCGTACAAATGTTATCTTAGTAGGTGACACAATTGCCACCCACCATCACCCAAACTAGAACCAAAATTCAATTAATTCTATGCTAAGACTACAACCATACGCTGGTGATAGAACCATTGAAGTTCGACCGGGGAAATACCACCGCCACACCTATTTCTAGCGTGAAGCATTTCTTCCGTTTCGATGGAAGAGTGCGGTTGCAGGCGCACTTTTATATGAGGCGACCATCGTAGTCCTCCGCAGTGGCAACGCATCTGTGATTGACTTCAAAAATGACCACTTACCATCAGGACTGCATGCTCGTTTGTCATTTCTATCAGATAAAAAAAATATCATAGAGATACTCGGCGCGTCAATTGGCACACGCATACAATCGTTAAGCAAAGCTAGGATCAAAGAATCGTCAGCCGTTGATTCAAAGCCCAAAAGGGTTGAAAGACATTCTTCCCCGCAATGAGTCCCGGATCGAATGTGTTTATCCGTCCTTTAGTACGGTCGGCGGCAATTCGTCGGCGACAGGCCGATTTAATATTCTATTTTACTCCGACGATAAGATTAAAGTATGTAATTTCTTGCCCGAATGGGGAAGCGTTTGTTTACGCACTAGACGCGGTGTAGGGCTGTGAGTTTCAGAAAATAATAATTTAGTACTCAATTTTTCACCAATTCGCACTTGGCCCACGCGGTGGACTATGGCCTAAACTTTCTCATTCTGAGAGAAGACCCGTGCCCAGTTGGACAATAATGGGTTGACGATGACTCAATTTTTCAGCTTAACATTTTAATATTTTTGTAATAAACTAATTCTACAACTATATTCTACTATTTCTACAATTGTTGTGTTAAATTTTAAAGAACTAGTTTCTCTGTAACTTATTTTCTTAATTAATATGTTGCACTATTTTCCTTAACCTGATTATTGCACCCTACATTTTCTTCATTTTCCCCTAAATCTAAACTCCGAACCGTGAGGTTGCCTGGAGGAAATCGCTGTTGAGCGATAAGGACGCCTTTTGTATTTTTATTCTGTGATTTCACTGTATTGTTTTTCTCTTTTCTGGGTACAATACAGTATATTATTATTATTATATGAATTACCATTGGATAGTACTCAACTGCCATCTATGGATATTAACTTCATTTGGAATACTGGATTTGAAGTCTAATATCGTTTTGCCACTCCTGAACAGCAAATAGTCTGTTTGCTTTATGCTTTAAAATACGTGTAGCGGTAAAATCATCCCAATCGAATTATATCGATTCTACTACCTAATAAAAATCATTTTTAAACATTTAACATACAGATAAAGAATTGAAACGATTCAGTTTGACTAAATCTTGCAGACATTTATTACCAGGTAGACGAATAGGGCAAATGCCTATCTTTTTTAATTTTTTTTTTTATATACATGAGAAATGACTCAACCGAAGAAAAGCGTAAAACAATGTGTAAGTAGCAAAATATTATTATAACATTATGTTAGTTTAACGGACAAAAGTTCAACGGTCAATTATCCGAAAGCTTCTCAAGCGAGTTTTCGTGAAATGACCGTTGAATAGTGGTCATTTGAAATTTAAATGTGATAGAGAATGAAAAGTGAATAAATGTTATTTATATAAAATAACCTTTAGAAAATAACTTGACATAAAATGATTTAGTTATATTACAATAACTTTTCAAATAAGGTAGGAGAAAAACATGCATTTTAGTTTATGCGAAGTAGCCACTGCCGTTCGTAGACGTCTGTATTCATCTATTTTTACTATGTAATATATTTCAAGATGGTAGAACCAGTGTAGTTCGACCAGGGAAGTACCACCGCCACACCTATTTCTAGCGTGAACCATTTCTTGCGTTTCGATGGAAGGGTGTGGTTGCCGGCACATTTTCACATGGGTGACCATCATAGTCCTCGGGAGTAGCAACGTATCTGTAATTGAGTTCAGATGGAACCCACGTTCTGTATGTATTTGATTACAGATGTCCATGGGCGGCAGTGACCACTCACCATCCCGTGGACTGCATGCTTGTTTGCTACTTCAGTTCGATAAAAAAAATGTAAGATAGAAGTAGCAAAAAAGCATTCAGTCCACGTAATAGTATTAATAAAATTAGTGTATAGTATCCGATAAAGATCATTATATTGATAGAATATAATATATTCTAATATCTTCTCATGACTATTCTATCTTCTTTGGAACACGCTTTCTAGACTCATAGCCCCACATTAGGAATTTTTCTGTGTCCTGGGTACCATGGACACACACAAGACGAATACACAAACACGCAAAACATAAATCTAAACTCAACATTCAGATACCTATGTGGCCGGGAATCAAACCCGGGACCAATTGCGAGTCAGACCGGTATGGTAACCGCTCCACCACGCGGGTCGTCAAAATACAACATGATTTCACTGTGTTTCTGAATTAGGTACCTCAAATTAAATAGGCGACTATTAATTAATTATATACCAGTAAAAACTTTATTTCGTGTGAATTGAAGCAGCGTGTGAGTGTCCAGATCTGCACTTACATTAACCCACGCCCAGCAGTGGGGCAAAAGGGAAGCCGAACCATTATACAAACAAAGACTGAAATGGCAGCCCTCGGCTGTAAGAAGTATCCCACAAACCGACGGCCCTATAATAAAACCACCCCGCCCCACCCACACTAAGACGCCCGAGTATATTGGACAATTTTCATACGTACTGGATTCGTGACTCGCTTAGCAATTTTGTTATTAGTCGCCACGACGGATTTAATGTTGAAGTTTTGTATTGCAGAAAGGGGTTTATTTTATAATTTCGCAAGATTTTATCGTATATCGTAGTGATTGGTGTTTATCGTTATAAATTTTCAAGGTGGTAGAACCATGTAGTTCGGCCGGGGAAGTAAAACCGCCCCACCTATTTCTAGCGTGAAGCATTTCTTGCGTTTCGATAGAAGAGTGTTGTTGCCGGCACACTTTCACATGAGGCGACCATCATAGTCTTCGGGAGTAGCAACGCATCTATATGAAGTTGATTGATGTCTATGGGCGGCAGTGGCCACTTACCATCAGGTGGACTGCATGCTCGTTGTCTACTTCAGTCAGATAAAAAAAATGTAAATTATTAGTTTTTTTCCGTGGTTTCGTCCGCTTTCGTCACGTTTAAAACGTTAATGAGTATTCTCGGTAATAAACTATGTGTGTGCCAAATTTCAGCGAAATTAGATCGATAGTTTTTGTACAAAAGAGTAACAAACATACACAGGTACATACGAACTTTGACATTACTACATAGTATAAAACAAAGTCGCTTCCCGCTATCTGTCCTTATGTATGCTTAGATCTTTAAAACTACGCTACGGATTTTAATGCAGTTTTTTTTAGTAGACAGAGTGATTCGAGAGGAAGGTTTTTATGTATAATACATGCAGAATATAGTGGAGGAACACTGATAATTTTAGATTTTTTACTTCTATCGGGAACGAAGTTCACCGGGTCAACTACTTTATAATAAAAATGAGATTTACCACATATACGTAGCGGTAAATGTTATTTAATTATTCAAGTTTAGTAAATTATATGATAAAATAGATTTGGTTCTATTTTAAATCACGAACTATTGTTTTAATAATGAGTTATTTAATTAACAACGTGCCAAAACTCGATCAAAACCCAGTTAAATTAGAAAATTTTATTATTAGTTTTAACATTTTTGAAAATCAGAACTTAGGCAGATGGGGAGATGATCATACATGTGTTCTTTTGTCTTAAAATTTAACGCGCTTCCATATTTCATCCATCGGCCTTTGAAAGACCACTGCTGGACAAAGGCCTCTCCTAATATGCGCCACTTCGACCGCCCCTGAGCCATTTGAATCCAACGGTTACCCGCCGTCTTCTTCAGGTCATCAGTCCACCTGGTCGGGGGCGGCCTGCACTCCTTTTGCCCAGACGTGGTCTCTATTCGAGGACTCTTCTACCCCATCGGTTATCTGTCCTATGAACCGTCTTTAAAACCAAATAATTATAGCACACGTTTTTAAAATAACAAATACTTTCAATTCCAAGTTATAGTTACATTTTTTGCGCTTGTATAATCTTATTTGACAATTAGTTTAAGAAACCCACTGTTTAAACATACGGTAATAATATTATTCACGCATAATATAGAACTCGTAAGAATACATGTTATAACTTCACTCAGAGATTCTTCCTAATAAATTCCCTTAAAATCATCATCGACGCGAAGCACGTATTCGCACGAATTTATGTGCGAATCTCTAAAATCCCTAATAAATATTTTCAACAGAACGTGACGAGCGAAAACTAACCCTTCTAATCTTGCTAAGCAACGCTTCCCCCGAAAACAATCTACCACCCTCGCGATTTCTTTCATCCCTCCCTCGGGGGGGTTAAGTCACCCTACTTAAGATCGATGGTGGGGCGATTTTACTTTGCGATAAGGGTTGGGCCTGTCCCGAATTAAGGGCACCCTTTGTGCGTCTCAGATGGGTCGCTCGAACTTTGTGCCTTGTTTTGACGTGTTTTATAATTAATTTGCTAGTTTCGGCCCTTAGTTTAACGAGGGCGGCCAAATTTATTGTAATGAATTCTCTCCTGTAAATTAATGAGTAAAAGTTAGTATGTATGCTATTATTTACTCATCGAATATCGAATTTTTGAGTAAATAAGTGTACAACTGTACAGGTTTGGTAATCGATTTTTGTTTATCGAAATAATCCATAGTAAAGTATAACTTAAAATATACAAACTATTCGAAACTAGTGTAGATTAAGGTTGTAATTTAATGTATGGCTCTTTGTACGAAATTCTCATGCGATAAGCAAGAATGTTGGTTATCAGGTATTACTTCGACAATTAGCGTAGCAAAAAAGTCCCGTCTGTGTCTTCAATTACGTCTTTCATCTGTATTATTTTACTAAATATATTATGACTCGGTTGGAGTATATATTATAGAAAAAAATAGCAATAGGTCTTGTAGTAAGAAAACCACGTATAGTTTCAACTGTGGCTTTTTATGCGACTTTCACTTTGCATTAAGCGGTTTTGGAAAGAAAATAAAGAGGTGGTCAAAAACATTTAAGCAGGTACAGGTAATAAAAATAATTCGTTTTAGTTAGGCAGCAGAAAACTGAACAATAAATATCGTCGTCAACCCATTATTATCCCACTGTTGGGCACGGGTCTTCTCTCAGTATGAGAGAGTTTAGGCCATAGTCCACCGCGCTGGCCAAGTGCGAATTGGTGGACGAACAATAAATATGTAGGTACATAAATAATAGTATGACGATTATTTTCTGATATGTTATAAACAATACCAATTTCTTAAAATATAATAATCGTAACTAAAATCCATAATTTTGCGATACTAAAGACACTTAACGGCTTGATAGTAATTTTTATTACATAGAAGTACGAAACAATGCCCTAACGGGGTTATTCATGCACACATCTATAAATTTGTACCACCTAGTCCGTAAGCATGATGAGCAATAAATGATTATGAACATATACGCAGTCCGCCTTATTTATGGTAAGAGAGCACTGCCTCCCATGGACCATGTATATAATCACCCCCAGCTAAGATAAGTTACTTGAGGCCACTGATGCGTTTTAAAACCTGAGGACTAACTCGGAACGCCTGATAAGTATGCCCTTCAAACCAGAACAGAGGTGGCATCGAATCTCAGAGGTTTTTTTTTTTTCATAAACAAGAGATAAATTCATACATAAGTTTTGTTGTTGGGACATCCTTTTAGGTAAACATATACCTGTGCTCTTTTTATAGCTACTAAAATACATATAATAATTTTAAATTGTAGAAATAGTTTTAAATAAATCAATACTTGTGTATAGTAACCCACATAACATACTATATGTTTATGTGGGTATGTGTGTGTGTCTTGTGTGAGTACGTGCGTGTGTATGTGTGTGCGTGTGCGTGTGTGTGTTAGTTATGTGTAGATTATTGTAGTTACTTTTATTTCATTACGTTAAAGAAAGCCTCTATTTCTTCATAATTTAATTTTAAAAGGTTTATCCGCCTTGAACACAACAATTTCTATTTACTATTTACACGTATTACAGACATTACATTTTCTCTTTGTCAGCGAACAAATAACGCGAAATTAAACACTCGGTGTACAAACAATGGTTAAATATGTTTATTTGTGTCGACTAAACAATTTGTGTATAGGACCTACTCGTTTCGGTTTGAAATAAGTAAACTGCTCTAATACGTAGGTACCTACTGAACCTACGAAATTTTATTCAAATAATCAAGTCTCTAGAGGGGGATATTTTCTAAGAATCTGTTCAAAAGCTATGTATTTTAAACTTAATCCAGAATGAAAACCGGCCACGCGCAAGTCGGACTCGTGTACAAGTGGTTCCGTACCATTATCTATAAAAATGGCAATTTGAAGAACTTAGCAACACGATGTCGCGTGTTTTCATCAAGAAAAAAATACATTTGTTTTATGTAAGCCCCTTAAATATTTAGTTTTTTTAATATCAGTTGTTATAGCCGTAGGTAACAGAAATACATAATTTGTGTTTTTAACTGTCGAGCTTTCACGGTTCGTGACATACAGTCTGGTGAGAGATAGACAGCGGAGTCTTACATGTCACCGTTTTCAACTTTTGAGTGCGGAACCCCAAAAAAGTAAACCAAACGCAGATTGATGTTGGTGCTGGCGGTACGTATTATAATTTAAGAGGTTATTTCGAAAAAAATAAATCAATCAGCATCAATTTTAATGTAAGGGTCGATATTTGAAATTTGAACATGCGCAATTTTTGTATGTCATGAAATTCTATTTAACAGCAATTTGTTATTATTGTTTTGTCATTGCCCTTTTATATTTGCGAAGCACGCATACGGCATAGCCGTGGGGCTGGAGCTTTTGCGGTTTTCAGTCAATATATAAAATTAACCAGCATTATGTCGATGTGTTTTAGCACTATTTTTGTGTATAAAGTCATAAATCTTGCTTTGTTAATAACAACACAAATGTTTAATTTGTAACTGTGTTTTATGTGATACAGTAAACTATCTCTTATTACTAGCTATAATCTATGTCTTTACTAATTATTAGCCAGATCCTTTTAGCTGTTATAGCGTAATTGAGTAACAAACATCTATCCCAATTTTCGCATTTCTTATATTATTAAGTCGTTCTTAACAGTTTTGTCGTTTTTAGCCTATTTACATATCTGATAATAATCATGATAATAGGGTACATTTTAGTCATATCCTTTCAGCTGTTCAAGCGTAATTAAATAAGCAGTATCCATCACATTTTTTGCATTGAAACTGTTAGTAAGTAGTATGTAGCACAGTTAGTAGAGTTGTGATAGCCTAATGGTTGAAACTTACCCTCTCGATCGGGAGGTCCGAGGTTCAAACCCAGGCACGCCAACACTGATTTTTCTTGATTATGAGCGTATAAGAAATTAATTATCAGTGTTTTTTGGTGAAGGAAAACATCGTGAGAAAACCTCACCCAAGAATTCTTTGAAAAAAAAGGTCTTGGAGGTGTGTGAAGTGGCCAGCGCGGTGGTTAATGGCCTAAAACTCTCTCATTTTGAGAGAAGACCCGCGCCCAGCTGTGGGACAATAATGGGTTGGCACCACTAATATTAAGACTTTCGCAATAGTTTTGTCTTAGTCCATTTATATCATAATAATAATAGTGTACAAAAACGTTGAACAAAAGAAAACCTACAGCCAATTGTTGTCCACTATCCATTCTTGTCTTATCTTCGTACATACCGCCCAAAGGCTTTGTGAGTCATTGTCAATTTCAATTCTGTTACCATACCTATCAAGGACGTCCGTCCTTGTTGTTCTTCTCAAAATAGACAGGGACAGCGTCTAGCTGTAGTTATAGTGATTTAATTATGTGTTCTATTCATTACTGGCTCCTTTGTTCTTCCGACGATGCCCATTGGTGCGTCGCTATTGTCTTAAGAGAACTAAAGTGGTTTTAACTATGAATACGTTCGATGAATATAGAATCGAATCTTAGTTACATTATTGGCTGTTAACTGGGTCGAAAAATATATTCACTTAATTAATTAATGGTGATCGCATCTATGGTCATCGTTCGTTAGACCGATAACTGATGGGGAAGACAGAAAATAGGTTCAGCTAGGAAAGGAGAGCAGTGACAGCCTAATGGTTGAAACTTGCGCTCTCGATCGAGAGGTCCGAGATTCAAACCCAGGCACGCACCACTGATTCATGTGCGTATTAGAAATTAATTATCACTGCTTTTCGGTGAAGGAAAACATCGCGAGGAAACCTACACACCCGAGAGTTCTTAAAAAAAAAAGTTCTCGGAGGTGTGTGAAGTAAACCAATTCGCACTTGGCCAGCGCGGTGGCAGCGAAGCGCAGCGAAGACCCGTGCCCAGCAGTGGGACAATAATGGGTTGACGAGAGGGAAAGGGGGTGCCGTGTGCCGCGGTAGTATATCCCATATGTAATTATATCTTATACCAAAACCAATACAATGAGTACTGGTTTTGTTATAAGCATATAGATATATAGCATAAAGTTTTTCGAAAACAAAATACATTATGTATGTAGGCGCGACACCGCGTATTTATGAAATACACGTCGCCGATAATAATTATTTTAGTTAGTTTAAAGATCGAAAATTGTTTGTTTATTGAATTAGCAACATTTAATGATTTTTAAAATTGTAATTTAGTTTACCCTCCATAAATTTGTTATTGTCACACCACCAAACATTGTTATAAAAAGGCGAGCGAACGCCGGTAGAAAAAGATTCTTGTTTAACCGTCGAAGCGATCGGACCTCGTCAATTGTGAATAAATCGAAGAAGTTTACTCCTGTTTTACTTGAAATCTTCAAGAATGGACAGTTATGAAGACCCCTCGACCATCCTGACCGTCATTCGTCGCTCTCACTTCGTTATGTACAAATAGTTTCCACACACCACCAAACCGAGAACCATGTGTAGCATTACATCTATATTGCAATCTAAATAGTGCTCGTTGATTGCTGAAACGCAGGAGCAATTAAAACTTCTTTGTGCGCCGCGGCGAGGGGGGAGGGGGGGTCACTTGACGAAGTTGATAATTGGAAAAGTTTAGCTCCACTCGCCGGCAAGCAATGATGAAGGTTACTTGAGGCTCCGTGCAGTAACCGCTCTATATGTACTACAGAAATTGTTTCTCGTATATATAATACTAGGTTAAGCCCGCGGGTTCGCTCGCTACGGTCACGTCTACGGTAATAGGTGTACTTCGCGTATAATTACTATATATGTATGTGCCGAATTTCAGTGAAATCCAATCGGTAGTTTTTCGTGAAGGAGTGCGTAATAGGCATACGGGTGTATTCATAAATATTTCAGAAGCATAAGATTTTAAAATTGTATTGGTTGTAAAACCCATTGTAGTTCGACTTCGAAGGCACTACTGTCACACTTATTTCTGGTTTATGAAGCCTTTTATCTTGGGCGGTCGATTGTAGAAAAATAACTAAATTAAATGTATATGGATGGATAACGAAGAGAAATGAAAAGCCTGAGTGAGTTTTTCACAGAGTAAGAAAAACTACTGTAAATAACAATTTCTAAGAGCCATAGTAGGTCCATAAAAAATAAAAAACAATCCATTTCACTGGAGAAGGCACCGTTTAAACAATGAAAAGTATGTTTTCCTTTACCACCAAAAATTATGGTTCAAAAAACGAATAGCTACAAAAAAAATGGGAGAACAATATATGATCTGTACGTTAGGTTCGCATTCCAAGAAAACGAACTTTACAGAGTTTCAATAGTTTCTGAACAATAGAAAAACCCCTTTTTCAGTTCTGCGGCCAAAATTATGCATTTGTGACCATATTAATAACGTTTGGCTATCATAGAAATTTACCTTATCATTACCGTAGTGGTATTTCTAGTGAAATACGGTAGTCCGTACGGTAGTCCATACTATAGTGAGTTCCTGTGTCTCTTTCATCTTTATCTTTACATTATGTAAAAGGCGTGTAATATAACCTCTATGTGGTAGAAGCGGTCACTTGAGGGAGTTTGTAATTGGAAAAGTTTAGCCGCCCGCCACCAAGTGATAACGGTTACTTGCCAGACCCATTCTATGTTCAACTGGCTTGGTTAAAGTCAAATAAAATGAATAATGAATAATAAATATTATGGGAATTTGTATAAGTATTTTGGTGCTTAGTTTTTAATTTAGTTGTCTTATTGTGGTACCTACAACCCAATATTGGCCAATGCTGGGCACAAGTCTTCTTTCAGAATGAGATAGTTTTAGGCCATAGTCCACCGCGCTGGCCAACTGTGAATTGGTGGACTTAACACACCTCCGAGAACTTTTTTTAATGAACCTTAGGGTGTGTAAGTGACCTCACGATGTTTTCCTTCGCCTAAAAGCAGTGAAAATTAATTTCTAATACGCACATAAATCAGTGGTGCGTGCCGGAGTTTGAACCTCGGACCTCCCGATTGATAGGGCAAGTTTTAACCATTAGGCTATCACTGCTCTATGTATGTTGTCTTATTACCAAATCATAAAAGAGGACCCTTCTGTATTACAACACAGCAGATACTGTTACCGTTGATATAGTATTTTTACTACCATACATAGCGAGTTTCCATGTCCTTACATTATATAAATGCAGTTAATATGACTTCCATGTGGTAGAAGCGGTCACTTGAGGAAGTTTGTAATTGGAAGAGTTACCGCTGCCACCAAGTGATAACGGTTACCTGCTTGCCAGACCCGTTCTATGTTCACAGGCTTGGTTAAAGTCAAATATTACGTGAATTTGTATAAGTGTTTAGTTTTTAGTTTTGGTACATCGGTGAAATGGAAGGTTATAAGATTATTGTTGTCCACCAATTCGCATTGGCCAGCGGCGCCAGCGCGATGGACTATGGCCTAAAAACTTTCATTCCGAGAGAAGACCATTGTCCAGCAGTGGGACAGACGAGTGGATGTGTTGACGACGAAGATTATTGTTTGTTGGTAGAGATAATTGAAATGTACTAGAATGTTTTCAAGTTTAGTATTTTTATACACAGATGAATAATGTTATTTTTAGATCTTATTTTATGATTTTAATGATTCAGAAGATTAAGAAAGTAGATTAGTTAATAAATCTTTTTCTTTATGGTTCTTTTACACGAGTTGGTAGAACCAGTGTAGTTCGACCGGGGAAGTACCACCGCCACACCTATTTCTAGCGTAAAACATTTCTTGCGCTTCGACAGAAGGGTGCGGTTGCCGGCACATTTTCACATGAGGCGACCATCATAAACTTCAGATGGAACCCATGGTTAAGTATGAAGTTGCTTACAGATGTCCATGAGCGGCAGCGACCACTTACTATCAGGTGGACTGTATGCTCGTTTGCTACTTCAGTCCAATAAAAAAAAGATTTATTGTGAAAAGTTGGTAGATTTATTATAGGAAGAGTATGATTTGACTAGGGAGGTACAAGCGCAAGACTTATGTCTATGGTATAATTCCTTTGAAAGGGTGTGGTTGCCGACTCACCTTCATGAGGAGAACATGTAAGTCCTCGGAATTGGCAATACATCTGTGATTTACATCAAACAGAATGCCTATCACTACATAGTATAAAACATAGTCGCTTCCGGCTGTCTGCCCCCATGTATGCTTAGATCTTTGAAATTACGCTATGGATTTTAATGTATTTTTTTTAATCCATAGAGTGATTCTAGAGGAACAATTTTATGTATATTACATGCATAACATAGTGGAGTAACACTGACAATTTTTGACTCTTAGACGGAACGAAGTTCGCCGGGTCACCTAGTTCTATATAATGTTAAGTTATGTTAGTTCTATATATGTAATTATGTTCAAGGGTGACATCTGGTGGCCTGAATCTGCTATTCGAATCGTATAAAAACATATCTTGTCGGAAATCGAACAAAACGTAAAGATTTCAATACAAAGGTTGGGGTACCTCGTAACGGAATAAAATCTTAACTCTTGAATTTTTTAATTTAACTTAACTTAACTTTTGAATTTTCTAAATCATTAAGACTATTCGCCAAGTGAAATAATCATGAATTACTGAACGTGCAATTCGTCTGCACAGGGTGAATGTAATTTCATTTTGAGAAGGGTCGCGCAGAAAACTAATTTTAGTTACAAAAGCAAACAGCCCGATAGTAAGGGAGGGTCTTTGTTTCCCTCACAAATAACAACCAGCAATGAAAATGGACTAAGTTCAAATTTTAATTAGCTTCAAGTTGCTATGCCAATATTGCCATATTCAAAAGTACTTCATTGTTGGTTTTTATTATGATTTCGTTGTGATGAGAGCTGAGATGTTTTCTTTTTTTTTTTTATTTGACTGAAGTAGCAAACGAGCTGTCCACCTGATGGTAAGTGGTCACTGCCGCCCATGGACATCTGTAATCAACTTCATACAGAACATGGGTTCCATCTGAAGTCAATCACAGATGCGTCGCTACTCCCGAGGACTATGATGGTCGCCTCATGTGAAGTGTGTGTGAAGTGTGCCGGCAACCACACCCTTCTATCGAAACGCAAGAACTGCTTCACGCTAGAAATAGGTGTGGGGGTGGTACTTCCCCGGTCGAACTACACTGGTTCTACCACCTTTAAAAAGGTATAGCTTATGTAAAATTACATAACTTTGTTACATATACATAAATAAAATTTTACTAATTAAAATTACATATACACTTATTCGTACTATCATGTGATCTGCACTGTTCTTTTCAACTTTTCTATAATGTTATAAAGAATATATGTTATTTCATTATAAATTTCTTAAACAATATACATAAAAACACTTAAAACTTACAATATCTACCATACATACTATATATACCAATTACCTATAATAACAACCTACAATAAGCAGACAAAGAATAATTTCATTTTATGTCCGTCCAACAATCTTAGGCACGGCAGAACCAAATTTTTGGGCTAAGTCAGTTTTTCTATTTATAAGGAAACATTAAAATACATAGCTAATATATTTAATGCCTAGCGTTATCGGTGAAAATATAATATAGAATGTGGAAGTCATGCTTGAGAGTAAAAAAAAACTCAATGGTAGGTATAAGAAAAATCACTTGGTTAGCATATAGCATAACACTTAAGACGAAACAAAAAAAACTAAAGAGTTTTCAATATATTTACTGATACCAGTAAATAAGCAAAACTGCAAATTTACTAGTCGAACGTCATTATTATTCTTTAACGCTGCCACCCCTTCGTTCACGAAGAAAATGTGATGTAGGTAATAGTTCCTTAGAATTGCAATCACATATTATCCTTTACATATGTATGGCACAAATAAAGTATAAACCAATTATAAATTATCTGGATTTATTCAATACTGCACAATTTTAGCGCAGGTTACTAATTGATCTCCACAATCATACATATCACTTCAAATACGTACAAGCAAAAATTGGTTGAATATTCGATGCGAAAACAAAATTATTTTCGGGCTTAGGCCGTAGGTATACGCTGGCAAAACATCATAATTATTTTCATATTCTGCCATCAAGCGCGTTGTCAACTCGGTTTTAATGAAGCTGCAACAAATTTGCAATATTCTATAAAACGCACAAATTACACGGAACCTATTAAAAACATCCGCTAATGGCTGCAAAATTATGTATATACCTAACGTCATTACGCAGTTTTTAAGCTTACATAAGGCTTATATATTAAACTATTATATAAATGTAGTGATTGATGATTTAAAAGGCTGAATGGGTATGGTTCAAACTGAGGCCGTACCACCTTTTGGTACTATATTTGAATCACTATTACTATGAAAAATCTCTTTTTTCTTTCTATGAAAGGGTGTGGTTGCCGGCTCACTTTTATGTGAGGTTATCATCTTACTCTTCGGGACTAGCGACGTATCTGAAATTGATTTCAGATAGAACTCCTTTTCTATATGAAATTGCTTATAGATACGGGTAGTAGATACCACTTATCAACGGATGGACAGCATGTTTGTTTGCTACATCAATCTTACATGAAAATCTCCATAAATAGGTACAAACATAGCTTGAAAGATTTCAACTCCAAGTATAAATTATTCATGCCTGTGAGACGTTGCACAGTCTTTTGTTCTTCATTGTTTACAGTTGGATCGAGCAAAAATATCAGAACTCTGCTACTCTTACATCTCGTGATGAAAGACCGCAAGCGAAGTCACATCTTGTACAAAGTTTACATCGTAGTACTGAATTATATCAATCATACCACGGCCCTAAGATGCAACATCAACCCGATACTCAAAAGAATAACGATGAACTGGCTTTGCAATTTCATTCGAACCTATACCAAATATCTCCACACACAACTCAATTACTTCTATCGATTAAGGAGTTCCCCTCATTTTCTCCAGAACCCATAGATGGATCCTACCCATATTTAAGTGGAACCAATTCGCAGCTATTCTCTACACAATAAAAAAAGAATAATTAAAATCGATCCACTAACGGCGGAGTAATCCTTGTACATACATAAAAAAATATATACCGGCCGAATTGAGAACCTTCTCCTTTTTGAAGTCAGTTACAAAACTATTTTTACAGAGAAACAAAACTTCTTTTTATTTTTTAATTTAATTTTACGGGTAAATAAAATTGCTAGTGAATGAATTCAGTGGATAAAATGTAAATTAATCACAAATACCTAACTTAAATGTAGGCGTCCCCTTTTAACGTCGTTCAAGAAATGGGAAATTAAAGCGAAACTTGGCGATTTCGGCCATTTGCAGAATTCATGAAACAACGGGGGTCGGGGGTCACAGTTGGTGAAGGGTCTTCTTAATTTCTCTGTATTAGTGTGTCTTGCTGACCCCTTGGACATTAATCGTGGGGGTCCAGCGGTCAGTGAACCCGAATTAAGATGGAAAGAAGGGTCGAAGGCGATCGTTATGCCCCCATCTCCCTGAGATAATAGCTGCCTTCAAGTCCTTTAAATTATGAGTCGGACTTTAAAATTTCCATGAGAAAGTACAAATAAGAGCAGTAACGCTTTTGATATTGTAATTTGGATTCTTATAAATTCTATTTCTAAAATTCACACGGTATGTTGATTATAATTTTTGATTTACGTAATTCAATAATCCATTAATTCATCAGCGCTTTGAAGTCTATTGCTGGAACTAGACCTAACCAAATGGAGGTTGTTGCTAATAGTAACGTTACACAGGATGGCATTGCTGCCTTTCGGGGTTTTGTCCGGTAATAATCAATAATAATATTTGTTATCCAATACGAAAATTATATCGAAGTAAAAAATATAATAATGACAGAACAGCGAATTTGAAAAAAAAACATCTGTAGATATCATAGATAATACGATATTTAAGCCATAATAAAAATGCAATAAAACGATTAAACGAAAAATAAAGATAGGCTGAAAGGCATGGAGCCAAGGCCGTAAAATCAATTAATAAAAAAAATAAAAAAAATATTACGATGATTACCATATTTTAATCTGCTAAGAAACGTATAATAAAATGTTAAGATATAAAAGAAAAGTACTTTGTAATTGTAACTGTAATCTAAAGTTTTACAAAAAAAAAAATCAAGTGTATACTTTATAATTAATCCTTTATCTGTTTTAATAGACAACGAATCTTAGGATAAATAAATTTACTTGGAATTTTTGACATTTCTCTGTTCACGTACAAATAATAATAAACTTTAGAATATATCGTGTAACACGTAGCTCGAACAGATATGGCGTGCCAGATAAATAATGTGGAGCTATCGCCACCGCCATCCAACTTTACAAATTACTTTCTCAGATGAGCGCATACAACGGGCGAACGTGTGACTTATGTTATCTGTGACTACAGTGTCATAGTCTATGTAGATAAATAATAATTGTATGAGGTAATAGACAACAATAAAAATTGTAGATGCACTAAAATGTATGTGTAAACTAATTAGAATGACAACAAAAAATGCCACAGATACTATTGCTTTGCTATTTATTAAAATTATAATAATTATTTATTAAATTTATGAAGGCCGTCAATATGTCATTAAACGGTCTTTTTATATTATGAAGTTTGTGTACATACATAGGTACATACGTTTTAATACTGTCTCATGATAATAAATTTCAAAATTTACTAATTAATAGTAAGCATAATTGCGTATAACTATAACTATGAGTTATAGGATTTTAACATTTGTTTGTATATAATATATTTTTATATCTCATCAGTACCTACGCGACATTTCTTATCAGTAGTTAATCTTACGCGCTAAAAATAGGTATTTATATTTTTAAAGATTAATAGGTAAAATTTTTATATCTTACTAGATGAAAACGCAGCTTCGCCCGCGTTAGATAAAATCCATGTACCGATTGTCCTGTGGGAATAAGATATTAAAAGGTAGCTTATATGTTAATCCAGAGCGTCAGCTAACTCCCTACGAAATTTTATGAAAATCGCTCCAGCCGATTAGACGTGAGAAGTAACAAACATACACACTCACAAACATTATAATATTAGTATGATTTAATCCTGAAAATACATACCCCAGGTACCAAATTATAAAATTATTTGTATATTATACTCAAGTTCACTTCTATTACATGAATGTATCTACTTGAGAGGTGTGGGCGGTACTAAGGCTGAACTATCGGGAAACTTTCACCGCCGCCCACCGTCCGAGACATTGCTAGCCGCCTTTTGACAGTAGCTACCTTTACATAACGTCTTTTCCTTAGTACATGACTCTATATGTAACTTATAGTTTAATCCTGTACGTTTTCGTGTATTTATTTTCATTACGATAAGAAGTACTTTGATCTACTAAAAGATAAATTGATAATTGATAGATGATACAGGATAAAATAATAATTTTATCGTCAAATAGGTCAAAAAATAATTTTAAAGCCATTTTAACACAATTACTAAATTTATCTTTTATTTTACGTTATATTTCTTAACTTAACATAAAGTAAAAATTAAGTGTCAACTTACCATATATCTTTGAATATATGAAATATTAAATCTATACTCTCAAACTTAAAAATAATCTGTTCATACAATATATTCTGTGTTATTGTACGTTAACAAGTGCTTTTAAATAAATAATACTATTATCTATTATTTGTCTTCTTTATGATTATTTGAAATATTTTTAAAATATAAATATACAAATATCGTCGTCAACCCATTATTGTTCCACTGCTGGGCACGGGTCTTCTCTCAGAATGAGAGTTCTAGGCCATAATCCACCGCGCTGGCCAAGCGCAAATTGGTGGAAATACAAATATAGTAAGTACATAATATAGAAAATGCATTATCAGATTTTGTATACCAACTCATATAACACTGTATGGCATTATAGCTTCTCACAAAGCGAACTTTGTTGCTCGTGTGCCGCCCACGCCGCCCAGCGCCGCCCTGCGCCAACGTATGCTGCTTTTGCATTTGATAATATTTATATTTTAACTCTATTTTAGTTAAAATACTTGTACTTAAGTTAAAGGTTACAATTTTAAAGCTTCTTGTATGTGGTTATATGGTTACATCGGGAAGGTACAATCGCCAGACTTATTTTAACGTGAAACAGTTCTTGTGTTTCAATGAAATCAATTATACATATAACAAAAAAAAACGTGCCGCACTCGGGCACTGCCGCGATAAAGCTATTCCATAATTTTTTTTATCAGCTTATGCAATTATAATTATTTATTTATTTATTTATACTTTTTTTTTCTTTGATATTAATTCGAGTTTTTTTCTTTGATAGTATATACTTTTTCACAAACAGCTGCATAGTCCATATACATACACGTTAAGCGAACGCTCGGCCGCACTACAGGGTAGGCAGAGTGGGAGGTGTTAGGTTTATTCGTTATAGAATTTCTTAATTCGGTCGCCGCGCTCTAAGCCCGCGATAAACACTATGCAAAAGCTTAAAAATCTCAGTCATCAGAAACAGTAACGCACCGGTACATATTAAGATACAGATTCAGATAGAATCTATATGTAATATAATGAGTAAATTGTACTCTCGTCTCGGGGTCAGAATAGGGCTACGGTATCCCCTGCCTGTCGTAAGAGGCGACTAAAAGGGGCTTCCGGGGTTGCAGACGGCTGGGAGCTCGAACCGTTCGGTCAGGCAATCCCGGGAAGGACGGCGGTATGTGTGGTCGCATACCGTCGTAAAGACTAGACGGAGCGGTGGGCCCAGCCGCCCATCTGGAAGGAGCCCGTTGGGGCAACGCGCTCGGAGGATTCCGGTTGAAGACGTTTCGAGATCCCGGAGTCCTCCTTTTCAGCGCCAAGGACGGCCACCGGGGGGGTTTTAGTGCGGTAAAAATCCCACATAACCCTGCGTCGCTCCCACGGCGTCGGGTACCTTTGGAAGGTTTCCCCCTCGAAAACAAAAAAAAAAAATGTACTCTGGGTACGAGTAGAGTGAGTGGCATTAATGCTTCAAATGGACATATGTGATCATAAGGACGTATTTACAAATTAGTGTTAAAGGATACTAACGCTTGAAAGAATGAATAATAAGTGACAGGGAAAAAATAATAGGCAAGATTCGTGTTGTATTTGGACTCAGTTAACTAATACGTATTAGCTTATAGATACCTATAAAACGGCAATTTATTTTCAGAGAAAAATACACTTATATTTTTCTCTGAAATATATTTATATTGTACGAATGGTTATATTATAATGTACGATCGCTGATGTCATTCACCTTATCTACATTCCCTCGATGTTCAACTACATGATGAGAGTGTATTTTAGTAACACTACCCAACATCCACAATTATTATCCCAAAATTGGCAAAGTTGGTAGTAATTAATCTGCTTCCAAATCGAGCAAACTTCGTTCATAAAACTGAGCTAGAAAACTAAACTTTCTAAATGCAAAGCCAGGGTAGTTTGAAACTAGAAACCAGTTCGCCTGCAGCGGCATTTTATCCGACCGCACGCAGCGCAACTCCGCTTGTTTTCTTACTCTACCGGACTTTTCCAACTCATTTGAATTCAAAAGCAGATACGCTGATGCACAGATACGGCAACGTACCTTTGTGGTTTCTATAGTCTAGAAAGTTCTAGCTCTAGTTCCGCTAGAGTGGCAGCAGTTGCCAACTTTTCCTAGAAGTTGGCGTAATGTTGCGGCAAAAAGCGCTCACGCTAGGTTTAACAATTACCTAAGCAGCGCAAAGTTTTACGTAGTTCGCTGTTTGTGCCGTTTTTGAACGCTTACGTACAATGTATTAATTTAACACAGTAACGTGTCTGTTGTGTTAGAACAATGCCAACGTCTCAAACAGTGCCAATCATCGTCAACCCATTAGTAAGCTGTATGGTCATGTTAACAAGAAAGAAACTATGAAGTAAGATTTTAGAGATTTTTATCGAAAATAAGAGAAAAACATACAAATCAAGGAAAGCGGCGGGCGCGAGACAATATGACTTTTCTGTGACAAAAGTCAAAACAAATATATGCTTTTTCTACTTCAATTAAAATTTAGTTACTTACGATCCTCGCGCGTTTGCTAATATTAGGTACACAGTCGGGTAAAAATGTTTCTATCGGTATTACTATAATTGACACACAGTTGATTACACGGTAGTCTTAGCTAATAAACTAAAGCGCTGGCTAAGTGCGAATTAGAGGACCTTATACGTTTAAAAAATTTTTTTTTCTTATGGGACCTTTCAGGTGCGTATGTTAATGTTTTTGTTTATTGTAAAGCAATGATAATATAATTAATTTTTTCGCACATCACTTTAGTTAAATCAGTAATGCATGTCTGGGATTCAAAACTGGGACCTCTATACTCCTAACCGAATGGCCAGTTTATTGCGCGAGCGCTTTAAAACGTCAGGTTTTTGAGTAATAGAATGTAATAGGTACTTCGGCTAGTTCGAAATATTGAACACAAAGTAATTGATGATTCCTCTATTGAATCTCTATATATATATCTCTATATATATATATATATATATATATATATATATATAGTCAACCCATCATTGCTGCCAACCATGGGGCGGGCACGGGTCTTCTCTCGGAATGAGAAAGTTTTTAGGCCTCATCCCACCGCGCTAGCTAAGTACGAATTGGTGGACTTCACACACCTCCGAGAACTTTTTTTTAAAGAACTTTCGGGTGTGTAGGTTTCCTCACGATATTTTCCTTCACCGAAAAGCAGTGATAATTAATATCTAATACGTACATAAGTAAGTGGTGCGTGCCTGGGTTTGAACCTCGAACCTCCCGCTTGAGAGGGCAAGTTTCCACCATTAGACTATCACTGCTCTTAGTCTCTATACTAACCAATAAAATGAACGTGAAAGCCGAAATCCTAATAAACATTTTAGCTAGAACAAATCGTTCTTCGCATTATGAAAGGACGATTTAAACTGTCTGCGTCCACTATGTTTTCAATTACTGAAGGCTCGCGAGATATTCGGTGGTGGTAGGGTTGGTACTGCCATTATAAATAATCTAGTATATTTTGTAATGACTTGTGTGATGGAGTGAACTATTTCAGTCGAACACGCAGAGTTTTAAGGTTTGTCCTCTAGATCAGGAGAAATTTAAAAGACAAATTTACATATTTGTATATATAATCGTTGAATTACACCCTGAAGAATACTACTTTGCGGCTTTTTCTTTATTTTTTTAAAGCTATAATAGTAGAGTTACATTACAAAAAGTTGTTAATAGTAGAATATAAGCTAAGAGCTGCTTATTAAGTCCAAACCTGCGGTTGTAATGTACCAGATGCCTTTATCACTACATAGTATGAAACAAAATCGCTTCCCTCCGTCTGTCGCTATATATTCTTAGATCTTTAAAACTTCGCTACGGATTTTAATGCAGTTTTTTTATAGATAGAGTGATTCAACAGGTAGGTTTTATGTTTAATTCATGTATAGTATAGTAGATAAACACTGATAATTTTATATTTTTGACTTTTAAGCGGAGCGAAGTTCGCCTACTAGTTGTATAAAAATTGCATTTTCTAAAATGTTAATTGATACATAAATACACCTACTGTGTGACCTTGTCAAAATTTGTCACCGGTTGGTCAGTAACTTTTAAGCCTTTCCTGCTTCCACTAAAGTATTGGGACAGCTTGGTGGATTATGCTCCGACTTACTTCTTTTTTTTTGTGAACCGATTCACCTACAACTCGACTTTTGAAAAACGATTGCAGATTAGAGATATCAGAGGGTGTCAACCCTGTGCGTACTCGGCGTGCCTTTCCCACCAGGCGGCATCGCCTCGCGCCATTCGCCACCGATTCGCACCTTCAGCTCTCAAGCCACTGCCTCCTAATATTGACTACCCACAGCGATTTGTACAATTTGGTACATTGCTACAAATATATCCTAGAATTTTTATTACCTTCAAGAAGCATGGACACGAGGATTCATATAACTCGATAATTTGCTACAAATATATCCCAGAATATTTCCTTTTCAAAGCATTGACGTAAAGAAACAAAACTTTTGTTAAAACAAATGTTTATTAGAGGGTGTCAACCCTGTGCGTACCCGGCGTGCATTTCCCACCAGCCGGCATCGCCTCGCGCCATTCGCCACCGATTCGCACCTTCAGCTCTCAAGCCACTGCCTCCTAATATTGACTACCCACAGCGATTCGTATAACTCGATAAATACTTTATTATTTGTAGTCATTTGTGTAAGTGCTACATCGAATGCATAACTTTTAAGTTTGATCCACTCTTTTGAAGTTACACATTTAAAGATTACGTGACAATTTATTTATGACGTTATGTTATTTGACAAAAAAAAACTTGCTACTCTTGTTTTTCTCGACATTTTGTCTTGTCGCATATCAAACCTATATATTAATACGTGAAGCAAAAACTTGTAGTGCAATTTTAAGTAGCATGCCGCGGACGGATTAGTATGAAATTTTGCACGATTATAGTGGACATAGAGAAGGAGTGCAGAATGTTAATATTTTTTTCAAATAATGCACATATCATACATTAAACCAACTAAAAACACATTACACACACTACCGTGCATTTGTCACAAACACGTACCTACATAATAAACGAAATAGAACAATCAATGTCTTACTATGAAAACACATAAAGTCAAAAATGTTAGCTGATGTCTTTGTCAAAATACCGCTATTGCTTTTAAATGGGGCTTAGCTAATTAAAGCTGTTTTTATATTTGACGGGCGCGTTCAAAACTACTTAAAAATTGTTACATATTATTTGTATTTGAGAAATATTCGTTATATTTTGGACAGTATGATGTTTAATTTTTTAATTTAAATTACGGGCGAATTTCGACCGATGCGACGGGTGACTAGTACAAAGTATACCATCACATTGCTTGAGGGCAATAGGCTTAATGGCTTCATATTTAGCTCTCTTAATTTTATTACGTATTTCCAGTGTTACAATATGTAGATTGAGATATATTTTGCTTCAGATTATGGTGCTTGGGGACTCAATCTCTCTTCAGCAGGTACTGTGATTTCATTTCATTTAACTTACCTTAATTTATTTACCTATATTAAAAGTAATGATAAGTATAAACCGTTGAAGCATTAACCTTAGTTCCTAAAAATTTCCATTCTTTCATATATCTTTCATATTTAATATTTACGTGTTCTCCTCAGTCAAGCACACTTTTACTCAAACTATTTAAAGCTAAATAAGGTTTGTTACACCCTTCAGATTTAAGAACTGAAAAAAACCTATCTCCAATATATTTAATTTAGTTTGTCTCCTCTCCGAATAGTAGAAAAAACTGTCAGGTGTACCGAAATTTTGTTACACGATCCTTTTATTAAATTTAGGTATATATACACCTATTAATGCTAAATGGACTTTTAAAATATAGTTAAAATCTATACCTATTTTTTTACAAAATCCTTTAAATAAGACTGTAACGATAGAAATAATGTAACTTTAAATATAACTCTAAGGCGCTCCTTACTGAATTTCACCGGGCCTATTTGTAGGATAATATCTGGCCGACCCATGAGGGTGGACCCTCCTCAATGACTCCAAGATCATCCGGACGCACTTCCCTCTCTAATTGTGACTCCCGGGCTCATTATGCTTATCTTTGGCGTTTATGTGTGTGTGTGGGTTGATCCGTGTATTTAAATTGCTAGATACGACGGTGAATTTCTAACTACCAAACGTACAAAGGATTTGAATATCTCATTTTTTATGTATGAGGAGTTATCTATTTATGCATGCAATTCGCAAAATACTTTTCTTATTCATAATTAGGTGTACAAGTCTCGTCATATTTTTTGTTTAGAGGAGAACTACAGCATGATTATTTTTTTCAAATCATGCAGCCGTTGGCCTTTTGCTAGATATAGGTCTGTGGCGATCTTCCACAACTTGTCAAGAGATGGCGCTATTAGTATTCTGAAACATGCTATCGAAGTATTTTCAATGCCCTGCATACTTACAACAAGTTCCGAACAAAGACTTGGAGCACGGTCGCTCCCCAGGTATGATCACCGAGCCTGGCGGGAGATTTCCCTTTGCTAAAGGTCGGTACAATCTATGGCATATATCTTTAACTACCCATTTATAGACAGGTTATAGATGTGATGTATTCTACTGCTAAAGATTCCTCAGTCGAAAACAAAAAAATGATAAACATTATTTCATTTATTAAACACGTAACAAAGGCTTTTCTTTCGACAGGCGATTCCAGATCTCAGTTGTCTATGTTAAATGTTAGTTGGCGAAAACGCGGAATAAAGTGTGGGTAAAGATGGCGGAGGTTGTGTATGTGTGCGTTTGATTAATTTACGCAATTTGGGCGTCCAAGCTCCCGTGCCTACGCAATAGTCGTAGTTCCGAATACATTATGTAATGATTTATGAAGATCCTGGTTTCAAGTAATCAATGTTTACTTGTAAATTGTGATTATTATTTGATGATATCGAAGTCTGAGATAAATATTTAACTAAGGCTAAACTTTACTGGTAGTCACTAAATAAGAAAATGTTACCATTTTTAATGATAGCATTTGCAAGTTTAAATATATTATGAATAAATTTATTTATTATAAACAATATTGACATATAAAATCTCTTTAATTTTAACTTAATTTAATTTTTATTTCATTACAGAAAAATGTTGCTTTTCTTTGATAATATTATCATTATCATTTGACTTACATGTTACTCGCTCCTTTTTGCAAGCCGTCTTCGCCTATAAATGTAGTCGCACTTATTGTAGACTATTGTACTTTTAAATATTTTAATGGGTGTAAACTATGTGGGTGATCAAAAATAAATACATAAATACGATTTCTCAAAGGAAAGTGGCTTAAGAGTTATTAGCTATTCGTCAATTAAGTTTTTTGTGTTTCCATGGTAGCAACGTCAATATGAATTTTGTAAAACGTTTGTCTTACAGAAGCAGTGTTTGATGGCACATAATTGAAACAGGAATTTAATCATATTAAATTGTTTATAGCTGGGAGTGGTAATCAGTCTAGGTAATTTCGAAAGGTGGTCAAAATGTAAAAGAAGCAAAGTAATATACTGTGAACAAGTCACATTATATGTGTAGTTTATCACTAGGAACGAGTATAGCGGGGTCTTAACCTCTTGATAGATTTTCTGTGTGGCATCGGTTTTGAATAGAAATGTTCTTCGTCTGGATGTCGTAGGAGGCAACTACGAGACGAAATCGCGATTGGCGGTAAAGTCTTCCTGAGCAATATTAACACCCAATGCGGTCATTCAGACCCATGCCAAGCGCGTAACTATTGACAAAAAGTAGCATTAAATACACGCACGCTTTATAGCCCTACACTAGAATTTTCTCCTGTGTCGTGGGTACCATGGACACACACAAGACGAATACACAAACACCTAGACCCGGAACATGAATCTAAACTCATCATTCAGATACCTGTCTGGCCGGGAATCGAACCTGGGACCCAATGCGCGTCAGACCGGTGTGGTAACCGTTCCGCCACGGGGATCGTCGTAGCATTAGGAGTGGCCTACGTCCAGCACTCTCCAAGACTAATAGATAGACGGAATCTCTTCTTTAAAAAATACCACAGCCCAACTGTAGAACAATCATCGCCCCATTCACCAAATAAATTGAAATTGGACTACTCGTTACCATTTAGACATCAACAAATGTCCTTTATATCGCTGACGACGAAACAATGTGGCGAAATACGTAGTTTCATTATTAAATCGACTTATAATGGGGTAGCTTTGTGCAATTTTCCCTTCTTTCCCTACAAAGTAGAGTTCGTTTTCGGTCGCTCTAAAAACGCTTTGTAAGAAGATTAGACGAAGTAACACGTATTAGGGGCTAATGAATACCACAAGTCAGGCGTCCGTTGTCCAGCGTGGATGGAAATAGGTTTATTATATATTCTACAGTGTTTTCGCTTAATTATTTTAGGTTTTGCGACGAGGTTCGCTAAGTATTGAGTGTCAATCTAACTTCGGTTATATAAGGTACCAATGAGCAGGTTCGATACAAACGTAATCATATATTACAAATATTTTGATAATTAAATTAATAATGTAAAAAAATAATATTGATTTATGTTTTTTTTCTTTAATAGGTGTTTTCATGTTCTCTTCTTTGTTCATGTTCATTGTACATGATATATACCTATCTCATATTCACAACACGAAGATATCTACCACCTTTCTAAAATGTTAAGTCAAATCATATGACATTGTCACAACATTATTATGATATTTGGACACAACTCACGAAATGATGATAGTGTTAAGTACGTATAAATATATAATAATAATATTTTATCCGATTAAAGTAGCAAACGCACATGCAGTTCACCTGATGGTAAGTTGTCACTACCGCCTGTAGCCAACCTTAATCAACTTCAAATAGAACAGGGGTTCTATCTAAAGTCAATCACGGATGCGTTGTTACTTGAGGACGAAGATGGTCTACCAGCGAAACGCAAGAATTGCTTCACGCAAGTAATAAGTGTGGCGTTGCTACCTCCCCGACAGACGCATAATCGTTTAACATAATCGTCTGACGCGCAATGGGTCCCGGGTTCGATTCCCGGCCAGGCAGGTATCTGAATGATAGGTTGAGATTCGGGGTCTGGGTGTATGTGTCTTCGTCTAGTGTGTGTTCATGGTACCCACGACACAGAAGAAGATCCTAGTTGTGGGGCTATGGGTGTAGAAAGCGTGTATGTGTTTCATTGAAACAGTCATTGTTCTACCGCCTTGAAAAATATTATGTTTTATGAATATGCATACATAACTTTATTTTAATTGTAATAAAAATAAACAACCAATAATTCACACCACCAGTTCACATTTGGCCAGCGCGATGGACTATGGCTTAAAACTCTCTCATTCTGAGAGAAGACCCGTGCTCAGCAGTGGGACAATGGGTTAAAGAGAAGCAATAATTACTTTTATTAGAGTACCTACTTTGTTGTACGAAAACTTTCTTGAAAATAGTTTTCGTTGTAATAGATACATATGTATAACGGAAGTCTACAGATGTAGTCTATATATTGCAATATAAATTGCTAAACCAAACGCGTAAGTTATTTCCAAGGGTTACCCTTTTATAGGGCGGAAGGGTGAAGGAAATAACGCTAGGCATAAAGGGTGGCGAAGTTGACAATTTCTTGAATAGTCGGGGATTTGCAAGGCGAGGGTTTAATCGCGAGGGATTTCTATTGAAATTCTGTTGATATTTGCCTCTCTAAGTTATTGCCTTGTGTTAACTCAACTTTATTACCTTTCTAAAAGGCCAGTTATTGTAAATTAAATTTGAGATCCGTCTATATATGAAATAAGAATGTAAGTTTGTGTGCCTGTGAAACGCATCTTATAAAATCTAATCAAACCAATCTGATCAAACTAAATCCGATAAATAACTGTAAATATATTTACAGTTCGTTCTTGATTTTAAAATCCATCGACTGTAAGTTATTATAATAGGAAGATATTTTCTGGTTTTTATACGTAGATAAAACCACGCGATTCAAATAGTAAGCGCCTCCAGACACCATCTCAAAATAATTAAACCTTCATAATAAATAAACAAAAATACTCTACAATTCAATCTTGAAGCTATTACAAAGCGTAATGACATCAAAAAAACTTTTTGTGAAAACATAAGGCATCTTAAAGAATGCAATATTATCTTAATACAGTTAATTCAGTAAATCATTATTATTATGATGTTATAAACCACAGTTAAGTGGTTTTTAAAGGTTGTACACATTTTATTAAAAACAATTGACCTTTAATGGTTTATACACAAATTTACAATCTGCAGTTGTTGAATTTTGATGTATAGAACGAGTGTAATAGACAATACTGTCTCGGTCTCGGGATTTTAAAAGTAATCGCCATAAGTTGTATATTTGCTTTATAAAAAATAGGCATTAAATTCCCACTTTGACAATTTAAATAGATTGTTAAAGTGGGAATTTAATGTACTATAAATCTACATTAAACGAGTGTTCAAAGTAGATTTACAGTACCAGTGTAGCGGACAATACTATCGGCCTCTCAGTTCTCTCAGTTGATTGGAGCCGCGGAGTGGTCCGGGTTCACTGAGCGCCTGAGATCAAAGATGAAGCTGCACGCATGAGTGAGCAAACCGCTCATTGCACTCATTACATAACCACTCGGTTATTTATGTAAAGTACGTGTTACTTACTAGATAGCACTTAGGTAAATGGAACTGTGTAGATAAGACACATGGGCATATTTGATAACCAGCTCCTGGACTTCTGTTTCCTAGCAAAAAAACTACATCCAAATCGGTTATCACCTTAGGAGCTGCGTTTCCACTGACAAACAGACGCACAGAGAGACATAGCAGTCAAATCAACCCTCTGTTTGCGTCGGGGGTTAACTATAGTTAAGTAGTCTTTGTGAATTGTATATTTTATTTATAAAAAATAGACATTAAATACCCACACAATAAAAACAGATTGTCAAAGTGGAATTCAATCTACATTGAACGAATGTTTAAAGTAGATTTACAGTACCAGTGTAGTGGACAATACTATCGGCCTCTCAGTTCTCTCAGTTGATTGGAGCCGCGGAGTGGTGCGGGTTCACTGAGCGCCTGAGATCAAAGATGAAGCTGTACGCATGAGTGAGCAAACCGATCATTGCACTCATTACATAACCACTCGGTCATTTCTGTAGGGTGAATTTTACTTACTACACATCACTCAGATAATCCTAACTAAACTTACGGTAAAGATTGAGAAATTACATAGGCTATATTTGATACACGAGTATATTGAACAGCAATCAATGTATTATCCCCACTTTAATATTTAGTAAGTGACTGAACATTATTTGATAAACCATGCATAAGAACTAGCATCTAGAAATCTGCTTCCTTACGAAAAACCGCATCCAAATTGCTTCACCCATTTAGGAGTTGGGTGTCCACAGACAGAGACACATGTATCGACATAGTAGCCAAACTTAAAATACCTCTTTTTTGTGTCTGGATTTTAAAAGTAGTCTTCATAAGTTGTATATTTGCTTTATAAAAAAACTTTTTAACAAAAAATATCTACCGACTTCCATGTCACAAAAAAGTAAAAAATAATTTAAATATATTTTGGTCTAGAACATACTCAGTACTTAGTACATAGTCCTGAAGTCGGTGCTCGACATATTTCGCTGGACGACGGTAACTACGTCCTATGTGAGCACCGACTTCAGAACTATGTACTAAGTACTGAGTATGTTCTAGACCAAAATATATTTAAATTATTTTTTACTTTTTTGTGACATGGAAGTCGGTAGATATTTTTTGTTAAAAAGTTTTTATTTTACACTTTTTAGTGACTATATTTTTATGTTTGTATTTAAATAAAGCCTCTAAGTTTGCTTTGTGCATCTACATATTCACAAAAATTAAACATAAAACACTTTTACAATTCATACAAACAGGGCGCCCCCTCTGGAAGTACCCCTCCATCATCAGGGTTGAGGAGTTGAAGGTCAAATTTTTCATCTTATATTGTTGCTTAGTAATCTTATAACATATACGTTAGTACCAGGTGGCTAACTTCTATGGCTCAGGCTTGCAGTACCCTGCATCATCAGGGTTTAGGAGTTGAAGGTCAAAATTTTAATTTTGTGCCTCTGTTTGGTATTATTTTTACATACCCGTAAGCACCAAATTGCCAACTCCTATGGTTTAGAATTGAAGTACCCCTTCATCATCAGGGTCGAGGAGTTGAAGGTCAAAATTTTAATTTTGTGCCTCTGCTTAGTATTATTTTTACATAACCGTAAGCACCAAATTGCCAACTCCTATGGTTTAGGATTGAAGTACCCCTTCATCATCAGGGTTGAGGAGTTGAAGGTCAAATTTTTGATTTTATATTTTTGCTTAGTATTTTCTTTACATAACCGTAAGCACCAAATTGCCAACTTCTATGGTTTAGGATTGAAGTACCCCTCCATCATCAGGGTTGAGGAGTTGAAGGTCAAATTTTTCATCTTATGTTTTTGCTCAGTAATCTTATAACATATACGTAAGCACCAAATGGCTTATTCCTATGGTTTTGGCTTTAAGTACCCCTGCATCATCAGGGTTGAGGAGTTGAAGGTCAAATTTTTGTCCCATGAATTTGCTTAACAATTTCATTATATATTCGCAAACATCAAACGACCAACTTTTATAGTTCAGGCTGGCAGTACCCCTGCATCATCAGGATTGAAGAGTTGAAGGTCAAATTTTTCATAGTAAATACCTACATAGTAATTTTATTCTATATTTTACTCAATTGGACTTCTCCAGCTAAGGTTCGGCCGACTATCACTAATTTTATTATTTTGCTCCAAAAAGTTGAAGATCCTATGATTAGAACCTTATCAAACTCTTATCAGACTACCCCTGGAGTACATCCTTTCTAATAAAAAAAGAATCATCAAAATCGGTTGGCGGGATATTGAGTTATTCATACATTTATCGCGTACATTGAAAATGCAAATTTAAGACTTATGCGTTTTTCTTATGGATGCCCTAGTCAAAAAAATACTAAAAAAAAATGGGACCCTATGACACGCACTACCTTTCAAATAAAAAAAAATCATCTAAATCGGTTCACCCAGTCCGGAGAAATGAGGTAACAAATATAAAAAAAAAAAAAAAAAAAAAAAAAAATACAGACGAATTGATAACCTCCTCCTTTTTGGAAGTCGGTTAAAAATAGGCATTAAATTCCCACTTTGACAATTAAAATAGATTGTCAAAGTGGGAATTTAATGTACTATAAATCTACATTAAACGAGTGTTCAAAGTAGATTTACAGTACCAGTGTAGCGGACAATACTATCGGCCTCTCAGTTCTCTCAGTTGATTGGAGCCGCGGAGTGGTGCGGGTTCACTGAGCGCCTGAGATCAAAGATGAAGCTGTACGCATGAGTAAGCAAACCGCTCATTGCACTCATTACATAGCCACTCGGTTATTTATGTGAGGTGCATGTTACTTGCTATATATCACTCAGATAAACCTAACTATACAGTAAATTACATGCTACCCCAGGCGGCTGGGTATCCATGAGGATTACCCCCTTAAAAATGCTATATTTAGTAAATGTCTGAACCTTATTTGATAAAACATACTTATGAAATAGCATCTAGAAACCTGCTTCCTAACGAAAAAACCGCATCCAAATTGTTTCACCCATTTAGGAGTTGGGTGTCCACAGACAGAGACACATGTATCTACATAGCAGCCAAACTTAAAACGCCTCTTTTTTGTGTCTGGATTTCAAAAGTAGCCTTCATAAGTTGTATATTTGCTTTATAAAAAATAGCCATTAAATTCCCATTTGACAATTAAAATAGATTGTCAAAGTGGGAATTTAATGTGCTATAAATCTACATTGAACAAGTGTTCAAAGTAGATTTACAGTACCAGTGTAGTGGACAATACTATCGGCCTCTCAGTTCTCTCAGTTGATTGGAGCCGCGGAGTGGTCCGGGTTCACTGAGCGCCTGAGATCAAAGATGAAGCGCTACGCATGAGTGAGCAAACCACTCATTGCACTCATTACATAACCACTCGGTTATTTATATACAGTACGTGTTACTTACTAGATAGCACTTAGGTAAATGGAACTGTGTGGATAAGACACATGGGCATATTGATAACCAGCTCCTGGACTTCTGTTTCCTAGCAAAAAACTACATCCAAATCGGTTATCAATCTTAGGAGTTGCGTTTCCACTGACAAACAGACTCACAGAGAGACATAACAGTCAAATCAACCCTCTGTTTGCGTCGGAGGTTATATGTAGTTAAGTAGTCTTCGTGAATAGTATATTTTCTTTATAAAAAATAGACATTAAATACCCACTTACACAGTAAAAACAGATTGTCAAAGTGGTATTTAATCTACATTGAACGAATGTTTAAAGTAGATTTACAGTACCAGTGTAGTGGACAATACTATCGGCCTCTCAGTTCTCTCAGTTGATTGGAGCCGCGGAGTGGTCCGGGTTCACTGAACGCCTGAGATCAAAGATGAAGCTGTACGCATGAGTGAGCAAACCGCTTATTGCAGTCATTACATAACCACTCGGTCATTTATGTAGGGTGCATTTTACTTACTACACATCACGTGATCACTCATATAAACCTAACTAAACTTACAGTAAAGAGTGAGGAATTACATAGGCTATATTTGATACACGAGTATATTGAACAGCAATCAATGTATTATCCCCACTTTAATATTTAGTAAATGACTGAACCTTATTTAATAAAACATACTTATGAACTAGCATCTAGAAACCTGCTTCCTAACGAAAAAACCGCATCCAAATTGTTTCACCCATTTAGGAGTTGGGTGTCCACAGACAGATAGACACGTATCTACATAGCAGCTAAACTTAAAACACCCCTTTTTTGTGTCTGGATTTTAAAAGTAGTCTTCATAAGTTGTATATTTGCTTTATAAAAAATAGGCATTAAATTCCCATTTGACAATTAAAATAGATTGTCATAGTGGGAATTTAATGTACTATAAATCTACATTAAAGGAGTGTTTAAAGTAGATTTACAGTACCAGTGTAGTGGACAATACTATCGGCCTCTCAGTTCTCTCAGTTGATTGGAGCCGCGGAGTGGTGCGGGTTCACTGAGCGCCTGAGATCAAAGATGAAGCTGTACGCATGAGTAAGCAAACCGCTCATTGCACTCATTACATAACCACTCGGTTATTTATATACAGTACGTGTTACTTACTAGATAGCACTTAGGTAAATGGAACTGTGTAGATAAGACACATTGGCATACTTGATAACCAGCTCGTGGACTTCTGTTTCCTAGCAAAAAAACTACATCCAAATCGGTTATCCCTTTTAGGAGTTGCGTTTCCACTGACAGACGCACAGAGAGACATAGCAGTCAAATCACCTCTCTGCTTGCGTCGGAGGTTAAATGTAGTTAAGTAGTCTTCGTGAATTGTGTATTTTATTTATAAAAAATAGACATTAGATACCCACTTACACAGTAAAAACAGATTGTCAAAGTGGAATTTAATCTACATTAAACGAATGTTCAAAGTAGATTTACAGTACCAGTGTAGTGGACAATACTATCGGCCTCTCAGTTCTCTCAGTTGATTGGAGCCGCGGAGTGGTGCGGGTTCACTGAGCGCCTGAGATCAAAGATGAAGCTGCACGCATGAGTGAGCAAACCGCTCATTGCACTCATTACATAGTCACTCGGTTATTTATGTATGCATGTTACTTGCTATATATCACTCAGATAAACCTAACATGTGAGACATTACATCGACTTTTGTTTTTCATGATTAGAAGCGGAGACAGCAAACCTATGTTCTAGATGAAATTGCTTACTGCTTGCCAATGGACAGGACAGCAGAGACCACTTACTTAGGTGGACTGCATGCAAACGAGTTTGCTAATTCAATCAGATAAAAAAAATAGTAAGTATTGAGTAGCATAACAATTTTATGAATTCGTTAAAGTATGTAAAATAAAGTTTTAAAATTTAAAGTCTACTCACAATTAAAAAAATATATATACATATTCCTCTTTACTTCGTTGGCTTTTTAAAATTACAAGTAGGTATCAAAGAAGTAAATATCGTTAAAATATTTCTTTAAATGTGTTTACTCTGTTTCTATCAAATACGCATGTAATCAGTTCTCTTTAAAAAAAATCCTAAAAAAATCTTGAAAATGATATTTTAGTATAGTTATTTGAATGTCACGTAGCAATTTTAAACGCGGGCGAATTCTTCTCCGATATGTTCACCTGTTTTTCCTCTGTGACCGTTATATATCTTGACGATCGGAACTCATCAGTAAAAAAATGAGAAACTGTACCTACCTACCATTGGGTGCATCGTACAAATATCGTTTATGTATGTGCTAGAACTAGATTTATCTTTTATAACGTACTAGTACCCGGCGAACTTCGTTCCGGTCAAAAGTAAAAAAACTAAAATTATCAATGTTCCTCCACTTTATTATGCATGTATGATACATACAAACCTTCCTTTTGAATCACTCTATCTATTAAAAAAACTGAATTAATTTCCGTAACGTAGTTTGAAAGATCTAAGCGTACATAGGGACAGACAGCGGAAAGCTACTTTGTTTTACACTATGTAGTGATATTTCCTTATAATTTGCCTTAAAATTATTCACATAATTGTATACCTATTTAACTGCACGTATTTTGACAGTACAATTTAAAAATATTTGCTAATAGCCCACCTAATTACACATTAACATTTGATACAATCAGTTTTTGTATTAATGCACCGTGTTACCGAACTTTTACGTAAAGCTTTGATGCAAATTCGGTAACCACTAAAATACGTACAATGATGGACCTAAATACATATAATTGTCCGCAAATGTGCGTGTATGTATGTGCGTCCGTCATTAAATAAAACGTTGCGATGCTTTAGAATGATAAAAATGTACAGAAGCCGCGTCGTGACCCTTTCGATTTGACCGTAAATATGCAGTGTTGCATTAGAGGAGCCGTTCAAAATTTATGTTCGTCTCGTCAATAAGCATCGTGAACCAGAATATTCGTAAAGTGTCGTTTTATCTGACTGAAGTAGCAAACGAGCATGCAGTCCACCTGATGGCAAGTGGTCACTGCCGCCCATGGACATCTGTAATCAACTACATATAGAACATGGGTTCCATCTTAAGTCAATCACAGGTGCATTGCTACTCCCGAGGATTATGATGGTCACCTAATGTGAAAGTGTGCCGTCAACCACACCCTTCTATCGAAACGCAAGAAATGCTTCACGCTAGAAATAGGTGTGGCGGTGGTGCTTCCCCGGTCGAACTACACTGGTTCTACCACCTTGAAAAACGTTTATTGTATTCAATAATTATTAAAATGGTACTTCTTTAAAAAATATATATTTAATCTAGGTAATTATATTTGTCTCAAATAATATTCAAAGTTAAAATACATAGAGCAATGATTAAGAAATGAATAAGCGTTTTAAGTGAACAACGGTTCTTGTATGCTCCTTCTGCATATTTTGTTGAATCCAAGTAACATAGAATTTTAAATAGGTGTACTTTGCGACCACCAAAACGATTCGATTGCAATAAAATGGTTGTAGTAGGCGTGTTTCCTGTCTGTTATTTAAATTTTGCTCCATACTATAAGTTGACATAACATAACTTGCTGGTTAGTTTCAAACATAGTTTGTTCTTATATAAAATAGTGCCTCATTGTCAACCCATTTATGTCCTACAGCTGGGCACGGGTCTTCTCTCGGAATGAGAGAGTTTTAGGCCACCGCACTGGCCAAGTGCGAATTGGTGGACTTCACACACCTTCGAGAACTTTTTTTTAAAGAACTCTCGGGTGTATAGGTCTCCTCACGATGTTTTCCTTCACCGAAAAGCAATAATAATTAATTACTATATAATAATAATTTCTAAAAATAGTACCTAGTAAATAAAAAACCCTTCGCAGTTAAATCAATGAATATATCAAGTACTAATATTTCCGGTATTTATTACTAAGCTATACCCGCGGCTTTGGCCTCATCATTCTTCATCCATGGCCACATCTACCATGTTAATGAGTAGGTATTAGTGACATTATTTTAACATTCGAGAATGCAAGGCGAATGCGTTTTTTTTGCTAATTTGACGCCAAAATGGCCTGAGGTTTTTAGATTTTCTGGTCAACAAATTTAAACTTGTATAGATTAGGTGGTTACCTAATCTTCTATAATATTTTTATATCTATCTATAATATTTTTACATCTATCTAAAATATTTTTGCAAAGCATTGCAATTCAATATTCGCAAAACAATCGCACAATTCTTGCGAATGCGATTGCGACTACCCAAAAATGCGAATATTCCAGAAAGCAAATGAAAATGGGCATATTCTTTACATCACTAGTAGGTATCATATGTGTTAAAGTAACGAAGTGTTTTAGGTCATAAACTATCATCATTATCATCATCAGCGTTCATTCATTCATCAGCCTATATCCGTTTTAGTCCACTGCTGGACATAGGCCTTTCCCATGGCGCGCCACTGAGCCCGATCTTCGGCATTTCTCATCCAGGTACTTCTCGCCCGGCGCAGATCGTCGCGCCAACGAGCAGGAGGGCGTCCCACGCTACGTTAACCCAGACGCGGTCTCCACTCTAACAACCGCTTAGTCCAACGATTGTCGGTGTACGGCAGGTGTGACCGGCCCATTGCCACTTCAGCTTGCTTGCCTTTTGAGCTATGCCGACTTTGGTCCTCATTCGAAAACTATGTGTGTGCTAAATTTAAGCGAAAATGACTGGTAAATATTATGTAAAAGAGTATTAAACATCTATGCGTCCTCACATATTGGCAGGTATTATAACTAGTTGACCCAGCAAATTTAATTCCGCCTATAAGTCATAAATCTAAAATTTTCACTGTCTCTCCACTATATTATACACGTATGATACATGAAAACCTTCCTCTTGAATCACTCTATCTATTAAAAAAACTGCATTAAAATCCGTAGCGTAGGTTTAAAGATCTAAGCATAAATAGGGACAGGCAGCGAGAAGCGACTTGTTTTATACTATGTAGTGATAATAACACATTAGAAGTGGTAGGTAAGTGACGACATCAATTTCAATTTTTAACAAGGACTTACTTTTATTTAAAAATAATCCACGCATTTTCGCGATATTTAGGCATATAAACATTATGTGAAAATTGGTTATTTCGTTTGCAGTGTAACTTCATACAGTGAAACTGTAAACTCGGATAAATTGTTTTTTTTTATGAAACTGATTTTTGATGAATGTTAGGTTACAGTAAAATATATCCAAATTAAAGTGCTATATTCAAATTGAAAAAGTTTTAACGATTTTAACTTATCTATATCAAAATGGTGTTTATATTTGGATACATAAATATTTAATGGAAAAAGTATTTTTGAACATAAGTATTTTTTAATTTGCCACTTTTGTTTCAAAAAGATATCATAAAGAGGTTGATTCTTCTATGTACAGATACAGTATATATAAAAGTCCGTTAGGCTGTGCGCGTGTGAATTGATTCCACATTGGCGCGGTCCTTTTGCATCATTTCCTCTTCACTGAGATCCAATCAGTTATCTTGCTTCACCAAGACTTTCCTACCAATATACCTATATAAGTAACACGTATGTATAGTACGAATAGGTAAAATATTGTTTTGTCGACAACCTATTTTTGTCCTACTATTCGAAACATGCTTCAAAATAAAATATGTAGTTTTGGGACATTCTACCGCATTGGCCAAATGTGAATCACTACATAGTATAAAACGAAGTTGCTTCTCACCGTCTGTCCCTATGTACGCTTAAATATTTAAAACTACGCTACGTATTTTAATACACTTTTTTAAATAAATAGAGTGATTCAAGAGGAAGGTTTTTATGCATAATCACACTGATAGTTCTAGATTTTTGACTTTTAGGCGAAACAAAGTTCGCCAGGTCAGCTAGTTAGGAGATAAAGTATAGATCCAACTCAAAATAAACGCATGGCGCCAAACTTTTTTAATAACAATCAATTCTTTCCGAACTTACAAGCCAAATACCCTCTACGGTATGGTACGCAAAGAGCCTGATACGCTAATAATAAGTTGAGATATCTATTCTGGTCTGTGTTACACGACACAATAAAAAAAGCTGTGAAGCCATGAGCGTAGAAAGTGTTTAACATTCATCCTTTCACTATCACGCCCTTGAATTTCCTCTACGAAAAATGTAAAAAACAACGCAACATCCAACCATACATTAGATAAAACCGTACGGATCATTACACTAGCGAAAACGCCGGATCAATACGTGAAACTTAAACCCCCCAAGAAGAAGGCAGGCCAAATTCGTATGTTAATACACCCCACGCCCCACCCTCGGGGGAGTCGAACTATTATAAAGGGTAGCACGAAAGTTAGATTAATGATGTTAGAAGCTGACCAGAGTACACCCGCTGGAACTGTGGAACGGATTCTAAACAATCTTACATAATTGTGTTGGTTTTTATGTTATTTCTCTATCCTATGATGAGTACGAGTATCGTTCGTAATTGCTGAAAACCTGATATCATAAAAATCTGAAATGTCGTCCGACACGAAACACCAATGCAGCGCTAACAGTCGGAAAAGACGACAATTGTGTCGTTTTAAAAAAACATATTTGTCAAATAATTTTTCGCCTGAAGTCACAATAATAGAAATAAATACTTACAACTATATGTATTTCATTGAAGAGCAGGAAAAACACACTTTGAAAAGTATTTAATGACGATTTACATTATTTTAACTTGTAATTGAATAAATGCGAGTATAGAATACATTTTAGATTTTGGTGTGCAAAAATTCACTCTTATAATTTGAAGTATAACGAATGAAGTATAACTTAAAAATATGATGATTTAATTATATGTTTAGTAATTGCATACTTCCTAATCGCTACATAATAATCGTCATTAAGACTGCTTTAATGCACACTTCAAATACAGTCAATCAAATTTCTTCTCAGTCTTAATCTTTCCAGTCATTTTTGCAATAGAGACATATACGAGTAGTCAGTGTTTCTCCTTGCCTAAACACCCATCATCATTTCAAGCACAATGCATTATTTTTTTCGCAATCTTACTCATTCCAAAGTCTTTTTTGTAGAAGAGACTTATAGCCAGATCTTCTCGCCTAAACACCCATCTTATAACCGTCTTATGCGATCCAAAATCCCGTTGGGTAGTACCATTTCTATCGGGCTGGGTGAAGTGCGGGATCTAACTCAACACACACACGCAACGCGCCGCGGGGCGACTGTCTCTGTGTGCGTGTCCACGAAATTAGATATTACTAGTAAGGTGTTATGTTCTTATATGGTAAAGCTGTTATATTAAGATTTCATGGAAGCGTCTTAAGACGAACTCTACTGCGTATACATGTAGGTTCAAATAAGGACAAAATTTTTTTCAAGGATTTCCTCTTATGAAATCTATATTCTGCAAAATCTGTACTGGTTTCAATAACAACCAATATTGAGTTTAAAAGAATTAAAGTGTAGTCGGAATATGTTTAAATTTCTTCGATTTATTTAAGTATACAAAATTTAAGAAATAAGGTATTTTAAGTACTTACAGGCGCAGGATTTTCTATGCTTGGGTACATGGTATTTTTTAAATTCATGATTAAAAAACTGCTGAAAAAACAAATAACATGATGAAAAACTATTTCCTTGAGGACAAAAAACTTAAATAGAAACCATTTGATTGTGCCCTAAATGCGCTAAGACATTACCATTATATTATATACTTTTAATATAAATAGAAATGAACAAATTCCCAACTCTATTCACAGCGTAGTCAATATGAAATACAGATAATGTAGAATATTCTCTTTATCTACATGTAACGCACACAAACGCCTCAAGTGTACCGCCTTCACTACTACCATCATGTGAATTCAAGCAGTCCACTGCAGTATATGTCAGATTTGCAGATACATTGTTTGAGATAATGAGTGTCTTATTATTTTATTACACACTTTAAATTTTGCTTACTGAACGTGTCGTTATTATCGTCCCTCTGCTGGGCAGGGGTCTTCTCAGGAATGACAGTGTTATAGGCCATAGTCCACCACGCTGGCCAAGTGCGAATTGGTGGACTGAACGTAAATTAAATGAAAATAATGATTCTACTTATTGTAGTAAGTACTACAATCTATCTTTATAATTTTATTGCACATTAGTACAGCCCGCGAAATATTTTATTCGTGTCATGAAGAAAATAAAAAGCGTCCATTAATATTAATAATGCATGTTCTTGAAGCATCTCTCCTTTCAGTACAAAGTTGTCATTTTATTATCAACATTTTAACATGTACCTAATTGTTATAAGATGTTGAATCTAGAACAAGGTGCTACTGAGCTTTTAGCAGATACGAGATAAATCTAAACTTCAGTCTGATTCTATAACACATTTAAAGATTATTAATAAATATCCACGAGTATTTCTAAGAATCTCATTGCCCCATGGGTATTAATAGTTCAAAGGCGATCGTCAATTTACAAAACAGATCGAACCGGTATATTATAAAAGATCAACGGTCAAGTCATAGGGGCTGACACTGACCCAAGGTCACCGCATGCGTGATTATGGGAACATCATACAAACAATGATTCGATCTGTGACCATTGGTCTCAAGACAACCGGTTTTCAAAAGGATTCTGATCTCTGGATTCTAATGTATTCTATTTTAATTTTAATTCGACGTGATTTTATGGAAATTTAACGATCTTTGTTGCACGTGTGTTGAACATGAAACTTCAAGATTTTTTCTCACATATATTAAAACTTATCGTTTTTTTTATTCAAGAACAAAAGCTTATTAATATTTCTGAATTAGGTTGCCTATTAAAGGTTCTCGAGAACTAAACTCTACAATGGGAAAAAAGTCTGGTTTACGTTTTTATACATGTAGATTGGTAGCATATCCGAAATTAGTTTTTATTACCAGTATTTTTGAATTATCCATTGATATACTACACAATTATTGAGTTTTAAAACCTACAAATACAAAAGAAATACTGATTTACATTTTATGGATGTAATTGTAGGTACTAGTCACCCGTCGCATCGGTTGAAATTCGTCCGTAATTTAAATTAAAAAACTAAACTTCATATTGTCCAAATTAGTAGGAATTTTTGTCAAATTCAAATAAAATTTAATAATTTCGGGCGCGTTCAAAATTACTTTAAAAAGCACCATAAGTTTTTGCTTCACGTATTAATATATAGATAATAAGTTATATGAAATTACAATTATTTTTGAAATACCCGTTGTTTAATACAATTCATAATAACATATTACGTAACATTTTATCTTACATTTGCATATACTGCAACGTCCGCGCGCCCGCCCACATTTCACTCGCGAATTTGGCCAAAACTACACTCACACTTCGATATATTTACGCTTTATCCCAACTTGTCCTCGTGTATAAGTTGTACAGATTTGCCCCTCATGTGGGCACCCATCTATAGATGTGCACAGTGCCGACATTAGACGTGAATTATGAACGTGCACGTCAAAAGTTAAAGTCGGAAATGCAATTCTAGACTTCCCATTCGGGAGGTTTAATTAAAGATAGGTAAGAAACTGTTTGTTTATAAAGGTTTTGTTGAAATAGGTATATAGAAAAAATAAAATAAAGTGAATGAAAATAAAAAAGTCATTATTTTAAGCAAACAGATTACTGATTGTAAAAATTCAGTCCAAGAGATTTCTTTATAAAAGATGGTTAAAATAAAATGAGTATTAAATATATGTAGGTTTTATTGAAAATACATTAAAAAATGTCCACCAATTCGCACTTCGACATCGCGGTGGACTATGGCCTAAACTCTCTCATTCTGAGAGAAGACCCGTGCCCAGCAGTGGGACAAATGGGTTGACGGGACATATTAAAATAATAGAAAATTAATATAAATAAAAATAAAAAAGTCCTCGTGTTTTGGCGTAACGAATTTATGATATAAAGAAACACATATCATAGTGATGGTAGAGCTATTATTTGTTAACATAACATAAGTAACCGCAGCGTCTTTGTAGGTGACAATAACAGTAGGTATTAAGGCTGTAGTGTCTAAATTTGAAGGGTTTGACAAGGCATAATTAATTACTTAAAGTGCTTGAACTTCTCGAAGGCGTTTGAGATTTACTCCTAGTTTGAAGTTGTATCTTAGAACTAATTATGTATGTCCTTAGGCCAAGTAAATTGATGATAAGTAAACTATGTGTTCATTTATCGCAAATAATACAATCGTTCATCCTATAATTAGAAAAGAAATAACTCAAATGAATTCATAAGTATTTTAAAAATAAGTATTTATTTCCAACCACTGAAAAAAAGTGTAGTAGTCAAACCCATAATTTAGTTGCATTACAGAGAAAATTAATCTTATTATTTCAAACCTACACATAAATACCTAAATCTAATCGGAAAAAAATCCGAAAACAAACCTCTATTTTGCTGCGGCCATTTTGGAATACTAATGATATTAATTATTTACAATCATTATCACAATCATTCCAAACATTGTCATCAGAGCTAGATGCGTAGGTATTCCAAGCTTCTAAGATATGCCTAAATATAATGACTTTCAAACATAACAAGATAAATAATAGCTTCAAAAAACAATTAAGTTACAATCAAAAATAATTTTGAATTGATTTAGTTATAATTTTTGAAGTAATTCGATTAAAATTATGCAGTAATTTAGGTGCGCTGTCGAGTACATCTCAAAATTTGCATATTACACGCCCGAGTATAATCATATTTGCGTCTTTAATGGGAATTTGCAAAACGACTCTTCTAACGTAGCGATATTAGGCAGAGAGTTGAGATAAGATGGGGTTTTGGTTGATTTTTGGTTGCTCTTTCCACCAATTTTGATATAAGCAGGTAATCGAATTGGTGTAGGGGCAGTGACGCGGCGTAATGCGGGTCCGATCGGCTGATGGCTATTAATTTAGCCATGACATGTAGGCACTAATTTGTGAGTGAGAAAAACGCTCAGGGCGTTAGGTACCTACCCAGCAGCTAGATTTTTTGCGCATGTTTTATTTATGTCATTGTAATGAAAGTCTTATATAAAGTCTTAAATATATAGTTATGGATCGCTATCAATAGATTTAATTCAAAGAAGTTGGACTAATTTTAAATTATCTAATGAGTGATACAGAGTTAAAAATAAGGACTAGTTTGAGAACTTTCTTTCTTTCGAAAATCTATTATCTTTCGCCATTCAACTCTTAATTAGTATTTTAATAACAGTAGTGGCTACTTAGTAATAATAAATGGATATTAAAAAATTGTATCCTCTACTCCTTAGAATGAATGTGTCAATTGATTTAATTATGTAAACTAATACGAAAATTACTACTTTGATTATTCCTTGCAATATACTAGTTGACCCGGCGAATTTCGTTCCGCCTAAAAGTCAAAAATCAAAAATTATCAGTTTTCCTCCACTATATTATACATGTATTATACATATATATATTATACATATACATGTATAATATAGTTTGACTCCATTCGCGGTTATTACAGCACATAATGCAATACAGATAATTAATACTTTTTTTATTTCTTATAATTGTTCTTATTTTTTTTTAAACAGTCCAATTTGTAATTTTGCGTATTCATATATAATCTATTGTACTCGTATGTCTTATAATAATATATGTTTTAATGTAGTCCAGTTTAGTTGTGCCGTTTGTGTGTTGTAATTTTCACAAATAAACATATTTTTATTTTTTATTTTTATATAAACCTCTCTTTTGAATCACTCTATCTATTAAAAAAACTGCATTAAAATCCGTAGCCTAGTTTTAAAGATCTAAGCATACATAGGGACATACAGCGCGAAGCTACTTTTTTATACTAAGTAGTGATTATACATGCATATATATAGTTTCTACAAATAAAAGTCAAATTTTAGAATTAAATTAAATCACACTAGTATCTAATAACTGTTCCACCCTAAGTAAAATCCATATGGTTTTATTAATCCCTAGCGGCTTCTAATTGTTTGAAACTGCCAAAGTTTTAGACATTAGTTGAAACTTAATATGATATATTAATTATAGAATACAACCCAATTATAACTTGTTAACTATGAAATAAATATTTTAAATTTAAATAGCTATAATTGATTTAATAGAAATATATATAAGTTTGGACAAGTTTTGTAAATAATATCGTATAACATTTCAGATGCTGAGAGGCACTCCTTCCTAAACCTTCCTACCTAAGCAACTGTAGGAATTACACTGCTGAATTTACGGAGTTAAAGTGTAAGTATTGACATTTCTGTAAATGTTTTTTTATGATATACCTAGAAGAAACCTTTTTCAATCAAATAAAGCAAACGAGCATGCAGTGTACCTATGTCCATAGTTCGAGGTCTTACTTGTAACTGTAAATTTATTTTGTAGCACTAAAACACTTTAATTATATATATTTTTGGTGACAACACATTATTGTCCATTGCTGGGCACGGGTCTTCTCTCAGAATGAGAGACTTTTAGGCCACAGTTCACCGCCCTGGCCAAGTGCGAATTGGTGGACTTTACACACCTCCAAGAACTTTTTTTAAAGAACTCTCGGGTGTGTAGGTTTTCTCACGATGTTTTCCTTCACCGAAAAGCAATGCAGCAGTACCAACTAACAACTTAACCAATGTTTCACGTATATTCCAGGTGCTGCAGGCCGGCTTATCTACTTGTTTATTAAAAGTAATAGCTGCAGTGTATGAAAGTAAGCGTCTTGATTTATTATTATTATTTTTTTCTATTTGTATGCCGAATCTTCTTCACTAAACCTTCAAAATCAATAATCGAAAAACGAAAAATGATATTTCATATTAAATTATATTAGACCTTAATAAATATTTGATAACTAATCTCTAACATGAATATTAGTTAACTAATTAATACCTATAATATTTTTTTGTTTAATGAATAGTTATTTTAGGTTTTGTTTTGGAGTTGGTTACAAATAATATTGTTTTTGTTTTTGGGTTTTTTTGACGTGGAGGAAACCTTCAAAAGGTAAGCCGGGGCTTGGGAGAGACTCCGGGTTATGTGGGGTTTTTTCCACTAAAATTTCCTCGGTGGTCTTCCTCGGCGATTGCAGGGGACCTCGGGATTTCCAACGGAACGCACCGGTTCATGGACTCGTCTCTTGGGGGTCGTGTAGCTGTCCCTCAGCACCTTCTGGTGTTTATGACAACATGCAGCCACATATGCCGCCATCCTTCTCGGGGTTGCTAGCTGGGCGGTTCGAGCTCCCTTTCGAGCCGCGCGCAATCCTAGGAGCCCCCTTTTAGTCGCCTCTTACGACAAGCAGGGGATACCGTAGCCCTATTCTACTCCCCGACTACAGAGGAAATAATGTTGTACCTACGAAACTGAAACCACGATAATGCATAGCCTCCCCTGTCTATTAAATAAAATGACCTCGCTTGCCTCTTACCATATCATTTAGACAAAAATCACTAGAACCAAATCATTAAAGTTAATATTATTTCTGACTTTCCAGGTTTTGCTGCTCTACCTATTCGATTACAAGTTTACTAATTGAAGGAGCTACATAAGTTGTTGGGTAAGCATTTTGATGCCATACTATTTAAATTCTTATACTATTAAATAATATAATATAATGCAGATTATCGCACGTCTCAAAACACTAAGCGTTTGATGTAGTGCTCTATTCTCACTGCATAAATGCACCAACAACTTCACATTTCTTCACAACTCTTATATTAGGTCCTTTCAGGGAGAATATATAAGAAAAATGTTCATTTTTCTTATATATTTTCGTAAAAATTAAAGACTCATCAAATAAGTTTAATATGATACGAAAAACCTGATCCACATTTTTTTTCGTGGACGTTCACGTGTTTGTCTGTATGTATGGAATAGTATGTATAAAAATGCCTAAAAAACTATACTCATCAACATTTTCTTCTAAACTAGTTGAGCCGCGCGGTTTCATTCGCGTTTAATTAAAATGTCCACTATTGATGTTTACTAGGAATATTACATTGACTTCAAATTATAATGACTATTGATAGAGTAAAAACTTTTATATGAGGCGACCATCATAGTCCTCGGCAGTAGCAACGCATCTGTGATTGACTTCAGATAGAACCCATGTTCTGTATGAATTTGATTACAAATGTCCATGGGCGGCAGTGACCACTTACCATCAGGTGGACTGCATGCTCGTTTGCTACTTCAGTCAGATAAAAAATGAGTATTAATAAAAAGCAACACTAAAAACCGGCCAAGTGTGAGTCATACTCGCACATGAATGGTTCCGTACCATTATCTATTATATATATTCATTTCAATTATTTATTACATGTTCTTAGTCCTCCAATCTACTGTTTTGTAACAATATGTGTAGCAGATACAGAAGGAAACTTATATTTTTATTACGTGTATTCCCAGATGCTGTAGTCCAACTTCGCAACTCGCTAGCGGATGCTGCAACATAATGCGTAAGCACCTTGCCATCTGCTTCCAGCGCTACGCCACGCTTCTGCTTTGCTACATCTGCTACGACACCTACACATATTTAAATTTCGAACGACTTCCTTTTATTTTTAAAGTTTGAAGCGCGGTAAAAAATCTAGCCGGAATAGATAATAGACACGTACAAAAGGATAAATACGAAAATACGAAAGGACAAATACGAATTTTTTTTATTAATATTCGTGACTACAAATCGTAAATTTAACAAGGAAGTATTTACCTATGTCTTTCACGATAAATTTGAGGCAGGCCTGTTTATATCAAATCTAATAAGTATTTTAATAAATGCGAAAGTTTGATATGCTGTATGTATTTTTTTACTCTTTCTCGCAAAATCGAATTTCGCTAACGTTTGACACACACTTACTTTATGTATCGACAAAGCGGACGAAGCCGCGAGAATAGCCTAGTATCACATGGGGTACAACCCATTATTGTCCCACTGCTGGGCACGGGTCTTCTCTCAAAATGAGAGGGTTTTAGGCCATAGTCCACCGCGCTAGCCAAGTACGAATTGCTGGACTTTTTTTAAAGAACTCTCGGTTGTGTAGATTTCCTCACGATGTTTCACACATTCACCTTCACCGAAATGCAGTGATAATTAATTTCTAAAACGCACATAAATCAGTGATGCGTGCCTGGGTTTGAACCTCGGACCTCCCGATTGAGAGGGCAAGTTTCAACTATTAGGCTATCACTGCTCTAGTACCACATAATTAGATACAATTAATTACAAAGAAGTTTAAGGGATTAACCAAAATAAATGGCAGAAATAATTTACGGCGAGTGACATAGAGATTCTTTATAAAACCTACCTACAAATATATTTGAATTTATATTTATATTAAGTCAGATACATTACATAATTCAACATATTTCAAATTCAACGTAATATTACATCTTAGTATCGAATCATTTTGAATGTGGTTATTGAATAAATATTTTTACGTACAAGTGGTTTTATTTACCCATTTTTTGGTACTTGTGGCTTTGCAGCAAAACAGGCTTTGCTTAGCAATTTTTCTAAATATATTTTTTTATTTTCATAAAACATGTAATATAATTACTAACCTACTTAAACATAAAACATATTGTTTATATCCAAATTAATTAGTACGAAGTGGTATTATATCGTAACCAAAAAGTATCCATCCATCAGTCCGTTGAAGTCCACTGCTGGACATAGGTCTTCCCTAAATGACGCCACTCAAATTACTAAAAAGTATACCTATGCTAAAATAAAATATTGCTAATAATCATAAAACTTCTTTCTCGCCCTAATCGTTTCATCAATACGTAAAGTAGGTAATGGTGTCTGTGCGACACATGTTTTTTTTTTAAATACAGAAGTAGCAAACAACCATGCAGTCCTACCGCTTATATGCCCTGTATCATAATGTGGAAATCTGTATTGAAATTAAATGAAATGTCTTTATTTTGTATAGGCCTACGGGGGCACTTACAAATTATTAGTTGTATATTTTTTTACACTACCACCGGATGGAAACACGACCTCAACTGAGAAGATCCGGCAAGAAAGGCAGCGGGTTTGTCTTTTTTGTTATTTTATATATTTTTTTTTTAATATATTTACAATCATGTTTTTTACATGTTAACAAAAGTTAGCTCCAGTGTCCTATGGAACCCTAGCTTGGCCTAGATGCATTGCTAGCCTTGAGGACTAACTTTGAACTAGGTAGATGTCAGTGATAAGAGAAACCTACATTTTCTTTTAATACACCTCTGAAATAACCCTAAACGTGTGGAATAAGAGTGGTAATTCTTCCACCTAGTAGAAAAAGTGTATTACGACCAGAATGGTAGCACCGCCACCACTATTTCTACCGTTCTCTACTGAAGTTCTTACCAAAGGAATTCTTGCCTTTCGGTGGAAGGGTGTGTGGTTGCCAGCATATTACCTATATGAGACGACCACCTCAGTGTTAGTTGCCACAGTGGCACGGTGGTAGTTGCCACCATTAGGTAGAATGCATGCTCGGTTGCTACTTCAATCTTATGTAAAAAAGATAAGTAGAGTTCCGCAGCTCTACATTAGGTACAATTAAAATATTACAAAGTTATCCAAATAAAATGACGTTTTAATTAGGTAATCAGTTAATTATGCATCAAAACAATTTGTTAATACGACCAAACTAACAATTAATTATGAAAAAATATTAAGTGACATTGTGATATGTATTTAATAGGTACCTAATATGTCATTATACGACTTTATCAATATCAGTAAATTTATAACAAATACACTTTCTTATAAATATCATATTTTATAATTACAGATGCATAGGTTAACGCGTTGATTACCGTTATCAGATCATCTAGGCAATAATTTAAATCTTTCCTTATATTTTTATTAATATGCTAAATTGCTAATTCTAGCTTCTAAGTAGAGTATAGGTATATTGTTTATTTGATTCTGTGTTTCTAAAATAATCAATGCAAAACGCATTATTAAATATTATAATAGGTTTCCATACAATTTCACCCGCGTATAAAATTCATACCGCTATCCATATGAGCCGCTCAAATGGCGGGCCGCGACATGCGCGCCGCCAACGTATTTTTTTCATAACTAAATGGCCCTCGGAAAAAAATGCGCCAGCAACGGCATCTCTTAGCGAACGGGCGAATTTTTCCCGCGCCGGTCATAACACCCGGCCACGTGCATTTGTTTTGGTTCGGTTTTTTCTCAAAAAAAGATAGCATACATAAACCTCACCTCGCCGCGTCGTAGGTGCGCCAAGCAAAATGGTCGTCGTTTTTTTCTTCTCTTTTCAGCCATCTGTCCGTCCTTTTCGGTCAAAAATGCGATCGTTATTTTCTGTTCCGGTGCGAATGTGTGCGTTTCGCGAGCGCCGCCGAAGTTATCCGCCATGTTTTTCGGACGCGAGTCTGCTCCGTGCGCTGTGGAATTATGGTCGTTATTTGGTTGCGCCTGGATCCGTCTTACGTCTAATAGTTGGCGGAGAAAAAATAGAAATATAGGAGGCACGGCGTGCACGATAAAGAGAGCGGGAGTCGTTAACGATTCTGCGCCGGAAAGTTGCGCAGATTGCGTTTTTGGTGCTTTTTTTGGGGGCAGCACCTCACACCATCGGGTGTTTTTTGTGCCTGTCTTTTTCTCGCACGCAGTCTCACTCCTTGACGTTTTGCGTGTGTGTGTGAGCGGGTGGCGATTGCGTGTATACTAGGTGCCGGGGGCAAGCACCTAGCGCTAGATTTTTGCGTGCGGACATCCTAGATAGATAGTACACATAGACACGGTATATAATGAGATGTCACTGCTATGCAGAGTAAATAGAGCTATGCAGCGGCCAGGTCCGCTATTGATGTTGTGATTAATCATGGCTTTACATAATTGTTCCGTATAACAAGCTGCGTATTTGCGGATAGAAAAATTATTATTGCGATGGACGACCGTTCGATGTATTAATTTAATGGCACGCGGTAAACACAAATGATGCTTGGGAGCTTTCGTAATACGGAAAATTAACATGTCTTTTCATTACTGCGAATTCGGTGCTAACTTTATATGAGTAGAAGAGATTTTGGTCGCATTTTGAGTAGATGTGTAGCGGTTACGCGTGTTATCTTTCGATAAATTCAATATTTTATAATCAAACAAAGATAAGTTTAGTTATTTCAGTAATGGTTACTTATTAAAGATAATTAAATGGATTGATGAGATCGTTTCACCGAAACAAACAGATATAAGTATGGAATACCGTAAATGGTTTTGTTCATCAATCAATCATCAAATAGGAAGACATAACGCATAATGATTTAGTGTTCAAAATTTAATTAACCCTACTAAACCCAGGAGTTATTTCCTACTAATTATCAATTATTTATATCGCTTCTTGGATTCAAAATTTATAGGAAAGCTAGGTATAAAGTACCAAATGTCGATGTTTTTTATAATTTCTATGAATATAGGGAGTGACTTATCTTAACCATCCTGTAGGTAGCTTATAACAATGTGTTCAATGATTCACCAAATTTTCAATTCTTAGCTTTTTTATTCCATCCGTAACTTAAAATTAGTGAATTTTTAATTGTGCTGTTATTCAGCCAAAGCAGTGTTATGTGAAAGGTTGATGCGCACAATGAAGTATATACCTATTCACATCAACCCATTATTGGCCCACTGCTGGGCACGGGTCTTATCTCAGAATGAGAGAGTTCAGACCATAGTCCGCCGCGCTGGCCAAGTGCGAATTGGTGGACTTCACACACCTCCGAGAACTTTTTTTTAAGGACTCTCGGGGGTGTAGGTTTCCTCACGATGTTTTCCTTCACCGAAAAGCAGTGATAATTAATTTCTATTGCGCACATAAATCAGTGGTGCGTGGCTGGATTTGAACCTCGGACCTCCTGATCGAGAGGGCCAGTTTCAACCATTAGGCTATCACTGCTCTATATTCCTATGCTTTAATGAATTTTATTAGATCTGTAAGCCTCGAGACATCCAGAATATTACCTCTCATAAACAAAACAAATCTTACAAAAAAGAAAAGTGAAAACAAATTATACAAAAAGGATCTTAAGTAGATACCTATAGTCGTTAAATTATTTAATTACATATGTAGAGGTCAACCTTTATTGACATCCTATTATTTCATTCCAATTGTCCAAAATGATCTAATACCTATCATATTATTATGCATAGAAATTATTTTGTAGTTTGACCGGGAAGTACCACCGCCACACCTATTTCTAGCGAGCATTTCTTGCGTTTCGATGGAATGGTGTGGTTGCCGGCATACTTTCACATGAGGCGACCATGATAGTCCTCAGAAGTAGCAACGCATCTGAGATTGGCTTCAGATAGAACCCATGTTCTATATGAAGTTGATGACAGATGTCCATGGGCGGCAGTGACCACTTACCCTCGGATGGACTGCATGCTCGTTTTCTACTTCCAGTCATATAAAAAATACGTAAATGATTTTTACAATACCTATGGACGTAGCAAATGAGTATGCTTTCCACCTGATGGTAAGTGGTCACTGTCACTCATGGATATGGATCAACCCCAAATAAGAGATACCTGAGATTAGCCACAGATGCGTTGCTCACGAGGACTGTTGGGATGCCTCGGATGTAAGCTACCCTTACCAAATATATGAAAGCAAAACAGCAGCGCGTCATACTGGTTTTATTAGGCAGAAATAGGTGTGGGGGTGGTACTACCGTAGTCTAACTACAGAGAGTTCTACTTTAATATTAATAGAAATGGACGTTCTGTGTCTGTCCTTGTATACCTATTAAAAAAAATTGAATCCCACTCCCCTATAAGTTGTAGATAAAAATTATATGATTCTTATGATTTATGTTTGCCTGTTTGTTCTAAATCCCGATAAACTAAAAAAATAAGTATTCAATAAAACATATTATTATTTATAATCGATTTCATGAGGTAGATAATATTTAGTTTTTATTTCAATAAAATCTATCAACTCTACCTAATAAAAATTAACGTTAAAGCTAATTAATTACGTTAAAAAAAAGTTTAAGTTAAATTATTTTTCAAAAACACACGTATTAGGGTAATTGAAGCAACGTTTCAAATCTATTTAATCGGACAGACTGGGTGTCCCAGATTGTATCCTCTGCCATTAACTTTTGTCAAAAAAGAAATCTAAAGACACCCAATTTTTCAAAGTATATTATGTATATTTAACTCTATAAAACTACGACCGGCTAATAGAAACAATACCAAGGACCGATATTAATAAGACCTGCTATTAAGCATTAAGCCCGCCGTTTGTCCATTATTTTCTATGGTCAATAAAGATTTAATAAATAAATAAAGATTATTCTGCATTCATCCAGCAAACAGTATCAAATAGCAGTTTGCTGGAATGCAATATTCCCATGAACAAAATAGCTTTACCTTTTAGAAACTCAAAATAAATTCCAAAATATGTGAACAACGAGCGAACAGTAAATTCACGGTATCAATTAAAAAAAAAAAAGAAAAAAATATATTTATTCTGCATATCTATTTTAGGAAGACACTTTTTTAATGTAGTGGTTCTACTACTATGCCGTCTTTACTATAAGGGCATTCGGGACTAGTGCCCAGGGCGCCCATCCTCGAGGGCCCCGAAGGACCGACATTTTTTTTTTACATTTATTATTCGTGATAGCGTGATTCAGAACTTGTAAATGAATTTTACTAACGCCATCTATTAACAACGTCTGGAACTACTAAATATGTATCTACTAACAAAACATCGATGTGAATGAGAAAGCGCGGTAAAAAGTAGCCTAAGTCACTCTCCGCCCTCCTAATTATCTTCCAGCATATAAACTATATCACGTAATAGCTATGTGGCGAGGAGAAAGAGGAACAAACAAAAACACTGACATTTATAATATTAGTATGGATATTACGGTAAGATGCATTACACTTTTTTCGTTGCACGCTTCGGTGCCTTTGGAATGTAAAGAACGTACATCATACTTTTTTTACATGTCAAAAGGGCCCCAAACTCTTGTGGCTCCAGCATAGTCTAAGACGGTCCTGCGTTGAACCCTCTTTTGGATTACGGTTGCACCACCAACAACAGTGGTGAATAATGAAGAACATTTATTCAATGCGTTCTAACTTAGTTCTTACGAGTAGCAATGCATCTATTATCCAAGAGTCAAAACCGTGCATGTACTTATATGACTTTGATCACATAGGTATGTCTACGGGCGGCAGAGACCACCTACCATCAGCTGCACGCTCATTTTCTACTTTCTAAAAAAAACTTTTTATCAAATGAATATAATAGGTATAGAAGACAATATAGAACAAGAATAACATAGAAGAATTTATAGGATTTTTTTATATTTAGACAAAACATGGTTTTAAACACTTTATGAATTTTTAAGGAAGAAAAGAATTTCAAACTTCATATTACGCGAAACAGTATTTTTTTATTTTATTTTATTTATTTATAAGTTTTTGTACACAGAGACATAATAAAGTCTTTTTACCATTTTAGTTGGATAGTTCAATTTCCAGTTCAATATAAAAAAAAAAAAATTACCTATTTATAAGAACCTCCTTCCATTACTTTATTTAAATGGTCATTGTCGACTATCATCTGCAACACTACAAATGTCACCAATCCATCGGCAAATATGCTTTATCTAAAGCTAATGACTATAAGAACTATAAATTATAAGTAACACATTTTTGTTGGGTATTTGCCACTCACTAATATTGGTATCGGGTAGCTACCTACGTGCTCACATAAAATGTCAGCGCCATTTATCTCAATATACAGTTTTTTTATTATTAAACTCCACTCCACAGACTGTATGTATGTCCGTGCCTTATTTCACAATCTTTTTTTTATCTTAATTAGTATTTCTTTCTTAGCTCCACGTTTGGCCATCGCTGTCATCATCACACTGTCGTGTGGTGGTGTCAACATTGGCTGTTTAGAAAATCTTACAATTACGCTTATTATATAAGACCATTTTTTTACGTGGTATGTATAATTTGGTGCATTTTATGTAGATGTATATGATTTTTGTTCTTTTACATATAATTCTAAAACATTACACTCTAATTATATGGTTATTACTGTAAGTTGTCATTTTAGTTTTTTCCTCTATAACCAGTTAAAACCTTATTACTAAGTCTATCCCTGCATACCCTTTAAATTCTCACGGTACCATTATTAATATAACTACAGTTATTGTACATCATCGTAGATCGAAAATGGGTATTGGCGTCACATCTATTTTTACCTAGTAGTACAGTGTATTGCGCTGTTATAATTCTATCTCTCAATTCTCTTCTGGTCTACTTTACAGGTTATGATAAGTGAAACTTATACGAGGCATTTCAATTAGATAGCAAAACATGTGTCTAATGTCAGACAAGACTTTATCTTATATAAGGTTGATTGCAGATGTCACTGGCACTTACCATCAGGTGGACCACATGCTTGTTTATTCTTCATATTTAAAATAAAAAAAACTTAAACATACGAGCGCTCTTAAATCCAAACTAGTCCATTTGTAACCGACGCGCTCAATTTGAACAGAATCACAGCGATTGAAACTTAATTGCAACAGATTGTTAACGGACAGTCATTTATGAACAATGAACAATATAATTAATGTAACGGAAATTCTATCACGCGTGCCGCGCGTGCCACAAATTCTTATTAGAAAGCTAAACGGACGATGCCATCTATCGAAAGCATTTGGAAACTAACTAAACACAATAGAAATACTTAAAATGTTTTCACCAAATCTTCAAGAACGTTATGATTAATTTCATGTTAATTATCTTATAAAAATAATATTGTTATAACATGAAAATATTGCAATTAATAAGTAACATCGTCAGCTATCAGTTACAGCGCCATCTATTAGCGAGTAGCCTAAATCATGTTGGGATTTCATACGCAGCGTTTGGTATAGAACAATCCCGTAGACCCGTAGAGCAATGTACTTATGGTAGTTATACTCATTTTATCTAATATTAATATTCAATTCAATGTTAAATATAACGTAGTAAAATTCGAAAAACAAAATTTTACCACATTGACCTTTTTATTGCGACTAGTGTGTTTCCTCTGTTAAAAAAATATTCATCAGCGTGAAATCTAAATAATGATGATTTAGTATAAATATTCATACTAGTGTGATATTTATATGAGGCTTTTAAAAGTCACAGATAAAATCTGGATGTCCTACAGAAAAGTTTAACATGTACCTTTCATGTAGTAAGAATGGAATATCTATTTTTATTATCCGGTATTCCCATATATTTACATCTCACATACCAACTTAAAAAATACCGCAGAATTTTTATATTGCTTTTATTGGTAATGTTATGGATTTATATGGAAGCACACGTTTAATTCTACCTCAATAAGAATTCCTCAAGACGGCATATGATCTTAAATGAGTACAGCGCCATCTATGATCATAGTGAAAAATTAAACAAGAAACAATTTGATAACCGACTTCTTTTGTTCATAATTTACTTGACGTTTAGGTGGTGTGTGTATATATATACACATATAATTACCATCCTATCTAAAATCGGACGTTTTTAGCAGGTAGAACCAGTGTAATTCTAACGGGGAAGTCCCACCGCTACACCTATTTCTAACCTGAAGCATTTTTGTTGCCGGCACACTTTTATACGAAGCGACCATCATAGTCCTCAACGTAACGTCAAGGCAACGTATCTGTTATTGAATTCAGATAGAACCCATGTTCTAGTTGAGGTTGCTTACAGATGTCCATGAGCGGCAGTGACCACTTACCACCAGGTGGTGGCGGGGGACACTTAACATCGTATGGACTGCATACAAAAAAATAATTCCACTAAGTATATATTGTCACATGCGATTGAACTGGCAAACGAGCTTGTTTTCCACCTGATGGTAAGCAGTCACTGCCGCCCTTGGATATTTGTAAACAACTTCAGTATAGAACAGAAGATAATTTGAATTCAATCGCAGATGCGTTGCTACTCTCGAGAACTAAAATGGTCGCCTTGTATAAAAGTGAGCCAGCAAACACACCGTTTCACGCAACGCAAAAAACTGCTTCTTGGTAAAATTAAGTGTGGCAATGGTACCTCCCCGGTGGAACTCCGCTGGTTCTACCAATTTTTAATAATCGTTGCTTCCATCCCAAAAACCTGAGTAAAATAGGTACAATACCTACTGTCAATCTCAAGTCTCCTAAGGAAGTTACACTACAATATTATCAATGTAGTCGCCACTCAATTGCCAGGCGGAAAGTGATATATCTTCGCCGGCTGCGCTTTGCCGCAATACCGTCTATTAACTCCGAACGGAGACATGCGTGACTAGTGCCGATTTGCGCCGATTTACCTGCATTTGCGCCGTTTACTGACCAAGTTACTGAGAGTGAGAGTGTACCTTAGAATCTGAGTACACTGTGACTTTATTTTATATTTTTTTCTTAGATAAGGGATAGTTATGAATACACTAGCTTATTTCTGCAGCTCTGCCCTCTTCGGTTGCGTTTCCTGTGGTATGAGAATCCAATTTGCTTATCCCGGTTGTAAATTATCTGTTGTCTAATTTAAGTTTATGCTAAAATTACGATTATTAGGATTATTCCTACCAGTAGTTTTTGCGTGAAAGTTTAATAAAATATATATACATCGTCACAAACCTTTGCTTTTGATTAGTACAAAGATACGATTAATACAAGCTTTCTTAAATTTATTTCCTTAATCGAATGTCAACCTATTATTGTCCCATTGCTGGGTACGGTTCTTCTATAGGAGTGAAAAGGATTTAGGTCATGATAGACAACACGACTTCGAGGACATTTTTAAAAACCGAGTTGATCCTCAGGCTTGCTGAAGCCTCTTAGGCTTCCTGCATAGAGAGCACTAGGCCTTCCTCTTTACTTAGCGGATTTATTTGCAGAAAGTTCACAACGTTTATTTATGTTCAGTTCATGGTAATTATTCAGGAATACGTAGATGGCGAAATCCAAAGTTATAAAGATAAGCGCACAACGCTGGCAGGAGTAATGAGGCTGAGTTACCAACTAAAAGTGCATACCTATAATAGATTAAAAAAATATAAGTTTACCTTGGAATCCAACGAGTTCATTCAGAAATACAGACATTTAATATTTTTTGTTGTTATAGTAGTCGTTTCTTCGTAATATAGAATTCTTAGTAGTAAAATAAAAGTTTGTAAGGACGTTTACACAATTAACATTTAGAGAAATATATGAGACAGAAGATCCCAATATGGCATTCGATAAGTTCCATGATTTATTTCAGATGATATATGACTTATGTTTCCCAAATAAAAAAATTAAAGTATTTGCAAAAATTAAACCAAAATGGATATCACGTGGTATTAAAGTATGCAGTAAACGGAAACGCGAATTGCTTTGGAAGTATAGACGTTGTTGTAGTGAAGCAAACTACCAAAACTTAAAAACATATGCAAAACGTTTTAAATCTATCATTAAACAAACCCAAAAATCACAAAACAATTTTTACATCAATTCCGCATGCAATACGTCAAAAGCGACGTGGGAAGTTATCAATAGTGCCAAAATAAAATACCCAAAAAACGAAATAACAAAATTACATGTAAATGGAAAAACAATTACTGATGGTAAAGAAATAGCTACAGTTTTTAATAATCACTTCATTGATGTTATTCAAAATCCAAGACATAATATAGATAAGGCATCTTCAATTGGGTATACTAATGTTAAATCAATGTTTATGCCTCCAGCACATCATAAAGACATTCTATCAATAATTAACTCCTTAAGAAATACAAAGAGCTCAGGTTATGATGGTATCCTCACAAAAATTATTAAAAAAGTATCGGAACCTATAGCACCAGTCTTATGCTATATTATTAATATATGCATCGAAAAGGGTACCTTCCCAAATAAACTTAAAAAAGCGATAATAAAACCTTTGTTAAAGAGAGAAGACCCGTCGAACATCAATAATTATAGACCTGTGGCATTACTATTGTCGTTCTCGAAAATCTTTGAAAAATATATTTATAATAACATTTATAATTTTCTTGAAAATAATGCCATTTTGTGCCATCAACAATATGGTTTCAGAAAAAACAAATGCATTAACATGGCAATTTACAATTTCCTGCTATCAATAATGACAAACATTGATAAGAAGCGATCAACAGTTGCTCTCTTTATGGATATCACCAAGGCCTTTGATCATGTAAATCATACAATATTATTAAACAAAATGTATAGTTACGGTTTAAGGGGACAAGTATATGATCTCATGAAATCTTACCTAACGGAAAGAGAACAGACTACAACTATATCGAATTTATGTATTAAGACTAAAAGTATACAGTATTATGAATCAGATTGCAGAACGGTAACACATGGGGTACCCCAAGGTAGTATTCTAGGTCCTTTATTATTTCTGATTTATATTAATGATTTGCCAAATGCAATTAATCAGGAAATGACTTTATTTGCCGATGATAGCACAGTTCTATTTACCAATAATGATGAAAATGAACTGGAAAATGAAATAAACAGCTCACTAGTCCAAGTAATACAATGGTTTGAACAAAATAATCTAACAATTAATTTGAAAAAGACTAAAACTATGAAATTTAAGACTAAAAACAAGTTAAATATAAATCATAACGGAAATGTAATTGAAGACACAGAAGGAATAAAATTCTTAGGATTATACATTGATAATAAAGTAAATTGGAAATCTCACATTGACGCTGTATGTAAGAAATTAAGTAAATTTTCATATATGTTACGGAAATTACGAAATGTAGTTCATGAAGCAACGATGTTAACTGCATATCATGGTTTCGTTGCTACAACACTAAGATACGGATTAATATTCTGGGGTAATTCTACTAACAGAGAGTTTGCGTTCAAATCCCAAAAAAGATGTATAAGAGCAATATGCAACTTAAGTCAAAGAGAGTCATGCAGACCTCATTTTAAACGACTACAAATTCTTACCCTGCCATCTCTTTACATATTTGAATGCGCTGTTTTTGTCAATACAAATATTAATAAGTTTCAGTTTCGACAAGGACCACGTCTTAAAAATAAACTAGCACTGATTCCAACTCGGACACATCAATTAAACCAAAGCTTTTACGGAAGAGCGCGAATTATATATAACAGAATACCAGAGTCCATACGATGCCACAAGAACATCAATATATTCAAAAATAAATTAAAAACATATTTATTAGATAAATGTTACTATAGTGTAAACTCTTTTTTAAGTGATAACAGTGATCGGTTAAATTTGTGAACTTGTGTATAAGTTTAAGTGCTGTTTAATAATCTGTGGACACAATATCTAGTGACATTTATTATTACTATTACTTATAATCCATTAAAATTACTTTCTTCATTAATTTATACTTGAAAGATTTACTTTAATTTATATTTGTAAGCCACTCAGTGGCGGAATAAGCGAACAAAAATGTTTGAATACCAACTGTACATAATTAGGTTACCTTATTCACAAATAAATTGATTTGATTTGATTGTTTTGATTTGACGTATGTGTGTTTATTACTATTTCACGCAAAAACTACTGGTCGGAATTTTGGTAAAATCTGGCACACAGAGAGCTTACAACCTGAGATACTCATTACTACGGTAAACGTGACCAAAACGGGCGAAACCACGTTAGTAAACCAGTCTTGTAGATAAAAGTAAGTCTCTCGAACAGAATTAAAATTATTACAAAATACTGTCAACATAAAATCCCATATCTGAGTCACCTAGCATCTATTACTCCCGGATGTTCAGGCGTGAGACGATTTGCGACTAAGTCGAGAGTGAGAGTGCAAGACTGTCTGTCGGCAGATTGCAATTTGATATTGTTTTCAAGGTATTAAATTACACGTCCTTTATACTATCAGATGTGTTTTTACAAATCAGAAATACATCAACCTGTACGAAAAAATAGTACAAATGCATATGTAATGCATATGTAAATGCATTTGTTTTGTATAAAAAAAATATATAATTGCAATAGCGTTATCAAGATAGATTCCTGTATCTAAATCATCTAGCATCTAATACCATTGTATTTACATGCGTGAGACGATTTGGGACTTTGTCGAGAGTGAGAGTGCAAGGCTGTCTGTCACCAGCTTGTAATTGGATATTGTTTTAATGGCATTGAATTACATGTCCTGCGGGTTTAGCGTTGTTATACTATCAGATGTGTTTTTACAAATCAGAAATACATCAACCTGTAAGAAAAAATAGTACAAATGCATGCAGCATTTCGTACACAAATGTTGTATAGAAAATAAAAATATTGCAATACCGTTATCAAGATAGGATGCCGTATATTAATCATCTAGCATCTATTACCGTTGGATTTACATGCGTGAGACGATTTGGGCCTTAGTCGAGAGTGAGAGTGCAAGGCTCTCTGTCGGCAGCTTGCAATTTGATATTATTTTACACGCTATTGAATCACACGACCAACGGGTTTAACTGAGTTATATACTATCAGGCGTATTTTTAAGATATGTAATATATCAATCTTTTAAAAAATGGTAGTAATGCATGCTGCGTTTTGTACATCAATCTTATATAAAACATATTTATTAAAATTACAATAACGTTATCGAGATAGAGTCCTCAAGATAGAGTATCTGAATCATCCAGCATCTATTAAGGTTGGATTTACACGCGTGAGACAATTTGCGACTTAGTCGAGAGTGAGAGTGCAAGGCTCTCTGTCGGAAGCTTGCAATTTGATATTGTTTTCATGGTATTGAATTACACGTTCTACGGGTTTAACTAGGTTATACTATCAGATTACGGTGTGTTGTACAGGAATATATTGACACAGAAAGCTATCGTCTTGTATCTCAAAGAATGTAACTATACACAACATCAAAAACTATTTAAAAAAATCGTAACTTTTAAATAAGATGGTCTGCTAGTATCTTATTTCGTAAAATAAATTTTAAGGTAAAAACAAAGGTATAATTTAAAAAGTTAAAGTAACATTAGTGTAATTGATTAATACAATAATAGTAACGTTAGAGTAATTGATTTTATCTATACCTATAACTTAAATTAATATTTTTTCGAGATTAGTAAGTTCATTTCCTGAGCCGATATTCTTAGGTCGTAATTACGTATGTCAGAAGATAACCATCTTTGCTGTAATTACTTTTTTCGTATAATTACGTATTAAAAACTAATATTAACTACACTTATAGCCTTACATTATGATTTTGTTTTTGTGGATACCATGGAAACGCACAAGACGAATATACAAACACCCATACGCAGAACATGAATCTAAACTCATAATTTAGATACTTGTCTGGCCGGGAAACGGACTCGGGACCCATTGCGCGTCAGACCAGTATAGTAACCGGTCCGCCACGCGGGTCATCAACCTATACCTGCTTATACATAGACTAATATTATCACGGACATGATACATTTTAAAATAACCGGTTGGAGTGGCACCTTTTAGGGGAGGCCCACGTTCAGCAGTGGACCTCAAAAGGCTGATGGATGGATGGTATAAGTAACGGGTATGCATATCTCACGATATGCTTATTTTATAATATAATATTATACATCAGCGGGATATCGGCAATAAATAATAAAAAAGCGCATATCGTGATAATCATGTTTACTCCAAATTAGTGGGCATTACCGCTACACATATTTTACCCAATAGCAGCAACTTTGATATATTATGGTTTTACGAGGGTTGATGATACCCAAAAACACGTTGCCATCTTATGGGTTTTGTGTCTTAGTCGCCTCTTACACACACGCGGGAGTGGCGCTATTCAAATCCTCCACGTTAGGTAGTAAAATACATACTTCAATACATATTATAAAAGCATAGTATCTTTACCAAAGTATTAAAATAAAATCCAACTTCTTCATAAAAACAATTGATTGCCAACATTTGATTGTTTCTAACCAGTCCGGTCTTTGCTTTTACAATAATTTATTTACCTAATATTTTTTTTTGTTTTTGTCGTCAAAGTACTAAGTTATATTAAAAAAGTTATAAAAATAGTTAATCTGGCCATAAATACTGTTACAATTAAAAACAAATAAAATATTACTTTTGAATTTCGAATCTGTCACTTTTATAGGATTGTTCATCGTGTTACCTTATTTTCGCGCCAATGTATTGTAATTTAATTTGTGGTATAAAAATGGAGTGGGGTGATGAACCAAATCTTTGTGATTGCTTCAGATGATTTCGCAGGTGGTACAAGCAGTGTAGTTCGACCGGGGAAGTACCACCGCCACACCTATTTCCAGCGTGAAGCATTTCTTGCGTTTTGATGGAAGGCTGTGGTTGCAGGCACACTTTTATATGAGGCGACCATCATAGTCCTCGGGAGTAGCAACGCATCTGTTATTGACTTCACACAGAATCCATGTTTTATTTAAAGTTGCTTACAGATGTCTATGAGTGACAGTGACCACTTACCATCAGGTGGGCTGCATGCCCGTTTGCTATTTTGATCAAATAAAAAAAAACATAAAGTAGGTAAAAATCCTCCATAGGTTGGTATTAGTCAAATGTTTCCATAACCCATTAAACTATCACTGAAGTCGGATAATGCCTACGTTGTATTTTGTTGACTGATTGGAAAGCTTCTTTAGAGCTTTCAGAATAAATACGGGCATTTTAGTTATTAAAATTCCTTAATTGTAAAAATGTTTTCACCCGTAGGTATACATTATTTTCCGAGGCCTTTACTTATTTGTTCTTTACGTATTCTTACGTAACGGAACGTAACTTACGAGTTCTTTACGTATTGATTAAATAGTTGTTTTGATTCCCGATTCTTATTTTAAAAGTTTTTATTAAATCATCAGTTAAGAGATGACCAATGCGTCCCCTATAGGCTGCAAGTCCTGAGGTATTTTGTTGCAATTTCCAAGTAAAGATGGTATCACTGGCGTTATAATAATGAGTGCAGTGTTTTAAGTATAATAAAACAAACGTATAAACATTAAAAACAGTAGTACAGTAGTACAATAGTATAAACAACAATTATTTATTTAATCAGGTTATTATGTAAAGATCTTTTTTTTATAATATTGAATTAGCAAACGAGCATGCAGTCCACCTGATGGTAAGTGGTCACTGCCGCCCATGGACACCTGTAATCAACTTCATACAGAACATGGGTTCTATCTGAAATCAGTACAGATGCGTTGCTACTCCCGAGGACTATGATGATCGCCTCATGTGAAAGTGTACCCGCAACCAAACCCTTCGAAACCCAAGAAATGCTTCACGCTAGAAATAGGTGTGGCGGTGGTACTTCCCGCTCGAACCCTCGCTCCCGTCGAACTACACTGGTTCTACCACCTTGAAAATCTATGTATTTTGCTTAGTAATCACAGATGTATGTTATGCAAAGGGCTTTCTCCTGTGATATTTTTACTATGTATTGACTACATACGTAAATAATCACACCAAAAACATATAACAAAACATTAACATGTATAATCAATTCACCCTCATAATAACATGCTTAGAAAAGTAACCTATCACAAGATAGTTACAAATAAATATGTATAAATATATAATAAATAGAACCCCAATAAAAATAGTCTCCCCTATTTTGATCTATCCTAGACAAGGGTGTAGAGGTTGCAAGGCGGAATAAATAATTAGATACTTTGACAATCTTATTTTAAAGAGATAAAGTCTATATTCGTCGTTCGAAATTTGCGACATCATGTATTTCATATTGTAGAAGTACATATATATATGCTTTTCTACAATACACATCGCACCTTTATTCATAAAAAGAAATAACTAAAAATTTATGTTTCGCTAGTTTTACTATAAAACGAACGAACTGTGTAAAATCAAAAATTTAAAGATATTTCTTTTTATGACTAAATGTGCCATATGTACTTCTGCTTTTCTTGTCTACATAGATGTGGGATGATGAAAATAATTATTTAAACTGATGCAAGTCACGTAGAGATTTTTTTGCCTTCGTAAACGTGAAGTGCCTTTATTCGTTGTTTTTGTAAGGTAATGCTAGGGGGTACCGGTGCGTTCCATTGGAGGTACCGGGGTCCCCTGCAAGCGCTAAAGGAGGCCAACGAGAAGGTTTTAGTGGATAAAAATCCAACATAATCTGAAGTATCTCCCAAGGCTCCGGCGTACGTTTTGAAGGTTTCCTCTCCGTCAAAAAAAGGTACATGCTAGAAATAGGTAGGGCGGCAGTCGCATTCTGCCGTAAAGACCAAACAGTGCGGTGGGCCCAGCCGTTCCTCTGGGTGGAGCCCGATGAGGCAACGCGCTCAGGGACTCTGGTTGAGTCCTCTTCGCAGCGCTGAGGTCGCCACGCGAAGTTACTCCCACGACAATGGGTACCTTCTGAAGGTTTCTCCCTCGATAACAAAAAAAGGTAGGGCTACAGTAGTTACCTACCTCCGTAGTTTTTACCTCCTTTAAGATTTTTTAGGTGCAGATAACTTCCTTCAGATCCAAAACTACCCTTAACTGAATGGGGTCACCTGAATATTCCACCATGCTAGTTTAATACGGATTTGCAAAGGAAGTGACGAGTTAGAGACAGTACCACGTCGGATTTTTTCAAAATCACGAAGCTGTCAAATTTTATACATCGCAATGTTAAATAGGAATCTATTTATAACTAGCTGTCCCGACAAACGTTGTTTTGCCATATAAAAAATAAAAAAAAATGTTAAGGGTGGACAAACCTTAAGGGGTATGAAAAATAGATTTTGGACGATTCTCAGACCTACTGAATAAGCATATAAAATTTGGTAAAAACCGGTCAAGCCGTTTCGGAGGAGTATGGCAACAAAAACTGTGATACGAGAATTTTATTATATTAGATATAGATATTCCTTGTATGATTATTACATGTCACTTATTACGTCCATAAGACTTTATTAAAGTGAGAAACAATGTAATGAAACGTAAAAAGTAATCTAACTCTATTTAAAAGTAACTAGGCAGCTGTACCTAGCTCAAATAAATCATAAAGAATAACAAAGTCAGCATAAATGCATCTACAACAAGTATTTATATACAATGTAAACTTTCTTTATCTGTGTAATAATGCAGCTAAACCAGGATTTAAACAGAACTTATTTCGGAACGGCGAAAACAAAGGCTGTTTACGTTTGCCTTACCTTCCACTGCGCGCCATTTTTAATCTGTGCCATTCGAAATATCCGGCCAGGCAATAAAGTACACCGTTTCCCTTTCCAAAGCGCACCATTTTTCTCCACTCTACCCCAGAGATATTAATAATATATCACCATATAAGAAATCTCATCCGAGCAGGGAGGGACCGTGCCGATCCCTACGCGTTAAAACAAAAAAACAACAAAAGCGCTCCCAAACAAAAAACAGCTTTACCGAAGGAACAATAGGGTAAGTATTCCCGAGTACCACCCTCTATACTTAATCACTGCTGTCTCCCACATAATATGTATGTATTATACTAGTACTTAGGCCTTTTTTGCAAAAAGGTCGCTTGTGACGCCTCGCAATCCAAGATGGCCGCGCGTTGGTGTGGGGAATTTTTAGTATAATTACCTAACCTCTCTCGTGAGACTTTTGAGCTTAAATATTCTGTTTGCCTAGCTGTAATTTGTGACACGTGCGAGGACATTTATTTGCATTAATTAAACTTCTCGTTAATAGCGACATTTGTGAAACCTTTTTAGATTGGTGGCATTTAAATGCAAAAGGAATGAGCTATGTAAATGCTAAAATTTAAAGCCGTCATAAATGGATATTATTTTAAATAATTTACTATACTATTATTAATTTTGTTACAAATCTTATTAAATTGATGGACAAATTAGTCAATATCGACAAATAAAATTAAAGGGATAAGATAATTAAGCTGTAGTCTACAACAATAATGAAGGTTGGTTCTACTAAGTACCTACATATAAGTACAAGTACCTTTAAAACATTATAGATAGAGGTTTAGACCGGTGATTATTATTAACCATGTCTAGTACCTACGTCTTTATAATATTGAAAGTTATGATTTTAATGTTATAAACAGTAATGTATAACGTAGTTACCGAAATGGTATCCTTAGAAGATATTATAAGTTTTTCTCCAAGTCAATATCAAATAAAACATAAAAATTATCTTGTGACCAAAAATTTTTTTTTATTCAACTATTTCAGCTCTCGCCTCTTTTTTTTGTGTTTTATTGTTATTAAGGCTTTACTAGTCGATATTCAATTATTTGTTATATGACATAGTAAAATGTAAGAATTGAAATTGTTGGTAATTGATGATAGCCTTATAGTATTCATTTGCGCCCCTTTAACAAGAGTAAGGGGTCCAACCTACTTCTTTCAAAGCAGAATTTGTATTAAAAATTGAATAACATGTAACTTTCACGTAATGTTTTGTTTTTTCGTAACAGAGATTCAATCTGAAGTCAATAATTTATACGCTGAAGTCTGTAATTCGAGGAACTAGCAAACGAAAATGGTTGCTTATCTCTCATCATAAAATTATGAAAGTGCGCCGTGTTTATTAATTGAATTTAGTTTAGCTCTTTTTACTCTGAGACTTTCTTTATGAGTTTGACAGTAATGAGTTGCTTAACTTTTGTCTTTGGTTTTCGTAGGCACAAAAGACCACAGACATTTTTTTTGTTTATTCCATGGAGTAGACGCATGCCATATGGCGAGTGCGGGCACGCAAAATGACAACAATACAGGCAATTGTTGTTGTGTATTCCCAAATAAAGCCGGAGTTTATTTTTGACGGCCAGTCGCCTTTCATGTACCGCTTCCGGGGTTAATTTATTTATAGCCAAATTGTCCATCAAGACTAGACTATGTTTGACGAGAGGTTTTCAGCTCTGTTGTCTATATGCCAGCGTTTTAATAAAAATGATAAACCTACGTACAACAGCGTATGTATGTGAAAACATATAAAGATCAGCTAGCACATGTTTGTAATCGCAAAACTCGAAACGTAGTCGGAGAATGGACTCGAAGCATGTTTCTATAGTAAATGTACTGTTTTTCCAAAGTTATTACAGGTTCGGCAACTTGTAGTCACTTCACTATTTATTAATATTAGATTGACCTATAGCCATTCGTTGCTTGCATTTGGTTGTTTGCGTAAAAAATAAAAGAAATCGCTGTGCAGAATTATCAGTAAAATACTAATAAAACAAACTACGAAACTCTACACAAATACTTATTCAATGAAATGAAGCCAGTTGAAGTGATTTTTGATATTATAATGTTTACAAGTATTATAATAAAAGACGAAAATTAGCAAAAACAACGCAGATATCAACACGTGAATTAGTCGCGTAACATTTTATACAGCTAATAAATTCATACTTCAATACTTCATACTACAAAGCGTTGCTTCCACAGACAAATATTCTAAAAGCAAACGTCGATACCAAGAGAAAGTGCTAAACTCCACAGATAATAAAAGTCTGTGTTCGAAATTCAAAAAGAAACCAATAGTCAGGGAGTACTGAACTGGGCCACGGGCGCGGTAAAAAGACAACCGAGCATCGAGCGTCCGCACTTGATGTGTATCGATGCTGGATTCCGCCAATTTGGCGCACCAGACAAATTGGTTTCCTGTAAGTATTTTGTGGTAAGCCGAGACTGGAGAAAAGATATTTAATATATACGCAACATTCTTATGGGTTACAAAGGGGGCTCTATAAAATTATTTAAAGGCATGCAGCACAAAATGTGTAAATAGTTATGTTAAGTTTACATTACATATAAAGTAATATAACTTGAAATTATTATTTATTTTAACCTTGTTGAATTAAAAAATACAAAATGAGAAAGCGCGAAAATGAAGCGAATAAGTGAATTTATTAAAAAAAATAGTATATAAAATTAGAAAATGCTTCATTTTACACTCGATTAGTCAGTTATTTTAAATTAATTCATCTTTTTTTTTTAATTTTAAGGATAAATATTATCTAGCTTAATATTTTCCCTCGCTCGCATTTGTGTGCTTTATATCATGTAGCTCGTAAGAATCAAACACGTTGAAAAAAATCTGCGGATAAAATTTTTTATGAATAACATTTGAAAATCGAACACTCATGGATATCAAAGGATACGTGAATTGGTTTGGTCCACGCGGTAAAAAGACTGGCCGATCAAGCGTCGTACACTTGATGTGTATCGAGGCTGCGATTCTGCCAATTTGGCATACCGGGCAAATTGGTATAAGGTATAATTCTCTCTGCCCGTATTCTTATATTATGGAAGCAGAAGGTGAGCTTGCAGTCTTGATGGTAAGTGGCTTTATATTGCGAAATAATCCGCTGATAAAAAAGTTTCATGATATTTGAAAATCAAACAGTCGACATCAAAGGACACGTGAATTGGGCTGGTCCACGCGGTAAAAAGACTAGCCGCTCAAGCGTCGTGCACTTGATGTGTATCGAGGTTCCGATTCCGCCAATTTGGCACACCGGTCAAATTGGTTCACCGTAATCATTCAGTATTTTTATGTTATAGAAGATGTAAGCGAGTTTGCAGTCTTAGTACGAGTTTATTGTTTCATCAAAGCCAGCGTTGTTCTTGTTTTCGGTCATCATTCTTAAGTACTCTCGTCAACCTATTATTGTCACACTGCTAGGCACGGGTCTTCTCTCAGAATGAGTGAGTTTAGGCCATAGTCCACCGCGCTGGCCAAGTGCAAATTGGTGGACTTCACACACCTAGAACATTTTTTTAAAGAACTCTCGGTTGTGTAGGTTTCCTCCTGATATTTTCCTTTACCGAAAAGCAGTGATAATAAATTTCTAATACGCACATTATTTTAAAAAAATCTGTGGTGCGTGTTTGAGTTTGAACCTCGGACCTCCCGATCGAGAAGGCAAGATTGAACCATTAGGCTATCACTGCTCTTAAGTACAATGTAAGGTAATGCCGAAAATAAAACCGTGACCATGCAACTTATATTGCTATGTAAGAGCGAATACAAGAACAATACTTGTTTCGTAGATAAAACACTTTAGTAGGTACGTAAGGTGGTGATAAGTGGCTACTGCCTCATATGAACATCTCTAATCAGACCTAAATAATATTAGAATTCTATCTGAGATTGGCAACAGATTCATCGGAGCCCCTGAAAACTTAAAGTAAATAAACCGCTTACAGCCACGCTTAACAGTGATATTATCAGGCACAAAAGCTATGATGGTTGTGTCACAAAAAATTCTACGAAGCTGATAAGCTTATATAATAAAAATATACTTAACATCCTCATGTGATTGAACGTAAAGAACACTTTTTGCTTCCTTAAAAATTCTATAAATTAATTTTAAACAACAAATACCACAGATTATTACGCTAATTTGGCAGCACGATCGCATTGGTTTCACATTAGTTCAAATTCTTATATGGCATCTGAAGAAACATTCCAATCTTTAGGCAACTGTCCAATAATATTTGCAAATTCAAAAATTATGCAAAAGTTTAAGTGAACAAGATATAAGATAAAATGTATTTATATTCGGGTAAAAAAATAAGCGCGGAATATAAAAGTAGGTAATATATGTGTCTGTGTAAATAAAATAAAGTTTAAATGAAATAGAAGAATTAACTCATGAAATCGATATTTTGATATTTAGATATTTTTATCATTTTTAATACTCAAAAGTTTTCCAACATAGCTGATGAGAATTGCCCAATAGAACTCTAATTACAGTAAAAGTTGTTTTAATAGACGACAGTAACAAACATATTATTCATACTTTTTCATTTTCATCATGTAAATAGTACAATAAGGAGTTATTGTCCCACTGCTGGGCTCTGAGAATGAGAGAGCCTTCGAATATAGTTAATCACGTTGGCCAAGTGCAAATTGGTAAACTATACACACCTTTGAGAACATATTTTAAGAACTCTCCAGTGTGTAGGTTTTGTCCCTGTAGTTCCAGGATTAAAATAAGGCTATGATATCTCCTGCCTGTCGTAACAGGCGACTAAATGGGGCTTTCGGGGTCGCGGGCGGCTAGAGTGGGAGTTCGAACCATTCGGTCAGGCGACCCCGCAATGGACGCTCTATACCGATATACGCTCTATGGTCGCATACCGTTGTAAAGAGCAGACGGAGCGGTGGACCCAGCCACCCATCTGTGAGGAGCTCGATGAGGCAACGCGCTCAGAGAACTCCGGTTGTGTTCCTTTGGAGATCCAGGAGTCCTCTTTGTAGCGTCGTGGACGGCCACCGGTCACCACTTTTTTTAAGAATCTTCCAGTGTGTCGGTGTCCTCACGATTTTTTTCTTCACCGTAAAGCAGTGATAATCAATTTATAATACGTACTCACATATCTTTTAGAAAAAACAGTAATGGGATTTGAATTTCGCATCTCACGATCGAGAGGGCAGGTTTCAACAATTAGGCTTTCAATGATCTATATTTCATTTTATGGAAAATATGAAGAATACAGCTTCTTAATAAAATATCTAATTATAATATAGAACATTAAACTAATAACGCTTACTTGCATATATAAGGCAAAAAACTTATCACTTGCCTTACGTCTATACAAATAAAGAGCAAAACGGAAAGACTGCGTACATTGCAAGTATTGCTCAATACACGTTTGGTTCATTTCTTTGTGTGCAAAAAATCCTTTGTTGCTTACTACATAATCGTATGTATATAAGTTGCAGCGGTTTGGTGCAAAACCGAGCTCCGCGCAAAGGGTCCAACCCTTTAACGAAATACATTATAAGAGGGTGGAAGCTATGTGCTTGTGTTGCCGATTGTCCTACAATGTGTTTAGCAGTTTTAACCGAATTCTCAGAGGTTATTAGGGATATGTTTGATTTTGGGTGACTAGGTAATATATTTTTTGGCAGATTGTGAATCGGATGGTAAGTACGTTCAGATAATTATATTAGACACTAGTTGTTGTTGTTTTTTTTTATATAGTTGTACCTAACGATAAGGCAGACGTGCCACGTGGTGGAAAGCAGTCACCGTCGCCTATGAACATTTGCAACACCAGACGGGTCGCCAATGCATCGCCGGCCTTGAAGAAGGACTCTTTTTACACCTTTCTTGAAGAACCCCATGTCATAGCGCTCCGGGAACCCCTTACCTTACCTTGACTATACGCATGATTTGGCAATAATGTAAAGAAATATAAATTAATACAATCTTTTAAGCCCCTAAGATTGAAATATGAGAAAAAAAACTTTCTTGTGGATGCCTACATCATGAAATAAGCCTATCGTCTAAATATCATGTTTCTAGCTTCAGTAGTTCAGGGTCTTTATTTTTTTTTTTTTTTGTTTTCGAGGGGGAAACCTTCAAAAGGTACCCGACGCCGTGGGAGCGACGCAGGGTTATGTGGGATTTTTACCGCACTAAAACCCCCCCGGCGCTGAAAAGGAGGACTCCGGGATCTCGAAACGACTTCAACCGGAATCCTCCGAGCGCGTTGCCCCATCGGGCTCCTCCCAGATGGGCGGCTGGGCCCACCGCTCCGTCTAGTCTTTACGACGGTATGCGACCACACATACCGCCGTCCTCCCCGGGATTGCCTGACCGAACGGTTCGAGCTCCCACTCTAGCCGTCTGCAACCCCGGAAGCCCCTTTTAGTCGCCTCTTACGACAGGCAGGGGATGCCGTAGCCCTATTCTGATCCTGGAACTACAGGGCGTGCAATGATTATTCAGAAGTAAAAATCTTTTCGAAAAATTAATAGATTCTTAATGGATATTAAAATGTAGTTATTGGTGATATTCATTTGGGAGCTCTACATGTAGTAATTGTTACATGAGTGGAAAATGGGCTTGTGGTGCCAACTTACTATTGTCCCAATGCTGGGCACGGGTCTTCTCTCAGAATGAGAGAGTTTAGGCCATAGTCCACCGCGGTGGCTAAGTGCGAATTGGTGGACTTCACACACCTCCGAGAACTTTTTTTTGATTTAAAGAACTCGGGTGTGTAGGTTTCTTTACGATGTTACCGAAAAGCAGTGATAATTAATTTCTAATACGCACCTAATTTAAAAAAAACAGTGGTGCGTGCCTGGGTTTGAACCTCGGACCTCCCGATCGAGAGGGCAAGTTTCAACCATTAGGCTAACTCAAAAGTGGATAATATACGAGTATATATTGGAAGAATGGAAATAAATTTACTCTAGGAATAAGTTATAGTTCCGGGACCAGAATAGGGCTACGGTACCCTCTGCCTGTCGTAAGAGGCGACTAAAAGGGGCTTCCGGGATTGCGGGCGGGAAGAGTGGGAGCTCGAACCGTCCGGTCAAGTGACCCCGGGAAGGACGGCGGCATGTGTGGTTGCATGTTGCCTTAAAAACCAGAAGGTGCGGTGAGCAGTTCACGCCCACCAGAGAAGAGCCCGATGGGGCACACGCTGAGGACACCGGCGGCGGTCAACTGGAGTTCCCGGAGTCCTCTTCGCAGCGTCGAGGTCGGCCACCGGGGGGGTTTTAGTGCGGTAAGAATCCCACATAACCCGCGTCGCTCCCACGACGCCGGGTACTTTTGAAAGTTACCCCTTAAGTAAGTCCCCCTCGAAAACAAAAAAATAAAAAAAAAGGAATAAGTTATCCTACAAATTAGTTTAACATACAATATTTTTCAATTCTTGACTTGTTTTTACATACAATATTTGAACACGTATAAACTTAACATATACAATATTATTTTGAACTTAGCTAATAGATTCAGATACCTAGGTGTATCTAGTCTGCAAAATAAGTTACGAAATAAAACAGCTATATGATGTAAGAAGAGCAAAAAGTCAAGGACGTATATATGTATAAGACATATACACAAGGATAAACACAGAGACCTGAAGGTAATAGGATTAAACGAGATATTTAAAGGAGTGTAAGGATTCTGCATTTCTTAAAGATAAAGGAAGGTCCAATCAAGTGGAACTCCACCTGCGAACTACTTACATGTCAACAGAAATACTGCAATTATAGATAATAATCTTTATAGATACAAGTTATTAGTACTACCTGTAAAATATATAAAATAAAGCGTTATTTTACTGAAAATGTTGGTTCAAGTCCCTTTCACGCGGTTAAACCACAATGATTTTGGAAGTGGTTGAAATTTGAAACCTTCGATGGGTTTCGTTGATTTTGGTTATGAGTGCCCGATTAAAAATAATCACGTCGGTCGATTTAATATTTATTTGTATTGGTTGAATTTGGATGGCTTATTTTTTTATTTTTAAAGATTTCGTGACCAAATCAAATTTCAATACATATTTCATTTAATTTCATAAGAAATAACGATGTTTGTCCGTTCATCTTTACATGATGACAGAGAGATATTTTTCTGGAATTAGGCGCTATAATTATGTTTTTTTTAATATATAATCTAAGAACTGTAATATAGTCGTGCTATAATATTTAAAAAAAATGATGTACAACTTCAGATAATAGAGTGTCCTTATACATTGAATATTTCAATTTTGCACTATTTTGAGTTTTTTAAAGCAATTTAAGTTTTCTAGAACCTTTCACATAGACCTGTATGTAGTCAACATGGCTAATTTAATTCCACGAACTTCCGATATCCATTAGGCTGGTACTTCAGAGGTAACGGATAGTGCATAATTGCCTTAACTGAATAACAGAGGAAAACAATCCTTCGATATCCGAACGGTACGTTTGTAGTAACATGTAGCATTAGTGCATGGCCGACCTTTTTGGAGACCAGAAAACAATATTCTCCAATGTTTATCAGTATAAGAGCAGTGATAGCATAATGGTTGAAACTTGCCCTCTCGATTGGGAGGTCCGAGGTTCAAACCCAGGCACGCACCACTGATTTATGTGCGTATTAGAAATTAATTATCACTGCTTATCGGTGAAGGAAAACATCGTGAGGAAACCTATACACCTGAGAGTTCTTAAAAAAAAAAAAAGTTCTCGGAGGTGTGTGAAGTCCACCAATTCGCACTTGGCCAGCGCGGTGGACTATGGCCTAAACTCTCTCATTCTGAGAGAAGACCCGTGCCCAGCAGTGGGACAATAATGGGTTGACGAGAGTTTATCAGATAGTTTTCAGGTTTAATTAGCCGACAACCATTATGTAGACCACAAGCAAACAATTCTTCAATGTCCGTATTATAGTTTTACCGGACAGTGAGTGGCCGGCCTTATTTAAGACTATAAGCGAATAATCGTCCGATATCCGTCAAATAGTTTTACCGGATAGCGGGTGGCCATCCTTATTGAAGACCAGAAGCAAACGATCGACATATCTCGCACACGCATCAAATCGGCAACGCGAAAACATCGAAGCTCTAATCTAAATGCAAATGAAGAATATCGTTGCTGCCGCATTTCAGACTTTATGCTATCTCCATAAGGGCTATCCAGTGCTAATGGGGAACTAATGCCGGGATGCAAACGTCATCATGGCATAACCTTTCTATAAATAAGTCTAATAGGATCCTATATGGTTATACAGACGCTTGCAAAACCGTTTGGTTTTTATGATTGTATGGAAAAAAGGTATAATTAATACCGTAGAATCCATATGGTTCGATGAAGGATGTTTCACTGCCGAATATATTTCTTGCGTGAAGCAAATTTACGTATGAGCATAGCACGTAGACGAAGATTTTAGCCTTGATGAGTGCCTGACACATCTGTGATGAATTTTGGGTGGTAGATGTCCATGGGCGACAGTGGCATTATAAACTGGCAAGCAAATAAAATAAACCGGTGCGCAAAGAATTAGAAAAGCCGTCAACGTTTAGTATTATAGAAATAAAATACGATAAATCGGATATTTGTTGTTGAGTACTTATCGGTATTTTACTATTACATAATCGAAAGAAACCTATGTCAAACGGGACCTTAACGGTTCACTGCAATATGTGTTACAGACTAACAGAAGTAAAATAGTGATGCAATCAACAAAAGTAAATAACTATATCCCGTAAATAATTATTGACGTTATATACCACCGCTAGGTTTATCCAACAAACATCGCCTTAAAATATAGTACAAAGCTTTTAATTTATTACAAGATACATCCAATATTTTATACTTAGAATTAAACAATATTCAATGCAAATATGCACACGATCGCGGATTACAGCGAGGCGTTGAATTTACCTACCACCGATGCCCGGTATCCTCCAAATCCCTCTACTTAAAAATTTGCACCGTCCCTTTTTGTATCTATTCACAAACGGCGCCATCTGCAGTCATTATTGTCCAAAAACCTCCCTTAAACTCTCGAAACAAAGACCATTTTTAAATAACACCCCTAAACAAGCCATTTAAAAATCCGCGCGTTGAAGACGCAACTTTATCGGGACGGACTAAAGTAAGTTTTAGTTTCCAGAAAACAAATGAGCCTTTGAGAAAATACGCGTTATGTAATAAAAACATTTATTTTGTCCGTTTCCGAGTAAATATGACTCCTCTTCCCCTTATATACAGTGATTTAGTGCGACGGAGATCGTTTTGATAACTCTTTCATATTTCGCTCGCCGGAGCGTTATCTTAGTAGAAAACGCGAAAGTCAAATTTGCTTTTTTCAAACGTTGTTGCTTGTTTTATGCTATCCTGGTGCCTGCAAGTTCTTCGTTAACTTGTGATGAAAGATCTAAATGCTTTTAATGTTAGTGTTTGTTATACAGTTTTAATTGCAACACTCCTTTAGAATATTATTTACAGAAATAAATCTACTTATGCATTTCACGTAATATTCAAAGGTCTTTTGGTTAAATATAAATTGACAACTTCTGCAATACACACTGAGTCTTTTTTTGCTGGTTAGAAGTAGCAAACGAACATGCAGTCCGCCTGATGGTAAGTGGCCACTGCCGCCCATAAACATCTAGGCATAAGCAATTGACCATAATAATAATGACCAAGGGATTAAATCTGAAGTCAATCACAGATGTGTTGCTACTCCCGAGAACTAAGATGGTCGCCTCATATAAAAGTGTACCGGTAACCACCCCAACCTATAAAAGCTACCTTTAAAATATAAGCCTGTTCTTATCTGGGTTTGATCACAGATAAGAACAAACTTACTTACAGACTTGAGCAGTGATTACGTACCATTAACTCCATACTTCTTTCCTACTACTATATTACAAAAAAATAGTCTTGTCGCTACCTTAGTCGCACTCACAAGATTTGGGTACAACCCATTATTGTCCCACGGCTGGTCACAAGTATTCTCTCAGAATGAGAGTGAGTATTAGGCCATAGTCCACCAAGCGCGAATTGGTGGACTTCACACACCTTCGAGAACTTTTTTAAAGAACTTTCGGGTGTGTAGGTTTCCTCACAATGTTTTCACCTAAAAGCAGTGATAATTAATTTGGAATAGGTACACACATAAATCACTAGTACGTGCCTGGGATTGAACCTCCCGATTGAGAGGACAAGTTTCAACCATTAGGCTATCACTGCTGTCGCAAGATACGGTGACAAAACCCAAGAGCGTTACGTACTCGCACCAGTGCAAAACGCCGCTTTCATCTATATGTTCACTAAAAGTACTGATAAGAATATTTACCTATTATGAATGCTGACTTTCCGAATTTATTTATTTATTTATTTAATATAGGTCACTAACATTAAATAAATAAATAAGTAAATAAATTCAAGCACGATTTTGCAGAATAATAAAATTGAATTAGCTTTATGTCCTTAGAGAACTCCTTAGAAAATTCGCTATTGCTTTAACATTAAGTTTATTTTGAAATTTTAACTGTTAAATTATCCTTCTATATATTTACGCAAATTTAAATATAAAAATACCGGTGTAGGTTCTCTTTTAAATAAATTAATGGCAATAAAAATGTACAAAATACCAAACAAATATCACTTTATTATAACAAATCTTTTGCAAAAATGCTTATTACAAAACCCTTAACTAACTGGTTTCTCGCTACATTTCCAGTTGGTTTCAATCAATACAATACTTATTGAAATTAAAACCAGTCCCTATATCAACTTGGTCAATGCTAATGCAAAAACCAGCAATATTATGTACTACAAAACGTTAATAACAATGGACAGTGGACAGACGTTACGAACCAGTTTTGCAAAATCTGCAGCTAAGTTCTGCACGCCGGGTACCTGCACTGTTGCAAATATCGAGTTAACCCTTCCATTAAACCAGTTTGATTGTAATCAGCCGTCATTGATACTAAACTGGTTTATTTTGAGATGGATCAACTATTTATTATGATTGAAAGTTAAAAGATTATAAAAGAGAAGCTTGTATGATGCTTGATGTAAATATGCAGTTTCTTTTTTCGGATAGTTGCGAAAAATAGATGCCCACGTTTGTACCCGCGTGAAAGCTGACTACAAAGTAATAGAACAGTTTTAACTCTAGGACTATAAATTAGAATTTACTATCGTTTAACATTACCTTTAGCATATGAAAATCAATGTCTCTCCAATGTTATTCGGAAAAATGTTCGATGTATCTTTCAATTATAAAGGAAGAGGCTTTGGAAGCGGTGTAAATGGTTACAAGACATTAAATTAATTTAAAATATATTTTTATAAATAAATTAAAATAAAAACGATTAATTACAAATAAAAGTATCGTAATACGTCGAATGTATGAGTATTTACAAAAAAAAAGAAGTGCTGGGAACTGATAAAAACTAGTATTCATTTTTATAGTGACAAAATGTTTAAAATTGTAAACTAAAATTACTGTACCTACCTATCGAATTCAAGGAATTGTCCTTTAGTCCATTATGGTACATACTCATGTAATAATAATTTAATAATTAGTTTTTACTCTATAAAAATCGATATCATTTATCAAGAATTATTTTCTCGACGTTAACTAGAGTGGTCACAATAAAAAAGTGTAAGGTATAAAATTTTCAATAAATATATATTGCCATATTAATATATAAACGTCGTATGAACCGCGAAACACTTAAAACCTATATAGTAACATTACATCTTTGCAAATTACTCAGGTCAACTACGCAAATAGCAAGAATAGTTGCCACATACGAATATCGTCCATAGGCCATAATCCGCGTTACCCACTAAGCTAAACGGGCGCCGTAATAATTGCGTATTAAAATTAAAAGAGCTTGCACGTATACCTAGATAATTGCTACCATTACCGTCTGCTCTAATGCTACCTTAAGCTCCGTCGGACTGTAATTGGAGGACTCATAAAGGGGTCGGAGGGACCGGAAAAGGGGAATGGAACGAAAAAGGGGGGCACGGGAGGGGAAATGTATGGAAATGACGCACCGCCATTTCCCTGTTTTTGTATTTGATTATCCTTTCAAGACAATATTTCGCGGGGCAGGAAATTAATGAAGGCAATTTATGCGACACAGAGCGTGGGTGCCGGGTTTTATTTAAATAAGTGTGCTTTTTTTGTTTTTTCGTAATTCCGAGGGTTTTGGGGACCGCCTTTTGTAATTGGACCGTGCGTTTGGACATTTCGCTCGCGACCGCCTCACAAAGGATTATGTTTGAGGTTAGAATTAACGACCAACTGTAGGTAAACGTGGAGGCATTACAAAATCGGTTAATGTTTTTATTGAAATATATGTATAGCTAACTTAAGCCTCTTTTAAAACTATGGACGGTAAATATCGAAAAGATGTTTAGGAATAGTACTTTGTCACTCGATTTTCTTTTATTGTTTAATAGCTATTGACAACCTCTGGTGTATAGTTAAAAATGTATTTTTCAAAATTAAGATCGGTTTTTGACTCTTCAACACTCCGACATGTATACGTATGTCGGAGTGTTGTATATACCTACGTATCAAGCGTTTAGAGTAAATGACGCTATTTACCTTGGTTTTTAGAAATACGTATTGCTATATCATTCTCTCGTCAACCCATTATTGTCCCAGTGCTGGGCACGGGTCTTCTCTCAGAATGAGAGAGTTATAGGCCATAGACCACCGCGCTGGCCAAGTGCGAATTAGTGGACATATATCATTAACCAAGGTATATAGAGCCATTTCTATGTATTAGTTTAGAAAGTATATAAGTAAGTATATATACGGATCCCAACAATACAAACGTACCTATATATAGAACGTACATAGAGCACTTATTGGGAGATAAGGGGTAAATCCCTACGATTTACGTCACGTCGTTAGTCATTACGCATTCCCGCTAAGGCTTTGAAGGTAAAATTACTGGCCCTTGAGGGAGATTGGGAGGGTTGGATAATAAATGACGCGGCGAGGGTCCAACGCCAACTTTTTGTGACAAATTGCCGTAAAAGTGCGTGCGCCTAATACGTTAGTAGGTACCGTCCTAATTTCGGAATGTTTTCAACGTGTACTTTTGCTACATAACCATGTGCGGTTTGTTCCTCTTTTTGAGTATATTTCCCTATCTACAAACTTTTATTACGATGCCAAAATTATTGGCGCGCCTCATAAATAATATGGTCTATTGGTGGGATATCATACTTCATACTTGTACGGTGTAACCGCCCAAAAATATTGTCATTAGTTAAAAATATTGTTATGCGACAACGTCATTAAATAAATTAGTTCGCAATAGGCACAAGCACAAGTGCCGCGCGTGCTTGATTATCATTATTCATCATTTACACTTAGATCCTCAATAAAATCATATTTCAACAATTATTATCGGTTTATCATTTAATAAGGGAGTAAAAACCCTTACATTAAATATTATAAAGGTTTCTGAGTGTGTATGTTTGTTACTTCTTCACGTCTAGATAAAATTCTATACAAAATTTCACAAATTCACGTCTTCATAAAATTTAGTTGGGATTTGGTGATAGTCCGGATTAACATAATATATTAGATTATTGACTTTTTTATGTTATATATAAAGTACCGAATAATAGGGTACTTCATATTAATTACAATCTAACCTTATATAAGGCTAATGGGCAATTCTAGTCTAACTTAAACTGCTAAATAATTGTTTAGTGAAGGAGGCGTCTATTGACATTGCACTTCTTTGTTCTAACATAAAGGGGTAGACACATTGTTCTTGTGTTCTATGATTTGAGATTATTGACTGAAGTAGCAAACGAGCATGCAATCACTGCCGCTCATGGACATCAGTAATCAACTTCCTACAGAACATGGGTTCTATCAGAAGTCAATCACAGATCCGTTGCTACTCCCAAGGACTATATGATGGTCGCCTCATATAAAAGTGTGCCGGCAACAACACGCTTCCAGTGAAACGCAAGAAATGCTTCAAGCTAGAAATAGATACACGTAATACTTAAATATATAGGCAATAAACCATGTCGTCGTCGTCAACCCATTACTGTCCCACTGCTGGGCACGGGTCTTCTCTCGGAATGAGAGAGCTTAGGCCATAGTCCACCGCGCTGGCCAAGTGCGAATTGGTGGACATGGAATAAACCATGTATCTTAAAGGCATTCAGTTACATGATTCATTTTCAAAATTTTATAAACAAATACATTATGTCTCCTTAAACATAGTCACAATATTTTGTTTAGTTATTATAAATAGATTATTTTAATAAATGGCCAGCAAATGGAAAAATCTAAATAAAACCGCATAATCAAGCGTAGGACAACATACACAGTGCTTGGTCCCGTTGGGTACAAGGAAATGAGAAAATTAATTAAGTGGGGGACAAACATAGAAGCCAATAAGCGTTTTTGTTTGTTTAGGTTTGAAACGATTTCACAGGAGGTGGTCCCGCGGTGTTTTTGCAAGACTCGTACGCTCTGTTTGTCGTTTGTTGGACGAAGTAGAAATAGACTCCAAGTCTAGTATTAAATATAATGGCCTGCGGGTGTGTGCCTTATTTTTTTTCATTCCTTCAGGGAAAATGTATAAGTGAAAATGTATGAGTCTTGGTGAGTCGCAACGACGTTAACTGAAGCTCTAAATTGAGCAAATACAAACAAATATAATATATAATACTTGCGTTATTAAAAAAATGAATTATTATTTAACCTTTTAATCTAGACACCTAGTCTATTTAAAACAAAAACAAAAAAATTAAGATTATAAAAGTGCCTAGAGGCAGCGCGGTCGTGTTTTACCGAAGTGTTTCACATTTAGATTTAAAATAAAATAAATTGGTCTAAAAGACACCTACATTTAATTATGTCATTGCGAATTTTATTATTGTTTGACATTTACGGTTTGACATTTCGAAAACAGATAGCCATGCGGTAATATTCATAGAACTTTTAAATAATAAGAAAAACAGGTTGAAATAATTCCCTTAATCCGAAAAATGTGATTACGTGGGATTATTTCAATAATTGTATATCTAGGAAAAAATAGAAAGTGCATTAGGAGTCTATTGTGCTATTTCGTCTATAACTGAACGCAACGCAAGGTATTTCTACCTGGGCTTAATTAAAAATTCTAAACATTTACGGGTAAATAGGTTAAATTGTAATTGCAAAACGGGTTACAATTGGGTAGATATCTTTACGTATCTACCCAATGGTTTGAAAGACAATTGGACAATTATTCATTAAATTGTAGCTAGTTGTAATACGTGACGTTAGTTTCCTTCTGTTATTAATATTGAAAAAAGTAGTATGTATTAACCTATATCCAATCTCGGGTCTGCTGGAAGAGATTTCTTTAGAAATAAGCAGTACCTTTGCACTTATAATTTATTGTAACTTTTGATACCTTTTATTTAATTTTTTGTGTGCACATAAATAAATAAATCGATTTTAAATTAAATTACCTGTATATTATGTTATTTTAGACTAGTAGAAATTATCGCAGAATTGATATATTTTAATATGTAATGAATATCTCACTAACGTACCTACTCATCTCTGTATAGTTTAAAACAAAGTGGCTGTCTGTCCCTATGTATGCTTAGATCTTTAAAACTAAGCTACGGATTTTAATACAGTTTTTTTAATGAATAGAGTAATTCAAGAGGAAGGTTTATAGGTATAATACATGCAAAATATATTAGAGGAATACTGATAATTTTAGATTTTTGACTTTTAGTCGAAACGAAGTTCGCCGCGTCAGCTAATGATATACAATTTTTTAATTTTTTCAGTATTTTTTCTACTTTACATTGTCTCTTTTATTGGTACAATATTACAACGAATATTACGATAATACATGATAACTTGACAGCCTTATATAGATTATAAAGATTCATTTTATTTGTACCTATATACAATGTGTGATTTATATACATTATCCTAGTATCCACAATGTTTCCATAAATATATTTAAGTTTAATATCAAGTTCCAACGCTACAGTGGAATATGAAGCTGGAAAAATCTCATAACAGTTAATGAAAACGCCACCCGCAAAACTTTGACGTATTCAACACTCGCGCACAAGTTGTAGCGAACATGGAAAGTGCGTTCCTGGGCAGTGCGGCTCGCGATTGCGGCTTGCGGCTGCGGCTTGCGACTGCGTCCAGAGCAGCGGTTCCCAAACTTCTATTTTTCCGATATAACCTATCCATACCTAATTTTTACAAAGGTTTTAAACACGTGCATGTGTCCGAAGGTGGAAGAACCAGTGTAGTTCGACCGGGGAGGTACTACCGCCACACCTATTTCTAGCGTGAAGCATTTTTTGCGTTCCGACGGAATGGTGTGGTTGCCGATACACTTTTATATGAGGCGACTATCATTATCCTCGAGAGTAGCAACGCATCTGGGATTGAGTTCCGATAGAACCCATGTTCTGTATGAAGTTAATTACAGATGTCCATGGGCGGCAGTGACCACTTACCATCAGGTGGACTGCATGCTCGTTTGCTACTTCAGTCAGATAATGAAAAAGAATATCGGAAAAATAAAGAACACACACGCTTTCTACACTCATAGCCCCACATAGTAGGATTTTCTCCTGTGTCGTGGGTACCATGGACACACACAAGACGAATACACATACACCCAGACCCAGGACACGAATCTAAACTCATCATTCAGATACTTGTCTGGCCGGGAATTGAACCCGGGACCCATTGCGCGTCAGATCGGTATGGTAACCGCTCCGCCACGCGGCTCGACAGTAAACACATTAAAAAGTCCAGTGTATTTAAACGTACATCACAACAACTTAGTATATGATGATTATTTTTACCATTATAAGTAAAATACACGTCTACATCGCTCATACAATCAAAATCGCTCGTGTTTCTATCTATCGTCAATCCATTATTGTCCCACTGCTGGGCACGAGTCTTCCCTCGGAATGAGAGAGAGGACATAGTCCACCGCGCTGGCCAAGTGCGAATTGGTGGACTTCACACACCTCCTAGAACTTTCCTTTACGATGTTATCCTTCACCGGAAAGCAGTGATAATTAATTTCTAATACGCACCTAATTTAGAAAAATCAGTGGTGCGTGCCTGGGTTTGAACCTCGGACCTCCCGATCGAGAGGGCAAGTTTCAACCATTAGGCTAACTCAGAGTGTATTTCTAGTTCATTAAAATTGGGTGTGACAAAAACACTGTTGTGACCATCTGAACTATGTACTCTTTTACGCAGGATGATTTTAGTTACTACTTCCCACGGAACGATGAAGTGGAGAAATGAGTTGGTGGAGAGAGCTATGTCGGACTTTGTCGTGAGAAATATATCGCTATGGATTCCCTCTTAAATTTTTATGCAGTCCCAATCCAAAATAAAATTTTCATACCTATACCCACTTTTGGAACAAGGAAAAAATGGGTGTCGGTACGGAAATTATAAAATGTTTTTTGAACTGTAACATTATATTGAATATTTACCGGCATGTAATTGCATATTTCGAAATTGCATATTTTTTATAATAAGTAAAATAGTTCTACTTCATTATTATTTTTACAAAACATTTTTCTCGCCACGTCTGCTCCGTTCTTACGTTTTTTAGCTTATGCGCAAGTTAATAGGTTGTCAATACCCTTTTAATAAACCATTGCACAATGAAGAGAATACGCAACAAAGGACTAAATTAAGCGGTTAGGCTGAAAGAAAGTGTTGAATCGATTCTGATACGTGCAGTATGCAGCGAGGCTTTGAATTTTTTCTCGTTTTTCACATAGAATTTATACCTTAGCTAAGTAAGTTGCGTCTACAGCTTCGTGGAATTTTACATTAGGTATTAATAACTTTAACAGATTTTACTGTAGGTATGTTTAAATTAATTAAAATAAAAATATGTTTAGTATTTTTTTTAACCGGCTTAATAAGTGTTACTTATGTTATTGTTATTGTGGATCAAGTAGTGAATAAAATTAATTATTGGCACCCACTAATCACAATCGTGTTATTATAATAAAAAAATATTATATTAAAAAAAAACTAAAAATTTGGGCACATGTCAAAGTTTTATATCTAATATATAAAATTCTCCTGTCACAATGTTCGTTCCCGTACTTCTCCGAAACGGCTTGAACAATTCTCATGAAATTTTTTGAGGATATTGAGTAGGTCTGAGAATCGGCCAACGTCGATATTTTATACCCCGTAGTGATACGAGTTGTCCACCCTTAACATTTTTTTTAATTTTTATATGCTTGCTTTTACGTTTGCTGGGTCAACTACTAATAAATAATAATATTATATAAAGTTTTATCGATATTTCATATCGGGTACAACCCATTATTGTCCCACTGCTGGGCACGGGTCTTCTCTCAGAATGAGAGAGTTTTTTAGGCCATAGTCCATTGCACTGGCCAAGTGCGAATTGGTGGATATTCCATATAATTATCCTAATATTCCTTCAACTGTTCGTTATTATTGTAAATATGAATTGTGTGCAATAAATAGACAACATAAACGTATTTTATTTAAATAAACATTTTAAATAATGCTTAATTTATTTTAATGCCTACCTTTTTTCTATTATATACAAAATTGTTTTAGCTGTACACGTCAATGAATTGCAACAAAGGACCAAATTAAGTGGTCAAAACCACGTTAAAACTGAAAGAAAATGTTGAATCGAATTTGCAAAACCCAACGCAGTGGTTGGTGCGGTTTGACTATGCAATGTATTTGTACTGCCATGTACTATGTACTACGATCGCTCGTGGTTCCACTCGGGTTTAATTTCGAATCTTAGTTCGATATTTTAATTTTAAAATGTAGGCTTAGAATTAACCATATTATGTATTAAATAAAATTTAAAAAAAGTGATAATTGTTATGCAAAAGGAAAGGTTTGACGTAATTTCGAATAGAACGCAGGCACAACTTTTCAGCACTTTTTGTTCATAAGTTAAAACATTCTTAAGAAGAATTACGATATTGACTTACAACTTACACATGCCAAACGCTATTTACATGTCACATAAAAGCACCGACAATGTAATTCCACGTTTCTTATTTACATAAAATTAAAAGATTAGCAGTATGTAAATAGTAGGTGTATGTTTTTCACGAGGTTGAGGTAGCAAATTAGTATAAAGCGTATCAGATTGTCAGTAGTTAGTCGCCCATGGACATCTTCCACTAATTCTATTTTGAAAAGCAGTTTCTACCTGGGCCCGATTACATATGTATACATATGCTGCCACTCCGGAGGTCTAAATAGCTCTATGTAACCCGACATCCACACACTACCTAGAAATAGAACCTATTGACAGCCGCCTCTTCGTTTTGGAACTTGTTCTACAGTTTAATGATATAAGAAAAGATAATCATTCTCTTTAACTTACTTAAACGATGGAGTAAATCAAAGTCACTTCTCATAGCCCCACACTAGGATTTTCTTCTTAAAACTGGATGCCATGGACACACACACAAAGATGAATACATAAACACCCAGAAATCAGACATCTAATTGATTGACCCAGAACCCACCCCGTGTTAGACTGGTAAGGTAACCGACAACCTGTAGTTCCGGGACCAGAATAGGACTACGGTACCCTCTGCCTGTCGTAAAAGGCGACTAAAAGAGGCTTCCGGGGTTGCGGGCGGGAAGAGTGGGAGCTCGAACCGTCCGGTCAAGTGACCCCGGGAAGGACGGCGGCATGTGTGGTTGCATGTTGCCGTAAAAACCAGAAGGTGCGGTGAGCAGTTCACGCCCACCAGAGAAGAGCCCGATGGTGCACACGCTGAGGACACCGGCGGCGGTCAAATGGAGTTCCCGGAGTCCTCTTCGCAGCGTCGACGTCGGCCACCGGGGGGGTTTTAGTGCGGTAAGAATCCCACATAACCCGCGTCGCTCCCACGACGTCGGGTACTTTTTGAAAGTTTCCCCCTCGAAAACAAAAAAAAAAAAAAAGGTAACCGACAACGCGGTCGTCATAATTCTGCAACTTTCATGATAGGTATTAAGATACAATGATGTAGAGACATTTTGTCTTTAAATAAAATAATGTTATCATACAAAAAATAACACGTACATAACCACGGGTCATTAGCAATACATAAAGATCGCTATTTAACTTAAAGCCACCATTCGCTTATATAAAAGAACGCACATAACATACAGTAAACATATACGGACCATTGTTAGATGTATATAAAACGAGAGCCATTAAAATTCAGGCGGCGAGTCGCGAGTATAATATAAAGTCATTATGTAAATGCGGAGCGCTTTTTGCGGCAAGTTTAGGTGATTTGCAGAGATGGCGCGCTTAAATAAGATTGTTTTTTGTGGAATTAGTTTTATTACTGTGCGGCTGTAATTTATTTAATGTATGGAGATTAGGGCTGATTGAAGAGAAATGATAATTTACAAAGTCAAGCCTTTTGTGATGTTTTTCATTTATGTATTTAGGTCTCATGGCATTTTTTATAAAAGTAAGCACATTGTTATGTGTCTATTGCTGGCCATCTGAAGCTATATAGATATTTCCGATATATTTAGAATTAACTGCGAAATAAAACAGAAAAAGATCTCTTGTACCTCCATATTTTACAAAATATTGCCTCAAACTAAAGTAAGTATTAAAAACGTTTAAAAACATGTATATGGTTACATATAGAAGAAAGACATTTTTACTTAGACAAATACAACATACCTCTATGTTTAGTACGCCATATAATTCTAAATGTTATTAACTTTTATTTGCTACATAACTAATTGAATTTAAATTATTTTTAAATTAGTTTTGTTCTGTTTTGTGTTCTGTCGATTTCTGTCGAAGCTTTATACATGGAACACACTTTGAATACTTTAAAACGTTCATTATTAAATTATATTAATGCCTTGTGAATTGGTACCTAACCTACTAAGTAAATAATTAGTATGATTTGTATTAGATATTTTTTCCAAATAAATTGATAGGTATCTAAAATAAGTCGTTTATTTCGTTTCTTTGACGAAAAATACGGAAACCTCCATATAGAATTGTGGCTATGTGATTCACCCTAGAGGTTCGTTTAAATGGAATATTCATAAAAAGGTTCCGTTTACGGGCTTGTAAAGGGCCACATAAAAATTTAGAGGCAAAAAGCGTACACCCTTTAGGCGTACTCTTGGGATGGGTCCGAAGTTTGTAATTGAATTTTTGCCTGGAGCCGCAAAGGGCGTCCCTGCTTAATTTGCCGTAGTCAGAAAAGGGTTGCTTGACACGGCTTAAGGTATATGCTGTAGCGGATTGATGTGGTCACAGACCATATGGTATAACTACATTTTATCATCTTAGTCGACTAATGCTAACGGTACTGCGTACATACTTATCATCGTCGCTTTTTACACACAATTTTAAACATGCGTCATTCATATGATTAAAGCAAATACAATATTAGTTAACATTTAGCCATATCTTAAGGTACAACCCATTATTGTCCCACTGCTGGGCCCGGGTCTTCTCTCGGAAAGAGAGTTTTAGAGAGCCATATCTTATATAGTTATATATAGGCCACAGTTGATGTAAATTATTACTTTTAAGTTAACAGCGCGGAACACTGTTAGGAAAACATCGTAAGGGAACCTATACAGGAGAGCTTTCGGTAAGTCTACAAATTTGCATTTGACCAGCGCAGTTGACAACGGAATAAAACTCTTATACTGAGCACACGTACGCAGTGTGATAATAATGGGTTTACGACGAAACACTGTTTATTACATATGATTAAAAACAAGATTGCTACGGAATACTGGAGCAGTATTCCGTAGCTTACATCGTTCGTAACTTAGGTCGCGCCGAGAGACCCAGTTTGTATTGTTGTAATCAAAAAGAAATATTCCCTTTTTTCCCGGCATAAGGGTTGTTTGCGAGGTCTCCGTTTTTGTTGGTAACGTGCTAAAATTTTATTCGCTCTTTCCGGATTACATAAAGGTCTACGCGTGTGTACATCTATGTGTGTAGGTATGTACCAACGTTGACAAAGGCGGAATAATTCTCTTTTAAAGCTAACGAACGCGGTAAAATGTTGCGAACTTAATTTCGTTGGCTAGTATTCGTTTTAAAACACGCAATATTACGTGTACAGAGGTGTAAAAGCAATCTAATGGGTGAGGGAACTAAATGAACGAATTACGGTCAATCCTTTGGATGTGTAGAGGTATTTTGATAGTCAAAGTTGTAATAGAAGTATGCATAGTATTGTATAAAACTGCGTAATATTCTATAATATTATGCAGGACGTTATAGAGGTGGATGTATAATTAAACTGGAGAACTGAAGAGAAGTTATAATTTTATTCATGAGCTGTAAAACGAAAAGATGGGAAAAGAAATTAAGAAGATTGGAATTATTTCTTTTGCGTAATTATTTTAATAAAGTATGGATACAATATACAAAATGTAACATAAAAAGATGATATCTATAATCAGTTCATCTTTCTTTTAAGTATAAATAACACGAGGATACACATAAAGTAAGATAGGTAGGTACGACCATATTCGTCCCTGTAGCTCCAGAATTAGAATAGGGCTACGGTATCCCCTGCCTGTGATAAGATGCGACTAAAAGGGGCTTCCGGGGTTGCGGGCGGCTAGAGTGGGAGCTCGAACCGTCCAACCAGGTGATCCCGGGAAGAACGGCGGTATGTGTGATCGCATAGCGTCGTAAAGACCAGACGGAGACCGGTGGGCCCAGCCGCCCATCTGAGAGGAGCCCGATGGGGCAATGCGCTCAGAGCTTTCCGGATGCGTTCCTTTGGAGATCCCGGAGTCCTCTTTGTAGCGCCGAGGCCGGCCACCATAGTGCGATCAAAATTCCACATCGTTTGCTGTCGTCGCTCCTACGGCGTCGGGTACCTTTTGAAGGTTTCCCCCTCGAGAACAAAAAAAAGGTACGACTTTGTTAAAAAGGTATATGGATGACCTGATTATAAAGATAAAAGAGAAACCCGCTGAGTTTCTTATTGTATCTTCTCATTTGGAGTTTATGTTCCGATCCAGTGATTGTGTAAGAAACATATTGATACCGAAAATTTGCTACTGCTTTCGCAGGTCTTTACTAAATAAAGACGTTTCATTTATTTCAAATACTTTTGGATAGGCACTTTTGTGTCTTTGGACTTGAATGTTGTGTGTGTTTTAAAACGAATACTAACGTTAACTTAAGATAATTGTATATTATGGTATTCCTTTATTATAACATTATCTTATTGTATTCGCTTGGATTTATTACATGTAATTAAAACTTAAGAAAATTTATGAGCCTGCATGGTAAAATTAATGTACAATAATAGACATCTATATTAAACAACAAGTAATTTGGAAAATTCAAAAGTGCACGACTCAATTATTGTGAATCTTAGTTTTTCGTTAATAACTATTAAACGACACTAAATGAGATTATCATTTTCAATATCAATCATCGCATAGTAGATCTCAGGCTAATAGAAAAACTGATTTACTTCAATAGTTTTTCTGTGTTTTATTATCTTAAATCAATTTTTGCTAGTGACAGAATTAATCCAAATTAAATTATCTACAAAAGGTGCACAAATAAAGGAGATTACGTGGATTACCAATCGTGTAAATAATGACATAATTGTGGAATCGAGGCTAAACGGATTTTTCGGTAATAAATCACTCTCTAATGCTTCGCATTATGAGTTGTGCAATATCATTAAGGCTGGCCGGCGTTGCTACTTCCGAGGACGGAGATGGTCGCCTCATATAAAAGTATGCCGGCAACCACACCCTTCCATCGAAACGCATGAGACGCTTTACGCTAGAAACAGGTGTGGCGGTGGTACCTCCCCGGTTGTAAAAAGCTTATTGAAAATTCTCCTTTACTTCTATACATAACACGGTCGTGTTTGACAATGTTATTACAAGGCAGAAATGGATGAGTCAGTTTTTTTCGGCTGCAGCTTTCCGATTCAATCCTAGATTTTCTACCACCTTAAATAACTACCATTTTTAGTCAAAATTGTGGTCATTTATGAAAAATGACAAGTACTACGCTAATTTTCCGACTTTGTTCCGGGTCAACAAAGCTTTCATTGCACACTGGCTGTATGTATGCAAAACGTAGCGGCGTAGCGACGTAGCGGCTACGCAATTTTGCGTAGTGGAACTTTCAGGGTTCCGTAGCGAATTATGTTGGTACTTTGTTTTTTTTACTTTTAATATACTTGTAAAATAATTGATTCAATGTTTAGATAGGCGATAAATATACGCAGTGTGTTCAGTTGATCAATGACATATTCAAGCTCGTGATAACTTATGCTCACAGAGAAAGTGAACAATTAGTAAATATAAAACTAAATTACAGATACAACGCAATAAAAATCTTTCAGTTCACGGCATTGAGCGTGCTAACTGTTCATAAAGATATTAAAGGGCATAATTACATTAAAATACCATTTTAATTACTATCATACATTTTTAGTACTTTGTGACAAGAAACGAATCTTAACACCATTCTATAATTATGAGGCTCTTGTTTTATAACTCTATCTGCAGTTAATTAAACGAAACTTCTGGTATACGTACACACCCTTCCACTGAAACGCCAGAGTTTAAAGAAATACGAGTAGATACGGCGGTGGGGGCTGTAATGAGAGTTGAATATAATTTGGAAGTAATTTATGAAAAAAATCCTATGAAATGTTACAGAACCCGCTACTCTAAAAATCTGTGCCGCTTTTCCGCTGCAAGTCATGTAGGCTTATATCGTGTACGCATCTACAAACACACACTTTGCCCGACGGTTACGGATTAAAAACACAGAGAGTTTTTTGCCTAACGAATGCTGCATGGTTAATATTTTTTGTGAAATTACATTGAAAGACTAATGAAATAGACTGCACTTGTTTTTTCACTGCGTTATATTGAGGTGCAGAACGAGTCTTATTGGCGTAAAGTGGACGATGATTGGCTTAGATAGGCGCGGATGAAACCAATAATAGCCGTAGACGTAGCATATATCACATATACATTAGAAATCTATTTTGTTACTTTATCGATGTGTAATCAAGAGAATTTTTATATAAAAAAGTTTACATAGATATATGGTGTACAAGAGTACTATAATTACTAATTTATACTATACCGAACCGCTATGTATTCTGCTATTTTCTCGATAGAAAAATACAGGTTCTGCCTCTTTTATCAAATTTCAATTTCGAAAAATAAAAACGCTTTAATTCTTCGAGCCACTTGAAATACGAGTATATAACTTAATTTGCAACTGAAACTATATAAATATTTTCAATATACACGGTTATTTTTATTGAAAATCTCTCGACTTTACCTAAGCTTCGATCGTAAATATTTCAAAAGCGCTAAAATCCTGCAGACAGGTAGCTGTCCAGAGTAAATACACAAAAAACAAAGGGCCATTAGTATCGGAAGTGTGAGCCTCATCAAGATAAATAGAAATGTCACGATGATGGATTACAGCTCGAGGCGGACAAGTACCACCATAATTTTGCCGTGTAACCACCCATACACCTTTGCTGTTTAAAAATACGGTCGAGTTTTCACTGTGTTTTCGTTTGAAACGTGCAACAATACATGCTTGCAAGGCTGTCGTTATCTGCTGCAAGTAAATAGCTCTATGTAAAGGTCCGTGTTTTTTAGGAAAATAAAGGGTGGTTATTACGTGGGGTAATTGTACGGCAGTATTATATCTGCCTTCTAATAAGGGGAGGATGGGTACGTGGCATTTTTTACAAGAACGCGATAAGCTACGGCATTGAAGGGTAAATTTATGCATGGTTTACATTTGCTGATGAATGATATTATTTATCTTAATGATTTACTTTCGAGTATTATTTAAAGAATATATGTATAATATTGTAAATGAAATTAAAGACGTAAGTGGATCTCATGAGGCTTGTGGGCCTGACTGTAAGATTCATTTAGTAGACGTGGCTGACACAATCCAATTAATTATTATATTAATGTATATTATAGAAAACTTTTCACGATGTACATATATGTGTTCGTTATCATTTCAAGCAAAACTAATTGTCGGATTTCGCTGAAATTTGGCAAACATATAGTTAGTTATCTAAAGTAACATATGAGATACTCAATACTTCGATACTAGTGGCTTATGCGGATGAGGCCGCGGAAATACTCTAGTCAAAAAATTAATATTGTAAAAATTAATATTGTCCATAACTCAATTTTCCAACAATAATAATATTTTCTCTAATACATATTTTTTATAAGGCCCTTTTTCGTCGAATTTTTAATATTTACGCAAGAGACCTACTGGCTTTTCAGACTAAACTCGGTTCAGTAAATTAATGTTATATAAAAAGCATTTCATAAAATCGATTTTAATAATTTGCGATTGAAATAGTAATTTAATAAAGCAATTAGAAACATAATTATAAATAAACAAGCAGCGCGAACATTTCAACACAGTTCGTAATTTCCAGGGAAACTGTTTCCAGCATTTTAATTACAAAGAAGTTAGCGGATACCCGGTTAGATAATTGAGTTTTCAATTGCAAGTCCCTATTAAAACGGTTATCTAGCGGGAACTACAAAATAGGCGGGATAAAAAAAGTAATGACTGCGCAAAAACAAAATGGAAGGCTCGCTTAGGTATAACCGGGCGAGATTCAAAATACGCATGTGCGTCCGCCCTATGGGGAGATAGGGGCAAACGGCACTTGGGGCGGCGGGGGGATTATTTTCGTAGGCACGCTATTTCGTCCATCTTTCTTGAGCCTTTCCCTTTGATATGCGAATTATTTCATGCGGTTTATACCTTCGTACGTATACGGCTTTTGTGTTTGTAGAATTAATTAGGGGGCGTTTTAATTTTCACCCCGCAAACGTTGGTTCGCATTAGGCGTTCGTTATAAAAACATAGCGTTTCCTTTTTGTTTAGGGTCAGCTTTGAAAACAAACGAATTCTTAATGAGTTGCGTTGTGCGGGATAAAGAATAGTAAGTACGTAGAAATGTTTCCCTCCTTCAGCGGACTGATTTGAATATCTCATTTTCGTGGCACCACAATCCAAATGAGATATTCAAATTAAGCGACCACTGGTTCATCATTATTAAAGAAAATTATGTATATTTACCTTAAATAATGTACATAAAAGCCATTTTCACTATATAGTAGGTTGTATTTTTACGCGGTTTTAAATAAAATATAGTACGTAAGTTTTCTGTTGTCATATGGATGTATGTATGCTATAAATATATACAATCTTAATGTCCAGAGTGCAAAAACTCATCCAAAATCATAGTAAAAGACATCTCTGTTCAAAACAAATCGTTTGGATTTTTGCTAGATAAGAAATTAAAGTCGGGACATAACTATAATCTCACGAATATTACTTAGTGACGAAGAGTATATGTAAGTTGTCAATTAAATTATAAATTAACATTCATTAGGTATTGCAGTTTTAGAGGAATATTTAAATTAATCCTAAATAAATTAACATAATGTGTATTCTTCATAATTAGTTCAAAGGCTAACACTATAAAGACAAAAATAATTAACTACATAGCATGTATTTTGCTTACATCTAACATAAAAATAAATCTACAAAACAAAAACCAAAAAATATGACCATAATACAGCCTGGATGTGCTAAAGCCCAATTATTCACATTGACGTTGGTCATAGATAATCATCTGTCATACGACACTGGGCGGGCGTCCACTCTTCCCCGGCCTCCCAACCTGCGTTCCCGGTCCCTTTTTTAATACAAACCCCATTCGATTCATGGATACCGATAGGTCAATGTGAACTGGATGTGGATGAAGTAAGGACAACGACGTGTTTTGAGTTGGGTTCTGTTTGTTACATAAGATTCTTTGAGTGGCGTTTTTTGGGAGATAAAATATTTCGCGCTGTAGGCATGTGTCACACTTTTTGCCTTTATTATTCATGTTCGGCCTTAAGTGATTACCACGTCTATGATATAAATACAGATAAAACGGGACTGAGTGGTAGAGTACTTATTTTTTACCCAAGTAAAGGAGTAGCTATTATGTAAAAAATATGAAATGTACGAAGAAGCAAGCAAGTATGTAGCATACCTGACAGGTGGTCCATGTTTTCCATAAGCGGCTGTTACTCTAACATGCCCGAAATATCTTTGAATCTCTGTGAGTACCAAGGAAAGAAATGATAAACTGGCATAATTAAAGTTAGGTCACTGTCATTTATTAACTTCAACTATGGATCCGTTTTTTATACTTTTGAAGTGAAACTTCTTTATCGGGGTTGGAAAAAAAATTAGTGTAACATTTTTTCGTTACGCGCCATCTTTTTCTGTTACGCGCCTTCTTTTTTTTCCGTTACGCGCCATCTTTTTCTTATCCCTACCACGCGTGATATTAGATAGATTATTATACATTAGATTATTAGATAAAGTTTAATAAAAGCCTTTTATTAAACTTTATCTAATTTAACTTTATTTAACCAATTTCTGTAAAGTTGCATATAGTAAATTATTTTTTGAAAAATAACGTCATAAAGAAGTTTCACTTGTTACGAGTGTACGCTAGTACACGCACACATTTTTTTTATCCGACTGATGTAGCAAACTACTATGCAGTCCACCTGATGGTAAGTGGTCACTACCGCCCATGGACATCTGTAATCAACTTCATACAGATTCTGGGTTCCATCTGTAGTCAATCACAGATGCGTTGCTACTCCCGAGGACTATGAAGGTCGCCTCACATGAAAGAGTGCCGGCAACCACACCCTTCTATCAAAACGCAAGAAGTGCTTCACGCTAGAAATAGGTGTGGCAGTGGTACTTCCCCAGTCGAACTACACTCTACAACCTTGAAAGTACATAATGATAACAGCCGCCCATGAACATCAGTAGCAACTTTACGTAAAACAAAGGCTCAATCTGAAGTAAATCACAGATCTGTTGCTACCTGGGGAATAAAACACTCGCCTTATTCCAGAAAGGAAACAACCAAGCGCAGATTTTCAATCGTCAAATAAAAATATAGCAAGCGATATATGTCCAAAAAGACTAGTGCAAAGCAATAGAACTTATCAATAAGAAAAAGGGTGAAACCTATAAAATTCCATTAGGGTATGCCACGGGAACTTTCTATTTAATTAGTGGTGAAAGCCTTGAGCTAACGCCGCGCCTCGAACAAATACCGCTAATGGACTGGTCACTTATGGATTGAACTCTTCATACTCGAGTCAATAGTAACTGATAGTGCCGTGAGTCAATTGGGTTAAGTAGATAAACCGGAAGATGTAATTTAGTAAGCTATAACTTATTCGAATCCGAAGACACAAAATTGCCGATTAAAAGTATTTGAAATACACGCTTTTTTTTCTACACTCATAGCCACCACAGTAGGATTTTCTCCTGTGTCGTGGGTACCACACAAGACGAATACACAAACACCCAGACCCAGAACAGGAATCTAAACTCATCATTCAGATACCTGTCTGGCCGGGAATCGAACCCGGGACCCATTGCGCGTCAGACCGGTATGGTAACCACTGCGCCACGCAGGTCGTCAAATAAATAAATGAAATGTCCTTATTGTGTAAGAACATGCGGAGGCAGTAGCGAATTGTCGGTATCAATATGTTTCTTATACAATTCGGAACACAATCTCCAAAAATATTTCTCACACATGGCGTACTATCCCCTTAAAATCATAATAGGGAAGGCAGCTTCACTTAACTTGAAGTAAGTTAAGTAATTACTCAGTAATCGACTCATTATCGTTCCACTGCTGGGTACTTTCAGAGAAAACAGTGAAAGTAAGAGTTTGAGACCCAATTCCAACGCGCAGATTAAATGCAGATTCGTAAACATCACACACCTTTAAGACCTTTTTAGAGAACTCTCAGGTGTATAAGTTTCCTCACGATATTTTTCTTTGCTGTAAAGCATTAATAATACTTTTAACTATGCATTTTTTATACAAATTAGTTATAATTGACTAAGATTCGAACCTTGGACCCTCATTTGAGAGGCCGAAGCACAACCATTAAAATATCACAGCTCCGTCGATAGTTCCACATATTTACCTGTAACGATCTGAACGATCGATAATTTCTATGTAGGTGTTTACGTAACATACCTACTAACGCATATGTACTAACATATAGGTACCTGAGTAGGTATGCCGCATCACAATATTTTCGCTAAAATAACTACATACAAACCAGCAATTATCCAATAGTGGAGTGGGACTTCAAACCAGCCACCCCGAACGCACACGAATAAATAAAACGTACATTTTCTACGCACAAATCGAATGGCTGTTTGAAATAAATTCGGGACTAAAACAAGGCACCTAGCAGCGCAAATAAGCCGAAAGCTGCGTCAATCAATACTGTGTAACGTTTATTAAAATGGGTATATATTTACAGATAATATCCGGTCAAATGAGACAGGATGTAGCTCATCAAATATGCCACTGGATCAAATTCAGCTGGCCATATTGTTTACTTTGGTGGTTGACTTTAAGGTCGACATTCGGTTGATAAGTTAGGGCTCCAAACTTATCAATATTCCTTTGATACGTAGGCTATTGGACAATGACTTCCGTATATCCTGATAATTTAATTTCTGTTTGTCTCTACTCGTTCGAATCATATGATCAAAAATCAACTTATCTTTTACCAGGTGGTAGAGCCAATTCAGTTCGACCAGGAAGGTACCTCCGCCACACCACATGAAGTTCTTCCGTTTCGGTGAAAGGTTGTGGATGTCGGCTCACTTTCACACAACACGATTCTCTTAGTCCTTGGGAATAGCAATGCAACTTTGATAGATTTCCGATAAAACCCTTGTTCTATATGAAGTTGGTTAGAGAAGTCCATGAGCGGCAGTGACCACTTACGATCAGCTGGGCTGCATGGTCGTTTGCTATTTCAGATAAAAAAAATTACTTAGATAAAAAATAAATCGGTCCGGATGTTACACGATAAGGCGTAACTTTATGTCCAACTTACTTAGTTACAATTGAATTACTTATTTTTCTATTCGACGCTACATACATAATAAATTAAATCTTAATTTAAGTATACAGAACACAATAAAATACAAGAAGTGTAATTTGAAATGTCAAATTAAAATTCTTTAATTAGATATAACATTTAAAATCCTCTTCAACATTTCAACTCGAAAGTTCGTGTCATTTCCAGCTTATTATGAGCGACGTGAGTTCATAAATTTTAAACGACTTACATCAAACAGACATATGTGCTGCGGTGATGTTAAAACGAAAACGATTTTAGATGAATCAACATATGTATCTGAGTTCATGAAAATGTACCTATATTTAAATCTTTAGCATACGAATTTATTCAGTAGTAACAGTATCTCTAGGCTCATTACCGCGTCTCGGAGGATTCCGGTTGAAGTCGTTTCGAGATCCCGGAGTCCTCCTTTTTAGCGCCAAAGACGGCCACCGGGGCGGTTTTAGTGCGGTAAAAATCCCACATAACCTTGCATCGCTCCCACGGCGTCGGGTACCTTTTGAAGGTTTCCCCCTCGAAAACAAAAAAAGGCTCTTAACCGCGTAAAAGAAGCAAACGAGAATTCACTACTACTAAAATCCCCGGTAACCGTCCTCGGACAAACCTCGCTGCGAAAAGGACTCCGGGATCTGAAGTCACACCTCTCGTATATTTAATAGAACAGAGTTAATTCTAAAATTAATTACCTGTTAAAATACTGGAGCACTATGATCAAATCGAAAAAAGTAGGTTCACTTTACTTAGGTACTATTTAATTCAGAATCAACTGCTAATATACGTACAAATAGGTATAAGTTGCCGCAGGTTACATACGAAGACCTATGTCTATCACTTTACACTACTGATATTGTATTTTTCTTTGAACATTTTAAAACTGATATTTAAAGATTGTCTGTATCTAGACTTCTAATAAACATGTTTAGGAAAGCCTACATACAAATGAAAAAAAAACTTATACATGTCAAAACTACCTTCAACATTGAAACGTCAAGGATTACCTCAAATTTGAGGAAAGTTCGTTTAAGATTTTAAAAAATACAAAAAGAGCCAAGCATGCCTATTCCCTGCTTCGCCTAATTGGCTCGCTTCTCGAGCCTGCCCTCACTACGAATGGTCACCTCCCTTCAGTGAGGACAGATTAGAAGAATTCTTATTTTTATAAAAATGAAATAGCTAACGAATATTCAGTGGCCCAACGGTAAATAATGTTGTAGCCAAACGGTCACTAACGTTGAAGATGACGAAACCCACATTGTTATGATAAGTAAGTAATCAGTGTTATTCATTATTTAATAGAAATAATTATGTCGAATTGATAACAAAAAAGTCCAAAAAGAGATATAACAACAAATATTATGAAATGTATTAAAATATAAATTTTATGCCTATAATAAGAAACTGCAGGCAGCGAATAACTTTATTTTACTAGTATTTTTTGTGATTTATTTTAGTCCCCGTCTGCAGTATGAAAATAAATTAGAAAGAAAAAAAACATCTCCCACCTCACGCGGTCCCGTTTCTCGCGTATTTTTATAATTATTTCAAGTAAGCGAATCGCATTCGCACCCAAACACAGAAATATTGTTAAAGTTCATAAGTGTAGTTGAATACATTTAGAACCAGTAAGTCGTGGTATTAGAGAAACCTTTTAATTGCCGCACGTGTATCTAAGTTATTTAACTTATTTGTAAAGAAATCGTGGGTTTCGCATTTTTACAAATCTATCTTAGGATTTACTGGCCCCTTATCTCTTACTCAGAGCCTTCAGGCCATAAAGCAGGCAAACCCAGGATAATCCACAGGATTATTTGCTCAGCATCGTATGATAAACCGTGTCAAAAGCTACAACGAACCATAAAACTGGGTACACCGTACGAATGTTCTATCGCTAGCAAATCCCCTAATGTCCACCTGTCTATAACACTCTATACTCGGGGCAAATTCGATATGGAATGTTTAATAACAAAGCGTTGCCTAGCAACCACTGACAGACAGGGGAATGCAACTTTTTGTTGTTTTATCAGCCGTCTTTTACCTATTATTAACATTAACCTGTAACTTATATTAGGTTGAAAATCCCTGCATGGAATTAGGGTTGTAACATCATTAATTATACAATGACGATAATGGTAAATAAATTTTGTTTGTTTGGTTTTTAGTTATTATCTTGCAGTTGGTAGTTATTAATTAATTAACTCTCCTTAACTAAATTACTTCGCGAAAATTTTATACATACTTTGGTTGAATATAAAGTGCATTTGTGTAAAAATTCGTGTAAGTTGGTGATAACCCTACATAGGAATTTTTATGGTTTGTTTACATTTATTCTAGATCGAATCTGCCCCGAGTATAGGTAGGTTGCGCTGTGTACTCGCTGTCTGGCTTTTTGCTATGTAACGAATAATTTGATACTTTGTTCTGTTTTATAATAAAATAAAGATATAATCTTCACTACATGGTATAAAACAAAGTTGCTTCCCGCTGTCTGTCCATGTATGCTTAGATCTTTAAAACTATGCTACGGATTTTAATGCAGTTTTCTTTTATTAAATAGAGTGATTTGAGAGAAAAGATTTTATGTGTAATATATACAATATATACATAATATAGTGGAGAAAAACCGATAATTTTAGATTTTAGTCAGCTAGTTATATATAAAGGCAAAAGGATACATACTCATATCTGCTTAGGTATTAAATTAACGTAAATACTAAACTGCTTATTTTGGACAATGCAATCCATTAACAATAAAGTTTTTCCTAGGGGGTTATAATTAGTTAAATGTTTGTGCTGCTTTGTATTGTAATATACTGATGGCGATGGACAGTCCACGTCGATCGTAGGGCAGATAGCCGATGGAATAGAAGAGGCCTCGAAGAGATACCATGTTAGGACAAAAGAAGTCTTTAGGTTATCAGTCCACAAGGACGGGCCGCGACAGAAAGGCAGCAGGTTACCACTTGATTTAAATAGCTTGGGACCGGTCGGAGTAGAGCAAGTTAAGGAAAACAGCTATGTATAGCAGTCAACTATTAAGTGCTAATAGATAGATAGCGCTTAATAGTTGACGCTGGCTACAGTTAGTACAATGAGTATACAGTATCAAACGAGCATGTCGTCCACCATGTGTAAATGGTCATTGCTTCGATATCTCTAATCAACAGTAAATAAAACAGGAATTCTATCAAAATTTAATCAAAGGTGCGCTGTTACTCTTGAGAATTAAGATGGTCGCTTTGTAATTTGAAATGAGCAAATAAACAGTAAGTACTTACTGGATTTGATTGAACATTTTTGTTGATTTTAGTATTGTATTACTTTTAAGAATCACTTCATTAACTTTTAGGGTTACCATGTCGTTGGCAACTCATTGCTGTTCCTCTGCTGGGCACGGCTTTTCTCGCAAAAAACAAGAGACTTTAAGTGCAAATTGGTATCTACCTTCATGATAATAATCATGTAGGTACATTATAAATGTCGGCAAGACATCGTATATTTACGAAAAACACGTTGCGGAAAATGAATATTTTTGTTAGTTTAAAGACCGAAAATTGTTTGTTTATTAAATTTGCAATATTTAGTGATTTCTAGAGACATTAATTTAGTCTACCCTCCATAAATGTGTTATTGTCACCTCACCCAACTTTGTTATAAAAGGACCAGCGCCTGCCTGTATAGAGATTATTTTTCAACCGTCGAAGCGATCGGACTTCCTCAACTGTGAATAAATCGAAGAAGAAGAAGCGTTTCACTTGAAATCTTCAAGAATGGATAGTAATGAAGACCCTGACCTTCCTGACGTCACGCCTACTTCGTCATACATATTCGAACAGAACTTCAGTTCAATTGAGTTCAAAGTTTTATAAAGATATATATCCATACTGATATCATAAATGTGAAAGTGTGTTTGTTTGTTCCTCTTTCACGTCGCCACATAGCTATTATATGACATGGTTTATATGCTGGGAGATAGGAGGCAGAGAGTGACGTAGGCTACTTTTTCAGGCGCTCTTTCATTCACATGAGAATGTCGACGTTTAGTTAGTTGACACATTGATATAGTAGTTCCAGACGTTGTTAATAGATGTCGTTAGTAAAATTCATTTGCAAGTTCTGAATCACGCTATCAAATGTTAATATTAATTCCGTTTGACCGTGCGGGCGAAGCCACGGGTAAGAACTAGTACTTGAAATATTTTGTACACTAGTAGGTATTAATTTTGAAGTAACGTAGAGTTTTTATTGATATCATGTGGTTGTTTGTTCATAAGTAAAAACATCATTGAAAATAGTGTCACACTGAATTATTTATTACTGTAAGTTAAGCTTAATGATTTTAGGTTATTTTCTTAGACTTTAAAGCATTTTAATAAAAACTATATGAACAAATTTACATAGTCTCTGTACGAGCACGCTCGACATTATTAATTTGCTGACGGCCGCGTATCGATTTGCATACATACTTTATGGATTTACTTTAGTACAATAAACATTCTTTACGGTGACGGACACTTTTATTTAACATTCCGCTCCCGCCAAAACTAACAACTAACTAACTTACAAATACAAACTTTACATACTTTACATTCTTCGAGCCGGATCTCATCATCAGTGATTGTGTGTTAAATCGTGATAAGTGATAAATTTGTAGTAGCGAATCGGTTGGCTGGCCTCCCAGAAGCGGGTCTCCCCAGTTGATTGAGAAGGCGCTTACGCTGCAAAGGCATCCTTGTCACGTGCTAACAGCACCAGGAGAACGGACCACAAGTAACATCTTCTCACATTAAGCAACATGAAGAACCTACTTGTGAAACAACAAATTATTGCCGAAGGAATTGAAAAGATCTTGGTTAACTTTAAGAAAGACTCCTCCAGCCGAAAAACAAGGGAGTATGGACTTAAACGCCTGGAAGCTCTGGAAGCGCTATGGGATGAGTTTGAAGTTAATCATAAGCAACTTCTGACTTTCGAAGATACATCTGATCAGTACTTCACCACCAAAGCTTACGAAAGAGTTGCCTCCAAATGCGAAACTACTAAGGAAGCTCTCCGAAAAATCATTCATGCTGAGGAAGTTCCCGAGCTAACTGAAGCTGGTGGATATTCGAAAACTGATGAACTAATGAGTCTTCAAGGTACTAACTTTCGTGCCTTTTCCCGTATGGTACGTAACATTGATCTCAACACTATTACTGAGAAATGGGAACTTGAAGACAAGCTACAAGCCTTACAGTCCCGCTGGCGTGTCATCGATGACACTCACTGGCAGATTGACAACCTTCTCATTGGTACTAACTTGGAGTACGAAGAGCAATTCTCAAGACGTGAAGCAGAATACGAGGCTACCAAGCGAGAAATACACCGCAAGTTGAACGCAACTTCTCACCAACAGCGTAGCCTGCCTCCCATTGAAATCCCAACATTCACTGGTAACTATGCACAGTGGCCAACATTCATGGATTTATACTGTGAGGCAATTCACAACAATGCGATGCTTACACCGACGCAAAAGATGCAACATCTCAAGGGAAAACTAAGAGGAGAAGCTGAACGTATTGTACAACATCTCACCGTGACGGGTGAAAACTATGATGCCTGTTGGGAAATTCTCACTCATCGGTACAACAATAAGCAACTCCTTTTCACTCGACAAATTCAAATGTTTATGAACCAACCAATAATACAACATCAATCCTCATACGACCTAAAGCGCCTGTATGATACTAGTCTAGAAACCATACATGCGATCCATAATCTGGGAATCGAAACAACAAGCTGGGATCCCATCCTAGTACATATTTTGGCTGGTAAACTGGACTCCGACACCTATGCCTCCTACATGGAAACTAGAAAACAGCCCAGAGAACTTCCATCGTTTGATGAATTCATGGAGTTCCTACAACGGAAGTTTATCGCCTTAGAACCAATAAACAAGAAAAAACTTCAAAATATTTCCACTCCAAGGACGGTTCCATCAAATAAAGAAAACCCTGCAGTGTACTCAAGAGCATTCCAACCTTCATCAAGTAAACCTAAGAATTATCTTGGTAAAACATACCACGTGAATACCGAAAGAAATTGCCCGCTATGTAAAAACGACCATTTCTTACTTTATTGTCAATCATTCAAGCATATGACTTCGGAGTCTAAATTAAAAACAATATCGGAATTAAACATATGCAAGAATTGCATGTATTCACACAATGGCAAGCCGTGCACATCAATTAAGCGATGCCGCGTATGCAGTAAACAACATCATACTTCATTGCATGACGTATTACGAGACATGGATGCGTCGAAGTTACCGACGAATACGACACCGCTCGTGCCAACTCCGTCCGTGCAATCGCAGCATAAGGCGAATCATGTTACCGGCGATTTCAAGGAAGTACTACTTGCAACCGCTCAAATTAAAATTAAATCAGCTGATGGAACGTACCTAAAACTAAGATGTTTACTAGATCAAGGTTCGCAAATAAATCTGATCACTGAATCCGCTGCCCAACGTCTCGGATTACAGCGCCGAAAACAAAGTGCAACTATATCTGGGATTGGGTTTTCGGCGAGTCGAAGCCACGGGACCGTACAGCTTGTTTGCGAGTCTTTATTCGGCGAATACACCTTCACAACTGAGGCTCTAATCATGACCAAGATGCTCAATAACCTTCCAAACTATACCTTCGAAAAACAGCAGTGGCCACACTTACAAAACATCAACTTGGCTGATGAGGCCTACAACATATCTCGGCCAGTCGACATTCTTCTGGATGCTGGAGTGTACGCCGACATCGTCATGGCTGGAGTACTTAGAGGCCCTCCTGAGGCACCTATCGCACAACAAACTAAGCTTGGCTGGGTGTTAATGGGGAACGTCAACACTTTTAACTGCCACGTCATTCTCAATAACATCGATGAAATCTCCAGGTTCTGGGAAATGGAGGAAATTATGGAACCGCACCCTGAAACTCCCGAAAGCAACTACTGCGAAACTTTATATACTACCACAACACGTCGACAGGAAGACGGACGATATAAGGTTAAAATCCCTATGAAGCCAAACTTTGAACGGCATTTGGGGGCTTCCAAGCCACAGGCTATCGCTCAATTTCGGCAATTGGAGAAAAAACTAGCACGGGACCAACAGTTAGCTAAGGATTATAAAGCATTCATTCACGAATACATTGAACTCAACCACATGAAGGAATGCCTAGTGCCCCGCGAACCCAGCTGTATACTACCTCATCATGGAGTCATCAAGCCTGACTCCACCACCACAAAGCTCCGAGTCGTTTTTAACTTTTCCGCTAATACATCATCAGGTCGCAGTCTGAATGACCTGATGGTATGTGGTCCAAACATCCAACAAGATCTTCAATCAATCATCATTCGCTGGAGATCATTTCAATTCGTCTACACCGCTGACATTGAAAAGTTTTACAGACGAATACTGGTCCACGAGGAAGATCAAAATTTACAAAAGATAGTGTGGAGAGAGTCTACTTCAGACCCTATCAAGGAGTACCAGCTAAGCACGGTCTCATACGGTAGTAAGTCTGCATCATTCCTTGCCATGCGCACTATCAAACAACTTATCAAGGATGACAAGGACAAGTATCCTACAGCAGCGCCTATCCTGGAACATCAACTATATGTGGACGATCTGCTAGGCGGAAGCAACACCATACACAAAGCGAAAACGGCACAGAGTGAACTGATTGACATGATGAAGGGCGGAGGGTTCAACCTTCGCAAATGGAATAGTAATAGTTCTTCGCTGCTAGAAAATTTGCTTGAGAACCTAATTGATAAAAACATACTCAAATTTAAACATGCCGATACAAACAAGACACTCGGCCTCAATTGGAATTCGCGCACGGATCATTTTACATTTCAACATAATACGCCTAACAACAAACCGGGTGTTATAACTAAACGAAAATTACTTTCCGACATTTCTAAACTATATGATCCATTAGGATGGCTATCACCTATTACCATGAAGGCCAAACTTATATTTCAACAGACATGGGTGGCAAATGTAACCTGGGATGCACCACTTCCAGACTGCATTCAACATGAATGGGAGCAATTTCGCCATGACCTGCCTCAAATCAACAAGATTGAAATCCCTCGATGGATGGGAAATACATCGCAGCTAATCGAGTTGCATGGATTTAGTGACGCATCGGAGAAGGCTTACGCGTGCGCTATCTACTGCAAGTCCATCGACAGGCTAGGTCAGAGCCACGTCAAGTTAGTCGCCGGAAAAACTAAGCTTGCACCATTGAGAGCACCAATTTCCTTGCCAAAATTAGAATTATGTGGAGCTCAATTGTTATCACAGCTAATGAAAAAGACCATAGACTCAATAAACGTACAGAAAGTAACAGTACATGGATGGACCGACTCTATGGTAGTACTGGGATGGCTACACGGAGATCCTGCACGTTGGAAAACCTTTGTATCCAACAGAGTGATGAAGATAGTAGAAACCATGCCTGCTGACTGTTGGAGTCACGTGAAATCGGAAGATAACCCAGTGGACTGTGCTAGTAGAGGACTTTACCCATCACAGCTTTTATCACATCCATTGTGGTGGGAAGGCCCCACTTGGCTAACGGAAAACAAGGTACCAAGCCAAAGGGAATATCATACTGATGCCGAACAAAAACAGATGAAACAAATTTGTGTCACTCAGAAATCCATTCCTTTGATCGAGGAACTTCTAATCATTAGCAGCTCTATGGCACGCTTAATAAGAGTGCTAAGTTGGGTATTACGATTTATAAACAATACGCGTGACGTCAAAAACGCCAAACGAATATCGCACTTAACAACAAGTGACTTGGATAATGCACATATTGCAATTATCAAGGCAACACAATTAAATTACTTCGCCGACGATATTGCACAACTTAAAAAATATAATCGAGTGCGATCCACGAGCAACATTTTAAACTTAAACCCATTTTTGGACAAACACGATATTATTCGTGTTGGAGGGCGGTTAGAGCATTCGGATTTGAGGCAAGAACAAAAACATCCTATTATCTTACCATACAACAGCAAGTTAACGGACTTATTGATCGACCAGGCGCACAAGCAGACCTTGCACGGTGGAGCTCGATTAACCCTATCACATCTACGAAATAGATATTGGGTAATCAGCGGCTTGAGAGCAGTTAAGAAGCAACTTATTAGGTGCATTCGGTGTCATCGTTTCAAGACTGCCCATAACAATCAACTAATGGCGGATTTACCACTACCGCGTGTTACACCATCGCGACAATTTACACATACCGGTGTTGATTTCACGGGACATGTGGAAGTCAAGGCTAACAAGGGCAGAGGAATAAAAACTACGAAGGCCTATATCGCTGTATTCATATGTCTATGTACCAAGGCTATCCACCTTGAGCTGGTCTCCGATCTCAGCACTGCTGCTTTCCTAAATGCCTTAAAGCGACTATGCGCCCGCAGAGGAAGACCTGGACATATCTACAGTGACAACGGCACAAACTTTGTGGGTGCTGCCAGAACCTTAGATAAACAACACAAGGAAGCTCTGCAATACTACATCAACGATGACGTCATAACAAGCCTCTCCGAAGAAGGAATTGAGTGGCACTTCAACGCACCTTCATGGCCCACGGCTGGTGGACTCTGGGAGAGAGCAGTCAGAAGTCTCAAACATCATCTGAAACGTGTACTCGGGGACCAAAAATTAACCTTCGAGGAGTTCTACACTCTCCTGACACAAATTGAAGCGTGTCTTAACTCTCGACCCCTGGTAGCCCTAACAGAAAACATTGACAACATCGACTGCTTGACCCCAGCACACTTCTTGATTGGCGAGTCTATTCTGGAGCCGCCATCACCCATTGAGGAAGATCATGATATGACCTTCACCAAGAGATGGCAACTTGTAAACAAAATGTTCAAAGACTTTTGGAAAAAATGGTCCATCGACTACCTGCAAACACTACAGACGCGAAGTAAATGGCATTTTCCAACATCCAATTTAGAAGTTGGGGACATCGTCATTGTAAAGGAGGACAACGTACCCCCTGCCAAATGGATTCTTGGTCGGGTATTGGAAACTCATCCCGGTACGGATGGGCGGGTGCGCGTCGTGACACTGAAGACGAAGGCAAGCACAATGAAACGACCTATTACCAAACTGTCTCGTCTCCCAATAGAGACATCAAACCCTACCAGAACGGTCCCTCGTGATGAACCCACGAAGCCTTCAATGCAAGGAAAACGTCGGACAAACAATAGTAAAAGGCATTTCAGCTACCTTTTTTGCGCATTACTGATGACAATTAGCCTGTGTGTGGGGCCCAGCATAGCACAAAGGAATAATATCACCGAGCTTAACCCTGCACGACTTATATACTTTGATAAGGTGACTGACCTTCAAATCATTCAAGATGAATGGAAAATGATAGTGTACTACAACATGTCAACATACTGGAGAACTTTGAAAAATATTCAAAATTACGTCGAACATTTCAATACACTATGCAAGGGAGAATCATCGTATCTGACAATATCTTCTCAGTTTCAACACGAGCTGGACGAAATTCGACATTGTAACGACATCTTACGCCCTGAACATGGTCCAGCCCGACGAAAACGAGGACTCTTAGATGGAATCGGATACGTAGCCAATTCCTTATTTGGCGTGTTGGATCAGAGATTCGCTGACCAATATGAAAAAGATATTCAGATAATTCAATTCAATGAAAATCACCTGCTAAGCCTGTATAAGAAGAGAGAAACGAGAAGATAATGAACACGCAATTTCGCATCATCGATCAGGATCTGAATACTGACGACGTGATCGTAGCTGCTGCCCGTAAATTAGATAAGGCGTCATCGCCCTAAGTTCTTTTCTATGCATTATGGGATTTTCTATGCTTTTCTTTTTCTTCTTTTTTAAAATTTGGCAGCATGTACGAGCACACTCGACATTATTAATTTGCTGACGGCCGCGTATCGATTTGCATACATACTTTATGGATTTACTTTAGTACAATAAACATTCTTTACGGTGACGGACACTTTTATTTAACATTCCGCTCCCGCCAAAACTAACAACTAACTAACTTACAAATACAAACTTTACATACTTTACAGTCTCATTTATAATTTCCTTACAAAAGTAAAGATGTTTGACATAAATTATGTATAGGTAAACAATATATGTAATAAATAATTCAAATTCATAATTATAATTATTTAATTACTTTTAAATTATTTAACATAGTAATAAAAGTCAAAATTCTACTAGGCGCATTAATTTTAAATACATTGAAACAAAGAAAACGATATCGCGAGCCGCAGTTGTTGGCAGTAGTTTTAAAAAGCCGCAAAGTTTGGAAAGCCGTCTACAATGGAAGAAGGAAACCGCGCTGAAACTAATTTTAAACAAAAAAGGAAATAAAATGGCTATTTTAAAATGTTACTTTAAGGAAATTACGAAAGCAAAAAAATTTAACACTATATAAGTCCACCAATTCACGTTGGATTATTTGCTGAGAGAGAGCCCAGCAGTGAGAATAATAATGAGTTGATGACGATACATGTGAGAAATGGAAAATAAATCAAGCGCACATACGTTTTTTTTAAGTGGATAATCCTCGCGAATACCAAGCGCACATATCTAGGCGTATTGACTATAGATTGATTTATAAACGTCTATAACGTCTAATTAATTAATTGTTTGAAAATATATATTATATTTAATTTACATATTTTTCTAAATACGAATGAGAGCACACAAATATAAATCTAAAGTTATTAATTTTGAACATTTTTTTTTTTTATTTAAGGGACGATAAAATATATTTTTATTTACAGCATTATATGAATATCTTACCTAATAAATGGCGATGGGATCCATCTGATGATAAGTCGCCATTGCATGAAAATATAATATAATAAATTCCAGATAGTATTATAGTACTACCAGCGTAGTATATAGGGACGTTGCTACACGTAAGGACTAAGTTGGAACCCCTCGGATAAATATGTATCTCTTATCAGATCCTTCAAACACACAACAGTGTTCAAAACATGTTGGTAGACAGAATTAAATGCACTTAAGACTTGTAGTCGAAAACCAAGTGTTCTAACACGTTTAGGTTAAGAATTCACAAACTGATGTATAGATGATGTCAAAAATATCTTGATGTTAAACATTCTACATAGTCACTTACCTTTTTAGTTACGTTTCTGCACGAAAAGAGTTCCTGAAGGCTTTTCAGAGATTTTATTACGATTATTTGACTAAAACATAACGGGTTTAAAAGAACATTGGATGCATATTCCGTTAAATATTCTACCAAATACCCTTGATAAGACTAGATTGAAAGTAATTGTTTCATGGTTCTATTTGAATTCTGCCGCAGTATAAAGCTCTCACCTTATAGATATGTTTGTAACAGAATTCGCCGAACCACGAACGAAAACCATATTAGGTATATGCTAATTCAGAGAGAACACTATTTTGAATGGAGTTGTGTAAAATAAAATTGTTATAATATAAACTTATAATTGTTTGTCGTTAGAAAAAAGAAAGGTTTGTCATTATTGTATTTTTACAATGTTATTTAATTATATGAAAGTCTAGCTTTAATTATATGAAATAAATAGTGTTGGCTGTACAGTGCACGAGTTTTACTTTATTCCAACAAAAATAATTACAAGAAAAAATCCAAAAACAAAGAAAAAAAACGTGCATGCAATTTCCAGGCTAGACAATGTGTTTCCATTGTCTAACCAGGATGCATCCGCCACGCCGGGCGCCTTTTTTTTTTTTTTAATTTGACTGAAGTAGCAAACGAGCATGCAGTCCACCTGATGGTAAGTGGTCACTGCCGCCCATGGACATCTGTAATCAACTTCATACAGAACATGGGTTCCATCCGAAGTCAATCACAGATGCATCGCTACTCTCGGGGACTATGATGGTCGCCTCATGTGAAAGTGTGCCGGCAACCACACCCTTCTATCGAAACGCAAGAACTGCTTCACGCTAGAAATAGGTGTGGCGGTGGTACTTCCCCGGTCGAACTACACTGGTTCTACCACCTTTTGTGCCTTAGTTAAAACTATTATTGCCGTATTTTAGGAGTCCTTTTCAGACACACTAATACAATGTCGCAATCGTCTCCTCAGCGATATTAACAATTTACCGATAATCTTGCTGACTTCTCTCGATTTCGAACCAATTTGAGGCTCTTTACAGATACCCCTGAGAAATGTCAACGGCATTCTAGTTTAGTCCAAGTTTGCCGCGTATACGCATCTCAAACGAACAATAGGTGGTAGAACCAGTGTCGTTCGCCCAAGGAAGTACCACCCACCGCCACTCCTATTTCTAGCGTGAAGCGGTTTTTTGCGTTTCGATGGAAGGGTGTGGTCGCCGGCACACTTTTATATGAGGTGACCATCTTAGTCGTCCGGAGTAGCGACGCATCTGTGATTGACTCCAGATTAAACCCCATGTTCTGTATGAAGTTGTTTATAGATGTCTATGGGCGGCAGTTATCACTTATGCATCATCAGGTAGACTGCATGCTCGTTTGCTATTTCAATCTTTAAAAAAAAACTCTTATACCATTCTGCTAACCAGACAACAGCAGCGCACAATACTAAAGTCATGTTCATTGACCAGAAGTACAGTGAAAGAGCAGTGATAGCCTAATGGTAGAGCAGTGATAGCCTAATGGTTGAAACTTGCCCTCTCAATCTGGAGGTCCGAGGTTCAAACCCAGGCACGCACCACTGATTCATGTGCGTATTAGAAATTAATTATCACTGCTTTTCGGTGAAGGAAAACATCGTGAGGAAACCTACACACCCGAGAGTTCTTAAAAAAAAAAAGTTCTCGGAGGTGTGTGAAGTCCACCAATTCGCACTTGGCCAGCGCGGTGGACTATGGCCTAAACTCTCTTATTCTGAGAGAAGACCCATGCCCAGCAGTGGGACAATAATGGGTTGACAATGACAGTGACAGTGTGCCAACGGTATCAACGAAAGCTTTTACGCTTCTTTATGCGTCATTTCAATTTCATTAAACATTTTCCATCACCTACTTTTGTAAATAACGTAAACATTTTCATTCTTTTCAAAAATTAATCCGAATCAGAGTGTTTCCATATCCTTAAATAACATTATGACATTCCCAACCTCAGTGTGTCCACTCTGTGGTCTTAATCAAAAAGCCTTTGTCCAGCGTCTCTTTGTTAACAGAACTACGCTCTTGTGCGCTACAAAGCTATAGGTTAAAACAATGGATTTTATTACCGCACTATCAAGACAAATGAGAAATAGACAATATCTACCCTATTTACCTCGGTCCCGCAAAACTGGCGCCTTCTTTCAGGCAATGGCGCAAACAGTTGGATTCGAACCGTGATCGCAAAGCATAGGGTGAACTTTCGCTAAGCGTGACACACGCGTTCAAAACTCGGAGTCGTTTCTTTTACATAGCGTATTTGTTTGTGAGATAATTTGAATTTTGCGCGTTGTGCGCAGAGTGGGAATTTGTTTGGCGGAAATGAGAGCAGTGAGGCCATTTTGAATTGATGTCGGCGGTCAAAATTTATTGCGCATAAATGTACCTCTGGCTAACCCGGGAGTTAGGGGGTGGCGGGAGTAGGCTTAAAAATCGGGGTAAGGGTGGCGGGGAATGTTTTTAGCGTTCGCAGCGTCGGCCTATTCGGGTGTTGATGGGAGACAGGGACGAATTTTCTTTTTTTATTTTTTTTAAACATTAAACATGTTAAGATCGAGAGATTGAATTTTTACTTGAAAATTCTATTGGAACCGCCTTTGATAATAGTGGTGGTTGTTATCTATCACTATTATACGTAATTATACCGCAAGGTTTTGTAGCAGTGGTAATAGTTTATACAGAGGGTCCTGGGTTCGATCCTAAGGCAAAAATGACTTACGGTATTTAATACCATAACAATCCAATCATAGTTACAAGGAGCGTGTGCTTACAGGAGATCTCTATAGTAAAATAGTAAAGTTTCAATCATTAACTAAATAGCTCACAGTGCAGGATGTATGACGATAATGATCAATTAAATGCAAAGTATTTTATACCATCTTAACATTTTTATAAATAACATATATGAAAATTAAGTAAGTTATCTTATAAATATTACAACAACCCCGGATATATCGTAATATTTATTATAAGCTATGTTTAACATTTTGTTGGTGAAATTTTCTACTTTACTACTCTGTTTCATTTTGACTTGATACGTAAGTTTTATTAATGATATCATTTTTGGTTTTCAGACACTACCCAGATCATCCCATCCAGTAATATCAGCATCATGATATGATACTGCAGCTATTCTCCGAACCTGAAAAATAACATAACAGTAAGCAAGGCGTTGACATAAAATTAAACGCTAAAAAACGCTTTCTACACTCATAGCCCCACAGTAGTGTACCTCCTATGTCATGGACACACACAAAGACGAATACACAAACATCCACACCCAGAACAAGAATCTAAACTCATCATTCAGATACCTGTCTGGCCGGGAGTCGAACCCGGGACCCACTCCGTGTCAGACCGGTATGGTAACCACTGTGCCACGCGGGTCGTCACTAATTAAATAATATGACATAATTATACAAAAACAGTAACGTTAAACAACCCAAATGTTTCACACATCATCAAACGCAGTATTCAATTTGGTACCTTCTTTTCAGAACCTTAAAGGCCTCAGATCAAAAGTGGGTTAGGAAACTTCACGCACCATTAAAACATCGTAGACAACTCAAGCGTTAACAAACAAACAAGATATTTATATCCTAAGTCACTATAGCGAAAAAAAGGTAAAAAAAAAACCTAATTATTTTTTTCCAAAAAATCGTAGTGCGGCCCTGTAACGCGTTTAACCCGCACCCTCTCGACCTCTACGCACGTCTCACTCGCACAAACTACAAAAAGAACTCTCCATCGCTTTCCACCCTTTGCTTAAATTATTGCACCTCCATTCCTACTCTGGAGGATTGGACATAACTGTACTCTCGCCCACTGCAGCAAAAGCGATCCTATCCCTAAAACAGTACGGCACAGTTCATGTTCCTCTCGTACAGTCGTGCGAACAAATTTCTCCAAAGAACGTATAGTTCTGCTGATCTGTTATCCCATTAGATACGGATCTAAGTTCAATTAGTTTGTCAAACGAAAATGAGTTCTATTTGAAACATCCACGGTAGGGTTTATTTCTTCTTTTTGTATGGAAAATTCGTCTTTTGAGAATCGAGGGACAATAACAGACGGGACCGAGTGCAAAGGAGGTGAGCATTAAAAAAGGCGCCCGTTTAAGGGTGAGGAAGTGGAGGTGGGGATAGGGGTAGTCGACAAACACGAGGGGTGAAGACGCACTGCCTCGCAAGACGTGCGATGAAAAAGACGTCGGATATGCTTGACAGCATGATCAAATCGAAAAGTAATAGAAATTAATTTAGAGGAATAGAGTTTCAGACAGTGCTTATAGTTACTTTCAGTTGTTTTATAAAAATATGTCACTAAACCTACGGCCTAAAAGCGGGAGAAAATATAACTTCAGTAGAGATTTTTATCAGGAATTCTGCCAATTGAAAAAAAACTTTCTACCTGAAACCGATAAGAAAGAACGACGCTCCTAAGGACATTCTTCTGGTGCCAACCCATTATTGTCCCACTACTGGGCACGGGTCAAGTGCGAATTGGTGGTTCTTCGCTCGATACGAAAGAACTACTTCACGGTATAAATAGTTAGATATTCGTGACACTCTAATTACATAATGTAACGTATTATGTTCAAATCTCTAGCTGACACACACAGTATGCAGTACCAGCCTCGACTCAATTATGCCTTTATTCAATCCATGTCAACTCCAGTTTGAAATTATCTAGGTGGCACCTTTGTTTTAACGATATTAGAAATAGACGATCTTATTATTACGGTTTACCTACACGTAGATTTAAATATGTAGATCTTTTGTCTTACGACAAAATTGATAATAATAACACAATAGAATGCTAGTAAAAGATAAAAAATGTAATAAAAAACATATTTTTATTATTCAAAAATGAAGAAAAAACTAAAGCTGGTTGTTCTGTATTTCAAATTTATATGTTAGTGTCAATAATCATTTTTTGATTTCAAAAGCAAAAAATTATGTGTTACAAATATTTTTAACGCTCTTTCAAAAAGGCAGTAATTTGGACTCTTTATTTTTTATTTGTTTTTTAAATTAATTTTAATTTATTGTTATTTTTAATATGTATATTATTTAAAGGCCTGTTAATTGCTCATTTATAAATAACCAATTAAACAAAAAAAAGATAATCATATCATTCGCAATATGCATAATTTAAAACCGAACAGATTAATGATATAAAAAGATATACATGACTAAGCGCTGAATTTAAATAAAATGAATTATAAATTAGCAAATAACGTGAACCCGTAAACATTTATGATAATGATTGTGTAAATAATTAAACAGTTCGATAGTTTTAACAGAACTCATTAGAATAGTTTTTGATTACTCGTTACAGCTGATGAATTGAAAATATACCTGTCTAAATTGATAAACACATCACTTGTTTTTAGTCCTCGTTTAATACTCTAAAATGCAATTAACATTCTAAACAGCTACTAATTAATGTTTTAATTCGAAATTCTTTACGTCTGGTTTTGATTTGGTGATAACGAAATAACGAACTCAGGCCTTTCAAAGCAGGAAATCAGTTACTGTAGTAAAATCGAAGTTGATTAAAGCGAACTCCGAAAATTAAAACGTTTAAAAAAAAAAGTGTGCGTGTACTAGCGTACACTCGTAAGAAGTGAAACTTCTTTATGACGTTATTTTTCAAAAATAATTTACTATATGCAACTTTACAGAAATTGGTTAAATAAAGTTAAATTAGATAAAGTTTAATAAAAGGCTTTTATTAAACTTTATCTAATAATCTAATCTATAATAATCTATCTAATATCACGCGTGGTAGGGATAAGAAAAATATGGCGCGTAACGAAAAAATGTTACACTAAATTTTTTTCCAACCCCGATAAAGAAGTTTCATTTCAATATCCAAAACAATTACACCAAAATCCACTAAAGACACCAAAATCACATAAATTTATAAGGGACAAAGGCACCAAAATCACATCATCACTACATAGTATAAAACAAAGTCGCTTCTCGCTGTCTGTCCCTATGTATGCTTAGATATTTAAATCTAAGCTACGGATTTTGATGCAGTTTTAGGTCTCTAACGTACAGTACTATAATTTCGAATATATGTAATTGTTTTTTTTTTCGAAGATATAAATTTTTGTCTAAATTGTATTTTAGGAGACTGATTAGGTCTCCAACGCACCCAGTGATCAATTAGTTTTGAGATCTGTTAGGTCTCTAAAGAACCACCTGAAATTTCTTTGAAAATGATTTCGCAGGCGACGTGTTAAAGGTGGTAAAATCCTTCATGATTCTATTCCGGTAGCTACCATATAATTTTCTCTGAAACTGATGTAATAATTAAAGCATTCCTGCAGGTAATTATTCCTTCTGTTTTAAGAGAGTGGTAATAAAGCTTAAAGGGTTCCTATTTGCTCCCCAAGTGTACCTGTACATCAGTGGCCGATTGAAAATATCTCCAAACCTGTCTATGGTTATTTACATGCCCGTGGGTACATATCCTTTACCATCATATTATAAAAAAATATGTTTAACGCTTTCAACTTAACTCTACGTAGGATTTTCCTCTATAAAAACAATACATAAACAAAAAAGAAGGAAGACTCAGACCGTAAATATAAATTCATCAGTTAGCTAATTATCTGTGTCGCCGGGGATCCAACCCGGAACCAGCGTGTCAGACCGGTATGACAACACCACACCAAATACGATTTGTTTATCTTTCTTCACCGTGAAAAGTTATTCCCGATACGTTTTTAAAAACTACCATCACTACGACCGCTTCGCAACCATACATTCGACACGCAGGCTCTATAGCATATGCGATGTAGAGCCGCTATTGCCTTTTGCGAGCGACCGCACAATTTAGTTACCATTAAACAGCTGCGAGCAATTTATTGCACGAATTTTATAATTGCGCTGTCCACGTACATATGTTTTAGCTAATGGCCAAAAATGTTTGCATGGGAATATAAAAATGCCTATCATGCATGCTATTTGCATGCAAATTATTATTAAAGAAATGCTTCATCATATATACTCTTAACAGTGTATGGTTATCAGTTTTCTTTGATATAAGGAGACAATAAGTTGTTAGGACTAGCAACGCATCTGTGATTGACTTCAGATGTAACCTCTAGTCCAATGCTGGCATTGAACACCTACCATCAGTTGGACTGCATGTTCGTTCGCTACTTTTGTTGAAAAAAAAAAATTCTCATAGTCACGTTTTTGATACAACTTATCAGCATAAACCATACATCTCAGACGAATATTCAAAATTTTCTAAATTCATCATTCAGATATCTACCTGGCCGGGGATCGAATCCGGAATCCGCTGCATAATGAACCAGTATGATGAAATCAAAAATTGCACCCGAAGTTCACAGAATTGTACATTGCGTCTCAAACAAACAAAATACAGCAATCTAACACTAATCTTTTATTTGAAATAAGTTACTAAAATAGTTAAAAAATAAAACCAGGCTTAAAGTCTTATTTCACAACAGACAGTTCTCAATTACGCAAATGACTTAATTAAAGATATGTCGAACGACTCGCAATAAAACACAAGACACCTGGTATCGTTCATTTAAATTACTGGTTCGTTTTACGTAGCCGATGTATCTAGTTAAGAAAAAGTTAAACCTCGTTTTCACTGATATAATGTTTTTTTTATCTTACTGAAGTAGCAAACGAACATGCAGTCCACCTGATGGTAAGTGGTCACTGCCGCCCATGAACATCTGTAATCAACTTCATACAGAACATGGTCTCTATCTAAGAAGTCAATCACAGATGTGTTGCTACTCCCGAGGACTATGATGGTCGCCTCATGTGAAAGTGTGCCGGCAACCACACCCTTCTATCGAAACGCAAGAAATGCTTCACGCTAGAAATAGGTGTGGCTGTGGTACTTCCCCGGTCGAACTGTACTGGTTCTACCACCTTCAAAATTGGTAATTTTATTGTTAAAATGAAAGACGTTGGAATTTGCATAACATTGCGTTGTTATTATAATACGCTCCATTTCCAAACTGTATATATGATGGAGTCATAGAATTTCACTATATTCGTACGTATTTTTTAAGTATCTATTTAAATCTTGAGGCCCATCTTCATTATATAAAGACTAAATAAATTTAATATCTGATCTTTTTGTAATTTTTCTCTTTGCAACAAATGTCCGTACAAAAAATGTTAAGTATACTTACTAATAAACTTCTTGATAAATCACATAAGATTTTTGAGCGTATTTCTTTTAAAACCTATATAAAACTATTCAGATATGTATAGTTTACAAAAAATATGCATAATCTAATTACTCGTATAAAGGAAAACTCAAAATCATCAGCTTCAGACATAATTTGACGAGCCGTGGCAGGGTGGTTTGACGACCCACGTGGCAGAGCGGTTAACATACCGATCTGACGCCCAATGAGTCCCGGGTTCGATTCCCGGCCAGACAGGTATATGAATGATGAGTTTCAATTCATGTGCTGGGTCTGAGTGTTTGTTTTGTCCCTGTAGTTCCGGGACCACAATAGGACTACGGTACCCTCTGCCTGTCGTAAAAGGCGACTAAAAGAGGCTTCCGGGGTTGAGGGCGGGAGGAGTGGGAGCTCGACCCGTCCGGTCAAGTGACCCCGGGAAAGACGGCGGCATGTGTGGTTGCATGTTGCCGTAAAAACCAGAAGGTGCGGTGAGCAGTTCACGCCCACCAGAGAAGAGCCCGATGGGGCACACGCTGAGGACACCGGCGGCGGTCAACTGGAGTTCCCGGAGTCCTCTTCGCAGCGTCGAGGTCGGCCACCGGGGGGGTTTTAGTGCGGTAAGAATCCCACATAACCCGCGTCGCTCCCACGACGTCGGGTACTTTTTGAAAGTTTCCCCCTCGAAAACAAAAAAAAAAAAGGGTCTGAGTGTTTGTGTATTCGTCTTGTGTGGGTCCATAGTACCCTCGACACAAGAGAAAATCCTAGTGTGGGGCTGTGAGTGTAGAAAACGTGTTATAATTGTTGACGGAAAATTTTATGACAGAAACTTTTATTAGAACATCGGCGAACAAGGACCGATATAAAACAAAAAACAAATACTGACACAAGAAATACGACGTTAACCTATTTTATCTTACTTTCTATAAAGCTCTTAATAATACAATTAATCCAAGCGTCGTTCTAACACGTGGAACAAAGGACGTAACTTAGCGTGGAACCTGCGATCGTACAATTAAGTTATACAAAAGACTTAATTATAGAATACGTAGATTAGTGATGTTACGAATGTTATACGAACATTAGCGACAACGACATTCTCGAATGCGAATTTTCGTTTTTTTTTTAGTTTGACTTCAACATTGGCACCTCTATAGTAGTAGAGTAGGGAATGGTAAATTGCAAATTTGGTACCTTTACAATACAATACAATATAAAAACTCTTTATTACCAATGACAGATACATAACAAAAAATAAAGACATAATGCAAGGTACAAAAGGCGGCCTTATCACTAAAATAGCTATCTCTTCCAGACAACCTAAAAATCGCTGAAGGAAAAATAACTCATAAGAACGCGTAGCTTTTTTGGGTCATCAAAGCAGCTGGACTAGATGTATAGATTTAGCGACCTTTTTTATTTGGTCGTTATAATGCAATCCCACTTGTGACACCACCCGGGAAGGACGACGGTATATTTGGTAGCGAACCGTCGTAAAGACTAGACTGAGCGGTGGGCCCAGCCGCCCATCTGGGAGGAGTCCGATGAGGCAACGCGCTCACAGGATTCCGGTTGCGGTCGGTCCGAGTTCCCGGAGTCCTCTTTATGGGGCCGAGGACGGCCACCGAGGGGGTTTTAGTACGGTAAAAATCCTTTGAAGGTTTCCCCCGAGAACAAAAAAAAATACAATTCTACGCACTCGCACAGTTCTTGTGAATGCGAATGCGAATATCCATTACATCACTAACGTCGTAGCGGTCCGCAGAACAAAAAGTTAGGAGACAGTGGTATCAGATGGGCGTAATTTTTCATTACATTACCATAGGATAGTCATGCGCGCGTGAAGATAAGCCCGGCCGCCCGACCCTGTACCAAGTGCGAGCGATACGGAAACGACAGAACGAGTTTTTTTTTTTGTTCGAACCCGTTTTTTTATTTTTGTATTATTATTTTTTTCATTTTAATAAAATATTCAATGGATCTATAAACAAAAAATGATTTTTATTATCTTTTGTTTGACAAATAGTTCACCCTACGATAGTGAAATGAGAAAATCAAAAAGTTAGATTTATTTCACAATACGTTTGCCAAATTAGTTCTAGTCTTTTCATGACTCATCATGCAAACTGACTCTTTTTTTACTTCTTTAATAGTAGAAATGTATAATTGCTAAAAATGTACTAGTACTTATTTCCTAATTGATTTACTGTACCAAATGCGAGCGTTACGAAAACGACCGAACGAGCTTTTTTTATGTTTGAACGCAATTTCTTAATTTTTTTTTATTTTAATAAAATATTCAATGGATCTATAAATAAAAAATAACTTATATTATCTTTTGTTTAATAACTTGTTCACCCTACGATAATGATATGAGAAAATCTAAAAGTTAAATTTGTTAAATCACAATACGTTTGTCAATTAATTAAAGTCAGTTTGCATGATGGCAAACTGACTCTTTTTTACTTCTTTAATATTAAAAATGTGTAACTGCAAAAAATGTACTAGTACTTAGTTTAATTTTTTATTTATTTTACCTGTACTTATTTCTAAATCGATTTAATAAGTTATAAATCTCGTAATACCATTTAAAAAAGCACAACTCTCTCTCTTACGTAAAAATCATAGTAGGTGCCCTAAAAAGTCGATACTGAAGACAAACAGCATCGTATAAGCTATGATAAATAAGCCAAAATTCTGATGTTAAATTGAGGCCTATGACCAGCATTAGACTTAAAAGATTCGCCATACCTCTTATAGAAAGGAACCTACGTTTCTATAGGCGTAAAAAAAAAATCTATCCCGCTTATGGCTTGTCCGAGAGCATTATTTATTACACTGCTACTGATTCTGAATCAAATACGTATTTTTGTGTATTTTATGAATGAATATCTATGAATCATTTATATTTTATGATATTTGTATAAATGTATATCGCATTTGAAACGTGCCGCAAATTTTCCAGCTATCCAGCCAAATAAACCCTTGATTAATTTGTTACTTTATTGCTTATAAACATTTATTTTTAAGTAAAATAACACTTTTAAATACTTATTTTCTAAGTTCTGAATTATATCTCGTAAAATCATTTTATTTACGCACTGTATGTCCTACATGCAACATACTTAAAATAGTACTTGACTCATTATACGATAATTTACCATGATATGTATACAGTGTAATGATATAATATACACATTTCGGTAAGCGGCATACATATTAAAACAAATTAAAAGTGTCGTTTTTTCGTCCGTCGCTCAGTTAACGTGGTACCGGTCTGCGGGTGTAGAGTTCCCTTAGGAAATTAATAGTCGAGTTCGTGGGACCCTTCCAGAGCTGCCAAGTTCCTGCCGCGCCCGCTAGGTGGCGTTCGTGACTCGAATTGAAAAATTTAGAAGCGTTTGTTACTAAGTCTTTTTTTTTTCGAAAATACAGGATGGTTTTTTTTTAATTTTATAAACATACGTTATGTATAAAATAAACTTAAATATAAGCGACAGCTTAATTTTTTGTAAGTACTTAACTGATTTTGGACATCATTTCCATTTAAATTTTACATTTAATTTTTTTACATTTACATTTAAAATTTAGAAAATATATAAATACCTAATAAGTCAAATCACCGCCCTGTGTAAATGTATTTATTTATGACACTAGCAACATTACCTCGCTGAATTGTCAAACTTATAAAATGTAGGTATCAATATTTCAATCTTTAGTTTAAATTGTAAACTAAATAAACTCGAAAGGTAGACAGCGATACCTTAAATTAATAAAGGCTAAATTCAATGATTTTTAATCAGATACATTATGTAGTATTAAAATCATATGCATTTTTTATGTTTACTAACTTATTTGTTGTTATAGAACGGAAGCTTATATAGAGGGTCAACATATCGATTTGATTTTTTTATTTTATTTGACTGAAGTAACAAACGAGCATGCAGTCCACCTGTGGTAAGTGGTCACTGCCGCCCATGGACATCTGTAATCAACTTCATACAGAACATGGGTTCCATCTGCAGTCAATCAGATGCGTTGCCACTCCCGAGGACTATGATGGTCGCCTCATGTGAAAGATTTCCACGTAAATATACTGTAACCTGCTTTGATGACTCTAGGAACTATGAGTGAATTGAATTTTAGTAGAACGGACCGTGTACTTATATAGCGTAATGTAAAATACGGTCTTTATTGGAGGAAGGGGGGTCCGAGATTAAAGTGCCAGGTGTACACTTTTTATTTGTCAAAAAGATTTGTATTAGAAATTAATTATAACAGTAAAGCCCGCCCACACGCTTTCTACACTCATAGCCCCACACTAAGATTTTCTCCTGTGTCGTGGGTACCATGGACATACACAAGACGAATACACAAACACCCAGACCCAGAACATGAATCTAAACTCATCATTCAGATACCTGTCTAGCCGGGATAGAACCCGGGACCCATTGCGCGTCAGACCGGTGTGGTAACCGCTCCGCCACGCGGGTCGCCAAAAAGAAAACATAGGTATACGTAGAGAATTTTTTAAAAAAAGATATCAAAACATATGCGGAATCTATCAATAAGGACTTGGTACGCAAGAGGACTAAAGAGATACAAAGAAAAAAGGAAACTCGTTCCCAGCAGTTGAACAATATTCAAGTGACGACAGTGTACGTACACGAAAAAATATATAGGGCGGAGGCACCCAAATTCTAAGGACTCAGTATTTTCGTGTATCTCAATTAATGTCAATAATAATTTTCAACTTAGACGATGAATAGGGATCACAGTATTTAAAAATCACGGTAGTCTGAGTTATTGGAAACCTTACCTAAACCTACCTTCTCTACGGTTGTTTGACTGTTTTAATGTGTTGATAGCACTCGACACATTTCGCGATAAAGAGCTGTAAAGGTAAAAACCATTTATTAATACAACTTAATAAAGCAACATCCGAATTTAATTACAATTACTGACAATTTTCTAATCAATGAATTTTAACAAACTTGTTTATCCTTTAATATTATATTGACGATAGTTTTGAGAATATATATTGACTATAAAATCGCACTAAAATGTAAATCCCGAACTGCCTAAATTGTTACAATGCTCCCCGTTCGGAGAAATTACTTTGAATAAGGCAAGATTCATACTAGGCGTCATTCAGTTAATCATTTCAACTGTTTTTAAAAATAGATATTAGTAGCACATAGTAATAATGGTTTCTATAATAACTTAATAGCATTACCCATTTAACTGATTTAATAAATATCATCATATTATTAAAATAACAACCACATATAGAATGTTTAGTTTTTTTTTAAGAATACCTTTACAATAATTATGATATGCAAAGCAATATCCACACGCGTATACAGGACGGAGCGAAAGCGTGTAAATGGCGTCATTCACATGCTTGAAGAACGATAATATTAGCCCTGTGTGAAAATGCCCTTAATATCTTGTTTATTCCTATAAACGAAAGTACCTTAGCATGTTAAACGAATGTTATTTCATAGAACAAACTTAATAAATTATTTATTTTCTATAGTAACAAATATCAACGATTATTTTTTAGTAAATGACAAAAGTCCTCAAATGTCAGTAGGTACCTGTAAACAATATTATAAACTATTCACTCCCACTAATCTCAACTAAATTTGTTGAGGTTTCAAGTTGAGATATCTATTCATAAATGCGAAATTTTCGCAGTAACAACGCTAAAATGTTGCTTTCTAAAACCTGAGCCAAATTAATACGGCGCTTGCGTTTACCGCTCGCTGGAATTATTTCGTCTAGTATGTTAAACCGTTACAGTTACATGGTATAATAGTTATTTACTACATTTATGTGAAGGTATGTTTTAGAGCACAGTGGTACCGGAAGGCGGTTTATTTAATTAAAATGTAACTTAAGTTATTTTGCAGTTCTCCGACTGTTGACATACAGTTACAGATTTTTTTTTATCTGACTGAAGTTGCAAACGAGAATGCAGTCCACCTGATGGTGAGTGGTCACTGCCGCCCAATAACGTCTGTAATCAACTTCATACAGAACATGGTTTCCATCTCAAGTCAATCACAGACGCGTTGCTACTCCCGAGGACTATGATGGTCGCCTCATGTGAAAGTATGCCGGCAACCACACGCTTCCATCGAAACGCAAGAAATGCTTCACGTTAGAATTTAAAGTGCTATAACTGTTGACATACAGTTGAAGAACTGCGAAATACTCATATTTTAAAGGTGTCAGTAATTTGTAGTTCGACTCCGCAACTGCCAGCACCACATCTATTTTTGTCTGATAACAGCAATGTTATGCGATTTTTTGTGGTATGGAAGACAAACTGGAGCTAACTTTCATTGCCATGAAAAAAAACATGAGTGTATATATTTAAAAAAAATAATATAAATAACAAAAAAGACAAACCCGCTGAGTTTCTTGCCTGATCTTAAACTTGCCGTTGAGGTTGTATGTCGATCCGGTGGTAGTGTAAGAAAAAAAAATGTAACTGGCAATTTGTAAGTGCCCCCGTAGACCTATACAAAAATAAAGACAAAAAAATCTTATCCGAATCGTTTGCAGTCTTATATACCTATGGGAGTAGAAAACGAGCATACAGTCCACCTGATGGTAAGTGGTCACTGACGCCCATGGACATCTGTAATCAACTTCATAAAGAACATGGGTTCTATCTGCAGTCAATCTCAGATGCGTTGCTACCTCCGAGGACTATGATGGTCGCCTTATGTGAAAGTGTGCCGGCAACCACACCCTTCCATCGAAATGCAAGAAATGCTTCACGCTAGAAATAGGTGTGGCGGTGGTACTCCCCCGGTCGAACTACACTGGTTCTACCACCTTAACCTGAATAAGTAGAAGACAATTTAATAATAAAAAAACATGCGTGCGTACAAAGTACACATGTCAGAAGTGAAACTTCTTTGGCGAACTAATTTATAAATCTTGTTTATATTTATACAAATCTAAAACTTTAAATTTCCAAGATTAAGAGGAAGGGAAAAAGGCGTGATACGACGTTCGCTCTGTCTCACTTTTTCTCTCAATCTTTCTCACTCGCTTGGTCCCTACTCTCACTCCACGGCTAGTTGCTCATGCTACGTTCGCCCTGTCTTACTCTCTCTCAATCGGTCTCGATCACTCTCTCTCTCTTTTCCGACACTTCCGTTGCATACCGGCGTGACGTTTCATCTGTAAAAATTTTACCCTCATGCGCCTAAAGAAGTTTCACTTCAAAAACATTGAATTATATATAATAAAGCACCAACAAAGTTACTGTCCTCCGAATGAGCTACGATATCAAATATCCATATTACTCGTAAACATTACTCAGTAACTTTAACTCCTCCCATCCATTGCAGCTTAACTCCGAAGTGGTGAAACTACCAACGAATCTAATTCCAACTACTGCTGCAAAGTTGGACGCCATTACAAAGTCCTAGACGCAACGCACTCACAATTACGTCGGACGGAGTTTGAACCGCTCATATATATCCATTACGCGCAAAATATGAGCAAAGTGCAAAGTTAGACAGCGCTATCCTTTGGCGGCTATAATTTATATGGCAAACTTTGCTGGAGACCGTCAGCAATCCTAACAAAGAGTGGTTTTGGAGGTAGAACAATGTGGTTTCTGGTGGCATCAGCTCTAAGCCTATTTCTCGCGGTTGACGGCAGTATTATTCGCTATATTCTACTTTGAAAGGATAAATACTTATCCGAGGCATTCCAAATTAGTCCTCAAAAATAGTCGACTTCGACTAAGATGTTGATTTTATCTAACCTCGGGTAAGGTCTTTCAAACTTGCCGTATCCTGATTGGAATAAAATATTCATCTGCTATATGAATATTTAATTGAAATTGCAGATTTTTAAAGTTACCGAATCAAAAGAAATACCATCCACAATACATTTTCCGTTACCAAAACGACAACAATGCACTCATTGCTTTGTCATACCCTGAGGTTGCCCTCAAGTCATATTAACCTTATTAACTCCTTTGACCAAAAAGCTCTATTATTTTAAACCAAAATCAGAGGTACCTACCGCTATGGCCGCAAACCGAGGACTTCTACGAATACCACATTTAAAGACACAATAGACACCGCAAACTTAGTCCTAAAGAATTATACTTAAAAGGCATTTAATTGGATCTTTTCTGCTGACGCTACTCACTAGCAAAGCTCCGCGGCTGCGGTAATTGTACAAAAGTTCCGATCCTCGGCCGCAGTGAATTTGTTACGCGCTTCCTTCTCGCACCACACGGACAGATTAAATGGGTGTTTTTATTCATATATATTTTCATAAGTGTTATTTTAGTTTAAATGTGTCAGAGGTTATATGAAGTTAGCTAAGGCACAAGAAATTGTAATATATCTGTAAAACGTACATGATTCGACCGGTGGCGCCACACCTATTTCTAGCGTGAACCGTTTCTTGCGTTTCGGTGGAAGGGTGTTTGCTGGCAAATTTTTACATGAGACGACCATCTGTGTTTGACTTCGGATACCTTTCTTCTGTTGTTGCTTACAAATGACCATGAGCGGCGGTGACCTTTTAGGTACAGTCCGGTTCACTGCGTGCTCGTTAGTTAGGTACTTCAGTTTTATAAACAAAAAGTATGTCGGCAGTGATTTTACGGCGTCGTATTACTGTTTCCCATTACTACTTATTATTAATTATAAGAGTAACAGAAAAAGATTTTTAAAATTACAAGTTACCAAAAATATAATTTTATTGTCGTCCTATTCCTATGATTTCAAATCCATACAACATAAATTTAAGTACGTATTTAGAAATGTTTAACTGCCTGGCCTCTAATATAAAAAATAAGCAAATCAGATAGTTAATAAGTATTTCTAAATCATTAATTGTTAATAAATCGTCCCATTTATATCCATCACATAGACATTAAGCATAAACTAAAGACTCCAGCTTTCTACATTGCACAATTACTAAATATAACAATAAAATCTAAATCTGAAAGAAATACCAATAACTCAGGTATCGACTAAGGTATAAAAAGGTCTGAGAAATCAAAATGGATCCCGATTAATTCCCATCCACTAATTGGAATGAGCGTTGAACACGTCATCTTAACTTCATTAAAAATCAGAAAGGGGCAGTCGAGTCTGAAATCTAATTACCTAGATTGTGATCGCCAATCGGGGTGTTCGTAATCACAATTTAAATTACACTTACACCCAAATGGGAGATGGGAAAGCGTTCGAGCTCACGTACACAGTAAGCGTATTTTTAATAGAAGTTGCGAAGATTGTTCATCTGATTAAAGCAAACGAGCTTGCAGTTCACATGATAAATGGTCACTGCTTCCCATGAACATAAGTAAGGAACTGAATATAAAACGAGGATTCTGTCGGGAGTCAGTTACAGATATGTTGCTTCTCTCGAAAACTGAGGTGGTTACCTCTTATGGAAGATAATCGTCAACCACATCCTGCCACCATCCGCCCATCCATCCATCAGCCTTTCAAAGTCCATTGCTGGACATAGGCCTCCCCTAATCTGCGCATCTTCAACCGGTCCTCAGCCATCTGAATCCTGCCACCGAAATGCAAGAACTGCTTCACCTTAGAAATGAGTAAGGCGGGGGTAACACCCGGATTGAACTACACTAGTTTTTCCCCTTTATAAATTGTTTATTTATTACTTACTGGTGGCTACCCTATTTAAACTTGCAATAAAACTATATTAATAATTATTACTATAATAAGAATATAATAACACAGGAGCATATAGTGAATCAAGATTGTAAAACACGAAGAAAAAACTCAAAATAGGACCTAACCTACATTGACGATTCGCGTAGCGAAGCGGTCAACATAACGGTCTGAAGTGGGTTCCGGGTTTGATTCCAGCAATGTATATACCCAAATTTTGTATTCAGATTTCTGGCTCGCGCCTGAGTGTTTGAGTATTTATCTTTGTGTCTGTCCATGTCATTCACACACAAGTCAAATACTAGAGGTAGTCATGAATGCAGATATAAAGCGTTATCTACTCTATATTATCTGTGGGTTAATCGTGATTACCGAGAAGCGAAATAAGGAATTTCAAATTATTTAACTTGCATTCCTCAGTCTTAAAATCAAAAAGCGGGCAAATTCTAAACGCGTCTTCTATTATTATTGTATTCACAAAACATAATTAAATAAAAGCAATTGTAATAACATACAAATACTGTTATATAAAAACTTTAGAAATAAAAACCCTTTAGTGAGCTCAAGTCCTAAAGTAGGCACGGTGAGTGTGATTCGAGTCGGGATGGAAGTTGGGCAGTTGGGCGGGTCTTGCGGCGCGGGTAATGAGTTCGGGTGGAACAAGACGCGCGCACTGCGCAGAACGGGTAGTAGGCAGTATACTAACTACTTACTTATTTAGGTATTTAGCCACGCATAGTGAAATGAAATAAAATGTTTTTATTTTGTATAGGCCTACGGGGGCACTTAGGTACAAATTGTCAGTTACATTTTTTTTCTTACACTACCATCGGATCGGAATACGACCTCAACTGAAAAGATCCGGCAAGAAACTCATCGGGTTTGTCTTTTTTCTTATTTATATCCATTTTTTAAAATATAATTACAATCATGTTTTCTTTTACATGGTAATGAAAGTTAGCTCCAGTATCTTGCCTTTTCCCAGGTAGTAGAACCAGGCAGTTCAAACGGAGACATACTAGCGCCTATTTTAGCGTGAAGCAGCTTTTGCGTTTCGCTGGAAGGGTGTGGTTGCCGGTTTACTTTTATCGTAGTCCTTGGGAGTAGCAACGCATCTATGTTTACAGATAAACAGTGGTCACTTTCATCATGTCGACTTCATGCACGTTTGCTACTTCAATGTAATAATAAAGAAAACACATGGAATGTGGGGTCGCATACCGTCGTAAGTAAAGACCAGGGTTCAGCTGCTCACCTAGATGAAGCCCGATGGAGCAACGTGCTAAGAGGCCTTCGATTGCGTTCTTTTTGGAGATCCCGAAGGCCTCCCCTTCGGTCGTCGCAAATGTCAGCCACTGAGGGGGCTTTGGTGCGATAAAAATCCCACATATCTCGGCGTCTACATCTACGTCTAAATTAATAAACAAATCAAAGGTATTTAACTACACATTCCTACCTTTTAAACCCGTAGATGACTTCAGGATATCTACCAGGTGCTTACGAAATTATGCGGCCGCACACGTTGTATCGTCGTATTTCTCGGAGTCACTGGCAGGACGAGAATACATGTTAAGTGGTAACTGCCTCCCATTAACATCTGTAATCAAACCAGGATGAGAGGGTGGCTTCAGAAGTTTCACACCCCTGAGGACTAAATTGAATTTCTCGCAAAAGTATCCCATTCACTGCAGAAAGCAATAGCGCTTACCACAACTGTAATTATACAGAAAAAAATTGTCGCAGTGGTCCGGTAGTACCAAGACGGATTACCACATTCAATTAACGATTATATTAGATAAATTCTTTTTTTTTTATCCGACTGTAACGAGCATGCAATCCACCTGATGGTAAGTAGTCACTGCCGCCCATGGACATCTGTAATCGACTACATACAGAACATGGGTTTCATCTGAAGTCTATCACAGATGCGTTTCTACTCCCTAGGACTATGATGGTCGCCTCGTGTGAAAGTGTGCCGGCAACCACAACCTTCTATCGAAACGCAAGAAATGCTTCACGCTAGAAATAAGTGTGGCGGTGGTACTTCCCCGGTCAAACTACACTGGTTCTACCACCTTAAAAATTACTTTATTAATCGAAATTAAACAAAATAAAAGTCTGTCCCCTCTGCGTCCCTCATCTATGCGAGAAGTTAAATTTTGGGTCCGCTCTCGAGACTACTGATATTTATCTGGCCGCGGCTGGACTTTTTTAATATAAATGTTCTTTGTTCCTGACGGGAGAAAGTTTTAATGAAAATTCAAATAAGGACAACTTTTTAACCTTTTGGTTTTTCGTGTTTTTAGAGTGGAATTGTTTTTTTTCGTTATTTCAAGGACCGGTTACGACCGGCCTCGTTTCCGAAGGTACTTGTACATAAGTGATATGTAACTCAGCCTAATAGGACTATGAAATTTCGTTATTTACCTTATATTTTTGTTATGTAAAATAGTGTTAATATAAAGGGTTTTTATTACAAACGTACCCTACAAGAAGATTGATTATCATTTTGTTTATGAACATATAAGTTAAATTTAATAATTTCAATTGAAAATATGTCTGTTGCAGCCCACGGGCATATGATCCAAGTCAACAGTTCTTCCTAAAAACATTTCATAAGTACTTTAGTGGGCCGAGACTCCTAATTGCTAAATCGTAAAGCCTTAATTAAGTCTGCGATTTTTATCTTACGAATTTATAATCAAATTTGCCAATCAAAACACTAGACAAAGCGAAATTAATCATGGCATTCAAGCTAATAAGAGATTTTGCTTCGCTCAATATATTATAACTGTGCCGAGTTTGTTATACTAAACTTCCATAACCAAGCCATACTGTAAAGAAAAAACACAAGTAAGTGTGGACGGAATCTGAAAGAACAGGAGTGCCAATGCACGCTAATAGTTTTTGGTTAGATCTGAGTCTAAACCACCTCCTATAGATAAATACCTATGTATATAAAGACAAACTGGCTACTTAATAGTCTTTCGGCGTCCGCTTGCTTCGAAGCATAAACCCGAGGTAATTAATTAAGTGTGGGTCCTACAAGGGTACTTCATTAAAATGTGTGCCGCAGACCAAATAAAGAGGGTTTTATTTGCCTTGGTTCCCTGAGGCAATCCGTCGTGTAAATAGACGTGTATAAATAATCCCTAATGTACAGGAATGTAGGAATTTCACGTTCCCCTCAGTATATAAGACCTTATTTGCATCGATTATATTAAATTGACGATAGCTTAGTAATTTGCTTGGTCTCTCACGCTAGGAATGTTAAGTCCGAATCTCAGGTAACTTATCTCTTTCAGTTGTGTGCATATAAATATTACTAGTGCTGAATAAAATATAGTAAGGAAATCTTCATACTCGAAAATAAATAAAAACAACTGTTTAAAGGTGCGTGAAATGTATGTAATGGCTAAGCTCTACTCGTTTTGACCTATTCTCAAAAGTGGGATGGAATTTGATTTTAAAACATAACCAAGCTAAGTAATTACATAAATTATTTGCATAATAAGTTGCCACTGCCACCTTGCCACATCCGTAATCAACCCTTGATAAAGTTTTAAGCTATTACATAGCTTTTATCGCTGGCTTTCAGCGGAGCGACCGAATCAAGAAATTCCGTAACAAAAAAACCCTAACACCCCCCACTCCACTTACCATGTAGCACGGCTGAGCGTTCGCTTAATGTGTATGTATATGATACTACAGTACAAAGCTCGAGACGAGCTGCTCGGAAATCGGACGAATATGTAAGCAGCTGTTTGTAAAAAATAATATAAAGGAAAAAAACTTGAATTAATATGAAAGAAAAAAATTCTGCATAAATCAATAAAAAATTATAATTGCATAAGTTGATAAAAAATACTTTGCAATAGCTTTACCGCGGTAGTCCCCCAGTGCCGCACGTTTTTTTTTGTACGTGAGGGTAGCAATAGATGGGTTGCTACCCCTTAGGACTAAGTTATATAGAGTTGTGCCATATTTTAAATGAATGTAAATATTTAACCACGGTGATTAAATAATGCATAAATAATCAATGTTGAATAATTATCTTACACCACTAGAGTTTCTGAAACCCCATCAAATAATAATTACTTAATTAGCTTATGCTTTTGATATCCAAAGGATAAATTTCTCCCGTTACCAATTTCGTAATAAAAAAATTACCAATCTTTATATCATTGACAGTGATCGTAAGTAATTAAAGCAATGTAAATTAATAAAGTAGAACCAGCAGAAATTCTAGGTAATCCGAAGCTTTATTTCACAATAGTCGTTCATTAGTTTTCGAAACTCTATGTGGCCACAAAATACTTTAGTTCATTTTGCCATTTATACATATGTCTTACAATATTTTACTAAATATATTAATTAAAACTTCGGAAATCAATTATTATATTAAAAACCATGACATTATTTCCAACATATTTCATTGTTAAAACAAATTCAGACCTGACATTAAAAAGTAACTTAACGTTATATAAACATAATAAATAAATACCTAATATTAAACAAACGTAAATTACCGAGAAACTTCAGTTCAATTGCCCAAAAAAATAGCAAATGAGAACGTTCCCCACCTTCGACCTTTCCGCTGCAAAATTAAAATTCTCAAACAAATCCGCACTTGGAAAAAGATATATTAGGGTGTTCTTTCATCTTCCCCCTCTGGGTAACCTTAGCCGTTTGTGGCAGGGGAGGGGGCAGCTCGGAGCAGACCTGCGGTGGTTATTTATGGCCCTCTCGGGTCCCGTGAAGTGCCCGCTGAATATAAATCGTGGGCAAAGACTTAAAATGTAAAATAAGAACGCAAAGGGCCACATTTGGAAATAGGTCGAGTTTGGGAAAATGTTCAGATGAATTATTCTTGGGTTAGCGATAAATTAATTCTGGGTACATTTTTTAAGTCCCGAAGTGACGTGAAAAGTTATTACGAAAAAAGGGATTTTCAAGAATTTGTGAGTAAACCTCATTGTTTGTAAAAAACGTTGACATCTACCTAAATAGATGCTAAGGGAGAGGCAGCAAAAATATTATTGAAATGCTTTAAATCTACTACCTCCAAATTTTCTTAGAATAACATAATTATGATAAGATGGTATTTTGTTAAAACAGCCAACGAATTTATTTCAAAAGCGTTATTTGCTTTAGGTGTCAATCATAACAACTAAAGTCGATAAATGACTGCACGCCTTGTAATACCCTAAAGTGTTAGACACAATATCGCTTATCTTCTATTATAAGTATAAAAGTGACACCATAGATCAATATTACAAAATTATAACAGTATCCAACTATCCATTAAGAGATAGTTTTGCGACGAAACGCCTGTCTAGGTGGACTATACTATACTTATATACCATCTATATAAAAATAATCATGTAAATCGTCAAAAACATGTAACACAACCAAACATTATAAACAATCTAAAAGACCGCATTTAATTTGCCACACATTAAACAGAACGCTGCCCGTCACACGCCCCGACAGAACTTATCTACAGTCCGCCATGGTTTTGTTTAAAAAATGAACATGTCACCCTTTTTACATCTTTAGTCGCCATAAAAAAACTTCGTCGTAAGCCCATCAACCCCACGTTACGCTCGTGCTTGACTTCACTGAAATATGTGAGCGTCTAAGTCATGAATGGTAGCGGATACCGGCAAGTCAGTATTTATTCAATCTGCAATATCACGTACTTTGTAATATGTTTATTTTTTATTTTATTGCAGTAGCGAACGTGTAAAGAGACCATAGATAGAAGAAGGGTTACACATGAAGTGAATAATAGATGTTGCCATTCCTGAGGATTAAGGTGGCCGCTTTATATGTAAGACAGTCGCATCCATATAACATTCCACGGAAACACATGTATTACTTCATGCTAGGAAAACTTGTAGAACAGTAATCAAAAGCCCGGGATTACAACTGCAAGTAAGGACGTCGAAACGATAGTCGTCGCTTTGCGGTGAAGTAAAACGTAATGAAACCTACACTGATGAAAGTTCTTTATATTCTATTCTATTATTTCTATGTACGTACTTCTTTATTTTTTCCAATTTGTTTTATTCCAAAATGTTGGACCAGATGCAAATGATGGTGAAGGCGAACTTTGTCGTAATAACGGTTAACATATTGACGTGCTTATTTATGTTAATTTTTTGGAAATGACGAGCTGTTGCCAAGATTTTTTTTTTTATTTAAAAAATAGATCTATACATTATTTTCTACTGTCGCTCCTATCTTGCACCAAACACCTCATCGTGCCATAGCACACAATTCCTCATTAAATGACACGCCACACAACGACAGTTGCGAAGATACCTTTGTGCAAACGTGTGAACTGCCACGCTTAATGTTGACTTTGGCATAATGCTCGAAATTATACCGGTACTTGAGTCTTTTACAAAAAACACTAAAAATACCAATATTTTACATTAATAGGAGCAGAAATAATCACGCTTTCTACACTCATAACCCCACAGTAGGATTTTCTCCTGTGTCGTGGGTACCATGGACATACACAAGACGAATACACAAACACCCAGACCCAGAACAGGAATCTAAACTTATCATTCAGATACCTGTATGGCCGGGAATCAAACCCAGGACCCATTGCGCGTCAGACCGGTACGTTAACCACTCCGCCACGCGGGTCGTCGAATCTCTCATATTCATATTAAACTGTCTTTCTCTTATTCATTAATAAGACAAATGTCAGGTCGTTTTCATAGAGACTTTCATTGAGAGAAAGCAGTAAAAAGTATTCGTACATCACTCACTTGTAAATAAAAATGCAACGTTATGCAAATCAGATTTTTTTATAAAAGTATCAACCATTCTTTATCTTCTACTTGCAATTATTAACTACTGTCAATGCTGCGAGTGCTATGACACTCAAGAATATCCTATACTTTGATGAAAATCACAACGACAGCTTAGCTAAGATATATTATTTCCGTGTATTAACAATAAAGTTGTAGGATAGCTGAAATATCACAAGAATGAATACATTATGAGGCAGCCGATGGTACCGAATTACTATTTTAAATAGTTTTTTTTTTTTAATTAGATATTTCAATGACTTTGACATAATTATGTGTATGTAACTTTTCCTAGTAAAATAAAATCATCCCATCAACTTTAGTTTAAAGTCTGTGTAATAAGATTTACCACTAATTTTAGACCGAGTTCTTTAGTTAAATGTTTCTATTTTATGTTTTAACATCGTTATAATGTTATTCTTTTTATAATAATAATGAAGTAGCAATGAACATGCAGTCCACCTGATGGTAAGTGGTCACCGCTGCCCATGGACATCTGTAAGCAACTTCATATAGAACATAGGTTCTATCTAAAGTCAATCACATATGTGTTGTTACTCCCGAGGACTAGGATGGTCGCCTCATATAAAAGTGTGCCGGCAACCACACCCTTCCATCGAAACGCAATGAATGCTTCACGTTAGAATTAGGTGTGGCGGTGGTACCTCCACGGTCGAACTACACTGGTTCTACCACCTTCAATATTATTAACACGCATTGCTATAACACTCTAAAATATTCTATACTCCGATGAAAGTCGTAAGGACAGCGTGACTTGAGATACATTATCTCCGTGCATTAACAATGAGTAAAGCTTTGGTATGCTTGAAATATGTCATGAAAGAATGCATGCTCTGTGCATTGGCTGACTCATAGTAATGGCACAGAGTAACTTCCAGGCAGAAGTTTTTTTGAAGTGAAACTTCTTTAGGCGCATGAGGGTAAAATTTTTACAGATGAAACGTCACGCCGGTATGCAACGGAAGTGTCGGAAAAGAGAGAGAGAGTGATCGAGACCGATTGAGAGAGAGTAAGACAGGGCGAACGTAGCATGAGCAACTAGCCGTGGAGTGAGAGTAGGGAGCAAGCGAGTGAGAAAGATTGAGAGAAAAAGTGAGACAGAGCGAACGTCGTATCACGCCTTTTTCCCTTCCTCTTAATCTTGGAAATTTAAAGTTTTAGATTTGCATAAATATAAACAAGATTTATAAATTAGTTCGCCAAAGAAGTTTCACTTCTGACATGTGTACTTTGTACGCACGCATGTTTTTTTATTATTATATTTGATAGCCTAATGACTTAGCAATAAAGATACTTTTCACCTGTATAATCATCTCATCCAATGGAAATTGATTTCGTCTCGTCAATCCATTATTGTCCCACTGCTGGGCACGAGTCTTGTCTCAGAATAAGAGAGTTTAGGCCATAGTCCACTGCACTGGACAAGTGCGAATTGGTGGAAATTAATTTAAAATCTGTGAAATAAGATTTCCTACCAAATTTTAACCGAGTACTTTAGTTAAATGTTGCTTTTTTACCTTTTTTTATCATAATTTCAATTATTAATTGATACAGAATGTTATGAGCGCTATGACACTATAGAATATTTTATAAATAAGACCATATTACTATCAAATTTGGACCAAGTACTTTTTTACCATTCATTGTAGTTTTAATTATTAGTAACTGGTGACCCGAGAGCTGGCAAGCATTTTACTCAGCGAATTGGTATTGCCATTCAAAGAGGAAATGCTGCCAGCATCTTGGGAACCTTGCCCAGGGACTGCGATGGTGATAATTTTTAATGGTAGTGTTTTTATTTATGTTTTTGTTTTTTTTTTTTTTTTGAAGTGAAACTTCTTTATCGGGGTTGTTGAAGTGAAACTTCTTTATCGGGGTTGAAAAAAAATTTAGTGTAACATTTTTTCGTTACGCGCCATCTTTTTCTGTTACGCGCCATCTTGTTTTTTCCGTTACGCGCCATCCTTTTCTTATCCCTACCACGCGTGATATTAGATAGATTATTATAGATTAGATTATTAGATAAAGTTTAATAAAAGCCTTTTATTAAACTTTATCTAATTTAACTTTATTTAACCAATTTCTGTAAAGTTGCATATAGTAAATTATTTTTTGAAAAATAACGTCATAAAGAAGTTTCACTTCTTACGAGTGTACGCTAGTACACGTACACATTTTTTTGTATATATGTACATTTTGTAAATAGTTTTTTTTCCTTTTTATATTTTGTTAAATCAAATAATTAGTATTATAATTTATATGTAATATAGTATATGGCCATACAGTATAATTATTAAACTATTAGTAATCGGTGAGAAAATCATGCGAGTGCTATGACACTAGAAATTCTATACTCCGATGAAAGTCGCAATGACAGCGTAACTTGAGATACATTATCTCCGTGCATTAACAATGAGTAAAGCTGTGGGATGCCTGAAATATCTTATGAAAGAATATATTATGAGGCAGCCTATGGCACAGAGTAACATTTATACAGAAGATCACTTTTTAAATATGTTAGCCGAATGTCTATAGCATATATTTTTTACGAGTAAAATCGTCCTGTGGAAAATAATTTAGAATCCCGAGGACTATGATGGTCGCCTCATATAAATGTGCCAGCAACCACACCCTCCCAACGAAATGCAAGAACTGCTTCACGCTAGAAATAGGTGTAGCGGTGGTGGTACTACCACGGGCGAACAACACTGGTTCTACCACCTTCGGCTTCGCCCGCACGGTCAAAGGGAATTAACATTAGCATTTGATAGCGTGATTCAGAACTTTCAAATGAATTTTACTAACGTCATCTATTAACAACGTCTGGAACTACTAAATATGTATCAACTAACAAAACATCGATATTCTCATGGGAATGAGAGAGCGCGGTAAAAAGTAGCCTACGTGACTATCCGCCCTTCTATCTCCCAGAATATAAACCATATCATATAATAGCTATGTGGCGACGTGAAAGAGGAACAAACAAATACACTTTCACATTATAAAATTAATATGGATTGTCAAACAACAAAAAACCTAAAAGTCAAATAATCCTTCAATAATCAACGGTAAACGTTGCCATTTGTTGTAATAGAAGTTAATTGTAAAGCACTAAATTATTTAGTACACAAGTGTGTTTAATCCTAGTTAATCTGTGGCGGTTTCAGGAGGGATAATTGATATAAATTTTCCATCGAGCCTTCGCTTAAATTGGGGGAAGGCTATGACGAGACAAAAGGAATGGTAAATAAACACGGGACTTCATTCGATGACGGGTTTTGTACTCGCTGGGAGCTGAGAGAAAATGCTAATTATAAGCCCGCTAGCTTAGTGCTGCGGGTTTGCTTGTGGCTCTAATTTCGAATATACCGATTTACGTGATTTTCGTAAATCGGTATGTTCAAAATGTACATGTACAGTAGGTACAGTGTAGCGATTTTTAATAGTTATTCGGTACATCTGTTTAATTGTCGATTGTGTGATAGCACAGGAACACAAATGAACTAAACATCATTGTCTCCTGGTTTTAGCAGCTACCAAATGAGAAACGACGCTATCGTTTCGAATAAATCCAGCAAGCCAATTTCATTAGATCCTTTTCTCATTTAAAACTGATTAAATATGCAAATTAGTAGTGAATTTAAATAATAAGTTTTATTAGTAAGTTTATGGTGAATTTACATTTACTAGGTGACATCCAAGAATGCTTTTCCACTTTTTGGTTCTCCTTACGTTAAATACATATATCAACTTTAATGACGTCTATAAATGGTATAACTTTTTCATTTTGAACAAACTCCATTGGAACAAACACACTAACATGCACATTTATCCATTGACGACCTGCGTGGCGTAGCGGTTACCATACCGATCTGGCGCGCAATGGGTCCCGGGTTCGATTCCCGGCCAGAAAGGTATCTGAATGATGAGTTTAGATTCATGTTCTGGGTCTGGGTGTTTGTGTATTCGTCTTGTGTTTGTCCATGGGACCCACGACACAGGAGAAAATCCTAGTGTGGGGCTATAAGTGTAGAAAGCGTGTTTATCCATAACATAAAAAAAAATGTATGGTGTATGTAATGAAAAATACACAGACATAGTTTTATGTACGTAATGGTTGGAAAAGTAGCATACGCTTCGCTTTGACCTAATGTGAAACGGACTTCACGCTCAGCACAGCACTACTGTAACCGTTTGGCCACTAAACATTCGGGCACTGCAAGCGTTAAGCGAGTTTTAAGCGATTTTTCTACAATTTGCAGCGAAATTTCGTGGCCTTATAACATTAGACACGTCCATTTGTTTCTGACACTTGAAGCGAATTTTACGTAGCCATCGGACAATAATTAGGGAAAAAATTGTACGAATTCTACAGAATTTGATCTTGTTTTGCATTATTTAAGAAAAAAAGTAGCGTGAAGCTTAACAAATTACGTTTATTAGCAGTCGTTACTTACCATAATTCTCAATTTCGATTTAATGTTTTAATATGGTTATGCCATGGTCCAAACAAACAAATATTTTTGCTTTAGATTTCAATAGTTTGCCAAGATAAACAAAAAAACACATGGACAGTTACGTTTCAGATGTATAATAGTTGGTAGCATGAACTTCGCTCTGATATTCTGTGAAACACACTTCACGCTCAACGCAGCACTACTGTTGTCGCACGAAAGTTGCAAAATTTGCTCTTATTGGATATTTTTGAGGCTTTACTGTAAGTAAAACAAGAAAACATGTAATTATAAACTTATAGTGAAGTCTAATGTGATGTTCAAAGACGTATAATTGTGTAATAAGAAACCGATATATTTAAAACATAAATTCAGAAAACTTATCAGCAGACATGCGTTTTGGGCTTAAGTAAAATAATATAAAATTATGAAACTGTCAAATTGAAATGAAGCTTATGTACATTTTTTTCCAAAACGTAATCGGATAGCGAGCATCCAGCGTAACGCCATTAATAATCGATAAAAAAACATATCCATTTTGCCATTTATAAAATCACCACGATAAACAAGTATCTACAACCAACAGCCGGATCTGTTCTCGATAAAATAAATAATAGATTAAAAAATCTAAAAAACACGCTTTTTACAGAAAACCGAACTAAAAAATAGAAAATAAATTTAAATGAATTTAAATTAAGAAAATAGTGTTAAATGGAATAATTTTATCAAATTAGTGTATTGTCATCGGTCCTCAATAAATCTACAAAGTTTGAACGAAATCTGGCCGTTTAAAGTGGGTCAAAATCGCGCCCAAAGAAGTCGATTACAAACATACAAACAAACATACAGGTGAAGCTAATAAAAAGCTAATAATAATATATCTACAACTCAATAACAACTACTTCAAAAGTTTGTAGCGAATGTCTAAGAGCGGTAACTCATCGTAAAACCTCTCAAAAATTAATATTATGTGATGAAATGCCACTTACACATGTAGTATATGGTTGTGACGTCAACATATCATGACGTCATCATGTTTAATTAACTGTCACATCAAACATCAATCGACTTTAACATAAAATAAAAATACCTTAATTATAGTAGCACTTTTGTGAGAAACAATACTTTACTTTTTGTTAATTTACTAAAGTTCATTTGGACAAAAGGGGCAGTTGGGGAGGTGCGACACAAATTGAAAACGTCCTCCGACCTCATTAGGAACGCCGCTGTAAGGTAGAAAAAGTTAGCCTTTTTGTTCCGCCACAGCTATGTGGGTTACTTCTAGTGTTATTTTTATTTACAAAAACTCACGAAAAAAGGCGACAATGAAAAGGGACGGTTGGACATGTCCAGCGATGTCATTTATATTTTTAAGATGTCCGTAAAATGTGTCCACAAATGAAATTTAAGAATGTTAGTGGTTTAAACTATTTTTTTTTATCTGACTAAAGTAGCAAACGAGCATGCAGTCCACCTGATGGTAAATGGTCACTGCCGCCCGTCGACATCTGTAATCAACTTCATACAGAACATGGCTTCCATCTGAAGTCGAACACCCTTCCACCGAAACGCAAGAAATGCTTCACGCTAGAAATAGGTGTTGCGGTGTTACTTCCCGGGTTGAACTACACTGGTTCTACCACCTTTAAAATGTTTACTAATGTTAAGTTAATAATTATTATAGCATTATAGTATAGGATCCCGCTATAAAACGACCTTCACCGAGCTGGTTAATGGATGAAAGATATTTTTTATCAAATAAAATAAGTCAATAAATATATTGCGAATGGGTTGTCTAAAAAAATTCAGTCCAGAATATGATTAATTAACAATAATTTTTTTAATTTTTTTTTGTAATTACACTGGCTTGGTTAATGAACAAATTTCATTCCAATCGAAAATATGAAACCTATAGAATATACAAACATTAGGTTGACTATTTATTTCCCGTCACAACTCTTGGGTAGGCAGGTATAAACAGGTAAATCGATACTAGTAACTTGCACCGGTCTGATTAATGAATGAAACTAAAATAAAAATAAAGATAATTTTATTACGAACATGGTGGTATAGGGTTGTCTGAAAAAAAACAGTCCTGAATTGCGGTTGTTGAATTTTAAAAAGTGAAATATTGCTGCGAGTGAATACGTGCGACAGCTGCAATATCGCATTTTTCTGAAAAAATATTCTGCCAAAGAAGACAGCGAGCAGTTTTAAAAAAAAAATAAAAGGCTTTGACTCCAACTCTATACCACCATGCTGGATATCATTAACTCAGAAAATTTTACGAAATATTTTCGTAAATTCTATGTGGCTTTATGCAACGGATCCAGTATGCGTAAAACTTCAACCTGAAAACTGCGGTTGGTTCTTCGATGAATATTTAAAGCCAGTAGCATTCATTGGGGATCATACACCTTTAAGAATAAAAGATATTGTCGAAATAACTGAAACAGAAAGCGATGTCGAAGAATGTTTTGTAAAAAACTTTTGTAAAATATATACACACATATGTGATCAATTTATAAAAATAAATATTTAAAAAACATTCTTCTATTTTTCCGACAAATAGCATGCGCGCTCTCTTTCATTCAACCAACAAACTATAGACAGCTGCAATGCTGTGTCCTCTTCTATCGCATGGGATGGTTTGCTGGGACCTCGCTGTCGCACGTATTCACTCGCAGCAATATATCACTTTTTAAAATTCAACAACCGCAATTCAGGACTGTTTTTTTTCAGACAACCCTATACCACCGTGTTCGTAATAAAATTATCTTTATTTTTATTTTAGTTTCATTCATTAATCAGACCGGTGCAAGTTACTAGTATCGATTTACCTGTTTATACCTGCCTACCCAAGAGTTGTGACGGGAAATAAATAGTCAACCTAATGTTTGTATATTCTATAGGTTTCATATTTTCGATTGGAATGAAATTTGTTCATTAACCAAGCCAGTGTAATTACAAAAAAAAAATAAAAAAATTAATTGTTAATTAATCATATTCTGGACTGAATTTTCTTAGACAACCCATTCGCAATATATTTATTGACTTATTTTATTTGATAAAAAATATCTTTCATCCATTAACCAGCTCGGTGAAGGTCGTTTTATAGCGGGATCTTAGATTATTAGAAACCGACTTTTTAAAAAGCTGTCCTTAATCTGACTGTTTTTTTTTATATTTTGTCCAAATTCACTATGTTTATCGAGTAAATATTAGACATGGTTAAGGCAATGTGGTTCGCTTGATATGATATTCTCGCTTAAGAAACAAAACATTTAAATCCTTTTAACTAAAATAAATAAAAAATATTAAGTTATTTTCGTTAGGTTACTTGTCTATAATTCATTGCTTTTAAAATATAATAGTTTTTAGTTTTTAGGGCTTTAAGTAATCCCTATTTTATTATATACTTTTTAACTTAGTCGTTAATACAGAAAATCGGAATATATTCAGTACGAACCTATAGTAACATACACTAGAATTTACTAAATTTTTTTGACGACAATAACTAATCGTTAGACTATTTTTAAACTACTTCTATATAATTAAAATAAATAAGGTGATTTAATTTTCTAGTCCATACGCTCCCCATTCTCATTAATTGGACACTCATGTACTAAGTCCGGATGTAAGACGTGTATAAATACTGTACTATTAGTCGACCGGCGCCGGGATCCAATTAAATCTAGAACATCTGAGCCCGGGAAGCGCATTTGTCTGAAAATATCTTGTATTATGTTTATGTACGGTATAGACTTGCAACTATGTGTACGTATGTTAACTATACCCGAACCTTTAAAGTGGTTTTTAACCTTTAAAGCAATATTCTTCTCTTTCCCTAGACATCAAGGAACACTGAAACAGTTGTCAAAGCTCTCCACCCACGTTGACTACTTCTCTAGACAACTGCCTAAATATTAATCTGGTCCTGGATTCTGTGTAGAGCAGTGATAGCCTTATGGTTGAAACTTGCCCTGTCAATCGGGAGGTCCGAGATTCGTCCGAGAGACGTCCGAGAACGAGAAAGCGCGGGAAAAAGTACCCCTTTTTATTTTGTTGTCGAGGGGGAAACCTTCAAAAGGTACCCGACGCCGTGGGAGCGACGCAGGGTTATGTGGGATTTTTACCGCACTAAAACCCCCCCGGTGGCCGTCCTCGGCGGTAAAAAGGAGGACTCCGGGATCTCGAAACAACTTCAACCGGAATACTCCGAGCGAAAAAGTAGCCTACGTCACTCTTCGCCCTCCTAACTATCTCCCAGCAAATCAACCATATCATATAATACCTATGTAGCGACGTGAAAGAGTAACAAACAAACATACTTTCACATTTATAATATTAGTATAGTATGGATGTCTAAGATTTTTTTGCTTAATACACGTAAAAGTACATTTTGAATGCAGGCAAAACCGCGAGATATTGCAAGTTCTAAATAATCACAGACCTTGCTTTAATATTGGAGTGGATATCAGTGAGCAGTATTTAGTGCCTTATTGATTTCGCTTCGATAGACGATAATACATAATTAACGATCAGAACAAATTGCTACTTAGACTAATAGGTATATTTAAGTGAAAATTAAGTGATTGTAGGTGTACAATTTAAGGATTTTGATGAGGGGAACCAATTTGAAAGCTTTCGATTAGTAATTAATGATTGAAAATGTTTTAAAAGGACATCCTTTTAACTAATGAGATGAAGATGAATTAGTGTAGACATTATTGAAAATATACGTTTGAAGTTTTACGACGGCAATGATATTAAATTATACAATTTGTTTGTATTTTTAACTCATATTAGAATAATAGTAATTAAACCCCTTATTAAAACTTTAAAATTGTAATTTGTTAAAGCACTTGTTAAAGTAAAATTATATTATCTGTAAATTTAAATGTCGTGCTTTCCATCTAATGTCTTGTCATTATCTATGACACTTGTCATTACTCTCTACTCTGCGGAACATTGAAAAGTTATTGTATAAATTCAAAAGTAATCCAATAAAATCTAATCAGTCCACAATTCAGTATTTTAATTGTAACAGCACTAAAGACATCAAACTACTATTGCAAAGGAAATTCTTTGTCGGTGAAAGTCAACCAAATGTTAGCTAGACTGAAAATTACGAAGAAGAATTTAAGTTGATCCAAAACAAGATTTAAAAATATAGAATAAACTGAATCTAGTCAAACAAGTGCAATGAATACTTTAGATTACGGTCCCATTGAAAGTAATAGCTAAAAGTTAGTTGTTATTTGTAGTTCTAGAAGGGATAAGTGCAAGTTTGCACTGACATTCTGACATAGATAAAAAGTCAATATTATACGTTCGTAGTATGCGAGTCACATTACGAGTATTAACTTTAAAAATCCACATCGGTTTCTAAAACAAACTACTTCGCTACTACAAACAAACTACTAGCTAGACGATGTTGGTTCTGTATTTTTTTATTTATTTATAATCCAGACAACATCTAACATTACAGGATGTCATAATACGATAGAGTAGTTTATAGTGTAGTTCACAGATAGACTAATAATAGAAAACTATTTTATAATAAATACCTACTCGTAGATAGATGCTTTACACAAAATAATTCCTAACAGAGCCTGACTTTACATACCGACATAAAAAAGTACAATTCGTAAACCTTACAAAAAACATGCTACATATTGCTAAAAATGTAGCATGTTTTTTTGTTGCTTATTGCTAAAAAATGTTACATGCTCTTAATTGCGAGCTAAATAAAAGCATAATAATAAGCTGTTACGACTTACGAGTATATCCACATAATATAAGCTCATGAATATGAAACGGCGCAAGACGGCTTAAATGCTTAAACCGTTCTTACATTACGAAAACAAGGATAAATTTCCTGCATTAAGCCCTTGTTGTGCTCCAATTTTCCTTTGCTGTACACAATGTAAATTTTTAACTATTCTACGGTGTTATTTATAATAATAATTTGTAATACTATGCCAATGCTATTTAAGGCATACATCAGTAGGAGTCTGTCGCGTTATCGTTAAAACTGACTTCTATCTAATTACATCCATTATCAGGCTTCTCAGGTTTACTTGACTCTTTGACTTACGTTGACTCTACTAATAAATGTTCTTGCCAATAGTCACCGCATCTGACTTGTGTGTTGGCGATCAAAATGGGTGTTGATGGGTGGGTGTTGAGGATTTCGTCTCTTAGTCGCTTTCTACCACATCCACGGGAAGAGAAGCACCATGCTTCACAAGACCGATAACGACGACAATTTGAATATCAGTGTGTAAAACTGATATGTCCGTATTTAAAGAGGTAAATAACACTAGCGCACCTATTATATCGACCTCATAACGAGAGACTCGAATACTACCTAAGATTGATACGAATACTACGTATTGAGGACTCGAATATTACCTATTGAGGACACATTAAACAAATTAAAGAAACTGGAAAGCCCCGTAAAAGTATGTACTCATCCAATACCATTCAAAGCAAAACACGGCAGCTTTTGGTTTTTTTACAAGGCAGAAATAGTTATGAAGATGAAGTCATCACAGCCGAACCACTAAGGACTTTTACAGCTAAAACTACTGAAATTTAATGACCATTTATTTTAAATTTTCCGGCGCCATCGTCATCAGCTCTTTACTGTCCCACTGCTGGACACAGGTCTCTCAGAATGCGCTGCGCGAGTGCGTATTGGTACACTTTGAGATTTTTAAAGTACTCTTAAGTGTGTAGATTTCTTCACGGTGTGATTCTCCATCGTAAACAAGCACATCATTTTTACAAAAAATTGTGTGATTTGAACTTCGAACTCTCGGTTCGTATTCCGAGTTTCAACCATAAGACTATCACTGTTTATTTTTATGCATAAAACTTATTTAAAAACACAAGATGGTTGCAACATTTAAGCCATCTTATGAAAGCGAATAAATAAAATGTCGTGTACAACGCTCGGTTTTTGCAATTCCTTTCTTTATAGTACTTATTTAACGGATTAGACAAATACAAAATTATGGCCTGCTTAATCCTTTTCGGGCGGCGAGCTATTTCATTTTGTATTATGCCGCTCGTGAGTTCAGGATTTTGTCTGAGAGAAATCATTTATTTATGAATTGCAATAAAAATAATATTCGAATGATAATTTATAAAATAACAGTAAGTTACAACTACACCTGGATTAATTTACTAATGAAGATATATTATGCTTTATATAACTTTTTAGTTTAATTGGAATATAATTAGATTGTGAACATATTACGTGTGATGTTACGTTATAATAAGCTTTGAAAATCTACATCAAAACAATAAAACACATGCCAGATTCTACATGTCATATGACTATTGATGATTTATTCTTATTATTTGTGATATACCAGAAAATTATCAGTATATTTTATATTAATCTCTATGTAATCCTTAAAGCAAATGGATGTTTACTGCTGAAAAACCATTGCAGAGCCTAAAATACTAAACCTAAAACCATGACATTTGGACAAAAGATTCATTTCATTGTGTAGATCTGTATTAAGAACGGTTTTTTTTATATTCTACTAGTTGACCCGGCGAACTTCGTTCCGCCTAAAAGTCTAAAATCTAAAATTATCAGTATTTCTCTACTATATTATACATGTATTATACACAAAAACCTTCCTCTTGAATCACTCTATCTATTAAAAAAGTGCATTATAATCCATAGTGTAGTTTTAAAGATCTAAACGAACATAGGGACAGACAGCGTGAAGCGACTTTGTTTTATACTATGTAGTGATTCACCAAGGAGTTAATAAGGGGCAAATGTTCGTATTGTCGCTTGTATGTACAAAGTCGCCGAAACTGTTAGTGTATAATATTTTCACGTATCTTAAGTATATTTTCTGTTTATTTAAAACACATTTATTTGAAATATCCCTAAATATACGAATGGGGTATCGAGGCGACGACGATGCACGTACGGCGACTGACAGGCCGCATCGCACTAGTGTTGTGCCCACTTTACCGACCATAGACATAACTATGTATAGAAATGTACGATTATACAAAAAATACACTAATATTTATTCCATTTTTTATAAGATTCAAGTAACAAACGAAAATGTAGTCCACCTGATGGCAGATGGTCATTGCCGCCCATGGAGATCGGCAGGCAACTTCACATAGAACAAGGATTCTATCAGAAATTAATGACAGATTCGTTGCTACTCTCGAGGACTATGATGGTAGGTAGTACCGTATTATATCGTATAATAAACCCGAAGATAAAATCAACAACCCCACGGAGGAACAGAAAGAAATAAAAATATTCCGTAAAAACTTGTATGAATAAAAAATATTTTAATAATTTAGATTTAATGAAAATAATCGCGAATAGCAGTTATGCCAATATATTGTTCATTACGAGGTTTTAATTTTCATTGTAACAAATTATAAATTGTAATAAAGAATTTTCGAGCAAAAGTTTAAATATTATATCCACTTTTAGGATAGCTGTGATTTTAATTACATTTTTTTATCTGACTAAAGTACCAACCGAGCATGCAGTCCACCTGATGGTAAGTGGTCACTGCCGCCCATGGACATATGTAATCTTCATACAGAACATGGGTTCAATCTGAAGTCAATTACATATGCGTTGCTACTCCGGAGAGTACATACATAGTTAAAATATTATGTATATGTATGTATAGTGTACACTGCCTATAAACTTATTTATAAAATAGATAAAAACATCGGGCCATATCTATCGCTTCCATAGGCGCCCCGCCTAAGCTTTTAGACTTGCACAGCTAGCTTCTAAACTTTAAGCTCTGCTCATATATAATTCTAAACCAAGCTTTTGTTCCGTCGGGAAATAGCCGAGAGTTTCATGTTAAATAATTTATCCGTGTGGCTTCACTTGCCTGCAGAATTACCCCTAGTTGGATATAGGTATGCTTCGGTTTAATCAGTTTAACTTACTGTGGAATATTACGTTTCAAGTTTTGTTTTACATGTTATCATTAGGCGTTATGGAAATGTTATTGGCATAGAGCGAGGATTCGGTTTCGATTTCTAACGAGGTTAAATGTCTGTAGCTACACATATTTTTTTCTACGCTCTACACTCACAGCTACACACATATTTTTTTATTTTAAACTACTAGAACCTACCGGGGACTAGACTTGTCTATTATAAAGTTATATAATAAGATTAAGGTTAAGTGCGTACAGGTGTCTTTCAAGTCGAAATTCCTGTTTTATAAAATTATAGTCATTACATTTAGGTTTACGTTCCGAAATTATAGCAAGGGTTAAGAGCGAGTTTAAGAAAAATCGCCGATTGGGGTTGTGGCTTCCTTATAATTAATAAAATAGTAGAAAGTAAAAAAACGTACACGATCTATCTACTTTAGAAAGACAAATAAGGTCAATAAAAAATAAAATTAAGGTAATTTTATTAAAGCATTTTCTTATAGGTCTGTAGGAGATACAAAAGATTTAAATATAAGCAATGATTAAAACGCTTTCTACACTCATAGCCCCACACTAGGATTTTCTCCTGTGTCGTGGTTGCCATGGACACACACAAAGACGAATACACAAACACCCAGACCCAGAACAAGAATCTAAACTCATCATTCAGATACCTGTCTGTCCGGGAATCGAAACCGGGACCCACTGCGTGTCAAACCGGTACGGTAACCGCTGCGCCACGCGGGCCGTCAAATACTTATATAGTGTAAAATAATAATAAATGTAATAAAATCAGTGCCTTAATTCGTCACTGCATTCAAATGAAAAAATACAATAACCAATACAGACATATTTTTTTGTTTAAAACTAACCAACAGATAATTGTAAACTACGTCCTTTAGTTTTGCGCAACACTAAAATTGTATTCAATCAAAATAGTTCCCAGCAAAAATCAGCTACAATCTACTGTCAGCAATTTAGACAATAAATATCTGTACAAAATTTATTTGAGCTCGAAGCTACAAATTGGGTGGATTGTAGATATAAATACTTTCCTATATTTGCATTGAGTATGTCGTATCCGTCCGCAATTCATTTCGACATTAGAGTAATAATTAAGTAGAGTCAAAGCCGGCTTCACCGAAAAGCAGTGATAATTAATTTCTAATACGCACATAAATCATTGGTGCGTGCCTGGGTTTGAACCTCGGACCTCCCAATCGAGAGGGCAAGTTTCAACCATTAGGCTATCACTGCTCCATTATCATTGCAGGCTATGCTTATATATTACAAACTTAGTTAACTGTAACATATAACTAGTTTTCATTTGCATTTCGATTACACTATATTTTTACCAGGTGGTAGAACCAGTGTAGTTCGACAAGGTAAGTACCACCACCACACCTATTTCTCGGGTGTAGTAGTAGTGTAGTTTTTGCGTATCAGTGGAAGAGTGTGGTTGCCGCCTCTCTATTACATGTGGCCACCGTCTTAGTTCTTGGAAGTAACAACGCATCAGCGCATCAGTGTTGAACCCTTTTGAAAGATAGATCCTCTATTCTAATGATATTGCTTATAGATTTTCATGAGTGACAGTGACCACTTATCATGGCTGCTTTAAAAATTTATAAAATATAACATAAGTAGTTATAATGACACATTTCGAAACTTCACACGCACGCACGCATTCTACACTCATAGCCCCACACTAGAATTTTCTCCTGTGTCGTGGGTACCATGGACACACACAAGACGAATACACAAACATCCAGACCCAGAACATGAATCTAAACTCATTATTCAGATACCTATCTGGCCGGGAATCGAACCCGGGACCCATTGCGCGTCAGACCGGTATGGTAACCGCTCCGCCACGCGGGTCGTCAACTCCACAGTAACTCCAACGTGATTAGCTAACAGCATATCAGATAGTTCGACCTATTTGTCGACATATTGTGGTAATGAGGTTCTTACCGGTGCCTACGGACGGTAGGCACAGGTAAAAACTTCATAACCTGAATAAGGGCGGTCTGTGGTTAATAATAATTCTTTGACTCTGATACGCCTAAATCCGGAGTCATATGTTCGGCCCCAATTATTTCGTAATACTCCCTTCAGGTTGGTAAAAACGATAAGTGGCCACTGCCGCCCGTGGCCGTCTATAATGAACTTCATAAAAAACATGGGTTCCATCTGAAGTCAATCACAGATGCGTTGCGACGCCCGAGGACTGTGATGGTCGCCTCATGGTGAAAGTGTGCCGGCAACCACACCCTTCCATCGAAACGCAAGAAATGCTTAACGCAAGAAATAGGTGTGGCGAAGGTAATTCCCCGGTCGAACTACACTGGTTCTACCACCTTGAAAATGACTGGGACTGGTCCACATCTACCCATTATATAACCTAATGTGAAATTAAATGACTTAAACCGACTTTAGATTTAGTACCAAGTGGCTACTTACCATCACATGAACACCCGTTTACTTCCATCGCTTAAAAATATCGGAAACATCGTGCCTCGATTGAATCAATTTAAACTCGAGCTGAAATCTCATCTACGAGGGTGCGTCCCTAATTATGCCTACGGAAGGATGGGTTCGAAGAGACAAAGTTATATTTGCAGCTGTATTCACACGCGAAGGGACATCCCGGGCTACAAATGAATACAAACACCCTTTATTCTTATTTTGTGGACCGCATTTGTTAGTTTGTCGAGGCGTAATCATCTGTTAGGCGGGAGGGTACAGGATAAGGGTTTCCAAAATGGCCGCTGTAAGATTTCGTTCGGTTATATTAATTAAATCTTCGTAATTTATGGGCGGGCTCGCGTACCATGTGTTGGGTTTGATTTATGGTTTTTGCAATATTAATTAAGTATTAGGTTGTTTCGTAAATTATCTTGTTTGCAGTGATTGATAAGTTATTTTTAATATGGTGCTAAGTGTATCGGCATTTCTATGGAAAATAATGCTGAACCGTATTGCTCCGCAAAGACGCCAAATTTGATTCCCAGTATAACTCTCAATGTTTAACCTATCAATTTTGTTAATCCTTGCAAATGAAATAAAAATGAATTATATGTATATTTCAACTGTTTTTGAATTTATATGCGATTCGATAAAGAACTATTTAGGGTATGTGGAAGAATGTATCTATATTATACTCTTGGACAAACTTACGTTAATCATAATGACCTGATCTAACATTCTATATTCAGACTATTAAACTAATTCTATAGAGAGTTAATAGAAGTCAATTGAAAAATGAAACTAAACAAAAAACAGCGTATTTTTAATCGTACTATTTACGATACGAATTCAATTATGATTGGAGTTTAAATGTGAAAAGATATCATGAAAATCCTAGTAACTGAACTCATTTAGGAACGCCTGACCAACGTAATCTAACTTGAAAACGTTATTTTCCCCAGAAGTCAGTCGTTTCTAACCTCGGCAGGTATTAAAAAAATTAGGGCATCCCACCCCTAACCGACCGTCCTTCATCATTTCACCCCCGCAATAACTCACCCCACACAAACGGCCCTTGAGAAAAATAGCTCGAAAAACAGACAAGATTTAACTCGACCCGGTTTTAGGGATGATTCTGAGGGATGGCCACGAGGTAAAAACGATAACGAAACGATCCAGATTAGGAATGAAAAAAAAAATTGGTATATAATATATACCATAGGGGTAATTAACCATTAAATAGAGTAAGTAATCTTATAAGGTTAATATTTAAGCTAGGATGTGGTCGTAACTTTACAAATACAAATACAAATATCTTTAATTGTGAATATAGGTTATACAAATTAATGGTGAGCGCTATATTCGACCCGTTAGGGTATACAAAATATTCAAAATTTTAAAGTTAACAATATTTTGAAATTTCAATAACTTAACAATAACTTTCGGGGGCATATTATCTCGATTTGAATTGGCATCTAACAGTAGATTCCTGTTAGTATTATGAACATCAGCTAATTATGTCCTAGTTCTTGCAATTTTAATTTTGTGTATTATAAGGATAGTAACGACATTTATGGTTTCTTTTTTGAAACCGCGTAGCCAACCTATTTACATCTGATAGCAACGGCGTTAAGTGTTAAGGTGTGGTGTCCTGTTTTGAATTGTGTAGTAAGAAAGACATTTATTCAAATACGTATCTACTAAGTAAGCAGTAGTCCTTGGGGGCAGCAAAGTATTTAACACTGAATGTATTTATTTATGCCTGGTAACAATTTTTTATGAGGGCAGAGGCTACTAGCCATCACATATGTGTTCATTTGCTTCTCATTGTACATATATTTTTTTATTTTTTTTATGTTGTAACAAAATTTATTGGATCGCCATTCCGAATAAGGCGTACAAAGGTACCGCCCTTATGCGTAACGTCGTTAATCTAGTCAAATGTAGCGATGTGGAGCGATTTGGGAAAAGCTGGCTGTTTGATGTTTTATCTCCGGATTGTATAAAACTTTATTTGTTTAAGCCGATCGCAGTCCTTTGAACCGTGTGGGCGTACCTGGAGAATGGGTTGAATTTGTATGTAGGTCATTAAGGGTCCCGTCCTTCGGAGCTTTGAGGCTGCCATAGAATACTTTGTAACCGATGCGGCACTTACATACACTCACACGGAAACACATGCATACACACGCATATCCACATGTACGTATACACGTAATCAGACACAAACAATAGATATTGATGTATAATTTTATATTTTTTTATATTTGCCCAGTCTGATATTTTTTAATTAGTACTGGTCACCTAATTATAGATACCTCTAATATAGGAATCTTAAAACATATTGTGTTTTAATTATGTTCCTTTGTTATTATTACTCACTGCACGTTCTGGTCAAGAGCAAGAGATATTTGATTATTAATACACATTTTTAGATAAATTAAAGAAACATCATGGCATTATTTTTACAAGATTAGTCTGTAGCACCGCACTTAATATTTTGATTTATTCTCTAAAAGACTTGCAATGTATTCTGATATAGTATTACGATCTGAAGTTTGTAGTAAAGCAGCGGTCCAAAATTATCTTCAACCTACATATTTTAAAGAGATCATGTAGCACTAACATTACGCAATGCATTTGATACACTCATTTATCTGCGTATTTAATTTAAAGTGATAAAAAATACCTAAATATTTCTAACCTATGTATTGCATACCTTCTATCGCGGGCTATGAGCGCGGCGACCGAATCAAGAAATTCCGTAACGAAAAAACCAAACACTCCCACTCCTACCATGTAATGCGGCCGAGCATTCTCTTAAAGTGTATGTATATGGTATGACTGTACGAAACTCGAACAGATCGAGAGGAGCTGCTCGGAAATCGAACGAATATGTAAGTAGCTGTTTGTGAGAAATTATATAGTACCAAAGATAAAACTTGATTTAATATTAAAAAACTGCATAAATAAATAAAGAATAATAATTGCATAAGGTGGAAAAAAAATGTTATGCAATAGCTTTATCTCAGCAGTACTCGAGTTCCGCACGTTTACACGCATAAGTTGATACACATTTGTATTAAACCGTTTGTAATAATAAAAGATCCCCAACTTCATTGTGTTTTTCTATACCGTTCCCATTGAATACACATCAACAGGGTTGTCAACAAGGCAGAGGACGTCGGATCAAGGTAAGGGTTATCAAAGATGTCAGGTGCAGGAGATGCCAACCCTCCTCAAGTGTCCCAATACACCCCTGACATTAATTAATTCGTCTTATAGCTACCTAGTTACAGGTTCTAGGGAATAATTTGATATAGAAGTTTGTGTTTATTATTTATAGTACAGATGCCTGATACTTTTTTTGGGTTTGAATACGTATAGTATATATCAACCCCATACCTACGACAAGTCATATACCTACTAGCATTATCACGCAGCAAAAAATAATTCAAAATCTTTATTTATTTTAGGACGTGCCTAAGGCGTAACAAGATTCATTTATGAAAACAAAAAACCCGACTGCTAAAATTAAAAGCCGTGATAGTTTTTTTTTGTTCTCGAGGGGGAAACCTTCAAAAGGTATCCCATGCCGTGGGAGCGACGCAGGGTTATGTGGGATTTTTACCGCACTAAAACTCTCCCGGTGACCGTCCTCGGCGCTAAAAGGAGGACTCCGGGATCTTGAAACGACTTCAACCGGAATAAGCCGTGATAGCTAGACAGTTAAAATTTTCACAGGTGATGTACCTATTTCTGTTGCCGCTATAACAACAAAGACTAAAGTTTAAAGAATAACTGATTTTAAGATATGTTTTCAACATAGTAATTTAAGACGTGTAGATCACTCATTTGATGGCGGCTTTTTCTTTTTTATTTCTTGTGTCGTCAACCCATTATTGTACCACTGCTGGGCACGGGTCTTCTCTCAGAATGAGAGAGTTTAGGCCATAGTCCACCGCGCTGGCCAAGTGCGAATTGGTGGACTTCACACACCTCCGAGAACTTTTTTTTTAAAAGCACTCTCGGGTGTGTAGGTTTCCTCATGTGTAGGTTTGTGCCTATGTCTAATTGTATACTAAGTTTTCAAATTCAGTCAAGATATAGTGCCTACACCTTTTTTTTGTTCTCGAGGGGGAAACCTTCAAAAGGTACCCGACGCCGTGGGAGCGACGCAGGGTTATGTGGCACTAAAACCTCCCCGGTGGCCGTCCTCGGCGCTATAAAGAGGACTCCGGGAACTCGGAACGACCGCAACCGGAATCCTTTGAGCGCGTTGCCCCATCGGGCTCCTCCCAGATGGGCGGCTGGGCCCAGCGCTCCCTCTAGTCTTGCCGTCTAGGGATGCCGTGGCCCTATTCTGATGCCCGAACTACAGGGGCGGTAGTGCCTACACCTAATTATGTTGCAAAGAATTTACATTATGCAGCTAGTAGCTTACTTACCTGAAACGAAAAATGTTAATCAACACGACTAACAGCGTGGCGGAAATAAGTTAAGATTCCCAGGTTTGGGTCTGAGATTTCATCTATGATGAAATCGTCTATGTGTGTGACACAAGAGAAAATCCTAATGTGAGGCTGATAGTATAGAAAAGTTACGAGTTATTTTAAAATACTTTTAATACATTTGACTTGCGTTTTAACGTAATATCATCGTCCCAACCCTAGAAGTCAATCAAAGAGCGTCACCGATCAATCGGCATCGGCATTTAAAAACACTGTTGTCTAAAGTGTTGACTAAAGTTCTTTTAATGTACAAAAGCCTTAAAAACAATTCAATTGATCCTAGGTACCAGTCATCACAACATTATTCTCAACAATTTACAGCATGGATCAGATAAAAATATAAAAAGTTAGCGTTAAATTTATATCAAGTTATCCATCAGTTTTATTTTATGTATTCGTATCATCAATGTCCTAGACTCTAGATTGATTCGATGATTGATACCTGTACGCTTGTAAAACAATATCTAATTAACTTTTTTTGTACCACCATTGTCGTGTATACCAAATATCAGATCAACGCCTTCAATCAATAATTTTCAGCCATCAATTTCTAGCGTAATATCATCGTCCCAACCCTAAAAGTCAATCAATAAGCGTCACCGATCAATCGGCATCGGCATTTAAAAACACTGTTGTCATTTTTGTGCATTTGCGTCAACGCAAATGCAGCTGTAGTGCAATGCCCACGGAAGGCGCCCCTCTGAGCCCATTCGATTCCATAACACTCCGCCCGAGGGCCAACCATCCAGTCTTCTTTTGTTTTTGACACGTCAATTTGCCCCTTGCCTCAAATTGCCACGTGGTGAAGTGGATTGATTTATAGCTTGGAATTACCTACTAGCTTTTAAGCTGGACACTGTGTTCACTAAAATTCTAATAATGTACAATAAAAAAAATTAAAAAAATTAGTTGGTTTTACTTTCAAAATAATGACAATAACGATATAAATAACGCCTAAAAATAACTCAGTACATCCTAGGTACCTATTACATCACTTTTCTCAACAATTTAGGGCATGGATCGGATAAAAATATAAAAAAGTTAGCGTTAAATTTATATCAAGTCATCCGCCCATCACTTTTATTATTTTTGTATCATAAATGTCTTAGACCCTAGATTTATGCGATGATTGATACCTATACGCTTTTGGAACAATATATATACTACCATTGTCGTATATACCAAATATCAGATCAACGCCTTCAATCAATAATTTTCAGCTATCAATTTCTAGCGTAATATCATCGTCCCAACCCTACAAGTCAATCAATAAGCGTCACCGATCAATCGGCATCGGCATTTAAAAACACTGTTGTAATTTTTGTGCAATTGCGTCAACGCAAATGCAGCTGTAGTGCAATGCCCACGGAAGGCGCCCCTCTGAGCCCATTCGATTCCATAACACTCCGCCCGAGGGCCAACCATCCAGTCTTCTTTTGTTTCTGACACGTCAATTTGCCCCTTGCGTCAAATTGCCACGTGGTGAAGTGGATTGATTTATAGCTTGGAATTACCTAATTTATCTGCTAATATAATTTATCTGCTAATATATAATTTATCTGCTAATATATAATTTATCTGCTTTAAAAAATAAAATTTTAGCACTTAAGTAATATTTGTAACTGCACAAGTCGAAACTAGCATATGACAATTGCAGACAACTCGTTACATGCAAGTCCTCAATGCAATTGCAATTGCCGTCTGTAACGGTCTCAGATAGTTTGGATTTGTCAGCCTAGTTATCATATCATATAGTTATTATCAAACATTAATGCTGTTCATGCCTATAATTGGCTCTCACACCAGACTTGAATTTATAACAGTTGTACTATAGAATGTATTGTGTGTACTGCTGTTGGCATGTAATTAAATAAATAAATAAATAAATTACCTACTAGCTTTTAAGCTGGACACTGTGTTCACTAAAATTCTAATAATGTACAATAAAAAAATTAAAAAAAAATAGGTGGTTTTACTTTCAAAATAATGACAATAATGATATAAATAACGCCTAAAAATAACTCAGTACATCCTAGGTACCTATCACATCACTTTTCTCAACAATTTAGGGCATGGATCAGATAAAAATATAAAAAAAGTTAGCGTTTAATTTATGTTAAGTCATTCGCCCATCAGTTTTATTATTTTTGTACCATCAATGTCCTAGACCCTAGATTGATTCGATGATTGATACCTGTACGCTTGTAAAACAATATCTAATTAACTATTTTGTACCTCCATTGTCGTGTATACCAAATATCAGATCAACGCCTTCAATCAATAATTTTTAGCCATCAATTTCTAGCGTAATATCATCGTCCCAACCCTAAAAGTCAATCAATAAGCGTCACCGATCAATCGGCATCGGCATTTAAAAACACTGTTGTCATTTTTGTGCATTGCGTCAACGCAAATGCAGCTGTAGTGCAATGCCCACGGAAGGCGCCCCTCTGAGCCCATTCGATTCCATAACACTCCGCCCGAGGGCCAACCATCCAGTCTCCTTTTGTTTTTGACACGTCAATTTGCCTCTTGCGTCAAATTGCCACGTGGTGAAGTGGATTGATTTATAGCTTGGAATTACCTACTAGCTTTTGAGGATGACGTAGTGTCTATTAACGTTATTTTAAAGTAAAAAAAAATTATCAAAAATATATATGTTAGACGACTTTCTTTTAACAATAAAAATAATAATGATATAGATAATATACTAAAACCTAAAAAATAATTCACTAGATCCTAGTTACCAGTCACACGAATTTCCCCGTCAATTTAGGACATTGATCAGATAAAAATATAAAAAAGTTGTGCGCGTAAAATTTTCATCAAGTCATTCGCCCAACGAATATATCTTTTATGTCATCAATATCCTTGAGTGAGCGACTGAGTGATGACTGGTATCTATAACACCTATATTTAACTTTCATTACCATGTAAAAAAAACATGATTGTAATTATATAAAATAATAAAAAAATGGATATAAGAAAACAGACAAACCCGCTGAGTTTCTTGCCGGATCTTCTCAGTTGAGGTCGTATTACGATCCGATGGTAGTGTAAGAAAAAAAAAATGTAACTGACAATTTGTAAGTGCCCCCGTAGGCCTATACAAAATAAAGACATTTCATTTAGATGACTGCGAAGTAAATCTAAGATTTTCAATGATACGGAATGTATTAAATTCTATTGACATTAGAACTTATCAAGCGTTGATGTCGCATCTTTATTCAGAAAAAGAAATAACTCAAAATTTACGTTTTACGAGTTTATAACCTAGTTCATTCGCTTTATGGTATAAAATCGCAAAACGTAAATTATGATTTATTTCTTTTTATGAATCAAGTTGCCATGTGTTCTAGCCTTAGGGTTTGGTAGGAAAAACAATTATTCGAGGCATTCCGGCTAAGTTCTGGAGTAACCTAAATATAAAATCAAATTATAATACAAACATTAGAATTAAAGTCATAACTTCAAATTTTACTGTTTAATATAAAAAATAAACATAATAACAACTGTGTTAAGATTATTTTATATAAAAAATCTCATTCATCAGTACTATCACAAGAGATTCAGTAGCGAAAAATCATAGAAAGAAAGAAAGATCTTTATTTAGTCAATTTTTGGGTTACAATATTATTACATAAGATGATTAAATATTTTTTGTATTTTATAATTTTAAATCATCGTTTAAGAATTCGTCATACTTGTAATAGCATTTTTCTATTAATATATTTTTTAATTTTCTGGCACATATATTGATATATTGATATTTTCCAATATCAATCACGTAATACGTAATTAGGTACAGTAAGTACGTACATAGTAAGTAGGACGAAGCTCTTTCCGGGTTTTTAAATCCTGTAGATAACTTGAGAGCAAAACTCGTTAAGGTCATCAGAGCAGTAAATAACAATGTCCGGTTTCCTCTTAAAATGCACTTTAACTTACTTCAGTCCATCATAGTTCCATCCCCCGGTATATTGTTTAGAGGCACTTCCTTCGCTTCCGGGCACACAAAATTATTGGTGCTTGATTTGATAGAGGCTGTTAAAATCTGTAGCGCTGGCTTGGTATATCAGAAAATTAGCGTCGAAACTTTAAAAACCTTACTTGACATTTTCTCACCTGTACTTTCGCCATGTAAACTGTCTTCAATATGAGTCTTAAAACTGTGTACACTAAAGACTCGATTATTTGGACTTTATTAACAAGGGTTGGACGTAAATCGATTATCGCTTGAAACGAAAACCTTCCTGGTTTTCGTTTCAAGCGATAATCGGTTCGCGCAAAGCGCTAGAAACAGGTGTGTCGATGGTTTTCTGGTAGATTTACACTGGTTTTACTAAATCGTGAAATTCGTTCGTAAATGAAGTCTGTGAGGTACTCAACCAAAATTAAAAATTTAAATAAGACAGTATATCATTATGAAACGAACCATTTGCATGAAAGTAAAACCACGATAACATAGTATCACATACGAGACAAGACCATCTCATTACAAAAACAAACAATGTAGCTTACGATTAATTTATCTCGCAGGGCTCACGTCAAGAGTCGTTTCGTCGCCATATTTGTTAGACCTTTGTCCCTCGGAATTGCACAAGCCCGCCTTTCATGCTCTAAAAAATGTTGATTATCGCCGTACGCAATTCCCAAAACGGAAGCCCTTTTGTTATTGTCAAATTAGCCAATCCTCAAGATAACAAAAACATCCCTTTATTCCAAGGGACAAAGCCCTTTTTATTGACGAGCGAAATTTATTCAGGGTAGGCTTTAACTATCTTCCCTGCATATAATCCGGGTTCGTGAAGGGACTGGGTTTGCATGATTGTGGTCTTTGCCTACAGGGAGGTTTCCTCGTGAAATATAATGTTGTAAAACTGTAGGGACGCGTAAATTTCATGATCTAGACATAATTTTAATATATTAATACTTATACAATAACTAGAGATCCGTTTTTAAGATACTTGCCGCGGACAGAGGAGTATGAATTTACGCACGATGTAGAGAAGGAATCCCAAATGATAATATTTTTTTCAAAAAAAATGCATAAAATATACTAAAAACAAATTACATACACTACTGTGCATTTGACAAAAACATATAAATAATAAACGAAATAAAACTTACTATGAAAACACGATGTCAAAAATGTCAGACAAAGATTGTCAAAATACCCGCCGCTATTGCTTTTAAATGCAGCTTAATATAGTCAATTAAACCTCTTTTTACCTTTAACAGGTGTATCTAAAATCATATCCTTAATATTTTTTTTATTAATGGATCTCAGGGTTACTAGACAATAATTAAACCAACTCATGTTATACTCATGGTAACCCAATATGTCAAGATAAAAACAAGGGAAGTTGGTACGTTTCTTCACGATGTTTTCCTTCACCGAAAAGCAGTGAAAATTAATTTCTAATACGCACATAATTTAGAAAAATCTGTGGTGCGTGCTTAAGTTTGAATCTCGGACCACCCGATTTAGAGCAAGTTCAATCATTAGGCTATCACTGCTCTAACTGCAAAGAAAGAACTACTAGATATATTATATCATCGATCCATTCTTGTTCTATCAAGTTTCAATCCAATAGTATCAATTAACGTATCTAAAATTGAAACCATTTGACTATCAAAGCTTTATGCTATGTAGCGTGTACATTACATGATATTCATATTACTTCACGGTTTTGTTTGTATAATTAATTCGATGTATTAAAACCACCGATGCATAGAATGTAAAGCATTTACCAACGAATTTTGTTTGTTTTTATTCGTTTGCAATTTCTATGGTGCGCATAAAATACGAATTTGCATGTTTTGAAATGAGCGTATCAAATGCAAGCTTCCGTTTTTATTGAAGACATAAAACCTTGCCAATGGGGAGATTGGGGTGATTTTAACTATTCTATGTAATGAGGGGGTGTGGGGGAAGGGATTAGAAGGGTGCGTCTTGCAAACGGCTCTGCGTGCCTGGCCGCGGGCGCCGACGATTTGTCCCTAACAACCCCGCTTTACCCTTATTGACAGTGGTATTCAAACTGAAACGGCGTGCAAACTTTGAAGCGCAATTTTACAGAAAGAGCTCTACTATCGGTATCATAGCACTACTTAGTGTTTACGTTATATGCAAGTAAATCGTAACATTTCTTATCATCATTATTCATCCTTATGAAACTTGAGTTTCAATCAGATATAACATTATGCTGATAAATTTACTGTATTTAATTGTTTCTTAAGACAACAAGGTACATGTTAATCGAATATGAAATTGTCCTTATTGGTCATATATCACTCAAATAAGTATTAACACGAAAATCCTTACTAATGGATTAACTAACAAGACGAATCAAACTCGAAATAATAGTTACTGATGATTATGATCACGAGTTCAAAATATACAGTCGGAACCTTAACACAACAATTATTATTTATCACGCGGGTAGAATCGTATTTAAGTAAAGGCGGTTGGCAAAGCTGGCGACAAAGAAAATGGTCAAGACAAAGACTTTTATTTTGGCCAGTTTTTATGCGGAGAATTTTTTACTTCGTAATATTTACAAACATTATTTTAATTAATAATAGGAATTACTGACTTCATGAAGTAGTGACACAACTTAGATTTTGCGATAGCATCCTTTAGCACGCCTATAGTTTTGGATTCAGATTAACATATAGTATACTCATTACCGTGACCGAAGCAGACGAAGCCATGGGAATAATGTAGGAATTAATATAAATGATGAAACTTTCACAAGCTCAGAACAAGCGTGTTTACGTCGTAAAGGCGACCGGCGGGGAGACGCGGCCCTTGCAGCGCCCGCGGTGCACACCCTCCAACTGGATGTAATACATGCCAACAGAGACATGATTATTGTCGCGATGGCATTTGGAAATAAACAGATATGATTATACGAAGTATACAAAATACCTAGATATGTCTTACCAACAACGAATATAATAAAAGCTCTCCTTCACAGCTGGCGATGCATTGGCGACTCCTCTGGTGTTGCGAATGTCCATAGGCAACGGTAACTACTTTCCATCAGGTAGCCCGTCTGCCTTATAGTTAGGTTAAATTATAAAAAAAAATATAATATGGCCGCATACCACCGCCTCACATGTTTCGAGCATGAAACAGTTTTTGATTTTGCGTGATTAGAATTAGATACTGGCTGACGTTTGGTTTATTTTTACGTTTATTTTTTTCTGCTGGTGTTCGTTTCAGATGTAAGACATGTCATCGCATCTTTAATTTACGTCAGGTTGTCTATTTAATTCTACGTGGACATTATGACAGATGTCAGTGGATGGCAGTGGCAACTCTCCAGCATCATCACTCTCATCATTAACCAATAACAACAGTGTCAACCGCGACTTGCTTCTGGCTATTAGGGTTTTTTATCTGACTGAAATAGCAAACGAACATGCAGTTCACATGATGGTAAGTGGTCACTGTCGCTCTTGGACATCTGTAATAAACTTCATATAGAACATGGGTTCAATCTGAAGTCAATCACAGATGCGTTCCTACTAGGGCTATGATAGTCGCCTCATGCTAAGAAATGCTTCACGCTAGAAATATGTGTGGCGGTGATACTTTCCCGGTTGAACTACACTGGTTCTACCACCTCGAAAAGGTGTAGAAAGAGTATGTCTATATTTAATCAATTCCTTCTAACTTTGTCTTCAGGAGTAGCAAAGCATCTGTACCATCCTCATGCAAAACTCTAATCTTATAGTTGATTACAGAACTCCATGGGCGAGAATGGACTTTTACCGTCAAATGAACTGCAATCTCGTTTTTATATTTCTATAATGAAAAAATGCTAAACAAAAGGTCCTACATCCAAACCACAATCCCAAACCACTTTTGGATGGACAATTTCTAACGAGCACATTAACTTTTTCTCAAAAGCGGAATTAACTGGCTCTGTCTGCCGATCCTCTGGAGACTTGTGCTTTACGATCTGCAAGAGTGTTTCTAAAAGATTTTTAAAGAGAAATTCAGACCATTGGTCCCGTAGCAATCAGAACAAAAAAGACTTATTGATAAAATGCTGCAAGCTCAAGAACAACACTAAAGATCACAACAACGCTAAAGATCATCACATCAAATGCACAGTTAACGACTGTATTAAGGACATCAGACAAACCCTCATTTTTTACATACTTAATTATTATTTACATACTTATTACTTATACCGCTCCTATTAGGTGGTAGATAAAAAAGGTCTAACCCTGTAATGGTCATCTTGAGTCAATTCGAGCTGAATTCGTTGTCAGTAGTTGGGTATTCTTAGGTTTGCGACCAAAATAAAAAAGGTAGACAAATATGGATTTGACAAAATTTTTTTAGGTCGTTAAACTTGAATCAGTCTATACTGATTCAAGTTTAACACCCAAAAAAAAGTCCCCAAATTTATACTGATACCAATATGACAACCAAAAAAAGGTCAGCCACTACATATAGTAAGAACCGTTCTTACTATTATGTACTTAACTCGAGTTGACTCGAGTTAACTCGTGTTACATGCATTTCAACTCGAGTTGTGTTTATCTTATATACTTACGTGAGTTAGATGTGCTAACTAGTCTAACCGGAGAGATACCTCCGCTACCCCTTTTTCTAACATGAAGCGTCTTCTCGTGTTTCTTGCGTTTCGCTGGAAGGATGTGTTGGCCGACTCACTTTCATAAGAGGCGACCATATCATTCCTCGTGAGTAGGAATTTGTGATACATTTCAGATAGATCCTTGACCCTTGTAATCAAAGTAACGTCATATAATAAATAGCAAAGAGATAATAATTATTAAAGTTACCCAACAATGGTGTCCTATTATTTATTGCTGAGTGAAGCATAGTAACAATACCGAACCCGTAAATATTCCATTAGCTAAGTTTATACGAAAGTTTAAAGCGTCAAAAAAAATAACCAAGTATCAAGGGTTCTAAATTCCCATTTTAAGCCAAGGGGCCCCTAAAAACGTCGTACAGAAACGAGGCTATTACCCCGTCTGAGTTACAGACCACTCCGGGGTGTCGTTGTTGACAAAACCGCTGAGTGAGTTTAAAAAACTAGTGCTTGCACAGCGAGAAACGTAACGTATTACTGTAATTTAGCCCGTATCTTGCCATGAATAACTTAAGCGGTTCAACTTGGTGACAATCTTTTTGCAAATGTTTTATTTACGGAAAGTAAATGGACTAAAAGTATACACGTTAAATCTGTCATCCTTTTAAACTCCACCAGTGTCACCCTTTTTTATCTGATTGTAACAAAAGAGCATGCAGGCCATCTGATGGTAAGTAGTCACTGCCCGTCCCTGTAGTTCCGGGATCAGAATAGGGCTACGGCATACCCTGCCTGTCGCAAGAGGCCACTAAAAGGGGCTTCCAGGGAGCTCGAACCGTTCGGTCAGGCATACCCGGGAAGGACGGCGGTATGTGTGGTCGCATACCGTCGTAAAGACTACACGGAGCGGTGGGCCCAGCCGTCCATCTGGGAGGAGCCCGATGGGGCAACGCGCTCGGAGGATTCTGGGGTCGTTTCCAGGTCCCGGAGTCCTCCTTTTTAGCGCCGAGGACGGCCACTGGGCCCTGCGTCGCTTCCACGGCGGTTTCCCCCTAGATAACAAAAAAAAAGTAGTCACTGCCGCTCATGGGCATCTGTAATCAACTTCTTACAGAACTTGGGTTCCATCTGAAGTCAATCACAGATGCGTTGCTAAACAATTGAAAGTTTTGTATCAATAACTTCGTAAAATACAAGTGCTTGGGACTAGATAAGGTTACAAGATAAAGACTTATTTTAAACCTTATCTTTGCTAAACTATAACTATATCCCTTGTCCTTCGTCAAACTGGTTCAGTATAACAATCTAACACGACATTTGCCATCGGTCACAATTGAACAGATAACTGCCACGCGTGGTCTAAACGACCGACCGGTTCCAATAATTCGATCTAAATTCCAAACGCCCGGGTCGCGACATTTGACCTCCCGTTTTATGCTCGTTTCTTATTATACGTGGACACGAGTAACGTAAGGGGAACATGAACGTCTTATTTGAATAATAATAGATAGCTCACAATAAATATATTGGGTCGTAACATCTTAGATTAAGTGTATGATTCTCTAAGCGTCTAGAAATGTTGTACCCATTCAGTGTTCTTGATAACACTTGAAACACATTTACTTACACAACGATAAATATACAACTCCTCAATGTTCGACTCGTTCATAAAAACAACCAATACATAAAAGTACTCCAATAAAAGAAAACCTTACACATCTGCATTTTTACATGCGTTCACGTTATCGTTTCGTATATATTTAAAATCATGAGCTCTCATTGTGAAAGTGATAATGACATTGAGAATTAAAACCCGATGCACTCGTCCCAGTGACCGGCGAGCGGCCGACACGAAAAAAAAATCAACAACACGCTGCCCAATAAAAACGTAAAATTGCCGACACTGACATTATCCTATTACGTCATCATTCCATTCATGAAAACGATTCGCGAAAAAACAATCGCATCGGAACACGTGTTAAGCGGCGGCATTAAATTGCGGATGTCGAAAAATATTAATTATTAATTAACACGCCAGTGGCGAATTAAAATATTTTTATCGGCGGCGAAAGGCGAAAAGTTGGGAGTTAATTCGGTGGCCGCGATGGCATTGTTTGCGGGACTCGTGTATAAAAAACAGAAACGAGCGCGAAAAAATACAGACAAAATGGCGGGAAATAAAAAAACTGAGCCGCGTGGTGCACGCTGTGATTTAAAAATAAAAACGTCGGACGTCCGTAATGAAATCGAAAGGCGGTTCGTCGATAGCCATTGGAAAAAGGTAAAAGAAGAGCGCCACTTTCACGCGTGAGAATTCTGGCTTTTTTGGCACCGACGCGGCTCGGCCGCGACCGCAAACGGTTTGTGTTAGCAGGTTAATAAGAAATAGGGGTTGCGAAGAACTAGAACATTGAGACATACATCTGTCCTTTATCCTCCGATAGATATACTTCAGATCAGTGACACCCTCTGACCTATTTCAGCATGCAAACAACTTTGACATTGGAAGGTCGATGCATTTCAAGGTTTTGTTTATAGTGAACGTATATCTGACAAAATAATGTTTAAAAATATTTTCGTATATGACATGATCTACCGATAGTACAAAGATGAGTAAATTAGTTTTTTTTTAATATCTATATATCATAAAGTTCGCCTGTTGATAAATAGCTCATAGCACCCGTGATAAGCATCAACCCAAATCACAAATAAAGCACAGTCCATCTCAATACAAGTTACTTACTCGAGTCGCCACTTCTGAGGACTAAGTTAGCACCTCATGTAAGTGGCTCTACCTATCCATGTCTTTTAAACCATAACACAAAGCGCTTACCCTTGTTGTAACGAGTAAGAATATAGTGTGGTAAGTAAGTAAAGTAAGTAAGAATATATATGGCCAATGGTGTCGCTTCAATAGTAATATGCCACACTTATTTCTAGCGTGAAGCATTTCTTGTGTTTCGATAGAAGGGTGTGGTTGCCGGCAGTTTCACATAAGGTGACCATCATAGTCATCGGGAATAGTAACGCATCTGTGATTTCAGGTGGAACCCATGTTCTGTATGAAGTTGATTACAGATGTCCATGGACGGCAATGACCACTTACCATCGGGTGGACTGCATGTTCGTTTGCTTTTTCAGACAGATAAAAAAAAATTAAGAAATGTACCTCCTTCGACATTAAGCTGTTAAATAAATTAGACTATGCGATATAAATTCATATAAGTTGTATTTTAAAAATATATAATATATTCCGTTTTTATTATTCTTTATAACATTTAATACAATGCAAACAAGTACATAGGCATGTAGGTATTATATTTAAAGGTACCTTAAATCAGTATCGTATAGATTTTGTCCATACAAAATATACCGAATAATCGGCTATTAATTTTGATTAAAATACTAATTAACACTCGCCGACGCGACGCTCTAAATTACCCGCTTTAAGAGCTTAGGCCGCTCGCCCAAAAATATTCTTGCCCCAACCCATAGACCACACAAAAATGGGAAATACCCAAAAAAACACGTGATAGAATATTAAAAATATTATACAATATATTAAAACGTGAAGCAAAAATTTGTGATTCTTTTTTAAGACACTTACCGCAGGAGGAGTACGAAATTACGCACGGTTAAAGTTGATGTAGAGCAGAATTGCGCAAGGCTAATATTTTTTTCAAATAATGCATAAAACATACATAAAATCAACTAAAATACATTACACTACTTGCATTTGACACAAACACATACATAATAAATGAAATTCAATACAATCAATTTGGGTAACATTGAACAGCGGTGTAACTTTGAACAAAGTTGTGAAAAAAATATATTAATTTATTACATGGAAACTTCTTGTTGTTTCAATATCGTACCTGCGTAAAATGGTTTGCCAAAATGTTGTAATAGCAATGAAAGCAAAAAAAGGTACCTGTCAATGTCATAATTTTAAAAAATACCACCTTTTCCGTAGTGAAGTTGTTGCAAGTGTTTAATGCTTCATTTTGAAATAGCAATTTTAATATCAAACTTACCGTAAACAGGTGTGTTTTGGTGTTTATCTTTAAAATGTATATTGTATATTATTATTTTGAAACTGTACTATCCGTATCCCATGTTGAATACTGCGTAAAACTGTTAAACTTTTGACGACGTCGAAATTGGATGATATATGGGTAACTTTGAACGGTTCAAAGTTACCTGTATCATAAAAAAATATTTCTTTCGGAGGCTCAGGGTCGCTCAGCGTGCTATGGAGAGGGTTATGCTCGGAATTTCGCTACGAGACATGATTCGCATCGATGAAATCCGTAGACGAACGAAGCTTACCGACATAGCTCTCAAAATTAGCAGGCTGAAGTGGCAATGGGCCGCCACATCGCTCGTAGGACCGATAACCGATGGGGAAGAAAGGTTCTCGAGTGGCGACCATGTTTAGGCAAAAGGAGTACCGGTCGCCCTCCTACCAGATGGACCGGTGACCTGAAGAAGACAGCGGGAAACCGTTGGATTCAGAGGACACAGGACCGGTTAGAGTGGCGCCATTTAGGGGAGGCCTATTTTATGTCCATGTTCCGTCCATCCTTTTTTTTTTTTGTTTTCGAGGGGGAAACCTTCCAAAGGTACCCGATGTTCCGTCCATCCTATGGATGGATGGAATAAATAATCAAAAAAAAAACTAGTATCTTATTTTACCACCAAATTGATCGACCTTGATTCATATGGCAAGACCAAGTTGTCTATTGTATTTATATATCAAAATAAATGTATTTTTTATAGATTTGGTTTTAATTAACAAAAATATGTTAATTAATTTTACTCAGACCTTAAAATATTCGATTAATGACGGATTTTATATCCTCAAAAAATTATATTCAAAGTTACCCAAAACTAAGGATAACTTTGAATTTGAGTTTTAGGGGTAATTGTGGATAGTTTAATTGTTTTCTCCGTAAATTTATTGTGTTAGATGAATAAACCAGCTAAAAAGGACACTATTCATTTAATAAAAACAAGGTGCAATAAATATAAAACAGATTATAATATCACAAATATTGTAAAAAATGTTCAAAGTTACCCAAATCGAGGTTACAACATACAATGTCTTACTATGAAAACACGTAACGTCAAAAATGACAGATGTCTTTGTCAAAATTGCTTTTAAATGCAGCTTAGTTAATAAACCTCTTTTTACTTTTAACGGATACGTTCAAAATAACTTAAAAAATATTACAATTTATTGAAATTAAAAAATATTGGTGCTACTTTGGACAATATGAAGTTAAGTTTTTTAATTTAAATTACGGTCGAATTTCGACCGTTGCGATGGGTGAGTAGTACAATAACAATTAAGAAATTCCAAAAAATCATATGACAGATCAATAGAGATATGAGACTTTATTAAGTAATATAAAAATTACAGTAACTGTATAAAATTTACATACATAAAAATAGTTTAGAAACTATTTTTTTTTTTGTCATAGCAATGTAAGATTGGCACGTCACGATACTGAGTGGTTTGCATACCGCCTTTGATTCCTTTGCAATCTTGTACGTGAAAGACATTATGCCTTGTTTTTTCTATAACGTAAGCACAAAAATTCATACCTACAGGTTTTCTGTAATATATGTAAAGTTATGTGAAGTCCACAAAAAACACTCAACTTAGTAGCCCCTGTCACTCAACAAAAGTACATCTGTCTAGCTAATATTTTAATTGTGAATCCCTGACATAATTAGAAAACATTAGATTTTCTCTGAAATAATTTAAGTTTATAACACATTGCGTAGCTTTTATCGCAGGCTTTGACCGACCGAGTCAAGAAATTCCGTACCATAAAACCTAACACTCCCACTCTGCCTACCATGTAGCGCGGCCGAGCGTTCGCTTAACGTGTATGTATATGGTACGACAGTCCAAAGCTCGCACAGATCGAGATGAGCTGCTCGGAAATCGGACGAATATGTAAGCAGCTGTTTGTGAGAAAGTATACAGAATCAAAAAAAACTTGAATTAATATCAAAGAAAAAAAATAGTGTATAAATTAATAAATAATTATAAGTCATATTTTATAAGTTGATAAAAATGCTATGCAATACCGCGGCAGTCCCAGAGTGCCGTACGTTTTTTGCAATGATTGTGTTAGTTTCAGACTTTTTCACGCCGATTCTAATTGTGCTACGTTCTATATCTCATACACTCCATTAATAATAATTCCCCCACTCTTTACCGTTAATTCTTTATTACCTGAAAATTTCAGTTGATTATGTAAACGGCTAATCCGAGAGCTTTTGTTCATCGTGACGTTATTTCAGCGAAATTAATGGGCAACTTTAGGCTGACTACCCATTTACCATTACTACCCGTCACATCGGTCGAAATTCGACCGTAATTTGAATTAAAAAACTAAACTTCATATTATATGAAATTGCATTATTTGAAAAAAATATTAACATTCTGCACTCCTTCTCTACGTCCACTATAACCGTGCAAAATTTTATACTAATCCGTCTGCGGCATATTACTTAGAGGGCACCTAAAGTTTTTTCGACCTTTAGCGACTAAGGTGTGGTTGACGCGACTTCAAAACTCATGTCATGCTTGACGATTATTTAGTAGCTTATGCATTTATATTTGCTGAAACAATCAGTAATCTTCGTCAGTTATTTTAATAAAATCAATCATGTACTGTGCGTGTCGTTCAAGCAATAAAAGAACAGTTCAAAACGGTAACGATTACAAATTTTCGGTGGCTTAAGCGACAAATTGATGGCTTAGCAACTATTGTACGCGATAGTAGCCAATGGGCAGTCAGCCTAAGCTCTATTCTCAGACAAAAAGTGACATGATTAATATAAAACGCTTTTCGAATTGAAACGATTGTTAAAAGTACTTTTACTTGATAAAAATGTATGAATTCATTTATTGAGCATACGTGCTTATAACTTATATTCTATTTTGCGTTTATCTACACATCTTAAAAAGGTAGCAGACTGAGTATCATTCCAAAGAAAAGGTATCACCGCCTCATATAATTTTAACGCGCAGCCATGCCTGCGTTTCGGTAGAAGGGTATATGCAAGCTGACATACTAATTGGAGTTACCACCGTAGTCCTCAGGCAAGGTAAAGCATCTTTAACTGACTTCAGGTAGATATTCTGTTCTAAATAAAGCCTTATCGGGCTGCACGTTTATTTGGTGATTCTATATTATGTAAAACATTATTAGAGATAGGTTAAGATTTTTTTATTTAAGACTAGTTGACCCGGCGAACTTCGTTCCGCCTAAAAGTCAAAAATCTAAAATTATCAGTATTCCTCTACTATATTATAGGTATTATACATAAAAGCTCCCGCTTGAATCACTCTAACTATTAAAAAAACTGCATTGAAATCCGTAACGTAGTTTTAAAGATCTAAGCATACATAGGAACAGACTGCGTGAAGCGACTTTGTTATACACTATTTAGCGATTGAAAAGGCAAACAAGCATACATCCACCTGATGGTAAGTGATCATTGCCGCCCATGGACATCTGTAAGAAACTTCATATAGAACAGGGGTTCTTCCTAAAGTCAATCAAAGATACGTTGCTACTCCCGAGGACTATGAACGCCTTATATAAAACTTTGCCGGCAACCACTCCCTTCCACCGAAACGCCAGAATTGCTGCAGGTCGAACTACATTCTACATGGTAAACCAATTCACAGATGGGCATGAATCTCAGTGCTTCTGGCGAACTGAAAACGGTAAAGTTCAGTCAATGCTTGAATATAGAACCGCTACGCAATTTTCATGGCTGGCCCTTAATGGATTACATACATTAGACCTTGTTTTAGACGTGAGTACCTTTAAAGTGATACAAAGCTTTGAAGTTTTGTCCAGTATCTGATGTATCTTTGAGTTGAAAATATAACAGATAACCCTATAAACCAACAAAAAGGTTCTCTTACTTATTTATCAATGCTATGTACCAATAATAACAATCTGTCACATATTTCATTTTTTTTATATCATGGGAGACATGGGAATATGAAAAACTGGCCAAGCGCGTGTCTAAACTTAAACTAAAATATTTTTATTCTGTTTTTAATAATTGTTGTCGACGACCCGCGAGGCGCAGCGGTTACCAGAACGGTCGGACACGCAGTGGGTCCCGGGTTCGATTCCCGGCCGGACAGGTATCTGAATGATGAGTTTAGATTCTTGTTCTGGGTCTGGGTGTTTGTGTATTCGTCATTGTGTGTGTCTATGTGGGGCTATGAGTGTAGAAAGCGTTTATATATCTTTATATATCGTTAAAGCAGCAACAGTAATACATTATGTGTAAAATTTGAACTGTTTAGCTATCACAGTTGGAAGATACAGCCTGACAGACACACGGACAGCAGTCTTAGTAATAGGGTCCTGGTTTTATTTAAAAGAGAAAAACGGCACGGAACCCTTAACAACGGACAACCTACAGACTTCTTTTTGAAGTCTTATATAACTTAAAAACATTTAAGTTTAAAGTAGCAAACAAGCGTACAGCTCTTCTGATGGAAATTGATCCTTGTTGCCCATAAACATCTGTAACCAAAAACATATACCTACTACCTTAACTTTACAGCAGTGATAGCCTAATGGTTAAATCTTGCCCTCTCGATCGGGAGGTCCGACGTTCAAACCCAGGCACGCATCACTAATCTAACTTATGTGCGTATTAGAAATTAATTATTACTGCTTTTCGATGAAGGAAAACATCGTGAGGAAACCTACACACCCGAGAGTTCTTGAAAAATAAGTTTGTGGAGGTGTGTGAAGTCCACCAATTCGCACTTGGCCAGCGCGGTGGACTACGACCTTAGACTCTCTCATTCCGAGAAGACCCGTGCCAAGCAGTGGGACAATAATGGGTTGACGACGACGACTACCTTAACAGATAATCTACTTAATCAATCAGAGATGCGCTTCCACTCCAAAGTACTAGATACTCGACTCAATTGTATCAGTTCATTAGTGGACATAAACTGCTTCATACTAGAAAAAGTCAGTAGTGAAAGTAATACCCCCTGATCCAAACTTACCATTGGAGTTTTACAACAAAAATTATAATTTATAAAAGCTTATACCTATCGTATCACAATATTGCTTTCCAATATCGAGTGTAAACTTGTCAACTTGTCTGGGTTCAGATGAAAATTCGGTTATTACCGCATAAAAATAGGATTTTAGGGGAAAAATTAGAAAGGAACTCATTATACTCGGGGACCCTCCCGTAATATAATAACCCTCCCACGCCTCCCGGGGTCGTTACGGCCGGTCCCTTCAAAATATTCTTTCAACAAAATTCACCTCCGTCCCTTTGGAACAAAAAAGAAAACGCTGCATCACGGTCATTTTTAATTTTGCCCGTAACGACGCCATTGGAGGTATTAAACGTCGGCCATTAGGCCTTCACTATCTGGAGCGTGCATCTTCAGCGGTAAATGGACGGGAAAGGGTCTGGCATTAGGGCTGGGATGAGCTACGAATTTATTGTAAGTACTGCTTCATATATGTAGTATTTAGAGTTCTTTTACTTAATGAAAATAAAATAGAAATAGCAAAGTCTTTTGAAAAAACCATAAGGTTGAAGTACCTACGTGAAATCCATCGCAGGACATGGCTATCATTAAAATACTTTTTTGCCACACAGTATATAACAGTAGAACACTGTTATTTATTTTATGTAAAGTAGAATTAGTTATGGTAATGACAATGCAATCTACCATTTTAATACTTATTCACTTACGATATGCGGTTCAGTTGCATCGGTCGAAACTCGACCGTAATTTAAATTAAAAAACTAAACTTCATATTGTCCAACGTAGTACGAATATTTCTCAAATTCAAATAAAATGTAATCATTTTCAAGTAATTTTGAATGCACTCGTTAAATATAAAAAGAGTTTTAATTATGTAGCTGAACCGCATTTTAAAGCAATAGCGGGTATTTTGACAAAGACACTGACATTTCTGACGTTATGTGTTTTCATTCTAAGACATTGAATGTTCTATTTCGTTTACTATTTAAGTGTTTGAAATGTTATATTTTAGTTAATTTTATGTATGTTTTAAGCATTTTTGAGTATATTTGAAATATCAACATTCTGCACTCCTTCTCTTTGTCTAGTATAACCGTGCAAAATTGCATACTAATTCGTCCGCGTCATATTACTTAAAAATGCTTTACTATTTTTTTGCTTCACGTATTAATATATAGATGTAATCGTTTCTGTCCTATAACTAAAATTAAAAAAAAGAAAACCACAGAAATTAGCTCAAGCATATACTAAAACGGAACCCGATTATTTCGAAGCTTTACAGCCCGTACTTTCCCATGAAAGTCCAGGTACTTATATAAACATTAGCCAGTTTATTCCACGTCTACATCTCCATATTAATATGAATACCGGCTCATGATTTGCATTTCGGCAACGTCGTTTTCTCCCCTTTGCTGTACAGTCGCGCAAAACTCCAAAATGATGGACGTCTGAGTAAATGGCCCGAGAAGAATTACGCGGGTACACTCGTGCAGAATGAGGGTAATTTTGAAAAAGGGTACAGCTGCGGAATCTTCGCGTAATGAGCAGTTGCATCAGCATGTTATTAAAATGTAGGAAGGTTTTAAGCGGAGTTATAGAACTAGAGAGTGGTCGGAGATCGTTTTTAGAGATTTTCTTAAATTATACCTACTCGATTCTTAAACTGTACTTATTCGATAACGCTGTGTCTCGTAATAACTTATCTTAGTAAGTATGGATTCGTAACCAAAATTACATACATCTGTCATAGAATCGTTAAAGTTAACAAAACGAGGCATAGATACGCCAGTAACATTAATTAATCTTCTAGATTATAAGAAAATAAAGGATTATGAATAGTGATTGGATAGTGATCGACTTGACACATACATGGTATTTGTTATAATTATATAAAAGAAATCGTTTTTATTTTTACAAGTATGAATTCAGTCCCAGATATTTATAATAAAGCCCGTAATTTTAGAAATACATTGAAAAATATTCTAAAACCTTGTAAGTTGTGTCTCTATATGCCTTTTTAAATCTTATTTGTCCCAAAGCCATTTGTCCCAGAACTTATTTTGCGACCCAGTCCCATTTTTCTTAAAACATTTATTACCGCAAAATACAGCTCCGTGAAAAACACGTCAGAATTATACCAAACAAGCGTATACACGGAAATCAAGCAGATACTGCCAAATTTATTGAACGAGCCTTAAGCTCTGTTAATATTCGATCAACGTTTAGTTAGCGATCTTCGGGCCTAATGAGTAGTAAACACCGGGGGACGCGGGGGTTGCCCCGCTTCGTAAATGAGCCGACGATTATTTGCCCCTAAACCGGGCCTGTTTACCCGCGCCTCCTCCACTAATTGATGCGAGTTTGTTCCCCTTTTTGCCAAGACCACTGTAATGGGCTCTCTGGAGTGAAATATCTTTTCGGTTTTTGTTTCGAACCCTTTTTGGGTTTTCAGCCAAGCCTTTCATAACGTCAGTTACACTCAAAGTTGGATCGTTCACGCGATTCTAGGCCTTATCCTAAATGAGTAAAGCTTACAACACTGTAGCGTTAACATAGAATGAGAGGCATTTAATTTTCTTTTCTATCAGCCAAATGTAAAAGGAATAATCGCAAAATCTACAGTACGTACCAAGTTATATTGTATTCATTTCATGTTTTGGTTCATTAGGAGAAACAGTATTTGTAGGCACTCAGGCCTTGTATATTTTTTCGAGTTATTAAAACCTGTTTTTTGTATAAGTAAAAGGTAATAGACAAGTTACAAGTATTGTAGTTTTTGTTATTTGTACAAGTCTTCTTCTTCTTCCTTCCCTTTTCCCTTTATGTGGGGTCGGGTCTCCTTATCACTTAGCTCCAGGCCGCTCTGTCCTGGGTTGGGTTGGGTTGGGTTGGCTGGCGGAGAATGTTTATATCATTAAGTCCACCGTTGTATAATACTAACCATTATTGTAGGGCATATAAAGAATATTTAAATAAATATAGTACTATTTAAACAGTTATGTTTAAAATTACACTTATCTCAAGAAATTCGGGATAGATCCTTATTTACTTCGGATAAACTACAAGTCCGATCTTACGTTAAACATTAAAATAAACCAACTACAGTAACTGGGTTACTAAAATATGTTCATGATATTCGATATAACATAATACCTACATATTTACCTACTAGATACTAATCACAGCTTCCAAAATTCTCCATCAAGAGGTTAAAATCAAGACAATTACAAAACTCTATTAAATAACTAAGTTACCTTAATATAATATGAATTTTCAAGGTGGTAGAGCCACCGTAGTTCAACCGGGGAAGTACCACCGCCACACCTATTTCTAGCGTGAAGCATTTCTTGCGTTTCGATAGAAGGGTGTGGTTGCCGGCACACTTTCACATGAGGCGACCATCATAGTCCTCGGGAGTAGCAACACATATGTGATTGACTTCAGATGAACCCATGTTCTGTATGTAGTTGATTACAGATGTCCACGGGCGGCATTCACCACTTACCATCAAATGGACTGCATGCTCAGTCAGATAAAAAAATGGATTTAGATTTTTTTCTGCAACCTCTTCCTGTTATACATATTTCTTCACCAAACATTACGGTAAATGTACACTTTAAAGCAGCTTCTTTTGCACACTAAAAAACCTTTACTAAAAAAATCTATCGCATAACATTATCGATTATTCCATAGGCTACCTATTTTACTTTACAACGATTTAATTCAACAAATTTGTTTACACAGCCCCTTTTCAAACGGCCAGCTACCTTCCATGTAATTTGGGCCGAAATTTACATGTGTCGACTTAACTCGCCCTTCGCAGTGATTGATGGCATCGGGAAATTATATTAACGGGCCCCGGGGAAAACGGAATTTTTCAAACGGATACACGCGTATATATGTACACTTGTATATAATACGTGCATAGGTTCAAGTCTCAGGCACGCGCCACTGTTAATAATGTTGTTAATAATGTGTATATAACGTCAACCCATTATTGTCCCACTGCTGGGCACGGGTCTTCTCTCGGAATGAGATAGTTTTAGGTCATAGTTCAACGCGCTGGCCAAGTGCGAATTGGTGGTCTTCACACTTTAAAAAAAAAGAAAACTCGGTTGTGTTTCCTCACGACGTTTTCCTTCACCGAAAAGCAGTTATAATTAATTTCTAATACGCACATAAAACTAGTAGTGCGTGCCTGGGCTTAAACCTTGGACCTCCCGATTGAAGGGGAAAGTTTCAACCATTAGGCTATCACTGCTCTCGTGAAGTGCATTTTAGAAATTAATCATCGATACTAACGGTGACAAAAAAGATCTCAATGCTTTATGTAGTCTATTAAATTGCATTTGGTTAGCACGGCTATCCATGGCCTAAAACTTTCTAATTTTAAAAGATATGAAGGAGATAGAATCTGTGTAGTAATGCGATAAGAAATTAAATGGATAATCATTAGTGGCCAAATTTCATGCCAGTATAACTGCGTCTGAAAGAACCTTATTTTAAAAATTAAAATAACAACAACGCAACCGCTTTTTTGTTTTCGAGAGGGAAACCTTCAAAAGGTACCCGACGCCGTGGGAGCGACACAGGGTTATGTGGGATTTTTACCGCACTAAAACTCCCCCTGTGGCCGTCTTCGTTGCAACCGCCAGATGGCAAAACAGTACTGACCACATAGTTTTGGAAAACTGCTAACTTTCGTTAGTGATTCGTACAGAAACATTAGAGAACTTAACACTAACCAGTTATGAGGAATGGCACAATCTTAGCAGTGGGATAACCAACCATGTATGTCCAGATAAAAGGATGGATTCAGTGTCATCATTAAATAGCACGACGGAAACTAAGGGATACAATTAAGACATTGGACATCATCATTTCCCTGTAGTCACTAATATTCACAGATATAGAAAATAACTTTTACGCAGGTACGTTTAAAACTGAGTTGATTGAATTGGCATCTTTCAATCCTGGTATTTTGATCAGTAATAGCATCAATATAACATTGATACGAATACGCTTTTAGTTATACTCAGGGGATCTGTATAATTTTCCGAAAATATCCTACATTCATTCCCATGATACATACTATATACGTACCAAACTTCAATCACTTCACTCGATTATTAAAACTGTGAAAACACACAGACGACTTTTGTATTAATAATATTACAGTAACGTCACTTGTGGACAAACAAATATCACTCCGTACTTACCCAGTTTGCGTTTCGAATTTCAATGCCTACAGCGGTAATTAATTACATGAACCCCGTGTAATATTACCACAATTAGTTAATCATGTTATTGCTCAATGAAGCCTGGAGCCCCACTAAGTTACTTTCTATCCTTCAAACTAGAGTACTACTTCTAAATGTTAGCTATATGTTGCTGATATTCCTACCGATCTGTATAAGTAACTATGAAGTAAACTCGCAATGGAGAGTGATTCGTGGTTTGTTCACAGGAATTTGCCTGGAATGCCAGCAATATAATTAGGGTAGGGTTAGGCGATTATCAATACGTATTGGTTTGGCCTAGGACGCTTAGAATAGGTACAGTCAGCAAATTAATTCTAAACAATGTCGCAATTTAATTCATTTGAAATATTGTGCTAATGTTTTCGATAATTTCGTTGATTATACATTATCCATTGTAGTGTACACTTATATATAAATTAATGGAATATTTTACGACGACGAAACGACGATTCTAGTCAAGTTAGTGCATTTGTTTTTTTTAATATGAATGTTTTTTTTTAATATGGTTACAAATAAAAGGTGTTTAAATATTTTACTTTAAATTATTATTTTGTCTGATAACGGTTTTTTCAAACAAATTAATGAAATTTTAAACATCTGATTGGCAAAGGTTTTGATGAAAATCGAAACATTATAAAAAAGATGAAAATTTAATGATAAAATAAGATCTTAATCTAAAAATTCTTAATTGCACAACGTCATGTATACTACTTGCCGCATAGAGATCAAGAAATTTGGTATTTAGGGGAAAGTTAAACTAAACCATAATTCATACGTGCGCAAAACAACAAATCCGAATTACTTCAAATAATTAAGAGATATACCCTTAAAGTAGCTGAGGAGTTTTAAATATATTTTTTTTCACCTTTAAAACTCTATCTTGGAATCAAAAAACAAAATTGCTTTAACGGTTTTAAAGACGAAGATGCCGAAAAACTACCTAAATTTTTACTTACAAAAACTTGGACAAACATACCATTTCAATGTATAAGCAATATAATTTCAAAGTTTAGAATCTGCTGACCGTACCCGGCTACATGGTTAATGCCCCATACGCTGCACAGTGACGTCACTTAAATGGTCACTTTCACCGCAACAGGCCGCAAGTAAATAACAGCAAACGGAGTTACACTTGAACTAAATGGACAAGTTACTTGGTGTTTACCACGTGCCTCCGGCAACATAACACGAATGATTCTATCTCCTTTAAAAATAGAAATAATTCTACCACCTTTAACGATAAGAGGAGATATACAGCTATTGCGACCACTGCGAACCACTGGTATGTTTTCTCCATGTATCAACGCCGGAAAGCATTGTTTTATCTCGAAGAGTGCAACATTACACCAAAGCCAAAGAAACAAATAAAAAAACAACGTTTAAGTATATGGTCAACTCAACTTATTTAGGAAATATCTATGAAACTATTCTAAAATTTGAGCTATTGATTTATGTTAATAACTTTAATTTGTATTTTTAAATACGACTTCTTTGCTTTTTTGCGTTGATATGTAGAGCATCAAAACCTAGATTAATCAAGGATACTTGACTAGAATACCGCAACACTTATTCACTTTTAAATTATCACTACATAGTATAAAACAAAGTCGCTTCTCTCTGTCTGTCCCTATGTAATATGTATGCTTAGATCCTTAAAACTACGGATTTTGATGCAGTTTTTTTTAATAGATATGATGATTCAAGAGGAAGGTTTTCACGTATAATATAAATTATAATGGAGAAGCACTGATAATTTCAGATTTTTGACTTTTAGGCGGAACGAAGTTCGCCGGGTCATCTAGTTAATATTATAAATGCCAAAGTTTGTAATGGTATATGGTATACGTGAAGCGAAGTAAGTCGCGGGAAAAACCTAATATTAATACAGACTAAACCAAAGAATCACGCACGAAGCCACTAACCACCCAACTCCGGTCAACGTTACTCAAATTAAATCGAATACACAAACGTACAAGCTAAATCCGCTCCCAAATCCTATCTGAGAGATTTCCAAACTCCCAAGACAATATAGCCATTATCGAATCCCGCCAATAGTATGCCCACAATAATTCTTAGGCGGCCACCTGTTGCAGGTTGCTCATGCATGAGAATGCTCACCGTACATAGCTGGAACCGTAAGCGGTGGGTAGGCGTCATAAGGGCGTGTTCACACACGTATCTAGAACCAAAATTAAACTGTAATTGTGAACTTACCCTTATCAGAGATTGTAAACCTGCTGCAGCCAAATTTCGGAGAAAAGACCAGAATGTTTTTTTCCGAATTTTTGGCTGCAGTTTTCTTACAAACATATCCTTTGTCAACTTGGTAATAAAAAAAATAAGTACCTACTAACAAAATCGTTGATACTTATTTATTTATTTTCTGTTGTGGTCTAACTTTTTATCAATGACTGCGCAAAAATAGTTACGAATATTTAGTTCAAAGGACAACAATGTTTTTAACCGACTTCCAAAATGGAGGAAGTTCACAATTCGTCTGTATTTTGTTTTGTTACTTGATTACTCTGGACTGGGTGAACTGATTTGGATGATTTTTTTTTTTATTTGGTGGAACAACACAGAATTTCACAGTTTTTACGTGAAATCATAAAAAGCGAATTAATATTTAAAACTATATTTGGAACAAGTTTTTACTTCAATGCAATGTAAAGAAGAAAAATAATTTCGTAGCAGTAAATCTTATATTTTTTTAATTGTACAAGTTTATATGTGGCTTGTCTCGATACTGATTTTGCGGAGAAGAGGTTGACAAAATGCTTACAGTAATAATATAAATTTTGGTGATATGTATGCATCTCCCGTAAATATGCATGCAGCCTTAGTAAGCTACATATGTATATACTCGTATGTGCTAACTAAAGTCAGTGACTTGCTAACTTCGCCTAGCGCAGAGGTGTTGGTTTGATTAAATATGAACAGAATGAAATTTGCTTCCTGTTATTTTTATCTCTACACCACAGAGGTTGGTACATTGCCTATTTGTATTTTAAAGCGATTAATACAATGGTATGTGTTACGTTAACTATCTGAATTATAATGTTTTATTAATTATAACCATATAATATAATTGTGATATTTTTAAAATAATACGTTAAAAAATATTCTATTTCATTTTATTCCACGAAGATATAACACATTTTTCAGTTTCTGCTTGGGTTATATATACGTGCACGTATGCGTATATGTATGAGTGTGTGTGTGTGTGTGTGTCTTTGTGCTTGTGCGCGTGCGATTTTGCGTCTGTGTACTTAAGTCCAAAGTGGATCAGAATGTTATAGTACCTTTTTTATGAGGGGAAACGTTCTCAAGGTACCTGACGCCGTGGGATCGACGCGGATCATATGGGATTCTTACCGCACTAACCCCTCCCCTCTCCCAGGTTGCCGTCCTCAACGCTGCGTGAGGAATCTCCGGGATCTCCAACGGAACACAACCGGAGTCCTCCGAGCGCGATGCCTATTTCAGGCTCTTCTCTGGTGAGCAAATAAGTTCACAGCAACTTCTGTTATTTATGGCGGCATGCGACTCCACATGCCACCGTTCTTCCCGGGGTCACTTGGCTGGACAGTTCGAGCTCCCACTCTAGCCGCTCTCAACCCCGAAAGCCCGTTTTAGTCGCCTCTTCCGACAGGCAGGGGATACCGTAGCCCTATTCTGGTCCCGAGACTATAGGGACAAATTTATAGTATCTACTTTATAATTTAAACCATAATTAACAAAGTCAACAAACATGCCAGACAAGAAACTAATAAGCAAATGACGGCACTAATTCTAACACGAATTCAATATTCATTTAACACATAATTACTGGTATTCCCAAAACTAATGAATGGCCGTAATATATTACGTAATGTTTACCAAACGCTTCTAACTGAGCTATTCAAATGCCTATTACGATAGGCATATTAAACGGTAACCTATACTCCATATTACCATGTACGGAACTCACTCTCGCTATCAGCAGCGGCATCTACGTTGTACGTAGGCTGTTTGTCCTATATTAGACGGGTCAATGCCCTTTCATTCAAGCTGACAAGCCTACAAACGCCTTCAAGGGCGAGAAACTCCGTCATAGATGCTACAGTATATTCGTAGACACGTACAACATATAAGCAAAATTTTTAATTTACTATTTTTTAAGAGTTTATTTGAGATATTCTCTCATTTCGAGAGAACACCCATGCCCAGCAGTGGAACAATAATGGGTTGACGATATATTTTTCAAGCATTAAATATCAATTTAAAATATTTGTAATATATAACTTCTGACCTATCTAACAATTAATTTGAAGGCAGATAATTTTATTGTTTCTATATACATAGCAAATCTATAAATTCATACTGGATCTTTGTATGCAGTAGACGATAAATGTAAATTGTCCACCAATTCGCACTTGGCCAGCGCGGTGGACTATGGCCTAAACTCTCTCATTCTGAGAGAAGACCCGTGCCCAGCAGTGGGCCAATAATGGGTTGATGAGGGATGTAAATTGTATGAAGACCTACAAGTGATCATTGTGACGAGAAGGAATCAAATTATTTCGATTGCAAGTTAAAAAGAAAACTACCACATATATAGACCACAGCACATATACAGGTCAGGCAAGATATACACATATCTAGCTATATACTCGTATCTAATACGATTAATCTCAGTGTGCGAGTCACTCTCGCTATCGTCTATGTAACGTAGAATACCTAACACGGCAGTTACTGGTTCTATATGTTGTATACTATCTCCACGTCTCTTAGAACGTAAGGAGGTAAAACGGATTCGGTTCTCCTGAGACGTACCGTCGTCACACTTATTTCTGGCGTGAAGCAGTTCTTGCATTTGTATTGGAGTGTGTGCCTGTCGGCACACATTTTATAGGTAAGGCGACCATCTTAGTCCTCGGGATTTGCAACGCAACTGTGAATTCAGATAGAACGCTCCTTTGTATGAATTTGCTTACAGATGTCTGTGGGCAGTATTAACTATATTTTTGTATAGTGGGTAATCGTCATGGATACCCAGTCGCCCGGTCTAGCAGCTGGGTTATGCCGGGCTCTTACCGGCTAAACCCCCACGCTTTTGCATTCATCCGCGAACCCGCCGGTGCCTGGCAGCTCCCATAGCCTCTCTATATTGAGCATGGAGATATCCTCCAACAGTGGTGACCATCTACCACTAGATGGACTGTTAATTACAAATGACATCTGATGGATAAATAATCCATCTGACGACATCCATAATTAACACCATCATTGGTTAGTGCTTCTCAGATTTTCGTATAAGATTATAGTGAGTTGCCATTGCCACCTATGGACATCTGTAGTAAACCTCAGATATGATGATGAGGTAAATTTCATCATTCAAGGTGGTAGAACCAGTGTAGTTTGACCGGAGAAGTACCACCGCCACACCTACATACTTATTTCTAGCGTGAAGCATTTCTTGCGTTTCGATGGAAGGGTGTGGTTGCCGGCATACTTTCATATCATCAGTCTTCGAGAGCAGCAACGCATCTGTGATTGATTGACTTCAGATGGAACCCATGTTCTGTATGAAGTTGATTACAGATGTCCATGAGTGGCAGTGACCACTTACCATTAGATGGACTGCATGCTCGTTTGCTACTTCAGTCAGATAAAAAAATGACCCCTGAGGACTAAATTACGCTACGAAAAAGTATTACCCATACCAAATCCTTCTAACCAAAACACGGCAGCGCATAATACTGCTGTTAATAAATTACTTAATCTATCTAAACCGATAGAACACAATCACTTAAGACACGTAACTTACGTCTATTTAACGGAGTAGGACACGTGTAGGGACACGTAATTTACATAAAGCCCGTAACCCATAAGATAGCTGTATGGAAATCCCGCTCGTCTTAGGGGACAAGTCACTTTGTATTCAATACGGGTCAATTGAATACAGAAATGTGGCATCAAATCCTATGGTTATTAAGTTGTGTCAGGGTGTTTTGTGGTTTTTCTGGTATTTAAAAAATAATCGTAAAAATAATAAGTTGTCGTAATATATGGATTTTAATATACACGCTTTCTACACTCATAGCCCCACAGTAGGATTTTCTCCTGTGTCGTGGGTACCATGGGCACACACAAGACGAATACACAAACACCCACGCCCAGAACAGGAATCTAAACTCATCATTCAGATACCTGTCTGGCCGGGAATCGAACCCGGGATCCATTCCGTCAGACCGGTATGGTAACCGCACCGTCTCGCGTGTCGTCATTAATAAAATATAGATTAATGTTACCTTAATATACGACCTATATATTATCCTTCAAATTAAAATCAGTTGGTACTTTTAGTTTTATGCCATTTCAAACACGCAGATAAGCAGTCCAACAAAAGATCTAAAAATAATAGAAATGTCTAGTATTACTAATTTTTATTTTTGTGAATTACTCCTTCTCCAAAAACATTCAATTTACAAACACAAAAAAAAACATTTTAATAGGCATGAATAGTCATATTAGTGCCCATTAAAGACCAACTTATACTAAAGATAAAAAAAAATACAGGAAATCAAAATAAACCATAATTTGAATCTACGACAATTTCGTAAAGTAATGCTTAACTAAATTCCTATACAGGCACAGAATTATCATTATATCGTATGGACAGGACGGATTGACCACTGCAGCCATCTATAAATACCAACGTAATTATTATGTTGAGCAGCGACAGCTTGTAACACATGAGTTCGCTCAAAATTAATCTGTTTAATAGAATTCGGTGAGTTTCATATTTCAATGTTGAGATAAATATACTTAATGCAATGCGTCATCGTCGTCAACCCATTATTGTCCCACTGCTGGGCACGGGTCTTCTCTCAGAATGAGAGAGTTTAGGCCATTGTCCACCACGCTGGCCAAGTGCGAATTGGTGGACTTCACACACCTCCGACAACTTTTTTTTTTATAAAGAACTCTCGGGTGTGTAGGTTTCCTCACGATGTTTTCCTTCACCGAAAAGCAGTGATTATTAATGTATAATACGCACATAAATCAGTGGTGTGCCTGGGTTTGAACCTCGGACCTCCCGATTGAGAGGGCAAGTTTCAACCATTAGGCTATCACTGCTCTCAATGCGTCATACGAAACGTATATTAAAATGTACTTTGAAGAAATGTGTGTGTATGTTTAGAAAAAACTGTGCTAATAGATATCAGATTAAAAAACAATGAATATGGACGACCCGCGTGGTGGAGCGATTACCATACCGGTCTGACGCACAATGGTTCCCGGGTTCGAATCCCGGCCAGACAGGATCTGAATGATGAGTTTAGATTCCTGTTCTGGGCATGGGTGTTTGTGTATTCGTCTTGTGTGTGCCCATGGTACCCACGACACAGGAGAAAATCCTACTATGGGGCTATGAGTGTAGAAAGCGTGTATGATGAATATGGTCATTTCTTTACTGAGTGACCGATAGCATCGAACAAACCCAGCTTCAGCCAATCTAGTAAAATGGTCAATATACTCAAAGGTTTAACAGATTCCCAGTATTTTAATAGTTTCAAAGTGCTATCTTACGTTGTAGAATTTGTTAAGATGAATATACTTATACACCATCGTTGACCGACTATCGTCGTCAACCCATTATTGTCCCACTGCTGGGCACGGGTCTTCTCTCAGTATGAGAGAGTTTAGGCCATAGTCCACCGCGGTGGCCAAGTGCGAATTGGTGCGAATTGACCGACTATAGATAGGACATTTATCCTATTTGTGGTTGATAGCATGTTTATTTAAAAATATAGTAGAGCTTTTGCTCGCGATTTCGTACGGTCCAACTGAAATATAAATAAATACTAAAATTTAGCCCCTTAGGGGAAGAATACACAGAACATAAATCTTTTTGAAGTGAAACTTCTTTATCGGGGTTGGAAAAAAAATTAGTGTAACATTTTTTCGTTACGCGCCATCTTTTTCTGTTACGCGCCATCTTTTTTTTTTCGTTACGCGCCATCTTTTTCTGTTACGCGCCATCTTTTTTTTTCCGTTACGCGCCATCTTTTTCTTATCCCTACCACGCGTGATATTAGATAGATTATTATAGATTAGATTATTAGATAAAGTTTAATAAAAGCCTTTTATTAAACTTTATCTAATTTAACTTTATTTAACCAATTTCTGTAATGCTGCATATAGTAAATTATTTTTTGAAAAATAACGTCATAAAGAAGTTTCACTTCTTACGAGTGTACGCTAGTACACGCACACATTTTTTTTAGTAGGTTTCTACATCATAAAATGAGCGAACTGTTCAAATTTAATGATAGCTTTAGTAGTTTTCTACGATTGTAAATCAGTCAATAGGAATGTCATGCTTTAAGTACAGATCTCGTAATTATTAACGAAGTAGTTGACCCCGCGAACTCCGTTCAGAATAAAAGTCAAAAATATTATTCATGTATTATACATAAAAACCTTCCTCTTGAATCACTCTATCTATTAAAAAAATTGCATTAAAATGCGTCGCGTAGTTTTAAAGATATAAGCATACATAGGGACAGACAAGGAAGTGACTATGTAATGACAATCAAAATGTTAACCAGATGAATGCAAAAAAATATCTGTTAGGGTTAACTCACATCGTACCCACAGACATTTTTTTGTTTTCAAGTTTCTATTGATACACATTATTGCTTTTCCCGTCCCGGATTCGATTTCCGGAAGGGACAAACGTTGTGTGCGGACAAATGTTTGTTCTGGTCTGATCTGTGGCGAGTTTGTACGTGTCAGTTAATACACACATACGACTTACTTGCGACTTTCCAATTAGATGATATGATGTAGTTTAACTGGAAAGTAACTCTTGAGATTAAATTATATAATATATTTTGTTAATTTAATAAATACATTCCTACACAAAATTTTGCTGTCATAAACAATTTTAATTGTCATTTTAGTCAAATCAAAGCCAGTATATCTGCGCAGTAGCAGTCTACAAACTATAAAAAAAAATTAAGGATTAATTAATATTAATAGCACGACATCTTAAAAAATATACAAAGGTTTCAGTGTTTAGAGTTTTTTTTTATTTAAAGGGGGCCTTAGGAGTAAGGTGCATTAGTATTATGTAAAACACACGTGCGATTATGCGACAAAATGAATGATGTTGTATCGTAGCACCAAAGGCATCGGCCCTGTAGTTCCGGGATCAGAATAGGGCTACGGCATCCCCTGCCTGTCGTAAGAGGTGACTAAAAGGGGCTTCCGGTCGGTCAGGCGATCCCGGGAAGGACGGCGGTATGTGTGGTCGCGAACCGTCGTAAAGACTAGACGGAGCGGTAGGCCCAGCCGCCCATCTGGGAGGAGCCCTATGGGGCAACGCGCTCAGAGGATTCCGGTTGCGGTTGGTCCGAGTTCCCGGAGTCCTCTTTATAGCGCCGAGGACGGCCACCGGGGGGGTTTTAGTGCGGTAAAAATCCCACATAACCCTGCGTCGCTTCCACGGCGTCGGGTACCTTTTGAAGGTTTCCCCCTCGAAAACAAAAAGCACCAAAGGCATATTTAACTTTAAATTGTCATCCATGTACTTACATTTTAGTGTATAAAACCTAAAGTAAATAACAAGTACATAATCACTTTCATACCAACAAATAAATAAAAAAATCATCTAAAATGGAGATATTAAATAACAAAAGATTGATTTGAATTTCAATTTTACAAGTCTTCAAAATGTTTAAAGGTGCAAAGGTCTCAAAGCAAAATTGATATCATATCAAAGGTTAGGAATTCACTGTACTAGAGATAAACGATTGAAGTTTTAAAACTTTAGTTGTTTTCTTTTCTAACTATTGTTGTCTTTAAGAAGATGCCACCTCATTAGAATAGTTCGAAAGATAAATTACCTAAAACAATTGATTTTATGTTCTCAACTCCGAAACCATATCAGTATGATAAGAAATATCAAAGGCCAATAAAAGAATTGCTACAATTTTCTCATTAGGCAGAATTTGTATGAACGATACAATAAAACCAAATTCTTTCACCTTAAACCTTAACCCTATGAACTCAATTCCTGAAATCGAGATCCATCAACAGCCTCCGTCCGAACGCTCAAAAGCCTCGTAACTAGTAGGTGCAGTGCTGAGGCACGTGCCACGAGCCCAGTCTCGCGTCACAAAGCTAGCTGACAAATTTGCAGCTTCCTATACCTACGTCTACGGATGAAAGTATTTCAGTGGTTTTTAATTTTCTTATTTTAGAAGTAGGATGTTTGTTATATGCATTGTATCTGAAGTAAGAGCCATTTACAGCTTTATCGGGGGGAACCTTCTAAAGGTACCCGACCCGAAAGGCCAGGTTATGTGGGATTTTTATCTCTCTAAAACCCCAGATGGCCATTCTCAGCGCTGCGTGAGGACTCCGGGATCTCCAATGAAACACAACCTCAGTACTCCGAGCGCGATGCTTCCTTCGGGCTCTTCCTAGTGAGCATTGCACTCACTGCGCCTCCTGGTGTTTACGACAGGATGCGGCCACACATGTCGTCGTCCTACACGGGGTCGCTTGGCTGGACGGTTCGAGCTCCCACTCTTACCGCACGTAACCCCAGAAGCCCCTTTTAGTCGCCTCTTACAACAGGCAGAGGATACCGTAGCCCTATTCTGATCACGGAACCACAGGGAAAAGCTATAGTCGAGCGTCGACCATCCAAATACAAAGTCGCGGATAGATAAGTTTTACTTTAAGCCAGCAAAACGCATTCCTAATTTACAGGACCAAGTTGGCATATCTCGGTAAAGTATGTTTCTTGAAGTTTTACTTGAGCCGACCACAGATGCACTAATCCTGAGAACTAAGTGGGGACGCCATGAATTTGTATATTTTTCTTGTCTTCGAATATGAAAACAAAAACTTTTAAATTATGTTGTTATATAACAATATAGAAACATTACGGTGGTGTTTCCGAAGTCGAACTAGTATTTCTACTATTTTACAATTATGAACCATAAGTGGTTTAATAACGGAAACGTCTATGACACCACCGCCATATCTCCGCCCCATAACAACGGAGCGTGCCGACTTAGTTTCATGGAAAGCAACTCACGTATTAAAAACCGCTTTTTAAGCGAGTATAGCGAGTTCACGAGACGTTCCAAATTAGCCCACATTTACAGAAAGGCATTCATAATATGGCAGTGATAGCCTAATGGTTGAAACTTGTCCTCTCGATCGGAAGGTCCGAGGTTCAAACCCAGGCACGCACCACTGATTCATGTGCGTATTAGAAATTAATTATCACTGCTTTTCGGTGAAGGAAAACATCGTGAGGAAACCTGCACACCCGAGAGTTCTTTAAAAAAAAAGTTCTCGGTGGTGTGTGAAGTCCACCAATTCACACTTGGCCAACGCGGTGGACTATGGCCTAAACTCTCTCATTCTGAGAGAAGACCCGTGCCCAGCAGTGGGACAATAATGGGTTGACGAGAGATTCTTAATAAAATTTCGTACCCCAATTGGTTGATTGATTTTTTTTTATCTGACTGAAATAGTCTAGATTGTAAGTGATCACTGCCGCTCATGGGCATCTGTAATTAACTACATACAGAGCATGGGTTCTATTTGAAGTTCTGAACTGTTGCTACTCCCAAGGGCTATGATGGTCGCCTCATATAAAAGTGTGCCGGCAACCACACCCTGCTATCGAAACGCAAAAAATGCTTCACACTAGAGATAGGTGTGGCGGTGGTACTTCCCTGGTCGAACTACACTGGTACTACCTTTAAGAGATTGTACCTAGTGCAAGCTAGTTCGCTACTTCCCATAAAAATCCAAATATTGCCGGGATAAAGGTAGATGTTTTATAGAATTTCGTACAAACGAAGCCTACAAAATGGCGGAACAGCAAATGCAATTCGGTACGCACTATCATTCAACGCAGCGGCTCGACAAAGGGACGGCAAATTACTGTGCCACGCTATTTTTCATTTTTACTTTGTTAGACATTTTTCGCGTAAAACTCTATTACGGAAACATTTTAATTTTATTCATTCTGCTCGTTACGTGGATGTTGTTTGTATTATTAGTTACAAGTTTAAAACGCGGCTTTTTGTAATTTGTAGTCAATATTTGACACTGATAAGTACAACGGATGCATGATGGCTTCTTTTTGCTGGATCATACAGACTATAATTAAATAAATAAATAAATTATATAATACGCAATTAATTACTTTTTAAAGTCTTACTATTGCTTATAAATATTTTTTTAATTCTTATTTTTCGTTACTGCTATCATTGGCAATGTTACTATTTTTATCATGCTATTTAGTACATAGACCACTCAAATGTCAACCCGTTCAATTAGAATTTACATGAAGAAGGAAGTTTTTTGTTATCCTTCCAATTTTGATCATCGTAGCAAAATCTAATATGCACCAGATTTAAGTGTAATCATAATTTTCATTCAAAAAAGTGTAAGCCGTTAATAAAGGTATATTTTGTGTCGTGATTGAACAAATATACATATAGCTTTGTAATAAAAATAGGTTTATAGGTACAGATAGCGCCGAATCATCTTCGCTTTCAAATTCACGTAAAAATCGGCTAATGCCCAAAGTAATTCCGACTTGACCTAACAAAGATATTCGGGACGGGGGCGTGGGGCCCGGCCATTAGGGCCAGCCCCATACCCCTACGATTAAAGAAAATTATAACGCTAGGCATTATCGACCGTCCAAATACAAAGTCGCGGTATCCTAGCAACGAGTCTAACCCTTCAGATGCCGCGAGCCGCTTACTTTGCGGCGAGGGACGCCGGGGGACAGAGACCCCCGTTTTTCGGCATTGATCGGGACATTCGGGACCCCAACGCGCCTGCGTGCTAAACGAAAAACGAACCGACGAAAAGCAAGGTCACGTCACTACAAGTTCTTTTTTCCAATTCGAATATTGAATGGAGAATCATAGCGTTCGGAAAGTGTTGCTTGATTCGCTTTGTGTTCTGTTGAGTTCAGTGGGACAGTGCAATGCCGTCTTTCGATTGATGCGCACGTTTCATGAACTCTGTACGACGATCAAAGTATTCGAGCTCTGAGTTAAGTTGGCTTCATCGTTACCATCCATTTGCCAATGTTCCACTTGGCACGGGTCTTTTTTTGGGCTAAAGGACAATAATTACCTTCCTACCTTACTGGTCCACTGTTCACGAATCTTCTCTGAGGAAATGTTACTTCGAACTCCTTTACCGGTCAAGCTCAATAACTCAATAACTCCGCACCTCGTGACGTACAATAAAGTGGCAATTAATTGATGATGTGCCGATCTTCTATAAACCACATATCGACTTATCGGGTGCTAGTACCAGTGTAGTTTACCATCCGTTTAGTACCATCGGGGAGGTACCGCCACCAGACTTATTTCTGGCGTACAGAAGTTCTTGCCTTTCGGTGGAAGCGTTTGGTTGTCAGCTCATTAAAGGGAACCATCTTAATTCGCCGGAGTAGCAACGCACGTGAGATTGACTTTAGATTGAACCCCAGTTCTACATGAAGTTGCTTAGAAATGTCCATGTTGGGTTGTGATTACATACCATCAGGTTGCCGGCACGCTTGTTTGCTACTTTAATCGGATAAAAAATATGATTCCTCTCAGGAGAGGGTAGCTTTTAGTTTTTACTCCTAAACAAAACACCCGGAAGTGTCTATTATCTCGAGGTTACTTAATCATAACTTACTTTTACTTATGCACATTATATTTTGAAATACCTTATCACCATCTAATGGTTAGTGGTAACAGCTAGTGTTACTAAAAGATACTTACTAATTGATATAGATATCTACCTTCTTTTACACGATTAAATAAATAAAGTAAAGTAAAATAAATTAGTAAATAATTCTAGAATAATCCTAATGTACAGTAAACTTCAAGGATGTAGAGACATAATACATTTACATTTAATTATTGCTATTAGTCAACGGTCTGGCAAATGTAAATTCTTCGTTACTAATATTTATTTAATCCGCAACCGAATCGGTGGCATTACTGGTTTATACCTACTTGTAAAAACTCTAAAAATATATGAAAATAAGTAACTTAAATGACAGGCTTACTATTTTTTTGTGACAAATATAAGTAATCCGGCCAATATTATAACAAAAAAGTTCATAAAATAAAGTATTTAACAGTCATTATGGTATTCATTTCCAAAAACCGTTTTATTATATACTCGTATCAAAGGAAGGAAGGAAGAAGCAAAACATTTAATAATAATAATAACCTTTATTCGCATACGTTACAACACATAAGCCTAAATGATAATAAATAAATAAATAAATAATAATAATAATTGACCTCACTAAGATAACCTTACATTATCTGGATGAATAACCTAACGCGTATCAAATTTTAAAAAATTAAATAAATTTCTACACAAACTTATTCAAAATCACCCAACTTAAGTTATTTGTCCGACTGACAGACGAAACGTCATTACTGCCTCGCTCAAACGGTCATTTTTAACTTTAATTAAGTTTTAAAGTATCTTCACTAATGATCTTTACCTTGTTCATTAGGAATAAAACCAAGCACAACGATATACTTAGTGTCGTCTTTCATAAGCATATAGATACTCCACTAAACAGTGTAATTCTAAGATTTTAGAATTCTGTATATATACCTATTTTCGAAGACACCGATTGCGCCTTCTGATAGCAGTAGCAAGCACTACTTCCTCTTACGGTTACTCTTACGTTTTATGGTAAGGAAAAGAGAGAAGAATTTGTGACATTTCAACTTCTGTCTTATAGTAATGCATTTGTAGCAGACTTCACGTGAGACTCTATCTTATTTCTGAGATGATCACCATGTTTACGGCGACTGTGATACGCTCTAGCAAACATATACCTTTTCGCTACATCTATTTCTTGAAAGAATACGCTTAGACTCTTTCTACACTCTTTCTGAAGGTGGTTCTCTTTTTGAAGGTGGTAGAACCAGTGTAGTTCGACCGGGGAAGTACCACCGCCACACCTATTTCTAGCGTGAAGCATTTCTTGCGTTTCGATAGAAGGGTGTGGTTGCCGGCACACTTTTACATGAGGCGACCATCATAGTCCTCGGGAGTAGCAACGCATCTGTGATTGACTTCAGATAGAACCCATGTTCTGCATGAAGTTGGTTACAGATGTCCATGAGCGGCAGTGACCACTTACTATCAGGTGGACTGCATGCTCGTTTGCTACTTCGTCAAATAAAAAAAAAAAAACACTCATGGCACATGCGGACACATAACACAGACATCTAGACAAAGAACTAAAATCTAAATTCATCACGCAGGTTGTTAAAAACGTCATTACCAGTCGTTTATAATGATCGTCCTTAGAACCGAAAACATCAAATAATTTAGTCCATTAATAAAATATTATATCGACATTAAGCTCTTCATAAGCACTAAAAATAACTAAAATATGTCGACCGCTTCAGAACCGTAGCGTATTTGGATCCGTCCCTACTATCAAAATTCCATTTGGCTGACTTGGTAGCTGATAATGAGATGTCATTACCGCTCGGCTCAGACTGTCATTCTTGGCGCCGACAGCGCTCCGGCCGATTTGTTGCCGCATCGAAAAACAATTGAGCGGCCATTTTGATTTTAAATACCATTGTTCTATTTTCAAGTTTATTTGTCGTAGTGTGCGTTCGCTTGATTCGTTTTTGGTAATGTGCGTAAATGTTCATGTTAGATTACTTATTTTTTGTTGCAATAGGGAAAGATTTCGACCAAAAGAACTAACTTTAAAGTCAACTCCAGTGTCACATCAAAATATAAATAAAAGGAATATTCGTCAAGTTTTAAAGATTTTAAAAGTTTTAAACAGTTTTAAAGGTGACGAAAAAAAATAAGATATAACAAAGTCACTCAAAACATTGAGCCAAAGGCACCGTTTTTTTATATGTATCGGTGTTCAGTGTTTTTTAATTAGTAAAATTAAATAACTACTTGTAATATACAAAATACCGTAATTATTTTAAGTAGGTAGGTACTGCCATTTCTAAAATAATATTCAATAATAAAAAACCTCTAGACATTTATCAAATTATCAAGACTTAGACACATATTAGAGAATAGACACATACATCAGATGTAATAGATAATTATGCCGAAACCAATAACAATACAATATTTGTGTAAAAATACGCATTAACGCTATTGTATTCGGCGATTAAAAACAAATGATGTGGAAAACGCTAAATCGTTCAGTTCATTGAACACTGCAATGTAATGTTCAAACTAGAATCAAATAAAAGATAGCTTTAGTTTTCCGCATATAAGTATATAAAATCGATTTGCATAATTGTTCTCGTTTCCCAAAATGGCTGCCGAGCTGAAAACCTGCTACAAGTCTTTTCATTCCATTTTACAAATTATATTAGAAACTGGAATAATTATTTCGTAAGAAAATTGTACAAGCATTCTAATCAGTAAAATATAAATTTCTACAAAACGCCGGCGATGCATTGGCGACTCCTCTGGTGTTGCAAATGTCCATAGGCGATGGTGACTACTTTCCATCAGGTGGCATTATCGTAAGGTACAAATATTAAAAAAAAATCAAAGATCAAAGATCAAAGTCACAACTATGGCAACTTTTGTCAGTTTCATTACTTTATATGTTATTCAATCAACCTAAATAAAGAAGAAACTCACCTTTGCTTCTAATGAAACACATTTACGATCTCAAAATTAAATCTTTCGAACGGGATTCTGTTAAATGTTGTAAGTGGTACTAAGTTACTAACTACCTACTGGTACTAACTAAGGTACTAATGACCGAAATATAGTAGGTAGGTATCTTAATAGACCTGTAGAACAGATCATTAATAATAATATTTCAGGATAAGAGAAAGTAAAAGTAAAACTCCTAAATTCATAGGTATTTACATGATTTCTAATTTCATATTAAACTCTTAACATAAATACGTAAGTTTTTTTCTTGTTTTCCTTAATATTACGTACTATTTGAAGATTTTAATACACTGATAACCAAGCACTTCATATACCTATCATATTTTCAAACCATTTCTATGTACCGATTATAAACGCACTGGACGTAATCAAAAATTTCAAAATTAACAATCCGTTGCAACAAGCCCGGTGTTTTGTTCGTTACCAAAAACTGAACAGCAATTATTATTTATAATGAAAACGTATTTTCGTCGGGCGCGCAATTCAATCGGAAACCAAATTATCTAATAAATTAACTAGCGTCAGTATGTCGAAACAAGTGGAAAGGAATCGAGCGCAAACTAATCGTTTTGTCGTTTCGATTAACTGCAAATGGAGATATAAATCGGATACAAACGACCAGCGGGCGGCACAAATCTGTCGGTAGGTCTCGTTTCCTCCCCTTTGCGGTGTGCACAACTTTATACCTAAGTCGTACAGTTACAAAATTGCTTTAACCGCCGGTTCATGTAGAGCGACTCGTTGACAAATACGTCAGGACTTCCACAGTAAGATTAATTTGACGGATAGAAGTCGGTTCATGCGATTTCGTTAACGGTTCTTAACTAACCGGACAACCATGAAAAAATTGTTTCAAGTGTTATGCTTTTGATGCTATAACTCGAGGGCTATGAAATATTCGATTCCAATGTTATTCATTTAGAGCGGTAACCTGATGACCATGAACATTTTCTTCAAAAGTTATTCTTTTGGAGTTGTAACACGAAGACCATGAAACATTCCCTTCAAGAGAAATTCATTTGGAGCTATAACACGAAGACCATGAAACATACCCTTCAAGAGTTATTCATTTGAAGCTGTAACCCGAAGACCATGAAATATTCCCTTCAAGAGTTATTCATTTGGAGTTGTAACCCGAAGACCATGAGACATTCCCTTCAAGAGTTATTCATTCGGAGCTGTAACCCGGAGGGTACATTACGTTTCGTTCAAATGATTCCATCACTAATCCATGAAATTTGTATGACAATTGCAACGAAAGCTCATCAGCTTTATGCAAGCATCCTTGCAGCGCCAAGCGAATACTTTGTGGCCCTCAAGTAACGGCCGTTTTTAAGCAAAAGGAATACAATTGTTTGAGACACAATGGTCGCCGTTATTGTTTAAGGGGACACAATTCGCGTTTCGAGTTTACAGTTAACAGAGGGCGTTAATTGCCATACCTACCTTACGTTAATACTCTCTAAGACTGATATGGTCGCTGCTTTTGAAAGTGAACCGACAATCATACTCTGCCACCTTCACGTAAGATCTTACGCTAGAAATTTGTGAGGTGGTACCTCCCTGGTCGAACTACACTGTTTCTACCACCTTGTAAATCTTTAAGTATCTATGACAACGAATATTTGAATGTTCCTGTTAAGTTCAACTACGTCACGGATACATTAAAAATGATGGCCTCAAAAGATATGGGGCACACAATACCAACGTTTTTTCTTATATCATTTTACAAATAATTACATACTGTCATTAACATAAATGGCCAATAAATCACTTATATACTAACCTTATACTATATAAATTACTAACCTTGATTCTAATACCGAAAACCTAGAGTACCTGGTAGAACCAGTATAGTTCGACCGGGGAAGTACCACCGTCACACCTATTTCTAGCGTGAAGCAATTCTTGCGTTTCGATGGAAGGGTATAGTTGCCGTCACAATTTCACATGAGGTGACCATCATAGTCCTAGGGAGTAGCAACGCATCAGTGATTGACTTCAGATGAAACCCATGTTCTGTATGTAGTTGATTGCAAATGTCCATGGGCGGCAGTGACCACTTACCATCAGGTGGACTGCATGCTGATTTGCTACTTCAGTCAGATAAAAAAAAAACCTAAATGAAACTTGCTCTGTATTAAATTGAACACTTTTTACGTTAGTTAATAAAGTCTTGTCTGTGGTCTATTGCGGACGGTCGCCTTACGTATAATAAAACTCACATAATTATTCTAACGAAGGCAACAATACAGCTTGTCCTCCTGTCACAGGTAGATAACATAACATAAATACTCTTTATTGTACGCATAAGATGATAGCATAGATATTATGTTGTAAAAAATGCTGGAAATAAGAACTTTTGGCAACAAAAACGAATAGCCAAAATAAACTATATCTTAAAAATATCTTGATATACCTAAAGAATAAAAATGGCAGCATTATCGCTCAAAGGCTTTCACAGAATAGCTTAAGAAAATCAAAATCAGATCCCGAATATTTTTATTTATTCGCATAAAAAGAAATGCTTAAATTAACGTTTATAAATTTCTCCAGGTTTTTTAAAGTTAAAAACTAATTACGCGATAAAATCTAAGTTAAACTCAAAGATGCAAGCAAGAAGACATTTTAAATGCTAATAAACCGCGAACGTGAGAAAATTTCGGGAACTTTAATACATACTAATTCAGAATAACTAAGCGAGCAGGTAGAGTCAGCAAATTAAAGAGGTTAATTCGTCTTTGGGACACTAAATTTGTATCTAAAATGATTCTTATTGGTCACTAAAACCATATAAAAAAATATCTAAAGATAATAATAAAAATAAGTAATTACATTTTTCAAGTAGGTACATATTGGTGCATCTACCTATTACTTTAATTAATGTCAATTTAACAAACTTGTTATAAAAACAATAAGAGCTTCAGCGGAGATGCCTGCAAACTCGAGCTAGAAATGGTTCTACCATCTTATACCTTATCCATTTCTAGACAAATAAACGTAGCTTCTTTACATAAAATTTCTTAACACTGACAATTTCATTATAAAATATTCTAAAAGAAAGAATCTTCAACCCATTATTGTCCCACTGCTGGCCACGGTTCTTCTCTCAGAATGAGAGAGTTTAGGCCATAGTCCACCACGCTGGCCAAGTACGAATTGGTGGACAAAAAAGAAAGAATATTTAGCCATAATATTTATTGCTATATTGCTATTTTTATTAACACAACGTTTTCTCTTCCCATGGATATTGCAGGAGGCGAAGGAACAAAATCTAGGAGATAGTAGAGTCTCCCAGTATAATATCAACCCATGTCGGCTGCCAAGACACATGCCGGGCACTGACTATATCCATTTATTATTAAATTAACACTTTCACATGAGACGACCATTATAGTTCTCGGGAGTAGCAACGCATCTGTGATTGACTTCAGATGGAACCCATGTTCTGTATGTTGATTACAGATGTCCATGGGCGGCAGTGGCCACTTACCATCAGGTGGACTGCATGCTCGTTGGCTACTACAGTCAGATAAAAAGCGTATATCCTACAACTGACCTTAAAGAGCTAATATTGCATTGCAATGTTTTAGTAACTAAATTATCATACCTCTTTGGAAAAACGTTGATTTTTGAGAATCCAAAATCCGAGTGACGCTTCACTAAATAACACTACCACCAGATAACAAAAATGACTAAAAATATTTTTTAAGTACTATTTAAAATTATTTCCCATTTTAAAACTTTCCACTTAATCAAACTTCGTAACTAAACTGGACACCACACTAAAGAACTAAGAGTCCAAAATATTATATTCAATCCTTTTCGCAGCGAAAGGAGTACTGAGATTTTAGAAAGCATCAACCCCTAATCATTTCAAATGCTAATAAACGTGAGAATTTCGGGAACACAGTTTGCATGCTAATTCTGAATAATTAAACTAGCAGGTGCAAGAAGGGTCATCGCGAGCTTCGCAACATCTTATTATAATTGCAGATGCAGAGACGTTCTCACGGTGGTCGGTACTGTTTACGTAGTTTAGTTTAAATGGGTGTTGTCGTTGAAATTAACTTTAAAGTCGTTTAACGGCTGCTTGGTCGAGAATTGAATCTGCAATCCTCATTAGATGTATAATGACTGCTTATCGCTTAGATATTATTTTATCTTCGTATATTTTAATATTTTTACATTTTTGACATGGTACAACTATGTTTGGTCTAACTTCCAATGCCTATCACTATTTCAGCCTTATATGTTTTAATAGTACCTAATTGCAGACCTGCTATCTCGATAGAGAGTAGGACCATCCATCAGTCCTCTGACATCCATTGCTGGACATATGTAGGCCTCTAATGTTATTTTTTATCAAAAGCCACCACATCTGGCTTGTGTGCCGATGAGCGCAGTTGATGTTAATGTTACATACTTAACCTGTAATTTAAGTCTATTTAAAAAATATATTTAGATTGGACATAAGAACCTGCAGCGCATCTCCTGGCTTTCGTCTCTTAGCCGATTACGACATGCTCGAAGATAAACACCAAATCATTATGCAAAAGATAAATTGTTATGCGAAACATTGCTAGCTTGTTATTGCACATCTCCATAACAGGAATTAGCTTCATGCAAATGAGCATTCACAAAGAAGATAATCTTATGCAGAGCCGACAAGGGTCAGACTTGACCTCTTTAAGAGTACGAATATTCAACCGTTAAACCGGTCCATCCAGAAAAAAGCTTAAGATTATCTTAGAAATTGGTATTATTGTAGGATATAAGACCGTATATCAATGTTAAATTATTAGTGATTTAGACAGACGACACAGACACGTGGACATGCAAAAAAATATATAAAAATAACATAATAATAAAATATAAAATCGAAAAAATCTACTAATTACGATAAAAATCCGTGATTTTTATCATGTTTATTAGGTATTGGCGGTAAATAATAATTTCAAGCGAATACAAATAACTAGGAGTAAATAAATAACGATAGAGACGTTTAATGAGTAAAGTCTAAGACATTTATGATAATAAAAGAGCGAAATAAAATAATCCAACATATATCTGCATTATCATCACATAAAATAAATATACCATATACATTAATAATTTTATTAATTGAAATCATTATAACAAATCTAATTTATTTCTACTAATAAATTTAATATATTAGTACATCAAATTATAATAAAAATAAAGCACAAATTCTCAGAAAAATTTACGTGAGTATTACTTACTCATTTAACATCAACCCTTCGTTGGTAAAAAAAACCCTGTAACCTTATTACGAAATTAAAATTTTGCTTCATGCAAATTAGGAAAAAATCACACAGATTATGGACCATTTATGCACCGACGGACGGGTCAGAAGTCTTGACCTCTCGTTCACAATGGATATTCGTTGAACAGGTATTTTTGACCCCTGACCCCTCATTCTCACGGTTGACCCTCGGGGTCAAGAATTGTCCATCTTACCCCATTAACCTGAGATAATTATACAATGAATATGGAAATCTTGTCTATTTGAACTGTTTGGAAATCTGTCAGGGTAATAATGTGTGTGTTTATAAATGTTTATATCGTACTCATATCACGTGTGATTCGTATTTTTTATTGAAGTAATAAATGAGAAAGTAGTCCACCTGATAATAAACAGTCCCTATTACCTACGGTTTGTAACCAAGTTCACATAGAGGAGTGCTGCTTGAAGTCAATTAATCCACATATCAACCATACTTTCGAGGTCGCCTCAAATTCGTGTCAGCCGGATTCCATACCTACCTTTCATCCACACAGGACCAGTTAAAGTGGCACCATTGGAAGAAGGCCTTTGTCCAGCAGTGGACTTTGAAAGACTGATGAATACCATCCACACGAAGTATGTGTGTACGTCAAACCAGACTGGTTCTACCACGTACGATATTGCAAATAATAGACAGATTATTTATTAACTAGTAAACGAGGACCACTTCTCTCTCTCTCTCTCTCTCTCTCGTCAACCCTTCCATCGAAACGCAAGAAATGCTTCACGCTAAAAATAGGTAAGGCGGTGGTACTTCCCCGGTCGAACTACACTGGTTCTACCAGCTTTATCGGTTTAAATGTGACAGAGATGATTACATAGTTAAACTTCGACGAGACTTACATCTTTATCATTTTACATTCATATATCTGTAAAAACTCAGATTTCGTAGTAAGTAAAGTCTTCCTAACAATAGAAATGTATTCATTTACGTTGAATTTAATTCCCTATCGTATATAACCAAGATGGAACCCACTCGTAATGGGAGAACATCAGTTAATTAGGCCTCCACAGCCAATAATGCTATAATAAATCCCAAAATATTCGTTATAAAATATGCTAATTCTTCGCGCTATTTCCCAAATGTGTAGTTACGAGGCCTCATAAAACATTGAAACAAATTAAGCGCAGATAAATATTTGACAAATATTGGGATTTATCGAAAATATTTCATAATGTTTGTTCTTTAAACCGTTATACGTGTAATTCATTAGCAGCGTTATCAGCTTGTCATTAAAAATTTCAATTCGTAATTGCCATGAACAAAATCGAATATCAGTTTTGGGTATAATTATCTCATATTTCCGCGCTGGGGCTAAGTACTCCAAAAACCGTGATTAAACATTCTACACCACTATTCATTATCTATACTATTGTGCATGTGCGGGCACCCCCTAAAACATTACACGCAACTACGCCATCCCACCCCACTCTCCCCACGCAACATTTTTCTCCCCCAAGATAAAGAGCAAATAAAAAAAGAAAACGCGAAAAATATCATGGTCTCGCTCCAGCACGAGCGAAACGTATGGGTGCGAGCGGATCCACGCCTAAGCTACGAACGACTCACGAAAACTTGGGCCCCGCCCGAGACGGCCGCCTCTATCCGTCTCTTTCAGTTTTTCACACTTTTCATCTAACCGCTCCAACTCGGAATCGACGGAAGCGCCGTAAGAGAGACACCCAAAATACGACTCTACTTTAAACAAAATAAAATTGAATTTCGTTTACAAAAAAAGGGTCAGTGAAAATATTTTAGAACGAAAGCATTTCACAGTGGAAGTCTGTCTCGCTCGCAAAAAAGCAAGCTCTGTTGGGGTGCGGGGTGTTAGATCAGATAGGGTGAGTCGGGGTGAGCTGATAGTGGCGGCCATGTTGCTTCCGACGGCGGACGAAGACTCGTATTAATTTCGGCTTAATTCATTCGTTGATTTCAAGAATTTTATTGCTGATTTAGCGGATCCGCGCGAGATTAGAAATGATGATGCAGGCTATTCGGACGCGAGGTGAAATTAGGGGCATTGTAATCCGTAGATGTTGGTTAAATAGATATCGGTTACATATTACCTGCCTATCTTTCATTCAATTACTGATAGTACCTATTTTTTATAAGATTGATGTAGCAAACGAGCACGCAGTCCACCTGGTGGTAAGTGGTCACTGCCGCCCATGGACATCTGTAAGCAACTTCATACAGAACATGGGGTTCTATCTGAAGTCAATCACAGTGGCGTTGCTACTCTCGAGGACTAAGATGGTCGCCGCATATAATAGTGTGCCGGCAACCACACTCTTCCATCGAAACGCAAAAACTGCTTCACACTAGTCCTTTGTTATGATTACATTGAAGTACAATAAGGTTATTACTACATAAGTAAAGGTTAACAGATTTATTTTCTAAGCGGTAGACCAGTATGATATGACACGAGAGGTACCACCGTCATACCTATTACTAATGTACTTTGTACTATAAATGTACTATGTATGTACTATGTACTAATGTTTCATTAGATGGGTGTGCCAGCTGACTTATATTTGGGGCAATGATCTTAGTTCTCACGAGTTGCAACGCATTCTAATTCACTTCAGGTAGAGTCCTTGTCCACCAATTCGCACTTGGCCAGCGCGGTGGACTAAGGCCTAAAAACTCTCTCGTTCTGAGAGAAGACCCGTGCCCAGCAGTGGGACAATAATGGGTTGGCACCATAGAGTCCTTGTTCAAAGACAGTGACCAGTGCCAGTTACCATCATGTACACCACATACTCGTTTACTACACAGTATTTTCAGTTCGTAACAGACAGTTATGACTAAGTTGATAAAAGGGTGTGTGGGTACATAACCTGTTAACATAGACAACTTAAGTCTACAGAGACGGTAAGGCAGCTGCAATGAAGGTTACCTATATTGGGGTCCACTTAACTGGTGGTTTATCCTCGTTAAATTTGCAGCACTAACCATAGCACCTTATTTTAAAATAATATAACAAAAACCAGTACTTTCTTTTAAAATAAGTTTTTTTTTATTTTATTTTTTATAAAATTGAAATGAATTGAATTTATAAAATTGAAACAGTCAACGGACTGCATCTGATGGTAAGTGGTCACTGCCAACTTCTGTAACCAATACCTTATACCTTTAATAAACAAAATGTGGTAGGTATATAAAAAGTAAGTACAAATTAATGATTTGTACTTACTTCTTATATACCTTACCACAAATTATCGCTATGGCCCAGGTTTGACTGGCAGAGAATGCCATTAGGCATTAAGTTTAACCCTGTAACCCTCAGGTTAAGGTTTTTCAATTTAATGAATCAAAATTTAAAGAATAAATAAATAAAACTTAGGCTCTATCTTTAAAAAAAAATTCTCCAACAACTCCTAGAGAATTCTAAATCATAGTCCTTTGCTCTACAGCCCGGTTCCAACTGTTATAATAAAGAACAAATCACAGACAAATAAATTATATGGACCATCATTTCTGTAAACTTAACTAATAAATATACGAATAATAATTTCGATAGCACTATTTATAAACCAGGCGACTTAAAGAAGGAGGAGGTTCTATGACCCAAAGTAAGTACATATATTTTTAAAAACAATAATAGCTAAAAAAAAATTTCCCGTTACTCATTATGAGAGCAGCAAAATACTGTTACTCCGGGCTTCCCTCAACTGTATGAACCCTTAAAATGAGATACTTAAGTTTTTTCAAAACAATTTGTTTTAGGATTCCATATATTGCAAATGTACATTGTATGATTACATTTTTATTTTCGACTATACCTTGTAATGCTTTGGAATGATGAGCGACAACTTTAACAATTTATTTTGAGAAAAAATAATTCGTAGATACGTACCGCGAGCACGAATCTGTAGCCAACAGCGACAAATAGTGTAACCAAAGAAAAGTTTCTTCAACATAATACTGGATAAAATAAATAGGACTTAGTTACTTTTTAAATATACATAATGGATATACCCATCCATCCACTAATCCATCGGTCCTTAATTTGTCGGTAGTTTAATAATAAAAGTGAGATATTTCTAAAACAATAAATCTACTAAATGTTTCATAAACAATATTGTATAAAGTAGGTACATTATATTTTTTTCATTTAATTCTTCTTTAAGTAGAGTTGAACAAAAAAGTCTTTTCCATGCAGTATTTTGATTATTTATTTATATTATATATTTTTTTATATTTAACTTATTGACCCGGCGAAATTCGTTTCACCCAAAAGTCAAAAATCTAAATAATCTGAGTTTTTCTACTATATTATACATGTATTATGTTTTTATACATATACACACATCTTCCTCTTGATTCACTCTATCTAATAAAAAAAACTGCATTAAAATCCGTAGCGTAGTTTTAAGATCTAAAAACATACATAGGGACAGATAGCGAAAGCGACTTTGTTTTATACTAAGTAGTGATTTCTAAGCGAAACACATCTTTCTTGTTTCATGCTCATTATCATTCGAGCAAACATCGTGATCATCGATATATATCTATCGATCTATATCTGTCTATATTCAGATATATAGATATATATATATCTATCTATCTTCAGATAGATGATCCGATGTCCATGGGTGGCAATAACCACATAACATCAGGTGGATTGCATCCTCGATTGCTACTTCAATTTATTTAATTTATTTTTGTACACAAACAATACATAAAAAACAGACATTATAAACTTAAGTACAAAGGACTCAATCTTGTAAAAATGTATTTATTTCTAACACGCAAAAAGCAATTGCAAAAATGATCGAGGAGAAATGTCAAAATTTGCTGGGAGACTAATATGTGCCATAACGAAAATACACACTTATCGGAAGAGTTTAAATCATACTGCCGTATTCACGATGCTATGATGATCCATCAACCCGATGACACAAATAATATCCACTATCCCTGCAAAGAGAAAGAAACAAAGTGTGCCTAAGTAATTCAAATTTGTTAAATAGCGATTTAGTAAATTAAAAATATCTAGGAGAGGATATCGCGCGCATTAATACTTTGTAAGAAACCACTTTCATTCAAGTATTAAGTAAAATTAATATTGAGAATTCAATACAAATTCAACCTCAATGAGCCATTTACGTGGTACCCGTGTCTTACTACTATTTAAGACAATATCGTTTCCTATCTGAATTGAATTTACATTTTGATTGAAATAATTTGCACACGTATAACTATAAAGAGTTCTTCAACACCAGAAAAAAATTGTTGTTTCTTGTAATACCCGTTTGCATTATAATAGACAAAAACGACCTTTTTACGAAAATTATCCTGATATAAAAATTAGTCTGCCGACCCAATATATACTACCTACCCACTAATAGTACCTAACCTACAGTAAAATGGCAGTTTCAGTTTAATACGCGGATATTAAGAATGTATGAAAATCGTTAATAAAAACGCAAATAATTATAAAAAAATATTTAAATATTTGATTTTCATATGAAGTGAAACAGCTAGAGACAATATATGTACATACTATTTTTAAAAGTACTTTCAGAAAGTATACGGAAGTTAATACAAACTCTCATCATGACTTCAACATCATTATCGAAAATATCAGATTTTTTTTAATGTGCCCTTTCGATCGTAATAGATTTTTAATTTTAAATAGTAATTAACTATTCCAAGCATAAATAAGAGATGTATGTGATCTTTCAGTTAGTGCTGTAGTCACTAGAGCCACGTTCTGAAACACAGGTCAACTGAGTTAATGACTGCATATTCGGTGATAATAAGATTAGAGTGTCGACACTTATGAGTGGGTCAGAGCGGAACATTCCTAGCCTCTCTATGTATGACGCATTTACCAACAAAGTATTTGAAACAAAATCACGAGATAAGTAGCAGAATATAGCGACCAAAGTATTGCTTTTATAAAACAATAAATCTTGTTACAAATATCTAATTATTTTATTGCTTTTTTATCACTCACTTTACAATTATTTTTGTCACATTAATAAATTTTGTAGATTCATTACAATTAAATTGTAAAACTAATACGTTTTGTTTTTAAATCAGTTTATTTATTATTTAAATACAACGGTTACATTTTACACTATAATAAAAGTTAAAGCTTACCTTTACATTTTATTTCTTCCTGTAATATTGGTATATTGTATATGTACCATAATATTGTATATGTACCTTATCGGTCTCTAACTTTATCCGCGTTTTAAAAAAAATATGTTTTATGGATGGTTTATAAAAATAGAATAATCCATGTTTAAACTTTAGCAAAGCGAACCACATCGAATAAAATTATAAATTCCAAAATCTAACTTTCATTTTTAGGACTTTTGTACAAAGGTGGACTTAAAGCATTCTCTGCCAGCCAACCTTTAGGCAGTCCGAAACACAATGAATGAATTTAGGTAATTTAGAATAAAATTTAAAAGTCCGATTGACTTCGAATGCTGTTAAACTATACCAATAAGAATGTCCCATTCCCTTAGTAAATTTCAATCAGCGCCATCTGTTATCGAGTAGAAATAATAAAATGCTTAATTTTTAAACAAACATTAAAAATTATTACATATAACGCCCTGGTAATATTAAAATAAAACGAAAATAAATATAATATGACAATATGCAAAGTTAAAATGTATTTTTAAATATATTATTGTAAAAAATAGTCTTGATATAAATTCTTAAATTTATATATTGTAAATCGGAAATATACTATTAAAAATATTAAATTCAGTAACAAAATATTCCAAAAAAAAAATGCAATCTATAAAACACTAATTATTGGGAACGATTTCAGTGAAAACTAAACGCATTTTATAATGCTGCTACTGAACACTAGATGGCGGGCTATGTCCTTAATTTAACAAAGAGGATTATAACAAGTGGTTTACATAAAATATTTTTTATCGTCACAAATTATAAAATTTTCGTTATATAACAAACATTATATACATAAGCTTCACTGACTAAATATATTTCTCAAATAAAAGGTTAAAAATTCTGTTTTTTTTTCTTTTGTTATATTTTTTCATTTTTACAGACTTGTAAGCGTTTTTATATAGCTTGTCCATTCCTACTACTAGTATTAAATATTGCAATGTTTGCCTGTACATATGTACTGGCCCAGACTGTCCCAGTAATAGAAATCAACTCGTGTGTTCTCATATTCAGATTTTGTTTATAACACCATTAAAATTTAACACTATCTGACACTACGAAATTTGAATCTATTTTCCAGGCAAAGGAAAACAAACCATGACATGCGCAGCGTAGAACCCAAATCAAATCGCTAACACTAAGGTATTTTGCATACCGTACTTTGGTACCGTCGACAAAATACGTTTCGTTTAAACGAACAAAGCGGCCGCTCACGTAATTATCCCAAAACCCAATCGAATTATCTTCAACGATGTCACAGAAGTGCTATGAAGACATGCGCTCTCTTGGAGCAATTATACCCTCGGGATTATTCACCCCGGGTGGGGTTGCCCGCACATTTCGCCAAATCATCTTCACCCCGCCTTTTCTGATGAAGATACGTATGTAAATTCGCATCACAGAATAGTTTGACGCTATCTTTCGACACTAAGTGTTGTGACTTATGTATTTACTTACCACTATATAAAACTTTCATTAAATGCATGCACCGAGTAAAGTTTGAATAATTAAAAGCTCATAAAAGAGCTTAAAGAAAAAATATTTATGCAAACATTTTATTGGTTGTACGAACAGTGTCTATTATAATGCAATAAACTAAATTGTTTTATTATCATCGTCGTACTATTGAATCACTGTTAGGCACAGATCTTCAATAAAATAAGAGAAGTTTAGGTAATACCTACTTCATAATATTGGTGCGAATTCAAAATTTTCACTTTTATATATTTTTAACTACTTCACCTGACGGAACTCGTTTCCCCTATCCAAAATGAAAAATTATTCGCGTTCCTCTTCTATATTAAGCATGTAATATACATAAAAGCCTTCCTCTTGAATCACTCTATCTATTAAAAAAAATGCATAAAAATCCGTAGCGTAGTTTTAATGATCTAAGGCGATTTACACACGGCACCGCGCACCGCCGCGTTAGACGGTGAAGCGGATCTCATGTCATATTGAGGTCTAATAAATCCGTTGATGCCTGACACACTTACACCGACTGACCGCGCGGTTTAGCGGTGTTCTTATCACCAACGCTCCTCCGCGTGGATAACAGCGCGGAGGGGCGGCGTCTCACACACGGGCTGCCGCCTAACCCCGCGGATCATCGTTGGTGCAATTTTATAAAAATGGATTTCGATGTCGAAAAGTTTATTTCGGAGATTGGTCCATCCGCGCATACAGACGCGTAAACCGTCTTACCGCGCGGGGCACCGCTACGAAAACCGCTCTACCGCCACCGCCTTCCGCGGCGGTGCACGGTGCCGTGTGTTAATCGCCTAAGCATTCATAGGGACAAACAGCACGAAGCGATTTTATTTTATACCATGTAGTGAAGGAGCCTCAAACATGCAGTTATCTTCACTAAATCTTCGTCAAAGCAAGTAATAACTTATTTGTAATACAAACATAAATCGGATCTAAAGCATCAGAAGTACATGTCTGAGATTTGAACCTCCGACCTCCGAATGATAGACAGAGCTTACACAGTGGATTACTACCTACTGCCCTGTTTAATTACAACCTTATTAATTATATCTCCTACTGTCAATAAGATGCCTAAAGTAGCCAATTATTAATTTTAACTTTATTGCTTACATAAAAACAAGTCGGTTTAACTCTTTATTATTAATAGATGTATTTTATAAAAAAAAGACAATCCGCGAATTTCTTGTCGGATTTTTACAGTCGAGGCGTTACAGTGTTCTAATCGTTTGGTAATGTGAGAAAAAATACTGTTACGGACAATTTTTAAGGGCGTTCTATGCCGCCTTAGACAAAAAAAAAAAATAGACTTTTAATTTCACCTTACATACGAAACTAAAAAGTACTGTACTAATATTTGGCGGTGTTGCTATCCGGCGACTAAAGTTGTATAAATTTGACGACCCGCGTTGCAGAGCGGTTACCATACCTGTCTGACGCACAATGGGTCCCGGGTTCGATTCCCGGCCAGACAGGTATCTAAATGATGAGTTAAAATTCATGTTCTGGGTCTGGGTGTTTGTGTATTCGTCTTGTGTGTGTCCATGGTACCCACGACACAGGAGAGAATCCTACTGTGGGGTCATGAGCGTAGAAAGCGTGTTTTTTAATAAAAAAAAAAAAATTAGTCAGTCAAGGTTAGTTTTATTGCAGAACTCATAATAAAATTTTCACACCCCCTAAACAACCCCTACGCTTTCAGACTATAAGGTATCACATGCTCGCGCCCAATTAATCATCTTTTGCCTGCCAGCGCCCGCCTATGTATCCTGTAACTTAGTATTTTGTAAATAACTTTCTAAATTAGTAAATACGAGTAGACAGCCCTATTAATATTGTAAATGCGAAAAATTGTGAGGATGTGTGTGTCATTTAGAGGACTCTGTAGCACCAACGTATATAGGTACGTATAAATCACCGGTGCTTACCTCGCGGGTTACCCTTTAAGCCCTTATCAGGGCAAGATTCTTCTTAAAAAGTGACGCACTTAGATTTTTTTAAACCCTGAAACGTCAGTTTAATAGTTACATTTTATGACCCGCGTGGCGGAGCGGTTACCAAACCGGTCTAACGCGCAATGGGTCCCGGGTTTGATTCCCGGCCAAACACAAAAAAAATCTAAATCTAAACCCATCATTCAGTATCTGAATGATGAGTTTAGATTTATGTTGTGGATCTGAGTGTTTGTGTCTTCGTCGTGGTACCCACGACAGGAGATAATCCTAGTGTGGGGCTATGAGTGTAGAAAGCGTGTTAAGCGTATTAGCGTGTTTTAAGATTTCAGTAGCAAACGAGCACGGTGTCCACTTGCTACTAAATACGCTGCACGCTCGTTTTTGCCACGGACGTGCAAGTTGTGGAATGAGCTTCCTCCTGAGGTATTCCCGGAGCGCTATGACATGGGGTTCTTCAAGAAAGGTGCGAAAAGAGCTCTCCTACAAAGCCGGCGATGCATTGGCGACTTCTCTGGTGTTGCGAATGTCCACAGGCGACGGTGACCACTTTCCATCAGGTAGCCCGTCTGCCTTATCGTTAGGTTAAATTATAAAAATAAAAAAAAAACTGCAGCCCATGGACATCTGTAAGGAACTTTATATAGAACTGTAACTATTTGAAACCGATCACAGATGTACTGCTACCTCCGAGGATTAAGATTCTCGCCCCATATGAAAGTCGAACCACACCCCTTCGTCGAAACGCAAAAGCTACTTCACGCTAGAAAAAGATGAGGCAATCGTACCTCCCGGCTCGACCGTTCCTATTCGTATCCTGAAAATTGTAACATGTATTTGATTATATTATTTTTATTACAGCGAAACATGATAAATATATTATTAAAGTCTAATATTATCGTGGAATTTAAGCATTATATAAATAATAATAAACTTGCCAAAAAGAATTCGAGAAGAATTCAAAAACCGCAAATCGTGAGTACCCGTTAAGTATTAAAATGAATAAACTAATAATTTTCTGTAGGAAACGGGTACTCATTATAGACAAGAGCTCAACTCGTCGACGGTTTCTGGCCGCCACCGTATTGACCACGATTCATGTCACTGGGTCGAAATATCGGCAAGAACTGATATACCACATAAATTTATTTTTCTTTTTATAAGATTGAAGTTGCAAACGAGCATGCAGTCCACCTGAAGGTAAGTGGTCTCTGCCGCCCATTAAGCTCATATTGAACATGAAGTTCTATCTAAAGTCAATTACAGATGCGTTGCTACTCCCAAGGACTAAGATGGTCACCTCATATAAAAGTGTGCCAACTGCTTCACGCTAGAAATAGTGATGGTACTTCCCCGAGCGAACTACACTGGTTCTATCACCTATAAAAAGTAGGTTTACATATTAAAATTACATATTAGAATTAGTCACCCACATATACTGAGTACCCGCTATATGATCAGAATTAGCCGTAGTTTAAGACAAACCCTGAGTTTGACCCTTGTATCGCAGGTGGGCAACTAAAGCCAACTGGCCTAAACTGGTTACAAGTTGGCGGGGCCGGGGGCGGGTTCTAACTAGATTCAACCCAACTTTCTCATGCTAGATAATGATCTTCGCTACGTGGGTGCTGAAGGTTGGTCGCAGACCGGCGGTTGACACGCCGCGGTTTGAACGCCCGTTTACTTTGAGCTAAGATTTTAATATCAAATTTGTTCGCAAGCTATTTCTTATAATAACTATTTCATTAATTGCGAAATTAATTAAAGTAAATAAATATGTCCTTATGTTAGATATGTTGGTATGTAGAATCACACTAATGGTTGAAACTTGCCCTCTCCCTAAATTATGTGCGTATTAGAAATTAATCATCACTGCTTTTAGGTGAAGGAAAACACCGTGAGGAAACCTGCACAATCGACAGTTCTTTAAAAAAAAATTCGGTGGTGTGTGTCCACCAATTCGCACTTGGCCAGCGTGGTGGACTATGGGCTAAAACTCTCTTATCCTGAGAAAAGATCCGTGCCCAGCTGTGGGACAATAATGGATTGGCACCAATGACTTTTGAGACCAATTTTGGAGCCTATTTTTCTTCCTTTAGCCTATATATTTTTGGAAAAAACCAGCCTACAGACCTTCCTTGTCGCTTGTCGCCTTGTTCTCAAATTACTCGCGACATATCAACCACTAGCCGTGCCGGCGACTTCGTCCGCGTGGAATGGTTTTCATACATATATTTTTGGTATCTTGAACCGTTTTCGCAGCGCAGGCAACGGAAGCCCTCGAGGATGAATAATTTTCCTTGTTTTTTTCACATTTTCCATTATTTCTTCGCTCCTAATAGTTGCAGCGTGATGTTATATAGCCTAAAGCCTTCCTCGATAAATGGTCTATTCAACATAAAAATATTTTCTCAATTCGAACCAGTACTTCCTGAGATTAACGCGTTCAAACAAACAAACAAACTCTTCAGCTTTATAATATTAGTATATACATAGTTTTTAGTTCGTTACTCATCAAAGCCACTTAAGTTAAGTATTTAAACCCACTATTTCTTAGTCACGTAGTTTAGAATGCTTGGACAGTTGAATGACACGGTCCCCACGCATGTGCGTGGCAAGTGACCCTGTTACCTGCTCTAGCGTGATACTGGGGGAGGTTTCTTACTTTATTTTTAACCCCCGACTTCGAATGACGCAGTTATCTTATGTTTGTTCCGATGATGTGTAGGCGCCTTATTTGTTGTGATTTGTAAGTTGCACGATGGAGATAAACAGTTTATTTTAGTACGAATATACACGAAGAAAGTATTAAAAGAATGGTGTGGGGTGACGACACTAAATAAAATAAAAAATATACATTCATACTTGGGTAAATATACGCTTTCTACACTCATAGCCCCACACCCGGATTTTTTTCCTGTGTCGTGGGTACCATGGACACACACAAGACGAACACACAAACACCCAGACCCAGAACATGAATCTAAACTTATCATTCAGATACCTGTCTGGCCGGGAATCGAACCCGGGACTCATTGCGCGTCAGATCGGTATGACAACCGCTCCGCCACGCGGGTCGTCGATCGAAATTTTGTTGAATAACGTAACTGTTTTAAGCGTATCCAATACTTGATTTGGTTTAAACATATTTCGTTTTTACACAATTTTAAATTACGGAACGTGATTGTTAAAGTTTGAAATAATTTGAACACATGACAACTGGCTCGCCACTATAGCACTTTTGTCGTCTTATAGTACTTTCAAGTAAGCCGTTTTCATCGCAAGACGGCGATTATTTGTTAGTTAACATATGGCTTCCAAAAATTAATAATACTGTATATGTGATCAGATGCTGGGACTTATATAATGACCTTTGTCAAAAGGTAAAAACAGTGCATTACTCGGACCATCACTATTTTCACTTTTTTGTACATTCATTTTTACCTTTATTGACGAGAACAAGTGTCTATCTACTTATGTAAATTTTAGCTAATTATACGATTAAAAATTCGGACGAACGCTAGCATTATTTAATGACTTGATGCATCTTACTTTATTTTTCATAAAAAAAAACAATATGTAATTGTAGGTACATGTCAATGCGAACCAATTATGACCCCTATATATACCGTTTCAACTGAAGTAATGGATCCATTTAAACTAGTAAAGTCATTTGAAAACACGCTAACTAATCTCGGAAGTGATCAACCGGTAATGATCAAACTACACATAAACGTTCACGCACATAAAGTGTTTATCTGCTTCGCCTTAGGCACCGGCCGGAAAACTTGTGGTACAAGTGATGAGAGATTTGCGTTTTGATTGAGAGACAAGTTAGTGTAATGGGGGACTCCGTACATGGGTGAATGCGTACATGAGCTAATACATCCCTCAGGTTTAGATTTTTTTGTTGTGCACGTTTTCTACATACACACACACGGACACACACACACACACACGTACACACACATGCGCGCTCACACACACACGCACACTCACACACGCACACACATAAAATAAGCACACACGCATACATATTTATACACATTTATAATTAATTCGTTATTTGTTTATTTCTTTTATCTAATAATACGTAGTTACGGAAGAGCGGGGCAGCCTAACACAAACATTTTGTTTACTAGGCGTTTCCAAACTACTACTTTGTAAAAACACCAATATTTGTTAAAGAGATAAATATTTTGATAGAAATAAATAAATATTTTGTTGTCCATAGATGTATTTTTTTTCGCTTTTTTGTTATTCGGAGCTATCTACTTCTGCAATATTTTGGGAATGTGTACGATGGAAAAATTAGATGAACACTAACATTATTTGGTTTGTCGATGCATAAAAAACATATATACAATTTTACAGTACAGTAAATGCTACCAAATTATGAACCCTATATTTATTTATATAGTGTGTCTAAGCAATGAACCCATTTAAACTAGTAATGTCTTTTCGAATACATAAAACTTAACTTAGGATTTAATGTCTAAACGGTATGTATTTTATAAGCATACAATATTACTGGCATCACAATTAAGTATGGAGAAGATATTAATTGTCATGTCTTACTAAATTTTAACCTGCCAATTCGCACTTGGCCTGCGCGGTAGGCTATGGCCTAAACTCTCTCATTCTTCCGTGCCCAGCAGTGGGTAAAAAAATATATTTATAGTTAGATATTATTTTTGAAACACAAATTCACTTAGGTTAATGTTTAACGACACAAAACTCGAGATTGTGATATATCGCGAATCGAATCCTCATGTACAAAAAAATCACTACGATACCAAAATTACCTACGATAACCGCTTGTATTTTATGACTTACAAAACCAAGAAGCAATTGGCACGAGGCGATAGTAAAGTACAGCTCGGTCATTACTGTAGGAAACTCCTAATTTGTTTCTGCTAAGTTAGATTTTCAGTCAGGAGGAGCGCTGTTATCTTACGTCCGACATTCATTATGTACTCGTAATTACCCGCGCTTAGGTTTACGAAGCTAACTTTAGACGTTACTTGCTATAATGATCCATATTATGTGTATATATGTATATAATAATTAAAGTTCCCGTGTCTGTACATTGCTTATATAAATTATTATAAAAATTAAAAGGTACGTAGGGGACAATAAGTAATCATCAGTAAATGCTACATGGTAATCGCTTGTATTTTATGACTTACAAAACCAAGAAGCAATTTGCACGAGGCGATAGTAAAGTACAGCTCGGTCATTACTGTAGGAAACTCCTAATTTGTTTCTGCTAAGTTAGATTTTCAGTCAGGAGGGGCGCTGTTATCTTACGTCCGACATTCATTATGTACTCGTAATTACCCGCGCTTAGGTTTACGATGCTAACTTTAGACATTACTTGCTACTTATTTCTATACTATATATGGATAATAATGAAAATTTCCACATACATCGCTTATTTAAAAAAAAACTGTAGTGGAATGAGAATAAGTAGCAATAAGTTTTATTTTTACTAGCCACCCGACGCAACGATCGAAATTCAACCGTAATTTAAAATAAAAAACTACACTTCATATATTTCTCAAATTCAAATAAATTGTAATAATTTTCAAGTTATTTTGAAGGCACTCGTAACATATTAGAAGTTTAATTAGCTAAGCTGTATTTAAAATGCAAGGTAGTGTGTATAATTAATTTAAAATTGATTTCATGTATGTTTTATGCATTATTTGAAAAAAATATTAGCATTGCGTAATCCTTCTCTACATCAACTATAACCGTGCGTAATTTCGAACTTCATACTACGATGTAGTAGTATGCGACAAGCATATTAAAAATAGATCACAAGTCTTTGCTTTCCGTATTAATGTATAGATGTATTTCAAATATTGGGTTTCTAGCTTCAATTGTGAACAAAAATAATTTTAATACAATAAATATTCAAAATAATTTTAATACCGCCATTATACTGAGAAGATATAATGGCCCAGCAGTGAGACTATATTAAGTGCATAGAGGATGATAAATAGTACATTCTTAAAATACAAGTCTAGTTTTTCGTTATAAAATCAAAAATCCTCTTTTTGTTTGTTTCACGCGTAGAATCACGTAAACTTCACACTTATGTCTAAAACGAAAACGTCACAAATTGCGAGCTACATAAATAATATCGACCGTAATAATATTAGCGTGGAAAATTTAAAGACATTTGGGAAAGCGTCGGCGGCGCGGGTGGAAGACGATTTGCGACAGGAAATGAACCCGAACAGAGGTAGGAGTGGCCGAGGTTCCAGCTATAGCCTAGAGGATATTTCACTTACCGAGGAACATATATCATGTACATTCATACAGTTTTGCCTATTACGCTTGAAATATATTTTCGCTTATTTCTACACTTATTTCTAACGTGCAGCATTTCTTGCGTTTCGATGGAAGGGTGTGGTTGCCGGCACACTTATGTGAGGCGACCATCCTAGTCCTCGGAAGTAGCAACACATTTGTGATTTATGGTTTTAGACTAATATTATCGCGGAATTGACACATTTTAATACTTAACGGGTCGAAATATCGGCAAAAAGAATTCGATAAGGATTCAAAAACCGCATAGCGTGAGTACCCGTTAAGTATTAAAACATCTGTGATTGACTTCAGATAAAACCTATATTCTATATGAAGTTGCTTACAGATGTTCATGGGCGGCAGTGACTATTACCATTAGGTGGACTGCATGCTCGTTTACTAGTTCATAATTATAAAAAAAAAGAAAAAATATATTACGACCTAAACATTAGTATCATAAATCTTTGCTTTTTACTGAAAATGTATCGCATTTGAAATTAAAAGCAAATGAATTTATTATCATCCCATTGTTAGGCAGAAGAAGCTTCATAACACGAGCTGGGTTGTAGCCATAGACAAAGAATGAAACAATCTCTCAGAATATTTTTCTTACCATTAAAGATAATAAATACAGTACATTTCGCATAAGACATCCATTTTGAAAAACAATGAAATTAACTTTTTTTATCTGATTGAAGTAGCAAACGAGCACGCAGTCCACCTGACGGTAAAGGGTCACTGCCGCCCATGGGCATCTCTAAGCAACTTCATATAGAACACGGGTTCTATCTGAAGTAAATTAGAGATGCGTTGCTACTCCCGAGGACTATAATGGTCGCCTCATATAAAAGTGTGCCGGAAACCACACCCTTCCGTCGAAACGCAAGAAATATAGTAATTTCTTATTACAGAATAATAAATAGAAATGCACATTCGTATATATAAGAGCATATACTTGTATTTGCATCTCAGTCTTCTGGCTTTAAGCAAATTAGACATAACTAAGCTAAGGCGGGCTCACTCGGTAGCTCTAGAGTTACACTTCTCTTCTGTCGTATCCGTACCAGCTACACAGTAGAGACACAATTAAGATAATATTATATATTACTAGCTGTCCCGACAAACGTTGTTTTGCCATATAAAAAATAAAAAAAATGTTAAGGTTGGACAACCCTTAAGGGGTATGAAAAATAGATGTTGGCCGATTAATATAAAATACATATAAAATTTGGTATAAATCGGTCAAGCCGTTTCGGAGGAGTATGGCAACAAAAACTGTGACACGAGAATTTAATATATTAGATGTAAATCACATCCAAGAAAATAACCCTAGTTTAAAAATCTCACATTATTCATTTAAAATCACTGCGAAGAAACATATTTCAGGCAAAACAATAATAAAAGTGAAACGTCTAACTTCTTTTTACATTACACAACACGAGGACAACAAAGGCGACTTTGAACAAAATGTTTTACTATGTATGTTATTTCATCTTTAAGGGTCTTAAATAGAAATTGCCCGCTGAAAGAGTCTTAAATAGAAATTGTGACTGTACATACGTAGTCGCAGGCAACAACTAGTTTACAGGTTTTCTATTACAGGTATTATGGTGTTTTGGACATAAATTAGATGGTCAAAGTTATTTCAGTGCGCGGTTAATAAACCCGTTATAAACTAAACCTCGTAGCGGATCTACGAAGCGTAGCATATTGGCTACGAACAAATCTATAGTTTTCATAAAAACAATCCATTACAAATTATCACCCCACCGGGTATATTTTCAAAGCTAATAGTAAGCCGCATACAAACCATTAAGGAAAAAACGACATAAGGAATAAACTGAACTATGTAATTTGAAATCGATTTTTTTATTGACTAATTAAAATTTAGTTAATTAAAGACTAAGACGGTCATATTAGTTCATAAAAGCAGCAGGCGACCGCCTAAAATAAAAATTGCCGAAAAATGTTAATTACGAAATTTCAATATTCACTTTGAATATACGTTTTAGGATTCTTTATATTTTGAATTATGTTTATCACATAAACTTGTCATTTTAATAAAAAATATGTCTTGTCATACAAACGACAAATAATCGCTATTACCTAAAATTTTAAATGGACATTCCGTTATTCCTACAACTAAATTGCGTTCCCACAGAATCCCATCTCCACGACAATCCCACGACACTGGCCTCGAACATAAAATGACCATGGGTCAAAAAGACCAAGAGTTCAGATTTAGAATAATCCAACAAGGGGATGCTGCAATATCGTTCTCATTTTATATGCACACACCTTTCCTTATAACAAAAATATTTGTACACCTAAAAAATAAAATTAAATGCGATTTCGACCCTTATTTTTGAGTGTTAACGTGGTGTGCTTATTTTATAAAACGCACATATAATGTTGTCACTTACATCGCACCCTTAATTCGCTGTCCAGAAACCGGATCCATTACAATAGTATTGCCCATTAACATAACTCCTTGACCAGACTCTAACTGGACTTATCAATATTTATGAAATCTTTGCTGTATTTTTAACGTTTTTAGAACTTTAGTCGATACGTCGATGTTGTGGTGACTGGTCGAAGCGACCGGTACAGTGTGCTAGTGTGAAGAAAAAATGAAGTCGCAGTTAAAGGGTTAGTAAAATATTTTTATAAAAGCCTGTTTAAGACATGTTTTTGTTTCTCGTTTTGTTCTTTTTAACCGGCGGTATTTTCTCTCATTGTCATGTGCATGTGTTGCAATCATATGATTGGGTCAGTGCAAGTTGACATAAAATCGATAAGGGTTTGCAATGCAATCTTATCTCATAATAATAAAACTTTTACTTATAATATTTACGGATAATCATATTCGATAGACTACAGAACATTTAAATGTACAATTATAACTATTTAAAGATAAATTACCTTATTTTTAAATATAAGTATTTAATATAAAAGTAGGGCTCAATTTGCGTATGTACTAGGCTATTTATGTACTAAATTATTATTTTAATTAAAAATAAAATAAATATAACATATAGAAATGAATATAATATATAGTATGAATCCCCAACAAAAACATCCCACCAAAATAAAGGTGTGTGTTTTTTTTTCAGTAAAAAATATACTTCAAACCTCATTTCCCACAAATTCTGTTTTGACGCTTTAGCATTATCTCCTTTCCACTGATGATATAGTTCTCGGTTTTAAGTAGAAAGGTGTGGATGCTAGCTTACATATGAGGTGATCATCACATTCCTCAGTACGTGACTACTGTAAAATGTGATGGTCGGCTCATAGGTCGTACAGTCTGTCCCTCATATAGTCTGAACAGTATTACTATTGGTGGACAGTGCTCGTTTGCTACAATTTTATAAAAACGAACGCCTCGTAGATAACTATCTCCCGTACCACATCTCATAGCTACCAGCGATAGGATGAAGGGTCCGACTAAAACTATCAATAAATCGATAAGCGTCGCGCGGGCCAGCCGGCTCATCACAAATTTACAATTTTATGGCTTGTGGGATCGCTGGGCGGGGCCCTCTCCATTAGTGCCCCCCGCTTGACCCTAAAGGATAGCGTCCGGAAAATAGACGAGGGAATTTTTCTTTGTTATGTGTTTACCTTTAGGTTTTGAATAAAATTGACAAAATAAGTAATATAGTCCGGAAATATCTAGTATAGATTACATTGTACGGATTTAATGAATTTAGATAATGTCATTGGAAAGTTTTTGATCTTCTTTATAAAAATTAATGTTTGTCTGTATGTCCTCTATAGTAATAGTAAGCTATTCATTTGATCATGTGATGATCTTTAGCAAAGTTGTTATTCATGAGCTCGCGAAGGTTTCTGGTGTATTTTTTTTTTGTAATGGCGTAGTAAGGTTCGCAGTGTACAGCTAGTACGTATAACTAATCGAAAGGTAGGTAGAAGAAGTGTGGTTTGTTACAAGAGATACCACTGTCACACCTACTATTTACAAATATTTTAGGTGGCAGTGGCTACTTCCCATAAGTTGGACTGCATGCCCGTTCGCATTATCTATCAGTGTTGTATAAAAGGAGAAGGAAAAAAATAGAGCTCTAGTCCCAAATTTAATATTATCCTAATGTAAGTTAAAAAAACAAAATATGATAATTACTACACACTTATCGGTATTAATATTTAAGTTTGTTGATAAAAAAACTTTTTAATATGTCAACTTTTTAATTTGTATGGCATTTAAACAGAATATTAAAGTTTAAAATTAGAATGCCTGTGATATATTAATTTTAAGAGATTAAGAAGCTTCGAAACAACTAATAATGCTCTCAATATGTGATAAAAGGTATTTTTAATCATAATAAGCTACATTATAAATCATAGCTCATTTTTATAAAGAACTGTCTTATATTATGCCATACAATTAACATGTCATTGACAATATGATATGTTCTGTTATATGTAACATGTATTATCTCTGTGCCTTCAAAGGTAGATTATGATTTGATAAACTTTGTTGCCACAACTGAAATTATTTTTCCCACTCGTTTCTTGTCCTGTTTACAAATAATACTATCTTCATTACATCAAAGTCTTATAAATATATGGTTATAGTTAATGGTAATGCTGACTCAAAATAATATCATGTATTTTTATAGTAATAAACATATTTATATTTTTTTTAAATTATGACATGTCAAAATCATGATCAATAAAAAACCATAAAAACCGTCAAAACCTTAATGTATTTGCACACTGTACATCCACGCCTCCCTACAAGAAACGCGCGCGAAGGAGAAAGGAGAAAACTGAGACGGGTAGGGGGAGATCTTTAAGATACGTTACCATGGCAACCCTTCTACGCACACACAGGCAACATTACGCACACATCGGTGTGTAACAACAGGTATTAGGAGAATTCAACCCACGCCCCGAAGTTTCTGTTATTAAGCAAATGCTTGGTAAACATTTCGGGCTCCCACCTTTAGTTTCGCTTGCTTATAAATAGGCGGTAAGTTTAAGCTTCGATTACGTAAATGTGCAAAGGTTTTCGCAAATTACGTACCTACGTGAGCTGGTTGAATCTTCTACGTAAGGGCTATACTGGATTATATTAGAATAGGGATCTTCTGATGGGAATATTTTTTCGAACTATGTATATTTCTGTCATTGATATAGTGTATTATTTGATTACGTCATTTATCTGTTTGTATATATGTATATGAGTACTTATGTATGTTCCACTTTGGTGGTAATATTTACCCCAAAACAACTGTCAAATGGTATGTATTTTATGTTTTGAAAGGTGTGTGTTCATAAGAAGGGATTCTACATGAGAATTTCTTAGACTTACTCTACTTACCCGCTCAAAAAAATAAGCTTGTATAATTAACATCCTATGGGATAAATGGAATTCTAGCATTCTTAGGAAGTATAGAACCACTAGTTAGAATTTGCGATCGTTTTCTACGTATTTTTTTATAAGATTGAAGTAGCATGCAGTCCACCTGATGGTAAGTGGTCACTGCCACTCATGGACATCTGTAATCAACTTCATACAGGACATGGGTTTCATCTGAAGTCAATCACAGATGAGTTGCTACTCCCGAGGACTATGATGGTCGTCTTATGTGAAAGTGCTACTTTAGTTAGATTTAAATTTTTTTACAGCTTTTCAACACTATATTATGCATGTATTATACATAAAAACCTTCATCTTGAATCAATCAATCTATTCAAAAAACTGCATTAAAATCCGTTGCGTAGTTTCAAAGATCTAAGCATACATAGGAACAGCGCGAAACGACTTTGTTTTATACTTTATAGTGAAGAGAACTGAGCTTCTGTGAGTATCCATAGCACAATGAGTTCATTACGGGTAAAAAAAACAGCACCGCGGTTGACCAGGAGCCGCGATAATTACTTTCCGACAGGTGGACTGCACGCATTAACCCATTAACCACAATTTTATTTAAAAACCTACACGTTTTATTTCGCTCTCCACACTTTTCCTATAGTTTAATTTATATTAACAACTTGTTGATTCCCGTTAAAAATCAGCCATCGCATCGCTTTATTCACTGTATTTACGAAATATTTTAAATTTATTACGAGGGATAAATACGTTTTTACTAAAATTGGTTGTACGTAAAATGAGGCGGATTTAAATTTTAAGCTATTTGTGGAGATACGTGTTAAAACTGGTACATTTTTAAATGTTGTCTTTATTTAAGAAGATTTTATTTCGAACTTTTATTGAGATATATTTCACTCACTTTTGCGGTCATTTAAATCTTTTTTCATATATTTCTCAAAACTACTTATTAGGGTCGTTCGCATTGTATGATTCAAGATCTACTGGTGTTTTAGGATTTTGTCGATTATAAACTTTATAACTGAAAATGCAGTAATTATAAAAAAAACATCATAATGAAGTTCAAAAATTATTTGCCAAACGACAGAAAAAATATAGGAATAAAAAAGGCACTTAGAATATTTGAGTTTGGAATTAACTTAAAATAAAAATAAACAAGAGCTCAAATAAATAAGATAACGGAGTTTATCTTTTCAATAAATAAACAGCAGTTGGACGGGCAGTAGATGCGGAGAAGTTCGCGACAAATTGCTAGCCGCTAACGACTCGGCTAACTGCCTGGCTTTAGCCGCCCGACACCGGAAGCTTAGCTCATGTTGTAGCTAGCAACCGAAATGTAGGACTTTTATACAAACATTTTTTTTACCCGACTACGTCCGAAAGTGGCTAATGTTTTTCCAGCATATGTTTGTATGTATGTCCATTTTTTAAACGGATCAAACGTACATATGACATATCGTTTGAAATGATGCAGCTGTGTGAGTGATATACGTACGAAATTCATACAAAAATGTGAGACTGATGAAAAAAATTACTCTCGCGGTGAATATTAACGCACAGTAAACATTTGAGTTAATAGTCATTCTGATTCCTTTTGCAACATAGCAATCTCTGACAACGTACTTACGTTGTTCAAAATCAAAAATCAATTTAGTTAATAAAGACAAAAATAATATTCTTTATTAACTAAACAGACTTAAATTACAGGTGAAGTACAATTGTTGATTAAATTTAACACAAAAAAAAACGGAAATACGCACCATTTACAAAATTGATCATGATGCAACGAGTTTTTTTCTTTTTAGGAATTATACATATTACTATTAATATGTAATACGGTTCCGCAATTACCCGTTTAGGTTAGAAAACCAAAAATCCCAGGCTTTATCTCTTGAACCATACTAGAAAAACATTTGAAATTCTTGAGGGTATACGTAACTATGACAAAGCTCATACGCATGTCTACCTCACAACACAGTTCAAGCCAAAACTCACCAAACATAAACACTAATTGCTTCTAGCGACAGACATACGTAGTTTACGTTATAATAAGAAAGGTCAATAGATACTGCGACTAAATTTTAAATCTAACTGCAACATAAAACTAATTATCGCAGAAGTGCACTTTAACAAGAAATAAACGGTGAGGACTACGGAAACTAAACATGTTTGCTTATTGCTATTAGGTTTTTAAGTTACTTTTACTTTAGCAAGCATGTTTATAAGAAGGGGTTACTAAATAGAAATAGATTTTTCTACTATATATAGCGATAATAGAATTTCAAATCATTTTTTTTTTATCTTTGACGACCCGCGTGGCGGAGTGGTTACCGTACCGGTCTGACGCGCAGTGGGTTCTGGGTTCGATTACCGGCCAGACAGGTATCTGAATGATGAGTTTAGATTCATGTTCTGGGTCTGAGTGTTCGTGTATTCGTCTTGTGTGTGTTCATGGCACCACTACACAGGAGAAAATCCTAGTGTGGGGCTATGAGTGTAGAAAGCGTTTGTTTGTTGTTTATTTAAACAAAATTAAAATGTATCTAGTTCAACTTACCTATGTCTATTGTTAATATAAATTTTTGACCAAAACTTTTTATCTATACTTGGGCGCTGTATTCTGCTCGGTTACTCCCGCGGCTTCGTTCGTCTAGGTTATAAACTATGTTTATGCCAAATTTTGAGAAATCCGGTCTGTAGTATTTTTATTGAAGAGTTATTACATTTAACCAACATACATTTTCACACCTTTCGAATTATTAATAACATTAGTATGTAAAGACTATCACCATTATCATAAATGTATCGATATACAAGAAGATATAGATATCAGCATCATTTTCAAAATATTGTGATATATTTTTATTTATACTGAATTTTATTCAAAATCAATCAAACAAAATGTATTTAGTTCATTAAAACTAAACTAATATTAGATACATCAACTAACCCCCTCCCCTTTAATAAGTTTCTCATCGACCAAGGCCCTGGCCCGCTTAAGGCTCCGTCCTTAATTTGCGCCCCCACATAACACCCTGCCTCCCTAAGACATATTTCATCGGAACTCCTCCTTAACTACCGCCAGTGGCGACCAACTTTTGGTAATATTTTACACCTAAATAATATACAAGATACGTGAGACCGGTTAGTTTGCCTTTGTGCTTGTAATTCAAGAATTTATTTATTGGTGCTTGTAGCGATAAAACCAGTAATTCAACGGAAGTAATTACAGTTAGAATCTTTTTGGTATAATGGTTCTTTTGTAACACAAATTAATGGTAGAACCAGTGTAGTTCCACCGGGGAAGTACCACCGCCACACGTATTTCTACCGTGAAGCATTTCTTGCGTTTCGATGGGAGGGCGTGGCTGCCGGCACACTTTCACGTGAGGCGACCATCCTAGTCCTCGGGAGTAACAACGCATCTGTTATCAAATTCAGATGGAACCCATGTTCTGTATGTAATTGATTACAGATGTCCATGGCCGGCAGTGACCACTTACCATCAGGTGGACTGCATGCTCGTTTGCTACTTCAGTCAGATAAAAAAAACTAGAACTCTTCAAGGATCGGCAACTTTACCGTTACTTTCGCTTACGGGATGCGTTTAATGTTTTTTTTTTATTGGAAGCATGAGGTAGAGCAGAAGAGCTTAAAATATTATAAGGCATTATTTAGTCTTTGAGATACGAAAATCGTTTCTGACTGATTTCGTGTAGATTTTCTTATAATTGAATGAAAATGTCGTCAAACAATTGTCCTTTAGAAGAAAACACAAAATATTGAAAAACATAAAATTGTATATTTTGCAACGTTTTCACTAACTTTAAAATTTCAAACAATTTATTTTTAACGAAATAGTTGTCTATTCCGTAACTCATTAAATATCCGCAAATGCCAAAGGAACATAATAGTCAAGTCCCAAATTCTAGAATTTGAGACTTACTTCTCTGCAATTACCTATATTTCAAGCGTATTTAATAAATATCAGAATAAACCCAAAAGTAAATCATACGGGAAAATTACTGCACCTTTTAATACGAGTTGTTGTACCGCAAAGATATTTCCTGTCTACATTTCTTATAATTGAAAGAAAATATTTGTTCTTAAGATTTTAATTAATATGCTTAACCACCCTTCCGTTAAGGAACGTGTGATCATTCGTGCGCACACATGCGAGCATGCACATTCATCTATGAGTCAGACATCTATGTGTGCGTAGCATATATAATATCAAGTCAGTATAAAAATATGAGGAGTCTGAAAAAAACATTTAAAGCGATATATTATAAAGAAAGTCATGAAAACGGTATGCCGATTTCTTTTACCATCCTTTGATGCAAGGACTATTGATATTGAACGATTAGTATGTAACATTTAGTACAAAAAGTTTTTCGTTAATTGATAAGTACGTTTATTCTAAAATTAATAATAACTTTTAGCCAAACTGTAGTTAATGACAGATATTCATTGTTAAATTAATTTAAATATTTATTTCGAAAGGATGTAAAAAATAAAAGCAATCTAACATGTTGCTTAATTGACGAGCGTGTACTTTAACGTAGTGTGTGTAGCATTTAGTAGTATTTAGCTATTCGAATTTTGGTATATGTATTTCCGATTTTTTTATAAAGCCGGTAGAAATCTTCGTAGTTCAAATCTGGAGGCAGCACCGCTACAGTTTAAAATAGTGTGAAGCATCGCTGTGTTTTGATTTAAAGGGGGGCAATACTTCTTTTTTCAGGTTAGAACCATTGAAGTTCGACCGGGGAAGTACCACCGCCACACCTATTTCTAGCGTGAAGCATTTCTTGCGTTTTGACGGCAAGGTGTGGTTTCCGGCACACTTTTATATGAGGCGACCATCATAGTCCTTGTGAGTAGCAACGCATCTGTGATTGACTTCAGATAGAATCCATGTTCTGTATGACGTTGATTAAAGATGCCCATCAGCGGCAGTGACCACTTACCATTAAGCGGATTGCATGCTCATTTGCTACTTCAGTCAGATAAAAATAAATAAATAAAACTTTCATACATGATGCATTACTACTTAGACCGCTGAGATAATGCACTTGAAAAGGATTATTAGTAAGATAGATCCCATGGTGATTAATAGCATAGTTATTTTCAACAAACATTTCATAAAAATACAAGTGCAAATTTCATCGCAATTTTATATCTACAAATAAAAACAAATCGAAATTAAACGATTGGAGCCCAATCGAGTTGCGATGAAAAGTTCGAAAGCATCTTTAATTAATATAAATATCGATATTGGTCTAGCTAGGCTAGATTGACGTAGCTAATAATCAGGGGGTGGGCCCCAATTTTAAGGCGGGAAGACCCCAGTTTTGGGGTGAACGCAGATGCGGGGGGTTGCTGATAAGAGGGCGAGAATCTCATTCGGGGTGGCAGGTCTTAAACTTAATGGTATTAGTTCGCACCCGTAGAGAAATATCCCAAGGGATACGATCGATACATGGTCAACACTGAGCGTAGTCATGTTATATCATGTAGTAGTGTATTTGGCTCTAAATTATTTACTTATACCGCTGATAAAGTAAATACATTACATACAAATATAAGATACTTGTCTGCTTAAAATGATTAACTGAAAAGGAGGAAACAAGAAACTTCCTCCTTCGGCAATTAAATATATTTAATAAAGAATTATACTCATACATATAATGTACACTACCCGCTGTCAAGGCTTTTGGTCTATAGAGAGTGCCAAAGAAATGTATATACATAATTATGTACAATCATTCTCGAATTCTTTACATTATTCTCAATAAATTGTGTACAATGTTCTCAAAAATGAATGAACATTATCAAACCATCAACCGTCCTCATCGTATAAGGAAACCCATTCTTGTTAACCATATGTGAACTGATGACGTTATATTGTATGTTTTCAATCTTATTACTAAAAAGGAAAACTCTATATTTTTTATTTACTCTATATTTTTTAAATGATTTGAATATGAGCTTACGCACTAAATGTAACACTGAGAACTTTTTTAAATTCTTAAATGTGTACGACGACACCATTTATCTAAGATTGAGACTAAAGTGTAATAGAATGATTATGGTTAGCTTAATTTTAAATACATATACGGTGTTTAAGAGAAGTATGGCGTTAAACCACGAAAAGATTTACGGCTTTAAAAAATTGTAGGCCAAATTAAACATAAAAAACACAATCAAAAACAAATCGATTACCTTAAGATTCATTTAATAAATCTAGTTTCTTAGTCCAAAGTTTGTGTATTCGTGCAATATTCAAGTTCATAAACCGCTTGTGTACGTTTCATTAATAGATAAGTACTCATTACCAAACAACCTAAAGGGAAGCAAAATCAATACAGTGAACACTTGCAGGGCACAAGTGGGAACTAAGGGACAAATGACCCAATTTCCTTGAGTGTTCCCGGCCCTTGGACAACCTTCACTCGCCCGTGAAGACCCAACCCTAGTCTGGAATTGTGTACAAAACGGCTGACGACTTTGTTTAAATGTTTCGTACTTAAATAGTAGTGAATTTTAAAAGTGTTCGGATACTTTAGTTGAGATAAAATCTATATATTAATACGTGAAGCAAAAACTTGTGGTGCATTTTTATGTAATATGCCGCGAACGGATTAGTATGAAATTTTGCACGGTTATAGTGGACGTAGAGGAGTGCAGAATGTTAATATTTTTGTCAAATAATGCATTTAACATACATAAAATCAACTAAAAACATATTACAGACACTACCGTGCATTTGTCACAAACACATAAATAATAAACGAAATTAAACATTCAACATATAAAAACACAGAACGTCAAAAATGTCAGATGTCTTTGTCAAAATACCCGTTATTGATTTTAAATGCAGCTTTTTCACTTAAACCTCTTTTTACCTTTCGGGTGTATTAAAATAACTTGAAAATTAATAAAAATTGAATTTAGGAAATACTTTGGACAATATCAAGTTTAGTTTTTGAGTCGAATTACGGTCGAATTTCGATCGTTGCGATGGGTGATTAGTAGGTAATATTAATTGGCTAAGTTCGAGTCGAACTCGCACGTGGAGGATTCCGTACCCAAACGTAAAAACAATAAATATTCAAATTCAAAATTCAAAATTCTTTATTCATCTCAAATTTACAGTATAAATAAGTCGCAAGGGCCCCCATACTGGGTGGAAAACCTGTGTTGTAACACAGGGTACCCCGCTCATCCACCAGGGTAAATAATGACAATTGAAATGAATGAAGTACATAATTATATCTAACTTAAATATCTAAATATAATTTTAATTAGTGTGCTCTATTAGATATGTATAAGTGTGTTTGTATGTTGTGTGATCGTGAGTTAAGTTAATAAATATATTTCATTTATTTTAGTATTTGTCAGTATAGCGGCTATATAGGTACACGCATCGTAAAAGTTATTGTATATACCTATTACGATTCAATAGATAAACTGAAAATTACCAGTTTCGTATATAGTGTGTAACCTAAAAATAAAGAGGACCATTATTTAATGTTTTAATTTGTTTTCGTTGTTATTTCAAGTTCAAGAGATAGAGCCCTGTGATATACGGTCGGACAAACAGACAGCAAATGCTTAATAACAGTTTCCTGTCTTTGCACTTGGGTATGGAACCCTAAAAAACGATATTAAGTTCTACATTGTCAATTAATTCAAAGGAACCCAAGTGAGTTAAGTCTACCAATCCTTACTTGGCGAGTCCATTCTGATAAAAGAACTATGGAGTAGGATTTATACAAAAAATCAGAAATAGCAAATTATTTGTAAACTTTTGTAAACTATTTAGCAATCGTTTTTTAAAATAAAGTTGGGTCGTATTAACATAACGGGTTTATTAACTTACTTGATTGCAAATGGGTCTTCTTGCCATATAAAGATTTTAATGTATCGAAAATGTCTATCGCATGTTTCTCGTCCTTCACTACGATCTAGTACATATGAATGAACATTATATCATATTTTTATCTGACTGAAGTAGCAAACGAGCATGGAGTCCACCTGATGGTAAGTGGTCACAGCCGCCCATGGGCATCTGTAATCAACTACATACAGAACATGGGTTGTAGCTGAAGTCAGTCACAGATGCGTTGCTACTTCCAAGGACTGAGATGGTCGCCGCATATGCCGGCAACCACACCCTTCCATCGAAACGTAAGAAATGCTTCACGCTAGAAATAGGTGTGACGGTACCTCCCCGGTCGAACTATACTGGTTCTACCACAAGGTTTAAAGTAATGTCTCATTACTAAATTTAAATAAGACAGACAAAACGCTTTCTAGTTCAATTGTCCGATAGTAAGAACCCTAAATTAAGTAGGACGATATTAGAACAAAGAACCATCCTATATATGCTTACAAAATACATTTCATACGGTTTCGGGCGGTCTCGACCTCTGAAGAATGACGGCAATCTTGCGGTAATTCTATCCGAGCACTTACTACCCACGAACTATTACGTATAAAGCATATACAAGTATATAAAATATATATTTAGTTCAACGAGAATATAGTCCGCCTATTAAATGATCATAGCCGCTCATAGACAAAATAACCAATTTCAAATATAAGATTTCTTTACGAAGTCCATTATAAGAGCGATTCTATACCTAACGAAGACTAAGATCGAGGCATTGGTATTGGCTTTACATTCTCCACACTCGTCAGAAACATTTTGGTTCTAATGTTATTGATATTTCTACAATAAAACTAATTCAATAAACATAATATCTCTCAATTTTATAAAGGAATACTGAGAAACAAATACGCGCTTAAAAAAGACGTTTAATAAATAGTCCAAAGTCTAGCATGTAGAGTCGTTGTTCTTGTTATAATTATTATAAGTTACTAGTTGCCCGGCGAACTTAGTTCCGCCTAAAAGTAAAAAAACCAAAATTGCTAGTTTTCCTCCGCTATATTATGCATGTAATACACATAAAAAACCATCCTTTTGAATCACTCTATCTATTAAAAAACTACATTACAATCCGTAGCATAGTTTTAAAGACCTACTAAGCATACATAGAGACAGACAGCGGGAAGCGACTACGTTCTATACTACGTAGTGATGACGTCACAACCGTTTGATTATTACAAAATACACCAAATATTATCGCATTTAGCATATACCTGAAAAATAAAAACCAGGTGTACTTATGCACCCCTTTATATATATCGATAAAACAATCTCCAACCGAAGCCAGGGAAAGTACTAGCCTTATAAATCCAGTATAACGCAGACACGATGTTTGCAGAGGGCGTTTTCATTAAAACTTGCATGGCTTCGATACGCCATGTATCGCGGCCAGAGGGTATTGTCTGATATAACACTAGTTATAAATTCTTATAACTAATACTTTACGTTATCGGTTTTATTTGACTTCGTTACGTTTTAGGTTCATTGGTTTTTCAAGTGTGAATTGGCCAGGAACTATTAAAAGTATTTTTACCGATGAGCTCATAAAATAGACGATTTTTTATGAGATTGAAGTAGCTTGCAGTCCACCTGATGTTGTGATAGACATTTGGTACCAACCCATTATTGTCCCACTGGGCACTGGTCTTCTCTCAGAATGAGAGAGTTTTAGGAGGAGGGGTTTGTTGCCTTGTACTTTTTATATGCGGCGACCATCATATTTGACGACCCGTGTGGCACAGCGGTTACCATACCGGTCTGACACGCATTGGGTCCTGGGTTCGATTCCCGGCCAGACAGTATCTGAATGGTAAGTTTAGATTCTTGTTCTGGGTCTGGGTGTTTGTGTATTCGTCTTTGTGTGTGTCCATGGCACCCACGACACAGGAAAAAAACTTACTGTGGGGCTATGAGTGTAGAAAGCGTTTTTTTTACTATCTTAGTAGCTTTATCAGTGATAACCACCACATTTGTGATTAACCATCACATAAACTCCATGCTTTTTTATTTTTTTAATCTGACTGAAGTAGCAAACGAGCATGTGCGTTGCCACTCCCGAAGACTATGATGGTCGGCTCATAATTAAAAAAGTGTGCCGGCAACCACACCCTTCCCTCGAAACGCAAGAAATGCTTCACGCTAGAAATAGGTGTGGCGGTGATACTTCTCCGGGCGAACTACACTGGTTCTACCACCTTCAAAAAGTATTCCACCCTGATATTGACAAATTTTCCTGTATTTATCAGTTCCTGAAGCGTTCTAATTTAGTCTTCAGTTCCTTTTTATTACCTTTCTCTAAAATATATCTTTAAATTCTATTTTTTAAGAGTGCCAGATACAAATTAACCAACGATTATTTTTATCTTTGAAATTAATAAAGGTAAAATAACACAAGCTGTATTACGTAGATTAAACATAAATTAACACATTATTCTATAAACGGAACTTACATGATGTGTACTTATCCGTTTCTATAGATATATAAGGTTCTGTTGCGAATGGCTGGCTATTATATTCGCGCTTCGCGGTTACGGTATAGCCAACTATTACTTTCAAACTTCCACCAAGGCTCGTTTCAGAATAGCTGGCGAAATACGAAATTTATGACCGACAAATACGTTTAGTAAAGCAGTTATAGACGTTTAGTTGGTATTATGTAAAGTAATATATGTATAACATATATATTAGGACGTTTTTAAGCCTATTTTAGTTTTATTTGCGTCTTACGAATCTTTATGTAAGTTACGGTAAGATTTTAGCTAATTTATTGTAGGTAGAACAGTCACACGATCTTTTATTACCATAAAAGCAAATTACATTTTTTTTATCTGACTGAAATAGCAAACGAGCATGCAGTGCACCTGATGGTAAGTGGTCACAGCCGCCCATGGACATCTGTAAACTTCAAACAGAACAAGAGTTCAATCTGAAGTCAATCACAGATGCGTTGCTACCCCCGAGGACTATGATGGTTGCCTCATATTGCAGTGTGCCGGCAACCACTCCCTTCCACTGAAACGCAAGAACTGCTTCACGCTAGAAATAGGTGTGGCAATGGTACTTTCGCGGTCGAACCATTGATCTAAAAAGGTAAGTACCATATGTAATCCCGGGATGAGAAACTAAACATTCAACACAGGAGGCACTGAGAAAAACCACTGACTAAGTCTTCTATATTAACACTGTTAAGATAGAAAAGGAGTGGCAGGCCCACTCCTTTCTTGTCCCTGTAGTTCCGGGACCAGAATAGGACTACGGTACCCTCTGCCTGTCGTAAGAGGCGACTAAAAGGGGCTTCCGGGGTTGCGGGCGGGAAGAGTGGGAGCTCGACCCGTCCGGCCAAGCGACCCCGGTTAGGACGGTGGCATGTGTGGTTGCATGCTGCCGTAAAAACCAGTAGGTGCGGTGAGCAGTTCACGCCCACCAGGGAAGAGCCCGAAGGGGCACACGCTGAGGACATCGGCGGCGGTCAATCGGAGTTCCCGGAGTCCTCTTCGCAGCGTCGAGGTCGGCCACCGGGGGGGTTTTAGTGCGGTAAGATTCCCACATAACCCGCGTCGCTCCCACGACGTCGGGTACTTTTTGAAAGTTTCCCCCTCGAAAACAAAAAAAAGGCCCACTTCTTTCTATATTAACAAAGAAGAAAGGTCTTCTTTCACAGTATACATACTATTATCTCTCTTTTGAGATTCTGCTACCCCTTTTTACTTTAAAATTTACGGTATTCCACTACCATCTTAAACGCATAATTAGAAAGCGACCTATTTTCCCTCGAGGCATCCCCTCATCTTTGCTCCCCTTCAATTTTAGTTTCATCTTTCATAACTAATTTATTCGTGTCTCTAAAGCAAGCTCTACTTTCTTGTTTCTATAATTATTATTGAAAATTCTCATTATGATCAAGTAGTAGTAATTTAAGCGGTGTTTTTTTTTTATCTTTTATGCAGTCCACTTGATGGTAAGACATCTGTAATCAACTACATACGGAACATGGGTTCCATCTGAAGTCAATCACAGATGCGTTGCTACTCCCGAGGACTATGATGGTCGCCTCATGTGAAAGTGTGCCGGCAACCACAACCTTCTGTCGAAACGCAAGAAATGCTTCACTCTAGAAATAGGTGTGGCGGTGGTCTATTATAATTTATATTAGGGTAAATATTTTGATATTTACATATGTGAAGCTTATGTAATAAAATTGAGCGTTATTGCCCAAGCGTTAACTTACAGAGTTATCTTAAAAAAAATTGACTTTATTTTAAAATTTGGGATACAGTTTCAAAATTTGAGAATTATTCAAGTTGCCAACCTTTTGTCCTCGGACATTCTCTTATCCCGAAATTCGTGTAAGCTGACGCCGTAAATTCAAAACAATTTACAGAGCACTTCAATTAAAGTTGTAAAGAGGCACCTCATCAAGCAACTGAGAAGGACATACCGGACAAAGAGCGTTCCGAGTGCGAAATTTAAATCCAACCCGCAGCTGTGGACCTTAGAAACAAACAAATCGTCCCTCCCCCTAAGCAACCCCCTAACTAGGGAGGCGAAACAGGAATGGCCGCCTTATACGACCGCATCTTACAGGCCCCAATTCCTACTTCCTTTCCATTACACAGCCAGCGCTGACTAAACATAATCGACCAACTTCCTTACGACTGTGCCCTTCCGGCGACTCGCAAAACGGGTACTTGAAAACAAACTCAATCATTACGCGAACACAGCGCAATTCGCTTTGCGGCTTCGTAGCGTTGTCGCGGGCGATTATCACGCGAATATACGTCTTATGTCTTTATAATAAAGGCTAGTTTCGTTTGGCAAGAACATTTACTAATTTTCGTAGTGAACGGCCGAGTTAAGAACAGCGGGTACAAGTTGCGCTGTGCCCGCGAACATTCGAACAGTTTTCGATGTCGGAACTTGTTTGTTCGTTCGTTGCGGGCGTTTCTTATACAAAAGACGAGGGTGAGAGGGTGGTTATGATAAATGGTCTGATATTAATACTCGGGGCCGTATACTTTTATGATCTTAGTTGGGTCGTAATATAAATCTGCTTTTCCGGCTGAGCTCTTCTGAGTATTGTTTTAGTAACTATCAAATGTGTGTCGTTATAAGTGGATACCTACACCTATTATGATATGAATACAATAGTCTTTATCTTCAATGTCGTTCAGTCTTTAACAATAGAAATTGGAGTAATATTCCATGCAAGCTATTTTCATATTCTTGCTACTTTAGTAGGGTATCTTTCTAGTATTATACATACACGATATTAGTAATATTAGGATATTGAGAGTAGTAAAGGATTACCCAGATCAAAGTTTACAGTTTTTAATCAAATGTAAGAAACGATACTGGAGGTAGTTTTTTCACTCATAAATGGGATGGTATAAAAAAGAAATTTTTAATTTATATTTATTCCCTTTTTATTCTTTTTTATACCCTGAGTTTCTTGCAGGATCTACTTAGCTGAGGTAAAGTTCTGATCCGTTGGAATAATATATTTAAAAACCTTTCTTGTGATATTGTATATCATCTTAAAATGATGCGTTTAAATATCATTTATTACTACATGAAGCCGCACTTTTATTAATCTGTATGACCTTATATCCTAGCGTAGTAAGTACTCTTTCATAGATGTATAAGTAATATTATGTACTATACAGAATATTAGCACGTCGTTCAGTTGGTTAAACCACAACCAATTCTCAAAGCAATGGAGCGAGCCGAAGAATTACAATCCGCGAGTGGCTTGGCACGCCTTATCTTTTACGACGCCAAAACAATATTCATAAAGATTTTATTACGACGCCGCTTGCCCGAGTCGTATAAACTACGACGGAGAGGTACGCAACCTTTGGCGATAACACGGTACAAATATCTAAATACTGTGGCGATAATACTGTGGTTTTATGTGAAATATGGGGTCTATCTGAACTGAGCGATAAAAATCCGATGTCATTATCTTCGTTGCATGTAATTCACGAGCAATAAAACTTAGTATATTTTTAAAAATATATATACTCATACTTCTACATTTGTTCTTTATTTGGACTAGTTAATTTGCTCAGATGTTTTCATAATAACCCCCGTAAAATAATATTTAAAACTCTTTTTTGGCATATTGTCTATTGTGTTATAATTATTCGTCTGAATATAGTTTGTTTCTTTCAAAAAAGTGTATATAAAATGACACGCAGATGAATGAAATTGCAGATGTGTTACTATTTTATATATAAGTAAGTGTATATACAGATAGCTAACATGTTGTTCGGTTGGTTAAACCACAACCAATTCTCAAAGCAATGAAGCGAGCCGAAGAATTACAATCCGCGAGTGGCTTGGCACGCCTTATCTTTTACGGCGCCAAAACAGTATTCATAAAGATTTTATTACGACGCCGCGGGCCCGAGTCGTATAAACTACGACGGAGAGGTACGCAACCTTTGGCGATAAGGTTTTATGTGAAATATGGGGACTATCTGCACAGACCGAATGATCCGAGGTCATAATCTTATAATGTATGTATTTTCACTAAAGTTAAAGGATAAAGAAATTGAGCAATAGTTACTTAAAGATGTTAGAATCCTTTGTGTTTCGACATAGGAGGTGTCATCGGACACCTATTTCTGCCTAATAAGTGTTGCTATATTCTGACTTAAAGGCTATAAGAATCTGAAAGATGCATACATCAGGTAGATTAATGCTAGTTTAAGACCTATTTAATTTAAACAAGATAAGAACTTAAAAAATCCATATTTAGAATACAAGTGAAAATCCCCTAAGACAAAACTTTGCAAACAGCAGTGGACCAAGAAAACATGGTGTAATATGAGTAGATACAGGTACAATAAACATAATGAACATCCCTTTGTACTCAAACTTTTTTGGATGATATATGGCAGTTCTTATTCTTTATTCGAAAATTGATTTATATGACTAATTATCGTGTCAACAAATATAAGTTTATACAAAGACTTTATTTTGAAATTACATAAATACATAAGCTAATACCCAGGACTTTTCAAACCACATACAGACAATTTTAGTATACAGCTATAGAACTAATCCTTTTACAAAATAACAACACAGACACAAGTAACTTATTGTGGACTTACGCAAAGGTTTACCATCCCTACTATCGATCGCGGTCCCGAGAAAGATCCAAGCACGCTCCGTACTCAACGATTAAGTCTAAATTGCTCTAAAATTTATCGCTCACTAGGTTAACTCTGAATCTCTTATATAAAATAGACGCACTATTTTATATAATTATATGCTGTACAAATGGGATACAAGTAACATCGTATACTGCAATAGATGTTTAATGACTAAAGTAAAAAAGTCATTACATAATGAATAATAATTATTATTTAAAAATAAATACCTTCACGAGTTAACGTGTAATTTTTATTTCGCAAATTTACAAATTGTAAACACATTTAAGGATTTTCTTGCGCAGATTCTTCTCAATATAAATCATTTCGATATAGTTAGGTGGGTTCCAAAAAAATTGAAATCAAATTGAAATATTTGATTTATATACTTACTCGAAATTCACTTCAACCCAACATCTTGACTACCTGAAAATATATAGGATGTATTTTTTATAATTTATCTGCAAATGCGAAATTTTGCATACATCGAACAACCGACAAGATTAATTTATTTTTCAAATTCAAATGATTAAATCCCCTAATATTCTTAATAATTCAAAACGTTAATTAATAAACATAAGTATACAAAAAAAAACAAAGTATAAAACCTTAACCCTTCAAAACTCCGTGGGTAAAAATGACCCAGCGGTCAAAGTTCTAACCCGCTTGACCCACGCGGTCACTACTTTGTCAATTGCGTCGAATTCTAACGCACCTAAATTTACTGTGTAAGATTATAATAAAAAAATGACCTTTCATATTTTTACATGCCCAAATGAATATACATAGAATATACAGCAATGTTTTTCAATAATTTGACGACCCGCGTGGCGCAGCGGTTACCATACCGGTTTGACGCGCAATGGGTCCCGGGTTCGATTCCCAACCAGACAGGTATCTGAATGATGAGTTTAGATTCCTGTTCTGGGTCCAGACCCAGAACACCCAGGTGTTTGTGTATTCGTCTTGTGTGTGTCCATGGTACCCACGACACAGGAGAAAATCCTACTGTGGGGCTATGATTGTAGAAAGCGTGTTTTTTCGTGTTTTTTTATGCAAGCGAATGTAATAAGTAATTTATGTAACAATACAATTAAATATAATAAAGTAATTGTTATCATGGACTACACTTTGTCTTAGGCTTTTGTATATAAATAATCTATGAAAATATTCAACCGTAAGTTATTTATTGATAGTTTTATCATAAATCTTTATAATTCAGATAATTAATATTTGAGACCTAAAATCACATAATTAAAATCATACGCTGATAATTCTCATTATTTTATAAAATATATATCTATTCTAGAAGTAAAATGTTTGGATACACTATTTTCTTATTCATAAATAAAAAAATTAAGTGTATACAAATCTTCTTTTGATCACAATTACAAATAACAAATGTTTTTCATTAATAACATTCTTGTAACGGAAGGAGATCATTCACAAAACAAGTTTTCATTCATCTATCCCAGCTTAACGGTGAAACATCCTAAGAATAAAATGACCAGTGGCGACCTTAGGTCAAAGAAACCCTTCTACAGTGAGTTCCCACGGAGACACCCAGCATCCGATTTAGGGTTAAATCTTTGTGATGTCAATATTCGTGTTTAGATTCTCACGAAATTTTATTTGAGTATTTCGTGTTCACTAAAGATTCTTTCTCGTGTTTGGTTTTGTTAATAATTTCTTCATCTTCAATCGCAAATCGTCTACTTATCACATCACTTCATATAGAACCCATGTTCTGTATGAAGTTGCTTTCACATGTCCATGGACGGCAGTGACCACTTACCATCAGGTGGACTGCATGCTCGTTTGCTACTTCAGTCAGATAAAAAAAAACGACAAAAATTTCAGATGTATTTGTCAAAATATGCGTTATTGTTTTATAATCAAGCTTAGTCAATTAAACCTCATTTCTCTTGTTGTTTATCAAATAACTCCAAAATTAAAATTTAACACACATTAAAAAATACATTGAGACAAACATATATTAATATTAGGTTTAGTTTTACAGACGAATTACGTTCGAATTTCGGCCATTGCGGCCATAACTAGTTAAATTAATTATATGAGTAAGCGTACATACAGACCGCTGATAAGACACGACGGGTGAAGGGTGGAATGGGGTGTGTGTAGCGCGAAGACATTAGAGCGAAGACGTACGCGTATCTATATGGAGCTGTTGATACTTCTAAAGTTGCATTTTTAGGGTTCCGAACTCAACGGAACCCTTTTCCTAAGATTCCGCTGGCCGTCTGACACTAGGTTTGACATGAATCGTAAAGGCAAGGCAGTGCAAACTTTCACAGATGATTAATTCATGTTGCCTCTATTACAACAAATACTAAAAAAGAAGAACATAATTAAGAGGGGCTCCAATAAAATAAACATGATTTTTTACAGTTTTTATAGAACCCTTCATCCGAGAGTCCAACCCACACTTGACCGATTTTTATCATTGTATTACTTCACTCGTTTAAAAGCCAAAAAATTCGCTAAGTGAATTGTAAAAACTACGGAATAATTTAGCGTTCACTTAATGAAATTGATGTTCATATATTGTCGTGTAGTGGGCAACATCTACAGACACGAAAAATTTATAACTATAAAACAAACACCCGGAACAACTGGTTTTTGAAATCAAAAGTCGCGTCATTTAATAAACACGCTGCTAGTAGACATTTTATTCTGAAATACGCAGTCCTTTGTACTGTATTTACATTATGTCTGGTGTAAATAAACCCCATTGGGTGTATATATTTATTTTTTACACCTCATCAGGTGTATCATGATAAACTTATTATGAACACGACTATTTCGGTATTTTTTTTATGATGGCGTCAGCTAGTTAATAGAAAAATAATGTAACCTGGCTATTTACTGACCAAAAAATAATGATATTTGTCAAATGTATACGCAGAGAATACAAAAGAATAAAAATAAAAATAAATACACCAGAAACTTTCGCGAGGTCACGAATAACAACTTTGTTAAAGATCATCACATGATCAAATGAATAGTTAACGATTCTATGGAGGATATACAGACAAACATTATTTTTTATAAAAAAAGATTCATTTTTATTAATATAAGACCACAAGATTGTATATATATAAATCATCTTTAAAATGAGCCTACGATTTATTTACGATGATGGATAAGTCAAATGATAGTTCTTATTATGAAATTTTCTTTTATTTATATTTTTTTTATTTTTATTTCAGAAGCTGTCGCTGTCGGCATGTGGGCGTTAATGGCTTACCAAAATGGCATTAATGAACTTCACGCTGTTTGTCTGTTTAAAGCAGAATAAATAGAAGTACCAATTTTTTAAAGAACACAGAATACTTTTTCATAGTACACCGCCTGTGATATAAACTAAGATAGGAATCAAATTAAATGACGAATATACGAAACATAACACTACAGACTGATGATATGCATTTTTTTTATAGAAATATCAAAAAATAATGTGTTGGTGATGAAAAGCAGCTTGTACCCGGAGTAAATCCAAATTCTAAAAAACACGCTACAATAGAAACCGTTTATCAAAAATTAGCAGCGACAGAAAATTATCGAACTTCTACCACTACGATATTCTGGTCTTTCAATCAAAATCTCGGTAGAAAACATCAACAAAGATGAATGAAGAATGAAATAATAAACCAAGTAACTTGGTCAGTTAATGATTAATAATCATGGTAAAAAGAACACTTAATAAATGCCGCAACATATCCTTGATGATTCATAAAAACAGTTAAAAATAAACCTTCCTTGGTCATGACGATGAGGATAAAAATTATAAAACGAAAAAGACTTAATCCAAACTCAGAAGAATATGGAACTTAATAATGGAACAAAGAAGACTTGCCTCAAAAGAATTCCATCAGCGGTAAGATCAGCTCTAGATTATTCCTCTGTGGACCACTCGGGCAGCGTCCGGGCGACTTTCGTGAGGGTGAAAGCAGTTTGAAAGTCGGGTTCGTATTGATCGAGTGTCTTGCCCGCCCCCCGAGCGCCCAATTCTGAGGATCCCTGTCTTTAATATAGTAAGTATAGTTTGTAATGTACGATAATCACTAACGTAATCCTATGACAGACTAATCTCGTAAATGTTAGCTATTTTCTTTTCTGTTTTGGTTTTGTATATGAATTGTAATGCTTTCTAAAATTAATAGTTATTGGTATTCTGTATCTTACATGGTGGTATTCTATATGTCTATTAGGAATAGTACTGATAGCTGATTTTGTCTTATGCCAAACAAATCAATATATATTGTTATTATATTTAATCATTCATTTAATCATAAGTCACTGGACGACGTTGAAAACCAAGAATTATTTAATTCCTTTAATAACCTCTTTCACAATGAATGAGTGAAATGATTTGACTGATTTTTGTTTCACGAGTTGTTGGACACTTACATTTTAGACGAATTTATTTGCTACATTAAGTTCATAATTATGAAACTCAACTATTATTATCATTCGGTCATCAATAATCTCAAATAACTACTTGGAGATTTTAAAGTAGTTATTTAGGTCTTTTCTAGAACATTGTGAAATAGGTCTTTAACATTTCATGTAACAATATATATGCAAGTAATGTTCCAAAAATCTCTTTTTTAACAAAACCAAGTTAAGTGTTAACAAATTTAAATCAGAACTGAAATGAATAGCGTGTGTAAAGTTTCTCAAAAACAACGTAAAACAATTAGTACGATTCCCTGTGCAAACAAAAAGTTACGAATTGTGTTCACAACTTGTATCCGGCTCGCTAATTTTTAAGCGATTGGTTTTAGCTGAAACGGAAACGGTACTGCTGGCTAAAGCTGAAGTCAGTTGCCATGTGTGTGATTTTTTTTATATAATTTGAGTATTAACGAGCGCATCATTCCACTGAATGCGAAACTGCTTCAAACCAAAAACAGGTGTGGCGGTGGTACCTCCTCGGTCTACTTATGCTGACTCTACCTCTCAAAATTGATGAGTTTAATTCATATGTTATTCATAATCAACGTATGCGTTTAGTAGTTAAGTAACCAGTTTCCAAGTACCGACATCGATAAATACATTAAATTCCCGAAATCTTACTATTAATGGTAGTATTCAAAATGTAAAATATATTTTTATTTACTCATTAAACTTATCAAACTGTTACAGCTCCGCCATGCTTAAACGTGTGTATTAGATATATGCTGGTTTAAAATGGATACGGCAGCTATAACATTAGTCTGAAACCAAAACATATGTGAATCGAAGGGACTTCTATCATGTTCAGGCAAAAATAGAAAAAATTACAAAAAATTACAATAAGTTACAAAAAAACAGTCTAGAGTTAATTACGTTTCCACAAAACGAACATTGTTTCTTTTCACCTATACATTGTATTGTACATTGCACGTTTACATGTTCGTTTTCAGATTACCTTGCCATATAATTTGCAATGTTACACGAAAACATGAACAAATATCGTTTTGAGAAAACATTATAGTGTCGTACAAGTAGTATTGTTAGTTTTATTTTGTTAAACACATTAATAACGATTTAAAAAAATGGCGAAAGCACATATCATATAGTGAAGTTAAAATAAGATTGTTTTTAACGTATTAAAACGCTTTCTACACTCATAGCCCCACAGTAGGATTTTCTCCTGTGTCGTGGGTGCCATGGACATACACAAAGACGAATACACAAACACCCAGACCCAGAACAAGAATCTTAACTCATCATTCAGATACCTGTCTGGCCGGGAATCGAACCCGGGACCCACTGCATGTCAGACCGGTACGCTAATCGCTGCGTCACGCGGGTCGTCAAACTATTGTCTCTTGTTTTTATTATATGACAGTCGTCCAAACATAGTTTTCGGTTCCATCACTACATCAATATAATGATCGCAGCTAAGCTTACAATGAAATATGTTTAAAATTTCTCCACCTAAGCCCCGCCATAACCCCAGTAACTCTATACTTCGGTCCGGTCTCGTCTTACCCCTTGATTAATGTGTGTACCGACCAAGTTAATCACCATACACCACTCGAAGAGACACTGATAGCCACTTATTATGTCTATGGAATATTGTACATAAATTTTGTTTATTTTTGTTATGAATGAAGAGCATGCATTTCTCTTGTAAGTGATCACGGCCGCCCATCGACACCTGTAAGTAACTTCATGTAGAAAAAGGGATCAATCGACAGTCATTACAGACGCGTTGCTATTCCCGAGGATAAGGTAGTCGCCTCATATAAAGTGTAGCAACCACACCCTTCCGCCGAAACGCAAGAACTGGTTCGTGATAGTAATATGTATGTTTGGTGGTACCTCCCTTGCGAAACATTGTTCTACCACCTTTGTGCTCATTTGTTTAGGTATTATGATTGAAGTACCTATTACGGAAATCGCTTTAAGATCACTTAAATACACGCACGCTTTCTACACTCATAGCCCCACAGTAGGATTTTCTATTGTGTCTTGGGTAACATGGACACACAAGACAAATACACAAATACCCAGATCCAGAACAGGAATCTAAACTCATCATTCAGATACCTGTCTGGCCGGGAATCGAACCCGGGACCCATTGCGCGTCAGACCGATATGGTAACCGCTCCGCCACGCGGGTCGTCACTAGTACTAGGCATGCCAATTTAGTCCTCTAGAAGTACCAATAAATTTGTTTGGAAATTAGTTCCGATCTAAGGTTGATTTTAAAGTTATTTTCGGTTATATCTAATATTCGATACGAATTACCTGCCTTTTTTTATTTGTAAGAATTTTTCAATTTGACTACCTAAAATTTTGAATACTGCTGTTTGCCTGAATTGGCCTTCATTGGGATATTTTACTCAATCTGTATACCTAATTTTGTAAAAAGGTTTATTTTAAAATTAACAATACAAGCATTAAAACTATTAACAATTATACATATCATCCTGAAAATAGAGGAGTAAATTTGCTAACTTGAGGGCATTAAAAAATTATATCCTTTATCATTATCAAAATAAGGCATTCCAAAAGTATATCATATCGGTAATATTAAAAAACAAATCAGATTAAAATTATAATAAAAATCAATATATACGACTAACACCTACATTTTATGTATCAGGGTATGTTGTTTTTTTATTTTTTTTTATTGCACAAGGTCGCTAGAAAAATTCCAAAATAACTACTAAAGAATCCATAATAACTTTTGCAATTTTAGTTTCTATGTTAAAATCGAACAAAAGTTGGCCTTGACATACATTGAAAAAAAATTAAAAGAGTAATTCTCTATTGTGCATTAAACCATCGGTTTTCGAGTTAAAAATCATACTAATATTATAAAGGCGAAAGTTTATAAGTGTTTGTTTGCTTCTTCACGTCTAAACGGCTAGAGGGATTTTCATAAAATTTAATAAGGAGTTAGCTGACACTCTGGACTAACATATAGGCTATTTACTGTTGGAAAATATGTCATTTCCACGGGACAATCGATACACAGATTTTTTTAACGCGGGAGAAGCTGCGGGGTTCAGCTAGTTGTAGATAAAATAGAGTAGAGTAATAGGCATTTTAACTTATTTCTTAGAGATAGTAACGGACTTGTGATCGAACGGATCTTTGTGATATTGATTGCTACTTGATATTAAAGGACCTGCCAGTTCATTTTTATTCTTTGTCAATACTTTCTATCTTTCGTTGTCTAAATGTGACCAGTTTTTTTATTTCTTTGGCAACAATTGCCACTTAAAATAATATAGCGTGCAAGTTCATATTTGCTTCATTAAATGAATACGAAAAACATTTTAAAATCTAAGAAAAACAACTATTAGATGTATAAAAACATGAATTCTAAGATTTTTAATCGCAACTAGAAACCGTTTCTCCCACTTGCGTTCATACTCGAACACACAAATTCTAAGTTTTGTTGATAAATAGTGAATAAAAAAAAATATTAAGTAGTGATATAATAAGATTTATTTTTGTAACACTTAAAATTTCACTCTTTCTATTCTGTCCAAAGGAAATCAAGATTATTTTTAAGAGGTTAACAGATTAAAATATAAAAGCAGCCTAACTTTTTCTAACAATCGGCAATTATTTATTTTCAAATAGATGAAAATATCAAATTTATTCATATAAACAATTTTTTTTAAATCATAAAGAAATAGTGTGTCGTATGAAATTAAACTTCGCATAATTTCGAAATTTAATTAAATACTTCGAAAACAATAAAACCAACCTAAAACGTAGAATCAAATAAATGATCGCACATCTATAAATAAAATATCAAAGCGAACTGGCATACAAACGCCCAATTAAACATTGTACAACAAACTAATTTCCTTGAAACCGTTTTCAAATTTCAGCGGGCAGCGTCCCAATCGTCGAAAGGTTCCATTTCACGGTGTCCGGCATAATTAATGGACATCCTACAAAGTGGGCATTAAGAACTGGGTAGGGGCGATCGATAATACAGTCTCCACACTTTAAGGCTCGCTTCTTACGGGGGCGGACTGTCCGGTTTTCGCTGCGGTGGGGAGTTTCTTCTTTCATTCCTTCCCTCCCTCGCAATTCGCCGACCAGTCGGAGAAGAACTTTGGGCATTCATTGCGCGATGCTTCCCGCGTCAACTGTTGCTTGGAGCGCGGGGAGCGCGGAAGCTCGTGTTACGTTGGTAGAGTTTATATCTTCTTCCTTTCCTTAGTGGGTTGAGTCGGGGTGTTCTGTACGTGTGTGGGTGGGTTCCTCAACTTTAAGACTGTTAGTGGGGTCGCAATCAGAACTACCTAGTGCTTTTCATTAGAGGAGATGGTTATCACGGACCGTCGTACGTGTTTTGTTTGACGAAAACGCCAGTCTATTTGTTTACCGCTTTTGTGTTGTATCCTGATATAATTTGTTCTAATCAAAGTAAGATACAAAATTTGGTGAATCGACGGTCGAAAAAATATTACGCATATATAGAGGCAAAGAAAGCCCTATAATGTTCTAAAATACATTTTGTTATGTATAATAATTATAAAACACGTATACTTTACTAAACATATATACGATAATTTTACGATACTAAACATATAAGATAATTTTCATAAAATTGCTAGCAATCTTTTCTATCTAACATCGTTAAAGGCCGTTAAAAGTAACGCAAAAATCACACTAAAGTGAATAAACGTAGCTACGGCGGAGTTTTTCTAATATTTGCTCAAAGTTATTAAAATTATAAATCATTATCATATGTTATTACAGAGGTATTTTATGTTATAGGTAAGGGAATCTGGCTTTTATAACGAAAATATTTGGTCTAATCAGATAAGTTGTATTACCTATATTGTACAAGTATGTACGCAATCGTAAAATTAAAATGTTTGCCTTTTTTTTCACTACATTTTATATTAATATGATGGGAAGAATTAAAAAACAAAACGAAATCTAAAATCAAAACTAAATATATTTTTCTTTCGATTACATTTTTTTAAAACCTCTGAACACATTGATTATACATATATGAGGTATTCTTACAAACGCTATTGCACTAACCGCGTCTATTCGACCGCGTCCTTACAGCTGAACTTAAAAACTCCCCCACATTTAACATTCAAGCCACGTGAGCTGCTCTTCTTTAATTCTCAAGCTGTGAAGTAAACGCTGAAAAAGCTCGTGATCTGTGTATTAATAGGGGAATTACTGAAAAAACCCGTCGCCGGTAATCGAGTTAGTCTCTACGTGCCCTTAAAGAACTTCGTGTAGAGCCTTAATTATATCTCCTTATGAAGAGGAACTCAGGTGTTTTTTGTATTATTTGTGGAACATTTTTTACATTCAGAGAACTATTCTACCGTTTATGCGGCATTTTATCAAGAAATTATATTAAAAAATCGCTTAATCGCTTTGTAACAAATTGTGTGTTTAAATAACCATGTTTTTATTTTTTGTTTACATAGGTAACGGTTATGTACGCAGTTCATCTGATTTAAATTGCACTATTTAGCATCAATAGAAATTTAAGTAAATAGAATTCGAGACGTATCTAATAATTCTAATAATTACTTTAATATTGACATTATTAACCTCTAATTTTAAATTTACATAAGTTATATTAAAACATTGTTAAAATCACAACACAAAAAACATATCTATTATTTTTAAAAAATGCGGTTTGTATAGTGATGGTAACCATATAATTGATTAATGAAACAAATATTACAACACAAATATTTGTAAAAACTGTTCTGAAATAATTTATTTACGTAAGAATAATATTCAGTCTTAAAAAATATTAGAGAAGCATTAAAAATATTCGGAATAAAAGCAAAGAGAGATTACAAATAAGGAACCAAATGCATCTAAAATAAACTAAATTTCGCATTTCAATTATGTCTTTGAAAGCGATGCAAAAAACAGACCTAACTAGATCTGGACGGGCATAATTGTATCCATATTTCTTATTTTTATATTGACCTAGAAATGGAGGTCGGGTCTAGAACGAAAATATCGAAATTCAAAGAAAAGAAAGATTCAAAATAAGTATATGGTGATAAGTACACTACATAGTATAAAACAAAGTCGCTTCTTGGTGTCTGTCCCTATGTATGCTTAGATCTTGAAAACTACACCACGAATCTTAATGCAGTTTTTTAAAAGAAAAAGTGATTCAAACGGAAGGTTTTTATGTAAAATACATGCATAATATAGTGGAGGAGCACCGATAAATTTAGATTTTTGAATTTTAGGCGGAACGAAGATCGCCGGGTCAACTAGTTTTTTAATAATTTAATAATTAGTATAATTCATGTCTAAACAGAAATTCAAAGAAACGTTATATTTTATTTAGTTTATTAGTTTTCTTTACAGTCTTAATATGTGTTTTAAAACGGTTAAGAAATAGGTAAAGTTAAAAAAAATATACAATGTTTTCAGTTCTAATACGTGGATTTCACTAATATCCAATCATTATCAAAAAATGTATCTATTAGATAGATAACACAAATACTCAAACCAGAAAAAGAAACTATATGTATCATTCACATACCTGTCTGGCCAATGTTCGAACGCGGTACCCACTGAGTGTCATATCGGTATGGTAACAGCTCCGCCAAGCGATTCGTCGAACTGCAGCCAAGCATTGACAATTTAGTTTTCATTCGTTTTTCTGCTCCACAGATCCTATAAAGATAAATTATATGTGAGTAAACGTTCAAATTAATTTAGTAATTTTTTTGAGCTGTCACGCTCACTAATAAAAAGTAAAACATTAACTTTTAATTTAAATTTAACATTTAATGGAGGATGCGGATTAAAAAATAAAATTTAACGGTAAGAAAGAGGACTATACAAATTTATTGAATTCATTAAATTAAATGTAGTCGTTTTAGCTTGGTACAACTTCACACAGCACACAGGTGAAAAAACGGACCGAAAATCCAAAAATTAACGAATTTAGTTTATTTCTTATTCTTAGTCCTCCAAACAGATTATTTTGCAATGCAATGTATAGATACGCAAAACTTTCATATTTTTAAACGAATGGAATTCCTTACTAGGTATATGTTATTGAATTCAAAATCAAGACAAAATTGTCATTAAATAAATTTATTTATTGATTTATTTAAAGCAATTTCTCGAACAAAGTCAATGCACAAAAACAGTGAATACAAATAAACAATTCAAGCTAATTTACTTTGTTGAAATAACTGTATAAAATTCTGAAAATACTGAAAAATACTTCAGACGACGAATGGACGTATAAAACGTCGATATCTGATTTCTAAGCAAGCGAAACTGTGAAATTTATTTATTTTTATTTTGACACATCGACAGCATTACACACAGACATCTACAATAATAACTTACACTGGACAAAAATTGGTGTGTCAATTATGGATGCGTACATCGTTCGTTAGAGCAGATGTGGTGGTTATTTTATGTTAAATTATAAATTGTATTATAAAAAAGAAGTAAAACAAAACAAAATTAACTGGAATGGCTAAAGTACGAAAAGAAACTGTCAATAGAAATTGTCATCAGCTAATAAAAAAACTTAAGTCATAAGAACAAATAATATAGCACATTGCATTCATTGTATGTATAACGTACAGTTGACCCGGCGAACTTCGTTGCGCCTAAAAGTCAAAAATCTAAAATTATAAGTGTTCAATTCAATTCAATTCAATTCAATTCATTTATTTATTTGCAGTGTTTCTCTTCTCTATTATACATGTACATAAAAACCTTCCTCTTCAATCACTCTATCTACAACAAACTACATTATAATCCGTTGCATAGTTCTAAAGATCTCTTACATAGGAACAGACAACGAGAAGCGATTTTTTTATACTATGTAGTGATTTCTTTAATGCGCGCTGTGACATCAAAAATAGATTTTCAATTCTAATTTTCACGACGTTGTGAAAAAGCATTCATCTTTTAGGTATTTCTGTAGTGTGCCGCAACTTGGTTTCAATTATTCTGCTCTCGGCGTTCCGTAAAAATAAAACACAGACACCCCTAAGTAAAACTGAGCAGAAATAATTTCACCACATTCCTCGACATGTAGGGTTGTCTAGAAAGAAATTTTGATACATTTGCGCTATATCTAATCTTCCTTAATAGGAATTACAGCTGTCATTAATTTGCGTATTAGAAAGAAATTATGTATATTTTGCGGGTCTAATCTTTGTTGATAGCAATTTCAATTATTATTAAATTATTCCATGTTACTTATAAGTTATAAAGTGTTTCTATTAATAATGTCATTTCATTACTTTTATCTGCATACGGTATTATTGGCATTATTGGCATAAAATTAAAAAAAAAACATAAGCAAAACCTAAGTCGAAAAATGTTTCGTATTACAAATAAGATTTATTTATTGCATTTTGCGGTAAGTCAAAATTAATAAATTACTTTTAAAACTGCACTAGGGGAAACATATGCCTAACTATTAGTTACAATACAAATTACAAGTACGTACTATACCACTTATAAATTTTCCTATATTAAAGTACACAAAAAACTCTCAATGATTTCAGCTAAAGTTCAAAAACATAAGGGAACAAATACATTTTAAATGGCAAAATGCTAAGAAATTTACAAAATGATATAAAAAAATATTTCGGATATAATAAAAATTAAATATATGATGATTTTATTAATAAAATATTTTTTAAATTATCGCCAACCCTAGTGTGAGAAAATTTTGTTGCTCGAAGCTAAAGTAGCGGAAAGAGATTTGCATGAAATTGTCTTCTTATAAGGTCCCTCGACTAATGCTTCTTTGCATACCCGTTTATACTTTTTACTCGTATCTCTTAATTTATATTCAGCCAGTTAGTAATACTATTTGCAAATGGCGGCAAAAATATCGAAAATATAGCTTAAGTTACGTTTTGAATTTAAAGTATAAATGCTCGGTGTTTATTTAAAAAATAAAGACATTAATTGACACAAAAAATGATTAATGAAGTATTTGAAGGATATTTTATGATGTAATTGTGCTGAAGCATTTTTAAAACCCATTTCATCTCATAATCGCATTATGATGAAGTAGTGAAATAGTTATATTCTACGCCGCTGCCGGTATTTAATATATACTGCTAAAAATACAATTGGCAATTTGTCACAGTAATTAAATTGAAAAAGCATTAGATATTATATTAAAATCGTAAATATCATTATCTTGAGTCGAGTGTAAGAAAAATATTTACCCCAAAAAGGGTAGCTTAACTTATTTATGAATTTCTAAAACAAGAATACATGGCGGATTTATTTTTTACTTATATGCCACAAGTTTAAATATGTATTCGTGGAGTATCACAAATAATCGCGCATGTATCTAAATATCTATCTTTACATCACATAGAAATGACTGAGTTTCCAAAATAAACCCTAACAGAGTACGCTATTTTTACAAGAGTGTAAAAGTTATACCATATAGACAAAAAGAGGCTAATAGCCTACACATCTAATACATATTCTCACGCAAATCAAACGCCGAAGCATCCCACAATAAACCGGGCAGGCTCTAATAAAGAAATTCCGGATCACAAACGGAGCCGTGGAAATCTCTAAGTGTCCCGCGCGAAATCGTAAACGACCAACCGAGCTGAATACAAAACAGACCCGACCCACCCATTGCCACCCTTACACCCTCCCCCTCAGTCTTCTGCCCTTCTTCCTTAATGTAACAAAGACACCCCTCTTACGGTTCAATGTGTTTGTGTAGTTTTACGCTGTGTGCGTTTAGTTTTCGTTTCGATGTGTGCTCGAAATATTTCATATTAAATTTCAGGGCCTTTATCAATATCTCGTCTAATGATAGCGGGTTATGTTCAAGAATATGCGTATTCGTGTCATATTGTGAAATTATTTTTGATAATTTAAATTTATAAGAGGACTTTAGCAGCGTTACCCATTGGCCTAATTTATTATTATGTTAAGTTGTACTTGTTGTGTTCTGATTCTATACCGCTATTTTGTTGTGTCGTGTAGAAACTCCTAGGTTCGATTCCTGCGCGTACAGATAAATAAACGTTAACCATTTAATATTTGGTACTTATACTGGTTTCGATTTCAGTGAGTCTATCCGTGTCGATCATAACAAAGAAATATTAATAATGGAAAGCATAATGAGGACTTAGAATGTCGAAAAGTTATTTTACGCGCTTTACATTTAAGTAAAATAAAATGAAGTAAATGAGGTTTACAGTAACAGGTCACAACGCTTCAGTAGTAAATTTCAAAATTATATTTTATTTACATTTAGAACGGTCACTAATCGTACTCCGAGTTAGGAAGAGCCGTTAAGAGCGTAACTGACGCACTAACATTACAAATTGAATAACACTGATTAGTTAACATTAAAAAGAAACCTTTTGTATATGTCATGGTATCCTCCACACAGGCAATGCTATTAGGATGGTACCGAGAATAAAATTCGAAACTTTAATATTAATTAACACAAAAGAATACAAATTTGAAAACTAAGCACGTATGTACCTGTACCTACCTAAAGTATAACTTCCTTTTATGAGTCAAATGTAGATTTGAACCAAACGTCTAGTTTATTTTCTCAAAAAGTAACTAATTCTATAATATAAATCAGTTGTCAAAAATTAATCGATTCACCAAACCAGAATGTATGCCAACACTCTTATTCGATTTTTCGAAATCTGTTTACAAATACCTCTACTAAAGTAGTTCTAATTAGCTAATGAGTCCAATAAGTGTATCCGAACGAAGCACTTAATGGCGGTGGAGAGCAAAATAGAAAAACTAAAAACACTTAGCGGTAAGTGTGGTGTGAAAATGGTTTTCTTTTTTATTTCACCTACTAGTGATGTGCCCATTCGTTACGAACATGACTCGATTTCACTAGGTTTTACCGTTAACAAAATACATCCGAGTTATGAAATTGCATTAAATAACCCAACCCCAAGACACTTAATGAATATACAAAGAAAATTTGGCAAATGAAATTAGCTGTCATTGTATGTTTTTTTCCTTTCAACAAATTATAGAATGTAAACAAATTTTAGATAATCTGTGAGCCACAGCATAAAAATTCTGTCTTTTTATAAATCTATTAAACAAGTTCAACGTGCATGCTTAAAGTTTAATTTTATTTTTTACTAAGAATTTTTTATATTATCCGTCATCTAAGTTTAGGTTATGCTCGGTGAAAATAGGTTCGGTCGTTTCTATTATATCAATAAACCTAATGAGTCTAATAAGTGTGTGAGTCGGAACGAAGCACTTAATGTCGGTGGAGGACAAAATAGAAAAAACTAAAAACAATTACGGTAAGGGATGTGGAGGATGGTCTGTCAACTTGGGATAAACAAGACTCGATTTAACTCGAGTTGAAATTCATATTACTCAAGTAGAATGCGACTTAACTGGATGAAACTGAATACCTATATCATTCGTTTTGTTTCCATCACTTTAGTCACTACAGCTCCGTAATATAAAAAAGCAGAAAAGTGTTTAAATTCATCAAAAACATATGTTGGGTGATCATAATTAATTACATTAGGTAGAATTTAAACTATGGATTTATTTTTCATTACATATTTTACCAATTATTACAAACTGTGCAACGTATCAGTCTACACAATAATTCAAACTCGACTTAGAAGGAATTCAACTCGAGTTGATTCGAGTTAAGCCAAACTCGAACTAAGATAACTCGTTAGTAACTCGAGTTGACCATCACTACCATCTACTAGATTTATATTTATGCCCCGCTTTATTTGTACGGATATAAATGTTCAAGGTTTAATCATAATAAGTACTGTTTTTAGTGATGGCGCAATAGTTATTTGTAGTTTGAGGCTTTCGTATATGTTTTTGGTCAATAATTGATTTATTTCGGTTGCATTGTAGTCACATTTGAAGAACAAATTGTAAGGACGTACATTTTCATTCTTTGTGTCTAATTTCACTTATATAAATTATGGATTTAGCGCTAGCGTAAAAAGTTATTTTTTTTTAGATTTTTTTTTGTTTTTTCGTTTATAAATGAATTGTTAAGGTTATAATCTAGCTAAACATGTAGGTTAAAAAAATTATGAACGTAAAGTCACAATGGATGTGTGAGAATGACTTGTTTAATGGTACACTATAGACAAAATATCGTTTTTAGAATATATTCAAATTTATGAAAATGCATTCAATATATTCAATCATGAACTAATGATAAGATCGAGCGAAAACTGAGCACTTAACGATTTTTTTTCTGTGAACAAAATTATAGAATATAAACAAATTTATGTAGTAAACTGCATTAGATTCCTGGTTTTTTATTTTAAATTTTGCAGATGCTACTCGTACCGCATACATGCCTGTAATTTACTTCTTACTAAGATTTGATTATGTACTTATATAATCAGCTAAAACGATTTTACCGAAACATCTAAATTTAAGTCTAAGTTCGGTGAAAATAGATTCGATCGTTGCTATTATACCAACAAAACTATCACCTTTCGGAAGTTTCGAAGATTAGGTATGTTTTTATTTTTTGATTAATTTAAATTCATGAAATATATACCATTTAACAGAGTACGAATAGTATTATCGACACAAAATGCATTAACGAAATCATGCAGCAGCTTTATCTATTTAAAACGTTATTACAAAAAAACGTAGATATACGATTATGATTATTCCTCAGACTTCATCGCAAAATATTTTTCAAATTTTATTCCCACTTAGCGCCATTAGCGTCAGACGAAGTATAATATAATTAGGATGGCTCGCCTGAAAACTGATTTCTTTCAGCAGCGGAATTTATACGTCTGAAGCTCTAATTGGCTAGAAGAGAGGCATCTATTATGAAAAGTTGAAATAAATCCGCATATAATCTTGGTAAAATGAGATTATGAAAATTCAGTTAAAATGTCAAATAATAAGTTAAGAATGAATTTCCAAATTAACTTTTGCTTTTTATAGAACTGCGCTTTGTGATATAAAAGTTGGAAGGACTATGAACGGAACCAAAATAGTTTTGTGATAAAAAATAACCTACTTTATCAGAAACCTACTTAATCAGAATTTTTTTTTTTAAATAGATGTCTAGACTCTAGTCCAATACAAAGCATTGAATACGTTTATTCAGTGTGAACAGTCGAAAATAATTTGTTTATATTCCCTTGTAGGATGAATGAAAAATTAACATTGGCCCTTAAACATCATTAGCATAATGATGCCGACGTCGGAAGACACGGACATAAATCAGGCAACCCCGAAACCCTCGCAAAAATACAAATACTTTGTGCAATAAATGTTATATCAAATTAACCTATAAACATCAAAACAATTGCAATGCTACGGAAAAATGTAATCGTGTAAAAACAACTTCGATTTGTTGTTATAAAAAAATTGCGATGTTTTTCGTGAAGTTTCAAGGCCAATAATAAAAATTTTGTGACTTTTTTAATATAACAAATGTGGCATTTTTAATTTTTGATACCCGGCTGTTACGAATAATTATGTTTCTCCACTACAATTTATATGACAGAAAATTATCAAAAATACATTTAGCACCATGCGTCACACTTACGTATTAATTTAATTATTGTAATAGGTTCTATTTTTAAATTTAGAAACCATAAGAATGGTCCTTACATGACTATTACACGGAATCTTTACTAAAACTTATCTTCGAATTCATAATGCTGATTTCTATGAAATGAATCTTATTAAAACCAACATCACCAAAGGCTCTCTAATCGAAAATCAACCTTAATAGCGATCGCTAACCACATTAGTGTTTAGCAGGTCATGGCTGCACAGATAATGCCTGAAATTCCACCAAATTAAATCGTACTTCTAAATAAACTTAAAGCAAAATCCACCCTTAACACAAGGCGGTACGAATGTAGTTAAAGCAACGTATTGTAAAAAGGTATTGGTCAAAGTACCTATTTCGGACAGATCCGTTCAGTAATTTTCTTTACAACGCTCCGTTGGCGCGAAAAATTGTGTTTTTCAAAGGAAGATCGTTGCCTACTCGTGGAAGACTGGCCGACATTCGAGCACTTCGACGAACAATTGAATCGCTTTGCTTGAAAAAGTTTCAACTGAAATTAGGTCGCAAAATTAGGTCTCGCAGATTTTTTTTTAAAATAATAAAAGACGAAAGAACCAACTTGTTGAACTAAATCTTATACTATTAGTTTGAATCGTACTAAACTTTAAATACATTTTGGAACATATTCACACAGTCTGTATCATATGATATTATTGGTCAAAAAAGTAATACTATATTTATTTTTTATATAATTACGTTAATAGTAGTATAATAATAAATTCAAATAAATAAGGAGCCTTTATACAGCGTCATCTACCGTTCAGTAGCATACATATTACTGTTTATGACTATTCGACACGAGATGGCGTTATAAAATAAATTAATTCTAAACTTTACCGTGGCGCTACTATCGTTCGCCGTCGTCGACATCTAGTGTTGAGTAGAAATTATGGTATCTTTTTAAATAAAGCATAATAAATTAAATTTAAAAAGACCTAGTAATTGTACATATCTTATAATTTAAATGATTTATTTTTTTTATCACACAATGCGGAAAAGCCGTTTAATTGTTAAAAATGCTACCTACCGGCGACAGCAGTATTTATTACCTACTTAGTAGGCTAAACCACTCGCAAAGTTTTAGTTCACTAATTATTCCTGGCTTATTTTTTTTTATTTTTTTAGATAGTTCGAAATTTAAATTTCAAATTAATTTTAATACAATCAATTGAACGGGCTCATTATATAGCTTACGAATATTTCTGTAACGTGAATAAATTCAATACGGCATTAAATCTCGGACAATGTTCCTACAGCTGCTGGACCGGTTCACTGTCCACCCTTGTGATCTACTAAACGGCATAAATTAGTATGTCGCTCACCTGGACTCTCGTAGCTGTTATTTTACCGTTTATCTCGTAAACTCCTTGAACAAATTATTTATGAAATGCGAGTTCATCTCGTCTTAGTCAATCGATGGGCTTCAAGTGCTGTTTATGGTATGTACATACTATGTGTGGATTATATTTAGGTGCGAAACAAATTGATTTGTCTTAATACTTGGTTATTTTCTGGTGTAATCGATACGAAAAGAAATTGTGTAAAAAATAAAAATAAAAGTCAATTAGCAATTTTATTTTATTGATAGTGTGTATACTTATTGGACAAGATTTACCCCATTTTTAAATTTAATTTAAAAATGGAATGGATTTGAATGGAATTTGAACTCATTATTTAAATTTTCAATTTACCACAGAGCTCCTCACTGGGGTACTTTACCGCTAGGCCAACTATTCTGTAGTAAAGCAAAATATAGCATCAGTAGAATTTAAAATGCAATGATTTTTATCAAACTACTAGAATAATTGTTCTCTACTTCTCTAAAGCTATACACACACTGTACACTCAGCTATATTTGTTAAGTTGAATCTGAAACCTAATTAAATTCACATTTCATTATTATTTTCTAATCTGAATTAATCGTAGTACCTACTTGTAGCGTTCTTTTGCCTAAAATAGGTGCCCACTGAACAAATAACACTTACACTTGGATTTGTAAATCAATTCTTTAAAAAGGAAACCTTATTTTACGTTAGTTTTTTTTATTATAATCCTAGTAGAAAGTGTTAAATTATTCTAAAACTGTTTACATAAAGTTATGTTCGAAAGTGGTATACTAAATATACTATATTTTATAAAAACTTATTTTTTAAAATGATGTCAAAAGTTAAATTTGCAGTAATGTTAGCATTTTTGTTCTTAGTACCTACTCGCATTTATGTGTACTCTTCATATTAAAATCCATATATTAAATTCAATTTAGCTAACAAACTACTAAACTGTAAAGCAAAACATAAAAAGCGTGAAATAAATCTACGCAGCGGTAAAAGAGCTTGTAAAAATATTTACAATGTGGCATTTCTTTTACCTTGTTTTCCGAATCATATCAAACTAAACGCTACCGTTGACGCGTTTGTGTGCGGTTAAATACCGACACTTACGCGGTTTTATGAAAGCGAAAACATCGGCCGACGACCAAGGAAAGAATAAAAAGTACGGGTACAGTCGTGGACACAATTCGTAACGTATTTCTATTTCATTGGAAATACGAATAAACTACTGCACTCACATAAAATTTACATTTTTATTGTATTGTTACGATTAGTCTACTATTTTTGTTGTGTCTAAATAAAATTAAAAATCTTGTTGCTAATTACATTTTGGTATAACAATGTTTCAATTATAGCGTTTTTGCCAAACTTTCTAGTTATAATTTATATTTTCGTATATTTAACCCTTTGTGAATTTTTTTCATTTATGGAAAATAAAAACTGTGTTGTGTTCTTATGTTTGTTATTTCGGCTTGTAATAAATTGTTAGTTTTCTTTTTTATGATTTTTGTATTAAATTTCACCATTCACTTGCTTATTAACAACATGGAAAGAAATAAATAAATATAAAAATTATTGATCTTTCTATAATACACCAGCTTTTTTCCCTATCCTATTATCCTTACAAAATAAGTTTCGACCACTGTTCAACCTTTACTTGTTCAAGAGCCTTTACTTTAAATAAATGGCATCTCTGCGGATTGTACTTTTTTTCCGAATAGCACTTATTTCCGTTTAATTAGTGAATTTTGAGTAAAAGAAGTATAAAATTTGTTCAATTTATATAATCCCATCCAATTTATACGTAATCCTTATTATTTTTAAATCCTAATTAATGATATTATACCAGACCTCTGATTAAAGTTTACTTTTAATGATAATTATTGTAAGATAATAGTATCTATCTATTTGCAAAAGACTCTTTACATTCCTTTAATTGTTTAAAATGTTTCATAATGTACAAATGGACAGAAAAACCTTTCAAAGGATAAATTTTTAATTTTAAGAACATACATCATGCTACCCAAATAATGTCCATCTAACCACTTCCGCGCATGACGGTACCTGTTGAGCGAACCTCATCTTTTTATTCCCATACCGGCGCGCGTACTAAAAATCGAATAAATCAAAATATAACCGATCACAGGACAAAAGTTTATTCACAAATTAAACCTGTTTTTTTGTGATCAAAGGGACGCAGCATCCGCCATCTGGTGCTTTTGAAAGAATCTAGTGTTTGAACCGGTTCCGTCGTGACCCTGTGCTTCTATTTGGGTCATCAACGGATTTGATGTTTGTGTTTTCTGTTCAGTTTGCTTTAGATTTTGGTTGCCGGTGTTAGTGCCAGATTTCGGAAATGGGTACGTATTGAAGCTATTACACTAGTTACTTTTTAGAGTGCATGTGACGTGGATCTGATTAGTCGGTATTACTGTTTTATTTCAGTAGTATGAAGTTTACGTTACGTTACGTTTTTGATACGTTGTTGTTCAAAATTTAGTAGTAACTAAAAACTAAGCTAGAAGACTTTTGTATTAAGATACTGTCTTGCCATCGACTGAGTTATAAGTTACATAAGACGGATTTCCTGGGCGTCCTAAACTGCGTTAGATTTGAATAAAAAAAGTTTTATTGTTTTTATTTAAATTTATTTTCTAAAATAACCCGAAAGATTTTTCGTAATTTAAATAGAGTTGTTTGGATTACAAGCATGAAATGTATTTTTAACAGATCAATTTTATTCTTATAACCGCTAATGTTCTGGTAAGGTGTTCTGTTTAAGAGTAGCAAAATGTAGTCATGCTTGTCAATGAAATTCAATTTACTTATTTTACTTGAAGAACTAACTCAATATAACTACAACATAATTAGCATACTGTCAGACGAATTTGTACACAACAACGAGTATATACACAAAAAAGTGTATGTATCAAAATATTGAGTACCAAAAAAACCGTCCAAATGGGACCGATAACGGCCGTACAGCAATTGGAGTATCGATTTTGAGATCCCCTTTCTGCCATTATTATTTTTTTTACATAACAAAGAAAATATAAAGGAGGAGTTTGCAAGGGCCACGCGCCCCTCGCGGGTATGTCGGTGTGCGTCGGCGTGTTTCGCGAATAGTGGTGTGTGCGTGTGTGCGTGCAACTTTGAGACGATCGACGGAGCTCGGCGAAATAGGGGGTGATTTGTTAGTGGCGCGAGTAGTCTTAGTCCTTAGACTGAAGTCCTAAAATCAGTTTTTTTAATACTAACTAGGTGTTATCCAAAACTTCATACGTAAAGACTATAGTACAAATTAATATTATAGTATACGACTCATTTAACCCCCTAGGGGCAGAATATAAAAAATTCTAAGTAATGTCGCGGAATTGACACACTTTAATACTTAACGAGTACTCACGATATGCGATTTTTGAATTCTTTTTGACGATATTTCGACCCAGTTACATGGATCGTGATCACGGCGAAACTGCGGTGGCGGGGAGAAACCGTTGACAAGCACTAGTGATAGATGAACCTATCAACCCTACGTCTAGTTCGTTTTTCCTTGCCTAGAAATTACAGGTTCAATAGCGACCTTAGGAGAGGCCTACATCCAGCAGTAGACTGATGCAGGCCAATATATCCTATCCTTTTGTTATATATCGCACAGTAAGAAAAAAGGGACCTTACTTAAAATTTCAGTATTTTCAGTTAAATACTTTTACTAACCGTGCGCTCTAAGAAACTCCGAAATGCGAACTCAATTTTATGTCCTACATAATGCAAATTATGCGTTATATATCTGTAATATTCACTATACATTATATAGGAATCCTAAATACAAAATTGCGATCGTCCCAGTTATTCAACTCAAAGCACCATGAAGCACGGGCCGCTCTATAAGAAGCAGGGGGCCGAAGAAAGCGTCTCTTAACGTCTCCCCTCACGCACACGAGCCCGATCCGCTTAAAAAAATACTCCGACATACATATAAACGCAGCTATCAATGGATTCATTAGACGCATTTCTTTGATACGGCCCATGCTTTTAGCGAACTTTACGACAAACTTAAATTTTCGCGTAATGCAACATTTCACGCGAATCTCGACTCTAAATACGCAGAAACGAGTCCATAAAAGACCCAAAAACGCAAATGTAAATTGGTCGAGAAATAATTGCGTCTTTTGCTTCGTGATTTTTTTCTTTACCCTTCCGGAAGGGAAAGTAACCCTTCGCGATTCGTTTGATGTGCGTCTTGTAAGATGAATAAGTAAGGGTGGGGTTTATGAATTTTTGATCCTAGTCGTAATGATCTGGACAGGATAGCGACGGGCACTGTTATTTTTACGTCGTACAAGCTTCCCCTAACAGCAGTTGTAGCATGTATCTTCCCAATTTTTCGTAGAACCTTTTTTATCTGAAGTAGCAAACGAGCATGCAGTCCACCTCATGGTAAGTGGTCTCTGCCGCCCATGGTCGTCTGTAATCGACCTCATATAGAACATTGGTTCCATGAAGTCAATCACAGATGCGTTGTTACTCCCGAGGACTATGATGGTCGCCTCATGGTAAAATGTGCCGGCAACACTTCTATCGAAACGCAAGAACTGCTTCACGCTATAAATAGGTGTGAGTGTGGCGGTGGTGCTTCCCCGGTCGAACTACACTGGTTCTACCACTTTGCACCTTTTTTATGATATAGAAGTAGCAAACGAGCATTAAATTCACCTAACGGTACGTATATTGCCACGACCGCCCATAGATGAGCAATTTCATACGGAATGGAAGTTCCATCAAAGTCAATCGCATCATCAGATTCATGCTCCCGAAATCTAACGTGGGTCTAATATTAAATCTAGATCATAACCACACCTTTTACAGTACGCTAAAAAACAGGGGTGACGCACTACATTCCTAGGCGAACCAAAGTCGTTGTACCTACAACCTTGCATACGGTTAAATATATTAAGATAACTTTAGTCAATGTATGCCCCTGAAGAATACCTATTTCGAAGGTGGTAGACCCAGTGTAGTTCGATCGGGGAAGTCGAGAAGCATTTCTTGCGTTTCGATGGAAGGGTGTGGTTTCCGGCACACTTTTATATGAGGCGACCATCTTAGTCCTCGGTAGAAGCAACGCATCTGTGATTGACTTCAGATGGAACCCATGTTCTGTATGAAGTTGATTACAGATGTCCATGGGCGGCAGTGACCACTTACCATCAGGTGGACTGCATGCTCGTTTGCTACTTCAGTTAGATAAAAAAAGCCTAAAACACTTATCAAGATTAATTAGATTAAGTCAGATTAGTCTCATGCAGAACCTGCCTTCAAAACCCTCTATGATTATGTAACATCCATTTAAACCGAGTTTAATCAAAGCAGCAAATTAATTTTCTTTAATGGAATCAACATACCGATTCGCTTTGCGGCTGAAATTATTGCTAAGAATGTTTTCCTCCCTCACAAAATAGATACATAGCTTTAAGAAAGGGTGGATTAGTGATCGATTGTAATATTTGAATTTGATAAACGACCGCAGAATTTAGGGAGAGAACCGTTAACATCTAGCGAATAAATCAAAGTAATTCCTGTTCATGCGGAACTATGAATATACTTGTACCTAAGTTTACACATAGCTAAGCTTTATTTTTACCCAACTATGCTAGGAAGCATGTGGATGCAGATATGCAGAGCAGCGATAACCTAATGGTTGAAACTTGGCCTTTCGATCGGATCGTCCGAGGTTCAAACCCATGCAGGTACTACTGATTTTTCTAAAATTAAATTAGTTATCAGTGCTCTTCGGCTAAGGAAAACTTCTCGGAGGTGTGTGAAGTCCACCAATTCACACTTGGCCAGCACGGTGGACTATGACCTAAACTCTCATTCTGAGAGAAGACCCGTGTCCAGCAGTGGCACAGTAATGGGTTGACGAGAGATGCTGGGAAGGCAATATTTTTCTACATAGTAGGGTGGTGCAAGAGTGCGCTTATTTTTTGTTTGTTTCGTACCGAAAAAATGAAAAGGCTATGTATGATATTATCCATTTTTTATTAGCACTTGTTATGAAAGTAACAAAATCAATTATAAAAATTGACTTTTTGGTATTCATTTAGTAATTATTCGGAAAAAAGTCAGTGCCCAAAACGTGTAGTCTAGAGGTAGGTAGTAGTGCGGACAAGAGATCATTTTCTTTGAATTTAATGTAAGATCTGATCGTAAGAGGTCACCGCCACCAATAAACACGTATAAACTAATCTACATAGAACAAGGGTTATATCTGTCAATTATTGATGCGTTACATTTTTTTATCTAATTGAAGTAGCAAACGAGCACGCAGTCCACTTGATGGTAAGTGGTCACTGCCGCCCATGGACATCTGTAAACAACTTTATATAGAACATGGGTTTTATCTGAAGACAATCACAGATACGTTGCTACTCCCGATGACTATGATGGTCGCCTCATATAAAAGTAATCTGACAATTCGGTTTGCACGCTCGTTTTTGCCACGGACGTGCAAGTTGTGGAATGAACTTCCTCCTGAAGTATTCCCGGAGCGCTATGACATGGGGTTCTTCAAGAAAGGTGCGAAAAGAGCTCTCCTTCACAGCCGGCGATGCATTTGCGACTCCTCTGGTGTTACGAATGTCCATAGGCGACGGTGACTACTTTCCATCAGGTAGCCCGTCTGCTTTATCGTTAGGTTAAATTATAAAAAAAAAAAAAACAACCACACCCTTCCAACGCAAGAACTGCTTCACGCTATAAATAGGTGTATCTGTAGGTAACTACATAAAAACAATATCTACCGACCCATTTCCCCACAATATGTCGGGTGGAAAAATTGTAATTATAATATACACTTACACAAACATTAACGCAAGATTTAACCCACATTGGACCCCCGGGGTTGCCGTGTTTGCGACGGTGGGATGACTGCTTGTCTGCTACTGAGTCGGCGACCTGCTGAGACCACTTACTTGGACTAAATTGTGGTACAAGTTATAAGAGATCAGTTGAGATAACACCAATGATTATAGGTATTTTGCAGCATTAATAATTTTCAGCAGAGAGCAGTGATAGCCTAATGGCTAAAACTTGCCCTTTCAGTCGGGAGGTCCGAGGTTCAAACCCAGGCACGCACCCTTCATTCTGGTGCGTATTAGAAATTAATTATCACTGCTTTTCGGTGAAGGAGAACATCATAAGGGAACCTTCACACCCGAGAGTTATTTAAAAAAAAACTAGGAGGTGTGTGAAGTCCACCAAATCGCACTTGGGTACCGCGGTGGACTATGGCCTAAAAAACCTCTCTTATTCTGGGAGAAGACCCGTGCCCAGCAGTGGGACAATAATGGGTTGTACCCAATTTTCATACTTGTATTTTTTTTATAATGACACAATAAGTATTTTTTAATAAAATGAAAGTGCCAAACAAGTAATGGATCTGTAATCAATTCCTAATAAGCTCAGACCCTTATCTGAGATTAACCAGATTTCGCCTATAAATTGCAAAGTATGTTGCACGTTTAAGATTTCTATTTCGCAATGATGAACGAGAACGCAAACAATGATTATTTCGAGGAAAAGTAATAAACTTTTGAACCGTTTGAACGGTAATACATATACGCTAATACATATATAAGCGTGGACATAATGAGTCAAAAAACGCTTCAAATTCTACCTAAGGCACAAAAATATGGCTTATTTTTACTAGTAAGACTTTTACCTCGGACATTTAACTCGGACCATTAACGTTTCAATAGCTACAATATATAACCACAATAACATTATTTAAATATCTATATGTTTTTAGAAGAACTTCGTTAATGCTTATTGAGATAATGAACTACTTTACTTTTTTTAAAGCTTTAAAATTATTCATTCATATAAATTGACGCATTTCGCTTGTAACTTGGCACCCACGTATTTCCCTGTCGCGGTCGCATTTTATTGAACCTATTCGCAGAAACTGGACGACAGTTGTGGGTGGACTAACGTGATTATCGTTTACGTAACATTGAACATTCCGTGTATTAAACATATAGGTACTCATCTCAGATATGAGCGAGATAATTATGAAAATATATTAAAGACTGGCTTTAAAACGACGCTAACGATTGTTAAAATTGTAAAAAATATTATTTTTATATGATTTTAGTCTAATATTGTCACCGAAATAATATAACTGAATATGTAACGGATACTTACGATGTGTTTTTTTTTTCACATTTTGATCGTCAACCATTTAATATTATACCAATTAGCAAAGTATTGTATCTAGCTTGTAATTCATACAATTTAAACTACTCATGATAAGTGATTTTAATCCAATCCAGTTGCAAGAATCATGGTTGAGGCGAAACGGCAATTTTGATTATATAAACTAAGTGATTATATCTTGTAGGTATACATACGTTGGCATAAGCTACGAGATTTTGATTACCTGTACTTTTTTTATCAGATTAAAGTAGCAAACGCATGCTGTCCATCTAATGGAAAATTGATCACTGCCTCCGATGGATATCTGCAAGCAACTTCATATAGAACATAGGTTCTATCTGAGGTCCATTGCATATATGTTGCTACGCCCGAGCACTAAGATGGTCGCCTCATATAAACATTTGCCGGCAACCACACCCTTCCATCGAAACTCAAGAAATGCTTCACGCTAGAAATAGGTGGGGCGGTGGTTCTACGAACTGGAAATCCGCTTACTTACCGTTTATCCGTTTACTGGCATGGGGTCAGTTGTAACAATTGGACACACTCCATAAAATATTATTTTAGCTAGCAACCTGTTCTATCTAAGCTATTGATGTTGATGTTAATTTAAAGACAAATGACTGTGCTTTCATCCCAAAAACTGAAGTTGTATACAGCTGTAATAGCTATGCTGTGAGCAATTAAAGGCAAATTGTTTCAACCGACCCCGGTCTACCCTAACATTTAAATAGTAGTTATATACAAAGTTTAGAGTGCAAACAGTATGTATTATATGCAAAGTGGACTACATCATATGTCCTATGCTTCAAAACCATAGGAACCAAAAATAAATGAACTGTTTGCCACGAGAACGTCAAGAGATTTAGGCTACATACTCACGGAGCGGTTTTCAGCCGTGCCCGCCGCGGTTGCGGGCCCGCAGCTTCTGTAGGATGCAGATATAAATGTAAAAAATTAAAGCAATAGTCACGACGCATTTTTCGCCCGCGATGCGCGCGGTTGTTTGCGGCTCCCGCTGCACCAGCGGGCAACCTGTAGAACCGCGCGGGCCGCGGTCAGTTGGCAGACGAGTACAGTAGTCAGGACCTCAACTGATGGTAAACCGCCCGTCTTGCGGTTTTCGCCCGCCACGTTTGCGGTCGATAATCGCAACCGCGACGGCAGCGGAACCGCAAAAATAGGCGGTCTCGTGAGTTTCGCACAAAAGCTGCGGGCCCGCAGCCGCGGCAGCCGCGGGTGAAAACCGCTCCGTGAGTACGTAGCCTTACATTTTTCAGTAGCACACAGTAAAACCTTATCCAATAACCCGATATAAGCACTTAATATCTACATCTAAAGCATCTTAAATAGAAATCAATTAAATCAAATCATATAACCGAATTTCCGTCGAATTCGTCGCAAATGAGATTAGAGCGGGATTGCAATCAGACGTAGAGGTGTCGTAAGCATCAGTTCCGGCGGACGCTACGCCCCCCGGCCGCGGGACCTCGCCCCAAGATATTGCAGTCTTGTCTATATAAAGAACTAGTTGATGCTCCCTAGTTCGTACACAAAGGTTATAACAGATAAAGATACAAATGTTTACTTGTATGAATAAATATTTGTATCTTTATCTGTTAAAGTATTTAACCCTTAAGAGGACAATGTATTTGTCCCCTTAAGAGTGTAATATCAAAAATTATTTTCTTAATGACTGCTCTTGTCATAAAATCAATTATATTTTTAATTTCATCATTCTAGCTTTAGGGTTTCAGAGAAAAGTTAGAAATCACCTAAATGAAATCATATAACCGAATTTCCGTCGAATTCGTCGCAAATGAGATTAGAGCGGGATTGCAATCAGACGAAGAGGTGTCGTAAGCATCAGTTCCGGCGGACGCTACGCCCCCCGGCCGCGGGACCTCGCCCCAAGATATTGCAGTCTTGTCTATATAAAGAACTAGTTGATGCGCCCTAGTTCGTACACAGAGGTTATAACAGATAAAGATACAAATATTTACTTGTATGAGTACATATTTGTATATTTGTATCTCCGCCTTTTTTTACTGAAGTAGCAAACGAGCATGCAGTCCACATGGTAAGTGGTCACTGCCGCCCATGGACATATGTAATCAACTTCATACAGAACATGGGTTCCATCTGAAGTCAATCACAGATGCGTTGCTACTCCCGAGGACTATGATGATCGCCTCATATGAAAGTGTGCCGGCAACCACACCCTTCTATCGAAACGCAAGAAATGTCTGCGGCAAGTATCTTAAAAACGAATCACAAGTTTTTTCTTCACGTATTAATTTAAAGATGTAGGTAAGATGTATAACATTTTCTTAATATCCAGCATGTTTAATAATTGAACGAAATTAAATTACAATATGTATACGTTTTTTTTGTGGATCTTCTACCAAGAACAATTTTTTTAAATCGTCAAAATAATTTTGAGAACGATCTCACATAAAAGATTTACCTATGTTGTCCGTTCGGTGTCGCCACAACCCACTGACTGCGACATCTCGCATTGTATAATTACCACTAAGAAAAAATACGTGCATATAAATATTATTTTTGTAGTAGATCCAGAGATTAGATTTTTCAATATGTCAGAGTTTATTGGAATTCATAAAATGAAAAATCTCGTAAAAAGAACGTCAAGTTTTATATATTATTATATTTCAAAAACGACCACAACTTTTTTTAATCGTAAACTAAGTCGTATAGTCTTTGCATATTTTCCATTTACATGGAAAAGTATGGTCAAAGGCTCGTTTCCGAACGAAGTGACCTCTTAACACGGGAACTCAACACATGGGTGTAACAACGATGTTAGGTATAGATATAAGTACGAACCTATCTGTAATTACCTGATATAACCCCTATTCTACATTAAGTTAGTAATAGATGTCTATGGGCGGATGTGACCACTTACGATCAGATTGAATGCATGCTCGTTTGCTACTTCATTCTTTAACAAATGATATCAAAGAAACACAAACTCAGACTTAAAACATTAACTCTAAATTCAAAATTAACAAATATCATGGGAGAATCGAACCCAAAACTGGTTGAATGAGAGACCATGTCGACCACTTGCCATGCAGATCTTAATCTGTCGTCAAAAGGGACAAGAACCAATTTGTCTTACACGAGATTCGTCGAAGGATAACATCTATTCAATGTCCCGGCCGTTAAATAAATTAACTATGTAGCTATTCTCTGCGGTTTCACGCGTAAAAATGTATGACATTACTTTAAATTGTAAACCTTTTAATAGACTATATGAATATTTAAGAAATAAAGTTAAGACCAAATTAGAAAGGTTGAATCTATGTTTGTTGTATAGTGTCAATAAATAAAATTAAATTCAATAGTTTTGGTTTGATGTGACAGTAAACATTGAAAGTTCTAAGCTATATTTTGCAAGTATATGCAATGTACAGACATGCTAAACGTTTATCTTTTAGGTATCTATGAATAAGACAGAGCCATGAGCGGTTGTATACATAAAATGCATTTAAACGTTTGTAGATTACATCGGTGGTCTCTCTTGTGGTGATTGAAATCTTAATGGTAACCTCAGAATTACCACCGGCTCACTTGAATGGACTTATGCCTTACTTCAGGTAAGATCTTATTTTGAATTCAAAACAGATGTCTATGGGCGGCTACCTCCGTATAAGGTATTCCGTAAAGTAAAAAAAGGATTTCATCGTAATTAATTTGTAAATCGACGTCTGTATTTGGCTAGATTAAAATTAAAAGCCTTATATATGTGTTTGATGATTTCAATATTTCTTTTTCTCTCTTTTTCGTTTCTATAAAAATCTATTAAATTTAACGCTTTTTGGGAGTTCATTAAGATAATAAGGTAACCATCGAACCTACTTACAATCTGACTGTTAAGTTCCCTAGTTGAAAAATTAAGACTAAATTACTACTAAGAGGTTACTCTTAGTTACAATTGTGTCACAACAAAAGGTTAAGATCGTGTAGGGGCTCCGATGGGTGCTCCGGTTGCCAAAATTGCGAATTTATTGCGCGGCGGAAGTCTTCGCTACTTCCGGCGGCGCAGTGGCTGCAGCTTCCGTAGACTTGAGTTACAATAGTAAGAACTTCCTTGCTGTTACATTGGGTGAATTATAATGATAATAGGAACTAGGACGGCTTAGGTGAACCATGCGACGCAAATATCTTGTAGTCGTAAGTTTTAGGGATCCGTACGTATAAGATAAAAACAGAACCCTATTACTAAGACTCCGCTGTTCGTCTGTCTGTCTGCCTGTCTATCACCAGGCTGTACCTCATGAACCGTGACAGCTAGACGGTTTAAATTGTCACAGATGATATAATTCTGTAATAACAACATATACAAAAACAACAAAATAAATACTTAAGAAGACTTCCATAAAGCAACGTATTGTTTACCTGCGTTTTACAGATAATGTTACTGAACCCTTCGTGCGCGAGTCAGACTGGGTCTTAAAATGTTTCATTAAAATTAGATTCAGTAGTTTCATTATTTTTCCTTACTTTATTACTCTTAATCTCTTAATCATATACAACCTCTTACATACAACTTACAGTTTAACTGTCACAACAAAATAACTACTAAGAGGTTACTCTTAGTTACAATTGTGTCACAACAAAAGCTTAAGATCGTGTAGGGGCTCCGATGGGTGCTCCGGTTGCCAAAATTGCGAATTTATTGCGCGGCGGAAGTCTTCGCTACTTCCGGCGGCGCAGTGGCTGCAGCTTCCGTAGACTTGAGTTACAATAGTAAGAACTTCCTTGCTGTTACATTGGGCGAATTATAATGATAATGGAACTAGGACGGCTTAGGTGAACCATGCCACGCAAATATCTTGTAGTCGTAAGTTTTAGGGGTCCTTACGTATAAGAAAAAAAAGCCTATTACTAAGACTCCGCTGTTCGTCTATCCGTCGACCTGTATACCACCAGGCTGTACCTCATGAACCGTGATAGCTAGATAGTAGAAATTCTTAAAAATAGAACCAATTAAATATTTAAGAGGGCTCCCGTACAACCAACGTTTTTTTTCCTTTTTTACAGATAATGGTACGGAACATTTCGCGCGAGTCCGACTTGCACTTAGCAGGTTTTATTTAAATTAGATGTAGCTAAAAAAAATGTCCTTACTTTATTACTCTTAATTTCTTAATCACATACAACCTCTTACATGCAACTTATACTTTAACTGTCACAACAAAAGCTTAAGATCGTGTATGGGCTCCGATGGGTGCTCCGGTTGCCAAAATTGCGAATTTATTGCGCGGCGGAAGTCTTCGCTACTTCCGGCGGCGCAGTGGCTGCAGCTTCCGTAGACTTGAGTTACAATAGTAAGAACTTCCTTGCTGTTACATTGGGTGAATTATAATGATAATGGAAACTAGGACGGCTTGGGTGAACCATGCCACGCAAATATCTTGTAGTCATAAGTCGTTTCAGGGGTCCGTACGTATAAGATAAAAACAGAACCATATTAGTAAGACTCCGCTGTCCGTCTGTCTTTCGGCCTGTCTATCACCAGGCTGTACCTCATGAACCGTGATAGCTAGATAGTAGAAATTCTTAAAAATAGAACCAAACAAATATTTAAGAGGGCTCCCGTACAACCAACGTTTTTTTTTCTTTTTTACAGATAATGGTACGGAACATTTCGCGCGCGAGTCCGACTTGCACTTAGCACGTTTTATTTAAATTAGATGTAGCTAAAAAAAATGTCCTTACTTTATTACTCTTAATTTCTTAATCACATACAACCTCTTACATACAACTTATACTTTAACTGTCACAACAAAAGCTTAAGATCGTGAGCTCTGATGGAGGCTCCGGTTGCCAAAATTGCGAATTTATTGCGCGGCGGAAGTCTTCGCTACTTCCGGCGGCGCAGTGGCTGGAGCTTCCGTAGACTTGAGTTACAATAGTAAGAACTTCCTTGCTATTACATTGGGTGAATTATAATGATAATGGAACTAGGACGGCTTAGGTGAACCATGCGACGCAAATATCTTGTAGTCGTAAGTTTTAGGAATCCGTACGTATAAGATAAAAAGAAGCCTATTACTAAGACTCCGCTGTTCGTCTGTCTGTCTGCCTGTCTATCACCAGGATGTACCTCATGAACCGTGACAGCTAGACGGTTTAAATTGTCACAGATGATATATTTCTGTTGTCGCTATAACAACATATACAAAAACAGAACAAAATAAATATTTAAGAAGGCTTCCATACAATTAACGTACTTTTTACCGTTTTTTACAGATAATAAATAAATCACAGATGCGTTGCTACTTCAAGGACTAAGATGGTCGCTTGATGTAATACGTGAGCCGGAACCACACATATTTATAAATTTAAATAAAATATCATTTATGTTTTTTCATTCATTTCACGTTTAGTTAACAGCATTTATTATTCGTTGGAAATATATTATGCACAATGGAGCTAACTTTCATTACCATGTAAAAAAACATGATTGTAATTATATTTAAAAAAATTGATATAAATTTAAAAAAGAGAAACCCGCTGAGTTTCTTGCCGGATCTTTTCAGTTGAGGTTGTATTCCGATCCGGTGGTAGTGTAAAAAGAAAAATGTAACTGACAATTTGTAAGTGCTCCCGTAGGTCTATACAAAATAAAGACATTTCATTTCATTTGTTTTCAGTACATAATTATATACTTTGTATATAACAATTTATCATAAATCCGATCCAATCCAATACTAAAATAGAATTCTTATCTCGAATCTCTAAAATCGGTGGCTGTATAAAAATGTATTTGTAAAGTTTGCCCGCACCGCCCGCGGCACGGCGCCACGTCGGGAAAGTTCTTAACCTCATTAAATTCCCGATATTCATTTACATAAGGAAAAGATAAAGTCTTGTCTTTATCTTTTCCTTCGTCGGCGCCATCGACGCCATTTTATTTTTAGGGGAATTTGGGGTTGTTTAGGAGTGTGTGAGTCGCTCAGCGTTCGTTTCATTGAGTAATTTCGGCAACTCCCTTCCCCTCGCGAATTCGTGATTCGCGGTAGTTGCTTTTTTTAATGCGCTATTATTGAAATGGCAACAATCCTTGATTTTGCCCGGAGTTAAAGTTTGTTTTGAAGGGTGAATAAAAAAGTCGTAAAAGTCCCTAATATTCGGATCAGAAGAATGAAGAATTGATTTAGGTCGGGAATAAAACATTACTTGATTTTTTATGATCATAGACATGAATTTGATACTGTAAAGTTTTGACGTTAACAAACTTGATCCTGGAAGTTATAATTATATTAATAACTGAAACAAAAGAAGTGACCGAATAGACTTTTTATCAATATCGAACCGCGCGCTACATAAGGACACCAAATATACTTTTATTAGTATATTTTATTAGTATACTTGACATATGACTGAGGAAATACTTAAAATGGTATACCTACATAAAATTAGAAGATATTTGTACTCGGTAGTGATGAGTAAATATTTTATATCGGCCTAATCTGAATCTCGACACTCAAACGACCTCAAACCTACTTATAACTCTCGGCCTAAGCCATACTGTACTTACTGTTTTAAACTTAAATTTTACGCAGACATATAATTTTTTCTTCATTATATAAATAGGGTCATTATATAACCTAGCGTTTTTGTAGGAAATTCTACGCGATATTATAATTCAATAACCAATAAAAGTCTTTTAAAATACAATGAAATACAAACAGAAATCATTGTTAGTTATTAACTACGACGTTACCAAAATAACCAAGTTCATCCATAAACTTTTCCTTAACCAACAAACCGCCAAGGAATAATCAAAGCAAATACCTCAAGTTGTGAACAATTTGCGTCAAATCGGACAAACGGCGCCAGGTTGTCCAGATCCAGACAATATCGCTTATCGCATTGTATCCAAGACAAACTATAAATCTCCGCAAATACTGCAAACTATTTATTCAATAAATCGACAAGTTGCCAACTCCGAAGACCGGACTTACGAGCGAAGAAAATTTTGGACGTTATACGACGCTCCGGACCGCTTAGTGTTGGCACTGAGTTACGTTAACTATCGATAAACTCTAACGTTATCATTGAATATACCTTTTTTTTGTTTTTGAGGGGGAAACCTTCAAACGGTACCCGACGCCGTGGGAGCGACAAAGGGTTATGTGGGATTTTTACCGCACTTAAACCCCCCAGGTTGCTGTCCTCGGCGCTAAGAGGACTCCGGGATCTCCAAAGGAACGCAACCGGGATCCTCTGAGCACATTGCCCCATCGGGCTCCTCCCAGATGGGCGGCTGGGCCCACCGCTTCATCTAGTCTGGTAAGGTATGCGACCGCTTGGCTGGACAGTTCAAGCTCCCACTCTAGCTGCCCGCAACCCCGAAAGCCCCTTTCAGTCGCCTCTTACGACAGGCAGGAGATACTGTAGTTCTATTCTGACTTTTTTTTAAGACCTATGATATTCTGACATATGTTACCTAACATGTCAAAATTACTAAACTTAGAAGTGATGACAATTTTGTGCGATATATGACGCTGGAGCAGTTATAGCTTAATGATTTGAACTTGCCCTCTCGACCGGGACGTCCGATGTTCGAATACCAGGCTCGCACCACTGATTTTTCTACAATTATGTGCGTATTACAAATTAATTATCACTGAAAATCGTGAGGAATACATCATCTGAGAGTTCTTAAAAAGTTTTTAAATTATGCGAAGTCTACCAATTCGCACTTGGCCAGCGCGTTGGGCTGTGGCCTAATACTCTCTCATTCTGAGAGGAGACTCGTGCCCAGTAGTGAGACAATAATGGTTTCGTACTGTCGTACCATAGGTATACATACACGTTAAGCGAACGCTCGGCCGTGCTACATAGTAGGCGGAGTGGGCGGTGTTAGGTTTTTTCGATACGGAACTTCTTGATTCGGTCGGTTTAAAAATAATACTAAAAAAAATCAAAGTTAATTTAAAGATTATTACTACATTTAAATTTAAAGAGAAATGATATGGTCACTAGCCTATTCGGACGGCTTTGGCAGTTTTGATCACGATTACCCGGATAATGAGTATCCCATGTGTTTATGTGTCATAAATTGTCTGTTTCATTCTAATCAATTTAATATGCTTCCTAAAATTAGACCAAATTACGTGTATACCTTTAAAGCGATTTCAATAACATTAAATGTTATTTATATCACCTTTAAAATCCCGTAGAAATCTTTTTTTAATAAAAGACTTCAATACTAAACTTGGACAAAATTGCCCTGTAAACAGAATTGTTCGTGAATACAGGTGCATTTCAAAACACAAAGACATTGACATTTTTATTGATACCATTCGCAAGTTTAAAAATTCTGTTATAAATCTTATGAAACATGAATGTAATCCTTATTAGTATATTTAATCAAGACCTATTTAATGTAAAATATTTTTTGAGATTTTCAATAATCTATTATTATTATTGTACTTATTCTTTTTTTTTTGACATTAATATTATTATTATTTGAATTTTTGAAGTGTTTGTAATTTCTTTTTCGAATTAATGCTCTGATTATTATTTTATTTCTTTGTATTATTTGCTGTTGTCGTACGCTATCTGTCTTCACCTATAATTGTAATATCACTTATGTTCTTTTATCTATAATTTATGTTGTTTGGCCTAATTTGGTATATATTATGTTGGTGATCATTTTTTAAATAAATAAATAAATAAATAAATAAAAGATAAAAAATAATTGTGGCGGTACCTCCCCGGCCGAACCATATTTTTCGAAATTCAATAGAAAGCTGTTTATTATCTTTATTTACCTTATCTTATGTAATAAACTCGCACATCACTAGTCGGATAATAGCGGTTGCGGCAAGTTGAGCGTTTAAGCTGAAACAGTTGCTTACTTATTACCTGAGACGGCACAACTTGCTCCACAGCCTTTTGCCTAGCATAAGGTACTAAATAGATACTCTACTTATGTACCTATCGCGTACATACGTATCGATATTCAAATTTACTTCCTAGTAACCCGATGTCTACTTATAAACATGTCTTATTATTTTCTGTCTCATTTAGTGCAAAGGGTAAAAGGTTCGAAAGCAACTTGTTTTAATGTAAAGTGGAAGCAGCAAACGAACTTGCACCCACTTAATGTGAAAACTGGCCGCTCATGAACGTATTTAACCAATCTTTAGTATAACAAAATATTTCATAAGTTAAATCACATAGGAGTTTCAATTTTAATTCAATAACGCAACGTATCCTTTTAAAAGACTCTTCAAAAAATCGAATTTTTACCTCAGTATTGCGGGAGCAGTTTAACTACGAAGCATGCTGACTTTTTATGAACAACTAGCTTTAATCTTATGGTCGAAATTCGACCACAACCATATCAAATCATTTTAGTTATTTTTTTATTAATAACACTGTCAGTTTTTAGACACAACCATAACAATACCTACAATAATGCTATTATTGTAGTAACATTAGGTATTGTAGTAGCATTATTAACACTGTCGTCAACCTATTATTGTCCCACTGCTGGGCACGGGTCTTCTCTCAGAATGAGAGAGTTATATGCCATAGTCCACCGCGCTGGCCATGTGCAAATTGGTGGACAATACTTATTAACTGAATATACTTATTGGTGGATAATAATTATTAATACTAAAAACATAAAATTTTAAAAATGGGTTCCTTATCATCAACAACCACAATGAAATGATATTATCACCCTAACTGTTACTCCGGTTACACAGATGTTTAAAATAAAGAGATTCCGAATCAAAATTGCAATAATCACGTGTAATAAATAATAAATTACAGTATCGAGTAGGTACATCCACAAAATTTACACTAGCGCCATTTTCGAACAGAGCCGGCGTCCAGTTGCCCCTAAACAATACATCGAAGTATTAATAACTTTAAGACTTCGCAGGCCAGCCTAGCGCACCGCACCGCACCCTTCTAACTTCCAAATAAACAATTTATGTATCGGATCTATACCTTCTAGTGAACCTCATTTTTGATAAACAATCCAACTGATGTCATCTTTTGTGAAGGCTTGGATCTCGATCCCCTGTTAAACGAATAATTAAATGATATGTTTATTTTAAACCAAAAGAAATACCAATAAACCAAGGGAAGTACCACTGCCACACCTATTTCTAGCTTAAAACAGTTCTTGCGTTTCTTTGGAACGGTGTGGTTGCCGGCGCACTTCTATATGAGGCGACCATCTTAGTCCTCGGGAGTAGCAACGCATCTGTGATTAACTTCAGATAGAACCCATGGTCTACATATATAAAGATGTTTACAGATGTCCATGGGAGGCAGTGACTACTTACCATCATGTGGACTGCATGCTCGGTTGCTACTTCACTTAGATAAAAAAAAACGGGATTTAACGCTAAAAAGGCTTCCCGTTTGCATCTTGACAGAGCAGATATTCATATGATGAATATAGTTTTCTATTTTATTTGGGTGTACGAACGTGAATGTCTATCATAATTATTATTATTATTAATTTCTAAGCTTCATCACAATTTTAGAATTTTGTAGGGTAAGAGTTACCCTTCGTCACTTCTCATGTAGAGTTAGAAATATTTATTTTGTTTTGAATGTTACTCGATTAATTTTTTGTTCAACCATATCAAGATTATCCAGAACGAATTTTATAATATTTTATTTTCCTTCAACCACTCATGTACGATAGATTTGTATTTTAATTTAAAGGGGATACACGACACTTTTTTAATCCGCTAATTTCTGATAGAAACTTTGTCCTACGTAAACTACAATTCAAACTACATGAATATTGTTAACGATGTATACAACATACATATGTATATGCACATACAATCTAATAATGTAGGTACATGTTCATTTGCTTTTTTTCCTCCTTCTGACGAAACCAGCTAAAGGAGACAATATTTTATAGTGAGACCGCAAGGGACGAAACTTAAAATTTCGACATCGTTAAATACTAATTAATCCTAATAAGGTTATACATTATCTAGTCTAGTGACTTAAAAAGTGACATTTTTCTGCTAGAAGACGACAAATGAAAATATTAAAGTCCACAAAAGTCCACAAGATGCGTTTTTGCATTAAAATGATTTTATTTTCACCGTAAGATATGTTGAAATGAAATGAAATGTCTTTATTTTGCATAGGCCTACGGAGGCACTTACAAATTGTCAGTTACATATACATATATTTTGTTTACACTACCACCGGATCGAAACACGACCTCAGCTGAGAAGTTTTGGCAAGAAACTCAGTAGGTTTGTCTTTTTTATTTGTAAATATTTAATTGCCATATTGTTTTTACATTGGTTATAAAACATTGGTTGTTAACTGTGATAATTGACAAGTATCGTACACTCAAGTCAGTAAGGTTCGGTGTGTCGTTAAAACATAACTAAGTTTAGTTTAATTGAAACATTCATTAGGAAATTGTTCAAATAGATAAATGAGCAGTCGATAGTTTAGGTACGGTGCCCTTTGGGACTATAGATTCCTAATCAAAGATGCGGGTACCACGAATCTTACCAAATTAGTAGGGGTGCTTCCCCCAATGTCGTAGGGTTGCCATTTAATTAGAATATGCGCTAATTAAAGGAATTTGTGCTGAAATTGGTTTTAAGTCTTTTTTTCTTCTATTTAAATTCATGTCTAAGAGGGCGTCAAGGGAAAGTAAAATTATAGGTTTGGCAGTGTATAATTTTTCGACACTTTGCTTGGTTTTAAGGAATTCTTTTATAAATTCTATGCTTAAAATGTGTTGCAGTAAAATGACATAGTAATTTGATTCTTTAAAACAAACTTTGATTAAAAAGACAAATTTTCATTCAAAAACATTTGATTTCAGTTAAATACTAAAAGAAAATATTTCTCTTAAATAATATACTTATACCTATATTTATAAATAACTAAAACTGTCAGTGTTTCTCTACTACATTCTACATAAAAACCTTCCTCTTGAATGATAGTACGAAACGATTTTGTTTTATAAGTATAATATAATGATTATAAAACAAAAAAAAATAAAAGAGCTATAATTATGTTATTGCAAATAAAAAGAACTAAAAGTTTAAATATAATGATTAAAACCTGTTAAGAAAAATATCTTTATATACATATACATTTTATATATAAAAGCGTATTATATTGACTTGGAACATTAAAGAACATTTACGTTTTATAAAATTGTTCGATCCAACAAAATGATGGGTTCGGCTACTATGTTTATTCAGTTTCAATTTTATTTATTAATTTCATACGTTATTCCTTACAGATTGTTAACGGATATCAGCGATAAATATTCGGTTTCACATCACGATGAAGATCAAACAGAAGTCAGAAGAATGTTGTTTTTATTGTTTTCAATAAAATATTTTTATGTAATGTGTTTCATTATTTACAATAAATACGCTAAATAAAAGTTATTGTTTTCAAAATCATTCGTTTTGTAGAATGTCGTCGTCAACCCATTACTGTCCCACTGCTGGGCACGGGTCGTCTCTCGGAATGAGAGAGCTTAGGCCATAGCCCACCGCGCTGGCCAAGTGCGAATTTGTAGAATGTAGTTTCAATAAATTAATTAAATCTACCTATAACATTTTTGTCTCAAGAAACGTACATTTTTACCAAACTAAAAATAACACAAAATTGACAGCCCTAAGTCAGTCAAGGAGCCTGCGTTGCGGACGTCTTGAGTGGACACCACTAATGTCCCTCAAAGAGCCTCTGCTTATAACTATGGCATAAGTATATATACGCATGTGTATGACCCCTTGTAAGATACTAAGATTATTAATTCATTAAATAGTGATTCATTTGCTTATTTGTGTGTTAAATATTTAATAAGGGCAGCAAAATAAACAATAACAAGCAATAAAAATATGTTGGTATATAAATGAGATACACATTAATTACGAGCTAATAATAATAAAATTATAGGTGTAAAAACAATTGAAAAATGAAAACAGTAGAATAAACGATTACCAATTATTCCAATAATAAAGGGTAAAAAGTTCCACGATTCTGTACATCACATATAAATACATATACAGGTATTTATCTTTATAGGTTTAATATGTAAGGAGGGCTGTGAATAAGTTATAAAGGATTTTTTTTAACTTTTTTCTGTATCATTGTCTGTAAATTAAAGGTATGTGACACCCTCTACTACGGGTGCGACTACTGGACGCAAATAGCTAATATGTTGTTATTGATCACAAAACAACATAAGAATAATGACGATTGATCTCATAATATGTCACGCAGTTCGTTTATATATATGTAGGTAATACGTTCATAAATTTGTTGCATTTCGAATGTTCGTATGCCAAGATAGCCAAGAGTGACTGCTGCTGCTTAAACTTTATTAATAAGGTACCGATCTATCACAAAACTACAATGAACTTTATAATATCATGGAAATAGCATACTAATCCACCATAGTGATCATTGTCGACAACGAATAAGTAATCAAGTTTACATATGATTTGTGGTCTGTCTGATATAGTCGGCCACAGCTCGTTGCTACCCTTGAACATCGGCGTAGCACGAACCAATGTAGATGTGGGCGAAGTCACTAGGGAGGCCCCTTTTCTATAGTTTCCAAGATCAATTCTGTAAATCTATCTCAACAAACAAACTCATGATAGTGAAAACGTTTAAAAAGGTCTTATTTTTTTACAAAAAAAATAGAAAGAGAAGACCCAAAAATCGTCTACATGGTATTCTCCGAAAAAAAAAATGCATGATTCCATTAGATGGTGCTCTTGAAAATGCCTCCACCTCCTCCTCCAATGAGGCCTCCCGAGGCCGCTTTAAGCGCAAGGCCGTGGGCGAAGGCCCACTGCGCCCACGCCTAGCTACGCCACTGTCCCTGTGGATCAAACATTCTAAACCAGGGCGCAGCAGGTCCCAACGCAGGTCCAACGTATGGCAGTAAAATACACCTACCTACTACCTATGGAGACGAACAACTCAATTTCTACCACTTGAGATCATCGCCAAAATGGACTATGGACTTACTTTTCATACTATCATTACGTGCGTATTTGCATTTAACATTTTTTTATTGTATGAGTATCTACGACGTACACGTTGCTATATTTAATATAAATAAGACCCTTGAGGTTGTCTGGCATTAATTCTATTAGAAATGTTTAAGACAACCTTCTCTTGTCTTTCAATGATTTCCAAGCGATAAAGTAATAGTTAGTAATAGTTACATACAACATACTGAAAAGCCTACAACCGGTAGAACAAGCATATTGTCACGATTTAATAAGAACTTACGGGTTTTTACTTTCATTGCAGCGACATCTATTGTGCAATAGCAAAAATAAACGAGCGGTAAAAGCGACATCTACAGAACAATAGAGATAATATGATGAGTTTGAGTTCCGCCATCTAGTGGCGAGTAGAAAAACCTAAAAACGATCCAGAATTTTTACGATGGTACTTTTTCAAATCTTCTATGACAGAAGTCATAGTAAAAGAGAAAAAAATACTTCAAACGATGACTGAAATGTTAACTGATTTTTGATGTTGGTGTTTTAATTATATTCATGACTTAATTGCTTGTTTTACTTTTTAATAATTATTTAGATATGCTCAGACGTCGAATAACACGGATAGTAAGTTATATTATGTTAATAAATAGTCATATCGTAGTACTGACTCGAATGATTCATTTTATACAACAACAAAGTTGTACCTACTTTTAACTTTCACTTCAGATCTTACAAGGAAAAGGCAATTGGAATTTTGAATGCTTAGCTACTATATCTCACCAACGAGTTTTAAGTTTCAACAATTTCAAGTAAGTGGTTGCTTCAAGTAATGTACTTGTTTATTTAAAGGTAGGTAGTATGTAAAAAGCTATTTCAGTAACGACGTAATGAATAATTATTACTGAATTAATTTAATAAAATTAATAAGATCGTAAGAAAACATCGCGCCATACAGTTCTTTAAACCAAAAAGTTCTCAGAGTTACGAAAGTTACCAATTTGCACTTAGTGGATGGGCCAGCTTTGGGTTTTAGTTTAAACCTCTCTCATTCTGGAGACGTACGCCAAATAGTGGGACTACAAAGAGAATAATAGTGGATTACCGAAGTCTTCTAAATAGAGGCGAGATGAATAGAAAATATCCAAGATGAATTAAAGTGTAAATTAGCGTAAATTTGTATTCTCACATTTTTGATGTTGATCTATGCTTCGAATGCGTCTACTTCATATCTGAGCCTCCTTTTTTTGTTATCGAGGGGGAAACCTTTTTAAGGTGTCTACCCGTTGTCGTGGGAGCGACGCAGGGTTATGTGGGAATTTTTACCGCACCAAAACCCCCCGGTTGCCGACCTCGGCGCTGCGAAGAGGACTCTGAGATCTCCAATGGAACGCAATCAGAGACCTCTCAGCGCATTGCTCCATCCGGCTTCACCCAGGTGAGCGTATGGGGCCACCACACTCTGGTGTTTACGGCGGTATGCAACCACACATGCCTACTTTATATCTGAGCCCCTGGCAGACTAGACAGAAGACCTGTAAACCTGCTTGTTTGCTATCAGTATAAAAAAAATCGCAGGTACCAGAAGAAACTTCCAGACACGGTACTTCAACATTCACGGAGGAGATGTATTCACACGACTGGACCCCGGCGTGCAGTGGAAGAAGTGAAGGCCCCAACATTTCCAGACTCAGTGAGCAGTGGAGATGTCAAGTAAAATCTAATGCTAAATCATATTCGCCACTTTTTGTGTGTTTTCGACAATACTTTACTTTGAACTTAACTTAAGTAATATTTAGTAAGGAATGTTCCTTTCCTTTTAATTTAACGTTAGGAGTATTTATTATGGAATATTCATCAGCAATTGACATTATCGTAATAACAATCCTCATAGCCCATTACTTATTTTCTTTTTTTGTTGGATAGTACAAACAGTATGTATATTTCCTATTGCTAAATATATTTTCTAGTTATGCTCGTTGACGTCGTTTGTACGTAGAAAGTAGTTATATTCTCATTATATTGTGTTAGAATTCTTCTTTCATGTTTATTTGAATTTTGTTTATATAAGGCCATGTTAAGATATAAATGTACCTACATTGCGTGCAAGTTGTGGTAAGAACATTCTTTTGGGGTATACTAGGGGCACTATAATATAACTGTTGAATAAAATAAATGTAAAATTGTCTCTTTTTCAAAGTATGTTTATTCATCTAGTTGTAACTACTTTCCATTAGATAGCCCAGCTGCCATATAATTAAAATCGACCTTTTGCCTAAAAGTAATCGCCACTCGAGGACTTTCCTCCTAATTGACCTCAAAAATCTCGTTGAAGAATGAATAGATTACGATAACGTCTCCTTTTTATTTCCATTAATTTTTCTGCTAAACAGATTGATAAAGAAGGAAGGAGATGCTGTGGCAATAGACGAAGTGGTGTTAGAGATAGAGACAGACAAAACTGCGTTGCCGGTGATGTCTCCGGGCAATGGCAAAATCGTCAAAATGCTCGTGAAAGACGGCGATTCCGTGAAATCGCAGCAGCCACTATTTTCGGTAAACACATACATGTACGCACACACGCACACAAACACACGAACAAGCAAACACAAAAGCGAACAGAGTCGAACCCCCAATATATTCTACCGCAATTACTACGTCTTACCAGGTGGTAGAACCAGTTTATTTGTAGCGTAAAGTTTTTGTTTCTTTGTTTTATTTAACTGAAGTAGCAAACGAGCATGCAGTCCACCTGATAATAAGTGGTATCTGCCGCCAGTAGATATCTGTAAGCAACTTCATACAGAAAATGGGGTTCTATCTAAAGGCAGTCACAGATGCGTTGCTACTCCCGATGACTATGATGATCGCCTCATATAAAAGTGTACCGGCAACCACACCCTTCCATCGAAATGCATGAAATGCTTCATGCTACAAATAGGTGTGGCGGTGGTACTTCCCCGGTCGGACTATACTGGTTCTACATCCTGGAATAACGTCACAAGAACACGAGCTATCACACGACGGCAACACGACGGCTAAGCACTTTAGAGAAATGACCGCTGGTTGCTCTTTCGGTATGAGTTCTAATGGCTAAGCAAGTATCGCTGAGCGACCGTTATGTTTCATAGCTTTTGTCGCTCAGCGACAATCTAGTGACGCGAGTCCACGCCGGTAATGTGAACAATCAGCAATCATCTATTTGTATATGCATCTCTTTTATTTACACAGAAATTATATTTATTGTACCTACGTTTCTTGAACGAGACGGCGATAGTTAGTCGTTTCCTCGCTGTCAGTGGGAGAACTGCCTTAGGGCTACTACTTAACTACTTAGAAAGCCTAAGTTGTCCGGAACACAGCAGCATAACTGCAATTATTAGGTGTAGCGATGGTACTTCCGGAGTCAAACCATAAAGATTTCTAACACCTTGTATTACAATGGTTATTTCAATGGTTTACAAGGCTTGTAAACCATTGGACGCCTCCTTGGGACGGCTATAAATAAATTGTTGACTTAATGCCTTGTTGTCTTCCAGGTGGACGTGACAGGGGTAGCGCCCGCGGCGGCCGCAGCGCCTGCTGCAGCGCCGGCTCCAGCCGCAAAGCCGGCCGCCGCACCGACCCCACCAGCCCCGGCGCCGGCTCCAGCTGCAGCCAAAGTGGCCGCTAAACCAGCTGCTTCTAAACCAGCATCACCTTCTGTCGTTAAGAAACCAGCAGCACCTACTGTGAGGAATTTGATATTTAGTTACATTTTAATTTGTAATGGTTACCTCATCACGATAAACGGTTTTTGGATTATTCGCTGATATTTCCAGTTACATGTATGATGGCGAAACTATTTCGTGACTGCCCGTTACCTACATACTAAAATGTATGTAACAATTGTTTTCAAATCTAAATTCTACTTAATTTCGCTTGACACTAGATAAACTTGGAGATGACTATACCTGCTTGGCAAACCGATTATGACAAAAGTTCAATCAAAATATAGTTTCATTAGATCTCTAAAAAAAGTCTCTGTAGTTCCGGGATTAGAATAGGACTACGGTATCCCCTGCCTGTCGTAAGAGGCGACTAAAAGAAGCTTTTGTTGCGCGCGGCTAGAGTGCGAGCTCGAACCGTTCGGTCAGACGTTCCCGGGAATCGCATACCACAAATACCATAAGAATTAGACGGAGCGGAGGGCCCAGCCCAACGACAACACAGGCTATTTTGTCGCTGGCCCAGCCAGATCAGAGTACTCCGATTGAGTATTTGGAGATCCCTGAGCCCTCTTTGTAGCGCCTATGACGACCACCGGGAGGGGTTTTAGTGCGGTAAAAATTCCACATAACCCTGCTTCGCTCCCATTTTACTTATCTTCCATTACTAATGCTAAATATCTTATATTATAATGTACCTAATATCTAATCATATTAATATCATAATTTCTTTGAAACAGACACAACAATATATTGTACGTACGCAGAACTCCACACTATGAAGGTTATCGCTTTAAATCTTATTTATCTTTTCTAGCTTGCTGCCCAAAGAATTGGTGATCCTACAAAAACGATATCAGGAACTCGGACAGAGCACCCGGTGCCGATGAACAAGATGCGCAGACGCATCGCTGAAAGGTTAAAAGAGGCTCAGAACACGACAGCCATGTTGACCACTTTTAACGAGTGTGATATGAGGTAATATTTCAGGTATTTGTAGTAGTACAGCAATCTCCCTGTTAAATTTCGCTAGACGATATGTGATATTTAATAACCATTCCTGCAAATAGGGACAGCTTCGAAAGCAAGCTATATAGAATGGAATATACGTTATGATATGGGTCAGGGGCCAACAGATGTTTTAAACCTTGTGGTCTCTTCTAAAGTGTAGCGGTTGCTATCCTATGTCCTAGTTTCGACGGCGTTAAGTGCCCTCAAAACACAGAATTTGACAAATCATTTTGTTATCACATCGAGTTCATCTCTCGACCGCGCTCGGCGATTTGTGAGTCTTTATAGGTCGGTTACGATCTGAACAAGTTAGGCTTTAGGCACTTTCTTCCTTCCTACCTTCCTTCGGTGGAAGCGTGTGATTGCTGGCATATTATAATATTAGTTGAATAATTAAGACATTGACAGTAGCAACGCACCTGTGATTGACTAGCTAGAGATCCTGTTGTTGTAAATTTTTCTCCCAATTGTCTATGCGCTACAGTGACTACCTAACATCAGGTGGACGGCGTGTACGTTTGCTACTTAAGTTCAATAATAAAAAATGTTTACAGCAAATTAATGGCTTTCCGAAAAGCTAATCTAGACGCCTTCATGAAGAAATATGGAGTGAAATTGTCTTTCATGTCACCATTCTTAAAAGCCGCAGCTAATGCGTTAATGGACCAGCCCGTCATAAACGGAGTCATAATCGGCAATGATATTATATATAGGTATGAAGGCTTTAATAATCCTTGGTTTACGCTTCTTACTAAGAATTACCTGTGTCGTGGGTGCCTTGGGCACACAAAAGGACGAATACACAAACACTCAAAACAGTGTTAAAGGTGGTAGAAGGTAAAAGGTATAAAATGTGGTAGAACATTGTAGTTCGACCGGGGAGATACCACCGCCACACCTATTTCTAACGTGTAGCAATCCTTGCGTTTCGATGGAAGTGCGTGGTGGCCGGTACACTTTTATATGAGGCGACCTCGCGAGTAGCAACGCGTCTGTGATTGACTTCACATAGACTCCATGTTCTATTTGAAGTGGCTTACAGGTGTCCATGGGCGGCAGTGACCACTTACCATCAGATGGACTGCATGCTTGTTTGCTACTGAGTACAGAAATCTAAATTCATCAAACCAACTGCCTGTCAAACCGGTATAGGGACTGCTCCGCCGTGCAGGTCAAATAGTTAAACCCTTCTTAAAAAATATAATGAGCACTAAACGGTCTGGCTTTGACCAACTTCGGATCTACGTTAATTTCGGACTGAGGGCTACAATGACCAGTGGTCATTTGTTCGTTCGTTACCACAACATTAAAACTAGAAAACAGTAGCGCTCTTCACAGCTATTATGTTAGTAACTGCGGAGCTGAATCACTTTCTTCATACTCACTTCATACTTCATACATACTTCATACATATCTGGATTCTACCATGAATACTAATGGCCTCACACTTTTGAACACAAAATCGTTACCCTAACACGCAGATTCAAAACAGGAAACTTAATTTGTCATGTAGATTTTTGTCTGACGCCGGATCGAACCCGAAACCTTATACTTGACAGAGCGGTAACTTGTATATAAAATTATAATGTGATACATTTAAATTTGTATCCTCAGGGATTACGTAGACATATCAGTCGCAGTGGCGACACCGAAGGGTCTGGTGGTGCCCATCATACGCAACGTGGAGTCCATGGACTATCCCCGCATCGAGCTCGCATTAGGAGCGCTCGCTGAAAAGGCTAGGAGTGGTAAGTGTATAAAGTTGTGCACTTGAAGGTGGTAGAACTAGTGTAGTTCGACCGGGGAAGTACCACCGCCACACCTATTTCTAGGGTGAAGCATATCTTGCGTTTAAATGGAAAGGTGAGGTTGCCGGCACACTTTTATATGAGGCGACCTTCATAGTCCTCGGGAGAAGCAACGCATCTGTGATTGACTTTAGATAGAACCCATGTTCTCTATGAAGTTGATTACAGATGTCCATGAGCGGCAGTGACCACTTACCACCAGGTGGACTGCATGCTCGTTTGCTACAGATAAAAAAAATAGAAAAGTACAATGAAGATGGTTACAAAACCAACACGACTCAATACTTTACTAATTAAGTAATATTTTTAATGTTTCCGTTTATGACATCAAACATCTGCATTAATTATTGTCACGTATTAATATGGCGTAATAATAAGGCGTATGATGTCTCGGTATTAATGCACCACTTCCTCTCTTCCCATGGATGTCGTGGGTGGGGTGAATTAAAGACAGGGGCAAAGATACCGCTAAATCAGTATATAGCTATACAAATACGTATAACCCATACATGCCCCAGGGTTTCATAAGACCCCTAACGCAGTGGCGAAGCGTGAAGCATTTAGGGGGGGGGGGAGCAAAAAATTTAAATTTGGCGACCTTGTTTTATAGATACATAGAAATAATTCACAGTTTTACAGCGCGGTGGACTATGGCCTAAAACTCTCTCATTCTGTGAAGAGACCCGTTCCCAGCTGAGGACGTAAAACTTTAACTTAGTACCTACCATTTTTCAGGCAAGTTAACCCCAGCGGATATGCAAGGTGGAACCTTCACGATAAGTAACGGCGGTGTTTTCGGCTCTTTGTTATCAATGCCCATCATCAATCTACCGCAATCTTCCATTTTGGGCATGCACGCGATCGTCCAACGACCAGTTGCCATCGCAGGCAAGGTGACGCAACTTGTATTTTAAATTGTTGATGAATAATGAAAATGAGTAGGCGAACCATTCTTTATACCTATTTTTTAGGCTTTTTACTTACGTGACATTTAAATAGCTAAAGAGGACATGGGCATCCTTATGCAAGACAACCGACTATCTTTTGTTGTGGTTCGGTTGTTTTTTCTGTAAGTCTCAAGTATCGGCCAAGCATGCAAATTTTCAACCGAAGGTAAAAGTGGTCGCCGCTACCCACAGATGCTTGAAGTTAATTTAAAATATTATGAAAGTTCTATATAGAGTTGATTGCAAATGCGTTGCTGCTTCTTAAGAACTATGCTGAAGGCTCGCAAAAGCATGTGGGTATAGTACTTAAGTAAATAATATTGAACAATTTCGGTGTGAATTTCTGTGGAGATTTCAAGTTTGTCCTACAAGCTATAATGAAATTGAAAAGTAAGAACGCTTTCACATTAGGTCGCAAGTAGCGCGGCCGCAACGCGTCAGCCGCGCGACTGCAACTGATGCTTTCTTATTATTGAAATAATTATTCAGTATTTGTTATTTTTATTTCCATTATAAAATACAGTACAGCGCGCCACCCTAATCAAAAAAAAAATCTGGGACTCTCTGGCGGGGAGACATAAAGCATTCTCTGGAGTCGCGCGGCCGACGCGCTGCGGCCGCGCTGCTTGCGACTTAATGTGAAAGCGCTCTAATTCTTACTTCTTTCAACTAATTGTCATTAACCAAAGATCCATATTTTTATCCAGGTGGAGATTAGGCCGATGATGTATCTAGCCCTATCCTATGACCACAGGCTGATCGATGGTCGCGAAGCCGTGCTATTTCTACGGAAAGTAAAATCAGGAGTGGAAGACCCAACCTCGATAATAGCTGGGGTTTGAATAGCGGTTGCATTGGCTAAGAACTTCAGTGTTGTATTCATAGTAAGGTCCATTGACCATCAATAAATGATCAGCAGAAATTTGCTGATTAAGTATACAGCACCTGTTAACACCCAATATACTGAAGTAATTATAGTACCTAAATAATTAACGATTATATAACTAACAACTTTATAAGAAAATGACATGCCAGTCTAGCATAAAGTTATGCGACATTAAATTCGAAGTTAAAAATATAATGAGGAAGAATCACGAAACAGTTATTCCCTATGCTATGTAGGTAAAGTAGGACTAATATCTAGTATTAAGAGAGTCATATTAAATATACTTTTTGATCGTAACCTATTCCAATCTCAAAAAATATTATGACTGTATCAACCTTTTTACGCACTCATAGACTGCAATAATTGTACTTAAGTTATCCGAATCTTATGATTCGATTATGATTAAAGATCATTGCAGTAGAACAAAGTAAACTGCGAACTAATTGGTACATAAGAAGTACCTACTTAAAAATAATGTCCATGCAATAGAAATAAAACATTAAAATACCTTTATGGTTTGTATTGGAAAAGGTACACCTGCTTTTCGGGCTGTTTCCAGTTATGCAACTAAGTGGCGTAGCTAGGCGTGGGCACAGTGGGCCATCGCCCACGGCCTTGCACTTAAAGGGGCCACGCGAGGCCTCTGGAGGAGGAGAAGGCATTTTCAAGGTCACCTTCAATATAATAATGCAATATGTTTTTTCTCTCTGAAAATACCATGTCGACAATTTTTGGGTAGGTATATCGACTTTTTAATTTTTTTTTTGTAAAAAAATAAGACCTTTTTTAAACTTTTAGACTATCATTAGTAGATAACGACGTAACGTAACGATATGTTGCGTTAAAGCACGTTAAGATATATTTATTTACTGGATATACTTGGGAACAATAAAAAAGGGGCCTCGCTGATAGGAGTTCACCCACGCAACTCTTATTGAAAATGCAAATTTGTTGACTTTTTACAATTGTACCTAAGTACATAATTTGTTTTATGTTTTAAATATATAATAAAACATTTGCCGTGTTTTATTGTATTTTTTTTTGTTTTATTAGTCACTTTGCACGTTTCACTGGATACGTGCGGAGTCAAACCATAAATGGTTACAAATAACCTTAATGGTGACAGTTCATACTAGGTAAGTATGAACTGTGAAAGAATGTTAACAATAATGTTATGATCTGCTGAATTCTGGTGATTCCTTCCAGACATTCCAACTTAGTTCTCCGTAGTAGCAACGAATTGTATCCAACGATATGTAAAACTGATCATAAATCTATATGATTACTGACGTCAATGACGATTAATGCTGTTCCAACCAACTATTCAAAGCAGTGCGTATTAACCATCTTCATATACATATTGCCAAATTAAGGCAGCATAATTAATGAAATTACATAAATAACATTTTTGCTTAATCTTTCAATATTTTATTAATGCTTTAGGTAGAGAGATCGAATAATTAAAAAATATATTATTATAAATGCTCAATATAATGTCAGTTATGGCAACTATAGTCAAATGTCAAAGTAACCTTAAATTTTATCTGTGTATGTTTTTATACAAAATAAAGTGAATCTTGCTTGTTTATTTTACAATAATTCAGTGTAAAATTATACGAAATACAAATCACAGTGAAGTGGTCCAGAGATAAATTGTGTTTTTTGTGACCTGATATGTTGTAATCGTGAATTATGCGACGGGGTCATCCAGGAATCGGTGGATGGCGCAATGAAAATCCCAGGCACTTCAGACCGAGAAACGGCGGCAATCCTCATTTCAGACCGGCCAGGCCATTCGGGCTGCACGATCAACACAGGTATGCAAGTCCAAAATATAAACATTGCCTAAATTCATAATCCATACGAAATAATTCCGTAGCCGCCTAAAATGTCAAACTTAGTACCTATCAAATCAACATTTTTTTCGCAAAAACATTTGCAAAACACATTTCAACTTAGTTACAAATAACCGTAGGAACATATTTTTATCTTTATAATTAATCGTAATTATAAACAGAGCTTATTGTATATCTCTTCAGGTTCCCGCCTCCCGGTCCAAGGCCACATAGACCTTTGCAGACTTTCAAACGACCGGGAAATGATGATCATCAGAGACATGACAATCATGAGAGAGGGAAATATAGAGGCGATTATCGACAAAACAACTACCCAAGAAACCATGAGGAAAGTCATCAGCCTCAAGAAAAACAATTATATCCAATGTTTCGCCACTATAGGTCTTCTGAACCGCCCTACAAAAACACATACCCCAAAGACCCTCAAAATTACTATGAGGGCTCGAGCAAACATTGCCATATGAACAATATGGGTGATGTTGATCATAGATATATACCACCCAGAGAGCCATTTAGGCAACATGCGGTATCCCCTTGGGCAGCTGATAATAATGTGAATCAGTATGAAGACAGAACTCAAAAATATGATAATAATAAGACAAACAGGTTTGATGCTAGTGAGAGTAGTAAGTTACCATTATATGATTACACAGGCCACAGGCCACCCTCAAGTGACCATTATGGTGGTAATCCCACACCAGTTATAAATAACTCAGAGTCATTTAATAGATCAGTTGATGATACTGTAAATATTATTAGAAAGCGGTTATTAAACCGTAATGATCCACATTCAGAGACAAGTGAAACCACCTTCGCCACCAATCCAGTGGAGAATCAAACAGAAGAAAAGTCAAAGGAAAGCAATCAAAAATTTACTCAAGAACAGCCAATAAAGAAAAAGGTACAAAAGCAAAAAGCATCTGATAAATCAAGAAGTAACACCTCTTTTACCAAAATCAAAAGTAAAATTGTGAATCAACTTTTTAAGATGGACAAGGAAAAAATACATAAATTGATGGATAATCCAAACTCTTCCTCTAAATTTGAATATGCAATCAGTAGTCTTATAACCGAGTCACAATATAGCTTTAACAGGCATTTGCGATCTGTTGCTGAAAAGTCACTTCATACCTCAAGTTCAATGGATTTCATACAGGATGACAATAACACCATTTATGAAGATACTTTTATGAAACAAATGCAATTACTGCTTGATCCACAAGATACAGTTTTGTTAGAGGACATTAAACCTATTGTAATGGCAGAACTTTCTAAAGCTTTGCAATTGGACGAATATGAGCAAAGATTTGAAGTAGGTGAGGATGAAAGTAATTGTCGACAAAAATATGAACAAAATTACAGCAGTGAATATTATGACAATCTATATAACTATGAAGATTACACTCAACATTCAACTAACCCAGATCAAAAAATTCCTACCATTCAATCTGATTATAGAAACTCAGAACCTGCACATGAGAACACTGATGTTGTTGATTATGAAAAAAACGATAATAGGGATTATGATCTTAATGACACAATATATGATAGGCAAACAAGGAGACAAAGTCACAACTTAACCCCAGACAGAGCGGATTCTTTAGAAAACCTGTCATACCCCCCTAGATTAAGTCTTGATGAAAGACTAAGTGAGATGCATTTTCCTGGTCATTCTGAGCCTGAGAGTTTAATGTTTGACACAAAGCCAGAATGCCGACAATTGTTTACGCCTAATGCTGAGGCTCCTTTAGAGGAAGATGATGATCCTTTTGCTGAGTTAGACAAACAATATCATGTGGCAGTAGATCACTCTTTCATTGATAATGAGGACAGTTCTAGCTTACATCTAGGTAAAGACAATACTCAAGAGAAATTACCTAACAGTAGCACAAACATAACACTAAATATAAATACACCCGAAAAAGAGTTTCAAATCATTAAAAAAGAAATTGATCATCAATTACAAGATATGGCATTGTCACCATTAAAATTTTCTTCACATATTAACAACTTAAGCAAAAGAGATGAAGGGGAGATTTATAAAAATTTGCTTCCTATAAAGCAAGAAACCCAATGCTATAATGATAATCAGTTACCTAATTTGATTAAGGATTCTTGTGTAGAGAAACCTAATTTATGCGAAGAACCTAAATCTAAGGAAATTCTACAATCAGACACATCCCACATTGTCAACAAAGGCCCTGTTACATCAATAACACGAAAGAGGTCAATTGACCAAAGTCCAGCTCATCGTAAAGAAAAACGTAAAAAAAGTGAAACATTCCATCATGATTCAAACAAACAAAATACTGATAAAAATCTAGCTCTTAATGCAAATGATACCTCTACTAGTTCTAAGACCTCTAAAAAGGACGATAAGAAAAGTTTTCCAGAAAAGCACACAAAAAGGAAAGAATCTCACAAGAAAATGGATCAAAAAGATAATGAACCTCGTAAAAAGCTAAACTCAACTGAAAACCTTAATTCAAGCTTAAGCCCCAAAGAAAGTTGTACTACCAATAATAGCAATAAAATCAGTAAGTCTGACAGCAAAACTACTTTGAAAACGTTTGATATATTTACAGAACAGCCCAAGAAAGTATCTAACGTACATCATGCTCATAGAAATACGGCACTCGCACCTGTACCTTTAAGTAGTGTCAAAAATATTTCACAGCCCAAAACTAAAGAAAATAAAAATACCAAAAAACATGTGTCAATACAAGTCATGAAAAAAGTAGTGTCAAAAGAAACCCAAACAATGGAGCGAAGGAGTACATGCTCGAGATTCTCCCAAACTGACAGGAGAAAACATGTGACGAAAGCAACTCAAACTGATGCAGTACCTAATATAAAAAGAGATTCAATAAGATCAGCAGATACACTTGAAAGAATGAAGGAAATCGATTTGGAGATTCAAGTTTTATTACAAGAAAAGTTCAAGCTGTACAGCTCAATAGAATCTAAAGAATCTGGCACAAATTCATTGCATTCTCTCGGTATGGCTGTATTAAATGTTTCACCATTTGAAGATGGTAAAGAACACCAATCAGAACCATCTCCCACAGAAGATTCAATTGTCGACGATTTCACAAGCATACCTGTGGAAGAACTTGAACAAATTGCATTCGAGAGTGTAGAAGATGAGGCAGAAGAGACTGACAGTCTTAGGCCGGAAACGAGGAACAGGCGACAAAGAGTCTTAGAAAAAGAAAAGTCAAAATCACAGAGTCCTACACCATCCACTCAAAAAAGAAATAACAGAAGGGTTAAGACACCTAACATATCATTAATTGAACAAATAATTAGTGATGACCGACCAATTGAGGACATAATATGTCTTGATGATTTGGAAGACACTCCAAGTAAGACTCGGGGAAAGAATATTAAATCAAAAAGAAAACCAAAAAGGAAAGGTGCTGTGAGATCTAAAGCACCTACTCCGTCTTCTGAATGTAGTGAATACGCGCTTAAACAATGTACTGTATTAGTTGTAAGGGAAGATTTTAGTAAATATTTACCTACTATTGAAGAAGTGAGATTTGAGGAATCGCCTGTGAAGGTTGAAGTTATAGCGTCACGAAATGATGCGCCTGAGGAGCCCATTGAAAATGACCTACACTTTGACATGCTTGATGTATCAGAAGATATAGTGATTGGAGACAATTGTGAAGTCAAAAGCATAGAAGACAAAGAAGAATCAGTCATTGTAGACGTACCAATAAGTGAAGACATAATACTTGATAACAGTCAATCGTCCATAGAAGATCAGCAAGGCACAAGCTCAGATTTGAAAGAAAATGAATGCAAAATGTTTGACTACTCATCTGATGAAAATTTGCGACGAGATTCCATTGTTGTCACTGGAAACGCTGACGCTGTCCTTGCTATTGAGGTATGTATTTTTTTTTACTAAGTAACCTAGTTGTCAAAGATAACAGTAAAGTATTTCAATTATTCATCTTCTTACAAATTAACCAAGTTATAAAAGCGTATTTTATTATAATTTGCCAATGACATGCATATGTCAACATTTACTTCAGGATGTAAGCATTGTTTCGATAATTTATATGTTCTATCGAAACATAACCTTTCGGTGGTACTTGTTTCCGCCTTATCACAGCAAAAGTAACATTAGTGCATAAAGATTTATCATGAGGCTTATGCCTATTAGTCAAATTACATAAAACAATGTATTAGGTACAAAAATGTAGTTCAGTGATGCCTTTAGAGTGGGGGTACCCAAACAAAGAATAACATGCTGCATATTAATTTTACAGTGCATAGAGAACAACTTCATCGCGGCGTGTCTCGACGGCAACGTATACTACTTCAGTGGTGACGGTCAGCTGATCACGACTCTCCGGGGATCCAACCTAGCGGTTACGTGCCTAACTATAGTCAAGGAGAAGTATGGCACAACCGTCTACACTGGATCTTTGGACTCGAGGATCCGATATTATGATTTGGAAGTGAGCTTTGGTTCTTTTTAATTCAATGGTTTATGGTGCACTTGTCACTATCATAAATTTGTGTCACTTTTGTTTGTTAAATGATATAAAATAATTTAATGTAGGATGGAAATGAACATATTTCCTTCCTTAGTAATATGTTTTCAATATAAAATAGATTTTTAGTGTGTCAATTGCGGCGTCACGATTGCCGTATTTTTTTTTTCAACAGCTAAATTAAAAAATCAAACTACGGGCAGTTTACCAAACGTTAAGCAGACGCTACCGCTCGTGGCCATATGAAAGCTACTTCATACGCAAAGACTTCTATCAGAAGTCAATTACAGATGCGTTGATACTCCCGAGGACTAAAATGGTCATCTCTAATTATAGTGCAATCCTACTCTTCCATGGAAACATCAAGAATTGCTTAGCAGTAGAAATAATTGTTGTGTCTGTACCTTCTCAGATCGATGCATACCGTGCTACTACCTTCAACATTTCCTATAACAGCATTTGTAATATTTTACACAGATGTCGCCGTACACGAGCCACTCACAACAGCCACAAACCCCGCCACTAGAAGCTAGAAGCGTTTACCGTGTGCAGCGAGTCTATCTAAAATGCATAGGAATTGTAGGAAATATATCAGTGGCGACGTTTGTGGCCGCCGCGAGTAGCCGTAGGGCGGCGACACTTAATTTTTCCTACATAATTCTTAAAATAGATGTCAAATTTGAATAAACTGCAGTCACTATGAGAAAACTAGGTGGATGAGCATTGTGAAAGCATGTCATATTAACGAACATATTCTTACTTTTCAGACAGGCTTAGAAAAAGGACTTGAGTGCAATGTTTTAAGCCCTATACAGACAATGGATCGAGCATGGGACACTATTTTTGTTGGCACAAGAACTGGTTTTGTGCTGCAATTTGAATGTAAGGTTAGTATAGTACCATTCGGAATAATAAATGTTAGTACTATGTAATATTATGATATATTAATTATGATACTTTGTTGGTTGGTAGTGACCTCAATGTTATATTACTGGCCTCAGTTGTACCTAAATGTTAGATTACACACAACTAAATAATGAAATGATAAGAAACACTTAAAACTTGCAAGTGACAGAAATACGCCTATGTTGAGCTTCGAGTATGACTCTTATCTGATTTAGACTGAGTCAGTTTAATCACTTATCTTCTGCTAACAATATGCATAGTAGCTGCGTGAAGTAAGCTCCTGAACTTCCTTCCTTCCTCTAAATTTGTTTATGGTTGAGATCAAATGGATATCATGCTCTATATGGGACAACCTATTCAAATCCATTGACCAGAGCGAGTTTAAAATAACATTTAGGGTCTTCCAATTAATTAGCAATTTATTTCACATGTTTAAAGCAGTGCTTTACGTGCGCCATTAAAACGGAACCGCTTATGCTATTTTGGTACATTATAATAATGCTATTATTTGTTTTTTAATCTGACTGAAGTAGTAAACGAGCATGCAGTGCACCTGATGGTAAGTGGTCGCTGCCGTCCATAGACATCTGTAAACAACTACATACAGAACATGGGTTCCATCTGAAGTCAATCACAGATGCGTTGCTACTCCCGAGGACTATGATGGTCGCCTCATGTGAAAGTGTGCCACCAACCACACTCTTCCATCGAAATGCAAGATCTGCTTCATGCTAGAAATAGGTGTGGCAGTGGTACTTCCCCGGGCGAATTACACTGGTTCTACCACCTCCGAATTTAAATATTTAGTGGCGATCTCTATGAATGATGCAAATCGTGTCAATTAGCAATTATTCTTTCTTCTTTCTTTTTACAATGACACATTAACCCTTTTTTATATATTTTTTAGAACAACATGCTCATCCCAGTCAGCACGGTGCAGTTCTCCGAGCAATCCATCCTAGCGTTGCGAGCAATGAAGGAGGGGCCTCGTAAGGTCCTACTGGTCGCCGCGAGGTCCGAAGACGTGACGATCAAGGACGCTCAAACAGGCCTCCTGTTGCGTACGCTCGTCGGTCCCAAGATGACGGTCTACACGCTGCTGTATGAAGACGGGAAGGTGTACTGCGGGACAAGCAGCAGTCAGATACACGTTTTCGATTATACCGTAAGTATTGTTAATGGAAAAATCACCACCAGTCAAATACACAGTAGGTTCCAGGTTTGATCTATGGCTACACAGAATGGTGAATTTAGATTTATTTACTGGGTTAGTGGTACCCACACAACCTTCCTGGTATTACCTAGTAAACTAAAGTCCATATTGTCCAAAGTAGTACGAATATTTCTCAAATTCAAATAAAATGTAATAATTTTCAAGTAATTTTGAACGCGCCCGATAAATATAAAAGAGGTTTATTTATCTAAGACGCATTTAAAAGCAATAGCGGTATTTTGACAAGACATTTTTGTCGTTATGTGTTTTCATAGTAAGACATTGAACATTCTATTTCGTATACTATGTGTTTGTGACAGATGCACGGTAATGTGTGTAATGTGTTTTTAATTGATTTTATGTATGATATATGCATTATTTGAATTTTTTTAATATACTGCACTCCTCTACGTCCACTATAACTGTGCAAAATTTCATACAAATCTGTCCGCGGCATACTACTTAAAGATGCGTCACAAGTGTTTGCTTCACGTATTATGTATTATTATTATAATGAAACTTTCTCCCGTAGAGCGGCGCCCACGTAGGCGCGCACGAGGGCGGCAAGGGCGCGGTGTGCCTGCGCGCGGCCGGCGGGCTCGTGTTCGCGGGCTGCTACGACGGCTGCGTGTACGTGTACCGCGAGGGCGAGCGCCGGCCCTTCGCGCAGCTCCGCGGGCCCGGCCTCATGCTGCTGTCGCTGGCCGTCAGGGGGACCAAGGTACAGTCAACCGCAAATGGTCACGTCGTGATGATATACGTTGATTAGAGTTATGAGTGTGAATGTGAGGGCGAGCGCCAGCCCTACGCGCAGCTTCGTAGGCCCGGTCTTATGCTGCTGTCGCTGGCCGTCAGAGGGACCAAGGTACAGTAAACCACAATTAGGACACGTGATGATATACGTTGATTAGAATTAGGGGCGTGACTGTGAGGCCAAACTTCGCTCATTCGCGCAATGCCGCGGATTTGGCCTCATGCTGCTGTTGCTGGCCGTCAGGGGGACCAAGGTACAGTGGGGAAATGTGGTATGAAACATGTAGAAATGTTACAAGTGTTAAGTATTACCGCCGCGTATGGGTATCGCAAAGGTGAGCGCCGGCTCTTCGCGCAATTCCTCGGGCCCGGGTCAATGCTGCTGGCGCTGGCCGTCAGGGGACCAAGGTACAGTAGGGAAACGTGGTATGAAACATGTAGAAATGGTACAAGTGTTAAGTATTGGGGTTCCACCTATAATTGTGCCACTGCTGGGTACGGGTCTTCTCTCAGAATGAGAGAGTCATAGTTGTTGTTATTTCTAATATAATAGCAACATTATGCCCTGCTGTCTGGTTTAAAGGGATTGGTAAGGAAGAAGTACTTATCTGAGACATTCCATTATGATCGAAAAATTTAATGATCCATTCAACTTGTCTGATAATCACTTCCCAACTTTGAACATCTTGCTTATCAATTTTTACAGTCTTCAGAATAGGGATTTCGTGCATATTCTAAATTACTTTCCTTTTAAAACTCAATACCTTCATCCATTGGTAAGGTGCTTTTAAATTCATAATCCAGATATCTTCATGGCCACTAATTAAAGTGTAGTCAATACTAGGTACAGTATAGTGACAACTACAGGCTATAATTCCCCTCATATACATTATTGTATACTTCATAATTAAACTAATTGTATTATTTATCTTTTACAGATTATTGCTGGCTACAAAGACAGAAGTTTGTACATATGGAAGATTCCACTAAATATATTGCAAGAGATGATACTTTAATTTAAGTATTGTAGATTCTCACCATATATTTAGTTACTTATACACCATACTATAGTATATTCTTGTATATAATATTAATATAAAATATTAACGGGTTACCTCTACCCTCACTTAGTTTTTAAATGTAATAAAATTAAATGTACTTTGTGCAAAGTTGGTTTACGTTTTGTGCATTGTTTGTTAAAGTTTTTCTTGTAATATTATATAATTAAACATTACCAGTTGTCTTTATTAACCCTTCCCTTTTTATTTTGTACATATTGTGTCAGGGAGTTTGTTGGTGATAGCCGGACTTTTTTATGGCATAAGCGTAAAATTTCTGGTAAGCGTAAACTTTTTTTAGAGAATTAGGGAGTTAAAAGACCATTATTAAACGGTTCATTCCCCAATACCAATTTTACTACCAATCTTACTACCAGTAGTAAGAGGGGTAATTTTATTACCCTTGTTACTACTGCTGCTGCTAGTAGTAGCACGGGGAATAAAAAAAACCACGCAGAATAAGCGTATGTATGTCTATGCAAAGCTGTTTTTCGATTAGACTAATCTGGAATAAAATGCATTGCCTGTGTATTGTCTTATGATTTATAATTTTATAGTATAGAAGATCGTTCGAAAATAGAATGCAAGAAAACCTTAAGTATTTCTTTTTTCTCGCTAATCACAGACTTCATGTACCTATGGGTAGATTATGACTTCGTAATTGGTAATTAAATATACCTGTATCGAAAAATGTAGGTATCAGTTTATGCTAGGCAAACTAGAATGATTTTCATAAAGGATAAATTACCTGTTTGAGTGATGATTATTATATAAATTCTCAATCAAGAAAAGTTATTTTAAGGTTACACACAAGCAACCAATTCAAATTGTGGGTAATAACACATACTACTAACCACCCTTTATAAATAACGGCTTGGAAAGTGCATTATCGCAAACCAGTCACTTGGCAAAGAATGTAGTGACATCTAGTGTAATAAATACAGGCTTAGATATCTTAGATGTAATTTTATTCGGTTTAAGTATTTACGTTTATAGTAACACAAATTTATAATATTATTAAATGTAATATACAGTTATTATGAAATAATAAAGGATTTTATTTATAAAGAAAAATCAATTTAATATCCTGAACGCATTTCAATTTTGCCAAGTGGCACTCCTGTCCTGCCATATGTGAATTTGTCTGACTTACGTCAGTGTGGGTGTTTCAGTGTCGGCGGCCATTATTCTACGTATAATATATTTTTTTTTGCTGTTTTGCGCTGTACTAATTTCGAAACAAAGGATTTAACTATACTCAAGATATTCCACAACGCAATCATTTTGGCCAGAAAACGTTTATAGTACAAAATGAACCCAGAATAGTAAGTGTCTTTTTGTATGGTGATGTGTGAAACAAGGATGGGCAGAAATTTGTTCAATTTAGCACATTCATTTTGTAAACTCTCATATTATCGTCAGTGTAGAGTCATTTACGTTGCATTGAACGTGATTAACGATTTGTAATTTATAGTAATCGTAATGTGTCTGGTGACTCATTGTGTTCATGGTACCAACGAAAACGAAACGTAATCGTAAAAATCACTGAATGGCGCACGAAACTATCGCCTACTTCCGCCCTTATTGTGTACAAGTAATACCGATGTTTATGATTTTCTATCCTGTAATCGTAATTAGGAGTCGTTCTTTGTTTAATCGAACAAAGATACGCCTCCTTTACGTTGGTTCGAATCTTGCGTGTTTATCAAGAAGTTGACGCATCGCATATAAATGTTTAGTCTGGTAAATGCTTTAACTTGCTTTATTTCAGCGACTATTTGTTTAAACTGCTCCTCATCGGCGACTCAGGCGTAGGCAAGTCGTGTCTGCTGCTCAGGTTCGCAGACGACACATACACTGAGAGTTATATCAGTACCATTGGAGTGGACTTCAAAATAAGGACTGTAGAACTAGACGGGAAGACAATAAAGCTACAAATATGGGACACGGCAGGACAGGAGCGGTTCAGAACCATTACATCGTCATATTACAGGGGGGCACACGGAATCATCATTGTATATGACTGTACAGATCAGGTAAAACATTTATGATATCAAATCATTTTATTTTAAATTCAATATGCTTTCCATTGTCATAGCCTAATACTAGAATTCAATGTGTATTGCTTATTGCCAAAATAATACAATCAAATACCTAAACCCATAAAAGTTGTAGCCATAAATTGAAGGCAAATGAAATACCTCTATACAACACAAATTTTACAAAGTTTCACATATAACTGCCACAATTTAGTGTCTACTCTTATTGTTGGAGTTCTATTGTCCGTATATACATTTAATAATATGGAGATATTTAGCGAGTATGCAGTCCACCTGTAAGTGCCCACCTTCAGAATACAAAAGCATTTATAACTACTGTTATTATACTAAAATTGAAGTAGCACTGGTGTCCCCGAAGACAGACTACAAATAATACTATCATCTTAATGTTTTTTGTTAAGTTAATTTCAGCCATCTCAACAGAAATAAAAGAATAAATAACCACAACCATCCAAGGCTGCGTCTAAGTCCAATTTTTGATTCAATTCATTGATTTCTAACCAAAACAGGAAGTGTGTTATTGACCTAGAATTATAAAGGCTGTAGCAATTAAAGTTATCTCTTTGTTGCATATATAAATTTGTGATTAAGGTTCCTCCTCTAATCTCGCTTTTGTGTACAAAGTCCAGTTTTCCTTTTAATTTTAGCTATTATAATAGCAAAATCGAAAGAATACATAATACTGAGTTTGATAGATATTCTATGTAAATTTTATTACTTTTTCTAACATCTATTCCTCTTTTCCCACGTCTTTGAAAAGAGTATAGACTTTTGCATTGACAAACCAGCCTGGCATATTGACTGTGACGAAAAACCATTATAGAACAAGTGACAGTCAACTTCAATATACTGATAAAATCTCAGAGTATGTATGCAAATTCTATCATCAAGATAAATCTCACAAAAGTGATGATCATTCGTCACTCTAAGATAACTACAGAAACTTTTACCCTAATTGTATCGAAATTCACTTTAATATGAAGATAGCCTTCCAGTCATTTGAACAGCAACATATCTGTAATTGAGTTCAGATTGAACTGTTGTTCTATATGAAGTAACTTACAAATATTAGTGGGCGGCCCATCAGGAGGACTGCATGCTCATTTGCTACTTCATCTTGAATCAAAATCAAATCAAATCAAAATATTCATTGTGGTGTTTGACATTAGAATATTCACACTGTGTACATGATGACGAATCTGTTAAATATACAAATATTTCTCTTAGATATAATTGTAATAGGTATGTTGTTAATGTTACATTTGCAAACTAAATATTATGTTAATCAGATAACAAAAAAATAAACAACTAATTAAAAAGCAGTTTAGTATGTATAATGTGCCAGTCATTAATATTTATGGTACATGTTAAGTTTGAACGCAAAATCTGTTAGAGTTGGCACTAAGCCAAACACTGCAAGCCAGCTGCTCAACTCAATTTAAACAAAATTTAATTACTCATTACACTCTAGCATTTAATGAACATACTAAACAAAAAAGTTGTGTGACTAATTTGCCTTATCTTACGTAAAAAAATGTACGTAATTTGATGCAATAAATTAGACGTCATATTCATTTTAAATCTATCTAATGTATTGTTCTCTGTGCAAATATTACACTCTACTATTGGTTAGTTTAATTATTTCCGTTACAATAGTGATGTCATAATAGAACAGGTATGTGGTAATAAGAAACAACTCAAGACAGTTTTTTGTTCAACTCTTTTTGGTCTTAAGTTCATTTTGTACGAAAACAAGTTGCACAAATGCCTTTCATATTTATTGAATACTCTTAGTCTTAGTATTTTTTTTATATAGTGTTAATTATCGAGCATGCATCCACACATTGGTCATCTTAGGTCGCCAACTGAGGCTATGCCACCATGAACTAAATTAAAATGGTTAATAGGTATATGTAAGTCTTACACTTACCATGCCTAAATATTGTTGTTATCGTCGTCAACCCTTTGTTGTTCCACTGGTGGTCACGGGTCTTTTTCACCTTTTCACGTGCAAGACCACAGTCCACCGCACTGGCCAAGTGCGAATTAGTGGACTTCACACACCTCCATTAACTGTTTTTTTTAAAGAAATCTCGGGTGTGTAGGTTTCCTCAAGATGTTTTCCTTCACCGAAAAGCAGTGATAATTAATTTCTAATAGGCTCATAAATCAGTGGTGCGTGCCTGGGTTCGAACCTCGGACCTGCCGATTGAGAGGGTAAGTTTCAACCATTAGGCTATCACTGCTCTAGACTTGTTATAAAGTAGCAAATTGGTATGGTGGTGGTAGTTGGTACATCCAGTCTGATGTTGCAAACCTTCAAGAAAATTCTTGATTTCCTGTTTCCAGGATTCCTTCAGCAATGTCAAGCAGTGGTTGGAGGAAATCGATCGTTACGCGTGCGACAATGTGAACAAACTTCTGGTCGGGAACAAGAGTGACCTCACCACGAAGAAAGCAGTTGACTACAACACAGCCAATGTGAGTTACTTTTTAATTTCTTTTCGTCTATATCTATCAGGTACTTTTGTAAATATGTCATAAAAAACCTTTTTAATGATAATACAGATGCAATGTGTAAAAGGACAGCGGATCACGGCCCTAGATTGTGAAATTGTCTAATGAACAATATCTTGTTTTAAATAATATCGATTGCTATACTCAACCATACTGCGGCATTCCCTACGTCGTAAGCTCCATGGACATAAAAATACGAATATGACCAGAGCAGAAATCAAAAGTTATTATTCAGTCTGGTCCAGGATCAAACACGGAACTGACGACCGTCAAATTTAGGGTTGATTGTGAATAATATGGTTTTGAATCTGAATTTAAAATATAGATGACCTCAAACATAAATATTATTACTTGATATAAATAGAATGTGCAAGTAACAAGTACTTAATGAAACCATGTTAGATTAATTGTAAATATTGATAAGATGGTAATTTATAATTATGGTCATTATTACGTTAATGAACACACCTAGCATTCAATCAATTATTCTGTATGAACTTGTATTTTATGATTTTTAGAATATTTACGTACTCAGGATATATTTCATGTCACGCGGTCTTTGTCTGCACGCGTGTCCCACTCACACGCGTGAGATATTTGGCTGCATTATTTGCGAACCTCGTACATTTAGCAGAAAAACTGTAAAGTTATAAAATGTAAGTGCTACGCATATGGATTAGTTCCTCACTGTGACACAAACCGACGTGACAGGAAAAAGACCTTTGCTTCCATATCACACAGTTAAAACGTGTTGATAAACAAATGAGCAGTGATTGTATACACTGGCAGAACTTGTAAGCAGTATGTTTCTTTATTATTTTGCAAGAGCGACCTTTGTGACATCACAGCAATTAAAACTGCTGAGGAAAAGTATCTTGTTGAATATTTTTTGTTACATATATACATGTATGTTTTCATAACTATAAATTCTTTTAATAGATAAGGGAATGTTAATAGGATCATTGCACCTCTTTTGTCAAGGGAATTATCTTATTAATGTTTTAAACAAAGACGGTCAGTCGGATTTTGGCACACAGATAATTTATGATCTTGATTAACACATGATACTCATGACCGTAGTAGTCGCGGGTGAAGCCGTGCTAATGATGTAATTCGGAATAATAATTGATCGCTTTAAACGGAGGGTCTGAGATCGAATTAAGGTTGCATGCTTAAATTTAAATATACTTTATCGCTTTCAAAATGTTGACACAAAGATTTAATGCATTTTGTTTTTTTTTGTTTTTTGCATAATGGATAAGCATTTTAATAGTCGTTTATATTCAAATGCGCTATATGTTTATGTTATTTCAATTATATTAGTGATATGAATATGATTTCGAGTGTGTCTAATGGTTAATAATATTTTTTGTCAAAATGCCATCATTTTGACAAAATGTTGATGATAAAATGTCCCTCTCATGGCATTATATCTCTCTAACAACAAACAGTGGAGTCTTAGTGTGTGGTCACTGCCGTCCATGGACATCTGTAAGCAACTTCACATAAAACATGGGTTCTATCTGAAGTCAATCACAGATGCGTGATACTCCCGAGGACTATGATGGTCACCTCATATAAAAGTGTGCCGGCAACAACACCCTTCCGTTGAAACGCAAGAAATGCTTCAGGCTGTAAATGGGTATGGCGGTGGTACTTTCCAGGTTAAACTACATTGGTTCTACCACTTGAAGGCATATGTTCGCTTAAATTCTAACACCGCGGATCTCAAAATTAACAATTTTTCAAGAGAGCAAATAAACTGTCTCAAATAGTTATTTTTAATTCTACAACTACCAAATAAATATATTTCGTTTAAAATATTAATATACTCATATTAAAATAATATTTTATATGAAAATGTAACATGACTATTATTGTGAGGTACCATTATTTCATTAACTCAAAATGGTCATTTTCTTAGTTACGCGGTGTTAGAACTTAAGCGACAATATGTTAATGGCCACTAAATTTCTCCAGCAATACGCCGAGCAGCTGGGCATCCCGTTCCTGGAGACGTCAGCGAAGAACTCGTCGAACGTGGAGCAGGCGTTCATGACGATGGCGGCGGAGATCAAGAGCCGCGTGGGCCCGCCGTCCGCGGGCGCCGCGCCGGCGGGCGCCTCCGTCAAGATCGACCAGGGCCGCCCCATCGACACCGGCAAGTCGTCTTGCTGCTGAACGTACACACGGTATGTGGACTTTACTTATTTACTAGCTGTCCCGACAAACGTTTTGCCATATAAAAAATAAAAAAAAATGTGTGCGTGTACTAGCGTACACTCGTAAGAAGTGAAACTTATTTATGACGTTATTTTTCAAAAAATAATTTACTATATGCAACTTTACAGAAATTGGTTAAATAAAGTTAAATTAGATAAAGTTTAATAAAAGGCTTTTATTAAACTTTATCTAATAATCTATTCTATAATAATTTATCTAATATCACGCGTGGTAGGGACAAGAAAAAGATGGCGCGTAATGGAAAAAAAAGATGGCGCGTAACAGAAAAAGATGGCGCGTAACGAAAAAATGTTACACTAAATTTTTTTCCAACCCCGATAAAGAAGTTTCACTTCAACCAACACCGATAAAGAAGTTTCACTTCAAAAATGTTAAGGGTGGACAACCCTTAAGGGGTATGAAAAATAGATGTTGGCCGATTCTCAGACCTACTGAATAAGCATATAAAGTTTGGTAAAAATCGGTCAAGCCGTTTCGGAGGAGTATGGCAACAAAAACTTTGACACGAGAATTTTATATGTTAGATTTATAAGTTTTTGTACACAGAGACATTACAGAAATCATACAATTACAATAATACTTAGTACAAAGGGCTACTTATTCCAAAAGGAAATTTCTTCCAGCAGCCCTGTGATCGGCATAGGTATATGAGAAGCAAATTAGCGTGCACAAAATAAAATAAATATACATAAATACATAAATACACACGTAATAAATATATAAAAAATGTATAATAATAAAACATAAATATAGTATAAATTATGAAAGCGACAAGAAATGTTCTTTGACTCTTCGTTTAAATAAAGCGTTTGTTTTGTGGTGGCGTCTTAGTTTTGTGGCTGGCCAATGATAAGTTTTTTGCTTTTTTTTATAAAACGTACACACAGTATGGGGACTTTGTTTTGTGGCTGGCCAATGACAAGTTTGTTACTTTTTTTATTATTATTTCATTTATTTATATTCATGGAACTAACGGTTTAATAGTACGCAGTTGAAGAATACAGTAAAAGTAGTATGTACTAAGAACAATGAAGTTAACACTGAAGTTTGAAGGTTTTCCACTTATAATTGAAGGAGCGAATGTGCATGAAATCCACCTGAGAATAAGTAGCAACTGCCGCCCACGGATATTAGTTAAAAATTTCATGTAGAACAAAGGTTATATCTAATGGCATTGCTACAATCTCAAATGTATTGCTACTACCCCTTAGAAATAAATTTCTACGCATTACACGCTTCAAAGCAAAACGAAAAGATGCGCTTAACATGGTTTGTACGAAACGTGAAGTTCCTCTGGAGTCGACCCACAAAGGATTCACCTTGACAAAGTATAAATATAAAACCAAGAAGATTTACATGGCAGTTACATACACGGCATCTACATACTTTAAACAAGAATATGTGATAAATAATTATTTCATGAACAATAATTATTGAACTATCTTAACCTTTGCAGGTTGGCGGCGGCGCGGGGCAGCGGGGCCGCCACACCCGTAAATTAAAATGCAATTACCACAAAACGTTTCATGATCGCATCCTTATTATTATAAATAAAGTATAAATAATTTAGTGTCGCGTGCCGACCACCGGTTCGTAAATCGTAAGCTAACTTCTCTTAAGTTGCTATTGTCCGATATATTGTTAGTAAAACGGAACGAGGTGAAATGGATGGGTGTATGATTATACATGTTTATATATATAATGAATATTGTAGGTTAATTTTGTGCTGTATTCCAAAATAAGAATTTTGATGCAGGTCTTCATAGCTGATCAACGGTTGACGTATGCGAAATTCCCAAGTGTTTTGTTGAGCGTAATAAGAGCCTTGAGAGGTCCGGGTCAGGTTTGGATGCAGTCGAGCACAATCATCAGCGAACTGCATTTAATCTAATAAACAGTATTTTTAAAAGTCCATCCTTAAAACTCCCCGAGCTCTGACCTCGGCCTACTCGAGTCACTGTATAGTAAGGAGTAAGCGAACGCTGGTATTCGTCGTTCGTGGTCGTTTCAAGCTGTCCATTACGAAGTGTAGGCTAATTTTTAGTTATATTCCAGCTTTTGTTACGTTATAATTAATTAAAGCGTCACTGAGGTACTAACTTTAAACTATATCTTCATATGCACCGAGTGTTAATATTCCATTATATATTTTATGTATTAATTTGTACTGGGGTTGTGCTGTGTTCAAAATTTTGTGTTAGAATTCCTTTGATACTCGTAATTTTTAACACAAAATTGTAGATATAGCTAATTGGCCTTAGAGATTTAGACAGTTGTAAAGTGAACGTAGCTATCGATAAATGCCGAGCGGGACATAGTGTTAATTAAAAGACATAAATTATATCAGAATCACAGCAATATATTGTGATAATTTTAATGAAGGTCCAATGTTTTAAATGTCGGTCAATTTAATTTCATCTTAAATTATTGTCATTATATTTACCCTAGATATATTTTGTCTAAGTCGTGATATAGATTAGACGGTCATTTGAAACACTGGATGGTAAAATTTAACTGTTTCTCGGTCTTATGTAATATGTTACACAAGTACTTCGTTATTTTTGTACTACGGTGTCGAGAACTAAGTTTACTTAAATCAATCTGCTAACCCACTGTAATTCTGTATTAAGGGTTTCTTAGAAATTAAAACAGTATGCTATTAAAATGTGTTTTATTTGCTCGCCTCGTCATTACATATTTTTGTTAAACTTATATAACTTTAGAGACCCTAATTACTAGTTAGTAGATGTTTATTTATTTATGGTACTATGGACGCGTTCTAGAAAACGTTCACAAAGCCCAAAAAGACGGCCGCGGTCGTAGTGGTCGCGGCGAATACGTCACTCATGACGTCATGACTTACGCCCATGCGAAGCTCACGAAGACCCATCTAATAAGGTGGGTCGAAGTGATCGTTCCACTAGAGATTATGTCAGTAACGCTCACAAGCTAGTAAAACGGTAAAAACTGCGGTCGTGAGCCTGAACTTTGTGAACGTCTAATGAAACACACTATAAGTACCTAAATAGAAATAAGCAAAAGATTTTTAAATAATACTTTAATTATTGTTTTTAATTTACTGCATACATACAAAATAGAATTATGTACTTAAGGTACAATTTAATTACAACAATATAAATTAAACAAATAATTTTCTACAATATCTTGTCGTCAACAGCAACACCGCATCATGTATTCGTAATCGTGGCACAGACCGTGCAAGTTGAGTGGACACTGCAGAAAGTCTGGACACAGTACCGGCAAACGGTCTGTAAACACGTGAAAAACAATATGGATAATATACTTCTACGCAATGGAACTGAACATTTAATATATTTTAAAATAATTAAAAAAAAAATGTTTAGTAGTCAAACCCATCTTTTTATTGCATGGTACAGTTTTCTATGATTTTAAATGGGTTTAACTACTACAAAGTTTATTTTTTTCTTTTCAGTCCATTAAAATAATAGCTTGTTTAAAAATATTTTTTAATATTTTTAATTATTGTTTTATTTTATTATTTTAATTTGTCCCAGGACTTAAAGCTCTTTTATTTCATGCCTTTATTGGGTTGGTTGTACTAAAATCTGTAATCTTAAATTTAAATTTCAGCTCAATCGGACACTGAGAACTGAGTTAAATTAAGGTTGCAAGATTTGGCCTAAACACACATACTTACATACTTTCCCACAAATATTGTAAGTTAAATAAAGGCTTGTTATTTAAAAAGTGATAAAACACAGAGTTCCTCTACGACAGCTCACTGCCACTATCACTACATGATTTAAGTTGCCAGGGTAATCATAAAGACAGAATGCTATTCATTCTGTCTTTAATTACCCTTGAAATAAGGCTTTTACGATTTTCACATACTTTTAGTAAACTCATTTTTTATTTATAGACGAAAAGATCACCGGGCTATCTGTAGTCACCGACGCTTATGGACATTTGTAACTCCAGAGGAACTGCTAATGCATCGTCGCCCTTGAAGAAAAGATATTGTACCTTCATTAACCGACTTCCCAAAGGAAAGAGGTTATCTATTCGTCACGTATATTTTTTTTTTTTTTTTATGTATGTTCTTTAAGACCTCCATGTCATCACCCTACTTTTATCATGCTAGTGGTAAAAAAGTGCGTACCTTTATTTGAACCACTGTTGCAATAACACATGCACATTGTAATTGCACAAGCATATTGCACATGGAGTGCTCCTCGCAAATATGGGCTGGAGTATAAATAGAGGCAGTATCAACTTAATTTACTTGATTCCGTATAGAAGCGCGCGGTCCGAATCGTTATTGACCCAAGAATCTCCGAAAAGTTAGAACACTTAAGCCTGCGGAGGGACGTAGGTTCCCTTTGCGTGTTCTTTACAATGTTGAATGTTCCGAGGAACTTTTCGACCTGGTGGCAACGTCCTCTATGGCTCCACTCGCCAATGGATATAGACGAATCCACATCAACTGGTGCAGTGGCGGTCCTCAACGGTTCGGTTTGCACTGTCTTTCCTGCCATGAACGTGCAAGATGTGGAATGAGCTTCCTCCTGAGGTATTCCAGGAGCGCTATGACATGGGACTCTTCAAGAAAGGTGCTAAAAGAGCTCTCCTTCTAAGACGGCCATGGATTGGCGACTCCTCTGGTGTTGCAAATGTCTCTAGGCGGCGGTGATAACTTTCCATGAGATGACCCGTCTGCCTTATCGTTAGGTACAAATATTAAAAAATAGTAAATTAATCTTTATTCCATACTTACCTTTTTTGGGCACGTGTAGGACACTTTATATAGCAATTGCAAGAATGATCTAAATTAAGTAATTTAAATAAGTACCTAATGGACGTGCACAACCGCAGCAAAAACCGTGTATAACGGCTTCATCTTGTTCGCAGCCAACTGGCGGACATCCATTGCAGCTCATACCAATGCCAAGCCATGAGATGTTCCCTGAAAATATTTAATGTTTTTCACTCCAAGTGAAAAATATATCCACCCTTATTTTTAAAAGTGTTAGAAGCCCTCGGTGTCTCACGAATTTCTATAAGAATAGCAACACCGTCTCACTTCTCCGTCCGTCTCCGCCTTGTTAAACTTTAACTTTACTAGCTGACCCGGCAGACGATGTTTTGCCATATATTTTTTTTAAAAATGTTAAGGGTGCACAACCCTTATCACTAAGGGGAATGAAAAACAGATGTTGGCCGATTCGCAGATCTACTCAATATGCTCACAAAATTTCATGAGATCGGTCAAGTCATGTCGGAGGAGAACGAACATTGTGACACGAGATTTTTTTATATTAGATTTAGGATATATTGTCTTTCCATGCTTCCATAGCGTGCAATAGCCACTAACCATCAGATTAATTTCATAAATACTCTTTTCTCTCTTCTTTAATATAATAAAGGTGAAATGTTATTTATGGTGCAACCGCTAAATTGGAGTGATAATGTGACAAATTACGGTAGGTACTTTAAAAGCCCTTCAGATCAACATCTGTGAAAATAAAGATAATTAAGATAACTTACATCTTGGCGCTTTCCTTACGCCGGCCATTGTCTTCTCAGAATCAAAAAATAGTCCAAATGCATGGTTTCTTATTAATACCAAAAATACGAAAGCCAGTAATACTTTGGATAAGTACATTTTGAAAAATGTTTTTAATTAGGCGAGTGGGATGGTTTTAAATAGCCTTAAAGTTAGGTCTAGTACACATGTATTATTTTAAGGACTTCATTTTCAGGGTTCCGTATCCAAGAGATAAAAACGGAATCATATTACTGAAACCGTGAAAGACACTTGAAATTTTTACAGACTGAAACAAATACTAAATCAAGCAACTTTAAAATATCTGTGTCCTCATAAAATAAACTGATATTTATTAATGTTTTTCGATTTATGTACGGATAGTTATACATTTTAAGCTTTCACAAAGTACTTCAAATTTTTCTCATCTACAAAAAGAGGAAGATCCGATCCCTATCTCCTGTTTTTATACTCCTTAAATAAATTTAAGCACGACATCAAATCAATTGTATGCACCAGAGGTGTTACGAATATCCGTATCCGCATCCGCAAATGCGGATTATTCGCATTAATTCAGACATCTGCATCCGCATTCACATCCGCATCAATCAATGCGGAGTTTTACGGATGCAGATTCACATCAACAAGTAACTACATGCAAAGAAAGTGGGCGGAGCCTGTATGACACGTGCTTCGCGTTTGCTAACTTCATTCGGTAACTGACTAATAGGAAGGCGCATATTAGTAACAAGATCCTACAGGTTTTAATTGTTGTGTTTTCAAAATAGTTCCAGTGAGAGTTTACGGTGTGTTCATACTTCGCACTCCATAGTTTTTTGCGGGTTTCATTAATATTTTGATAAATTGGAATGTCGCCACCAATAAAAAGTAGTATCTGGAGTTATTTTATAATAGGTAAAAATGATCCCGAGAGGTCGGAGTGTAAGATATGTAATAAAAGTTACTCGCGGAAGGGTCGCACTACTACTTCTTTGAAAAATCACCTGAAAGCAATACACCCGGAGGAGTTCAGTTTATTCCAAAGTGAGAATAAAGAAAAAGAATTGAAGAAAAAACTTTAGATGAAAATCCACTTAATTGGTGGAAAGCTAACCGTTGTGAATTAGCATGCCGATATTTATCACCTCCACCAGCCACAGTTCCAAGCGAACAGCTATTTAGTGGAGCTGGGTTAATATATAATCCGCTAATAAACAGGTTGGAAGCTGAGAAAACTGCAACATTGCTATTTATTAAATATAATTTACCAATTTTTAAGTTTAATTATTAAACAAAGTATTTTTTTGAAGCTCAAAATTATGTTGTGTCATTAGTAAAAGTAAAGACTTGTGTAATTTTATTTTAGAAATATATTTAAATAAATGTAAAATTAATTTTAAATTGATTTTTTGCTATTTATGCACTCAAAATTTAAATAATTATCCTTTTAAATCCGCATCCGCATCCGCATTGAATCCGCATCCGCATCGAATCCGCATCCGCGGATGTGAACTTCTAATAATCCGCATCCGCATCCGCATCCGCGGATGTCTAAAATTTTGCATCCGTAACAACCCTAGTATGCACTAACCTTAAGATGCGCAGACACAGATAATATGTAAATAGTTTAAGGTTAATGCTCTAGATAAGAAAATATTTAACGATTGTTAATGATTCCGGGAAAGTAAATATCAATAAGGTAATTACACATAAAACCCTTAAAATTTATTTAAATACCTACATCTGTTGTTTTCAAGTTCTAGGTTGGATTGTCGCTGTAGTTTCAGAAAAATAATAGAATCGCGGTATCCCCCACTTATCCCTAGGTTATTGGCTAGACTGGAAGCTCGAACCGCCCGACCAGCGATCCCTGCAAGGACAGCGGTAGATGTAGTCGCACGGTCGTAAACACGAGACGGTGTAATGGACGTGCACCAGGGTGTAGCCTAAGGGTGCAACGCGCTCTGAGGACTCCGCTTGCGTTTGAAGATCCCAAAGACCTCTTCGCCGTGCCAAGGACAGCAACGAGAGGATTTTATGCGTTAGAACCTCATGGAATCTTTGACGAAAACATTTATAAGGTTTCCATCCCGAAATAATAAATAGGTTCGGTTCAACTACACAGTTTCATCACACCTATAGTCACACACTACATGACATAAATTACGCTTGGAGATTTTTTCCAATAGATTAAAGTAGCAAACAAGCCCTCATTCCACATGATGGTAAGTGGTCACTGCCGCCCATGGACATCTGCGAGCAACTTCATATAGGACAAGGGACAACAATATTTTATCTGAACACGATCACAAATGCGTTGCTACTCTCGAGGACTAACATGGTCGCCTCATAAATAAGCGAGTTGGCAATGACATAAAAGTATGGGATTCCTTTTATTTCTAACCCAGCTATATAATAACCGTAAATACGCTGTTTCAGTAAGCATTAAGGCACATATAATTGTATACGTATACGAAGAATTTTAATTTAGATTTAAGCGAATTTAAGTAACGACATCTTCATATCACCTTCAAGATTATTTTGAAGGTGTTCATTAACTTAATTTAAATATAAAGGAATTTGTGTTTGTTGGCTATTATGATAAATAAAAAAAACAAATTAGGTACATCTGGACATTTATTTTTGTTCCACATTTAACATAATCTCACTACATAACTTTCACGTATAGAATACCTTATTTTATTAAATAACATGTATAAAGGTAACATATTAAAAAGAAAAATATTTCACAGCACAATAATTATATCACAGAAAATTATAAAATGACTAGAATTGTTTTAAATTGTTAAAAATTATAAGATTTTAACGATTATATTTGGCACTATATTTTAATAAAACATGTAAAAAAATCAGACAAATATTAAATTACTTAAAGTAAACATATGATCTATACAATTAAGGTAAAGGTAAATATTTAAAAAGACAAAAATGGAATGAATACTTAATACTTCTAGTAAATGCCACTAAATCTTAAGACTAGAAAAGAACCCAATACACATAAGTTTTACAAATTAAACAGTGCAACAAATAACAATCACATGACACTGAGAAGTTGCTACCGATTCCATGTAATATAAATATATTAACATATCGGTAATATTACTATCATAACCAAAGTGATGTTTAAATAAGTGTTTTTTAACTCTTCATAAAGCGCATTCATTGAATATAAACGAGACATTATGACGCCGCGTTTATATTCAATGCGCCATAACCGTAGAGATGTGAGGTTAAACGGAAGCACGTTCAATGAGATCGGTAGCAATAGAATCCCTTCGTCGCAGGGATATGGGCGCGCGGGGCGTGGCCGGCAGCAGGGCTCCGCCCTCGCACTGCTTGTTGCCGAGACAGTTGCATGAACACACCTGAAATATGACAATTGTTTAATAATATGCTTAAGAAATAAATTGGGTTTGTTTATTGGCATAAACAGATACTTTACCACGAATAATTACAATTAGTGTCTGACAGAATATTCGGTTTCAGTTTCGATTGAGTTTCGGCAAAATTACAGGTTTCGGTTTCGGAGGAAAAGCTCCCGAAACTACGACCGAAACCTAAACTGCACTCGGGAGTTCTCGCGCTGTGTTCGGTCATGTTCGGCGCGTTGAATACCGTACGTTTATTTCTTAAATTATGTGTTGTTACGTTGATAATTATCTATAAGTGAAAAAGTCGAAGACTGAATAACTGATGATTTAAAGATGAAAAACAAAAGACTGATGATTTTATAAAGGTTTTTTTTTTATTTCTCAAAACTTGATCCTTGTAAGAAAGTTTCGGTTTCGGTCGAAAAAACAGTTTTGGTCGAACACTAATTACAATTTATAACAACAATTATACATACATCCTCACAAACTTTGTCATTTATAATATAAAATAATAACTAATTTTAGTTCAAACTACTCTCAAAAATATGTCACAGCCTAAAATATTTTCATAGATTAATTAATCAATCACTGAGATAGGTTGTATGGATTTAGTAGAATGAGTTGTATGTTGTAGTAGATCTGTGAGTGTTGTCTACCATTTTCAAGGTAAAACATTATATTTAGTATGTAACCGCAATGTATATGTGCACCATTTCTGATAGAACTCCAATTATATTTTTGCTTCATTACAGGTGTATATGGATGGCAGTGGTTATTTGCCTCGGGAGGTCTGCGTGCTTGTTGCGCCGCTTATCAAACAACACCGCTTAAGTCTCACTTTACAGGGAATGCAAGTCATTCTTTGTTAAAAATGTATGATTTTTAGTTACATGATAAGTACTGTTGCATCCTAATACTTATATTCTAACAACGTTAAATCAAAAAAACTTGAATTAGGTAAACTAATTCAAGTTTTTTTGATTTAACGTTGTTGCATAAAGAGCTATAATTATCGGCTTGAGCCGTCTTGTTCGATAAGCGACAGTTGGCTACTTTTATGTGTAGTGCGTAAATCATCATAGAGTATTTTTTTATCTGACTGAAGTAGCAAACTAACATGCAGTCCACCTGATGGTAAGTGGCCATTGTCGCCCATGGACATCTGTAATTAACTTCATACAGAATATGGGTTCCATCTGAAGTCAAGATGCATCACAGATGCGTTACTACTCCCGAGGACTATGATGGTCGCCTCATGGTAAAGTGTACCGGCAACCACACTCTTCTATCGCTAGAAATAGGTGTGGCGGTGGTACTTCCCCGGTCAAACTACACTGGTTTTACCACTTTTACGACGTAATAATCAAGGGTGATAATGGTGTGTTGTGCGGATGTTGGTCGTGGTAGTAGTGTTCGCTCACCGAAGCCTGGTCGTCGTGAGCTCGGCGACCACCGTGGCCCTCCAGCGGCAGCAACGTACGAGACCCCTCTTTGTCTTCATCACGCGCGTTTTCCTCCGCTTGCCTTTATAAAATATAGGTGATGAGAAAATTAAACACATTAGTAAAACTGCATAACCTAACTTCCATTGCCTAGTCAATATTTGGTATATAATTAAAAAAATATAAGTAGTGTTTTTTATTGTTATGTTAAATGATAATGTTTCTTAGCTGCACAATAATTGTTAACAATTTTGTCTAAATACAACATATTCATACCACATTATGCAGTTACTAATGTTAAAAAAGAAGAATTCTGTAAAGATGAAATATCAATAAAAACGTTGGGCTTTACTTGATTTCAAGGAAGGAATGGTATACTAACATGAAGAAGGCAACAGTATAAACATTCCTAATACAGTACACCTTTAAACACTTTCTACACTCATAGCCCCACTGTAGGATTTTCTCCTGAGTGGGTGCGATGCCATGGATGTCGTGGGTGCCATGGACACATACAAAGACGAATACACAAACACCCAGACCCAGAAAAGAATCTAAACCCATCATTCAGATACCTGCCTGGCCGGGAATCGAACCCGGGACCCACTGCGTGTCAGACCGGTATGATAACCGCTGCGCCACGCGGGTCGTCATGATCAACTTGAGTTGATTGGGTTCGGTTTAAGTGATACGTATCGTTTTGCTACTTCTGTGACACAATACTCACATAGTCATGAACCTCAGCACCAATAAATTGATACTGGCAGCCACCACAGCCAGCCCGAACAGGATGAACACCAAGCTGAGTGCCACATATCCTGGCTTGCTTGTTAGCGCTTGATCATTCTGTAATTATATTAAGGTGTTATAAAAGAAATTCCACACTTTATTTAAGCTTCATTTTAAGTACACTAAATTTTAGGCGTCAAATAAATTAAGACTCTACCTGAAACTTTAAAACTATCTACAATAGGTAGTAGTCACTACCTATTGTAGATAGTTTTAAAACTAAATTCATTACATTTTTTTATTCAGTGTTTTTTTTTGTTCTTTTCCTGTGAACTGGATAGTTGCTATACCAGTCTGACACGCAATGGATTTCTGTTCTAAGTCTGGGTATTCATAATTATATCGTCAGTGGGAAGGAAATAACGCTACAGCGCCAAAATAGCATTTGTGGGAAAGATGGATTGAAGTCTTTATTGACAGAAAAAAATCATGTCATCTTTATTTTTGGTGGGATTTTGTTTGGGAGTTCATGCTACTCAACATGATTGACCATTGCAGCATTGATAGTATGACCTTGCGGAAGGACCTCGTAGTACACTAAACCCTTCCAATCCCACCAAATGCACAGAAGAACCTTCTTCGGATGAAGCCCAGGCTTTGCAACAGTTGAAGGGCTATTTTCCTTAGACCAAGTGCGTTTCCGATTTATATTTTGACACATAATCCAGGTCTCGTCACCAATGACAATACTCTATATGAAAGGATTTCTTTCGTGAAGTTCGCTGAAAACGAACTATCCTAATAGTCGTAACACCATACCCTTAAACGGTACAAATCTCGTCTGCAGTGTCCTTTGCACTATTGCCTTTTTTAAAGCAATGATATATAACGATGCAGAAAAAAACATAAGAGACTTTATTATCAGCGAAACGAATTTTCAAAAGGCTCTGGGATCTTTGAAACCTATGCCATAAGCAGCTATGAGATATGCTTGTATGTTTATGTAAAAAATCGCCAGATTCATAGCATATCGTGGAGGAAATTTGCGGGACAACCTAATAAAAAAGATCTATGAGTTTTCAGCTTGAAGCAACTGTTTGATGAACGTTTTTATCACTAGGAATCCCAACACTTTTTGCAAGATTACCTGCAAAGCAACATAGTCCCCAAATCCTATTGTAGTGAGAGTAACAAAACAGTAGTAGAAGCTGTCGAAATAGCTCCAACCCTCATAACGCGAAAATACGGCTGCCCCTGTAAAAAAGCACAAGCTTGATAAAATCACTACAATTTAATAACTAGTAGCATTTATTATTTCTATCATTAACTTAGTGGTCTCCCAATGGAGCTTATCAATTTAAATCTTAATATATATAAATTACGTGTCACTTTATTTGTCCGCAATGGACTCTTAAGCCTCTGAACCAATTATAATCAAATTTACACAACGTGTGCATTTTGATCCAACTTGAAAGATAGGATAGTTTATATCTTAATTTATAGGTTTAATTGCAAACATTTTTTTTAGCTTCAGCTGTAATCTTTATATAATCCTAATAACAGATGGCGGTGTAATGTTATCTGTTAACTTGATTAAGTAAGTAATGGCGCTTGTAATGTTAAAATTAAATTAAGTAATGTTAAAATTACAACCGTTTCACATAAGCTACACAGCAACGCGTGGCCGGGTCTGCTAGTATAACTATAAACCTACATTATTTAATTTTTAAACAGTTTCATTACTTGGGTTTGGATTGTGTAAGTTAGTTTTATTATAGTTAATTGTGGCATGCCTTAAGGATTAACTTCTTTTTATCAGCTGGTTTGTTTTGTAATTACTATTTCTAAAAAAATCTATACCTGTAGTTATGATTATAGACGATAGCAACCCGGTAGCAAACATTAGGTTCATCTCTGTAGCCTCAGTGGTTTCACACCGCAAATAACACTTGGCCCGCCGGATCACTACAGAAGCAAACTTGTTCAGTCTCTCACCTATGCTTTGGAACATTACCAGTCCTAATGGAATCCCCACCTGAAATCAAATATTAAAGGTATTGCTAAATGTATCTCTTAGAAAAATATTTTTCCTAAAGAATAGTTTACTTTTTATTTTTCTATAGACTAGCTTACAAGCCATATTGTTGAGTTGTATCTTAAACATTTCAACATAACAAATCAGCCATAAAACAGTTTTATAAAATCCATAACTTTTAAATTAGATGGTATAATAGTATCTTATTTTGTAAATATTGATTTGCTAACCAAAATCTATTATTCTATGAAGCCATTCTTAAAATAAGTATTATTACAAGATACCATTTTAACATTAAACAGATATCTTATTAGCCTTATGGCTAATAAACTTAACTACTAATAAAAAATATTATTGCATTACCAAATCTAGTATTTACTGCTTCCTTTTATATGTATAGTGAAAGGAATATATTAGTGATGCTATGAATATTTGCATTCCTGAATATTCACATGTTTTTAGATATTTGTATTTGCCTTTGTGAACATTGTGCGAATTTTTTGCGAATATTGAATTGTGCTTCTTTGCGAAAAAAAAGTTTGCCAATTCTATCCAATAAAATTGAAGTGCAGTTTATCGACCAAAAAAAAAAATTGCCAGAACAAGATCCTCTGGCCCATCTACACTATAACTGAAGAATATATATTTCTTTATTTACAAACAAAACACACAAAAAAAATCAAAAACTCATATCAATGCTTACCATAGCATATGCCATACAGAAAGCCTTGCCACCCACAGTGACCGGCGTAGAATGCCCATATCCAATCATAGCCAGGACAACAGTAGCAAAGTAGAAGGCTCCAGCAAACTTCCACTGAGGCCCAGCCTTGTGTGGCTTGTTCTCGATTATAACTATTTCTATCATGTGGTAGTCTTCTGGGGTAATATTGTACTTACGGACCAGACCATTTTTCATATCTGAAAATCATATTAAAAAGAAATACAATTTGCTGCTATCCATGAAAGACCACAACATTCTAGATTCATTTCTAGGATGAATTGCGTTGTAGCTTTTCTTTGAATGAAATTAAAATAATAGGTTTTGCTTACCCAATTGAAGTAGCAAGCAAGCATGCAGTTCGCTTGTATATTACAAGGGTGGTAAGTGGTAAAGAGTGATGGTAAGTGGTCATAGACACCCAAGAAAATTTGTAATTATATAGAACAGGGGTTCTGAGTTTCTATATAAGTGAGCTGACAACCACACCCTTATACCGAAATGCAAATTTACTTCTTGCGTTTAATTGTTGTACCTACAGTACCTCCCGGTTCGAGCTACACTGGTTCTACCATCTATTTTTTTTTGTAGCATTTGTAGCAACAAACAAGCATGCAGTCCACCTGATGGTAAGTGGTCACTGCCGCCCATGGACATCTTTAACCACATTTATATAGAACGTGGATTCCATCTGAAGTCGATCACAGATGCGTTGCTGCTTCCGAGGACTATGATTGTCGTCTCATATAAAATTGTGCCGGCAACCACACCCTTGCAACGAAACGCAAGAACTGCTTCACGCTAAAAATTACCAACTGATAAATTTATACGATATCGACTTACCCGACAACACCTCCCATCGTTTACTCTCAGTATCAGATTCTAAAGCATCGAAAACAGCTGCGCCGATCAACAAATATGTAAAAGTGCACACTACCAGTGACAGAGTTCGCACATTTTGCCTCTTCATTTTCATTTCGGAAATATTTAATTGTCACTGTGCTTTAATGGTATGTATTTATTGGATCATTGAGAAAAATATATATAATAGCATTTTTAAATGTTACATTGTGTACTCAAGGACAACTGCTATTCAGTTCATAATTAATACAATATTATTTAGACAATGTTCATTCAAAATCAGTTGCTTTTCGCAGTTATTATTTAATATTTGAAAAATGAAAATATATCACTGAGTTCACTAACCATCGCACTGCAGTGACATTTAAGACGTCAACCTGACAATTACGAAATTGACAGCTTATGCTCAGAACTGTTTTAATTTATTGTTGAAATTAAAGAATTTTATTTTTGTATTTGAAGACCGTAGTAGCAAGGGAAATTTCTCCTGCTACTAATAACAAATATAATAGTAAAATGGTAATTAATTTAAACGTGTTACTACTGGTAATAAGATTGGTATTAGCAAGGAGTACCACTCATAATATAGTTGATAAATTATAATAACACCTTTAAAAATGAACTAAAGTAAACATCCGATGAACAAATAACAGTTACAATGTATTAAATACCAAAGCGGAATCTACCATTCGCTGACATGAATCATATGTAGCTGCCTTACCTAAATGCATCATTAAACGAATTAGGCATTCCTGGAATGTTAGTAAAGATTATTGATTAAATAAATAAATAAAAGTTTTAGAACGTGAAATGCTCTAATGACGTATCCACAGGCGTGCGATGTCACTGTGACATTAGTGACAACTCTTTACGGCGTGTCTCGGCAAGTCGGCGAGATTGATTTTTAAGTAGAGTTGCATAACTATCGATAGTTTAACTATCGATAGTTGACCTCGAAAACTAGTTAGGATATCGATAGTAGTATCGATAGTATTGACACATGACAATACTATTGATACTATCGATAGTATCGATAGCTCTATAGTGGCAATACTATTGATTCCAGCAATACTATCGATACTATCGATATTTTTACGTTCAATACTATCGATAGTATTGTAAATTTGGACAATAATAACAAAAACTATCGATAGGTCTTGACTATCGATAGTTGACCATGTTTCGATACTATTTTAAATGAATACGAAGCTATAAGGCGTCTAGAGCTATCTCTGGCAGAGTATGGTCAGTTTAAATTAACTTTATCTTTATAGCTTAAAATATTCTTATACTTAAAGCTCGAAAGATTTCCATACTAGGTTGCTGCCAATAATGGAGAAAAAAGGTAAGTTGACAATAGTTTTTGTGTGTTTAGTGCTTAATTCATTAAAATATAAATACGTACATACCATACGACCATAAAGTCCACCTGATGATAAGTAGTAACCGTCGCCCATGGATATCTGTAAGCAACTTCATATATAACATGGGTTCTATCTGAAGTTTGAGTTGCCTCTCCTGAGGACTAGGATGGTCGCCTCATATAAAAGTGTGTGGCAACCACACCCTTCCATCGAAACGCTGGAATGCTTCCAAGGGCGTAGCCAGGATTTAGTTTAGGGGGGGGGCAGGCAAGTAAAAATGTTTCACAGGTGGTCCTATATTAGGGAAATTGAAAAATTATCAGTAGTTTTCCCGGAAAATTGGAAAATTGAAAAATTGAAATTTTTGATTGAATTCAGACACTGTCTATGAATAATACGTTTTCTATTCGAACATTTTTTTTGATATATTTTTAGCTATGTAATTGATTTTTGGAAGGCAATACTATCGCAGTTCATTGAACTATCGATAGTGTGAGTTATTGATATTATCAATACTATCGATACTATTACTCCTAAACGTATATCGGTCTTCGATAGTATCGATACTATCGATAGTATTAATACTATTGAAGCTAATACCTTCGATAGTATCGATACTATTTCTTTATAACAATACTATTGCCCTAAATTATACTATCAATAGTATCGATAGTGTCGATACTATCGATACTATCGATAGGCTATCGATACTATTTATATGACGTCAACTATCGATAGTCTATCGATATTTTAGCAATAGTCGACTATCGATAGGCAACTCTATTTTTAAGCAGTGCGCGAAATATATTTCGATAGGAGCGTATTTTTAAAATTTATGCGAAATAATTAAAAGATGAAAGTGGTCTGCAATAAATCCAATCCACCTTTAGGTAAGATGTTTCTCAGTTTATCATTATCACATTATTTCATCATATTCATGAGTCCGAAAATAGCATACAATTAATTTTGCAGGTGGTTTGCTAGCTTTGGAGCTTTATCGAAATGCGGCGAATAATATTGAGGTTTCTTGGGAAGGAGAGCCAGCTGTAACTCTTCCTACCTCAACAAGACCTGTAACTTATGGTACCAGCAACGATTTGATACGTATTCTTGAGAATGGCTTCAACAAATCAGCGACTCCTTTGGCCAGGCTGACTATGAATCACTGGCTATCGTTCAGCCTGATTTTAGATGACGAAATACCAAAGTCAGTGGAATACTTGGACAAAGTTTTGGGACCTCTGACCTATTTAGTTGGAGAAAGCCTTTCAGTCTCTGACTTGGCTGTCTTCAGTGTGTTATATGGTGAGCAACGAGCATATGAAATTAAAATTCAATATAGCTTGTAAAAGTTACTGTGAAGATACAAAACTGTCTTGATTATTTTATCTTGGCTATCATAAAACATTTTAAAGTGCGCTTGCTTCTGATAAGAAGTATTGATTAGCATATTGCAAATTTATTTTCATTTTTATAATAATTGTTTATTATTATGGCTAGATGTTTCCTTAGCAAAGTTCTGGATTGAGATAATTTTATAAATAACATGCTGTAAATATAATTTTATTTCATTATTGCATCTTATTGCAGACTAGTTAAGTTACAGTTCATCATGCTACCAAAAGTGCATTGGTACACATGCCATAGAAAAGTCATGTAGACATTGGATTATATGCACTATCAAAATGCCAAAATATGCACCCAAATGGTTGAATATGCACAAAATATGCACTATGAAAGAAACATTTATTTCATTTTTGGCCATCAAACTCATGTCGGTATAGATTTGATGACCTTTTTTTTGGTTGTCAAGCAAAGTATTTTGTCCAAAAATAATCGAAAAGTGCTAAAATATGCAATAACACTTAAAAACTGTCAATATATGCATTTGCATATGCAAATGCATATCATTTGATGTCTACTCATAAGCAAATAGTATTAAAGCTACATTTTAAATTGTCTCCATACAGTAGTATATATTTGTAATTATTGATATTTGCAGTCTCATGTAAATTCAAGGAATTCATTAAAAAATCTCCACCGAAGAATATTTACCGTTGGATGAAGCTTATTGAAGCTCAGGAACCAATCGCTAAGGCATTGAAGGAATTGCCACCTGATTTACTGGAAAATCTGGCCAAGGCATCTGCTAGGTAAATAATGATCATTACAAATCAAATTATGCAGAGGATGGTTCATATCTATTTTAAAAAAAAAATGTGTGTAAACTTGTGTACACACAATAGAAGTTATACTTCTTTGGCATTACAAGAAACCCACCTCTAAAAATTTTATCATTCGCCTTATTCTACGTTTGTAGAAAAAACTACTCTATGACAATAGAAAAAATTGAAATGTTGAGTATAGCTAACTTCAGGGTGTCGGTATGCGCGCACATCGTACAAATTTACTCTCATCATTTTTCTCTAATGCCACAAAAGAAGTACAACTTCAAAAATGAATGTTTGTTTGTTCTTTAAAGAATTGTAAACTATGCATGTGATCATGTGATGATCTTGAGCAAAGTTGTTGCCCTTGAAGGTTTCTGTTTTTTTTTGTTTTTGCAATGTGCATAGAGTACAGCTGGTATTAAATATTTTGAAATTTTGAAATTAATCATAACAGATGGTTAACACTCCAAATATGTCTTACAAAAATGTGGTAGAGCTTTTCCTTGTTCAGCTCTGAGAAATACAGTAGGGAGAGACAATATTATAATGCACCCCCATGTTGTCCTTAAAGCAATGCATATCTAGTAAATCTCAGGAACAATCTACAAATTGCTCAACTCTAGACAACAATCTGGAATCTGGAGTTGATTATAAATGTCTATGGAGGATGGTGTACACTTACCATCAGGTGGATGGCATGTTCCATCTTACTTTTATAATATGAAAAAACACTACATTATTTAATTAATAACTATATTATTTAATTAATTGATTAATTTTATTGAAAAAAACAATGTAATAAAAAAATAAGATGAGTAAAATATCCTATGCTCAGAGGTTACATTTTTGATTGTATAAGTGGCAGAGCCTTCATGAATTTAATTGCCTAAGACTATATATATACAACTTACATCATTGTTATTACACCATGTCCTTTTCTAAGTGTGACTGATATAATAGCAGAGGATTGCTAAGTGGTCATAAACTGAATAAAATAATCTAGTGCCTTCTAAAGGACGCTTACATTTATCATTGGATTTCTAAGTGTTAATGAATGGAATAAAATTAAAATTCCAGGAGATCTCCTAATAAGGAAGCGGGAGTAAAGCAGGAGGGCAAGTTCATTGAACTCCCACATGCAGAGATGGGCAAAGTTGTGGTCCGATTCCCACCTGAAGCATCTGGGTATGTTGTATGAATAAAATTATTTTGATACATAATATTATTACTTGTTGCAAGTTCATGTATTAAAAAAAATCATAATCTTTTTTTGGTGGTGATAATAAAATCCCTAAATTCATATTGTCATCAAAATATTGTGAAATGTTTCATTTTTATAGCTAAATTACTTTTGTGACAAATAAATAAATATAAAAGAGAAACCATTTACTAGAAACAGATAAAAACTAATCTGCAATATGATGAAAAGATACTAATCTTAAATGTGAATATATCTGCCTGCAGTAACAAATTCAAATGATGTTTTTATTTTTCTTTCAGATATCTGCATATTGGCCATGCTAAAGCAGCTTTGCTGAATCAATATTATCAAAAAGCTTTCAATGGAAAGCTAATCATGAGATTTGATGACACCAATCCAGCTAAGGAAAATGCTGATTTTGAAAGGGTACATATTCAAACAAATTAATGTATTATTGCTAACTTTAAAAGTAGTGGAAATCTTACTAATAATGCAGACTTGACAAACCCATTTATTTGTTGTATACAAACTTTTACACTTTTACTCACATGTTGCATTGCAGTTTAACTATCAGAATGTAACTATTATTTCCTTTTTTCCTGTATTTGAGACCTAAGTATGGCCACAGTATTAATATCATACAGTAGTCTAACTCTGCCGTGTCCTTGAATTTTATACCTACAGACGAGCTGGACGAGAGTTGGCGTTAGGGCTACCCGCCTAAAGTATTTTAATACATCTGTATACTTGACTTTCTTTCTTACTTATTATGTATTTTATTTAGTAGATTAAGGTAAAAAACAATGCGTTCTTTTAATATTTAAGAGACTTAATAATAAATCGTACACCAATAATAGTTATAAATTTCACACTGAATAATATTTTACCAACCAAAATAAAAAAATATTAACACTGGACGTGTTTATGCACAATTTAAGCAATCAAAAACAGCCTAATATAGTTTAGAACTGCTCTTCGCTACATTATTATTTAAATAAAAAGATCCGCTGCTCAAAAAACGTCACATCGCCCGCTCGCCACTACGGCACATTCGCTAGCTGTTGGGTACCGAGTGCATACCGAAATCGTGGCGCGTAGGTACAACTTGTGTTTCGTGCGTTTGTAAGAAGTTAGAATACTGTAGATACTAGTACTGTGGTATGGCCAAAGTTGCGTTTACACTTTACGACCTGATTGGAATACCTTGTATAAAGTAAATTTCTTACTACTAAAACACAACAGAAAGGGTAAGATATGAAGGCAAAAATAAATGTAGTGGTAGCGCCAACTAGACTATGTAACGTAAACCTCTTCAAACATCTACTCTGCTCTTATATCATTAACTAGTAGACCCGGCGAACTGCGTACCGCCTAAATGTCAATAATCTAAAATTATCAGTGTTTCTCTACTCTACTACACATGTATGATACATAAAAACCTCCCTCTTGAATCACTCTATCTATTAAAAAACACTGCATTAAAATCCGTGGCGTAGTATAAAGATCTAAGCATACATAGGGAAAGACAGCGAGAAGCGACTTTATTTTATACTATCTAGTGATTTGCTTCTTTAATTCCAGGTGATATTGGAAGATGTGGACATGCTGGAGATCAAACCAGACAAGTTCACACACACTTCCCAGTACTTTGACCTGATGCTGGGCTTCTGTGAGAAGCTCATTAAGGAGGGCAAGGCCTTTGTAGATGACACTCCTCCCGAACAGATGAAGGTGGAGAGAGAACAGAAAATTGAGAGCAAGAACAGGAATAATTGTAAGTTATTATGTGAAAATAATTTTATATATTTCTTTGTCTAAATTGTTTATTGATATCTAAATTGTTTATGTTCCCGATCTTATGAAATGTGCGATAAATAATTTAACACAACTACAAATGTTAATGGGTACTCACTGAAATTTGTTGTTACTATTTTCCATTCATCCATTTTCTTTCAAGTAAGATTAATATCTGTGTGTATAAAGATTTCTGTTCGAATGTCCATTTTAAATGAAAAATCTTGTAGTAGGTGCTTGTAGATCTAATTCAAAGATAAAATGTTTGTTTAAATTTGTAAGGGGCTAGTATTATTACAAATTTAAACTTTATAGTTTACAGAGTAAATTGCGTACTCTATAGACTTTATTAAAATCAATGCTTTTAACTATGTAGGTTATTTTATTTTTCTGTTCACTTATTTATAATATAATTTTCAACCTAATAAAATTCTAGAATGTTGGATCATAGTAAAATTTACAGATTTTGTCTAAGTTGTCTAAAATAGTCTTGCTTTTATATGTACAATTCGTCTAATAATGTATTCCTAACATTATTATATATACAACTAGTTGAATCCCGCAGCTTCGCCCGCGTTAACTAAAATCGATTGTCCCTACCAAATTTTATGTAAATGACTCCAGCCATTTAAACGTGAAAAAGTAACAAACATACACACTCACAAAAATGCGCCTTTAATTAGTATAGTTTATTCGCAGCTGTTGAAAAGAACTTGCAACTGTGGGAGGAGATGAAGGACGGATCCGCAATTGGCGTACAAAACTGCGTTCGCGCGAAAATCGACATGCAGTCGGTGAACGGGTGTCTCCGCGACCCCACCATCTACCGCTGCAAGCCCGAGCCCCACCCACGCACTGGCAGGCAATACAAGTATGTAACGAAATATATTCCGCTTCTGAGCAGAGATAGCCTTAAATGTTTACCTAATTTTGCTATTTACACAATGCTAATATAGGATTGTGCTACATGTGCATGCATCTGCACGTCCATTTCAGTGATTTGTATGTACATAATTATTGTACTAAAGTACTAACCACACCTATTACTAGCGTGAAGCAGTTCTTGCGTTTCGATGGAAGGGTGTGGTTGCCGGCACTTTGATGTGAGGCGACCATCTGAGTCCTCGGGAGTAGCAACGCATCTGAGATTGACTTTACATAGAATCCATGTTTTATTTGAAGTTGCTTACCGATGTCCATGGGCGGCAGTGACCACTTACTGTCACGTGGACTGCATGCTCGTTTGCTACTTCAGTCATAAAAAAATAATTTAACTATAATAGGATTGGATATATGTACTAAAAATTATTATTTGCTTTCAGAGTTTACCCTACGTACGACTTTGCGTGTCCCATAGTAGATTCGATTGAAGGAGTAACACACGTGCTGCGTACTATGGAGTACCATGACCGCGACCCGCAGTTCTATTGGTTCATTGAAGCTTTGGGACTTAGGAAACCTTACATCTGGGAGTATAGCAGGTGAACAATTATTTGTCAAAGTAGATATTAGTGCGCAGTGTAGTTAATGTCGAAATGTTTATGTACGATCAAATCTTATGAACAGAAATAAGAAAATCAGATTTGACTCACTAGTATTTTTACTATACTCGGGGCAAATTCGATATGGAATGTTTAATAACAAAGCGTTGCCTAACAACCACTGACAGGTAGGGGAATTGAACCTTTTGTTGTTTTATCAGCCGTCTTTTACCTATTATTAACTTTTACCTGTAACTTATAATAGGTTGCGAATCCCTTTATGGAGTTAGGGTTGTAACATCATTAGTTATACAATGACGATAATGGTAAATAAGTTTTATTTGACTGGTTTTAGCATATTATCTGGAAATTGGTCGTTATTAGTTAATCAACTTTTCTTAAGTAAATTACTTGACGAAAATTTAATACTTTGCTTGAATATAAAATACATTTGTGTACAAAGTCGTGCAAGTTGGTGATAACCCTACATAGGAATTTTTATGGTTTGTTTAGATTTATTCCAGATCGAATTTGCCCCGAGTATAGTAGTATGTATAGTTTGTTTAGTTTTTGACCATAATTATGATTGGTATTTTTAATGAAAATTAGGAGGGAATTATTTTGGTTTCTATTTGAAATAATCTCTTGAATTGTTTTTTCAGACTGAGTATGACTAACACAGTTTTATCAAAGCGCAAACTGACATGGTTTGTGGAGCAAGGGCTTGTAGATGGATGGTAAGTAATTAACTTTAGTATTGAATTTTTATCAAAAATATACGCTGTTAAATGATGTAATTTTTTTCATTGAAAATAGGAAAAAGTCTAAGTTAAAAGGGCATCAATGTATGCCGAGCGGTCGTGCTCCTACAGTCGTTGTTCGGAACATGTATATATGCGGGGTATTGAGAATACTTTACCAGGTGGTAGAACCAGTGTAGTTCGACCGGAGAAGTACCACCGCCACACATATTTCTAGCGTGAAGCATTTCTTGCGTTTCGATGGAAGTCCTCATATCCTCATCATAGTCCTCGGGAGTAGCAACGCATCTGTGATTGACTTCAGATAGAACCTATGTTCTGTATGAAGTTGATTACAGATATCCATGAGCGGCAGTGACCATTTACCATCAGTTGGACTGCATGCTCGTTTGCTACTTCAGTCAGATAAAAAAACTTCCATAGCGTGTTTCAGAATACTAGTAGCGCCATCTCTTGATGAGTTACGCGAGGCCGCCACATATTCAATAAACTAGTAGCGCCATCTCTTGATTAGTTTGCGCGAGGCCGCCACATATTCAATAAACTAGTAGCGCCATCTCTTGATTAGTTTGCGCGAGGCCGCCACATATTCAATAAACTAGTAGCGCCATCTCTTGATTAGTTTGCGCGAGGCCGCCACATATTCAATAAACTAGTAGCGCCATCTCTTGATTAGTTTAAGGAAAATCTTTGAATGTTAATCGTAATGTTTGTGCAGGGACGACCCCCGCATGCCGACGGTGCGCGGCGTGCTGCGGCGCGGCATGACGGTGGAGGGGCTGCGCCAGTTCATCGCGGCGCAGGGCTCCAGCCGCTCCGTCGTCTTCATGGAGTGGGACAAGATCTGGGCCATTAACAAGAAGGTACGCGCTGCGTTTTGCTGATGTATTGTCTTATCGTGTTTATGGTCACATATGTCCGTCCTACACTAATATTTACAGTCAAATTATGAATAAACAATCATATAGTCAATCAATTATTTTGACACTACTTGGTCTTCTCTCGAAATCAAGGTTTTAGACCATAATTCATCGCGGTGGACAAAAACGAGTTGGTTATTAGTATTATGGATGGTATACAAATTTGTGAATATGTGAGAATTGATCTATTATAGAATCATTTCTGCATGTTCAAACACACAAAATGTAATTCCTTGAATGGACTTACACAGAGCTAATACGATCATTATAAATATTACCTAATGACTTACTGGCAAATTTAAGAAAAAACATGATAGTTATGAAATTGAATTAAAAATGACAATTTGTGCTTGCTACGTTGTAAAGTGGTGATATGTAAATAAAAGAAATGTTGCAAAATGTTTACTGCCAACTGCCAACCATAGATAAATACCAAATGATACAAAGTCTAATACAGTTGCTTTGCTGCTCTTCATTTAAGCCTAAAATCAGCCGACCTTCACTAAGTTTCCCATAACTCTCTGGAGGGTATCCTGATTTATGATAATACTATGTTTATATGCCCAATGATTAATTCTTTTATAATTTCATCTTTCAGGTGATAGACCCAATCGCTCCTCGCTACACAGCGCTCGAGTTGAACCCCGTAACAGTTAATCTAAAAAGAATCAGGAATGTTCAAAACTTTCCCGTGGCTTTACATCCCAAAAACCCAGATATAGGGAAGAAGACAGTGGCGCTAGGGCCCAAGCTTCTCATCGATCAGGTCGATGCACAGACCCTGAAGGAGGGGGAAAATACCACTTTCATTAACATGGGCAATGTCATAATTGACAAGATTCATAAGTAAGTATACAAATGTAATCAAGGAGCATCCTTGATTATTAATTTTTGATTGTTCTTATAAGTAATATATAAATCGTCGTCATAAATTGTAACGCATATTTACCCGCAAAACCGACAAGTAAAGCTAATATAATGCTATATAATTTTATAGGGAAAATGTCACAAAACAATTCATAGGGAAATATGAGTGATATACGTAATGACTGAAAGATTTTACATTTTGGCAAATATAAGATCTTTCTATGATGAATGATGTGAATCAGCTATGAGATCGTCCATCCGGTCAAGCACGGAAGTTAATAGAGACTTCTTGAAAGACTTTGCTCTGATTGTAAATCATACACTATGACAATATAACTCCAACAGAATATAAAAGAATGGTTACTTAGTCTAATCTATAATCATTTAAATTATTCTGTAAACTATGAATGTTAATGTAAGCCTAGACATCTTCAGTAACTTCCAAGTTGTATTAATCCCTTCCTCCGACACGTTAAAATACTTGCCGAATTGTAACAGTTTTGCCATGTGGATTAAAATATTCTTAATCAAATAAGTATGTGCGTCTGGTTATTCATTTTTATATTATCACAGGTCCCCAGATGGCACCGTGACCAGCGTCGACGCCACGCCTAACCTCGAAAACAAAGACTATAAGAAAACGTTAAAACTAACATGGCTCGCCGACACACCCGAAGCACCACCACTCGAGGTGTTCTGCGTGTACTTTGATCATATCATATCAAAACCGTTGTTGGGGAAAGACGAGGACTTCAAGCAGTATATTGGACATAAGACCAGGGTACGTATACATTATTACCCTACCAAACAACGATTACTTCATTCTTTGAAAAGTAGTAAAGCGGTATTGTGGTTGCCGGTACACTTTTATAATGAGGCGACCATCATAGTCCTCAGGAGTAGCAACGCATCTGTGATTGAATTCAGATAGAACCCATGTTCTATTTGAAGGTGTTCACTGATGTCCATTTAAAAAAAACTCCAATCATTTGCGCAGATTGTTCTAACTGGATTGGTGACCGGCCATCCTGACGTCAGAATGGCCGGTCACGGTAGCAACTTTTAGTAACTATTGCGATGTAAAATATAGGTAGTGACCGGCCATTCTGACGGTCACGACTTAAAGACGAGTAGACCGTATTTGGCCGCAAAAGTTGCAACGCATCTGTAATTGGCTTTAGGTGGAATCTCTGGGTATCCATGGGCGGCAGTGACCATACAGTCAGGTGGATTGCTCGTTTCACACTTCAATTTTGTAAAATAAAGGTTATAATAGGTATATTTTTAATGTAAGCAATTATTTTTTTGGTATCTATTTTTATTGGTATCTCTTCCTTCCAAAGCGACGATGCCGCAGTCGAATTATAATAATTTTTAACACCATTGACCACGACCGCATTTTACTTGTGGTATTATTTGTGATATTCTCCGACTATCATTATCATAAACAATACGACTGCGGTCGTGTTTACGCTTGGTCTCTTAATTTGTTCACTAATAAAAAATCGTAATATATAAGTTATTCAAAAACAGAGTGGTGGCGTCAATTGTACAAAAAAGATTCATCAGCTTCATTATCTTGATTTAAGAGTACTAAAATACTTATATTCAGATTATTAAAAAACAAAAAATATTTTTCTTCACGCAGTGGGAGGTCCCAATGCTGGGCGAGCCTGAACTGGCCAAGCTGAAAGTGGGTGACATTATCCAGCTGCAACGTCGTGGCTTCTTCAAAGTGGACGTTGCGGCCGCTCCTCCATCCCCCTATACTTCTCGGAGCACCCCATTGATCCTCTTCCATATTCCAGAAGGAAACACCAAAGAAGTACCCGGACAGGTGAGTTCTATTTTATTATTGTACATCACGCATGTGATTCATTGGCCCAGTGGTTAGGATGAAGCAAATGAAGGGTCCAGGTTTAAAAATAATAATGGATACTCATTAAAAATTAAGTCTGGTAATAAATAAAAAAGACCTACCAAATATAGGTCTATTATAATGCAACATTTAGATATCGTCGAGCACAGGAAGAATGAACTCGTAGATAATATGGAAATAACCTCTTAGCGTATATTTGGTACATGCTACGGTACCAGTTTTCCGTAGAGGTTAGATTTTTAGCGTGAATCAATGGATTATTCGTCTGTATTCCTGCGCGGCGTATTCATATACTGCATTCGACGCGTTACTCGGCGAATTGTTCCAAAATATCTACATGTTCATAAAAAAGGCGCAGTGACTGTACCGCGCTTGGCTTGTGCATATGCGAAGTTCCTTTTCATTTCCTAGATTTAATGTTTTAACGTCGCCCCCGTCGAATGAAAGGAAGTATTGTTATTCTCTAATTACATTACGAAACTACTACCATGAACTAGTGATGCGCCGGATATCCGTATCCGCGAATATCCGAGGCAGGAGAGAATATGTATCCGTAAATTTTTAGCGGATCACGAACGGATATTATGCACATATTATTAAATCAATATCCTTTATAAATTCGTTACATATCGATGGGTCCTATGTGTAAAGGCCAAACTAACAATTTGGCCATTTTGAATTTTTTTATGGTAAATGCATCTTATCGTATAATGACTCATGTGAGCTATTCAAAATACAAGAATTTTGTATAGAAACACGATATTATCACAGTATAAAGGCATATGTAACATGAATTAAACATGTAAGGACACAAGAGTAGTTAAAGACATACGCGGGGAGTTCCAGCGCAGTTTATAGTTTGGGCCAATCAGCTGACGAATACCTACAAGATTTGATTGTTGTATTTTTAAGGAAGAATTTATAATAAGATGACATCCAATTATTGTACTACCTTGTGTAGATGTCGGAATACTCGATATACAAATAATAATAATAATCGATATACAAAAATCTTTTAGCTTATTAGAACATATTTGGCTCATTTATATTGCGATACGGTATAAAGTAGGCACTAAAAGGTTTATATAGTAATATCAATTACAATTCTATACAATAAATGTATCTAAATATATTTAATGTACAAGAGAAATTCTAATTAGGGTTAAGGATTTGATATTTTAACGATCTGGCATGTCTCTCCTACAATATTGATATATTGCGTAAATACGAAATTCAACGCCCCTTCATAATACCAATATTATGCATTATTTTGGATATATAAAACAATAATAAATCTATCAAATAATTTTTTCTCATAAATATACCAATCACTTATGTGGGAAAAACTCCTGTCTCCCCTTTAATGCGGCATATTGAATTAACTCACTGATCACCTAGGGTACCTACTCAAGATCTGGTTTTTTATACTTTAATACAACTGTCCCTTTCTGTATTTCAATGTAAATATAAATGTAAACTGTAAATATATTTATAAAAATATATTGTTTCATGTGGTTTTAATTAAACGATAAAAATATTATTTAAATTTATTTTTGTGTTCACCCCTGTAACCCTTACCCTTTATTTTGCATTTATAAAAAGTTTCATGCGTTTTGATAATATACCTTCACGTAAAGAGTAAAGTTTGCAAATGGACTGAAGTGATATTTTTTTATGCATAATAAACTATAATTTTGATTTAAAAAGTCTGTTTTCCTGATCGGAAATTGAACACCTTGATCTTGAAAAAGTCTAATTGTAAGGTATTGCACGAAGAAACTCAAATTATTGCAAAATCATTTGCTACTAGTGCTTCTTTTGCTTGCATACAGTTTTTAACACAAATGAGCAGCATGCGACAATTCAGTCCAACTGATAGCAAGTGATAACAGCCAACCATGATCATATACTTGTATAGTCATACCAAAGTTTAATGGTGTAACTCCTATAAGTGGTGATTGTATGTCATAAAGTTGGCATACATCACAAAGCAGCGTTAACTCGTGTGTTTTATTAACTTCAATGCCAGACTTCTTTATGCATAAAATTTCGTATATTTTTGATTTGGCCATCCAATGTCAATTGAACACAGTCCTCTGTTTTGTTCTTCTACAAGATAGTTTTAATATAAATATTAAAATGAGTATCTCGACAAGCCATATAGTTTTTAGTCTAATTTTTCATAATGAAACATAAAAAATTAATGACCAAAGATTTAAAACAATAAAAAATGATAACGTAAAACAAACAACTAAAAGTAAAGCAAACGTTTTACAGTACTTGTTAATCTAAATAAAAATAATATTAAACTTAACATTTTAATTAATTACCACTTTAATAATCATCTCCAGTAATTACTGCAGTTTTGATAAATAATAACAAAAATGTGCTTGTAACAACTACGTTTTTAACGTACATCATAAATCAACAACAAATATATAAAAATTAAAATCTCTAGTCAATAACAGAATAGAAAAAAACAATTTAATTTCTCCTTGGTAGACTTAAGTTACAGTACAGTCTTGATGTACATTTGATAACATAAAATTATACTATATATTTAATTAGTTATTTAATTTCGCAAGCCTCTTACACTTGTAGTGTGCGATGATATTTTACATATATACTAAATATTTTTTAATTTAACATAAACGTAACGTACGCGGTATTTTAACGTGAAAGGAACAAAAATATTTAGTTTCTCTTGTAACTATAAACAAAAACGATTTCACCAGTGACCAAAGTTCCTAGTAAACATCATAAATAAATACATTATCTAAAACATATTCTATAGATATTCTGTATCTTGGATGCATCACCAACATTTTTTCCAACAGTGTAACGAAACTAGCAAGCTTTTTGTAATCAAAATTCTGTTCAGTCAAGTTCCTTTGGTGAGCCCAATAATGGCGGTATGCATCATATATTGACTTACGGAGTTTATTATTTTGCACAACATTCTTTATTATACTTATTTTCTGAAACAAAAATGTACCGTTAGCATGATCAATAGTAAAATAAAGATAAAAACATTGAGAACTGCTAATCAGACTGTAATTATTATATTAATACGTGAAGCAAAAACTTGTGACGCATTTTAAGTAATATGCCGCGGATAAAGATAAAAACGTAACCATGCTTTTTTTTAATACGAAGGATATGTTTTGAAGGTAGTAGCATTCTTTATAATGCCTGCCACCACCACGAAGCACCACCGCCACATCTATTTCGACCTTATAACAACGATGTTTAATACTTCTCTGTTTTAGTTTGCTAGGTTTAGTAAGGGAGACATACATATTCAGGCATTCTAACTTGATCCTAATGGGTAGGTAGCAACTCATTTATGGCCAACCTCAGTTTATCTCCTGATCTTATGTGGGTTTGATCACAGATGTCCATAGGCAGCCAGTTGGCTCTTACTATAAGATGGTTTGCAGTATGTTTGCTATTAAATTACAAAATAGTTTCATAACAATCGGCATGTGGTATGTATTCGGCGAAGCGAATATCACATGCCAGAAAAAGGATGCGATACTGCTCTAAATCTATAAAAACGACAAACTTTCATAAGTATCATTTTTATGACATAGTCAATTTGCCTGTTTGCTGGAATCTTAAGAAGCAACATCAATTTTACTCACCTGCCCTTTAAATCCAGATCTTCTCATAAACATTGTACCAGAGAAATGTTTGCTAGAAAATATTGACTTTTTGACCATTTCATTTGGAACAGTACCTAGCGTGCAAATCTGTTTGTATAAAATATCGTTGTTGAATACTCCTGGTATCAGTTTTTGTTTAACGGCCATTTCGTAAAGTACCATTGCTGTTGACCATACGTCTATTTCAAAACCAGCTGAATATCCTAATATCAATTCTGGTGCTCGATAACTTGCGGTTCCAACACATGGTAGAGCGTTCATTTGGTTTACATAGCTTAAATTATCAAATCCACATAGTTTTAATGTATTATTAAAAGTATTGATCAAAATGTGCTGTGGTTTAATATCTGGAACATATATTTAACTGTTAGGAACAAATTATCCATAATACGTATTTATTTCAAATGCCACACATTTTTTAAAGATTTAAATATCATTAATGTTTATAGGTGATAATTTTTTTTTACCTGAATGAACCATATTATTGCTTTTTAAAATCAAGACGGCTGTCACTAATTGTCTCGCGTATTCTTGAACACTTTCTATACAGAATGGCTTATCGACTTCACTCAACACTTGTTCTAGATTTTTCGGATAGTAATCCATTAAAATATACCACTTTTTTGCAAAACTAAAGGCGCTTACTAAGTTTACGGTAAACAGATCATTTTTAGGTCGGCCATTTTGAAGAGAATATAACATGTGTTTCTTCTGCATATTCATGGTATGATTGGTGCTGAAACAAGAAAACATACAGTATTGTAATATGAATCATAACGTGATTTATATCACTGTTCGTTAATAACTAAATGAGATACTTCACTTTAAAGATTTAAGTGCGTAGAGTTTTCCACTGGGATGTTTACATTTAAAAATTTTAGAGAATTTCCCCTGGTGAATTGTTGATAATATAGAATATTTTGTGCCCAAGTAAGCGAACATTCTTTGCTCTAGTTTTTGTGCGGTATCTACGTTTATATTAAGTTTTTGAAAACTATCTGTATTTAATGGAGTCGATAATAGGGCCTTTTTACTAATTTTTTTACAACTAGATGATGTGACACTTTCATCATTGTTAGCTTTTGCTTTACTGTTATTGAAATCTTTATTAACTTCTTTCTCCGATTTTTTTTCTTTGTCATTACTTTTTTTAGGATCTTTGTTTATTTCTTGGTCCTGTTTTACGTTGCTTGTGAGCTTTGTATGTACTATGTTGTCATTAGAAATAGATTTATTATGTATTTTGCCGTTTTCCTTTTCTTTGTTATCATAGTCATTTCGTTCGGGAAATGAATGAATTTTATTACCATCATTGTTGTCGTCTTTTACTTCTGTACTTTTTGTACCTGTTAATTCAGATTCAACATGTTTCAGTTTCTCTAATATTACGAATGTTTTTTCTTTATTATTTATATCATGGTTCGGCGTTCCAGTTTTTCCCTTACCAATCTTACCGTCAGGTATATCATTTATGCTTTGATTTAAATTGCCAGTGTTGTGACTCTCTTGTATAGTATCAGTAACTTCAACTTCATCATTACCTAATTTAACTTCTTTTCCCTTTTCGATATCACATATTTCAGTAAATGAGATATCTACTCGACTTTCCCTATTGTCAGTGTTCTCAGCAACGTTGACAACGTCACTAACCATATTTTTAACAGTTTCTACATCAGGAGTATCAACTTGGTTTACAGACGTTGATTCGTTGTTTTCTATTATTATCTCAGTACATTTTTCATTGTTAATCCCAGTTTCTTTTACTGTTAATCTTACATCTTTGTTTGTTTCAACGTGTAACATGTCATTTATGACCTGGTTATTGGTGTTTACTGTGTTTGCTTCCTCATTATTTCCAATTATATCATTAGTGATAGTATTATTAAAGTCTTCTACTAAATCTGCACACGAATTTAAAGTAGGAGTGTCTTGTTTGTAAATAATTCTACTCACGTAATTGCTATGATTGTCATCATACGTGGATTCTACACCATGTGAATCTGTAGCAACTTTTGGTACGTTAATGTCTTGTTTTTCTTCTTTAATTTTTATTGGCGTTACTGATTCGTTATGGGATATTATGCCAAGTTTATCACAAGATTGTGCATGATCTAGAGTATTATCATTATCAATGCATGGAGTGTGTGTGCGTATATTATTACTGAAAAATAATACATTGAATTAAATAAACAGTGCTGTCGACACGTGAGTTTTAATTATTTTATTAACCGACTTCCAAAAAGGAGGAGGTTATCAATTCGTCTGTATTTTTATTTTTTTTTTTTTTTTTTTTTATATTTGTTACCTCATTTCTCCGGACTGGGTGAACCGATTTAGATGATTTTTTTTTTATTTGAAAGGTAGTGCGTGTCATAGGGTCCCATTTTTTTTTAGTATTCTTTTGACTAGGGCGCTCATAAGAAAAACGCATAAGTCTTAAATTTGCATTTTCAATGTACGCGATAAATGTATGAATAACTCAATATCCCGCCAACCGATTTTGATGATTCTTTTTTTATTAGAAAGGATGTACTCCAGGGGTAGTCTGATAAGAGTTTGATAAGGTTCTAATCATAGGATCTTCAACTTTTTGGAGCAAAATAATAAAATTAGTGATAGTCGGCCGAACCTTAGCTGGAGAAGTCCAATTGAGTAAAATATAGAATAAAATTACTATGTAGGTATTTACTATGAAAAATTTGACCTTCAACTCTTCAATCCTGATGATGCAGGGGTACTGCTAGCCTGAACTATAAAAGTTGGTCGTTTGATGTTTGCGAATATATAATGAAATTGTTAAGCAAATTCATGGGACAAAAATTTGACCTTCAACTCCTCAACCCTGATGATGCAGGGGTACTTAAAGCCAAAACCATAGGAATAAGCCATTTGGTGCTTACGTATATGTTATAAGATTACTGAGCAAAAACATAAGATGAAAAATTTGACCTTCAACTCCTCAACCCTGATGATGGAGGGGTACTTCAATCCTAAACCATAGAAGTTGGCAATTTGGTGCTTACGGTTATGTAAAGAAAATACTAAGCAAAAATATAAAATCAAAAATTTGACCTTCAACTCCTCAACCCTGATGATGAAGGGGTACTTCAATCCTAAACCATAGGAGTTGGCAATTTGGTGCTTACGGTTATGTAAAAATAATACTAAGCAGAGGCACAAAATTAAAATTTTGACCTTCAACTCCTCGACCCTGATGATGAGGGGGTACTTCAATTCTAAACCATAGGAGTTGGCAATTTGGTGCTTACGGGTATGTAAAAATAATACCAAACAGAGGCACAAAATTAAAATTTTGACCTTCAACTCCTAAACCCTGATGATGCAGGGTACTGCAAGCCTGAGCCATAGAAGTTAGCCACCTGGTACTAACGTATATGTTATAAGATTACTAAGCAACAATATAAGATGAAAAATTTGACCTTCAACTCCTCAACCCTGATGATGGAGGGGTACTTCCAGAGGGGGCGCCCTGTTTGTATGAATTGTAAAAGTGTTTTATGTTTAATTTTTGTGAATATGTAGATGCACAAAGCAAACTTAGAGGCTTTATTTAAATACAAACATAAAAATATAGTCACTAAAAAGTGTAAAATAAAAACTTTTTAACAAAAAATATCTACCGACTTCCATGTCACAAAAAAGTAAAAAATAATTTAAATATATTTTGGTCTAGAACATACTCAGTACTTAGTACATAGTTCTGAAGTCGGTGCTCATATAGGACGTAGTTACCGTCGTCCAGCGAAATATGTCGAGCACCGACTTCAGGACTATGTACTAAGTACTGAGTATGTTCTAGACCAAAATATATTTAAATTATTTTTTACTTTTTTGTGACATGGAAGTCGGTAGATATTTTTTGTTAAAAAGTTTTTCTCCTTAACATTTTAAATTTCTTGCTATTAAAACTTCATCCCATTTAATCATACCGCACTTACACAGTTGGCGATTTTAATTGAACAATTATGCAATTTTATATTAATATAAATAATTGAAATCAAAATACCTGAAAAGTAATTCTGGGGTACATTCAATGGATTGCTTTATTAAATCGTCGTCTTCCTCCCCTTTTAAAATTTTAATTAGATCTAGTGCATCATTATCGTAAGCTTCAGAAATTATGTTAGTGTTAACATTACTATCTTCTTTATTCAAAGATATTTTACTTTCCAAATCCTTCGTTTCTCGATCACATATATCTAAACTTTGAACTATTTCATCAACATCAAAATCGTTGAGGAAATCGAGATCTACGTTCTGTATCGTGCTTGCCGTGCTAACGTTGACATCATTAATGCTTTTACTTGACTCTGATATTGGTTTGTTATTACAAACCACATTAATCACAAGTTTAATTTTTCTATACTTTTTAGCTTTATGCGGTTGTTTTTTAATAGGTGAATTAATTATCTTCTTGTGTTTGACACTTTTAGGTTTTGAATCTAATTTCTGTTTTGACAATATTTCATATGTACCTTTACGGGCCTTTTTCTGATCAGAGGCAGACGTGTTAACCGATTCATCAATTTTGTTACTTTTTTTCAAAGTCGTTAACTTACTTAAGTCATTGATGTCATATTTTTTTGTGACTTTTACAACACTTTTTACAGAAGTTACGTGACCAATGGAACCTTGCTGTGCTTTGTACCTTGTCTTTAAATTATCGCTAGAATAAGTTGTTGATGATTTTGATATTTTCTTACTGTTTTCGCTTCGTTTAGTATTTTTTAAAATATCTTGATTTTTTTCTCGGCAATTTGATTTTGCTTTAGTGAGACATTTAGATTTGTCATCATTTTTTAGAGCCCCTTGTTTATGTATCAATTTAAGACGATCTGTTAAAATCTTAGAATTTGGTTGTTTTTCAGTTTTTACCGCTTTCTTGTTTTTTTGGGACAAGTTATGATTCTCTATAGGTGATGTGCATGTAACGCAATCATCTCTTGGTCGTTTATTTAGGTTATCATGAGGAATGTCAATTTCTGTTTTCTTAGGCAATATTATGTTATCTTTGTTTTTATTTGCATTCGAGAACGTAATAGGGGTAGAATTCTTTTGGAAACTATTGACATATTTTTGTCCAACGGTACTTATGTCTACGTTTGGTGACTGTGTGTTTTTGGTTGGTAAATGTTTTTCTGAATCTTTTTGTTTCTTTGTTTTCTGAGTCTGAATATAATTTTTAGCTTCCTGGTTAGATTTTACTTCTACACTATTTGTTTTGATAACCGCTTTACTTGTTTTCAATTGTCCACACTTTTCAGATTCTGTATTTGTAGAACAGGTAGAATTTGGAATAACATTTGACTTCATAGCCCCGATAGTGTTTTCGGAAGCACATCTTTTAGATGCATTATTCCGTGGTATCTTATGTTGCTGTAAAATACAAAAAAAAATGAATTAGCTAACGAGCATAAGGTCCACCTGATAAAAATTAACTTCATGGTAAGAACATGAGTTTTATTTAAAGTCAATCACAGATGCGTTGCTGTTCCCGAGGATTAAGATCTCTTGAAAAAGTGAGCCGGCAAACACGTCCTTCCAGCGAAATGCAGAAACCGCTCCGTACTAGAAATAGATTTGAAGGTGGTACCTCCCCGGTCGAACCATAATCATTTTACCACCTTGCTAAAGTTATTTCTTTAAAATATTACCAAAATACGTTAAGATTTATCCGTTGCACGTGGACTTTTCAGATTAATATCGATATATGCATTTCTGACATTAATGCTTGTTTTATACTCACAAGCTGTGTAGACAAGTACACATTTCTAACCGATCACTAATTTCCTGCCGCCTGGCACATATACCGAAGCTCTTACATGCGTTAAAAATTCATGAAGATTCATATTTAAATCACAATGCATAATGGTCGCCATTTTTTCCCGTAAGGTTGAAGTCGCAAACGAGCATATAATATATTAGATGGTAAGTGGATATTGACCATGGACATGGTTAAAGCAAATTATTGTCACTAAGTTTTTACTTAGAATATATGACACGTTATGTAATAAAACATATTGATGTGGACGTACTAATCGTATTCTGATCAAGATCATGTTATATGTGCAAGAATATATTTAAAAAACTTTGATGACTAATATCATATTTAATTTTAAACATTTTCAGTTTTAATCTTATTCATATTGTAAATGCGACATGTAGTTTTCTTTATACATTAAACTTATAACATAACATTATTTACAAAGATAATAGAGCCAGTGTAGTTCGACCAGTACCACCGCCACACCTATTTTTAACGTAAAGCATTTCTTGCGTTTCAATAGTTGCCGGCACCCTTTTTATATGAGGCGACTATTCTAGTCCTAAAGAGTAGCAATGCATATGTGTTGGAGTTCAGATAGAATCCTTATTCTATATGAAGTTGATTACGGATGTCCATGGGCGGGAGTGTCCACTTACTATTAAGTGGACTGCATGCACGTCTGCTATTTCAATCACATAAAAAATATTTACGTATATATTTGTTACTGTATCAATACCACAAAGCACACATTAAGCCATTTTTATGAGATTCATGCTATAAGTTTTTTTCGCTGCCATTGCATTATGAGGTGTAGAATTACATACAGGTCAGATACTTTTGAATAAATAAACACTATCATATATTATGAATACCGAACCGAACAGCTAACGCTTTATAATTGCTCAATTCCTGTGTCATTAGTATTTATTTTTGTAATAAAAGTAGCCAACATGTTAGGTTATTTTGGGTAACGTGAGAGCTTGGATAAAACCCTAATTGATTTTTTTTATAAACTACACTACAACATTTTAATAAAACGGTGTACTTATCGTGTCGCCATTTTTTTAAAGTACTCCAAATTTTATCTACGTATAAATTCAGTCGTACATTTTTATTACACCTTCGCTTTTATACGTCAACTAACTTTATTTTGTACAACTACTAATGATAACCATTTAGACGTGAGAGTGAAATCCAAAGGTGATATAAGTTATTATAACATACTATTTTTTACTCATATTTAAAATGTGTGATTAAAGCTAGTGACTGAGTGAGAAAAAAGTCGAACTGAACTGAAAAGAAACCGAAGCTTCAGACCAGTAGGCAAACTGTTAGTGCCGTACTGAATTTGCGACGTATCAGTTTAGTACGCCCTTCCATATATTTAAAATGGAGTGTCCGAAGTTTGATAGTTTCTGCTCACTCTACGCAGTTTGAAGCGCTACGAGCGCCGACTATCTCAGTTAGTGACCAACTCGCAGCAAAACCGATTACAGTCGGCAACGGCGTTATGGTCGTTCGGCGGGCGTAGTGAGTCCGTTTGTCGTAAACTGTTCATGCGGACAATTAGAAAAAAGCTATTAATTAGCGTAAGAGTTTGCTTGAGAAGCACGAAAATTGATTTGAGTTTGCAGCTAACTCGAACTTCAATTCGCCAAGAATTTGCGGCTCAGCTAGTCGGTCGCTAAAAGTTTACTTACTAGGGACTAGTGATGTGCCGGATCGTCAAAATCAGATTCGCGGATACGGATTATTTCTGTCAAGATCCGCGGATACGGATCTCAACTTCAACAACGCCCCAAACGCCCAAAACGTCGTTCTATTAGACGACCGCGGTCGTTGTGGTCGCGGCAAAAACTCATGACGTCATGACTTACGCCCACGCGACGCTCACGGCGACCCACCTAACAAGGTGGGTCGAAGTGATCGTTCCCATAGAGAATACGTCACTAAAGCTCATAAGCTAATGGAACGGGAAAAACTGCGGTCGTGAGCGTGCGCTTTGTGATCGTGTAATGGAACGCACCCATTGAATGTTCTATTTCGTTTATTATTTATGTGTTTGTGACAAATGCACGGTAGTATGTGTAATGTGTTTTTAGTTGATTTTATGTATATTATAAGCATTATTTGAAAAAAATATTAACATTCTGCACTCCTTCTCTACGTTCCCTATAACCGTGCAAAGTTTCATACTAATCCGTCCGCGGCATATTACTCAAAAATTCTTTACAAGTTTTTGCTTCACGTATATTATATAGATTATTATGTTTGTTTCATTTTTGTAATTCAATAACACTTATAAAATTGAATGTATGATGCATTTATATGTTGTATGTACATTAAAAAAAAGAAAGTGTGTGTGTGTACTTATGTACACGCGTTAGAAGTTATACTTCTTTGGCGTAAGTCGATAAAAACCTTTTAAAAAAATATATTTCGCCTTATTCTGTGTTTGTAAAAAAATGACACTAACAACAGAAAAAAATTATGTACCTCTGTTCAGGATTTCTGAAAAAACTGTTGCGAAACCCTGTTCACCACTTTGAAAAACTGTTACGAATCCCTGTTTACCATTTTTTAAATATTGTTACAAATCTCTGTTCACGCGACTTTTGGAAAAACTGTTAGGTACGAGTTCACGACTTGAAAAATTGTTACGTATCTTTGATAGTAAATCGACTAAAAAGACCCCCTTCCCCCAGGCTACACGAGCAATCCCAGAAGCGCGGCATTCCTCGTGCAGGCTTTGTCCCACACTATCAACATGCTCAACTATGGGAGTACCGCGTTGTTCACGACTTACGAAAAAACTGTTACGAATCTCAGTTTACGACTTTGACGAAATGTTACCATTCTCTGTTCACGATTTACACAAAACTGTTACGAACCCTCGTTCACGATTTTGTATGACAAAATGTACAAATTTATAATGCATGAATACTAAAATATGTCGGTTTTTCGTAATGGTGCGTGCGCGCATCGTAAAAATCTATTCTCATGTTTTTTTTCCCTAATGCGCCAAAAGAATTATAACTTCAATAATAGGTATAAAAGATTCGTCTAAAAAGTATTGCATACGGATACGGTTTTTACTACTGCCGCGGATACGGATCCGGAGCTCCGGCACATCACTACTAGTACACAGCCTTAGTGTCCGTTTTATTTCGGCCGAACGTTTTTAGAATATAGAAACCTACACATGTTTTTATTTCATAGGGACAGGAACCATTATAGTTAATATGATAAGTCCGGTAAGTCGGCGTATACTAAAGTTAGGTAAACTACACCTCAAGTACTAAGGTCAAGTGGACATAAAAACCTTATACGTCACACGAATTTTATCATTTTAACCCCCCCTCCCTCCCCCTCCTCCTCTCTTAAGGTGTGACGTAATTAATACATGGCCCTTAATAGCAGCCAAATGCAATCCGAAAATTCACGAACGAATGTTTTGGACAATCCGAAAGGCTCGGCCGATTTCTTGCGGAACCGAAACTTCGGTCGTTCACTAATTACACTACACCAACATTATGCTATGTAATCTGATTCAATAATTACTCTCAACACATACATGATAGCGAGCGAAATGGAAATGCTGCTATTTATATTTTGAGTTATGTATCTTTTCTATTTATAATAAAATTGATGGCTATGCGTATAAAAAAAAAAATAAGTTTATATTCCTAAACACTGTTGATTGTGCGTTTCTTGTCCGGTTGCACTTCTACGAAATTTAAATACCTACCTACATTTGCAACACGCACGATACACACTTATTGTCGAATAAAATACTTACCCAAATAGACGATTTTGAATCCAAACCAATGCTTTGCAAATAGTTCGTTGCCCAGCTGCCTTTTTTATTTGGGGTTTTAGGCGAATTTATATTTTTATCCACCTTTTTATCGGTGCATGTATTTGGAACTTGTGGTTTGTCTCGCTCTTGTTGATTTAGTTTTTCGCAAGTCGCGTTGTCAACAATCGGTACTAGTATGTTATTGCCTATTTTACGCCTTTTAGGCGATGGCGGATTACTTAAAGACATGTTTGGAATAATAACGATATTCGGACTTTCGTATTGTGAGAAATAGGATTCCGTATTCATGCCTGAACTGTAACAAAATTATATTTTATATAACATATATATATATAACGAACATGCTGTTTTCCTGAATTTTATGACAAACACGTGCTTAAGCCATTGTTTTTTTTTAGTGTAGAAAAAATAAATAGGACACCTAGCTCATACCCGTAAATGTTTTCGATATTTAAGTACCTTGGGTCTTGATTTGTAAAATAAACCCAATTGGTTGAAAATTAATATGTAGTTTTCAAATTAAATAAAACTTACCTTTATCAACACTAGACGTGCACTTACCGACGTCGAAAATGCAAAAAGGCCGCAAATATGACATTGTTATAAAATAAAAATGCTAACTCAACCAAACTCACAAGTCGTCGTCTTCGACTAACCAAACATTGTATTTCAATTCGACAGATAAAATATGACATTGACATTCAGTTATAAAAAAATTGGATATTTGGACTAGTTTAATGTTTTCCACGTTTTATGAATATAATATTTTTAATTCTGTCCTTATTATATAAATAATGATCAATTTAATTTGTCTCGTAAATAGTGTCGTTTTCAGCGCCTTGCTGCCCCATCTCGATAAGGTAATATTTGTGGGGGCATCTCTTTTATAAGTAAAATAATTATGAATCTTAACCAAACTTTTATGAGTTGTTCTTAAATCCATTATATTAATATATAGAGGAGTGTCCTAGGTTCCCTGTGCGATCAGACAGGGAAACCTAAATATATTTTGTTTTGTGGGTCCTAATTGTGTACATTGCATATTATTATGTAATGAACGTAATTGTAGATTTTTCTGTAAAATATCGTGAAACTTATAAATAAAAAATATACTATATATTCATATATAATTTAAGTAAATGAATTTTTTGAATGTTATTTGCTATAAGACTAATTCTGTGCTTTCGCTCTATCAATCCTATACGTATTTGAAATGCATGTGAGGGTTCATTGAAAAATTCATCAAACAAACACAATGTTAACAGTAATCATAATTTATTTACATGTTATTTTTATAACAATACATAAACAAAAGAATTCGTGTAACAACCAAGTGACTTAAGACTACATTATATATTTACATATTTTTAACATAATAAGTTTGATTATCAATAACAAGTCTCCAGCCATAAACCCAGGGAGAGGTTTTAGGTTCCAGCGGCTTTAAAATAACTTTGAAACACATGATATGCATCATGTATGATGTTTTAAAAACCTCACATTTCCCACCCTCTCCTTGGCGACGTTCTTGCATGTATAAAAAGTTTAACGTATTGACAGAATCATACATTAAACTTTTTATACATATAAATACTAACGTAATACAGTATGAACTTTTTAATAATAATTTTTTTTTTTTCAAAAAAATCATAACATTTTATAAACTAGTGTTGAGATAGTGTTCCATAAACACCTTCCCAGAAATTTCATATAGAGGCGACAAACTATTGTTTTTTTCACTGAACAAGCTTGATATATCCGAGTGTTTTGACTCATCGTCATGTCCCATATCTTTAGCGATATCAACACTAAGACTGTTAGGGCTTATCGGAGAGTAAATGATATTATTCTTTTGAATAACCACAGTGTCCATGGAATGTATAGAATCAATCGATACATCTGAAAAATTATCACTGTGAACGGGTTGAGTTGTGGCACATGCAGGTGGCTTATACTTGACTGTATGTTTTTCATTCTTCATTCTCTGAAAAATATAATACAAACAAACATTGTGATTTCATACAGTTATTTAAATAGTTATAAGGATTTCAGATATATGAGGTATTGACTGCATTTTCAATAAAACTTGTGATCAATTACAGATATCAATGTTTGACAGAGATCATATACCATCTGATAGGCTGCATGTTCATCTGATCTCTATATAAAAAAAAAATTCTTACAGTAAATATGATAAAAAATATCATCAAATATCTCATACATTGGCTATGTTGCATAAAATGAATTACCTGTCTTGTCATCTTAATTAGGTCCTCAATTTCATCTGAATCCGTTGAAGCTGTATTAAAGTCATACGGACTGACTTGCTCATATGTATCGCTGCTAGATTTAACAGTGATCGGGCTACATATCTCTCTTGCAACACTCTTATTGTTATTTTCGCTCTTGTGTATTTTTCTGTCTACTTTCTGAAAAATTGACAATGTGACAAGTAAATCAATTGTTATCTAATTTTAATTAAGAATTGTGGCACAAACCTTTCTATCAAAATCTATGAGTGTAATAAGATATTTCTAGTACTTCTTTCTAGATGCATTTTTTTTTGTTTTCGAGGGAAACCTTCAAAAGATACCCGACGCCGTGGGAGCGGCGCAAGGTTATGTGGGATTTTTACCGCATTAAAACCCCCCCGGTGGCCGTCTTCGGCGCTGAAAAGGAGGACTCCGGGATCTCGAAACGACTTCAACCGGAATCCTCCGAGAGCGCTGCCCCATCGGGCTCCTCCCAGATGGGTGGCTGGGCCAACCGCTCCGTCTAGTCTTTACGGCGGTATGCGACCACACATACCGCCGTCCTTCCCGGGATTGCCTTACCAAATGGTTCGAGCTCCCACTCTAGCCGTCTGCAACCCCGGAAGCCCCTTTTAGTCGCCTCTTACGACAGGCAGGGGATGCCGTAGCCCTATTCTGATCCAGGAGCTACAGGGACGCCTTTCTAGATGCTAACAACACTATTTATTAAAATGTGTGGGTAATGTTGCAAATATAATTTTCCAGGCTCAACTTGAATAAGACTTTATAAGTACCTATTTCTTCCCTTTGTTAGTAATTCATTTATGTTATTATGTTTGTTAGTAAATTTTAACCACTAAATAGGCTATCACCTTTTTTATATTTGAACATAATAGCAGAAATTATACCTCAGCCGATCCTCCCTTATCTGTGTATTTAGTGTTTTTAGAAGTTTTTTTATGATTATATTGTGCACCTCTGCATCTCTTGCGGTAACAGTAAGGCACAGCACGTTCTACCTTCATTCTTGTCAGTTGCACTTTTCTGATGCATTCTATTTTGTTTTTTGACTTTTTCTTCTTATTAGAATTCTGTTCCTGATTTCCTTTTGCATCCGAGTCACTCACAACAATCACATCCTGTCTGCATATTGTCAAATTGCTGAGCTCCATACTTATTCCCCTACTTTTTACAAAAGATCTGTAAAATGTAAAAAATACCTTTAAACCATTAAAGTATCAACATGATAGTATAAGGATTATTTTGAGATAGCTTATATGTTTCACCAAAGTTTATATAGAATATAAACTTTGGTGAAACATATATAATAGTTTATATAGAATATAAAACATAAATATAGAACAATTTCTTATTAACATCATCACACCTGTGGCCACTTTCAGCACTCCAATTCTATTTCAGGTATATTAAAATGATGGTAATGATCAGTTTCTATCGGACTCAATTTTTACTTTAATATAATTTACAAAACCCTCCATATACTTTGTACTCACACATTAAACCACAACCAAAAAGTCTATTTATAATAATTACAGTTATAATTTTGACAGCACAAGATTTGTTTATAAATTAAATCAAATAAGAAATTATCAAGTCAATGGTAGCAAAGCCTACACATGAGGCATCCTAAATGTACAGTCAGGTGTAATATTAGCCTCGGTGTCTTGATAACACAGCTCAAACCACTTGTTCACAGTAATTAATTCACAAGTAGTTCTAAGTTATAGGTACATAGGTTTCATATGAAATAACAGGAAATGTGTAAATTAAGACTTTTGTACAAATGATGCATTTATGGTTTCATTTTACTCTTACTTACAATGTTATACACCTACTTCGAATGTGAAGTGGTTCTTGTAATCACAAGAACCATGGTGGAAGGGTGGTGTCAGCTCACTGTAATATTTGGTGACCATCTTATTCCTCAGAACTGGCACCACATCCATGATTGACTTTAGATAGAACCATTGTTCCGTATGACGTTGCTTACAGATGTCTAATAGGATCTTGTAATTGTGTCCAATTTTGATCTTAATCTATTTTAAATTTCAATATTGTTAAATAGTTTGCGCCTAAAAATGATTGTAATTTGAAATTTTTACGTGCCTCGACAGGCGGGGAACTTGGAGAACCTACCTTTATATAATATATAGTAACATCATTTCATGTATCCATGTTCTTGCAAAATAAAATATTTGAATTTGAAATTTGAATTTGTCTTTAGACTGCAGTGACCACTAACCATGAAATGGACTGCACATACATTTCTCATGTCAATTCCTAATAATATGAATATATAGAGGGTGGTAAGGAAAAAGATTTAACTTTGGAATGTGTTCTAATTTAATCATCAGGGATAGCAACACATTTGTAGGCAACCTCGGCTGACAATAAGACTAAATTGTATGGGGTTGATGGTTGATGTCCATGCATGGCAGTGGTCACTTACCATCAGGTGATCTGCAAGCTTCAATATTATATATAAAAAACAATTCAATATATTTATAAACAATTTTGTACACATGTCACAAACGAATTATTTTTAAAAATTCAACATATCAATTGATCATTCAATTTACACTTCACATTATAAGCTCATATTTTCCAGTACTTTTAGATCCCGTTCTGAAATACGGTAAGCCCACATCTTTCAATAGGTAAAGTAAATAGGTGTACGCCCTACCTTTACAACGAAACGTATGTGGGTTGGGGTAATCAATGCACTCAATGTCATCTACAGCACGTATGTACAGCAGTACAGAATTTGTGATCAATCCATTTTTACCGGCACAACACCACTCGCTACGAAGTCTCGTTTGAATTACTGTATTTCAGTTTTCCTCACATCAGTAGGATTACGTTATAACAGTGGTAGTCACTAGTGAAAGCTTAAATTGGAATTGAAACAGACCATTTATAAACTACAGTGTTAATTTTTTATTTGCGCAAATCAATTGAAAGAACGCGCCCACCTTTCAACCTACCCTTCGTGGTGAAACTAGTGAAGTGACAGTTGACACGAGTTATGTTCAATTTGCTAACATTTAATACCTACATTGACAGTTCGGTGTTTTTTAAATTACATCCTGTTTAGATTTTACAAATACCTGATTTACCTAAATATTTTGTAGTTATAACAATAAAAATTGGTTCCAAATATATGAAAGATTTACTTTTTATTTTACACAGATTTTTTTTAAACATTTTCCGCGAAAATTTAAATGAATTTTTAATATCAAAGATTTAGAATTTTGTATATCGGGCAATTATTTTTTGAATACAATTATGCCGTATTATAGTGAAACTCACGAAAAATAAACAGTTATAGTAAAACTAACTTCTTTTGATCAAAATTTATTACAGTTTTGAATTCATTTATTCGTGGGAAAGTGTTAGAAAGCAATTGATAACATCCTTCATTTATTCTAGGTACGACGATATGCTTTCACGTGCGTCCTTGACTCCTTGCCCTTGCAATAACGTATCTGGAGTGCATTCGTACTGCGCAGGTGTACCTCGGCTCCCCGCAATCCTCCCGTGATTCGGAATCAATAAACAGTTTTCCACTATGTTATTATAGGGTAGCTACACATCATAGTAATAACGCGTAATTACCCTAAAGGCGCTAAGTTTTATGACTCGTCATTGGATGTACATATATAGATATTAGTTCATTAAAAAACCAACCTAGGTTTATAGATAATTGTAAAATGATTATAATAACGTTTGATAAAATGCTTTTATAACTGATCTTGATATGAATAAACTTTATGAAAAATGACAACCGAAAACTTAATATTACAATCATTGCCCTCTTAGTAAGAGGGGTCCAGCGGGGTTTAAAATTTTAGGTAGGTTTCATATTATACTGGAAAAGCCGCGCCCGCAGTTAACCGCTAGTGCGTAAGAGGGCTATGTTTGTAAAATATTTTTACTTCTCAATAGTTTGTAACTTATGTAATGTATTACGAGGGTAGGTACGTATTGACATTGAGTAACTTGAAACGTGCTTCTATATTTTTAACTCAGAACAACGTTCAAATTATCAATCGGGTATACTATTCGAAAAGTTTACTGCCATTTGCAGTACCTACTAAACAGCATTAAAATTAAATTTAATGTTATAGCTACAGATACCGCTGTGAATGTTATGTCATGCAAAATGCATTTAACGCATTTCAGGCTAAAAACTTTTGTGCCGTTTAGGCATATTTTTCGATGTATGAACTACTTTTTAATAAATTCCGTCGTGAATAAAATAAGCCGTGATTGTTATTATACAAATGAAACATGAATTTAGTTACATATTTTTTTGTATGAGAATGATTTGTGTCCTCTCTGTAACTACGCACCTCGAGTATGGTAATGATCAACTATAGGTTTTTTTTATATCCGATTAGAATAGCAAACGAACTTGCGGCCCACCATTATTGTAAGTGCTCACTGCCGATTATGGACATCTTATACAATTAATTAATGTTATAATACTGTTTAGGTATATATAAATAAGCGGAATTACATATGGTACGGTAATAATGAAAGGGACCTAATACAAAATTTACATTTTGTGGAATTAATGAAATTGTGTTCGGATATACATAGGTATTTTGGGGAATTTCTTAAAACGAGTGTTTATTTAAAATATTGTAAAGTTTATTGTTTGCGTTTAAAGGTTCAGTACCCAAAGGGTGAAAACGGGACACTATTACTAAGACTCCCGCTGTCCTGTCCGTCCGTGTAGTACCTTTATTGTATTTACCTCCTGGTATTTAGCAAAATTTTCAGTTTGAGACTGTACGATATTATAACAGATTTGTTCATTACATAATATTACAAGCATTATCAAACTGTTTTATTGGACGTTATACATTACTCGCTTCGTACTGTTTAATCTTTCTACATTTAGAACATAAGTGGCGATGATTTATCATCGGTTACTTCGTCTTTTTCGTAAGTGAAAGGCCTCGTGCTTCCCATACACGATTGTGTCCACGTAACCAAAACGTCGCATGAGCAACCAGTATAGAGTTTAATATTTGGTTAAACGCACGTGTGTCGTTTTTAGGATAGGTAGTGTGGGTACGTATTTGTAGGAAATTGTTTTTTTTTTTTATATTAAATACATTCGACTTCTGGTTTCTTTTTTCTTGGTGAAAATGACAATAATCTCAATTATACTTTCCATATGGCTCGAAAATATATAAATTTAAACCATATGCAATTTTGTATTGCATGGTGTTCTTTTTTTATTGTTGATTGTGTTTTATTAACCTCTTTATTTTAAAGTCAGAATGAAATATAATTAAATGCCGATTGATCATATTTTTTGTGAAGTATTATTTGTTGGAAATTATCGTTGAATAAAAAATACCCGGCCATGCGAGTTTACCTATTAATTTTATTTTAACATATATTATAATTACCTCATAGGTAATCCTGCTAATCCTACGTCCTTCATTTATTTTATTTAATAATGCTTCTTTTTGATACAACCTAAGACTTTACTTTCGCTTCTGTCAGTGTTTTCTACTATTTATACGACGCTATCTGGGTACTTATTGTAAAGTCCGTACCTAACTACAATTTGATCAAAATCGGTTCAGTTGAATCCAATCACTTTGATTAAACATAAACCTAAATTATTTTAACAAATTATCTATATCTTTGCTATCTATAAGTGTTAAAATAATCTTATTATTTCCAGCCGAAGCCCGTACAAGCAAAGCAAGCGAAACAGCCAAGTGCAGCGAAGTCTGGCGGCTCGGGCGATGCAGCCAAGTTGAACGAAGACATCACCAAGCAGGGCGATCTTGTTCGATCGCTAAAGACGGCGAAGGCTGAGAAGGCCCAAGTTGATGAGGCGGTCAAAACACTTTTGGACCTTAAGGCCAAGTACAAGGCAGCTACAGGACAGGTTAGTACTGCATACCATTATTTAGGTACTTTAAAGGTTTTCAATTTAAATCCTTATAAATTAATTAGCAGCTGGTAATGAATGTTTGTATGTCTTGTATGTTTTTACTTTTAAGCCTTCATTTTTTATTTTAATACGTCACTGGTATTAAAATGGTGTACGGTGGTATGGTGGTAATGGGTACTCACAGTATATGATTTTTGAATTTCTTTCTGCCGATATTTCGACCCAGTTGCATGGATCGTGGTCACGGCTAAACTGTTAGTTATAATTAGTTTAAAATTATGATAAGTGGTTTTTTGAATTCGTTTTGAGGATATTTTGAATCAATTACACGGATCGTGGTTGCGGCAAAACGCGGTTTTATTAAAGATGAAGCTTCTATTTAACTTTAAATTAGTATGTATGTTTATAAGGAGCACAGATAAACTTTCCTGAAAGACAATGTATTCCTAAGGAAGATTTAACACCTTGAGGTTTATATTTTTTGTTGATTGTTTTATTTTTCATTTTGCATCATTGAATTGTTTAACATTTCCTTTCTAAATCTAGGAGTGGAAGCCTGGTGCAGTGACCACTACGTCATCCAAACCGCCCGCTGTTCCAACCATTGACCCAGTGTATCTGAGCGAAGCGATTGTTAAGCAAGGGGATCTCGTCCGATCGCTCAAAGCGTCTAAAGCTGAGAAAACCAAAATTGACGATGCTATCAAAATACTTCTGGAACTGAAACTGAAGTATAACTCTTGTACTGGACAGGTTTGTACGAGATTAGTAATAGTTTTCCTTTTGATTGCGATATTTCATGTCGGAGTGTGTTACTTAGTTAAAAAAATCGCTTTCTACACTCATAGCCCCATAGTAGGATTTTCTCCTGTGTCGTGGGTACCATAGACACACACAAGACGAATACACAAACACCCAGATGCAAAGCACGATCTAAACTCATTATTCAGATACTTGCCTGGCCGGGAATCGAACCTAGGACTCATTGCGCGTCAGACCGGTATGGTAACCGTTCCGTCACGAGGGTCGTCAAAGGGACATGCATGCACATTATTTTGATGACATAAGGTTGTACTTATCTTCGTGATATCTACCACTGTGGATGTAGTACCCATATTTCTGCTTAATTAGGGAGGGTAACCAAGGCTACAGTCTCAGGGCGTCTACAGTTTTCGATTACTCGAAACTTTTACTTTATTTTTGTAAATATTTTGGGGAATAGAACCTCCTCGCCTTTATTGCCCTGGAGCATCCAGATATCTAAATTCCCGAATAATCCTCCAGGCCTCCAGATTTTTCCTACTAATTACTAGACTTAGCAGGTAATAGCGTAGTTCGGCCGAGGAAGTACCACTGCCACATCTATTTCTAGCGTGAAGCAGTTCTTGCGTTTCGTTGGAAGGGTGTGGTTGCCGGCACACTTTTATATGAGGCGACCATATAGTCCTCGGGAATAGCAACGCATCTGTGATTGACTTTAGATAGAACCTATGTTCTATATGAAGTTGATTCCAGATGCGCAAGGGCAGCAGTGACCACATACCATCAGGTGGTCTGCATGCTCGTTTGATGCTACAATGAGATATAAAGCGTCTGGTAAATTGCTAGCTGCGGGCTGTATCTTCACTGACTACTACCATTTACCAGAATACAATTTCATGTAGGACTGGAAACCAGGGACAGTTACCACTTCAGCTCCGGCCACACAAGCGCCACCTGGTAACGCTGAATCCTTAAATCAGGACATCACAAAGCAGGGCGATCTTGTGCGATCCCTCAAGTCGTCCAAGGCAGACAAAGCAAAGATCGACGAAGCTGTTAAACTCTTGTTGAAGTTGAAGGCAGACTACAAAGCTGCTACTGGCCAAGTAAGTGTAGTGTTATACATCTATAGAGTAAAAAATCTCCGCTTGTCTGTACGTCGCATATATTTGCAAAAAGATGGTTCAGAGGAATGAGAATAAGTAAAAGTAGAAAATAAGATTTTAGTAGTCGCATAAATAAAAAAATATCGAGTTTCATTTATAGAATTGCATTTTTGTAATCCAAATACTGCCTGTTGTACCTTTTATTAAGTCTTTGTTAATTACAATCCATCAACTCTTGAAAGTTATTGCAATTTAAAGTTGTTTTTAATTTTTTTAACGCGTTGCGCAGTTTACCGATTCGTAAGTGTCCGGCGTTATGGACTTTGGTTTAAAGTCCTCCTTCCGTTCTAAAGGAAGATATGCCCAGCAATGAGAAATTAATAGTTTGATAATGAGTGTATAATAAACTAGGTTATTCCCGCAGCTTGGCTCACTATGGTCTCCTCTGCCACTATAATGACTATCATGTGTGCTAATTTCGGTTTCAATGAAATCTGACCAGTAGATTTTTGCGTGGAAGAGTAACAAACACACATCCCACCTTTAATCATAAAAAGAAATAACTCAATATATACGTTTTGTGATTGATACCATAAAGAAAACTAACTAGGTGATAAACTCGCAAATCAAAAATTTAAAGATATTTCTTTTTTGAATAAAGGTGCAACATACAGCCTCACAAACTTTCATATTCATATTATTAATACGATGTTGAAAGCTGACGTAAATTGTTCAACATTAGGTAATATTTACGCAAACGTACAACAATCACAACTGAACAAATAATGTTCAATATTCTTTTGTTCTTGGCCAGGCATTGAAGACGATTTTTAAATAACAATTTTATCTTTACTCTAGTCTAATGCAGTAAATTTATGTGTATCTTTTTATTGGTACTTAAATAAATCGTTAACTTGGAGTATATATTATAATACTAGTTTCTATTTTCTATTATCATCACTACATAGTATAAAACAAAGTCGCTTCGCGCTGTCTGTCCCTATGTATGCTTAGATCTTTAAAACTACGCTACGAATTTTAATGCAGTTTTTTTAATAGATAGAGTGATTCAACCTGAAAACTGATAATTTTTGACTTTTAGGTGGAACGAACTTCGCCGGGTCAGCTTAGTATTAAAATTAGAATCAAATATTTTCTTGCACTTTTAGTTTAACTGTATCCTAGATTTTTAGATATGTGGTGCATAACAAGTTAATAAAATAATCCGGTAACATAATGTTTTGTCTATATGACAATTTATGGGCCATATAAAATACAAACAACGGGTATATATTTTGAAAATGTTTTGGTTTTGTATAAATACAGAATCGACCGTTCTGTTGTTTCAAGATTAGTTTAAAGCCAGAAAACAGTAGTAGTTTTTTTTTTTTTAAATATACTATTTATTCTCTCAGGAATGGAAGCCTGGACCTACTCCATCGCCGGCAGCAGCACCAGCTCAGAATCCTGAGGGTCCACAAGTGGGAAACATCCTGGTACAAATAGCAGCCCAGGGAGACAAGATACGGAAACTCAAGGCGGAAAAGGCGGAGAAGGGGATAATTGATGTGGAGGTTGTTTAGTTTTAAGTATATTAAGTTATGTAGTCCATACTGAGTTTCACGTATTCTATTAGACATTACCATTGTACGACAACCGATAACCGATTGGGAAGAAAGGTCCTCGAGTGGCGACCACGTTTAGGCAAAAGGAGTACAGTTCGCCTCCTACCAGATGGACCGATGACCTGAAGAAGACAGCGGGAAACCGTTGGATTCAGAGGGCACAGGACCGGTTGGAGTGGCGCCATTTAGGGGAGGCCTATCAAAATGGATGGATGGACAAAATACGTCAATTTCACTAAAATCCTTACATCAGTCTGTCTATAAAATCACTCTCTGAATAGTTTAAACTTTATATAGCTGTCGATATTACACAAATAATGATTTTAAATACTAAAGAGACAAGTAAATTTATTTGTAAAGACTTTTTTATTTATTTTAGGTGAAGAATTTATTGAACCTGAAGGCTCAGTACAAAGCTCTCACTGGTTCCGACTGGACTCCAAACGCAGCAGCTCCCCAAGAAATTAAGAAAGTAGCTGCCCAGGTAACCTTTTAAAATATATTTAATTAAAAATCGTAAGATGCATTTGTCAAGGTAGAAAGGAAAAAAATGGAATTTGTTGTGTACCTATATCCTTACTCTTGATATTTCCCATTGCATAGGTGGTAGTACCAGTGTAGTTCGACCGGGGAAGTACCACCGCCACACCTATTTCTAGCGTAAAGCATTTCTTACGTTTCGATAGAAGGGTGTGGTTGACACACTTTCACATGAGGCGACCATCATAGTTCTCAGGGGTAGCAACACATCTGTGATTGACTTCAGATTGAACCCATGTTCTGTATGTAGTTGATTACAGATGTCCATGGGCGGCAGTGACCACTTACCATCAGGTGGACTGCATGCTGGTTTGCTACTTCAGTCAGATAAAAAAAAAAGATCGCGGTCGCGCAAAACTTTCGGTGGCAAGAAGAATCATTGACAAGCACAAGTGAATTTATCTATTTTACGTGTTCTTATCTACTTGATTTTTCTATCTTAGGTTTACACCTATTTCTAGCGTGAACCTTTTTTGTTTCGTTAATTTTTTGCTTACCACTGACTTTCTTATGAGGCGACCATCTTACTTTCCAGGAATAGCAACGCTTTTGTGATCGAATTCATATACAAACCTTGATATTTATTAGAGATGTCCATGTGTGGAAGTGACTACTTGCCATCAGGTGCTCATTTGCTATTTTGTTTGTAGAAAATTTACACAATACGATACGACAAAAAAGTTACGACACAATACGATATATTTTTTTCTTTCATTGGTGACCTAATAAAATTTGTTATTTAAAATAATAAATAGTCAACCCATTGTTGTCCCACTTCTGGGCACGGGTCTTCTCTCAAAATGATGGCCAGCGAATGATTAATTATCAACTTTAAATGAACCAGAGCTCGGCGTCGACCACCATGAACGGAACAAATGGCGAAGCCCTCGCAGCGGAGGTGGCTAAACAAGGCGACCTGGTCCGTGAATTGAAGACCAAGAAAGCTGATAAGGTATGATAAGCATACAAATATGTAATAAATACAAGTAACATGTAACACTTCAATGACTACCACCCAAGTGCCTACAGCCATATTTAATTATCTCCTGAGCCCTTCAGGCCTTCGGAAGGTTAATATCAGATATATCTACTTACCTGCGAGTGCGGAAGATCAATGATATACATACGTGTATTTTCTTTGCCTATTTTTAAATATCAATTTCATACTACGGTGGCATCGGTAGATACATTTTAACAAATGCTAAGGGGGAATTCTCTTTTTGTCATAGGTTATTTATAAATATCCTTAATCGATTCCTAAATTTGATATCTCAGAACGACCTCATGTTTTATGTTTATTCTCTCTTGTATCTACACCCATGTTCTGTGTCTCTATCTTTCACGTCTAATTATCCATTAAATATGTACGCTATATAAATAAAATGTTGCTTCACGTTTCCAGGCAGCAATAGACGCCGAAGTGAAGAAGCTCTTAGAACTGAAAGCAAAGTACCAAGCTGAAACCGGAACGGCCTACGCTCCGCCCGCACAAGCGAAGGAGGCTAAGGAGTCTAAACCAAAGGAGAAGTCTAAAGAGAAGAAAGAGAAGAAGGAGCCCAAGGCCAAAGCTAAGGAGCCGGTTAGTGCCTTAGAGCCCATGTTATATGTCACTACATAGTATGTATAAAACAAAGTCGCTTCTCGCAGTCTGTCGCTATTTATGTTTCGATCTTTAAAACTAACGCTATGAATTTTAATGCAGGTTTTTTTTAATAGAGTGATTGTGAACTACAATTTAATGTCATTTTTTATGTAAAGTCAAATATAACCGAAAAACTGTAATAACTTCTAAAATTACTCATGTTTCACCTAAGTAATTTCACGAAATTTCTTTATTTCAAATTTCAACCTAAGGAGTATGAATTAGACTGCAGTCTAGATTACTTTTATCTGAAGATTTACGTGAACAATTCGCTGTGCTAATTCTAAATCAGTTTGATTTTTCTTTCAGTCTCCAAAACCCGCGAAAGAAGAGTCTAGCGGCGTGAAGAAGGTCACTCGACTCGGTCTCGAGGCTAACAAGGAAACAGACCTGCCCGAATGGTATTCGCAGGTGATCACCAAATGTAAGTTACATTTCGAGTAGGAATTTGACGGGTCGATGCGCTTCGACTCTGCCCTTGTATAAATTGACCCTAAAAGTATCAATTGTGTAGCAAATGGTATAGCGAATTAACTTTAATCTATTATATATAAAGGAATTTTTGCACAGGTGTTTATTATGCGACGGTAAGGTGTAATTTTTGAAAATTCTTCTCGTATTGACCTATGGGCTGTAAAGAGATAAAATCTTGTAAATAAAGATATTAAAAATTAATAAGTTTAGTGTAATTAATTTATTTTCTGTCTCTGTATGTAACTATGTTTAATATTTTATACTAGTCAACTGTCACATCGGACGAAATTCGACCGATAAACCGCATTTAAAACCAATAGCGGGTATTTTGACAAAGATACTGACATTTCTGTCATGTGTTTTCATAGTAAGACATTAAATGTTATAATTAATTTATTTTTTACGTGTTTGTGACAAATGCACGGTAGTGTGTGTAATGTGTTTTAAGTTGATTTTATGTATGTTTTAAGCATTATTTGGAAAAAAAGATTAACATTCTGCACTCCTTCTCTACGTCCACTATAACCGTGCAAAGTTTCATACTAATCCGTCCGCGACATATTACTTAAAAATGTTTCACAAGTTTTTGCTGCACGTATTTATATATAGATATCTATTTTGTGTTGTGTTTTAAGCTGTGAAATAAATATTTTACCTACCTATCTAAATTGTTATAGCGGAGATGATTGACTACTACGACATCTCCGGTTGCTACATCCTCCGCCCCTGGTCCTACAGCATCTGGGATGTGATACGGACCTTCCTTAGTGATAACTTCAAGAAGCTCGGCGTTAAGGATGGCTACTTCCCCATTTTTGTTTCAAAGGTACGAATATTATCTTGACTACTATTTCTTAGCTTTGTAGATTAGCGACATCTTATATAAGTTTCGGCAATTAAAAAAAAATGCAGTAATAATAAAATCTTAATAGCCCTTTGGACGTGTTATTCTTTGCTTTAAGTTGAATTTTCCCATATATGCTTTGTACCGTATCGAAGAGGTGCTTTTAGAGGTGTAGAGTAGGTTCGAGCCGCCCTGGGTGAATATTAATTTGCTGTTTTTCAATAATAACTTCGTGAAAGGAAAATCTCCTATAGTAACCATTATAAAAGTGTGTATATAAGAGTGTGAGAGACAATGTGTATAATTATGCACATTGCACACGTTAGTGTTAATACTGTAAGAACAGAATAACAATTGGAAATAATTGGTATATGTTATGTCCATGAATCGATAAATAATTATAATAAATAATTATAACGTAACGTATCTCCCATCTCTCGCTGTGTCCGGCCAATGCCTATGAAACTTTATGGTGTAAATATCAAATCAAATCAACTCAAATAGTTTATTTGTATAAAGACAGGTACAAAGATTACACATTACAGTAAGATTATAAAATCCGTTGTGCTCTGCCAATGTTGGCGTACAATTATTTATTTATAACTATAATGACTGTAACATTATATAGAACCAAACATTAAAATCATTAAAATAAGTAATAGTTCCCCCATAATAATCTTTCTCGTAACAAAGTGTCCTCTATCGGGAGAAAACCGCATTACAACAAGTTACTTTTCATCCCACCAGGCGGCGCTGGAGCGCGAGAAGGCCCACATCGCGGACTTCGCCCCCGAGGTGGCGTGGGTGACGCACTCGGGGGACACCGAGCTGGCCGAGCACATCGCCGTGCGGCCCACCTCCGAGACCGTCATGTACCCCGCGTACGCCCGCTGGCTGCAATCCCACAGGGATCTACCCATCAAGTTGAACCAGTGGAACAATGTTGTGGTGAGTGTCACTCCAGGGTCTACCAGCAGGGGGCCCGAGAAGGCTAACACCGTGGACTTGGTGCCCCGTGTGGCGTAGGTCACGCGTTCCGAGGTGCTTGACTGTCGAAACAATGTCATGGTAAGTACTACGTGTACTACGTGGTGGTAATCTATAAAATAAAGATGCCGCGATTTGCCATCAGGCGGCGCTACAGTGCCAGAAGGCCAACATGGTGATATTAGTGGGATGAGGTACTCGTTTGGGGATGGTCAATCAACGCAACAACGTCGTGATAGGGGCAAGTCCATAAGAAAGAAATGCCGCGTTTCGCCACTAGGCGGCGTTAGTGCAAAAAGGCACACATCGACTTCGCGTCCAAAATGACAAGGATCATACACTCAGGTCGATGGACGCCACACGTATCATAGATTTTCAATAAAAATAACATTTTTAGCATGGAAATATTTCATTAACGACGATTTAAAAATATCTTCATATCAATATCTTCACATTTTGTACATGAATAACAACGAATCACAAAAAAATGTGTCTAAACTATGCAATTTACAGAGATGGGAGTTCAAGCAGCCACAGCCGTTCCTGCGTACCCGCGAATTCCTCTGGCAGGAGGGCCACACCGCCTTCCGCACTGAACAGGAGGCTGATGAAGAGGTCTTACAAATACTTGGTACGTATTTAAGTCGAAGCGAAAAGTTTCCACTAAAAGCTTCTTATTTTAAGAGACTATCACTACAACTTAAATTTTATAACGTTGAAATAGCAAACGAACATGCTGTTTATCACAGATGCGTTGCTACTCCCAAGACGACTCATTGATAATGAGTCGTCAATTCATAGCTTTCATTACAATGTTAAAAAAACATGATTGAAAAAAATACAACATAAAAAGACAAACCAGCTAAGTTTCTTACCGGATCTTCACAGATGAGGTCGAGTTCCGATCCGGTAGTAGTGTAAAAAAAATGTGTAACTGACAATTTGTAAGTGCCCCCGTAGTCCTATACAAAATAAAGACATTTCATTCATATATACAGAATGCATTAATCTCTCAATAAAGAACTTTATCCTTAATGGCACTTTCTCGCTCGCTCACTCAGCGAGAGAGTTAATTATAGAGTGTGTATTTTGGATAACGCACTTTGAAGTTGAATTTATACACTTATGTTCGTCTACACTTAACATGATTTTCCAAGATCACCACATATTTTTGTGTGTTTATATATAGAACTGTATCGTCGCGTGTACGAGGAGTTGCTGGCTATCCCGGTGATACGCGGTCGCAAGACGGAGAAGGAGAAGTTCGCGGGCGGCGCCTACACCACCACTGTGGAGGCGTACATTCCCGCTAGCGGTCGCGGGATACAGGTATCTTTTTTTCAAAAATATTAAAATATATATACATATAACAAATCTTTTCTTTACATTTCCGAATGATTTAACTATTTTTAACTTGCTTTATTAAATGTTATTTAACTCTTTTTGGTTCGACCCCGAAGTACAAATTACACAATACTTAGTATAGCAAATTCTAGCTTAATTCGTGCCCCGACATTAAACAACTTAATATTTCGTTTAATTTAAGAAAAATATTATTATTAATATATTTCGGTAGTTGCTATTATTATATAAATTTATGCTTTCTGTTTGTGCAAAACATTGCAATTATGGCATAAAGAAAATACGTACATTTTACATATAGGTACCATTATTACGGATCCGAAATATTTGCTTATATATATTTTCTATTTAGGGTGCTACCAGTCATCACCTCGGGCAGAACTTCTCAAAGATGTTCGAGATCGTATACGATGATCCCGACACGCAAGAAAAGAAGTACGTTTACCAGAATTCTTGGGGTCTCACCACCAGAACTATTGGTTAGTTTATTTAATTCTCGTTTTGTATCAATTTGATACTCTTCAATATTCTGAAAGACATTTGTGATTTATTTAATTTCTCTTGTCGCTTTATGTAAACAAACTTCATAAACCGAGTATTAAGGCTAGTTGTATCTATCTAAATCATCTAAGATTATTTAACACAGAAAATAAAGTGATGTGATTTCGGCACTGTTCCGGAACACAAATTTCTTGTGACAGGATGTATAATTCTCCGAAGGCTAAGTTTCTATGCTTCTTGTATATCACTACATAGTATAAAACGAAGTCGCTTCCCGCTGTCCGTCCCTATGCATGCTTAGATTTTTAAAACTACGCTACGGATTTAATGCAGTTTTTTTTAATAGAGTGATTCAAGGTTTTATGTATAATATATGCATAATATAGTGGAGAAACACTGATAATTAAAGACTTTTAACTGTTAAGCGGAACGAAGTTCGTTTAAAATCATTACAAACGTTTATCAATGGTAACTCCTACTAAACAACAATGTTCTACTATCATAATGACGTCATATTCCCCAGGTGTAATGGTCCTAGTCCACGGTGACAACCAAGGCCTGGTGTTACCACCCAGGGTGGCCGAGATCCAAGCCATTGTAGTACCTTGTGGGGTGACCGCCTCCAGTACTGCGGACGAGCGGAAGGCTCTCACGGACTCGTGCAAGGCGTTGGTCGACGATCTGCGAGCGGCGGGGATACGGGCGGACGGCGATTATAGGGATAACTACTCGCCGGGGTGGAAGTTTAACCACTGGGAGTTGAAGGTTAGTTGTCTGTACACACAGGTTGTTTGAAGGTGATTCCGGTTGAAGTCGTTTCGAGATCCCGGAGTCCTCCTTTTCAGCGCCGAGGACGGCCACCGGGGGGGTTTTAGTGCGGTAAAAATCACACATAACCCTGCGTCGCTCCCACGGCGTCGGGTACCTTTGGAAGGTTTCCCCCTCGAAAACAAAAAAAAAAAAGGTTGTTTGAAGGTGGTAGAAGTCTTGGTGATAGTGGTGACCACCTCCAAGCCTAATTCTGACAAATAATAGCTGTTAGCAAGCTGTGTTCTGATCTAACAGGTGTACTAAGGGAGACATACTTACCCAAGGCATTTCAACTTAATCCTCAACTTACAAAACTTAACATATCTTGTAACTAACCATAGGTAAGACTGTTATCAGATGTTGACGTCCACGGGTAACAGTGACCACTTACCATCAGGTGGAGTGTATGCTCATTTGCTTAAATATTTTAATAAAACGAATGCCTTGTACAGCTCATTGCTGAATAAGTTTAGTGTTTAAATGTTAATTCAACTTAATTTGTAGATTATTATGGCCTCACCCAGTAAGTAATCTTGTTCTATGTGTTGTAATTGTAAAGTATATTTTTATTGATTATTTGCGTGATTAAGGAACTATATTCATCGGAATTTATAGCGCGATTGAAGTTTGTTATAGATGCCCACTGATACACAAATATAATGATAAACAATTTTAATTCTGTTAATTAAACTTGTTTATAATTTTCGTGATAAGATAATAGGTAATTAACTATTTTTTACTTTCAGGGAGTCCCAATCCGTGTGGAGTTAGGACCAAAGGACATATCCCGCGGCGAGATCGTCGCAGTTCGTCGGCTGACTGGCGAGAAGATCACGTTAAAACGCGATGTTGCAGCAAAGGAGCTGATCGCCCTATTCGATAGGACTCACGACGAGATGCTGGCCAAGTTTGTATCACTTTATGTATATAGATAGTACAAGTTTTCAGCTTACCTTAATTTTAATTTGTGCATGTATGAACGTATTTTTATATTTTAATTTTGTTAAACTAACGATGGTAATAATGAATAGTTTTTCTACTGGGGTCAGTGGTTCGACATTTGTACCTTGGTAGGAAATAATATTCATATCGGGGGTGGAATGCCATTGTGTTACAGTTTCACACCCTACAAAAAAATGTTGAGTGCATTTTAGAAATGATGCCGTACAAATGTTCATTTATTATTCAAAACAAAATATTTTTTCATTTTGCTATATGTACTCTATTTTATAGTTATACATTTCAAACAGCAATATAAGGGCTCTTTCAAGTTAGACGTTTCGTGTCGGACCGCTGCGGTACGTAAGCGGTGCGTTTGTCGTATGGCACACGGACGTTCGTTTGTTTTCATACAAAACGCTCGGTGCGGCAACAGTGCGGCGTCCGTACCGCAAACGCCCGACAACAGGACGGCAACGTCGCAAACCCCGAGTGTTCATTTCGCTATTGAATAGTGCGGTGACAAGACATAAGAGGTAATTTCTTCGAATTTTCAAGTTTATCACTTCCTTAAAATGGATGATATAAACGTAGAGGAGTTTATAAATGAAATTGAAATACATCCTGCAATATGGAACTCCAAAAGCGACAAACACAGTAATCGCACGGAAACAAAAGATGCTTGGGAAGGAGTTTGTGAGAAATTTATAGAGGATTTTAAAAATAAAACTACTGGTGAAAAAAACTCAGCAGGTAACTATTTATTTAAATCAAATTTTGTTATTTTGCCATGATAATTATCCTTCGTTAACAAAGTATTCCGCAAATTTATTACGAACTGATGTTGCTGTCAAATTCGGTTCATTTTGAACCACGTGATCTATCGGCCTGCCTTGAATCAATAGATTCCCATTTGACATTTCGTTGCAGTCACGTTGTAAGAAATTATGTAAAACACAGATAGCTTGAACAATATCTGTAACAAACGATACATGTACATTTATTGGTCGATGTAATATTCGCCATTTATTAGTCATAATTCCGAACGTACACTCGATGTATCTTCGAGCACGTGATAAGCGGTAGTTGAATTTTTTTTGTTGTTTATTCAAATAATTGCCACTATAGGGGCGTTGTATGAAATTACTGATACCAAATGCTTCATCACCAACAAAAACAAACGGTAGTGGTAAACCATTTTCTGTTATTGGCGTAGAAATTGGTATATTTAGACTGTTGTCTTGAAGTTTCTTGAAAAACCCGCTGTTTTTAAATATTTGTGAATCTGATGCTTTTCCATATGAACCAACATCGATAAAAATGAATTTGTAATTTGAATCACAAATAGCGAAATCACAATAGAGAAAAAAATCTTATAGTTGTAATATAGAGAACCGCTTTTAGGGGGCTTAATTATCCGTACATGTTTCCCATCAATAGCGCCCAAACAATTAGGGAAGTTTGCATTAGTTGCAAAACCATGAGCAATTCTTAACCAATCTTCATTTTTCAGTTCAGGTAAACAAGTTTCTCGAAGGGTTCTGTAGATCTGTTGACACGTATCTTTTACAATTCCAGAAATAGTTGAGATTCCATGCTGATAAGAATGATGTAATTCGGTCATACTACAACCTGCGGATAAATACCTGCAATAAAATATTTTCTTTTTATTTCAGCATTGGTACTTCAAAAAAAATGGAGGCATATAAGAGATGCATATGCAAGAGACTTGAAAAAACAGCGAGAATCAAAAAGTGGATCAGAAGCAAAAAAACAACGAAAATATATTTATTTTGATCGGCTGCAGTTTTTGTCGGAGCTTTATGAAACAAAACCAATTTCAAAAGAAAAAAATAAACAGATTTGTGATGAGCCTACTGCTACAACATCGAAAACTAAAATTAAACGTTCATGTGCCGATGATAATACGAATGAAACTAATACGCTGTTAAAAATACTTGCAGAAAGATTACAAAACAAAAAAAAAAATGCAAGAGATGATGATTCCGAAGATGGAGATAGATATTTTTTATTGTCCTTATTAAACGACTTTAAGAGGATCCCGGACAATCGTAAAATGGATGCCAAATACGATATTATTGGAATCATCCGAAAATATGCGACGCCACAATCGGATACTCGAGATTATAACTTAGATTCATAATTTTATGAACAACGCGGCTACTTTACGAATCTTTCTCCAGGATCTCAAACACAGACATCTAATAATCAGTTTCAGTCCACGTCAGACGAAATTGCAGCAATCTCATCAGTATCTAATTTGAGTGAAGATTCGGATGCTTCCATATATAATGATCTTTTTACATAATATTTTTTATTGTTATTTTCACAAAAATACGGGGTGAATAGTTAAGAGCTGACTCACATTAAACGTATAAATTTTTAGATGTAAATTTTCCCAACAAATTCATTCATTTGTAACAGATAGTATAGTAGCACTCCAGTGACACCGTTTAGTGTGCGTCAGCTTATTTAAATTACCAATTTGAAAGAAAAAAGAGAATTTCGTATTTGATTGTTGATTATTTATAGTAACTGAAGTAATTAGTAGGTAATTAGATTATTTTTTGTTAGAGTATTTTTTGTTGTTGATGTTATAAAAATTAAAAGACCTAGTAAGTAATAAATAATACCACAATAAAAAATATATGTTGTTTAATTCACTTACCTCTGTGGGCACTTCACCCACATTTCATATGTTACGTATATGTAATCTATTTATTATATTACACTACAAACATACATACACTACAACACATCATACATATAATGTTATGTAATTATATTTATATACATACACACATACATATACATACACTTACATAACATACACAAAGCAGCGACACATTCAGACACGCACATACTCCTCAACACCACACCCCGGATTCAAACCCGGGACACTAGGTGTGTGTTGGAGTCCTGCCGAGCGGCCGGCCGCGGCCGCCATTTTCTGCGCGCGCGCATCGCGCCAGCGGTCGCCCCCCGCCGTCTCATACCTCACCGGCTCGCGGCTTGACCGCTCCGGCCGCGCCCGCTCGGCAGTCGGCTAACCCTCGTCCCGCGCTGTACCTGTGTCGCTTGTTACGCCTGGCTAACCGCTACGATCTCCGCGTAGTGTTTACGTTAATACCTAACCTCGCTATTCTGTGCTTATGAACAATATAGACTTTCGCTTGTGTGCCTAGATTATAAAGACTATTTTTAGTGTTTAAGTTTAGTGCCTAGGACGCTTTCTATCGTTTCTCTCTCTCCTTCTTTGTTAATTATGGTAGATTTAAGTGTGGACAATTGTTTAGTTTTAATTAGTGTTAGTGCATGTTATGGACCCTAAGGTATTATTGTGACCGCGCAATAAACTCTTATTTTAAGTGGACTTGTGCGTCATTGACTTTTACCTTTTCCTGCACACACCATAAGACTTTCTCACCACACACACCCATCTCCATACCTCAATGTTATAAGTAGTCTTTCTTCAGCTGATATAGTATGTCTGAATATAGTTTCTTGCCGCTGTATTTTACTTTTAACTAATTCAAGTAATTCGTCGAAGCATTCTATAGACATTCTTAAATAAATAAAAAAATTGCTTGGATCTTGTTTTAACCTAGGGTAAAGATTATGAAAATCACCAAAATTACATGTTAATGAAAACATCGGTGATGCTCTTTTACGGGGCCGTCGTTTTTGTTTCCATTTGATTTTTTTCAACAAGAGCACTAACAGTAATGTTTCTTCGTCAGAGTCCATGGCTTAACTGCGGTCGAATAAATTTATAACATCACTAGCATACAAACGCACGGTAATAAAATACGCTTTCAATTTAGGCGTTTGGTGTCGGACGGCAAACGTACTGCAGCGGCACGGAGCGGATTATAACCAGCGGCACGGAAAACGTGCGGCAGCGGTCCGACACGAAACGTCTAAATTGAAAGAGCCCTAAAACTTTGACAAAGGGATTTCCCGTTAAAATGCCTGTTTACTTTCTGGAAATAATTTTGTACATGTAAGTCTAAAATACTTAAAAAACTTTAATATCGTGATTCAGATATTTGTGGCGCCATCTCTTATCCTGTAGCGGAAACTCACGTATGTTTCATTTGAATAACAGAGCGACAAAAGAGCGCGACGAGCGAGTGTCGCAGGTGACGCGGTGGGAGCTGTTCACGGAGGCGCTTGAGAAGAAGCATATCATACTTGCGCCCTTCTGCGGGGAGACGCCCTGCGAGGATAACATCAAGAACGATAGTGCGAGGTAACGATTAAATTCATTTAACGTACTTTGAACGACCTGTGCTACTTTCCTGCTGGGGTAACGGTCACCGAATTTCTACCGTTGCGATGAGACAGTTGAAATTAACATGTAAAATTTCATGTACTTAGAAATGTCTATAAATGAATAGCATGACATTTTTCCTAAATACTACCCAATAAATAATAGCTAATAACCAATTAATTGAAGTGAAACTTCTTTATCGGGGTTGGAAAAAAATTTAGTGTAACATTTTTTTTGTTACGCGCCATCTTTTTCTGTTACGCGCCATCTTTTTTTATTTTTCGTTACGCGCTATCTTTTTCTGTTACGCGCCATCTTTTTCTTATCCCTACCACGCGTGATATTAGATAGATTATTATAGATTAGATTATTAGATAAAGTTTAATAAAAGCCTTTTATTAAACTTTATCTAATTTAACTTTATTTAACCAATTTCTGTAAAGTTGCATATAGTAAATTATTTTTTGAAAAATAACGTCGTAAAGAAGTTTCACTTCTTACGAGTGTACGCTAGTACACGCACACATTTTTTTTTTGTTCAGGACGGACGAAGACTCCTCAGCAGACGTGAAGGCCCCGGCGATGGGCGCCAAGTCTCTCTGCATCCCGTTCGACCAGCCGCGTGCGCTCACCGCCGCGGACCGCTGCATCCACCCGATTTGCAACAACAAACCCAAGTTCATCACGCTCTTTGGACGAAGCTATTAATATCTTACTGCTGGTTTTAAGCAAATAAATTATTCATTTATCTTATTCTCATTTTATTTGGTACTTGGTACCAAACTTTGGTACTCTGTGTTCTTTTTAATAAGTTACATGTATGCCTATCACAAGCAGTGGTAACAAAATAGGTTAAATTCGCTGACAATATGCAGTTCTAGTTACGAGGTCCAGCCCTCTAATTTTTTTTATAGAAATTTTATAGCAATATGTAGATTGTATTCAGGCCTGTTTGTGACCTTAATTAAAAGATTTGATAAAACAGTGTCTCATGTTTTATAAAATTAAAAGTTCACAGGAGGAGCTACTGACCAGTTTGAACATTGATAGGTTAACACTATGAAAGGATAAAATAAAACTAAAGAAATATATTTTTGTAACTAATACTTACCAATGTGTTACTATTTTGCTCCACAATGGTACCCAAGGAATGGAAAAAGAAAGAGAGGTAGACCACAACGAAGGTGGGACGACGACATCTGACAAGTCGCTGGAACAACGTGGGGTAGAGTTGCCATGGAAAGGCCAGAATGGAGAAGGTTGGAGGAGGCCTTTGCCACCTGGCAAACAGACACACAGAAGTGGAATAAAACCATGATATACGAGTGAAAACAATACTATATAATAGTGTGTCTGAAGTAAGGCTTATAATAATAACTAATACTTATATTTTCAAACCTTTTACAATAATGATATCTCCGTCAAATGTTAATGATTCCACCTTCGTTCATCATACCTTCTCTTTACCTTACTTTACCCCTTTCCTCCCTTGTTAGTAGCCCTGTCCTGTTTGTGTTGGTAAACTGATATGAAATTCTCTGATAAGATATTATTTTTTTTAAGTGAAGAGCTCTTTTGGGATGGCTTAAAAACCAGTGGACTCGTCTGAATGTCAAACTCAGATGTAAATATTAAGATACATATGAATAAAATGAAAAATGAAGATTTCATCTCTTAACTAATTTCTATCAACATGTTATGTATGGTAAACTCAAAAATGGCATTAAATAAAAAAAAGGTCATAAAATGAATCTTTTTTTTTTGTTGTCGAAGTGGAATCAGTACCACTTTGACAACCAAAAATAAAGGTAGTCACATTTATACTGATTCAAGATTGACCACTAAAAAAGGTCAGTCACTGGACAGTTCATACCTAGTATATTATTATTTATCTATGGTTCATAGTGTCATGTAGTTAACTCGGGTTATGTGCATTTTTACTAGAGTTGTGTTAATCGCGAGTATCAATAATAAAAATGGTTTTCAAATATCAAATACTAGCTTAGCTTACAGCCCTAAAACCTAAAAATTCATAGAGCTAAGTTTTTATGTGACACATAGCTTTTGCATTTTTGGTTACATGTTCAGTATAGTTGAAACATTCTACAAAAGTTTGCAATACAAATAAAACAAATAAGTTAGAGACTTAACTCATAAAGAGCTTGAAATTAATAATCAAATTGATTTAAATAACTTGTATATTCCCATTAATGTTGTTATTTATCAATGGTGCACTGTAATATTTGTACATGTGTGAAGTTAATATTGTACACTAGCTGTCCCGACAAACATTGTTTTGCCATATAAAAAATTAAAAAAAATGTTACGGGTGGACAACCCTTAAGGGGTATGAAAAATAGATGTTGGCCTATTCTCAGACCTACTGGATAAGCATATAAAATTTGGTAAAAATCGTCAAGCCGTTTCGGAGGAGTATGGCAACAAAAACTGTGAGAGAGACTGAAAACGAGAATTTTATATATTAGATTATACAATTTTCTCATGTAACATTTTTTTATGTAAAATCTAGAAAGTCTGTATAACAGCATATTTACATAAAATGTCATTGAATGCAATAGTACAATCACCAATGCTCTTAGGTACTTTGTTCATAATTCTTCAGATGATCTTTTAGCAGTTGAATTCTCCTCTTCTTCTCATTTAAAACTTGAACAAAGTGTGCATACAGCGTTGTTTCCATGTTTGCCTTGCTTTTAATCAATTCATCAAATTTTTGTGTATATGTTTCTAGGTCTTCTTTTAGGTCAACATTTGTTTTGTTTGCAACTTCAATGCCTGAGGCAAGGTTTTTATTTTGTTCTAACAGAAAGTCAATCAATATTTCTTTTGGTACAATCACTTTATCTTTTTGCATGGGCACTACACCATGAGCTTTAAGTGCACCTCCATATCTTTTCTTCCAAGTAAAATTGGCTGTATTTATATCATCTGAGCTAACGGAGAAATCAAGTACATAATCTTTACTGTTGCCTTTTAAAAATTCCTTTACATTGCAGTAATATTCCTTTTCAGTCTCGTCTAAGCGGTTCAATCGTATAGCAGCTGACTCCTTCGTATATATACCGGTCCAACTGGCGTCTTCAAAAAATAGTTTGATATGAAATAAATCACTACTATCATCAACCCACAATATTTTCACATATAATGGCTTGTTGTTTGCATTCAATTTTGCAACAAATGTCTCGTTGTTCTGTGAACTGGAATCCATTTTGCGTGGCAAAAAATGCGGTAAAATTAAATGATACTTCAAATTTTTCGAATTTGAATTGTAACGTACTCCCCATAGGTCTACTGTAAAATAGTGTTCAACTATTCAGAGTTATCATAATAACAATTTATGAAAGTACCTTGTTTCAAATTAAGAGCACTATTAAAGTTGGAGTCGATTAGTTAACATATCGAAGACACTTTTCAAATAAACAAATTTTGGAAATTCGACCAGCTTCCACTCGTAATTATCTTTTATTTTGGTTTTGTAGTTTTGTTGATTTTGTTTCCGTTATTGTGCTATTCCCGCAAAATGAAATTGTCAATGTCACTGTCAGTTTGTTCAGTGTTACTATTGACAGTGACGGCAGTGTAACAATATTTTTTTAACAGATAGAGCAATGCTTTAGATTCTATCTGCTTAGTAAATATAAATTAACATTGTAGGATTTAATCAGTTTTTAACCCGAGAAATTCGGGCCATTACTTTTTGGACAGTCGCTATTGGTGTCCCATCCCATATATTAATAAAATTGTAATCTACATCTATCATGGCTTAGAATTGACTGACATTGCACGTTTAAAAATACCGCTACACATTCTAAAACAACACGAAGTCTATGGACTTTCTAGAAAAAAGTTTTAAAGTCCGAATACACTAGCTGTACTACATATCAGGTATGTAGCAAAAAATCATCTAAAGACGCAGTATTGTGTATTTGGTGTATTTTCATAGCAAGAGATAAAAGAAATCAAAGAAGAAGATTGGAAATGCTTTTGTGATGACCCGCGTGGCAGAGCGGTTACCATATCGGTTTGACGCGCAGTGGGTTCCGGGTGCCGGCCAGACAGGTATCTAAATGGTGATTTTAGATTCATGTTCTGGGTCTGGGTGTTTATCTATTCGTCTTGTGTGTATCCATGGCATTCACAACACAGGAGAAAGTCCTAGTGTGGGGCTATGAGCTTAGGAAGTGCTTTTTTTGGGATTTTCAATTATCGTCGCGCGCCATGCATTTCAGTTTTTTTCTTGTCCCCTAGTGTTACTGTTAACCCTATATTAGATGTTTAGACGAACGTGAAGAAATGAATGGTACATAGTTATTATTATAAGATTTTAATGAATCTGGTGCTAGAAAAATCTATAAAATCTATTATTTTTTAGGTAAATTAATTTAAACCTATAGAAATCTATTCATATAATTATTTTATAGGCGACGAATGCAACAGTCAAGCTTTAAAACTTTTGCTCATAAAATTAAACTGGATGAAAACTTCAAATTATAGTACAATTAGGAGTTTATTGATATATGTGTCTAAGTTTTTATTTCTCTATCAAACTTATCACCAATCATATTTTTATAAATAATTTATTTACATGTTTCAATGGTGATAATAACTTATTAATCTAAGTTTGAGTTCTTAAAGTATTTCTTTTTTGTATTCATTTCTATTTTTAGTTCCATTTGTATTGCCTATTTTGATTCACCCTTTCCACAATTTAATTTTCCAACTTCACTGGAGCGTATTGTATTTGATTTTGAGAGAACTATTTTTGACCTTTTCAAATGTAGTAGGTTCAAAAACTTTTCACAAAGTGCTTTTTCCATTTCAATTTTTAAGTTTAAGAACTCTTCTGTATCTTTTAAACACTTTTCATATTCCGTCTTAATATTTTGCAATTCACATTTCATACCGTTTGATTTGCTTATTAAATGTTTATTCAGTGCAAGAAGTACCTCAATTATATCAGGCTGAACGCTTTTTGGTGATTTATCTAGTTCCACAGGTAGAAAACCTTCTATAATTATAGAGTTATTCATCATATGTTTCCAGTAGAAGAACCCACTTTTTAATTCATAGAGATAATCTTCTCTATATTGTGATAGACATCGTTTTACGTTGCTGAAGTACGCGCTTTCAGTCATTTGTAAATTTCTACTAAAACCAGCTAATCTGTTAGGGGAGAACCTTCCTTTCCAAACGTTATCCTTGCAGAAGAGGTACATTTCAAAGGAATTATTCTGCCATCCTATCATTAGGTAACTGCTGCCAACGGATGTTTCTAGTTTAGTAACTGTAATGGCTTCGTCTAGATCCATAGCAGGTTTTCTACAATTTACTGTAACAAAATTAATAATAGTTTGGCATGCTGTTCCTGTATGTGAAAATATATTATCTTTTTTATTAGCACAAAAATGATTGAAAAACATGTTTATTTGGCGCCCATTGTAGTTAGTTGACTCATATTATTATGACATATTGAAATAGAAGTAAATTTTACTATGACGTTTAAAATATTTTTTTATAATTTGCATTGTAACCCAGAAGAGTTTTAGTAGTAGATTACAGTTTTTATTTTTACTTAAAATAACCGAGAAGATTAGAGAGTTGATTGGAGTTAACTTTTATCCACAACAGAAGGCGAAAAATCTGTGCGGCCCATTTACATTAGATAGAATACCTACTTAAATACAAATTATATAAATTAATAGTAAAGATTTCTTACAAAAAAGTCAAATCAGTAAAGCACTAAAACGAACCAGTGGTAAATTAAGAATCAAGAAAAGTAGCACGGGTTTCATTGGTTAAGTCTGCTATCCGCAATTTATTAATAGAGTAATTGAAATAATTACGGTAGAAGAGTTTAGGAAGCAATGCTATGATTTCTGAAAATGACAAGAATCTAAGTATACTATATTTATGATCCGGGACTAATATCGGCCCCCGGAATCCTGTGCCTTTCGATAAAAGGTGGCTAAATGAGGGCTTTTGGGGTTGCGGCTGGCAAAAGTGAGAGCTTGAACCATCCAGTAAAGTGACCCTTGAAAGGATGGAGGTATGTGTGGTTGCAATGGAGCAACGCACTCTGAGATCTGGTTAGTTAAATTTTACGATGCAAAAAAAAATGATGGAGTTGACTACTACAAAATTCATCTTTTTGTTTTTTGGGCATTAAATAAAAGCTTCTCTTAAAAATATTTTTTAATATTAGGTATTTCACGCACGCATGAACGTGTGCCTATGGTTTATCTGCGCAATGCAGCACTACATTATTAATCTATGAGCACTACTGTCAAGTGTCATTTATGTACACGTGACACTGACATTTGACATTAACGTGATCAATATTCAATTGTCAATTTGTCTATAATGAAACAAACTTGCTAAACATAAAGATATTTTCTCGGAAGTTTAAAATAAAAAAAGGAACAAAGCACAAATCTCTAGAAGCTCTAAATAAAATTTATCGATCAGTGACATGGAACCCAATAGTAGCGATGTAGAAGATGACCAGGAACGGGTATGTAAATATAACCAAATTCTACAAATCCTTGGGAAATATTGGCCTGGTGGAACGACTTACACTTCCTGGTAGCCAAGAAGTCAGGAATTTCTGTGGAGACTTCAAGTAGTAGACTCCTAGAAGTTCTGAGACACAGAGGTAAAAAAATAAAGTCAGAACATTATCTTTTATTTAACAAAATGACTGTATAGGACGAACTTTATTTTCTAATATACATATGGATAATTAGGGCTTAAGGTTCCGGGGGTACGGGGAATTAACCTGCCAAATCCTCTCATAAAGTTGTTTAAAGTCTAACAATCTTCATTTCCATATTCTATGGGTATCTTGCTATCCACAGACAACTGCTATTTACCGCTAGTTAGAAAAAAAACCTTTTAAATTTCAGACCGCAATCCGAAGCGAACTATCAACCTTATCATTTGAAGATCTCCAAAAGTTAAAAGAGAGAATTGGTGCTAAGGTGTACAAGGAAGTAGTTTTTGGTAGTAAAGAAAAAGTTAAAAATGAGACAAAGGTTTTTAAGAGAGAAAACAAGAACAGGCCCAGAGAGATGAGTGCCAAAAAGCCAGTGCGTATGTTGCTGGATGTGGCGCCGGTGAAGAAAAAAGAGATCAGAGATCCAAGGTAAGTTTTTCCATTTCCTTTTTTCAGCAAACAAGCATTTTTTATATAATTATGAAGTTGCAAATGAGCATGCTGTCCACCTGATGGTAAGTGGTCTCCGCGGCCCATGGACATCTGTAAGCAACTTCATATCGAACAGGGGTTCTATCTGATGTCAATCACAGATGCATTGCTACTCCTGAGCACTATGATGGTAGCCCCCAATAAAATGTGTCGGCAACCACACCCTTCCATCGAAATGCAAGGAATGCTTCACGCCAGATATGGGTGGCGGTGGTACCTCCACTGTCAAACTACACTGGTTCTACCACCTTTTAAAATGGATGCAGAATATTTGAATGAAAGTGGTTGCTGCTGCCCATGGACATCTGTATGTAACTTCGTATAGATCCATGGGTTCATTCTGAAGTCAATCACATATGCATTGGCAATTTTGAAGACTGTGGTGGTCGCCTTATATCAAATATAAGAATTTAAGATAATTTGAAATTCCTTATATTCTGTTCATAATAACTTAAATCTATATAATACTACTGTGACACGAGAATTTTATATATTAGATATGTAATTTACTGGCTTTCTGTCTGATTGCCAAGGCTGTGTCTGTCTTCTTTTATATTCAAATCCTCAATTACATGCATTTATTTTTTAATTATTGTAAATTTTGTTATTTCATATGATTCTTTCAATATTACATTAATCAGAAATATTGTATAGAATGATTAATCAATATCTTACCTAGCTTTAAATTGCATTTGATATTTACATGAGTGATGATATGAGTTGAGTATATACCAGATATGTATAAGTTGAGAAATTGATCTATAAATATTTTTTAGTCCCAAAATCAATGTTCAAGATTATACAATATAAAATGTGTAACATATTATATCGTAATATAAACAAGAAATGAAGAATAATATTTTGTACTTCTTTCAATAGTTTGGTTGTTGGGTTATAATGACATAAATAAGATTACAATCAGTATAATGACCTTACCAATGACCTGAAGAAGACAGCAGGAATCCATTGGATTCAGAGGGCACAGGACGGGTTGGAGGGGTGCCATTTAGGGGAGTCCTATGTCCAGTAGTGGACATCAAAGGGCTGATGGATGGATGGAAAGACATGAAACCTTAAAATAAAATTTGATTTTGTTTAACCTTAAAATTTTTGTTTTCTTTTTATGTATTTACAGATTTGATCCACTTTGTGGAGAATTTGACAAGAAAGAGTTTTCAGCAAATTACAATTTTCTCTCAGATATTAGAATTAAAGACATCAAAGCCATCAGAGCTGAACTAAAACAAACGACTGACCCTGAACGAGAGATAAAGTTACGTCGACTGCTGCAGAGATTGAACGACCAGCACAAGGCTGATAGGAAATTTAAAGTTCAAAGTCAGGAGACGGAGAAACATAAGCATGACATAGAACAGCAGTATAAAGAAGGGAAACAGCCTCACTTTAAGAACAGAGGTAATATCTCTTGAATCTCTCAATGATTGTTATTTAATTCAATTTTACTATGGAGTTGTTTAAAAATTACCACCACAAGGGCGGGGGGGGGGGGGTCTTTGACATGCCTGTTATGGGAGTAGATGGTGATTATTTAAGAACATAATTGTTGCATTTCAATTATGTTCTTAGAGGTAGTGTAGGATCTGTTACCTTACATAGGACTTTTTTTTTTTATCTGACTGAAGTAGCAAACGAACATGCAGTCCACCTGATGGTAAGTGGCCACTGCCGCCCATGGACATCTGTAATCAACTTCAGACAGAACATGGATTCCATCTGAAGTCAATCACAGATGCGTTGCTACTCCCGAGGACTAAGATGGTCGCCTCATGTGAAAGTGTGCCTGCAACCACACCCTTCTATCGAAACGCAAGAAATGCTTCACGGTAGAAATTGGTGTGGCGGTGGTATTTCTCCGGTCGAACTACACTGGTTCTACAACCTTGAATATGTGGTTGATTGTAGATGGTAGATGATTTCAATTCCCGTTTACGATGCATTATTAGAAATAATTATGTATTATTTGCTAGGGCTCGTCACAAACAAGGGTACAGTATAATATAAAATAAGAATTATACTTTTTATTTCAGCTGAAATCCGAGTGGAATCTTTGGTAAAACAATATGAAGAATTAAAGAAAGAAGGTCCTGGACGAATCCAGAGGCACCTGAAAAGACGTCAACAGAAAGTTAAGAAGCGTTCTCATAAGGCACCAACCGGTGTTAATTGATAGATATCTTTTTCATGGCATATGAAATTTCGAGTTAGGTCTAATTTGTTCAGATAATTGTGTACAATCCTTATTTTTTGATAATATAACATCGGTAAACTAAAATAAATATTGTTTTACTTGTCATTTACACATATGTAGGTGTGTACCATTTATTTATTTTTTGCTATAATTGTTTTTATTTACGTATTTCATGCACTATATAACATATAAATGAAAATACTAATTATTTAATTTAACGAAATATGAAAAGAAAAAAATCTATTTACAATTATTAACAATCTAACTAATATATTAACTATTAACAAACTTGTCATTTTAAAAGTATTTTCCGTAATGTTTTATTTTCAACTTGCTGTTGTTAGTTAATACTACACTTATTATGGTACTCATTATTTTCTAGAGTAATAATATTATTGTTATGGGAAATTTCAACAACTATTAGTATATGCAATTTACTAAAATGTACGGAAGGATTTATTTTCTAAGATACAGGCACGGCCTAGTTTAGATAATAGTAAAAACAATAGTCTTAGATCTGAAAATTATACTTACAACTACAAAACAATAAAAAAAATACTTTTTTTATGCGTAGGAAATAAGTATGATACAAAAGCTTTGCACTGATAAACTTAAAAGTTAAGATTTTTCGCCAATAATTTATGTGGAAATATATTCGCTGGGGCATATATTCGGACTAGATTAATACTCGAATACTACTACAGTTAAATTATTCGTGGTGTAAATTGGCAAGCATCATTCTCATTATTTCTGCCCTAATGCGCGTTGAAATCAAAAGTATTCGTAAAGTCGTACAAGCATAGACTGTTAGCAGACTAACTGTAATACCAGTGTAAGTAGAGAATCATAACTGTGCTGATATACGGAGCGACCTTTTGTCCTCAGAAGAAGCAACATACTTGTGATTGACTTCAGATAGAACTCTTATTTCATTCCTGAAGTTGCTTGCAGATTATTTCATAACCAATTTATCAACGTATTAAGTAAGTAGTAATATATAATTTATCAAAATTAAATCTTGTATAAGCCTCTGCTGTTTGTCCGTCGTGTCACATCTCTTGAACCTTAACAGATAGATATTTGAAATTTATACTCAGTGCCTAAGACTAACAAAAATATAATAAATAAAAGTAAAAATTAATAAAAAGTTATATTAAATATTAAAAAAAATATATAAAAGCAGGGGCTCTTACTAGGGAGTAACCAATATTTGCCGCATTGAAGTAGACCAGAGCTTTGAATTTGTTCAATGCATGTGCATTTCTGCAGCTACTATTATATTTATAAATATCGGATAATAAATAGGTCAAAGTTTGTCAGTCCTCTTATGACGCGACTAAAACTCTTTCTCTTTATAAGTGTTTAATGTCTGAATATGTTGCCTTTTCGTTATAAAACACCGAAAGGGTTATAAAGAAATAAAATACAAAGCTTCGCTATTTAAATTTATTTAACATAATTTAAATAAAACATTTAACAATGTTACCACAGAGGACATCCAACCGTCCATGGTTTGTCAATGAAGTAAATATGCATTGTGGTGAAGGTGTTGGTGCCGGCCAATTCGTACAAGCACTTGGGGCCATTAGGAACGATTGCCTGTAAAAAAGTATTGAGTCAGTCGTAAATTCAAAAATAGTTCTTTTTTCACATAAGATTGAAGATGCAAATGAGCATGTTATCCACCTGATGGTAAGTGGCAACTGAAACCTAAAGACATCTATAAGAAACTTTATACAGAACAAACGTTCTATCTAAAGTCAATCACAGTACTTCCGAAGACTAAGATGATCGCTTCATAAAAGTAAGCCGGCAACCACACCCTTCCACCGAAACGCAAGAATTGCTTAACGCTAGAAATAGGTGTGGCGGTGGTACTTTCTCGGCCGAACCAAACGTTGTATCACCTTAAAAATTAAATTAAATCTCATATTGTGGTGGTATCGGTATTTTATCATTGCATAGTATAAAACAACGACACTTCTCGCTATCTGTCCCTATGCATGCTTAGATCTTCAAAAGTACGCCACGGATTTTAATCCAGTTTTTTTAATAGATATAGTGATTCAACGGGAAGGTTTTTATGTATAAAACATGTATAATATAGAGGAGGTACACTGATAATTTTAGATTATTGACTTTTAGGCAAAACGATGTTCGCCGGGTCAACTAGTAAAATATATATGTTAATATTATAGAAGGAAAATACTTGTATGTGTTTAAATCGAACATAGGGATTGCAATCCGGAAAACCGGATCCGGTAATCCGGCGGATCCGGCACAAATTTACACAAACCGGATCCGGTACCAATTCACCAACGGATCCGGACCTCCACCGGATCCGGTGATTGTATATTTTGACAAAGATTTCACATTACAAAAATAATTACCGTTAGAAATCGATCATTTTTTTTACACTGTTTTAACCGTTCGATTAATGCCGCCGGATCCGGTCGGATCCGGCCGGATTGAAAATGAGGCCGGATTGCAATCCCTAATCGAACAGGGAAGTGTACGACTTTTGAACATCGGCATTGGAACAACAATGGTTAGGCCTCCCTAGTTATAGGTAGCTGTGCCCTAAATTACGAAAAGAGTAACACTATAATGTTTTATCTATAACATATAAAATAGTTTTTTATGGTGTTCTTTACCTGAACTGCCGTCTTTGTAGGTCTTTCGAACCAGAATCTTTGTCCTGACGGCTCTGGCATGACTCCGGCAATCATGAATCCCATTCCGATGATGTTGCCGCCATCGAACAACGGGAACCAGTTCAGCAAACTGTCAGCTGTGCATTCGGTGGTGGAAGACATATTGTAGTAGTAATGGCGACCTGTAAATTACAGTATAAGAAAAACTGGTGATTAATTCAGTAGCTTGACGGCGGTGAAGCGGGGAAGGGTAAATGTTTTTAGAAAATTGTTTTCTTTTTGTGTTTTCATAAAGCAATACCTTTAAAACTAAACTTAAAGGGCAAGGCTTTAGTTTACCGCATTTAAACTGGTTTAATGGAGGCAGAAATTATATATTGGGGAATTTTATTTTTCGTCAATGTTCTAACAATTCAAGTTGATGTTTTTTTTTTTCAAGGGTCAGTCAACTTTCGCTTGACGCTGTAGGAATTACCGTTCCCCAATTGCAATAACTTGCACCGAAATGTTGAGGTTTTACAATCTTGAATACCTACATTTGTTTTTAAAGCTAAATGCTCAATGCAGTGAACATTTTCGTGGCCCGTGGTTCAAGGGCATTAATAAAGCAAGTATAAATATAAAAAAAGTGAATTCATATCTTAAAATTTCAAAAGTTTTGTTTCAATGGACATACGTCACTTTTGTTTATTAAACTGACGTTGGCACAGGTACTTGCTGCCTATCACACAAAGGTCAGGGCAACGCTAGTAGGTAAAGTGTAATGATCTTTTGTATTAGCAAATAAAATAACTCTGTCCGTAGTAAAATTAGACTTATACATGTTCACTCTTTACAACAAAATGCCAAAATTGAAAACTAAAACGAGATCTTTCGATAAATCTCTGTTATGAAAACTGAGGTGTAATTACATATTTACGTTATCAATTTTCAGAATCTTACCCAGGGTTCCCAACTTAGTTCCCAACTTTCCCCCAAATTTAGGGCATAAATAAGTAGGATAGGGATTTTTAAGGAGTGTAATATTTTTAGGGGTACTTTTAGGGGTTTTTACTTCAACAAATAGATGTTTTTAAAGGGAAATCTTCCACCAGGCTATGATCATGCGTAAAAAAAGGTCATGTACTACACCCGAAGACCTTTTTTTTCGTCGTCAGGTCAGGTTGCCACGAAAAATTCCAATTCATAATTCATTGTGGGGGATTTTAGGGGTTCTTAATGAAAGCTTTAGGGGAATACATTTTTGAGACTTGGTAACCCTAATCTTACCCATCCATGGAATACAGGCTTGTCTGGTGAACTTGTTTTCAGTCATATCGGACTCTTTTTTGGATATTTTAATAAGTTCCCGATTGAAGCCCGTAGCCCACACGGCGTCTTCAGTCAGAATTTCCTCAGCCTGCGCCGCTTGGCGACGTTCCTCCTCACTCTTGAGCAGGGTTTCTTGAATTTAAGATTATAGAATTAAATATATGAATAGGTTTTTTACATTTTAAAAAGATGAAAGTTATTGTGCAGACTGATTAGTGAAATGTGAAACCGACTTTATAAAGCTAGTTGGCTTTATCTTTGTATAGCGGTAGAACTCCTTCTGTTATCAAACGGCTGCATCACTGTTATCATAATTTAATTTTATTGTAGAACAGTAGTAGTAGGTACACGGCCGTATTTCGGCTATAAGGTAGAATAAGGCAGACTTATTTAGATGACGTGTTAGAAATTTAGACGTCGGGTGTAGCAAAACATTTGCCACAGACTTCAGAGATAACAGTGGCGGCACAAGGCTGAAACTTAATGTGGGCAAGCTACAATTCGCGAGACCCTCAGATTAAAGGGCATTACAGGGTGTCGACCAAAATGAAAAAAAAGTACGCCAAATGTATACAAATTTAAGTCCACAACACAAATTGGGTTCCAAAAGAAAGGTCTACTTAATCGAAAGTCAAGTGTACTGCAGTCAAGTGGCACTGTGTCTGTGAGGCGCGAGGCCCTTTGACCCGGAAGGCCGTCGGCGGAGGCCCACAACGTCCACGCCTTATGTCGCCACTGAGAGATGACTATTATGTGGTTACAGATCTTTAATTGTGAATAGAGCTCTCCTTCAAAGCCGGCGATGTTACGACTCCTCCGGTGTTGCAAGTCCATAGGCGACGGTGACTACTTTCAATCAGGTAGCCCGTTATATCATTAGAAAAATATAAATCAAGGCGTGAGGTACGCTGGTTATGTAGAATCTTACCTGGAGAGATGAAGTACAATTGCTTGGTCATATACGTGACGGAACGGGTGCCATCTGCGGCGGCTGGAGTCCAGGGTATGAAGCCTTGTACTTCCCAGTCAAATGGCGAGTTAGTGAAGTCAGTTAGGGGTAGCTGAAAATGTATTTTTGGTAAATACGTTGATCCTGTACTATTGTTGAAGAATATGAGCTTGCGAGCTTAGTGCAATCGTTCGTTGATTATTTTTTTCTAAGGTAGCGATTAAATTTATATAATAGGAAGTAAGTAAAGGAGAAGAACCGAAGATTAGACTCAGTGGTGCGCCTTAGGAGAGGCCGATGTCCAGCAGTAGACTGAGAAGGGTTGATGATGAAAGCAATTAAATATTTTCGTCGGTAGAAACCAATCAGGCTAACCAACCAATCTTGGAGAGATTTGCTGATTTGTTTTTTCTACCTTGTCGACGTCATTCTGTACAAAACCAAAGAGAAAACTTTGTAGCTGCCTCTTTTGCCAATACCCCTGAGTATATAATGCAAATCATGACGATTGATTTCCAAGTCTTAGATTAGTCGTTACGTTATTGCTCGTAATTACGTGACTGGTCAAATGTACAGGTTTGCAATTATAATAATGAAATACAGTAATACCGCGAAACTTACGCTATAGGTGGTCGATATGTGGTAGTCGATATGCTTATCGATAGGTGGGACTGAGTGATTACCTACCCACCGCGTAAGTCGAATTTGCGTAAGTCGGGGTATGAAAACACGTAGCACAAAATAAATTGTAGCTGTGCGGTGGTTCTGTGCGCCCCAATATGTGTATTACTGAGCAATAGTGTGGGTGTCTTTAAGTAATCTATATTCTATACTAATATATAAAGCTGAAGAGTTTGTTTGTTTGTTTGTTTAAACGCGCTAATCTCAGGAACTACAGGTTCGAATTTAAAAATTATTTTTGTATTGAATAGACCATTTATCGAGGAAGGCTTTAGGCTATATAACATCACGCTGCAACTATTAGGAGCTAAGAAATAATGGAAAATGTGAAAAAAACGGGGTAAATTATTCATCCTTGAGGGTTTTCGTTGCGTGCGCTGCGAAAACGGTACAAGATACCAAAAATATATGTATGAAAGAATTATTTCTTTTGAAATGATCTAAAAAAATGTCCGCGACAGTATATGTCTATCTTTTAAGATTAACTCACTAGAACCGTTTTCATGGTAATCAAATTCGGTCGAAATTAGTTAAGAGTTGTATCAACGTAATAATATTAATCTTCGTCCAAATAAATAAATTATATATATTAACAATATGTGTTGTTGATTAAGAGTATTTAATTGTGAACAAAATTGTCTTTGACATCACTTATTTTCAATGAACATCTTGGAAGATATGACAATTTTAAAATAACACCGATATAAAATTCAGCCGCGCCGCATGATGTGCAAAACATGACGCTGCAAGGAGGAGGGGCGTTGCTTGCGAGGGACGCGGAGAGAGGAGTGAAAATAAAACTAATAATATAATTTACGCAGAAGTACTCTAAAATAATTATGTTATTTTCAAAACTAAATTGTCTAAAATAATAATAGAAAATGAAACGGACAAAGTCGTGGATAACAGCTATAATTTATAAATCTGAGGAGGTTGTTTGCAAAAATAAATTATGCCCAAATCAACTGTTCCACGCGGACGAAGTCGCGGGCACAGCTAGTCGATAATGTAGAGACTGTGATGCTTAAACAAAAGACGAAATCTGAGTTCGCATAAATCGGCGTAAAGTCGGGGTATTAGGTACTGTATATTAGGTTTAAATCAATTACAAGTTATGTTGCAGTATTCCACGTCACTTATAATAGTTTTGCAGAACATAAATAATACTGTTTTTATTATGTTGCAATTAAGAACAATTAATGTTACAGTTCGGTAAATATGTTGAGTTTTTATTCTGGTTTAATAACGGTCGAATTCTACGACTGCGACTGGCAACAAAATTATTGGATAAATATGTCGAAACAGAAGCCAGGGCAGCCGAGCTTTTGGACATCAGAAGCGGTGCAAAGGAATTACTTTACTTAGTTACTTCATTTATTAGATCAGCTATAATAATAAAAAGGGGAAGCAAATAGAAACAGCTAGATAGGACAATCGTTCGATATCAGCCGGTGCACGTGCGGCCATCGTGACGTCATCTGTTTACAACACCTGGCCTGCCCCTCCGACAAATATAAGATACGATATATTGAAGATACGACTACACTCCTAAGGGTCATGAAACACAAAATGTACGTTGCGTATATTATGTGCTAAATTCACTGCAAGTAAACCAACCAACTAGTCACCAACCCAACAGTCGAAATTCGATCGTACCTAATTTAAATTAACGAAAACTTGCTAGCCAGCTGGTTTTGGTGAATACTTACTGAAATTTATAAGCTAGCCACAAACTGGTTTTTTGTAAAAACCTTACGGAAATTTGCAAGTCAGCCATAAACTGGTTTTAGTAAAAGAGGTGGTAGAACCACAGTAGTTCGACCATGAAAGTACTACCATCAAACCTATTTCTAGCGTGAAATAGTTTTTGCGTTTCGGTAGAAGGGTGTGGTTGCCGGTTCAGTTTTATATGCGGCTACCGTCTTAGTCCTCGGCAGTAGCAATGCATCTGTAATTGACTTCAGATAGAATTATTGTTCTATATAAAGTTTTTACAAATATAGCCGTGACCACCATCAGGTGGACTGCGTGGCCGTTTGCTACTCCAATCGTATAAAAAAATAATAAAAACTTACGGAAATCTGCACGCCAGCCACAAACTTGGTTGCTGGATCGTACAGTCCGCAGATGTGGTATTTAACGTAGCAGTACATGTTCAAACTGGGCAGTGGGCTTTCTGGGCGTTCCTGCGGCGTCCAGTCATGGGCAACCGCATCGTCCACATTTCGCGGGATGTCGAAGAAAAAGTTTCTCCCAGGGAAGAGCCCCACGTTGAATTTAGCTATACAATTTCATTTGAGTCATCAGTAAAAAAATATATTTATTTGAACATAATAATAGTGGAATGCTTAGGGGGAGTCCGGGAGACTTGCCTGGATGGGAGAGTTAAACCAAAACTCAGCTTAAATTTTGCGCTGTCGATACAGTCATTGGTAGCGCGGAGATCTATACCAAGCACGCTGCATTTTTTTACAACGGCCAATTTGTTTAACTGTGTTATAAAAAGTATTTTTTGAACGGTGTAGTAAATAATATATTCATTTTTGTGATTTTGATATTGTGGCCGTGTTTGTACAGGTATGTATTGTGCGTTATTAATATTGTATTGTTCGACTATTATAGTTTGACAAGTGCTAAGTGTTTTTCAATTAAGAGAGATGGTTTTTCCTGTGAGTAAAATTTAATGACAAAGTAGTGTATGCGGGAGAGTTGCACCACGTCGGGTGCGGGATATATGCTCAGTGCTTCATGTCAGTGTTTGTATACGGGTATGTGGAGATTTATTTTATAGACGTAGAAAATAAAAACTTTTAGACTTCAAACTTTAGAATTCAAACGCAATTTGGAAACCTTGTATTAGTTTATTTTTTTTACGTTTAGTTCTATTTCCTACTTAATGTCACAAAATTGCTGTTTTAATACAAATACAATACAAGCCTTGTAAAAGCTCACAAAAAACAACGATTACAGTATGAGGGTGCATTTAAAAAAAAACATTAATAGAAGTAGGTAGGTACTCTAAAAAGTTATAAAATGAACGAACAAAAATTACAAAAATTGAACAAAAATCGGTTAGTATAAAGAATCACAAATATTTAATTCCTGAAGAAAACTCCTTGTTGGACATTTACTATCGTGGAGTGAAATGCATTATGGTGTGACTAGAAAACAAGCATTACAATTGGCGTATGATAATATGATAGTTCCATGCCATTTCAAGTTCCATTTTTTGCAGAAAATCGTGACTAATATACCTATTGATGATTGTGAATATTTATTTTTCATTTCATTAAGTAATGTTTTGTTCAGTGAGTACGTGATTTAAGCTGAAGTTTTTTATTTTCCTCTTTAAAAAGAAATGTTCAACTCTCCCCAGACCGCGGTTCAAATGTCCCTAAGTGGGGAGAGTTGACCGCAATCCCATATTTTATTTTAATTTATGTGAAATATGTCAGTACTATAATTTCGAAAAAAATATGTGTAAGTGAACCTACATAATTAAGGTAGTATCTATGATTATAATTGATTCCCTAAGCCTCATTTATAGGAAAATACGACACTTTAAACAAAAGGTAGTTTCGACTCTTCCGGACTTCCCCTAAGTTCGAAATGGTAAGTAAGTAAATACAGAATTGTTTAAAACAAATGTTTAAAAATGTTCTTACCTCTCAAACCCGGCTTAAATGCTGAAAAAGAAGACAAATATTGCTTAAGTTTTGTAATATGCACACTATTTTATCGTTTTACAATTGTAACCGCCTGTTGGGCAATAGGTATGTTTCCCTTCGTTCCTGTAGTTCCGGGATCAGAATAGGGCTACGGCATCCCCTGCCTGTCGTAAGAGGCGACTAAAAGGGGCTTCCGGGGTTGCAGGTGGCTAGAGTGGGAACTCGAACCGTTCGGTCAGGCGATCTCGGGAAGGACGGCGGTATAAAAAAAAAGGTATGTTTCCCTTATTATATCCCTAGTTCGACCTGTTAGTACATCTGCCACACCTATTTCTAGCGTGAAGCACTTCTTGTGTTTCGATAGAAGGGTGTGGTTACAGGCACACTTTCACATGAGGCGATCATCATAGGCCTCGGGAGTAACGCATCTGTGATTAACTTCACATGGAACCGATATACTGCATGAAGTTGATTACAGATGTCCATGGGCGGTGGTGACCACTTACCATCAGGTGGACTGCATACTCGTTTGCTACTTCAGTCAAAAAAAAAAGTTCCCGGGAGTAGCAACGCATCTGTGATTAACTTCGGATAGAACCCATATTCTATTTAAAGTTGCTTACAGATGTCTATGGGCGACAGTGACCACTTGCCATCAGGTGGACTGCATGCTCGTTTGCTACTTCAATCAGATAAAAACATTCAAGATTAAAGATTCAAGAGTAAGGTTTTTATGCGTAATAGTGGAGGAATACTGATAATTATAGATTTTTGACTTTTATGCGTGACGAAGTTCGCCGGGTCAACTAGTAATTTATAATCATGATATCTGTATATAATTATTATTGTCTTAACAAACTTACCGGATCCGAGTGCTAGGAGGGCAAAAAACACTAAAAACTGTTTCATTTTGACCTTCGTCGTCGTTCGTCGGTTCCCGTTCCACTACTGAAGTTTTACTCACACTGGTAATTATTTATGTATCATTTTATCTGCTCGAATGTTCTTTTACTTGATTAAAGTTATGAGGATTATGTGGTAATCGTGAAGATGGGCCTCCTGATTGCGAAGATATTTGATATCATCATCATATCATCTACCTATTTGGGTATTTTGCTCCGATAGGTGTTTTTATATCATTATCGGCTTATTTATGCGTCATTGCTAAGGAAGGGCTTGTTCAAGTATCTTCTCTTAAATCTTTATTCATCCATTGATAGATAAAGGTCTTGTAGTTTTTCCATTCAGGGCGGTGATTTGTCATCCTCTTTTAATAGCGTTATATTATCTTGACCAAGTCGTCGGTTAGTCGTATCATTTGCCTACCAATGATCCTTATACCTTGTGTAGGATCCGACTTGATAACTTTCCATAGTTTTTACATAGAACATCTGCTGTATCTTGGGTATATATGCCCTACACATTGCTATTTGTGTTGTGGTTTGTGATATGTCAATTACTCTTCTTCCTACTGATTTGAGATTTTCGAATGCGGTCTCTCAGAGTAATACCTACTTCTTTTTTTTTTTTGTTCTCGAGGGGGAACCTTCAAAAGGTACCCGACGCCGTGGGAGCGACGCAGGGTTATGTGGGATTTTTACCGCACTAAAACCTCCCGGTGGCCGTTCTCGGCGCTATAAAGAGGACTCCGGGATCTTCAAAGGAACGCAACCGGAGTCCTCTGAGCGCGTTGCCCCATCGGGCTCCTCCCAGACAGTAATACATACCTAGCATAGCACGCTCCATCGTTCGTAGCATCTCGTTCTTCAAGTTTTGAACATGAGAGAGAGACCTACCATGTTTCCCAAGTGTGGATAAGTGCCTCGCATATTTTTGAGTCTTTATAACAATATTTCAAGTGTAGAAGCGAGTGAATAAATATGGAGACGTGGCTCTAACATTAGAACGGATTTCTTTCCCTGTTGCTATTTACGAGATTTTAAAGTTGGTAACTTTTACAGCGAATGTCTTATTCGCTGTTAAAGTTACGAACTTTAAAATCATCAGATATTTTTTTATTTATTGGCCTCATTCGGGTTGCATACGCCTTTAAAAAGAGTACATAATTGCATTTTAAGTGCAACGCAATAATCTAATTTGGTAAGAGAATAAATGAATGAAGTAGAATAAATATATTAAGACAATGTGCGTCAATAATCAATGTCCACCAATTCGCACTTGGTCAGCGCGGTGGACTATGGCCTATAACCACAGTACTAGTATCTACAGTATTAGTATTGTACCTACGCGCCACGTTTTCGTAATGCACTCGGTACCCAACATCTAGCGAATGTGCCGTAGTGGCGAGCGGGCGATGTGACGTTTTTTAAGCAGTGGATTTTTTTATATAAATAATAATGTAGCGAAGAGCAGTTGTTAACTATATTAGGCTGTTTTTGATTCCTGTGATTGTGCATGAACATGTCCAGTGTTAATAATTTTTATTTTGGTTGGTAAAATATTATTCAGTGTGAAATTTATAACTATTATTTGTGTACGATTTATTATTAAGTCTCTTAAATAATAAAAGAACGCGTTTTACCTTAATCTACTGAATAAAATACATAATAAGTAAGAAAGAAAGTCAAGTATACAGATGTATTAAAATACTTTAGGCGGGTAGCCCTAACGCGAAAACTCGTCCAGCGCGTCTGTAGGTATAAAATTCAAGGACACGGCAGAGTTAGACTACTGTGTGATATTAATACTGTGCTATAACTCTCTATAATAGAACCGCTGTCTTATCTTGTTACCGTAAGATTACTGAAAAAATAGGAATTATACTGACTAAACTTATCTAAGAAGATCTTAACCGAGCGGCAACTGATATATAACAATTAATTTTAAAAAATATACCTACAGATAATTATATGCAGGGTATACCTATTATTAATTTATAAACAAATTAACAGATATGCCTTAATTTTAAAATGATCATGCGATTTATTATCATTCAATTAGCTTATCAGTAATATTATTCATGTATTGAATAGGTCATATGATTCGGTTTTTATATGATTATGTAATATAGGTTATCACTAAGCAGTTTAATCTAATTTAAAAATGTGTCGAAAATTTATGCTTAAGTTGGGCTTTTGTTAATTGTTATGATGTGTATCTAGCGACTTTGTAAATTTCGCAGAAATATTCGAGGTTTGATTTCAGAAGCTGCTCTTTAAACTAGATTTGACAGTGACTTCGGTACTATTCGAATATCTAGGATTAACCTTTAATAAGTAGAGATGTTTAGTAGGCAAATTTATCTATAAATAAAGAGAATGTTAATTTTTGACATGATATGATTTATTACAAAATTATTAGAAATTTATAGAGTATTGTAAAAGTATACAATTTGTTTTCTTATACTTTAACTTCGGGCGTTTGATAAAACCAAAGTTTTATTTCGTCGTAAATCTTATTCATGAACTTGAACACGTTGAAAAGTAGCCTATTGTCGAGTGACGGAATCTGTATGGAGTCTCCGGTCCTGGAAGTAGAAAAATAGCGTCAGCTTTACTGTCTTACTGCTGGTCACGTGTCCTTGACCATTCGGTCCCAAAACATTCGCATACCGCTATAAAAGTTTGAATTGAGCGAATTTTGACAAATATCGCTCAATGCAAACTTTTATAGCGGTAAGCGTAAGGTCAAAATATAAAATTTGCAGCAAAATCTGTAAGATCAGACACATCAAGTTTACGTTGTAAGCGTCAGCCATGTAGGGCCGGATTAAGGCAGCGCGGGCCTGTAGCAAATTCTGATAGCCCATAGTTTGCCTTATGTAAGGGTAATAAACTATTAAATGAAACAAAACTGTTACTAGTAAATTTTTCTGGATTTAATCTGGGAAAATTTAGAGATGTCACTTTCTATATCTTCTTTCAATTTAAGATTTTTGGTCTAACAAAGATAGTTAAATATAAATAGTAGGTAGGTGTTGGGCCGTGGAGCCCTCTAGTCGCAAGGCCACTTGCTACTCTTGCTATATGGCTAATCCGGTACTGCAGCAATGTTCATTAAATTATTGCTGACGCTTGCAGCGTACCTACAGCTGTTTCGTGGTTCTAGAATAAGAGTGGGAGTAGTGTAGTCTCAAGCTGGAGAAGTACGAATTGGCACAGATCACACAACGTCGAGATATTGTAACTTTCTAACACCTTTCGAAGGATCATTCCCGCTCGGTGATCGAACGTATTCATTTCCTTACGATAATTTCCTGGTCGTTAAAATAAGTAATAAGTAATTGCTTAAGCCTAATTCATATAGGTACCTACCTTACTTTGGAATAATATTGGAATTTCGGATTGAGAGGAACAGACTGTAATTCGATGAACATATGTAGTATTCGTATAAAATATTCTATGTTGGTCTATATCATAAACATTTTATAAGATTTTGTAAAATTAAAGCAGCAAACGACCCAGCAGTTCACTTGATCATATCTGGGTTTCATGGACATCTGTAACCGCTTCAATATAGAATAGAGATTCTTCTTAAATTCTATTATAGATGCGTTAATACACATTTGAACTACAGTGGCTTCACATACAAGTCTGAGTTAAAATACTTACCGGCACTGAATTTCCCAGGGTTTGTCCACGTAATAAATGTGAAGGGATATCGAAGAATAATTCCCCGCCCACTTGAAGAAGCAGTCTGGTGCTTTTGGAGTTAGTATCTGAAAATTAAAAAATACCTACATAGAGATATGATATTAAACAAGAAGAAATTTGCTCTTAATTCAATCGAATGATTTTGATTCAAACTTGCTGTCAGGGTCGGAATCTTCACCCTATAGCAGAACATTATTTCAAATACTTGTATAGTCCGACAAATCGGAGGGTAGTATGCCTCACCATACTCCGGTAAGCAGTATGGCGGTGTGAGCGTTGTTGAAGCGACCGCCGCTAAACATAATTATGTGTGGAACTTATTCCTGTTTAGTTATTCCTGTTAATTGTAAGAATATTTTAACTATTTGTGGACTAATTTTAAGCCCTCAACTTCGTCGCTGGTGTGCGTACGTGTTGTGTGGCGGCTTGTCATGTTCCAGGAAGAAAGAGGAGCCATGGGCGGGCCATACGTGGCTAATCGTAAGTACAATCTGTATTCCGATAGCAAGTTAGGTAGCTTTAAAATGTTGTGTAACTGCCTATAACACCCGAGGTCTTGTTTGACCGTCTTCTGTGTCCCCGGGTACTACGGGACAGAGAGAGACAATTTTTCTACTCATGCACAGAGATTTACATTGATATTTAAAGCTAAAGCCGTGGGCAAAACAAATGGTCTTTCTACAAAAAATATTTCCCCTGACGCCTACTTTTCCCCTCTTCCTCTGTCCGAAAGACAACCTCATCGATTTCTTAGAAGTTAACCTGGTATCGTTCGCGGTTAGCAGGTGCCCGTTCGAACCACTCCCGCTGGTACTGCCTGTTGAGCCTCGCGAACGCGCTGAACCCCGTCGCCACCAGGTCGCCCTTCGTGGTCATAGCGAACCATGGGAAATAGTTCTCACAACGCATCGCGGTAGTCATGTTGTAGAAGTAATGGGTGCCTTAAAGCAAAATTAAAATATTTTAATTATAATTTATAGTTTAGGTGCTGGTAAATGTACATAGGTTCAAAAAATATAGACGATAATCAGATAGAATGCGTTCCAAAACTGCGTTTACAGAAGAGATTAATAATTATAGATGTTACATTTTAAATCTCTACAATATATCAAACGAGAGGTCGATGTTTGATCTTTCTGAATAGCTACTCTGAATTTAATCCTTACTCTAAGGTTAGAGGAGGGTCTGGTATAAATATATTCCAAAAAATCCCGACTGAATAGCGTAGAAAAACAAAGTCCTCCAGTTTGAAGGATTTTTGTCTTCTCGCCTATGCTAAGAGAGACGGGAAGTTCTGGACCCTCTAAACTTCCCCTTATGTATACTCATTTGATGGAGGATGGAATATGCATTCATAATGAAACTTAAGCCCATGTGTCCAACATGAAAACTTGGCGATGATAATAATTTAATATTTGTAATAAAAATCAAAATCACCCATGTTCGGTACGCAGTTCTGCTTCTTGAAAGCCGTAGTGTTTAGTTCTGCTTCGGTGGTAGGTATTCGCATGAGCTTCCCATCAGGGCCCGTCACCCAAACGCCACCGTCCTGCAGCGTCGCGCCATTTTCCACTTGCGGTCCGGCACCAGCTTTTAAGGACTCTATGAAAACAAAAATAGCGTTGCAAAATAACTAGAAATATTTTTTTGAAAAATAAAAATATTGGTAACTAACATATTCTCGCGGCTCTACCCACTTTGACCATGTTTAACATGGTAACATAAAATTTACTGTAATACTATGTTATCCGTTCTTAATTTTTACGTACAAGATGACAAGTGGTCTATAAGCAAACAAAGGAAAATGTATACATATTATTATTATCCCTCCATTTTGAAGGTAGTTTTAAAGGTAGTCACCATCGTCTTGAGAAAACGTTAAGAAATGACGTCAATATATGATTTTAGACTAATATTTATTCGGTTCCTCAAAAATTATGAACGGAAGAAATCTGCGGTAGCTAGCACATCTTCTATTCGGTTGTAATCTCAGGTGATCGCCGTTGAGCTTTATATTCCACGTTCGGTAAAACAAGCAATAGAGACAAAAGAAATATACGAGGAACTTTAACAGAGCAGATGGTTTTAAGTTAGTGCAAACGTGGAATCCAGTGGAATCCATATGTAAATCACTAATGCACCTCTCGCACCAAACTTTGTTCCGAGTGCATATGGTTAAAATATTGTTTAATGGAAGTTTAAGAAGAAAAATAAAGTAAACTGCGGGTAGATATATTAATCTATCGCTAGTGCTTGTCCACGTTTTCTCCCTGCCAAGTTTCACCGTAATACATGGAATATATCGCTCGAAGGACCGATAACCGATGGGGAAGAAAGGTCCTCGAGTGGCGACCACGTTTAGGCAAAAGGAGTACAGGTCGCCCCCCTACCAGGTGGACCGATGACCTGAAGAAGACAGCGGGAAACCGTTGGATTCAGAGGGCACAGGACCGGTTGGAGTGGCGCCATTTAGGGGAGGCCTATGTCCAGCAGTGGACATCAAAGGGCTGATGGATGGATGGATGGACATGGAACTGGCGACTCAGTAGCAATACTCATATTTTGACTTTCTTTACTTTGTGATCGACTGTTTTTTTTTTGTAAATGCTGTGCACACCTTTAATTTACATAGTATATAGTTTCGTAATCATAATGTTCCCCTGTAAATGTCCTCTATGTATTTAGTTTGTATGCCTAAATAAAAAAATATATATACAAAAATCAACAGCAAAGAAGAAAACCAAATATCGTAAGTACCCGTTATATATTGTACCTAGCTGACCCGGCGAATTTCATTCCGCCTAAAATGATGTGTTCCTCCACTATATTATCCATGTATTATACATAAAAATCTTCATTTTGAATTACTCTATCTATTAAAAAAATGCTTTAAATTCCGAAGTATAGTTTTAAAGATCTAAGCATACATAGGGACAGACAGAGGGAGCGACTTTGTTTTATGCTATGTAGTGATCATGCAATTGTCAGCAATACCTACATTTGCAACTTGAGAAATAACCAGTACCTGGCTGGCTGATCTGATTTCTGGTTGTTACCTTCAGAAACGAAGTACTGTGTCGCGGTCCAGTACTCGGTGTAGCTATCCTCTTCTGTCGGAGGAGGGCTCCATCTCACCATGTGTAGCTTATCTGGTGTCATCCCGTATGTCGTGAGATCCGGAACTGGGATCTGGAATGTTATTCGAAGACACAAAATTGATATTTCTAGCATGAAGCATTTGCATTTCGATGGAAGGGTGTGGTATACTTAAGCTAGTTTCAAGGGTGTAGTAAGAGAGTCATACCTATATGAGAGGGTAGCGACTCATCTGTGTTTGATCTTAGATAGAATTCTAATCTATTGTGGTTGATCACTGATGTCCATATACGGCAATGGACAATGAATATCAGGTGGACTACTTGCTCGTTTTGGTACTACTATAGTAAAAAAGTACGAATAATTATATATAATTGTTGGTGTCCATTTTTTCGATAACTTTCTACTAAAAAAAACACGCTTTCTACACTCATAGCCCCACACTAGGATTTTCTCCTGTGTCGTGGTTACCATGGACACACACAAGAAGAATACACAAACACCTATACCCAGAACATGAATCTAAACTCATCATTCAGATAACGGAATCGAACCGGGGACCCATTGCGCGTCATACCGGTATGATAACCGCTCCGCCACGCGGGTTGTCAATATAATGCAAGTCGCGTTGCGGAGTTGTGGCGGAATAAAAATATTGCCAAGTTGCATGTACAAGTACAAATTTGCTATGTATCCGTGCGATACAAACTTCTTCGTGCATGATTCGAGCCTTTCATCGAGTTACGGATACGCCGTTTATCTAATTTATTTGAACGAGACAGATCCAATAGGGTCGAGGACCGTTTACTGCACGTATGACTGACTCATTTCGTTCCAGATACTTCTTGATTTTACGCTTATTGGTTTGGTTTTATCTTAGTTCATGGGAGTTGCAACGTATCCGTGATTAACTGTAGATCAAAACTCTGTTCAATATGAAGTTTCTTACGTCCTAGGTCAGCAGCGACCACTTGCTATCATGTAGACCGCACACTCGTTTGTTATTTTTATCTTATATAAATGATAATAGGAAATTTTCAAGACTGTCATTTTTATAGAATCTAATCCTCTCTATGGTAAAGTAGTTATAGATGCAGACTATAGAAGACAAAGAAGACCGACTATCACGAGTAGGTACTTAGGTTCCGTCAACGATATTTTTATAACTTGCAACAACAGAAAACTAATTTGAAACTTTTCATTCATGTATTTCTGCCTTACCGTGGTATTGTTATTTACCTATCCCTATTGGATATGGACTCGTGATTTTTTCCCACAATTGGGAGAAGATAAGGACACTCCACATTATTGTATTGCGGTTTGGTGACCTAAATAGAACGGTAACAGGTATTCATATGTTTGATTTAATAAAACCGCTTTTATCACTTAGACCGCTTACCTAATTTCACTATTTCAATTTTTTTTAACGCTTTCTAGACTCATAGCCCCACAGTACGATTTCCCCTGTATCGTGGGTGCCATGGACACACACAAAGACAAATACACAAACACCCAGACCCAGAGCAAGAATCTAGACTCATCATTCAGATACCTGTCTGGCCGGGAATCGAACCCGGGACCCACTGCGCGTCAGTCCGGTATGGTAACCGCTCAGCCACGCGGGTCGTCAAGCACACAATACACACACAAATAATAAAGATTTCTACAAAGATCTACTTTAAATATAATTGTTTTGATTTTTTTACAATAACTCACAGCAATTTGTATCCCAGCAATGAATCCATTAGCATCGTATAAGGAACAAACGCCTCTCCCATAAGGACAGTAAAGACGAAGTTCGCGCAGCATCCCCTTGTTTCCCGGAGGCATCTCTCGTCGCCGCCAGCCTCTCCCCTCCGCCTCTCGCATGGTGCGGGGAATAGTAAAGAAGTTTGTTTTGTCCGCCAGAGCATTTGACCAGCCAAATCTAACTAACATGACAATAACTTAAATTTATATTAAAAATATTTTAAAATTTCATGCTACTGACAAAGATTGTTAAGCTATTGCATAGTTTCTATCGAGGGCCTTGAGCGCGGGTACCGAAACCAGAAATTCCGTAACGAAAAAAAAAGAGTTGTGTCACAATGATTTTTGTATAGAAAAATTAACTAAAATATTTTAGGTATTTTAGCCAATTTCCTGAAAAAATCCCTTTGGAGTTAATTTTCTTAAATTAATAAGTACCTATCTAACTTTACTTCCATTTTACATGTGGCAGATATATTCGCCATTATATTTGGATCAGGGATGTGATCTGAGGTCGACTAATCAAAGAATCGATTAATTAAGGTTATAAAATCGATTTACTGATTTATTTGAATTGATCCAAGAATTTACTGTTCTATTCTTTGTTCGACTGAACAAAGTTTATTAACTTTAATATCAAAGTTTAACTGTAACAAAGTAAGACTGTTTATTAACTTTAATATCAAAGAAAAAGAAATACTGCATAAATAAAATAAATAAATAATAAATAATTATAATTGCAAAAGTTGATACAAAATGCTATGCAATAGCTTTACCGCGGCAGTCCCCAAGTGCCACACGTCTTTTTAATCTTTGTCAGTAGCATGAAATTTCTTCTTCGTATTTCTATAAAACCTGCAATTAGATAGACATATCAGCGGGTGTATAAAAATACTTGGTCCATCAACATCTTTGGTCGGCTTTTGGTAGAGTCTTTTTCCTAAACGGAGTTCGTTACGGATGTCCATTTACCAGCTTGTGACTTGCGTGCTCGTTTGGTATGACAATATTATGATCTTGTAAAATTTTACGGATTTTTGTGGGGCTGCTGCCGCCCATGGACGTAAGCAACTTCTTACAGAACATGCTACTCGGGAGTTCTAAAGTGATCGTCTTATTTAAATGTATGTCGACAACCACACCCTTCCATCGATACGCAAGAACTGCTTCACACTAAAAATAAGTGTGACGGTGGCACTATCTCGTTCGAACTACACTGGTTCTAGCATCTCTTAATAGTAAAAATAAATAAATTATTGTTGATATTCCGTTTACGAAATAAGAATATCGTCGACAACTTACCTCTAAGGCCATCGTACTGAATACCTGTAAAAAAAAAAAAACAATTGGTTTGTTACTACAGTTTGTCCCCAGAGGCCGTCCTCGGCGCTCCGAAGAGGACTCTGGGAATTCCAAAGGAACGCAACCGGAATCCTCTGAGCGCGTTGCCCCATCGGGCTCCTTCCAGATGGTCGGCTGGGCCCACCGCTCCGTCTTATCTTCACGACACGATAAAAATCTAGATTATGTTTACTTGCCCAGGGACCGAACCGAACCTCCATGCGAGACAGACTAAATTGATTAGTCTCTGTTTAAAAATTGGCTTCAGAACTCCGTAAAAATAGGAATAACTGGGGGCTCATAAAATAAACTGTTATTTTTTGACATAGTTTATATATTAAGCCGTGTAACCTCTTCTACCGTAGTACTACTACTTTTCGTTAGTTTAAACTTTAAAGTTAGTGTAAGAAAATAAATAGTAAAAATTAAAAATGTTGAAAAATTTGGTTTCCTCCTGATGCGATTTTGTCATCTACTTGGCTAATTATTCACGTATAGACATAATAAGAATGACATGGACCAGAAATGTATATTTTTTTAACGCAGGGCGTTTTCCACTCAGTTCTCTGGTTCATTTAATAACACAAGCGTTATAAAGAAAAGTAAATTATCTAATTCGAGGAAAGTTTGCAGTCGTCGTAAGCCTGTTAACGGTATAAATAAACGGTTGATTGAATAAAATCACTCAATCGAATTACTCAAGCGTGTTCGTCGAATACTCGCACAAATTGAATTGTTCGAGACAGATATTCTCTGACTGTGTGAAAGGGTCACCATGTGTTTTTGATGGATGTGGGAAAATGCTACAAGGGCAGTGGTAGTCCAACTGTTAAGTACGTATTCATAATGATTTATGTAGAGTCGTCGTCAACCCATTATTGTCCCACTGCTGGGACGGGTCTTCTCTCTGAATGAGAGAGTTTTTGGCCATAGTCCACCGCGCTGGCCAAGTGCGAATTGGTGGACTTCACACACCTCCGAGAACTTTTTTTTTTTTTAAAACTCTCGGGTATGTAGGTTTCCTCACGATGTTTTCCATCACCGAAAAGCAGTGATAATTAATTTCTAATACTTACATAAATCAGTGGTGCGTGCCTGGGTTTGAACCTCGGACCTCCCGATTAAGAGGGCAAGTTTCAACCATTAGGCTATCACTGCTCATGTAGAGTACCTACTCATAATTAATTGGGCTAAAGTTTGCACTACAATGACCGGGAGACTTTAGGCCTTTGACCATGTTATGTAGAATCCTCAAGCAGATTTTTTCATGTTCACTTTTGCAACGAGAAAGGTGGGAAGGTGCTCAGTATCCAGACCCTGGGGATCGAATTTGCACCTTTGGAGTTTAAGGTCACGGTTTCTACTTTTGTGTTCTCACAGATCTGTACTAGGTATTGGTTATATGATATTTATATTTGAAAGGAATTGAGACTATGGGGCAGATCGATAAAGCATCTGCCTATAAATTCATTACAATTCTCGTATTTCAATGAATGGTATGATTTTTAGAACAGCAGTTTTGTGAAATTAACCGAGCAATCAGCAAACTTTCTACTTAGATCAGATTTTGTTTAGAATTACAGACATTTTCCACAAATATAGTAGAAATTCCACTGCACTTTAATGTTTTTATAAATATATAAAGCGCCTTTACTTTGAAGTTAGCTATAGATCTAGTTTATATGGAAAATTTACGCTTTCAGGGACTCCTAATTCTGGAATAATATATTACCTTTGATTCGATTCAGCTGTTCAATTTTATTTATAAATTTAATTCCTATTTTAACGTCTAAGAATTATTTAAAACGGATCAACTAACCTTTTACTTGGTACTTAACTTATTACTCAATGAACTCTCACATTATTATTTGTAATAGTTTGTAAAACTATTTAGTAAAAGTATGAGTGTGAGCTTTTTTTGAATTTACCTGCCTAGGTGTCATATCATTAGATAAGTATGAATTATCTGTAGATACTATAATGTACTATGAATTAGTTATTCTTTAGAGTTATTTGCATATCAATATACATAAAGAAAAGTTGCAAAAATTGCTATTAATCATTATTTAAGAGTTATTTAAGTATAAAGTTTATTTTTAAAAAGATATAAAGTTTTTTTTTTCTAACTCTTTGCAATAAGAAAATTTTTGAAGGTTCAACATAAAACGCAGTCATGTGAAAAGTTGTCTATTATTAGGTATATGTAATTCTCACTTACCATATACAAACGAAGCAGCGGTTAGCACGACAACTATCGTCTTCATTGCAAAAATTATTTTGAATATATTTATTTAAATAGCAAAAGGACAGAGGAAGCTTCCAATGGGCGCAGATTGTCACCGTCCGCCTATAGACGAGCAGGGAGAACTAATGCGCTGAGTACTTAGTTGTATGACCGAGCTACATACAATAGTTGTTATTGTACCAATGATTGCTTATCCCATATAGAGCTTAACCTCTAGGCATGCGTGGTAAGCCGCAAGAATCGTTCTTTAATAGGGTAATTAATGTATTTTGAAGTCTTATATTATTAAGGCATAAGATGTGATCCGCTATTGTTCCTGTACTAAGAAAATCACAAGTGGTTTGAAAATTTCTGACTGAGCATTAATTGTCTCCTTCCGCCACTAATTTGTATTGGGGATGCGTGGTGGAGTACGTTTTCAACCTATTGCAGTCTTTAATAGAAGTTGAACTCTAGCGGAACATAAAATGGGTGCGCCAGCAAGGTAGATACTGCACTACTAGTGTAACCCATACTAATATTTTAAATGTGAAAGCGTGTTTGTTTGTTACTCTTTCACGTCGCCACTTATCTGTTATATGATATGGTTTATATGCTGGGAGATAGGAAGGAGAGTGACGTAGGCTACTTTTTACCGTGCTCTCTCATTTCCACGAGAATATCAATGTTTTGTTAGTTGATACATTAAGTAGTTTCAGACGTTGTTAATAGATGGCGTTAGTAAAATTCAGTTGCAAGTTCTGAATCACGCTATCAAATGCTAATGTTAATTGTCTTTGACTGTGCGGGAGAAGCCGCAGGTAAGAGCTAGTACGAGTATAAAATTAAATCCAAGTTACTATTTCTTGTTTATCACTTGGCACCGTTCCTGTTCTGAACGTTGGGATTTACATTTGCCATATGGTAGAGCCTGTAAATATATTGCAAGAGGGCATCTGAATGTCAACATAAGTGTTTATTAGACACCAGTGCAGTGAGTCCATGTGCCAAGCGCCTGTGAAAATACATTAGCAAAACGCAATTGAGCGTTTAAAAGCAGGCGCCACAAAGGCGTTGTTACTTTACGATAAGTTGGCGCGAAGCCCAAGAATAAGTGATGACAACTTGGTTATTTGTTGCTGACAGAATTATGGAATTAAAATTACGGATACTTTGAGATTTATAGCCAAGACATTCAATTTAAAGAAATATATATTTTATATCACGAGACATGATATTTAACATGATATAGGTTTTAAAGGTATGATATATATTTTTTTATCTGATCGAAGTAGCAAACGAGCATGCAGTCTACTTGATGGTAAGTGGTCACTGCAGCCCATGGACATCTGTAAGCGACTTCATACAGAACATGGGTTCTGTCTGAAGTCAATCACAGATGTGTTGCTACTCCCAAGGACTATGATGGTCGCCTCATATAAAAGGCAAGTGCCGGCAACCACACCCTTCCATCGAAACGCAAGAAATGCTTCACGCTGGAAATAGGTGTAGGGGTGGTACTTCCCCGGTCGAACCACACTGGTTCTACCACCTGTTAACATGACATGTTCCAGCTTATTCTTCAGAAATAGTGGTAATATGAGTCTATAATAGATTTAGGGTTGGGCTCTGTTACTCTTGCAAATGGTTAATGGTAGTTAGAAAATTATCTAACCTCTGTTATAATTACTACATCAAACGAAAAAATAAATACGTTATAGCGTTCGGCGTGGTAGGTATATAGCCAACATTCCTGTTTGTCGAGGGGTCAGGGTACAGGGTTCCTGGTTAGGCAATCATTTAAATGTTAGTTTTGACTCTAAGCATTTCTTTGTATCCATTGTATAGCTGTAGATAGATTTATTTGATTCTTAAAACAACTACTTATTAAAAAATCGTTTTGCAAACAGTTATTGAGTAGCGACCTAATTAGGTGTCGAAGAAATCTATTGTTACTTAGACATGGATGGGTGCTTATTATGTTTAAATCGGTTCCTAGTCCTTATGTAAGTCACAGTGATGCAAGATAGTGACCGACTCGGCGACTGACGCAATGGATCTACTTGTTGTACTTGTACGTATATTATCACAACTTTATTTAAAGTTACAAGAAAGTTACGCGAAAGGAACTCTTTGTCATACTGGACTTTAAAGCGATGATTGTTTTCGTATTTCAAATTACATACTTTCATACATAAGGCGACCATCATATTCCTCGGATGTATCAACGTATCTGCCATTGATTTCAGGTAGAACCCCTGTTGTTGATAACATAATTATGACCATATGTAATTGACCACTTACCATTAGATGGACAACCCTATTTACTACTTCAATATTCAATCTTTTTATTACAGGTTGAACTAATATATTTTTTTTATTTTATCTTATGAAAGGAGAATCATTTTTATAAGAACTAATTAGGTATTAGAAGTTAATGTTTATTTCTTTAAAGAAACTTCCAAAAAGGAAATTTTGTACTGAACTTGTTTTTATACATTTAAATTAGATTTTTAGCTTTATTAGTTTTCTAAGCGCGGAGTATTTAGTATTCAGAATGGCTCTTCAGTTTAGTAAGAACCTTTAAGGTTTACCTTAAAGGATCAAACAGAGCCAGTCACGTCTAAGAAATGATAGGAGAAAGCGCTGATTTAACAGGATTTAGTCTCAGTTATCTACTTTTACATAAAGTTTGCAGAAATCAGGGAGAAAATTTAGATTTAGGTAATTTTATATGTGGAAATGGACTATTTATGATGTCGTGTTCGTATCCGTTCGGAGTGTAAAAGTGCTGCCACACTGCTGTTTAAGATGTTTACAAATAGTTTCTAACACTAATACATCATTTACTAAAAAAAATATAGGAATTGTTACACTGTTTTACACTGATGGAAAATGTTTAAAATCATTTATAACATTTGAAAAATCGGCTCGCTTCCAGTTTGGATTTACGTTTTGAGCTTACGAGGCACGAATCTACACGAAAATGGAAGAAGATTTGCTCATTGGATTAGTTTTTTATTTTAAAAAAAAACAAAAAAAAGCAATATCTAGATGCGCCAAACACTCGATGTTAACTAATGTTTTGTGTTGTTATAATTTGTTTATTACCATTATATAACATGAACACATTTTCTAACATTGTGATCATGCTTCGTAAACATTAGTTTGTTTACTATAATGTTAATAAACATCTTAAACAGCTGTGTGGCAGCACCGTAAGAAAGAATATTATAACTGACAATTTGTATGTGCTCCGCAGCCCTATACTACAATTAAGGTGTTTCGTATCATTTCATTTAATTTGACGATATTGTTTTATTTCATGTTTAAATTAATATTCAAGAAAAATATTGTTACAAAAATGATGTTTAAATGATTTAAAATTTCGCATTTTAGAAAAGGTGGTTAATATTAATGTTTTTTTAGTCGTCGTTATTATAATTATTTGCATAGCTTTTAGATATGTTTTAGTTTAAGTTAGCTTAAGATTTACTTTAAATAAAATATTTTTGATAGACATAATTATGTACCTATATTTAATGCAAAAGGTATTAAAAATAATTATATAAAGATATGTTTATTGTTTGGATTATTGTATGTTATTTTTGGATGCAAAATCCGATAAACAGACTGCTTAAATCAGTCAATTGAAACTAAAAACAATAAATACTTAAGCCGTTGAGTTTTTGTTTTAATAATTTAACAATTTACTTATTCATCAAGTGTTCAATCTGAAATTTGTAGACATGATCGATACGTTACGTCGCCGTATATGTTGCGGAGTGTTTGTTTTCAATACTCTACGTAAGTACTCGGTAAACAATGGACCGAATTTAAGCCTCCAGTGATGACCTGTACGCGATCTACAAAAATAATTTTAGTTATATTTTTGTATGCGTGACATGCTTAATTTTTACTTTTTTTACCTTAGTAGCAAACGAGACTTACCATCATGTGGACTGCATGTCCACCTGATGGTAAGTGGTCACTGCCGCCCATGGACATCTTTATGCAACTTCATACAGAACATGGGTTTCATCTGAAGTCAATCACAGATGCGTTGCTACTCCCGAGGACTATGATGGTCGCCTCATATAAAAGTGTGCCGGCCGTTACACCCTTCCATCGACACGCAAGAGATGCTTCACGCTAGAAATAGGTGTGGCGGTGGTACTTCCCCGGTCGAATTACACTGGTTCTATATACTGTCTTAATTCATGTTTTTCTAGTGGTCGTGTGTCCGGTAGTGGGTCCGAGGATCAAAAATATTTATAACGATCTAAGATGACAAACAGTAGCTTCCTCTTAGTCCTTCCTTAGTCTTAGTCCTCGCATATGTGATAGACTTCTTATAGAATCCTTGTTCTTTATCCTATTTACATCAGTAACCGATTACAATAACGTGGAATACATGCCCGTTTGGTACTTCAATTTTGAGGACATGGCCAGTTTCTGCCTATTTTTATTATTTAGGTGTACGTGTGTACACCTCGATGGAAAAATAGTTTCTCTATGTTTAACTAGGTAGAAACATTCTAAGTCTATAGGTATAAATAATTTATTTGCGACCTGTTTATTAATCCCTTCTCAATACTCATTTGGTTTCTATCGTGAAACATAATATAATGTTAAAAAATATTTTGTAAAACAAGATTTCACTTCAATGCACTGAAAAGAATAAAATAATATTTGTAGTATGTACTCAAACTCATAATTTTGTTGCATTGTACAATATAATATGATGAAAAAGCTTGTCTGATGAAAAAGCCTACAAAAAACTTCGAGTCCGTAGACTTTAAAATTGTTTAATTATTATATTTAGGATACCCTAAATCGAGAAGCTAGGCAGAGCGCCATACAAAAGTCGGCCACGTCTTTAAAAAATAGATTTTGACTAAAACTGTAATGTTGACTAAGTGTTAGTTATTATTATTATACTTGTTAATAAGGACAATTCACTGGATCTGACACAATCCTCACTGCCATTTACAATTCCACAAAATTTCCTCTTTAAAAAGGATGACCAATGCATTGCTAATGTGGTACCCTTGAAGACGAATCCGGAACGAACATCCGTATCTCAAGCAATTGACTAACGTAAACATTTTCCGAACCGTTACATAATCCGGATTTACTTGTTCCACATAATGTAATTAAAACGAAAAGCATCCTTCACGAATACCTAACCGATAGGCGGGCAAGCACACCGGATTTGAAATTGGTGTCATGACTACACATTGACATGCAGGCCTCGCGAACAATACATCAATGAACGACATTGGACATTCCCGTCTCATTGACTAAGAATTTCATAATGAGTCGGTCTGATCAGCGGTCTTATACGAGAGTATATGTAATATGGTAGATACCTGCCATATTTTTAGCAAGGTTAAGTTTCGAATTTCATTAGGAGTTGTCACTGAATTTATTGTATTGAAGACGTCCCTGTTGCGATTGACGATTCGAGCCCAACAGTGAGAAATACGGGTCAACGAGCCATGTATTATTAAAATAATAAAATATTAAACATGACTTCATATTACTTGAAGAAAATAATAAGAAAATTACGCCCTAAATCAATTAAATGTCTTTATTTTCAGTTGTCTATTCGTTTATGTCTGTTAGTTAAAAGAAAAATATTATTTTTAACACTTTGAAAAATACATACGGATTGAGTATAGTCATTGCACCTCCTAACTTTTGACCCTCATTTTATAAGTGGCCGTTAAATCCGCATCGCATCTGTAAAGTTGTATGCACACTTCAGAACAGTGGAATATCCGGGAATTTTCGAATTATCTATGAACTGATACTGTACATTTTTACAACTGATTATGTACAGTAGTAGTAGTAGTAGGTACTACTACTTATAGTAGTACCTAGTGGTGGTATGAAGTTGAAATTTAAGAATCGGTTGAGGTAAATTGTTTTAAAACGTTAGTAGTACTAACAGGATTTTTTTAAGAGCATAGGGTTAGCTAACAAGTTTGCAGTCTACCTGATGGTGAGTGGCCACCAATGCCTATGGGCAGATGTAATCAACAAGAGATTAGACTAAGAGAGAATAACCCAAGGATGGAGAGTCTACCTAAGGACGCTTAAAAATGCTTTGCTACCCCAGAGGACGAAGTTCGAACGCCTGAGATAGGTAAATGTGTCTCCCTTACTACACCTTTCAAACCTGAATACAGCAGCGCTTAAAACTATTATAAGGGAGAAAAAGGCGTAGTGTTGGTACCAAGTTTCAAGGTGTAGTTCGACCGGAGAAGTACCACGACCCCACCTATTTCTAGCGTGAAGCGTTTCTTGCGTTTCGATAGAAGGGTGTGGTTTCCGGCACACTTTCACATGAGGCGATCATCATAGTCTTCGGGGGTAGCAACGCATCTGTGACTGACTTCAGATGGAACCCAAGTTCTGTATAAAGTTGATTACAGATGTCCATGGGCGGCAGTGGCTACTTAAAATCAGGTGGACTGCATGTTCGTTTGCTACTTCAGTCAGATAAAAACAAAGTTCCACCACAATGGGTTCTACCTGCTTTAAATACTACACTGCTACACGTTGAATGACGTTGCAAACGGCAGACGTAATGACAATAGGATGTGAATTAGTTACACGCATTCCTACTCATTCATGGTCGCGATCTAGTTTTTCACGATATACCCATACATATGTCTATAATATAAATGAAATTTCCGTATGTCTATACATCACATACGGGTATTTACATAAAAGATAATATTGAGTATTTGGAATAAGTAATGATATAAATGTCATTTTTTTTTCAAATTTTTATCTCTGTGTTAGAAATCGAATTGAACTAAAATTATTAAATTTAAAGGGCAATAAAAATAAATATACTAAAATTTAATTCACAAGGCCATATCTTTAATTAATAATTATTAGTCTCTCTAACCCAACTATTGTAGCAATAGTTTCTATATTTTTAATTTTTTTTTGTCTGTGTTTGAAATCGCATCAAAGTAAATTATTGTTTTTTTAAACGATTTGAAAAATACCATATCTTGAGCAAACATTTACTCATTTCAGTAAAATCCATTAAAAATAGTTAATTTTTTAACGCATGTGAAACCGCGTGACATGACTAGTGTTCTATAACGGTTGTTCAAGTGTTTTTCATAACACGCTTAATAACACAAGGTCGATGGAATTTCAAGCATGCAATGGAGTCATTTACATTTTTGTGGCGATTTATTTAATTGTTTGCTATATTAAGTAATTTGGTCTATTTTGTTAAAGTACCAGCAATTTTGATAAACGAGGGTAGGTACTTTGTTAAATGACGAATTGTGTTCAGTACCTACATTTTATAGAGAGGAGGAAAAAGGGTGATTTTCTGAAAAAAAACACAAGTATATTTTTGCATCTCTCTCTCGTCAACCCATTATTGTCCCACTGCTGGGCACGGGTCTTCTCTCAGAACGAGAAAGTTAAAGGCCATAGCCCACCGCGCTGGCCAAGTGCGGATTGGTGGACTTCTCACACCTCCGAGAACTTTTTATTTAAACTATTTATTTATTTATTTACACTTTATTGCACCAATAAAAAATTGTAGTACAATAGGCGGGCTTAATGCTAAAAAGCATTCTCTACCAGCCAACCTTTGGGAACTGCAGAAAAATCGAAGGCGGTACCAGTAAAAGAAAGAAAATAGAAAAAAAAAGAAGAAAATAAAGTAAAAGATAAAATAGAAAAAATAAATAAGAGAAGAACGAAACTAGAAGTGACAGTATAAGTATTGAAACACAAAATAATAGTAATAATAAATAAAATATAGAAAAGATAACAAGTAAAACCTACATAAATAAACTATTATGACACTTGATTTAAGAACTATCTCTCGGGTGTGTAGATTTCCTAACGATGTTTTCCTTCACCGAAAAACAGTGATAATTAATTTCTAATACGCACATAATTTATTTTAGAAAAATCAATGGTGCCTGCCTGGGTTTGAACCTCGGACCTGCAGATCGAGAGGGCAAGTTTAATCACATTTAACTATATTTTTGCATCATGTAAGTACATGAAATTTTTAATTGAACTGATATATATTATCATCAATATTCTAACTTCAGAATTCATATATTGTTTATGCATTTAAATGATACTTTAAACTTAAATGAATAGAATACTCTATAATGTGGGAATAAATAACACGCTTGTACAGTTTTACTTCTGTGTTTACTTCGAGTATCCTACGTGTACAAGGATGTTTTTCTTATTGAATTTTTAAAATATTGATTAAAAAAAAATACGTGCCGAATAGATAACCTGTTCCCTTTTAGAAGTCGGTTAAATATACTCGTCACCCGTCACGACGGTCTAAATTCGCACGTAATATCTTGATAATGTCCAAAGTAGCACGAATATTTCTCAAATTAATTAAATTGTATTAGTTTTAAAGTTATTTTAAATACCCCCGTTAAAGGTAAAAATAGGTTTAATTGACTAAGCTGCATTTAAAAGCAATAGCGGGTATTTCTACAAACACATCTAACATTCTTGACGTTGTGTTTTCATATTAATACATTGAATGTTTTATTTAGTTTATTATATAATCATGTGTTTGTATAAAAAGCAAGGTATTTTTAGTTAATTTCCTGTCTGCTTTAATATTATTATTATTAAAAAAAATGTGTGCGTGTACTAGCGTATACTCGTAAGAAGTGAAACTTCTTTATGACGTTATTTTTCAAAAAATAATTTACTATATGCAACTTTACAGAAATTGGTTAAATAAAGTTAAATTAGGTAAAGTTTCATAAAAGGCTTTTATTAAACTTTATCTAATAATCTAATCTATAATAATCTATCTAATATCACGCGTGGTAGGGATAAGAAAAAGATGGCGCGTAACGTAACGTAACGTAACGTAAAATTGTTACACTAAATTTAAAAACAACCCCGATAAAGAAGTTTCACTTCAAAAACTTTTGTTACTCTTACTTTAACATCAACTATAGCCGTGCCTGATGCATACTCCACCGTCCCCGGCAAGTATCATAAAAACGAATCCCAAGTTTTTCTATACAATACAATAGATACAATTAAATGTATCGGTACATAACTATTTCCTTTCCCTTGGTTTCGTCTTCGTCTACTACGACAGTATCTTGTATGTAAATATAGGTTATAAAATGTGTAAACAGCGCAATCCGACTGGTAGTTTTGTGTATAAGAGAGACACATACATATGTAAATACATTAGCACAAACTCTCGCATTTATAACGTCACTACATAGTATAAAACAAAGTTGTCTTCTCGCTGTCTATCCCTATCTATGTATGCTTAAATTTTTAAAACTACGCTACGGATTTTAATGCAGTTTTTTATGATAGATAGTGTGATTCAAGAGTGTGATTCACTGATAATTTTAGATTTTTGACTCTTAGGTGGAACGAAGCTCGACGCGTGCGTGTACAATACATGCTATAGCTATTAACTTCAGTATCTACACACTATACGATACATGTTATAGCGTATTTTATAAATTGTTGTGTATTATCACGGAATCCAGCACTAAGTGGGTTAGGAAATTGCTCTAAGCGCCGCAAATGGGGGATGAGTTGGCAGTAGGGGCGCCGCACGCAATCGCCGACCTCGCTTTAGCATTTCAGTACTTTCCACTGCTCAAATCCCCAGTATACCGATTGTGTCTTGTGCTTTAGATATAGAATACTCTTTCTTTGTTACTTTGTTCATTTTTCCTTAGTATTTTGATAGTTATATACACAGCCTTTAACACACAGTCATACATCTTAACATATACACATAAAGGGAAATTTACACTACGCAAATCGAATTATATAATACTAGGTCATTTTTGTAGCTCGGTCTGGTTTAGTTACGTCTACTAGGGTAATGAGTATCTTGTCTGTTAATGTAGGTCATAAAGTATATGTGTGCCAAAAAGGCCAAAATTCGATGTCCAACCAGAAGTTTTTGCATGAAAGCGTAACAAATAAAGTTACATTCACACTTATAATAATAATAGGGATATGAAATAACATAAGTGAAAATGTACATTTCATAGTTAAGCTAATAACTTTAGTACCTACCACACACGATATAGGTTACAGCGTATTTTTATAAAGTGTTGCGTATTCTCGCGAAATCCAGCACTAAGTGGGTTAGGAAATTGCCCTAAGCGCCGCAAATGGGGGATGAGTCGGCAGTAGGGGCGCCGCACGCAATCGCCGACCTCGCTTTAGCATTTGAGTACTTTCCACCGCTCAGATCCCCATTATACCGATTGTGTATTGTGCTTTTCTTTGTTACTTTATATATATTTTTTGGAAATATTTTGTTACTTTACATACAAACCCTTTCATACACACTTATACATCATAACTATATACATATGGGGAGATTTACACTACGCAAATCGAACTATATAATATACTAGGTTATTGCCGTAGCTTCGCCCGGTTCAGTCACGTCTACTACGGTAATTAGTATTTCATGTACTACTTTAGATCAGAAACTATGTGTGTGCCATATTTCAGTGAAATCAGATCTATAGTTTTTGCTTGAAAGCGTAAAAAACTACATATGTATTATTAGGGAAATGAAATTACATAATTAAAAAATTACATTATCTTAGCTATTAATTTGAGTAGGTACCTACAATACACGATGTACGTTATAGCGTATTTTTTATAAAGTGTTGCGTATTCTCACGGAATCCAGCACTAAGTGGGTTAGGAAATTGCTCTAAGCGCCGCAAATGGGGGATGAGTCGGCAGTAGGGGCGCCGCACGCAATCGCCGACCTCGCTTTAGCATTTGTGTACTTTTCACCGCTTAGATCCCCATTATACCGATTGTGTATTGTGCTTTAGATATGGAATAGTTTTTCTTTGCTACCCTATATACTTTTTACATGTTTTTCTTTGCATTTTGATAGTTATGTGTACACCCTTACACACACACTCATCTTATATATCTACATACACTACACAAGTCAAACTATAAGATATACTTAGCTGAAATGTAACTTCTTACATATATTTAATAAGCTAGTTAGTGTGTTGTAGTTAAGTAATAATTAATTAGAGGTGGGTTGTGTATGTCGTAATAAAGAGTAGTATGGCAAACAAATCAAACTGTTTGGCCGTGACCACGATCCATGCAATTGGGTCGAAATATCGGCAGAAAGAAATTCAAAAATCGCATATCGTGAGTGTCTGTTACATAATAAAATCACAAAGTTATCAGGAATATCTACTTATTTACTGTCTAATTATCCAAAAATCTACTTACAAGTGGTAATTCGGTAATGCTATCGTAATACAGGGATAGCACTTTTTTATAGTATTTATTTATTTTATTCACCAACGATTATAACATTTAAATTTGACATAGAGACGTAGAACATGGTAACTTAACAATAAATGAATACTCACTTACAGGTGAACATTGCTAGCTAGAGTAAAATAACTTTGTAAACAGAAAAAAAACATAGCATTAATAAATAATAACATAAAAACATCTAACTTTTTTTTAAAGTAACAGAAATATAGAAGAAAAACAACAATGAAAAAAAAATAACATAATACTATCCAATATTAGAGTCTTCCTATAGTTCCTTATATTTTCCTTCCTATACTTCAATTTACTTATTAATAATATATATGCATATATATGCATATGAAAGTAAAGGAGTTTAGGTAGGCTATCTAAGCTGGTATCTATGCAGAGCGGAGTGAGAGGCTGGAAGCTAGGCGGAGATAAGATTACCGTTCCGTATAAGTCTACAAGCTGTTGTGGCTTTGTACTCGCAAAATATAATACAAAATAGTACACATGTGTTACTTTCTTAGGGGTGGAATTCAAATTCAAATTCGGTAAGATATACTAACATGTATGTAACACTTAAAAAACTTGTACATGGTATAAAACAAAGTCGCTTCCCGCTGTCTGTCCCTATGTATGTATGCTTAGATCTTTAAAACTACGATACAAATTTTAATGCAGTTTTTTTTAATAGATAGAGTGATTCAATTGGAAGGTTTTTTATGTATAATCATGCATAATATAGTGGAGGAACACTGATAATTTTTGATTTTTGTTTTTAGATGGAACGAAGTGCGCCGGGTCAACTAGTTCCTAATAAAAAAGAAGTGAACTTAAATCCTAATCAGTGGCAAAAGCATGGTGGTAGTAGCGTCTGTGCCAACGTGTGAAAATCCTAAAATTATTTCTATATGATAAAATAACCCGTTGGGGCAACGCGCTCAGAGGATTCCGGTTGCGATTCGTTTTGACATCCCGGAGTCCTCTTTGTAGCACCGAGGACGGCCACCGGGAGGGTTTTAGTGCGGTAAAAATCCCACATAATCCTGCGTCGCTCCCACGGCGTCAGGTACTTTTTGAAGGTTTTTTCCCCATTGAGAAAAAAAATAAAAGACCCTTAGTATGTCACTTTCCCTAGCAGCTACAATAGTGTAGAGATAAGAGTTCGAGCCTTAATTATTAACTCTGAAAACCATTTTTTTTAGGTATTTAGTACGATGGACTTAGAGGTAAGTTATCCACGATATAGGCATAGTATAGGGTAGTAGAATAGCAAAAAAAGGGGTTGTAAGGGGAGAGCGGATCCCCTTGCACTTCGGCGAGGCTGATGGTCTTAGGTAAGTAACTTGTTGTCTCTGTAGTTCCGGGATCAGAATAAGGCTTCGGTACCCTCTGGTAAACGACGACTAAAAGGGATTCCCGGGGTTGCGGGCGGAAAGAGTGGGAGCTCAAACGGTCTGGCCAAGCGAATCCGGGAAGGACGGCGGCATGTGTGGTCGCATGTCGCCGTAAAGACCAGTAGGTGGGGTGAGCGCTTCACGCCCATCAGGGAAGGCCGAAAGGAGCCGAAAGGCCGCGCTCAGAGGACTCCGGCTATAGGGCCCAGCGGGGGGTTTTAGTGCGGTAAGAATCCCACATAACCCGCGTCGCTCCCACGACGTCGGGTGCCTTTTAAAGGTTTCCCCTTTATAAACAAAAAATATGTAAGTAACTTGTAGTACATTTACAGAAATTACTATGTCACCTGGGTATAGGTTGTGACATGGTAATTTGTGTAAATTTGTGTACAAGTTACTTACATTTTTTTTTAAACCTTGGGTATAGGTTGTGACATGGTAATTTCTGCAAATGTAAGGTTTTCTCAATGACTGATGAAACACTGTAATTATATTACAGTGTGTGTGTATAAACCGGTTACGGAACAATGTTACGTATAGCTCTAGACTAAAAAGAAAGACACACCCTCATAGAACACTGCTTGCACTTCCATGACTGAGAAGCTTGATTGTTTTTTTGAGTACTACGACAAATATATTTTCATGATATTATCGACATATATTTTTTATTTTAAAATATTTCATATTGAAGGTATTCATCATGTAGGACTCATCGAGGATCTGATTTTTACCGAACCCATTATTGATTGTGTATGGTGGGGCATGATTCAATGTGTATGTGAGTAAACTATGTAACTATTTCATAAAATGTCTATTTTAAATTAATAGAGTATGTAATTTAAATTATTTTTTTGAATAACTTTGTCTATCTTATATTTAGTCTGGGCGTTTGGATTAGAATAGAATGAGGAACTTTCTACTAGTATTCATAGCGGTAGAGGGTATAGTGAATCATACTATCTAATCAACTAAAATAAAACTGACTTGTCTGTCCGTATTTCAAAATAATAAAGGTTATATTTAACCCTCATCACGAACGAGACAGTAGACATCTTAAGTGAAGCGAGCCACACAAGTCTACAATTCGCGAAGAAAAAGCCATATGATATATATGTAGCTTACTAAGTGATAGTAATACCAAATTCGTAAAAGATTAAGTTAATTTTTAAAAACAGAAGCTTCCTAAAACTTTTAAAGAAAGGGGCGAAAGGCCTCCGTCAAAGTCGAGGATGCAACGTCTGTTCAATTTTTGTTTGACAATAATACTACGCCGTTTTTCTTTCTAATTTTGAGTACTATTTTATTTAAAGAGCCTGTATATACTGAATTCATTTTTATATAAGTAGCTGCACATAAGAGGTTTATTTTAATTGAAATATAAGTAAAAGAAAGGAGATCTAAAACAATAATAAACCTTATGGATTTTGGGACAAAATATTTAAATGTTTACAAACGGATACACGTGTTTTTGCTTGTTAAACCCCTTGTTACTATGTTTTATTATACATTTCGATCTCTTCCAGTGAACCCGGTATTGCATTTAGTTTTGAGGTGAAACTATTGTGTGGGTAGATTGTTCAAAGTTCAAGCCATTGGTCGGATTAGAGAATTAAACTTTATCGTTAACTTTGGCTATAAATAGGAACTCTTGGTTCAAATATCCGCTACGGTAATCAATACAGAAAAAAATATTATACCTAACAATTTTTGCTAACTTACGCTTTTACATGAAATAAACGATGATTCGTTCCTTCTAGACGCCACTTTACGTTAATTATAGGTATGATCGTAATAATAATTACTGAAAATTTATAATTAAAATAAAATGAAATGACATACCTTTCGTCCACCAATTCGCAGTTGGCCAGCGCGGTGGTCTATGGCCTAAACTCTCTCATTCTGAGAAAGACCCGTGCCCAGCAGTGGGACAGTAATGGGTACACGAGAGACATGCCTTTGTTTTGTATAGGCCGACGTTTCTTACATTACCCCTGGATAGAAACACAACCTCAACCGAGAAGAATCTTCAACTCTCAGCCAGATACTCAATGGGTTTCTTTTTTACGTATGGCTTAGTACGGAGTGGGTCGCCGTATAGTACGTTTTTAGAGAGTTCCCTCTATGTATGGCGATGACAAATTTATCATTGTTTTTGTATAACAATGCCGATCTGTTTAATGTATATTTTATCACGATTTGTTAAATCCAGATAAAAGTCGTTACAATGAAAATACGATTTTTCTCTATAAAATGTACGGCTACAAATGTACATTTTAACCTACCTATTTGTACCTACATTTTAGCGACTACAACTATCTGGTGATAACAAAGTTGAAACTCATTACATTTTTAGTGCAGATCCTCATAACTTCTATACAATTTCGCATCTATACATTTGGAACCACGATGACGACGTCCGACATGAGTATTAATTCCTATATTTTCCCGTCTTTAAAAATTTCACGGTCGAAATCGCATAATTAAAACTTAAAAAAAACTTAAAACGCTTTCTACACTCATAGCCCCACAGTAGGATTTTCTCCTGTGCCGTGGGTGCCATGGACACACACAAAGACGAATACACAAACACCCAGACCCAGAACAAGAATCTAAACTCATCATTCAGATACCTGTCTGGCCGGGAATCGAACCCGGGATCCACTGCATGTCAGACCGGTACGCTAACCGCTGCGCCACGCGGGTCGTTTAATACTACTAATAATTACTCCTACATTTACTAACAAAAGTAACAAAAAACCTGCAAATATTTTCTTAAGATGCATTGGCATTGCATAAAACAACATCACTTACAAACGAATTTGTAGCTCCAGCATAGTTCTAATGGCAATGGTCCAATTTCCAAGACTTCTACAATATGCATCAATGATTTATGTCCTCTGGACATTGGCAAGCTTGGATACGAGAAGTAGTTACAGATTACTGTTGTATAGTTCGATCTTCCTCTTCGTTAGACTACAGATAGGGATTGCAATCCGGAAAACCGGATCCGGTAATCTGGCGGATCCGGCACAAATTTACACAAACCGGATCCGGTACCAATTCACCACCGGATCCGGTGATTGTATATTTTGACAAAGATTTCACATTACAAAAATAATTACCGTTAGAAATCGATCTTTTTTTTACACTGTTGTAACCGTTCGATTAATCCGGCCAGATCCAGTCGGATCCGGTCGGATTGAAGTTGAGGCCGGATTGCAATCCCTAACTACAGAGTTCGATTACCCTCTATATTTCGCTTATGCAATTGCTACGGTAAATAGAAATAGTATTCGAGGAAGAGTATTTAAGGAAGTATTTGATCAGGGCAGTTAGAGCAGTGATAGTCTTATGGTAGAGTCTTTAAAACTTACCCTCTCAATCGGGAGGTCCGAGATTCAAGGCACCTCAACCAGGTACGCACCACTGACTTATGTGCATATCACAAATTAATTATCACTGCTTTTCGGGGAAGGGAAACATCGTGAGGAAATCTATACAGCCGAGATTTCTTCAAAAAAAAAGTTCTCAGAAGTGTGTGAAGTCCACCAATTCGCACTTGGTTAGCGCGGTGGACTATGGCTTAATACTCTCTCTTTCCTAGAGAAGACCCGTGAAGAGCAGTGGGACAACAATGGGTTGTACCCAAAGGGGTTAGTGCAGTAACTGAAAATGAAAATATGTAAATATTTTAAAATAAGTAAGGAAGCCTAGATGAGGTCGTGTATCCGACCGTCCGTGTTAGAACACTTTATTTGTCTGCTTTACTTTACTAGAGTCTACGAAGGAGAATACAATATAAGTACGTTAATAGTAGTACACCTACACACCCGAGAGTTCTTAAAAAAAAAAGTTCTCGGAGGTGTGTGAAGTCCACCAATTCGCACTTGGCCAGCGCGGTGGACTATGGCCTAAACTCTCTCATTCTGGGAGAAGACCCGTGCCCAGCAGTGGGCCAATAATGGGTTGATACGAATGAATGAATATTTTATTTGCATAAATTGTGGTTATATGGGATCATAATTAATATTTTCTGTAGAGCTCACAATGTACCATGTCAATGGGTGCGTTCAAAGTGACTTGAAAATTATTACAATTTATTTGAATTTGAGAAATATTCATACTACTATGGACATTATGAAGTTTCGTTTTTTAATTTAAATTACGGTCGAATTTCAATCTTTGCGACGGGTGACTAGTTAACTTTATTACTCGTTGCTTTTTCGTTATTATTAAACTTTGACAGCAAGTCGCTATGACCGTATTTTATTTTAATAAGGTTTTATATCTGAATAAAAACACGTTACATAATGTGTTGCTAAACCCCCCCCCCCCCCTGTTCTTCCTCTTCTGTACTGCATGGTTACGTCTTTCAAAATTGCGTTACCTCTCCTAGGCATTTAACATGAAGGCTATATATATACCTTCATGCAAATAATAAGGCAATATTTTCTTTTAAATATTTATTATATTGCAATCTGCTCGTTGGGTCAATCTGTTCAATCTCCTTCTGCTTGATAAGGCAGAAGTGAGGCCCCACATGGAGTACTCCATCTCTGGACTGGAGCGCCACAGTACCAACTTAACCGGTTCGAATCAACGACCCAAAGATCACCAATCGGTTAGAACCCTTAAGCCTTCCTGGACATAGATTCTCTTTGCGTTGTCTACCGGCTTTATAATGGTGAGTGTTCCGAGGAACTGTTTGATCTGGTGCCCACATCACCCTTCCTTTATCGCCGACGGATTAAGTTCCATCTACATCAACTGGACCCGTGGCGGTCCTCCACGGTTCGGTTTGCGCGCTTGTTCCTGCCGCGGACGTGCAAGATTTGGAACGAGCTTACTCCTGAGGTATTCCCGGAGTGCTATGACATGGGGTTCTTCAAAAAAGGTGTAAAAAGATCTCTCCTTCAAAGCCGGCGATGCATTGGCGACTCCTCTGGAGTTGCAAATGACTATAGGCGACGGTGACTGCCTTATCGTCCAACTACTTATAAAAATCTGTTAGTAAGAAACATATTTATAAATATTTGAATAATGATTTTCGGCTTTAGTTCTGTGACTTAGCCTTCTAAATTTAATTCCATTGTTTCAATTATTTGTAGCAATTCGTTATCAGCATAAGCCCGGTAGAGGTTTCCTTTTGATTCGTGAAACGATTATTATTCTCGGTTTCGTTTGGTCTGATGCTAGATCATTTTCATGATTTCGATTCTTTAATTATATTTACGCATTCTTGGCTTCATTTTCACTACAATTTTTATTCCGATGTAATGTTTTCAATTAATAAACATCAGCCTGAGTTATATTTCAGTTATTTTTTTAATATTAAAAACGTATTAGGTATTTTGAGCAGCGCCATTTCTTGTTATTTAAATTTATCAGGAATTAACATAAAAACCTAGCGTGTGTTATGATTTTACTCCGTTATACCGTTGTAATTGCATATTGTTACAAATGTAAATTAAATATATCATTACTGTATAATTATATCACTATTAAAATAAAGTATCCGTTATTACTGAGGATATTCAATAGAACAAATATGTTTTAAATGTTATATAGTTAAAGTCAAGTTTAGTAAGCAAATAATGTTACTCCTAGCAGATACATTACCTTAGTTTGTTCCATGGCGAGCGCTTCTTTAACACTCTCCAATGAGCCCTCACTCTAGGTTCTCCTCCGTGCTATCTTCTTAATTTCGCCTTCTCTTTGGTAATCCAATTTGTCTTTACAGATACCATTCGCTAGAGTGTAATCTCTATCCATTTTCGTATTAAAAGGAATCGTCTGAAACATCTAAAAGCAATCATTTACCCTTTTAAGTGTAGGTGCTCTTTTAGTTATTAAAGTATATTTTTTCTGCTTAATTTGTAGCTATTGAAATAATTTGTACATATAGTATACATGATCATTATAGTTATGATGAGAGTAAATATCTATAGATAATGATTATATTTATCTCGTCAACCCATTATTGTCCCACTGCTGGGCACGGGTCTTCTCTCAGAATGAGAGAGTTTAGGCCATAGTCCACCGCGCTGGCCAAGTGCGAATTGAAGGACTTCACACACCTCCGAGCACTTTTTTTAAGAACTCTCGGGTGTGTAGGTTTAATCACGATGTTTTCCTTCACCGAAAAGGAGTGATAATTATTTTCTAATACGCACATAATTTTAGAAAAATCTGTGGTGCATGCCTAGGTTTGAACCTCGGACTTCCCGATCGAGAGGGCAAGTTTCAACCATTAGGCTATCACTGCTCTGGCTTATATTCATATGGCTGTTTAAATGGTTATATTTTTAAACTAAGTATAAATAATTATATTGGAAGGAAGTAATATTTAAAATAATTAAAATACTGTCGCAAAAATATCAGGTGACGAGCTATTTCAATGTAACTTGGTTGGCAAGACGACGTTGACAAATTGGCGCAAGAGGTTCTTGCGTGCGCCTCATCAATCTTGCGTGCTTATGTCATATGGTATCGCTAACTTTATCACATTTTACAAAGTGGACGCGGATTTTCTATTTCTAGATTCATTCCTTATGGAATACGGTATTTCTTTCCTTTTTTACCTGACTGAAGTAGCAAACGAGCATGCAGTCCAACTGATGGTAAGTGGTCACTGCCGCTCATAGACATCTGTAATCAACTTCATACAAAACATGGGTTCTATCTGAAATCAATCTCAGATACGTTGCCACTCCCGAGGGCTATGATGGTCGGATCATATAATAGTGTGCCGGCACACCCTTCCATCGAAACGCAAGAAATGTTTCACGCTAGAAATAGGTGTGGCGGTGGTACTTTCCCGGTCGAACTACACTGGTTCTACCTTCAAATCATGCGTACTTGCTGGAACAAGGGACTTGCTGTTCCTTATTTAAGTTTGATAACATGCATTGCTGATCAATGAGTTTAATATTCGTATTTTTGTAACTTGCATTGAATTTGATGCTCATATTAGAAAGTCGACGTAACTACAGACCAACTCCATCAGCAACATTCCACGTGAGTAGTTCACGGTAAGGGCACCACCGTCACACCTTTTTTTTAGTATAAAGCAGCTCTGGGGTAACGGGGGAACTGTGTCATTAGCGTTTATTTTCACACGAGGCAGCTCACTTAGTCTTTGGGAGAAGCAGCTCAACTAACTGACTGACTCTGTGTTTAATTAGAACTTCTGCTCTATGTATATGAAGTTGCTCACGGCTGGCAGTGTCCAATTACCATCAGGTTGACTACATGCTTATTTACTACTTCAATGTTATATAAAAAAAACTCAGAGCAACTGCTATACAGGTTAGGAAAGGTCCCGACGGAATCGGACTCAATAGATTTTTACTTCTTTCAAAATTATTTGTCTGATCTTTATTTTTAGCTCGAGAGAGCAATAATCATACGAACGATGAAAACTTTCTGCAAATAGTTTGATTTTAGAAATGAAGTCGTAACTTTTTATACTTTTTAGCAATTTTGACTATACTGGATATTTTGTATTTCATTCGTAATTGGATTGTTCCTAAGTTGCTTTCAACGAAATCGCAATTTCGTAATAAGTAGGTGTGTCTGAAGACAATCATTTACTAATTAAATATAGAAAATAAGAATTTCTATGTATAGAAATAAGATAAAATTTGCCAAATTTTTTCTTGTAAAAAAATTATAAATTTAAAAATATATCATGATAAAATGTGATAATTTACTATATTGTAATTAAAGTACCGTTACCGTAAAAATCATTCTCGTTCTATATTAAATTTACCATTTTATCGCCACTACAATTAAATTTTATAATTTAATAAAAGTTAAAATTAATTGTATTGACTTAATTATCATGTAACATATTTTAGATTTAATAAATAGAATAAGGAATAATGACGTTAATTATTACAAAAGCACGCTTAGCCGTGGAATCCACTCTTTTCCCTATGGAAACGGGAGGATAGGAAACTTCTATAAACTTAGTAGAAGATGAATGCAAGCAGTAGGTGATGCATAGATGAATGGATAAGTGAGACGAATACTGTCAAAATATATATAAAAAAGCGCATAAAAACGCCAAAAATTACAAAAAAAAAAAAACTATTTCTTGTATAAAATAAAATCTCTCCCGAGTACCAGCATTAAGATTCCCCGGTTTATTGTAACAGAAACCTTGTTACCACGATATCTGAAGGAGATAAACGAGTTCTTGGGGATTGATGAGAGAATTTCGTCGAAATTATTCGACCTCAAATTTTCTTACAGGGAACGTTGCGGAATTATACGGTAACTGTGCTTAAGCTTCAAACCTCGTTGGCGCTGGTATATTATAAATTTAATGAAATATTTGGAAGGTTTTGATCCTACCTACGTCTTTCGAGCAGAGGATGATGTATAAAATTACCGAATATGCGTGAATATACTATATACTTAACACACGAAAATAAGTGTTATTTATTACCGAATAATATTCGGTATTCGGTTATTCAGTAAAACCACTATTCGGCGCATCTCTCATCATAATATATGATAGAAAAAATATTTTTCACAATTAAAGAGCTTTCAAGAATAGTGACAATTTTACAATTAAGAAGCCATATACTTGACAAATGCTGAATGTACTTACACTGATCGCTGTAAATTATATACCTATTATTATTATTGAAGTGAAACTTCTTTATCGGAGTTAGAAAAAAATTTAGTGTAACATTTTTTCTTCGTTACGCGCCATCTTTTTCTGTTACGCGACATCTTTTTTTTTTCGTTACGCGCCATCTTTTTCTGTTACGCGCTTTTTTTTCCGTTACGCGCCATCTTTTTCTTATCCCTACCACGCGTGATATTAGATAGATTATTATAGATTTGATTATTAGATAAAGTTTAATAAAAGCCTTTTATTAAACTTTATCTAACCAATTTCTAATTTAACTTTATTTAACTAATTTCTGTAAAGTTGCATATAGTAAATTATTTTTTGAAAAATAACGTCATAAAGAAGTTTCACTTCTTACGAGTGTACGCTAAAACACATGTTTTTTATTAGATATTATCGCGATGTACAGACAAGTATAAATATTATAGCTAATATTAAAGAAAGTCTATTTTGGACTGTTTGAAAATCTGCAGCTCTTTCTAAAAACTTCTGAAGACTGATCAGTGCCGGATTAAACCAACGCGGGGCCTGTAGCAAATTCTGACAGGAGGCCCATAGTTTGCCTTAAGTAAGGGTATTAAATAAAACAAAACTGTTACTAGTAAAATTTTCTGGAATTAATCTGGGAGAATTTAGAGATGACACTTTGTATATCTTCTTTCAGTTTAAGATTTTTAGGATAGCAAAGATAGTAAAATATAAATAGTAGGTAGGTGTTGGGCCGCGGGGCCCCTCTAGTCGCGGGGCCCGTAGCATTTGCTACTCTTGCTATATGGCTAACCCGGCACTGAGACTGATAGAGTTCAATTGGTAAATGCCAATGGTACACGCTTTGAAAAGTTTTGCTACAATTTGAAACAAGATATTAACTAACAAACATTCAACATTTTGAAACATTTTGTAACTGCAGTGTGGCAGAATATGAATATTTGGATAATAATCACGTGAATTGTATTCAGATACGTTGCGAGCGAAATGTAACGCACCTAGCAAAATGGAAAATGTTTGCAAAATAACCATTTGCGGAGCTGTTGCCGTATTCTAAATTATGACCTGAAACAGCTGCTGTTTACCAATAGATAGTATTGGTAAACAGCAGCTTTCAGTGCTCGCTATAATAAATGCATAGATTTTACATTTCCACTCTATTCGTCGGGAATAGTGGTTCCCGCATATAAATGGGTTTTTTGGAAATTGGAACTCCGACGCAATGTATGCAGGTCGTTATTTGTAGGTCACTAATCAAAATTATGATGAAAATGATGAGCAGTAATAGCCTAATGGTTGAAACTTGCCCTCTCGATCGGGAGGTCCGAGGTTCAAACCCAGGCACGCACCACTGATTTATGTGCGTATTATAAATTAATTATCACTGCTTTTCGGTGAAGGAAAACATCGTGAGGAAACCTACGCACCCGAGAGTTCTTAAAAAAAAAAGTTCTCGGAGGTGTGTGAAGTCCACCAATTCGCACTTGGCCAGCGCGGTGGACTATGGCCTAAACTCTCTCATTCTGAGAGAAGACCCGTGACCAGCAGTGGGCCAATAATGGGTTGATGGGAATCAAAATTGAAAAAGTAACAAATATGTCTTTAGGTGGTAAATCCTTGTAGTTCCGGGATCAGAAGAGGGGTACGGTATCCCCTGCTTGTCATAAGAGGCGACTAAAAGGGCTTTAAGGGTTGCTGGCGGTAAGAGTGGGAGCTCACCGACCAGCCAAACGACCCCGTGTAGGACGACGGCATCTGTGGCCACATGCTGTCGTAAACCACAGGAGGCGCAGTGTGTACAATGCTCACTGGGAAGCGCCCGAAGGGGGCATCACGCTCGGAGGACTCTGGTTGTGTTCCATTGGAGATCCCGGGGTCCTCCACGCAGCGCTGAGGATGGCCACCGGGGGGGTTTTAGTGAGGTAAAAATCCCACATGTGACGGCCTTACTCACACAGCGTGGGGTACCTTTTGAAGATTTCCCCTCGATAACAAAAAAAAAGGTGGTAAACAGATAGAATGCATGTTTATAATATTTTCAGTCCTGATTGACAATGACCAAAGAAGCCAAACATCCCCATCTTAGTGGCAACCTGACCCTTGTCAGTACTATACATATTTCTGAACAAAATAAGTTCGTCGCCTTGTGCGTGCTTAAGTAATGTATGCACATAAACTTAAAGGTATATTTCCGTTTAGGTACTATACAACGTAGTACAATAGTAACTGTCATGTACACTACATTGATTTTTAAGCTATTGCATAGCTTTTATCGCGGGCTTTGAGCGCGGCGTCCGAATTAAGAAATTCCGTAACGAAAAATCCTAACACCCCCACTCCGCCTATCATGTAGCTAGTGCCGAGCGTTCGCTTATCGTATATGTATAATTATGGTACAACAGTACAAACTCGCACGGATCGAGACAAGCTGCTCGGAAATCGGACGGATATGTAAGCAGCTGTTTGTGAGAGAGTAAAGAAACAACCTTGAATTAATATCAAAGAAAAAATACTACATAAATAAATAAATAATTATAATTGCATATGTTGATAAAGTGCTATGCAATAGCTTTACCGCGGCAGTCCCCGAGTGCCGCACGTTTTTTTTTACAAAATGAGCTGTGAAGTCAAAGGCAATCCAGAGTCCTTATGAATTAAGTAACTGTAAGCACTTTGGGAAAATGCACAAAATATATATATACCAGGTGCCTCTGACCTCAAACATCCGCATGGCTCATATCAAATATTTGAAAGCAGCGCACGCGTTTTTGCGGTGAAATGTGCGGTCATGACCTAATATTTACTTTACAATTCCACACTTTCCTTTGGAATTAAAATGTTTATATTTAATGATGATAACAATCTTAAAATACATGAATATCAAATTGAAACGTTTCCTTTGTCATTTACAAGCTACGATATGGATGTTTTCTGAATTTCAAGATGGTAGAGCCAGTGTAGTTCGACCGGGAAAGTACCCCCGCCACACTTATTTCTAGCGTGAAGCATTTCTTGCGTTTCGATAGAAGGTTGTGGTTGCCGGAACACTTTCGCATGAGGCGACCATCTTAGTTCTCGGGCGTAGCAACGCATGTGTGATTGCCTTCAGATGGAACCTATGTTCTGTATGAAGTTGATTGCAGATATCCATGGGCGGCAGTTTCCACTTACCATCAGGTGGACTGCATGTTCGTTTGCTACTTCAGTCACATAAAAAAACTATTTTCTTTCAATTTCTATCCAAATCTAACAAAAACTTTATAGCTTATATAACCTTTATTCCATTTAATAACAAATTAATTAATACCAAAAAAGACAAAATGTGAAAACACTACTTACTGTGCATGTTTATATTTTGTACCTATCTAGGTACCTACACAACAACACAACATATAATTGACTAGCAGTTCCCGCGGTTTCACTCGCGTTTAAATACACATATGTAGCCTAAAGCCTTCCTCGATAAATGGTCTATTCAACATAAAAAGAACTTTTCAATTCGAACCAGTAGTTCCTGAGATTAGCGCGTTCAAACAAACAAACAAACTCTTCAGCTTTATAATATTAGTATAGATAAATGAATTAATAGAAATTTTGGAACTGGGAAAATTATTTCGTAAATTAACCTTTTAATTACTGTAACCAGGTTACCAAGAACTAATCAATTAGTGCTGCAATCTCCAGCGTTGTGCGAATATTGGCAAATATTGTCACAGTTTTAGGTAAATTCATGGCCCTGTTAGATCAATTAGACATGTCGGACAGACACCGCATATCTACGAAAAACACGTTGCCAAAAATAATTATTTAGTTAGTTTAAAGATCAAAAATTGTTGGTTTATTAAATTTCCAATATTTAATGATTTATGAAGATGTTCTCCATAAATGTTATTGTCACCTCACCTTTGTTAAAAAGCGCTTGCCGGTATAAGCAAGATTCTTGTTCAATAGTCCAAGCGATCGGACCTCCTCAACTTTGAATAAATCGAAGAAGAATAACTCCTGTGTTTTACTTGAAATCTTCAAAAATGGATAGCAATGAAAATCCTGAACTTCCTGACGTCACGCCCTCTTCGTCAGATATTTTTGTTTTTGCACTTCACTGACTGTTACCTTAGTATGAGTTTAATATATCTCCACAAAAGAAGAATTGTTCTTGTTTTTCTCATAATTGCAAATACGATGCAGGCTTACGTTTTACCGAGTTCCCGGAGACCTCTTTATAGCGCCGAGGACGGGGGGGGGGGGGGGGGGTTTAGTGCGGTAAAAATCCCACACAAACCTGCGTCGCTCCCACGGCGTCGGGTACCTTTTGAAGGTTTCCCCCTCGAAAACAAAAAAAAAAAAAACATTCGTGCGTACAAAGTACACATGTCAGAAGTGAAACTTCTTTGGCGAACTAATTTATAAATCTTGTTTATATTTATACAAATCTAAAACTTTAAATTTCCAGGATTAAGAGGAAGGGAAAGAGGCGTGATACGACGTTCGCTCTGTCTCACTTTTTCTCTCAATCTTTCTCACTCGCTTGCTCCCTACTCTCACTCCACGGCTAGTTGCTCATGCTACGTTCGCTCTGTCTTACTCTCTCTCAATCGGTCTCGATCACTCTCTCTCTCTTTTCCGACACTTCCGTTGCATACCGGCGTGACGTATCATCTGTAAAAATTTTACCCTCATGCGCCTAAAGAAGTTTCACTTCAAAAAGGCTTACGTTTTAGTTTTTGGCAATAACTTGCAATTTATTTTGAAATGATGAGCGATCTCAAGGACAATGCTTGTTTCGACTAAACATAATATACTCATTATCATAAAGAACGATTGACTCTTGCAGCGCTACGTGTATGACACTTATCGGATTTTCCTGGGCCCTCGGGTTAGCTGTTAATCCACAGTAAAAAGGGAGGATCACATGACAAAGAGTTGTTTGATTAGGAAAATGAATAAGGACCTCACTTCCATATTCCTTACTTTGAAGCTTTAATTTTGTTGCGTGGGTAATACAAGGTTCTCGGCATGACCCTGCGTATACCTACGTGTAATCGTGGGGTTTTGTATTTTTAAAGGAGGTTGATATAAAACATTCAAAGGCTATTTTGTTCCTTTACTGGGCAGACTAAGTTTAGTATGCGTGGTTTTAGTCAATAGACCGCAGAGTTTGTAGGAATAACGCAGGAGAAAGCTGCTGTCCTTTTTATGGTTTTTCTCCCTTCGTTGCCTTCTACGACATCCGCGGAAAGATTGGAAGTGGTGGTATTGACTACACCACACGGCATGCAACCTACATCATGAAATTACATACATTAAATTACCTACATTTGCATGTAGAACCAGCGTAGTTCGAACGGGGATGTACCACCGCCACACCTATTTCTAGCGTGAAGCGTTTCTTGCGTTTCGATGAAGGGAACTCTTTTATATGAGGCGACCATAGTCCTCGGGATCTAGCAATGCATCTGTGATAGACTTCAGATAGAACCCATGTTCTAGATATATGAAGTTATTTACAGATGTCCATGGGCAGCAGTGACCACTTACCATCAGGTGAACCGCATGCTCATTTGCTACTTCAATCAGATAAAAAAATAATAAAATAAAAAATATATATCATACTTCCTATACTAATTATGTTAGGTTAGAGTAAGTAATATAGATAAACACAGGTCGCCCTTCCTCCAGGGATTGATGACCTGAAGAAAATAGTGAAAAACCGTTGGATTCAGAGGGCACAGGACCAATTGGAGTGCCGCCATTTAGGGGAGGCCTATGTCCAGCAGCGGACTTCAAAAGGCTGATGGATGGGTGGCTGAAGTGGCTATTCACACGTACCATATACCACGCCTCACGGACAAATTGTCAGCAAAGAGCAGTATGAATAGCATCGCTGCACATTCTTGTAGCTGTGTTATAGTCTGCCTGGTCTTTGTGAGTATCCGGCATCTCAAGTGTGGTATCACAAATTGCTTTGTTGCCACGGTGTGATCAATATCGCCCACACTGTTGATATGGACGGTTATGCAGTTATTGTAAAGTGTTGTGTGGTTGTATTACGTGTGAATATACACTAGTGTTGTTGGCATTGTATTCGAATATTTTTGTTATTTTGTAATTAGCAAACTATATTACCTATTGTTAAGTTTTAACTGTCACTAATAGGTAATAATCTATTAGTGGGTAATTGGCTATTTGGCTTAGGTTTGCCTTTAATAAAAGGCAAACCTTAAATTAAAAATAGATCAGGAGCTCTACATAAAGTTTGAAGTTGAAATGATTCTTATAACCACTTCAGTCCTACCACATCCTTGACATAACCACTAAAACCCTAATTTTAATAAAATTCCGACTCCACAGAAGGGTACGCTTAAATTAATTATTTGGGAAAGACTTATCGTCATTTTATTACTAGGACTTTACCCAGTTCACTGTTTAACAAAGGCTTATTGAGAAAATTTGGTCAAATTCCTGCATAATTCTCTACAGAGGCAGGATGGGGCGGGATTGTGTGGGTGAGAAATGACTTAATGACCCTTCATACGCACGCATGTTACGGTTCTTTAGACTGGAAGACTAGAGTTTAATCTGTAATTTTCTAAATAATTTATAAATGATTTAATCATTTATTTAGCGAGCAGTGATAGCCTAATGGTTGAAACTTGCCTTATCGATCAGGAAGGGACGTTAAAATCTCAGGCACGCACCATTTCTAAAATTTTTCTAAAATTACGTGCATGTTATTAGAAACTAGCTGAATCCCGCAGCTTCGCCCGCGTCTTAAAAATGTATGATTGTCCCATGGGAATAAGATATTTATCCACAATAAAAAGTAGCCCTACCAAATTTTATGAAAATTGCTCCAGCCGTTTAGACATGAAGAAGTAACAAACATACACACTCACAAACTGTCGCCTTTTTAATATTAGTATGAAGTAAGATTAATTATCACTGCTTTACGGTATCGGAAACATCGTGAGAAAACTTACACACTCGAGAGTTCTTTAAAAAAATTTCAGAGGTATGTGAAGTCTACCAATTTGCCCTTGGCCAGCGCGGTGGACTATGGAATATAACTCTTTCATTCTGAGCGAAGAACCATGCCGAGCAGTATGACAATAATTGGTTGACGAAAATTTACTTAGCAATTTGATTGCTTATAATCTTAGATATAACAGTTTTATTATTACACATATAACATAATACATTAAATTTAGATTTGTTTTTGATTAACTGCTATTTGCTACTTCTATAATTCATTTGCTACTTTGATATAAAACAAATCTGCTGCTAATATGGCAATACAAAGCAAATCTTTCTAAGAGAAGACAAAGCCCATAAGATGACTTGTAAGAGCGAACGGACCACAAAAACATCGTTTCCTACATAAAATCGTAACTTTATACAAACATTTTCTAAAAATATCGTCTGAACCTTTACGTGAGAAAATCTTGCATATTTTTCCACTGAACACCGCTTTTGTCCACCAAAAGGAAATCTGAGAAAATATTTGTACCGTCCATTATCCTTACAAATACCGTTTTGCATGTTATTCTGAAGCATATTTTCTAAAGATACTGTTCAAATGTAACTTTAATATATTAGAGTTTCAGATCTGAATAGCCAGATGAATATAAGCCGTTGGATGTTGGCTTATGAAGGTCTTCAACGGTTTGAAGGGTCTTGATAATGTTGAATGACCGTTGTGATTATTTTTGGTTATAGAGAGAAATGAATATATTTTAATCCAGACATCTAAAGATGATGGGAAAATTGAAATCAAATTGTAAGCCTTTATCAGTTTAGTTTTAGAAATAGCAAATAAGCATGCTATGCACCAATGGTAAGTGGCATCTACAGCTCATAACTAGCTGTGGCCAATCTAAGACAATAAGAGTCCTTCCTGAGGCTGATCACTTTTTATCTGACTGAAGTAGCAAACGAGCATGCAGTCCACCTGATGGTAAGAGGTCACTGCCGCCCTTGGACATCTGTAATCAACTTCATACAGAACATGGGTTCTATTTGAAGGTAATTACCGATGCGTTGCTACTCGCGAGGACTATGATTGTCGCCCTATATAAAAGTGTGTAGGCAATCACACCCTTCCATCGAAACGCAAGAAATGCTTCACGCTAGAAATAGTTATGTTTCCCTTACCACACACTTTACGAATTTAAGCGGATTTCTAAAAGAAAAATGGTCATATTAACATACCGAAGTAGAGTTGATTCCATAGTTTTAACACCTGTAGAGATTTTTATTAAAAGTGCTCTAACTTATCTAAAAATAGATTTACTTGTAGAAATGGTAATACCCTACATTACAAGGAAAGGTTAAGTGAAATTCAAACAAAAAATACGTAAGGTTGGATAGACCCGTAACTGACGGTGAAGATTTTGAAGAATCCCGCTGGGACCGACCGAAAATACCGAGCCTCGAACAATGTTCCCGTCGTTCTCAAGAATCCACCTACATGTACGTTAAATAAAGCCTTAGGTAGGTAGTTTTAATTCTTAGATAAGTTTAGAGCGTCTCTATAACATTAAGTTTCATCATCGAACACACAGACTTGAGCCAAAATATTTATTTATTTTTGATCACCTACATAGTTTACACCAATTATAATATAAAAAGAACAAAAGTATACAATACGGAAAAGCTAAGTGCAACTACATTTATAGGCGAAGATATATGTTATATTCGAGTGCTTGTTAATATTTTTTAAGACGAAAATTTAATAAATTATGCATTTTGATTCCAAAATTTTTAGTAAAAGTTAGTAATGCATACTAACTTAAAATGTTTAACATTCAAACCATAATACTATCCGTTTTGACCTCTTATAAAAAATGTACAGAGTTCAGGTTTGATTAAGAAAAACATCGTAAAACATACAAACCAATCGTCATAAATTTATTAAGGGTGAGTGTGAAAATGGTGAATCATATTTTTCATTGCGATAATAACATGCCCAGAGGTGGGTCGGATATAAATTAATAATGAAGTCATTTTTGGAACCACCTATCTACTTTTTCATTTAAAGATTTTTTTCTACTATTAAAGGCAGTTCGGCTTTTATGCTCATCTATCGTTCCCAATGAGATTTCATCGGGACATTGCGGTGAGGTAGATTCTTTAAGCAGATTCTAAAAAAATCCACTAAATTGTGATGCAAAGAATCTTTGACCGGGCTTAAGTGTTAGTGCTGATATAAATCGATTATTAACATATTTTCTTATTGTAGGTACAATAAAGACAATATTATTTTATTTACAACATGATTGGAGACCTTGTCGGTTGCAATACTTGTAATTCATTTTTTACGACGAAAAATTACTTTATTTTAATTTAAGAGAGCCGTAAGAAATATCATTTTCTTAATAGGCAGACGGGATTCAGCTTTTTGCTGTCATCTGGCTAACAATTACTCAGTTTTACGGCTTTATTTCCAGTTTCCAGCTAGTTAAAAGAATTATGAAGGCAACGCCATTTATATGGACGCCCAGGGACATTAAACAGTCTTTTGTGTTACGGTTTAAATTATTCGCCATTAAACGCACATTAACGGCCACATAGACTTCACAATTTATTATATTTATACACAAAAGAACCTCCAGTTTGTTTTTTTTATTATGATATTATTATTATGGACTTTATTATCCATATCCATGAAAATAATAAAAAAATAGAGTTCCGGGTGTCTGTATGCCACATAGAACTTACAAAAAGGTAGATTAAAGGACGGATAGCAAGCACCAGTAGACATTTCATCAACTTTAGAATTATTTTTGTGAAAATGTCTGTTTGTCAATTTGAAATCATATTCGCAAATCATATAATCGCATTGGAAATCATAGAATAACGATTGAATTGAATTTAAGGATCGATAATCTATTTATAGTCTGTTTATGATGTATCATTTAGTTATATTTTTTTTACGAAAATTACCTAATTTATCAAACTTTATTACAGTTTGTTGCCTTTTTAAACTGGACCGAAGCTAATCGTACATAGTATATTACCCTATACTATAGTACCTAATAACTAATGGTTAAACCTTGGCCTTCCCCTTGATTGTCCGAGGTTCGAATCCTTGCATCACTGATGTTTTAAACTACCAATACTAAAAATTTAATAGCGCAGTTTTTTGCCAAACAAAACATTGTGAGAAAACCTGTACACTTGAGTTCTCTTATCAAAAAGTTTTGAAACATGTGTATTTCTTTTATCTGACTGAAGTAGCAAACGAGCATGCAGTCCATTTGACGGTAAGTAGTCCCTGCCGCTGATGGATATCTGTAACCAACTTCATACAGAACATGGGTTCTATCTGAAGTCAATCACATATGCGTTGCTACTCCCGAGGACTATGATGGTCGCCTCATATAAAAGTGTGCCGGCAACCACACTCTTTCATCGAAACGCAAGAAACGCTTCACGCTAGAAATAGGATAATACAGATTGTATTATCCTATTTCTAGCGTGAAGCGTTTCATCAATTCGCACTCGGTTCGCGGTGGACTATGGCCCACATATCCTTATTCTGAGAGGAGAGCCATGCCCAGCGGTGGGACTGTAAAAGGTTATCGACGTTTCATTTCCCGCAATTATCATATTAATGTGGTCTGTACTACTAAACCTTTGCTTATATATATGACTTTTAAAAAGACCAATGCAACAAACTTTATACGCCAAAATATTAGAATTAGTTAAAAAACTAAATAGGTTTAAGTAAATGTAGTAGGTAGCAATCAGACAGTCTTGTTGATAAAGTAATGGCGTCTATAAGTACCTAGTTCTAACGAGGCAGGAACTCTACCTGAAGTTGATGCATGGTTTGATCACTGATAGTTTTCAGATAACTGAAACAAAAATTACGTCTTTTTAAAATATCAACAAATTAAGTGTTTTTTTTTTATCTGACCGATGTAGCAAACGAACATGCAGTCCACCTGATGGTAAGTGACCACTGCCGCCCATGGACATCTGTAATCAACTACATACAGAACATGGGTTCCATCTAAAGTCAATCACAGATGCGTTGCTACTCCCGAGGACTAAGATCGCCTCATGTCAAAGTGTGCCGGCAACCACACACACCCTTTTATCGAAACGCAAGAAATGTTTCACGCTAGAAATAGGTGTGGCGGTGGTACTTCCCCTGTCGAACTACACTGGTTCTACCACCTTTATCTATATATATAGTTATATCTTAACGTACAAAAATGTGATTAACTATACTATGTATCTTTCAAGAAAGCGTGACACGCTCTTCAAAATAAGGTACTTATTGCAAGGGTTATAAAAGTAGAAATTGTTTTCGCTTGTCGAATCACTTCTATGTTAAAAGTAAGGACATAAAAATTTTATAGTGATATGGCACACTTCTCCATTTATTACTGTAACTTATGTTTGCCATTTACGTTCACGGGTAGTTGACTTAGCTCGTTTAATTTGACTCGGAATAGCGGGTAGGTCTGTATGCATTGCCCTAGTTTACGGAAAATAATCCAAAGATAAATATGTTGTGATTTCACAACGTGTACGAGATGTTTATTGGTGATTATCGGCACAAATTCGGGGACCTTTCCATTTCAACAAACAAATTCGGCGTCGGAACCGGTCCGGTCACTTTCCTCAACACGTTTTAGATAGAGGCGAATCATCTCTCGAATGAGTCAGTCAGTTTTTGGGTGCTTTCTCCCACACCTGTCCGATACACGGATACGAACACTTTCCACTGGTGGGAAATGGGAGCACCGTTTTGCATGGCCTTGTTTCGAACACACCGCCGATGCGGAGCTTGTACCTCGACGCGGCTAGTTTGTGTCGAGCGTTCTAACGAGTAACACGTACCGACGAAACCTCCGACCGGCGCGAAATCGCGAGTGACAGCTTCGAAAGTGCCAAGTGTGAAATTGAGTGACTGATCAGTGTTTTGAGGATAATCAGGGTGACACGAGCAAATCTGGAGCGACACTTGCTTTTCTCGAGGTAACTTTTGTTTTGTTGGCGCGCGATTGTTTTGTTTTGCAATCGTGTTAGAAATTGTTGTTGTTCCCCGCGGCGTGTTGTTAATAAGTATAAATATAGTTGGCAGACATTTCACTGCCTACGTAAAAAATGTGAAAGTTACGTCTGGCAAGCAAGATAGAGTATTTCTTTATCGCGATGCGGTCACGCCTGTTGGTTTAGTAACGTACTCGATTTGTTTCATTACTTTAAAGTAACAAGATTGATTCATTTTCAATTAATGAACGATTACGCTTTAATTCGTGAAGTGAAGGATAAAATCAATTACTTGAAATTAGAAACCTCTAATTATTGTTTGCTGAGGCATCGAGGAAACTATGTTATGTACTATGTACTAATTGTACTTTTTGTTTCATAACTTTAATATTCTAACAAGAGTAATTTGAAAACGAGTACATTCATGTTTGCAGTCATTTTAAAATATGCTTTTCGTAGAATTAAAGCATAACAATTTTCATTTTATAACATCTTTAAAAGGTTTATGCGAAACTACTGTATTTTACAAAATTATCTAAAGCATTTAACAATTATTACTTATACCGTTAAAGCTTAATTCATATTAAAAATATGTTTTTTGTAAACAAAGGTTCCCCACAAGTTAATTAAGCTTATGATTTATTCTTAGCTCCCGATAAGACTGTAAATGGCAAGATTCGAAACGACCGATTTTATAAGGTAACACGGTATTAAAGACATTGTCAAACCATTAACGATCAAAATACAGGCGAGATGCCAATGAAAAGTGTTGTATTAACTGGTACCGATAAGCGAACATAAATCCTAAACTCCTAAATCCTAAAATCCTAAACCATGTAACATATTAGCAATAGAAAGTAACAAAGATGCAACTATGTATGAACTATTATTATTTTATTATTTAATATTTTGTAATAAGACGAGTGATTTGGCAAGGAAAAATATCATCAAAGCAAGGATTTAATTAAATGGACAATATCAGAAATAGCATGATTTCAGCAACGTCGTAAATAGCTTTCTGTTGTAAAAATGTCCACTATAAGTCATACCGAGACTAAAATGTACGTACATTTTCTTGATAGGATTGTGTTCTCGATTTTTTTGTACATAGATATATCTTATTACTTTTAGTATTATTGTGGAGACAGCAGAACATAGGTAATATATGAATGGTGTGTATGAAACGTGGCATAGAATATTCTATAGAATAGTGCCTTAGCATAGAATTGGTAATACTTCCATCCATCCATCCATCAGCCTTTGAAAGTCCACTGGACTCCAGGCCTCCCCTAATCTGCGCCACTTCGACCGGTCCTGAGCCATCTGAATCCAGCGGTTACCCGTCTTCTTCAGGTCATCAGTCCACCTGGTCGGGGGGCGGCGTACACTTTTTTTGCCTAAACGTGGTCTCCATTCGAGGACTCTTCTACCCCATCGGTTGTCTGTCCTACGAACGATGTGGCCTACCCATTGCCACTCCAGCTTACTTATTCTGAGAGCTAGTTATGAGGGTAATACTTAAGGGTAGCAAAATATATTTGGCCGATCTTCTTCAAATAGAACCTCTAATTACGGTTTTCCATTGGTAGAAGTGGCAAGTCTTATCAGTATGTCTATAATATAAAAAGCAAAAATGATTAAGTGCCTCGTTATAAAAATTATACAAGTATATATATTTAACACTGAATGTATTTAGCTTTCCAAATATAAAGCAAAGTCTCATTATTTTTATTACACGCAAATTTCCGCCGCCTATGTAGATCGTAATCTTACAAAGTTAAGTAATGTGTGGTGTGTTCTGAGGTTTAATGAGTTATTGCTAGTGCCAAAACTTTATGCGTGTTTCCGTGCTTCTGAGGGCAGAAGCCGTCGATCCCGGTTGTTATTTGCTATCATAGAGTAGTGTCATTGAGCCTTGTAGGTTTATGTGGAATGGGTTTAAAAACTATGTACGGGTATGAGCGTCACGGTTTAATCTATCTCAGCCTGTTGAGGTCTATTTGGATATAGAAGTCCTATTGTTCTGTTTTCGTAAACAATATCGGGTATTTTGACAAAGACACTGACATTTCTGACGTTACGGGTTTTCATAGTAAGACATTGAACGTTCTATTTCGTTTATTAGTAATGTGTATGTGACAAATGCACGGTAGTTAATAATGTGTTTTAGTTGATTTTATGTATGATATATGCATTATATGAAAAAACTCTACGTCCACTATAACAGTACTAATCCGTCCGCGGCATATTACTTAAAAATGCGTCACAAGTTTTTGCTTCACGAATTAATATAATCATATTGTTGTGTTAAGTGCTCCCATGTTCTGGTTGAAGGATGTGGTAAGAGACTTAAATACCTAACCGAAATGTCACAACAAAGACCTCAGGAGTAGCAATGCGTCAGTGACCAATCTTATTAAGACTCTTAATCTTATCCACTTTATCATAAGTATACATGAGAGGATTCTACCATATAAAAACATAATCGTACAGTTTTCATTCAGACTAAACAGCTTTCTTTAAATATATTTTTTACTTATATTTGTAACGCTCATAACACGAGGAAAAAGCATGAAAATAATAAAAAACACGGTGTTCAGCTTTCACGGACAGACGCTATTACGTAATTTTCTTATAATTACCGGCCCGCCATCTTTCAATTAAGTGATTATTTACGCGCAAGATGAATTAGCTACAGTTGTTACGATATTGTTTGACAAGTGCTTTACTTGAAACTTTAGAGATGATTAAAACTTAGTCTTGAAACTCGTTTCTTTGAAGTCGCTTTAAATATTGTCTTTAGCGGACAACTTTCTTTAACGGAAAGTATGTTATCTTGACGGGAATCTTTTGAAATTATGCGGTCTTTTATTACTAAAACAAGCTTTGAAATTCTACTTAGTTCCCAGATAAATTGATTTTTACCCATAATCGAATCGCTCGTTAAGTAGCAGCCGGTCAAACTTTTTTATGTCATAAAATACTTTCTGATTTGAATCGCTAATAACAAGGCATTAGATTAGGGATTCACCCCAACGGATAGGGCGTGTTTGTACCTTAGTCGTTTAGCATTTGCTTTTTATTATCTGATTACGTCAGAAGGTAGGTAATCTTTTCCGAGCTATTTGTATGTGATATGAAATTATGAAATGGACATGACATTTAACAGACGATTAACAGAATTTTTAAAATTGGGGCATGTATTGCTGTTCGCGTTTTTTCTGCTAATTTATGCGAAATAAAGAATCTTGACAATAACTAGCACAATGTTAACTAATAATCTTAACATTGTGCTAGTCTTTTCATTTAGTTGTTGATAAACGGTTATTTTTTTTGTATATCATGCGGTACATCTGATAGAAATTACTGCTGCCCTAGACATTTATAAGCAACTTCCTATTGTATAAGAGTTCCATCTGTAATCAATTACAGATACGTTGCTGTTCCCGAGCCCTACGATGATCGCGTCATATTAAAGTGAGACGGAAACCATCCCCTTCCATCTTTACGCTACAAATAAGTATGGCTGTGGTACCTCCCCAGTCGAACTGTTACACCCCATCTATGCATGCATTGCTGCTGTGATGCAGTCTACTATTTGCTGCATCATCATTTGTTTCCCTATATAATGGTCCCGTTTGAAGAGAGCCCTCAGTTCCTTCATATCAGTCCAGCCAGTAATTATAGTCGCGAGGTCACGCATTTTTCTCATAGTAACAAAGTGTAAAAGTGAATTAATCAAAAGTAATATTTCCAGTGCAGTTATAATTTTCTTATTTAAAAACTCAACCGCGAGGACCCGTGTAACAGAACCATCTACGTTTTACCCCCTTATTGATAAATTATTGGTAATTATTGCCCTTAGTATAAATGTTCAAGTCACGCATATTAAGTAGGGTCGATTTTGGCAGGGCGACCTAGGTTGACCTACATTTATTTAGGTGGAGTGTGTTATTTATTTTGTTCGCTTTTAAATTGATTAAATTGATTCCCTTCTCAAACGAAATAACTTAGTTGTTCAGAATATCAAACGTCTTTTTATTACGTATTTCAAATGTTTCTTTCATAAAAATGTGCACACTAAGTATATAGAAACATAGGCCAAGAGTTTTTTGAATTGCCATATCTGCTTATTTATTTATTTATTCTTTATGTACCATAATTTTTGTACAAAGGTGGTCTTAATGCTATAAGCATTCTCTGCCAGCCAACCTTTGGGCAGTCCGAAACACAATGCAGGCGGTATTAATAAAAAAATATAATAATAGCGATGAAGTATATGACTATTAATTTAAATCTATCATTTTTCTGATAAGTTTTATGTATGAAAGCTTAATGATTACACTTTAAAACTTACGTATGTTTCATATTATTGCTATTTTTCATATTGTTATTGTTATGTACCTATGTCATGTTTATTTTTATACCTGCCTCACCGGTCATCCTATGGCAAAATATACTTGACCACTGATGCTACTTTAACTCGTTAATTTTATGAGATATGTCAATTACATAACAATAAAATACATTAAATGAGCGCAATGTTATTAACGTTATAGTACAATCAATACTGTCCCTAAACATTATCATTACATAGTATAAAACAAAGACGCTTCCCGCCGTCTGTCCCTATGTATGCTTAGATCTTTAAAACTGCGCTACGGATTTTAATGCAGCTTTTTTTAATAGATAGTGTGATTCGAGAGGAAGGTTTTTACGTATAATAGGTACATGTATAATATAGTCGAGAAACACTGGTAATTTTAGATTTTTGACTTAAAGGCGAAACCAAATTCAGCTAGAAATAAATAAACTGAATTGATTATTTTCGGTTTAAACTTCCCTGCATCGTTCTGTTTAACTCAATTCAGGAAATGTAAGGAAATTTCAGGTATGAGAGCACTTGTCAGCGATTGAAAGGCTAGCCTAGAATGCCGGTGGAGTACCGCAATAAATGAACGTTAATGAACCGGGAAATGGCAAATGTAAGCGGGATCAGATTTTATAAAGGACATTCATTGCTTATTTGCATACTGGTTTGTGTGGTATGTGGTATTCCAATACTTATTAAGTTAATGTATAATTGAAATCGTTTAGTTATCAGTAGTTATAGGGGCAAAGTATAAAAAGGTGTTTCTGCCGAATTAAAAAAAATACTGGAAATGATATTTATACAGGGTCAAAATCGATTATACGTTGGTATCGTGTTTTGTAGCAACATTTATTTTAAGATAAAATAGGCATCTTTTTAAATACAGGTAAACGTAGTCTACCATGCAGTTAATCTAATGGTAATTAGCTGTAAACTAGCATGGTCATGTCACCCACGTACATTTGTAATCAATTCTAGATAAAATCAGTTTTCCCTGAGATTGGTTAGGTTTGGTTAGGTTAGATGCACTGAGGGCAGACGCCGTCGGGACCGCGGACGATTGCTATAGCGTACCCGCAGCCCCGACAAAGGGCGTACAGAGGAACACCTTGGGGTTGTTGCCGGTTGGAGTCCGGCATATCCTCTCAGCTGGCCCCGCGCAGAGAGGAACACATGAAGGGTTTCCCCACATAAAAATACTACAGATGCTACCCTCGCGAGCAAAGTTGGAACACCTATATATAAGTATGACTTGCTCGATACTTGAACTTAATGGGGTTAAGTATATTTATTTACTCAGTCTTTACATCTCTACCCTTGTAATTTACCTGAAGTAACCTGCAATAAGAAAATACTTTTAAAAATCTATCGGCAATTAAGTACACCGACGCGCGTTAAGTGCTCTCTGCTGCCTGCATTAATCCCTAAGGATTTACCTCAGACGTAGCTTTTCACGATAAGCCCTTCAAAGAAACGGTCTTCAAGCCCGCTTCTCGGATGATGATAGTCGTTTACTGAGTAATCTAGACGGATAGGACGATTGTTCTTTATAGTTAAATAGTTGCGATCCTCGAATTTGTTCTACTTGTCTAAATAAAGTGGAGAATATCTTTACAACTGATAAGAGAAAACTCTCCAATCTGTACCATAAGTAAGATTCATTTATGTTTCCTCAAATTTATAATTGTTTAATTTCCGCTGATCATTTCAACTGTGAAATGCGAATCTTAAAGTACTTACATTGCATAGCATTTCCCGGGTGGTAGAAGCAGTGTGTTCGACCGGGGAGGTACCAACGCCACACCTATTTCTAGCGTTAAGCATTTCTTGCGTTTCGATGGAAGGGTGTGGTTGTCAGTACACTTTCACATGAGGCGACCATCATAGTCCCCGGGAGTGGCAAAACATCTGTGATTGACCTCAGATGGAACCGATGTTCTGTATGAAGTTGATGACAGATGTGGGCGGCAGTGACTACTTATCATCAGGTGGACTGCATGCTCGTTTGCTACTTCAGTCAGATAAAAAAAATAGAAAAATAATTTATATGTTATACATATAAATTATTTTTCTATTTTTTTTATAAGCGAAGAGATACTCACTACTGATTTATCATTGCAAAGCCTAAATGCTAAAAATAGACCCATAAAATTTGAACATACCTAATTTCGTTTTACGATGTAGGCATCCACTAAGAAAGGATTTTTATATATTCCAACCCCGAGGGAATTAAAATGGTTTAATGTTTGTATTATTTTGTATCATAGCCCACGCGTCCGAAGTCGCAAGAAACAGATTGGACGTTGCGAGTGGCAATTAACAGTTTTTTATCGACTTACTTCAGAGCCTATTAAGAAAAAGGAAAACGGGGTGCAAGCAAATAATAAAATAGGTGCAGTAAAAAAAAATGTGTGCGTGTACTAGCGTACACTCGTAAGAAGTGAAACTTCTTTATGACGTTATTTTTCAAAAAATAATTTACTATATGCAACTTTACAGAAATTGGTTAAATAAACTTTATCTAATAATCTATAGATATAATAATCTATCTAATATCACGCGTGGTAGGGATAAGAAAAAGATGGCGCGTAACGGAAAAAAAAATGGCGCGTAACAGAAAAAGATGGCGCATAACGAAAAAAGAAAGATGGCGCGTAACAGAAAAAGATGGCGCGTAACGAAAAAATGTTACACAAAATTTTTTTCCAACCCCGATAAAGAAGTCTCACTTCAAAAATATCTTGAGAATCTCTGAGAGGATATAAGACTGTTCTCAGTCTATCCTTTAAATCAGAGGTTCTAGAGGCACTACTGTAATAGCTAGTCACGTACAATTGGCTGTTCTTTGCAAAGTCAGTAAGTAATTAGAGTGATATCAGATTGTGTAAACTGAAACAGTTAAAGCGCGCGTAACGGTTCTCTTTGGTAATTGGATCAATAGATTCGATTCATTTTTTCATACCGGAAAAACAGAAACTTGGGTATTTTTATATTTTGATTCGGTTATTGGAGTGGTTTGAGCGTACGAGCACGCATAAAGTTATTAAAATATTTAGTATAGATGTATTAAGTATCTTCATTATTTTTTAATAATTACATATTTAATATTCAGAAATCAAAATATATATGTATAATATACATATATATGTACATTTTATATACACTAGCTGACCCGGTAAACGTTGTTTTGCCATATAATTTTTTTTTAAATGTTAAGGTTGGACACTTATCACTAAGGGGTATGAAAATTAGATGTTGGCCGATACTCAGATGTACTCAATTTGCTGACAAAATTTCATGAAAATCGATCAAGCCGTTTCGGCGGAGTACGGGAACGAACATGATGACACGAGAATTATATATAATAGATTTTCAAGGTGATAGAATGAGTATGGTTCAACCAATTTACCAATTATCAGCACCACACCGTTGTAGTTCTTAGTGAAAGAAGGCAGTTGCCGGCTCACTTTCATGAGACTATCGTTGTCCTCGGGAATAGCACTCTGTGATTGACTTCAGATAGAACCCTCGTTCTATATAGAGTTGTTTATAGACGTCCACGGGCGGCAGTGACTAATTACCAGTATATGGATTATACCTACTTACTCGTTTAGTACAAAAATAATTATAAAATTTTATTATCCAGATTTGGATACGATTAGGTATTAGATAATATTCACAAAATCTTCTTGACAATCCACACTCACGGATAGATTTCGCATATTTATGATGTCACAGCATTTCGGTGACGGCATCCCTTGAGTTTTCTCTCTACCATAAATCGTTCACAGCGCTCAACGAAATGTCACTTCAAAAAATACAAATTATAATAGCTAAGATAATATAAACGTTACTATTAGCTTTTTCCAAATTGTTAGCTTTGGCAAGACAAAACGTTGACGATGTTATTTCTATAGATAGCTATCTCAATAATTGAATAGCAAATGAAAAGTAAATGTAACAAGTTCAGATCACACACACACCTTTATACACACACACACACACACACACCCGTGCGCGCACACGTATACTCATACGCAAACGCACACGCATGCACACATACATTCACACTCACAAACGCTAATATTTTTAATAAAACAAAGTTAATTTATCTTTTGTTATGTTTTAAATTACTTCTACTGTTTCTGTAACTATTACATCATTTGTCAAACTAACGTAAATAAAAATTATAGTATGCTAGATTCACAAGGGAGAGTTCAGTTGCCTATATTACAGGTTCCCGCCCAGTTTAGGCAACTGAAAACAATCGTATGTCCAATGTTACTATAATGTTACTCTAAACCTAATGATATTGTGCAATGTGACTGTGCTATTTTATGAAATAAAGATATTATTATTATATTATATTATAGATCATTTGATTGATTTACAGCCTTTCATGAATATGAATATATTTGTAGCTAATTTCAAATACAAATCATACTAGTAGTTGAATAAAGATATGTTGATACGAGAAATTAGCTTGAACGTTTCGTATGAACGCTTTGTATCTACAATTGTCTGAAAGGTAATCCGATATGGATATTGTTGCATTGTTGCTTTAACCAGTATAAATATCGTAATAGCATTATTGTGAAATCAATGTGGTATTCAAGGTATGTATTCAAGGTGGTAGAACCAGTGTAGTTCGACCGGGGAAGTACCATCGCCGCACCTGTTGCTAGCGTGAAGCATTTCTTGCGTTTCGATGGAAGGGTGTGGTTGCCGGCACACTTTCACATGAGGCGACCATCATAGTCCGCGGAAGTAGCAATGCATCTGTGATTGACTTCAGATAAAACACATTTTGTGTATGTAGTTAATTACAGAAGCCCAGGGGCGGCAGTGACCACTTGCCATCAGGTGGACTGCATGCTCGTTTGCTACTTCAGTCAGATTAAAAATAAAATGTGACAATGCTGTGCAACAACAAGGCCATAATCTATCATGCTGGCCAAGTGCGACTTTGTAGACTTCACACACCATGGAGAATTATTTATAAAGAGCTCTTAGATTTTCTAACGATATATTTTCCTTCAGTGTGAAGAGGCCTAGTTTTCACCATTAAGATGTTATAAATATAAATGTAACCCAGAGTATTGATATTACACTTTAGTAATGGTCAATCAGTATTTCTCGAAAGTTGACATGGTATCGTTTTGTTCGTTTATTATATGGTGTTAATTTTTATTATTAAAAACAAATAGCCGTATGTGAATTAGATTTTTGTGTGTTCTGTTGAAATTTGAATTTAGTTCCGTTATCGATAGACATTTTAATCAGAATATCTCAATTTCCAAAGTGTTCAAAATGCAAATTCTCCTGTAATAGTTGGAAAACGTTTATTGTTCTCTCGGAGGCCGTTTCGTGTGTCTAAACATACTTTGACATTTATGAGCAAACTTTTAATAAATAACAAGATGTTTGCAATAGAAATCGATAGGCGTGTCGTATACTCCTCAGCATTTTACAAGCTCGCTTTAATATTAATTGCCTATTATTATAAATAGCTATTTAAATTGCGTCGAACCCTCCAAAATTTACGAGTTATGGGCTCTTCCTGGATACTTTCCAAGGACCCTTTTAAATAATCATAAAATAAGGTTGATTTAAAAGGGAAAAAGTGCGCATAATCTATGTCAGTTGTTATAAATATGTACACGTTAATAATAGGTATTAGTCACTTTCTCGTTCTTATGAAAAAATTACAACAGAGTGTTGTAAAAAAGACAATCCAATTAATGTACCTGACATTAAACAATCTTTTGAGGTCATCACCCGAACCACATCTAATGGAAGTTTCTGGCCATAGTCATCGTATCTGACCGCCGTATGTGTACATGTTACATAGAAAAATACTATTGTCCATCTCCTGGATTTTGTACTTTGCTCGCTTTTTATCACATCGACAAAACCAGTGGTGCTATTCATAAACTAACTAAAGACTAAACTACATGTATTTAGTCATGGTACAAACGTATAGCGCAAACACATAAGCAATAATTTTCATATTAAACACCGATGACCCGCGTGGCGGAGCGGTTAACATACCTAAAGGTCTGACGCGCAATGGGTCCTGTGTTCGATTCCCGGCCAGACAGAATGATGAGTTTAGATTCATGTTCTGGGTCTAGGTGTTTGTGTATTCGTCTTGTGTTTGTCTATGGTACCCCAACACAGTAGAAAATCCTAGTGTGGGGCTATGAATGTAGCAAGCGTGTGTTCATATTAAACAAGACAAATATTATTATATGTGCATAGGAAAAAACTCACAACTTTTATTAGTGTGACTTGTAGTAACTGGGTATTTCATAAATTTAAGTGCATGTTCAAAGTGCTTATTTAAATAAATATTTTAGCGAGTATGTCACATAACCTTGGTTATAATTTCAACAAAAAATATGAAACCGAAAATTGGGTTCGTCTGTATCTCTATTTTTGAGTGTTATAAGAATAAACATAGTTAGTTGAACGAAATGCCACTCACAGCGACACATTTCAAGAAGGGCTTTGTTCTGCGGCTCAGTGTCCCCAGTCTTGTCTTTTGCACCCTCAAGATATAACAAGTGAGGCGCGAGATTCTTAGACGAATTCTATTCTTTATTCTCGTTTTATGCTTTCTGTTCTAAATTACAATCCTTTTTTGTTATTTTTACGATTACTATTTTCGCAGTTTTGGTAATGTGTGCCAAGTTACGAGTATGTGCCTTTTAATTTTATCACGCAAGTAGATGCTATTTATAATGTTAGATAAGATTATTTATTCATCTTAAAATTTTGTAACAGTAAAAGCTGTCAGATGCGCATGTTGCTACAATTGAATGATTGATAGATAGATAAATCATTTATTAGAAACAGACGCAAGAAACAAAAACAACAGGTATAAAATATCAATACTATAATATGTACTAGTCACCTGTCGCAACGGTCGAAATTCGATCGTAATTTACATTAAAAAATTATACTTCATATTGTACAAAGTAACACCAAAATTTCTCGAATTTAAATAAATTGTAATAATTTTCAAGTTATTTTGAACGCAGCCGTTAAATATAAAAAGAGGTTTATTAACTAAGCTGCATTTAAAAGCAATAGCGGGTATTTTGACAAAGACTTCTGACATTTTTGACGTTAAATGTTTTCATAGTAAGACATTGAATGTTCTATTTTGTTTATTATATATGTGTTTGTGTCAAATGCAAGGTAATGTGTGTAATGTGTTTTTAGTTGATTTTATGTATGTTTTACGCATTATTAGAAAAAAATACATCAACTAAAACCGTGCGTAATTTCATACCCCTCCGCTGCGGCAAGTATCTTAAAAACGAATCACAAGTTTTTGCGTCACGTAGGTATTCATATATAAAAGAAGATATATAGATAACGTTTATACGGCTTTAGATTAATATCGATGAGTTGATAATGATATTTTATTAGAACTATTAGAACGAAAACATCGTTAGTCGAACAAAAGCCACTCATAGTGCTGACACATTTCAAGAACCGCTTTTTTCTAGGGCGGCCGCGTTGTTCTAGCCTCTCTTGAGTTCAACAAAGGCGCTAGATTTTCTTATGTTCTATTCGACCTTTTTTCTAGCTTTATAAAAGGTATTTTTTAAAGTTGCAACAATCGCGTTGAATAGAATATGATTCAGTAAAAATAAATCGGGTTTGCAATTGTATAACGTTTTAACGCTTAAGTTTTTACAATAATTTATATTTTTGTAAATAATTTCATTAAAAAAAATATTAAGTATGCCGCTTATAAATGTGTAATTTATTGACTCTAGATATTAAACTGTATATCTATTACACACTATGCATACCTAATGTATGCATACAGATATGCACTATTATTTTTTTATCTGCTTTTGTTCCTTATTTACACAAAATTATAGATTACCACATCGGACGTCTTTATTAATCCGTAAACAGTATTCTACCAATAAAATTTTCCAGTTACAACCTAAGATTTGCCTCTTCAACTTGTAAGTCACTTTTTTCTGGCACGTTATTACATACTGAAAATAACCCTTTTTATTTTAGTGCGATTCATTCCACAGAAACGTAAAACATCGGTCGTAAAACCACCACTCACAGCGACACATTTACGGGTTTTTGAGGCTTTCTTTTTCGCTTTAGAGCCTTTCTCAAACGCTGACAACGCTGCCCCTAGATCTTACTTGAAAAATCATTTTTAAGACGCTATTCTTAAAGCGAGGGATTAAACATGCGCTCCATTGCACCAGTAGATGAAATATGCTGCAAAGAGACTGTATTAAAGGCAAGTTTTTCTTTGAATATCCATTGTTATTAATAACTGCTAACCTTTTTAATTCCACTGTTGGTCATGTTTTCTTTTTTATAATTATTAGAGATCTGGAGCATACCGCTACGCTGCTGCAATTTATTGCCCCTGCTAGGTTTATATTAATGATTTCATCTGTCACACTTGCGCACCTAAATGTTATTAAGAATTCTATAAAATAGCACGAGCTTATGTCCTGGTGGTAGAACTAGTATGGTTCGACTGTGGAAGTGCCGCTAACAAACCTGCTTCTACCCTGGAGCGTTTCGTGGCAGGGTGTGAGTGCTGACTTAGATATTATTGAAACGACCATCTCGGGAGTGGTAATGCATTTGTGATCGATTTTAGGGAACTCTCTGTTCTGTGTGGTGTTAGCTACAAACGTTCATGGGCGGCAGTAACCACTTACCATTCAACTTGGAACACGGGTATTAAATATACTGTTTAACAAATAAAATATTACGAGTGCATAAGTTCTTATATACGAGGCTTATGCATATATAAGTCGAAAATATATTGTCTTGAGATCTGAGCGTGAACAAGTTTTAATTTGCGGCTTAAAGTTAGTTCCGCGTGCAATGCAAAGTTTGAGCAGTTGCAGAACAGAAAGTGAATACTTATTATATTTTGGATTTGAAAACATGAGCAAAACTTATGGTTCGAGGCACCATTGCAAATATTTGTACGTTTGCACACACGAAGCTTTGTTCTTTAAAGTGTGTATGTGTGCTGTGTATTTGTGTACCTATAGAATGATTGGGGTTTTTTTACCGCAGATGCACGATTACAGTTTTTTTGTCCGATTCAAGTAGCATACGACCGTGATGATAATTGGTCACTGCTACCTTTGAACGTCTGAAATCAGCTTCATATTGATTATATTGAACGGGTTCTATCTGAAGTATATCAAAGATACGTTGATACTCCCGAGGACAATGATGGTCGTCTCGTATAAAAGTGTACCGGCAACCACACCCTTCCATCGAAACACAAGCACAGAAATAGTTCGCTACTTGAATTAAATAATTAAACAAATCAAAATTGTAAATTTTACTGGAGAGCCTTGTTTTTATCTTGTCAATTAATAAATTTAAAATAATTGAAATAAATTGAATTGTCATTTATCACGGTATAGTTAAATTACTAAACTTTCAATTTTACTCTTTTAAAAAACCGTATCCTAATTAAAAAAATAATAAATTTTCAATTATGCGGTTATTCATGCAAATCAGTGAGTTGTTTATCAATAATTTAGGTATTTAAATAATAATGTATGAATATTCAAATTTTGAATTTAAAGCGGTTGCAATTAATGTCCAATGTGGTTTGTGCAGTTTTTATTTATAATCTGTTTAAAGACCAACGACCGACATAAGAAAGAAATATGTAGTTACATTTTAAGAGCAATTAACCTATCCATTACATTTGAATGTTAAATGGTTCTTGATTGTAATATGTGTAGATAATCCTGACCAGAGGTTCCCAAACTTTCTTTGTCTAACGCCCACTTTGAAAATCAGTTTTTTTATTTTTTTTTTGACTGAAGTGGCAAACGAGCATGCAGTCCACCTGATGGTAAGTGGTCACTGCCGCCCATGAGCATCTGTAATCAACTTCATACAGAACATTGGTTCCATCTGAAGTCAATCACAGATGCGTTGCTACTCCCGAGGACTATGATGGTCGCCTCATGTGAAAGTGTGCCGGCAACCACACCCTTCTATCGAAACGCAAGAAATGCTTCACGCTAGAAATAGGTGTGGCGGTGGTACTTCCACGGTCGAACTACACTGGTTCTACCACCTTGATTGTTATTTTGTAGCGCCCCCCATTTTCTTTTGCCTTAATAACTTCAATAACAAATCGGTCTTGCTTGAAATTTATTAAACCTATCAGGTTTGCCAGACTTTTGGGTCAGGTCCCAACTTTTAAATCAAAATTCCCACTTTTTGGGAAGGACTGAACAGCAGTTTGGCGACGAAAAAAAGGTAGCGACGTTTACAAATGTAAGGCAAAATGTCTGCAAAGGTCGCCTAATCTTGGAAAACCCACTGCTCCCTATAGTCACATCAGTGCCCCCCAATTTTTCTGACCCCCCTTACCGCCTCTCTCTAGACCTCCAGTGCTCACAAGGGGGCATTATCGCCCAGTTTAGGAAAGACTGACCTAAACCGTACGAGATACACAATGGTTCTAATATTCAATGGAAGTGCATATCTGTATTTAATCTGCGAAATCACGCGCTCCATTTCTTAGAACGTCATAATGGATGGAGGAAAGGAATGTTCTTCGTACTCGTAAGTGAGTATTCTTAACTTTGAGAAAGCAAGTTTGTTTTTATACTTTACTGGCTTATTTCCGCGGCTTCATGCGTTTTTGACCTTCGATACCATGGTAATGAGTAAACATTGGATTATATGCATTTGCATATTCGCATAGAAAAAAACTGGAGCTAACTTTCATTACCATGTAAAAAAAAACATGATCGTACTTATATTAAAAAAAATGGATTTATATAAGAAAAATGACATACCCGCTGAGTTTCTTGCCGGATCTTCTCAGTTGAGGTCGTGTTCCGATCCGGTGGTAGTGTAAGAAAAAAAATGTAACTGACAATTTGTAAGTGCCCCCGTAGGCCTATACAAAATAAAGACATTTCATTAAAAAAAAAAAAACATTTAATGACAGTTTTTAAGCGGTATTGCATATTTTGGCACTTCTTCATTAGTTTTGGACCAAATAGTTCGCTTGACCACCAATAATGTAATAAATGTTCCTTTCATAGTGCATATTTTGTGTATATTCAACCATTTTAGTGCATGTGTCACCATTTTACCACCAGAAATGAGATAAATGTTTCTTTCATAGTGCATACTTTGTTTATATTCAACCATTTTAGTGCATATGTCACAATTTTATTGTGCATAATTTGCATGCATATTTTGGCATTTTGATAGTGCATATCCGATGTTTAGTAATGAGTATCCCATGTGTTTAACCATTAGGTACATAAAACAAATTTGTGCCTAATTTCTATGAAATGCGATCTGTAATTTTTGCGTGTAAGAGTAACAAACACATACGATCTGACAAACTTTTACATTCATACGTAATACGTATTAATATGATATATGTAGGTATACCGTAAAAGTATAGTGTGCCGTATATATTTCGTTGTAGGTTTTTCAATATTAAACGGTCGTAGTATGGACATCTGTAGCCAAATTTTATCTGATATCTGAAATCGATTACAGTTGTGGGCGTAATGACCATTTAACATCTTGTGGCATGCTTTCTCTTTTAATGGATTACTTTGGCATAAAATGCTGCGTAAATATGCACTATTCAATTTCTGTAATATAGATAAATTCTTATTGGTCGAGTCCCAGTGCCTAACCTAAATATTAACGTGGTTTTACTACCAATTTTGATATAGAAACGAGGTTAATCCACCATTGTATTATCCGACCGCCTACACGACACGACGAAAACAATGTTGGTGGCTGTAGGTACGACTTTTTTATGCCAGAATTCTATAAATGTACACACACACACTGTGTTGTGCCGTGTAAAGCATAAATATAGTCATACAACAAATGTTACTTAATTGGACTAAATCTGTAGACTTAAACAAGTAACTGCACGAACCAATCGAAATGACTCTTTGTAGGACTGTATTGTTCCTTAATCCATAAATGAAATAAAAATAAAGCTCTCCGTGACTGTATATGCCTAAAATAGCTTAGAGTACTGAGAATAAGTCGCAATAGAAATTATATATTTTGTCTACATTTTTGTCTGTGTGTCAAATCTGATTTAAGGAATAAATATAGGTAATTATTTAGAATTTGTGTATAACATTTTCGTTCCATTTTTTATCTGATTCAAGTAGTAGATGAGCATACAGTCCACCTGAAGGTTCGTGGTCACTGCCGCCCATGGACTGAAGTCAATCACAGATGCGTTGCTAATCCCTAGGAGTAATGATGGTCGTCTCATATAAAAGTGTGCAAGCAAACACACCCTTCTATCGAAACGCAAGAAATGCTTCACGCTAGAAATAGGTGTGGCGGTGGTACTTCCATGATCGAATAACACTCTATCACCAAAACATGTATCTCAATTGTTGTTTTAAAACGGGCTAAACCGCAGGACACGGCTAGTGTGTAATATTAAAATGTGCGTCGGCAACCAACAATCTGCATAACAATGTGTTTTATCCACATCCATTGTACGCGTGGGGCAAAATATGCTGAGAATGTATTAAAACATACATTTTGTACATGCAATTATGGTTATTACAACGATCCCCATAACTGCTGTATGGAGATATTTGTAATATGTAGTTTTTTTTTTTATTTGACTGAAGTAGCAAACGAGCATGCAAGCCACCTGATGGTAAGTGGTCACTGCCGTCCATGAACATCTGTAATCAACTTCATACAGAACATGAGTTCCATCTGAAGTCAATCACAGATGCGTTGCTACTCCCGAGGACTATGATGGTCGCCTCATGTGAAAGTGTGCCGGCAAGCACACCCTTCTATCGAAACGCAAGAAATGCTTCACGCTAGAAATAGGTTTGGCGGTGGTACTTCCCCGGTCGAACTACACTGATTCTACCACCTTTAAAATGTAGTTATGATAATTCAGGAGTTTTAAAAATATTTTATGTTCAAATACATTTCATTATCTTGAGTATTAAGCTCATTGTTCACAAGAACAATTTATATACATAGGACCACTATAGATTAAAACATGTTAAAAATTCAAGTTAAAATTGACTGAAGTTTAAGCTTTGCAAGATAGTAGAAGTACGGTCAACCGTGGCAAAAACACACTTGAAGAATAGGGTGAAGCAGCTGTTGCATTTCGATGGTACGGAAAGGTTGTCAGTTTACATAAGGCGCTAATCTTAGTCAACGCATTCATGATTACATTTAAATTCTTATTTCAAAGTGGTAGAACCAGTGTAGTTCGACCGGGGAAGTGCCACCTATTTCTAGCGTGAAGCATTTTTTGCGTTTCGATAGTGTGGTTGTCGGCACACTATCACATGCGGCGACTATCGTAGCCCTTGGGAGTAGCAACGCATCTGTGATTGACTTCCGATGGAACCCATGTTTTGTATAAAGTTGATTACAGATGTCCATGGCGGCAGTGACCACTTACCATCAGGTGTACTGCATGCTCGTTTGCTTCTTTAGTCAGATAAAAAAAGATCAGTATGGACTTGGTCAATATGTCCATGTCGTTAGCCACAATGAAAAAATGCTCATTCTATCATTTTCTTATTTATTATTAAAAAAAAAACATGCTCGGCTTGGTAAAATAAAATAAAATAAAATAAATATATAATCTAAGATTCCTGATGTTATAATTATAAGATGTTATAATTTATTGTCTAAGTACACAATACAGACATGCTTCCCATAACACTGGGGACATTACCATTACTATACGGCAAGATATAATCAATATACAATCATATCGTATATAGAGATTTATATAGATCTAATTAGGTCAACTTCACGAGTGGTCTAAGTGTCCTCACAGGCTAATCGTATAACTCAGGCAGTCAGTCCGCGTCACGCCATCCCTGGAGCTTTATGGTGATTGCGGATACCGCTATTAGCTCATAATTGCCTGGTAACTGCGGCCGGCGTCGTCTCCGCTTATTGGATAAATTACGGCATTTCAGTAATTATAGTAAGGAAAACACTTATTAATTGAAATATATATGAATATCATTTAAGATAGTCTATAAAGTTAAAAAGTCTTGTTTCTATGTACACAATACAGCCACGGTTCCCAAAACACTGGCGGCGACCTTGAATTACGGGAAAACTTAATCTTAATCTTTGTAAAATCTCTTTCTTCATCTTTTAGTAAAATCTTTTAGCTCATAATTGCCTGGTAACTGCGGCTGGTGTCATCTTCGCTTATTGGATAAATTATGGCATTTCAGTAATTATATTCATAAAAACACTTATTAATTGTAGTAGTATATCATTTAGGATAGTCTTAAAGTTTTGTTTCTATGTATACAATACAGCCACGGTTTCCAAAACACTGGCGGCGACCTTGCTTTACGGCAAAACTTAATCTTAATCTTTGTAAAATCTTATCGTATCATACTTATATCGAACTAATTAGGTCAACTTCACGAGTGGTCTAAGTGTCCTCACAGGCTAATCGTATAACACAGGCACTCAGTCCACGTCACGCCATCCCTGGAGCTTTATGGTGATTGCGGATACCGCTATTAGCTCAAAATTGCCTGGTATCTGCGGCTGGCGTCGTCTCCACTGATTAGATAATTCAGGGCATTTCAGTGATAAGTATACTTATTACTAATACAATTACTCATTTTAAATGTTTCTATTAATAATAAATGATGTGTCTCTTTAAGTAAAACTTATTTTTTCGTCTGAAGTGCTTAATTCAAAGAAAATTTGTGTGAATGTTTTTTTTTATATGTGTGAACTGACACTAATGTAGTGGACTGTTTACTTACTGTTTTGTTAGTAAACAGTCCACTACATAATCCATAACGTCACGTATAAGACCTGTAATCAATTTCGTATAGAATGCGTTGCCACTACTGATAACTAAGATGGTCGCCTAATATGTAAGTCACCGAACTATAACCATCTGCGTCATTTGTAAGTTGGTTGTTTTTTTTATTCTTAAACTTGGCGATAGGGCAGACGGGCTACCTGATGGAAAGTAGTCACCGTCGCCTATGGACATTTGCAACACCAGAGGAATCGTCAATGTATCGTCTCTCCGTCTTTGAAGTAGGGATTCGTCTTTTCGGATCTTTTGTGAAGAGCCCCATGTCATTACGCTCCGGGAATACCTCAGTAGGAAGCTTCTACATCTTGCACGTCCCTTCTTGGTTTCAATATGAAAGATATGTAATGCCGCTATCTATGTATGTGATCTTTTGAGATCTGAAGAAGATGAAATATTGCAGCAGGATGACGTCTGCTGGGGGACATTACTATAATTGCATACCGCTAAATAATTTACTATTATCTTTTTATGTCTGCGGAGTCGGACTGATCCCGAAATTTATGTATGAAATGAAATGTCTTTATTTTGTACTAGTTGACCCGGCGAACTTCGTTCCGCCTAAATAATGTTAACTTTTTTAATTAGGGATGACTGAGAGCGTTATAAACGTAAGAGTCGACAAATATAATCAGAAAGCTTCAAACTGCTAAGCTATCGAGAGTTACACGTGTTATTGTGAGTCAATCATAAAATATAGGCATATGCTGCCGTGGAATATTTTTTATATAATTTTAAGGAGAAAATTTCCATGATACATGATTTCTGTGTAGCTTTAACCATTGAAATTGCACACGCGACGAAAGCTTAGAAAGTGGAGTAACTTCTTCCGTTTTCCCAACATTACCCTTCACTGCTCTGCTCCTATTTATTGTAGCGTGGTGAAAAGTATACTATAACCAGGTCAGGAGTATGAAAAATAATTATACCAAGTTTTGCTAAAATCCGTCGAGTAGTTTTTGTTTCTATAACGGTTATACAGACAGACAGACGGCCGGACAGATAGACAAAAATTTTACTGATTGCATTTTTGGCATCAGTATCGATCCCTAATCACCTCCTGATAGTTATTTTGGAAATATATTTCATGTACAGAATTGACCTCTCTACAGATTTATTATAAGTATATAGATAGAAATAGAAGAAGTATAGATAGACCTACGGGGGCACTTACAAATTGTTAGTCACACATTTTTTGTATACTACCACCGGATCGGAACACGACCTCAACTGAGAAGATCCGAAAAGAAACTCAGTATGTTTCGTATACATTACATACCTCCATAGAAATGACCATACCTGTGTCAATATTACCATTAATATCCGTGATATCATCATGATGAAATAGCATTATTAATACTTCTCATTTTGAAAGAAACCATACGAAGCTTTTATAAAGGCGAAATTGAATGAAGGCGATGGCAAAATATCTACTGTATTGACAATAGATATATTAAATTAGACGAGTAGATATATGGTTATTATCTTTACATTTATGGTACAAATTAGAAATGAAAGTTAAATCTTTATATAAGTTTTTACAAATCCATATTTAAACGTTTTATGCGTACGGATACTGTCATTGTTGTGCGTGATATTAATTTTACAAATGAAAGTGACTAGACGATAGTGTAGATAAATTAATATGCCACTAAAATCTTATATTTACAAATGTAATATAATATACCCGTGGGCGTTTACACTGTGAATATAAAATGATATAAATTTATGGCGTTATTACTTCATATATTTAAATGAGGCGACCATCTTAGTCCTCGGGAGTAGCGACGCATCTGTGATTGACTTCAGATAGAATCCCATGTTCTGTATAAAATTGATTACAGATGTCCATGGCAGTGACCACTTACCATCAGGTGGACTGCATGCTCGTTTGCTACTTCAGACAGATAAAAAAAAAACGTGTTTTAAGTGAAAGAGTAACAAACACACCTACACCCTTACAAACTTTTACGCTTTCGCTTAGGTTTTATAAGTTAATCAAAATAAAATCCTCACGCTGACAAAGAAATCAGTTCACGTTAAAACACAATAAATGCTATAATGGGGCCGCAGCCTCGTTGTCTATAACCATAAATAAGTATAATAGTGGAAAGCACAGCACAGTTAATGGAATTAGCGAAAAGCTATCGCGTAGTGATGTTCAGCTCGAGTTACTAACTCGAGTTAACTCGAATTTGGTTTAAATCAACTCGATATAGTATCTAACTAGGGTTTGAATTATTGTGTAGACAAGGCTTGGCAAGGTAAATAAATTCTACGAAAACGAAACGAAAAATAAATTCTTACTTGTTTAAATTCTACCTAATATAATTAATCATGATTAACCCAATACAAGTTTGTGATGAATTTGTCCAGTTTTTTATAGATTTACGAAGCAAGGTTCTTAAAATAGTGAAATAGGTTTCTTCGAACTAAACGAATTACGAGTATATAATCAATGTTATCCAGGTAACTGGAATTCAACTCGAGTTTTTATCAGTCAGAAAAAAAAACTCTAGTTGAATTCCAGTGATGGTAAGTGGTCACTGCCACCCATGGATATCTGTAATCAACTTCATAAAAAAAAAAAACATGGGTTCCATCTGTAGTCAATCACAGATGCGTTGTTGCTCCTGAGGACTATGATGGTCGCCTCATGTGAAAGTGTGCCGGCAACCACACCCGGGTTAACTCGAGTCGTGTTTATCCCGATGGCACATCACTACTATCGCGTGCGTAGGTACATTCCGCTGGTACAATAGATAAATTAATTCTGGTTTCGGAAATGTCTATGTTTAAGAACTGATTTGGGATATGTTGTATATGACTAAAATATTCTTTACCATGGAAAGTATTTTGTCAGAATATTTTTTAGTTAAAATTAGATTATTGTCGTTTAACTTCAATTTTGATAACGCAGAAATTTTGCGGTCCGGTTTCATATTACAATTTCTATGCTCTTTATATTAAAATAAGACAATTCACTAATATTAAGTTAAAAAATCTACTTAAATTTGAATGAATGATAGGCTGTAGTAGCACAGATTTGCTTTTTGTAGTTTTGTTGTGGAACTTTAAATTTGATGATTTGATGCCATGTCATAGGAATGCATAAAAAATGGTTGCCATATTAAATTTAAAGCAAGCATATTTTTATTACAACTTTTTTAGATACCTAGAAATAGTTTTATTAAATAAATGAATAGGAGATATTATACGTAGTCATAAGTGTTTGATTTAATATGTCAAATCTACTCAGTATTCGCGGTTTGTCGTGTCTTTATCGCCAGTATTTTACCCAAAAGTTCTCATTATATATTTAAATGGATCAATTTGGGGATAATATTAGCATAAAATCTAATAATGTGTTTAAAGTCAATGCTTTGTAAAAAGAAATAAGCATGACAATATCGCATTAAGGACAGTTGACGGAATTAACAGAAAGCGGTCGCGTGCCGCCACACATTCGACGCACTATAATTATAGTGATTGAAAAGAGATTTATTTTCTTAGCGACGTCAAATAATGTTATGATTGTATTCTGGTTTCAATATTACAGACGATGACATTATTTTTCTTCATATTAAAAATAATACGTATCAAATGGAACACCTCGAAAGTCTCTGTTAGTCCTTTAAGCCATAATAATTGTTCCGGTTTCTTGTCCAACTCATTTGCCATTCACACATCCCGGCTTTGGAATTCCCTCCCAGATGATTTACGTAAAGCATGCAGCAGACAGACTTTCAAAATGAAAGTCAAATCTTATTTTCTAAAATTACTCTCATTGGACTAAACTGTATATACCTTTGGATTTGTGATATATATGTATAGGGACAATTATTCTTTCACTTCTTGAGAATATGTATGTTTATTTTTATTATATTTAGGTACTATCCTAGTATTTCTTATGTATGTTTATATTTATAATTATCCTTTAATTTCTTATATAGCATTGTTTAATAATGCCGCCTTGTATGTTTTCTGTATAGCCTAAAGGTTGACTGGTAGAGAATGCTCCTAGCATTAAGTCTGCCTTTTGTACCAAAATTGTAAGGTATAATAAGGTATAAATAAATAAATAAATAATAAGCTTTTTCTCCCTTTAAAGCATAATAAAGGAGCATATAACTTCTTCTTTTTCTTCTTCTAGTGCCTCTCCAACTCGTGAACGTTGCCTTTCAGCTCAGCGTATTTCTTCTTGTTGATCGCGAGTCGAAAAAGTTCGACAACGCTCTTAATCCCCGTCCATGCCCGAATGTTTCATATAGCATAATATAGCATTTAATGTTTCAGCTTACCGATAATAAAAATCACCTCACATAAAAATTATGAAAATGTATTTTTATACCAAAATATTTATAAAAGTGTCGTTGCATGTGCTTACGTAAATATGAATATGTGTCTATATGACTGTCCATCTGTTTGTCTGTCTGTATTAAAGTTAATATCCGAAACAGTAGGGCTGATTTACACGCGTTTATGGCTAGTTTTATTAATCGTAATGTATACTACTAATTATGCTACTTGAAGTCTCGTTATCCACGTAAATGAAGCCATTGTCACGTTCGTTTCGATCTGTACGTTTAAGGGTTCTTAATTTTAATTCTACTACATGTAGTTTATTTGGACGCCCTACCCAGTTTTGATGTTGCCATAAATAAACAACCCCAAGAAGGTTTCCCATTTGATGTCGGTCGCAGTAGTGTAAACACGTACCTTTTTAAGTGTGTCGTCCCTGTGAGACACACACAGGCTTGTGTTCTTCATTATTCACAAGTGGTTTCGAAGGAATATCAGAATTTCGCTTTTAGTCTTGTAAGCCCTGTGATATGCACGATTGCGAATGAAATAACATACATAGACTATGTATTCGGGAAGATTGTATTTTTTTATAACATGGACGGTGAAAACGGTGGTTTACCAGACCAATGCTGCCTGTGGTCATCTGTGATCAACACCATATGGGAACAGAATCTTACCTAATGTTCGCCACTGATACGGTGCTGCCAATTCGCACTAAGAAGTATGTCACTCTTTTCACACTGGGTTGGTGCCGGAGTCAAATTAAATAGATTTTTTACCCTTATTGTGCTCAAAATTGATAGTAGCTGAATTTTCATATTGTTTTTATATTTGCGCTAAAAATATCCTCTTAAAGATTTCTAACTTGTTTTTACTTTCTATAAATGCAGTGAAAATGTCAGAGTAGGTAGTATGTTCACCTTTTCCAACATTATCCCGAATAAACCGACCTTGTTTTGGTATAGTGAAAATTAGAAATGACAGTCTCGAATTCTCAGACGGACCCTTAAGTTTTATCTATATATATTTAGTCAGTACGTAATGGACAGTCTGTGTCTCATACGTGCCCCAGTGCCTAATAAATGAGCATACTGTAATGATCCTAGTTTGGTAACTAAGTTCCCCTTGAGGTTGAAAATATTTCTTAATGTCTGTTGTTGTTTATAATGTGTTAGGTATATCAGTTATTTATATACCTTTAATAAATAAATTTGTAACAGGTGACCAGTAAAACTACATATCGTAATTGTTGATGTAAAGGTGAATTATTAGTACTCTTGAGGAAAAATTATTACCGTCCATATTTCGATCTAATAAAGTGTCAAGTTATCACTGTTAAGTTAGCAAAACACGTGTTCTTGATTAAAGGAAAAGACAAAATATTATAATCGATTGTAAAAGTGGAACAAGGCTCAGTATTTCTAATATAAAAATCTAATTTGATGTAAGTGCAATCCAAAATATAATAATGTAATGTCGTCAACCCATTATTGTCCCACTGCTGGGCACGGGTCTTCTCTCGGAATGAGAGTTTCAGGCTATAAGTCCACTGCGCTGGCCAAGTGCGATTGGTGGACTTCACACACCTTTTTTTCAAAGCACTCGGGTGTGTAGGTTTCCTCGCGATGTTTTCGTTCACCGAAAAGCAGTGATGCCTATAACTCTCTCATTCCGAGAGAAGACCCGTGCCCAGCAGTGGGACAATAATGGGTTGACGACGAGGTATACCGATAGTACTTCTAAATTCCACCAGTATCAAGATAAAAATATTTATAATATGATACACTATACACATAATACATTTTATGTGATATTCTATGTTATTTATGTGAAGGTACGATTTTGTTCCTGGAATGTATTTTCTTTTTCTGTAAAATATGATACTCATACAGACGCCGAGACGATTTACAACAGGTGACAGCTGACTGCCGCAACCGGATATTAGTAGGAAGACCCGGGAAATGAGATTTTTGCACCGGAAATAGTCTGCCAGTGTGTATCACCTTTCTCTGATATTAGAAAGTTATAGAAAACTAAATTAACATTGCTGCGATTGTCTTTGATGACTGTATTGTTACGGATTTTTATTTAACCGACTTTCTTGAGGAAAAATGTTATTTATTTATCTATTTATTAAAACTTTATTGACCACAGAAAACAATGGACAAAAGGCGGACTTAATGCTTAATAGCATTTTCTGCCAGTCAACCTTAGGGAAGTGCAGAGAATATTGAAGGCGGTACAAAATAAAAAAAAGGAAATTAATATAAAAGATAAGAATACGTAAGAAAGAAAGAGAAAAAAAGGATATATAAATATGTAGATGAAAAGTAGATATACATAGATACATAAGTAGCAGATATATAAATTACTATATATTAACGAAAGAAGTAAGTACTTTGAATGAACATTGAATAAATACAAAGTGATACATTCATAATGGCATTAAAAATAAATAAGTTTGAGATAGTGAGCACAAACTATGTTATTGTATAAAAAGCCTGTTTTAACTTCCTTTTATGTATAAGATTTGAGTAGCAAATGAGCATGTCCACATAATTCAAAGTGGACACAACTACCCATGGATATCTGGGTACAACTTCATATACCTATAATAATTCAAGGTGGTAGAACCAGGGTTCCGACCGGTTCGACCGGGGAAGTACCACCGCCACACCTATTTTTAGCGTAAAGCATTTCTTGCGTTTCGACAAAAGGGTGTGGTTGCCGACACACTTTCACATGAAGCGACTATCATAGTCCTCAGGACTAGCGACGCATATGTGATTGATTTGATGGAACCCGTGTTCTGTATGTAGTTGATTACAGATGTCCATGGGCGGCAGTGACCACTTACCATCAGGTGGACTGCATGCTCGTTTGGTACTTCAGCCAGATAAAAAAGGGCAATGTAAGGTCATTAAAAATGCTAGATCTAGAGAGGACTATAATATAAACTAAAACCATAAGTATATTAAACGAGGCAAGTAGTTGCCCCGTGGAAGCGACCCCAAGACATAACTTCGCTGAATAGCCAAACTTTTTTGCAAATATCAAAACACTTTATTTTTAGACAAAATGTTTTAATTATGCAATTGCAATACGTTTGAAAGACATTAATCCAATAAGACTTTGAAATTGTGTGCGTATTACAATTCAGAAGTTTTCAAAGGAGTATTGAGTCATTCCACTTTTTGGACACTATGGCTGACTTTGCACAGTAGTGTTACAGTATAGGTTGTTATGAAATGGTATTTTGAATAATCCAAGAATATAAAAATACGATGTTATGATAATATTAAAACGAGATTGTGCTAATATTATTTCGCTTCACACCAACTAGTTACCTTGTACATTTCTACATTGTTTAATTAAATTCAAACGTCTCCGGACATTTAGGTTTTAGGTATTAATAGTTCGAAACACTTTGAGGGTTCCGAAGTCCTTAATTATGAACCCAAATATATTACCAAGGTCTTAATAACTTTGCCACAGTATTGTAAAGATCCCGTTTATTTAACTTATGCGAACGTTCTGTTCTTGTGTCTTTGTTAGTGTCTTTGGCTCCCACGATTCAGGAAATCCTGGTTATGAGTGTAGAAAGTCTTATATAAGCTATATAGTGTATCGCGTGATATGAAGTAGTATAACTGAACCTTATCGGGAAAATGGTTTATCTCTGTATAGCTCAGTTCCCATATATACCTTGTGTTCATTTTATATGAAAAAAATGTGTGCGTGTACTAGCGTACACTCGTAAGACGAGTTTATGACGTTATTTTTCAAAAAATAATTTACTATATGCAACTTTACAGAAATTGGTTAAATAAAGTTAAATTAGATAAAGCTTAATAAAAGGCTTTTATTAAACTTTATCTAATTATCCAATCTATAATAATCTATCTAAAATCACGCGTGGTAGGGATAAGAAAAAGATGGCGCATAACGAAAAAAAAAGATGGCGCGTAACAGAAAAAGATGGCGCTTAACGAAAAATGTTACACAAAAATTTTTCCAACCCCGATAAAGAAGTTTCACTTCAAAAAATATTTTATTACTCTTTAATCATTTGTAGTATGAATACGCATCATATGTACAAACTTTTATTTTACCTTACCTTTGTTGCTTAGTGTATACGTGAACGACTAATCTTGCAAATGCAATTTATTCCATTTAAGTGATTAACCCGAAATTTAACTTTAACTTGGATACCAATGCATAATTAGTTCAGTGATGTTATTCTAAATTTAATATGTCGGAGGATACAGATCAATTATTCAAACTCATTTTTGGGATCACTATGACAAGGGTATGAAATTAAAGGAATTTCCGATTTATTTAATCGAATTCAAAAAATGAAGTGACCACAAATTTTTTTTAACATTAATTTATTTCTCTACTAACTTTACTTATAAACTTAGTACAGATTAATTAGTTATATATTTTTGTTAACGAGACTTGTCCGTACGCTTATGCAGACAAAAAAAAAATGATACATTGTTTATAATTGAAAAGAAAAAAAATATATCTGCATTTTATTTTGTTTCCTAACTATGATCATTTACGAGAAATGTAAAAGAATTTTATTTACTGTTAATTTGGTTAAAATTTTGTCTACATATTTCATACCAAATCACCCTTGAGACATTGAGAGTTTTGACAGGTGTGAAAATTGGTTCATTTATTATTTATCGTTACAGTCTGGATTTCGTTTGAATACCTAAATGACCTTGTGTAGTTTAAGCAATAAGCAATGTTTATTAAGTAATAAATTTAATTTTGCGAGGCGGTAAAACGTGCAGTTCGACCGGAGTGGTTCGTGCGTTCGTGCGTTTCTTTGCAAGGCTGTGGTCACAATAGAAATTTGGAGAACAGTATGGGAACTGCCTACAAACGTTCGAAAAGGGCACACTCACACAAACAGACACAAACTTATATGACTGAAGTAACAAGCGATGCGGTCCACCTTATCGTAAGTGGTCACTGCTGCTCATGGACATCTGTAATCAACTTCATACAGAACATGGGTTCTATCTGAAGTCAGTCACAAATGCGTTGTTACTCCCGAGGACTATGATGGTAGACTCATATAAAAATGTGCCAGCAATCACGCCCTTCCATTGAAACGCAAGAAATGCTTCACGCTAGAAATAGATGTGGTGGTGGTAGTTCCCCGATCGAACTACACTGGTTCTACCACCTTTTCATCTCTAAATTCATAAAATATTAAAGTTTAAACTGGTTGTGTTGTCATTTTGAATAAGGAAGTACCTAAATATTATCGTGAATAAATGTAGAGTGATAATATTTAGTAGACGTTGTTGGCTTATCTCTTAAAAAGCATTACTGCCTTGGGAATAGTTGTAGTTCTCAACTACAGTACCGGATGAAATATTTCATGCTACATTTACGACGTATTGGTAATGTTTTAAGAACATAGGAGATAGTTCTTTATTCGAGAGTACATACTATGTATAATGTCTTCTAATGTCTTCAATAATAATTGTTCCGCTTTCACGGTTATTAATTTATAGGTTAACCTAAAAGTTGAAAGCTTATCTCAATATATATTACACATATTGATCTTATTAGATCAGTAGCAAACGGTGAAATGTATCCACTTGAGGTTAAATGCAGTTTATCGCCATTAATTTACAACTAGTTTCTGGGAAAATAAAATAAAAGGATGGAACTTTTTGTGGTCCGACTTTGGAAGAGCACTGCCACACCTTTTTCTTTAAAAAGCAGCGTAGTGTTCCAGAAGTAGGATTGGATGGCCAAAGTAAACGACACATTATGTACAACATTGTTATATTCTCACGATTTCACACTTTATACAATTTCAGAATACATTCGGGCAGAGTAACGGCTTACACTTGTAAAATGTTTAGAATGATCCATATTACGATAATACCCTCCCTTTTATACTAAAAATGGCAGGCGTTAAGGAAACCGTCACAGAGACAAAACATTACTATTAATCTATTACATTATATAAAATTAAATATATGCATTTATAATATTTATTTATATAACCATTTATATTTATTTATATTGCGACTTCTATTGATTTATGATATTTATAATAACATGGCACGATCAATTTAAATACAATCATTATATAGATTCTTATGGATCTTTATAACTAATGTAGTTATGAGTTTAACAGTAGTGTCCCCAGGTAAGCTACTTGTTGGTTGGTAACAGTAGTGTTGCTGGTCCTAAGGTGTGGTATTGAAGACACACTTATCTGAGGCATTTCAAACTTTACTATATACTTTATCAATGCTAGAGTTAACAACGCTGTCCCTGTCGTCAAGGGACCAGAATAGGGCTACGGGCCCTGCCTGTCGTAAGAGGCAACTAAAAGGGGCTTCCGGGATTGCGGGCGGCTAGAGTGGGAGGTCGAACCGTCCAGCCAAGTAACCCAGTGTAGGACGAGGGCATGTGTGGCCACATATCGTCGTAAACACCAGGAAACGCAGTGAGCATCGATGCCCATTGGGAAGAGCCCGAAGGGGGCATCGCGCTCGGATAACTCCGGTTGTTGGAGATCCCGGAGTCCTCCACGCAGCGCTGAGAATGGCCACCGGGGGGAATTGTGGGGTTAAAATCCCATATAACCCGATGTTACTCCCACAGCGTCGGGTACCTTTTAAAGGTTTTCCCCTCGATTACAAAAAAAACGGGTAGCAACGCACGAGGATTCACCTCAGGTAAGACTGATCTTATCTGGGGTTACCATAACGGTCTGACGCGCAACGGGTCCCGGGTTCGATTCCCGGCCAGACAGGTATCTCAATGATGACTTTAGATTCATGTTCTGGGTCTGGGTGTTTGTGTATTCGTCTTGTGTGTGTCCATGGTACCCACGACACAGGAGAAAACCCTAGTGTGGAGTTATGAGTGTAGAAAGCGTAAGCTAGCGTATAATTATAGATGTACATGGGTGGCAGTGGCCATTTATCACCAAATGTTAGTTTGTTCATTTCATGTCATAAAAACGCAAATGTTTAATATTAAAATATGGCTTTCACAAACTCATTACTATCCCACAACTGAAAACAATTTTCCCCTTCAAAAGCGAGTCCCAGAAAGTTTTAGTTCCACCTGAAATATTTCAGATCTGTATTTCATGGCCACTTTACAGTTGTAGGCTAAAAGCCTCTTCGTACGAGAGGCTTTATGGAGCATGACGTTCCACAATGTTGGAGTTCTCTGGTCGCTGAGGGGGTTGTTCTTAAGTGCTGTATACTGTATATTTGATTTTTTCTTTCAAGTTATGTAATGAAGTTATTAACTTTGGTCGTGTATTTAGCGCAATATATATATATTTGTAATATGGAAGTAGCAAGCAAACGAACATCCAGTCCATCTTTTTTTATAACATTTAAGGAGCAAACTAGCATGGAAGTCACCTACTCGTAGATGGGCACTGCCGCAAATGGACATCTATAAATAACTTTGTATAGAATAAGGGTTCAATGTGAAGTCAACTCCCGAGGAAAGATGGTAACCTAATATAAAAGTGTGCCGGCAACCACACCCTTCCATCGAAACGCAAGAACTGCTTCACGTTAGAAATAGAGGCGGTGGTATAATAAAAATAGTTTCTTTGACCTCTTTTTCATAACAAAACGTCTTCTGTCAATCGAAGCAAATTTCTTTTTGAAGGTGAATACTTTACTCCTACGTGTGGTTTATTGTTTACATATTGCCGTTTTAAATTAATTCGGCAACGATCCACTTTGGCTTTGATAAAATATTTTGGCTCCTGGTCGAATTATGGATCGAAATTCCTTTATCATATCGGTCACAAACTTCTGCTTTAAATCTTTATTTTTCGACGTAGAACAAATTTGCATTGACTGCATCGATATGGCCAATTAACGCCTCGTAATATGCACGCCTTTTTCCTATTTCCAACCAAAAATGCGCTAATACAGTGACAGCGGACGTGCCGTGCCTAGTGCCTTGTTTAATCAAGCTTGACAAATAAAACTTTTTCATTTCCACGGCTGAACAGAGTTAATTAAAAAACCTTGTTTGTCCACGACACGCGGCGCAAATAAAAGTCTAGTGTGTACCCAAAGGGCTTTTATTAAATTGGATTTACTTTGCAGTCTATTTGAAGCCGCTTTGCCTAATATAAACGGTGTATCTAATGATAATGGTTTAATTAAAATTTCTGTAGACGCGACTTTTTTTTACGAAGCCTTCAAAGGTTCCCTTCGCTGTAGCACCGAGTTATGTGGGATTCTTACTAAAAACCACCCTGGCCGTCTAGAATCTACGATCTTCAGTTCGCCAACTGGTCCCCAAACCTACAGGGCCTGAGACTGGACCTGAAAGGAACTAATCATAGAACTTTAAAGAAAGTGACCATAATTTGCAAAAAAGTTAATATTTTCATAAATTATTTTAAAAAGAAACCAGTACCATCTTAAATATTTGCCTGAAATAAATGCGTTACAAGAAAACTAAAAATAGGTGTTATTATTATTATTATAACAAAGTGTGAAGGACTTTTCCTGTCGCGCGTGTTTCACACACGTGGTGTAGCGGCCGCATATTTTAGAGAGAATTTTAGCAGTGTAGCAGGTTACTTCTTTTTTTTATCTGACGGAAGTAGCAAACGAGCATGCAGTCCACCTGATGGTTAGTGGTCACTGCCGCTCATGGAAATCTGGAATCAACTTCATACAAAACATACCTAGGTTCTATCTGAAGTCAATCACAAATGCGCTGCTACTCTCGAGGACTTTGATGGTCGACTCATATAAAAGTGTGACGGCAACCACACCCTTCCATCGAATCACAAGAAATGCTTCACGAGGATGGTACTTCCTCGTTCGAATTACACTGGTTCTACACGTACAAAATTTCATATTTACGTCTGAAACACGCGTGTGAGCATAACCCCGCGCGGCAGGAAAAAGATACTAAGCGTAGATACAGGCCGCTTCTTATTGCATGCACACAAGTCCGATATATCTGACTACGCCAACTAGATTCTTTGCACGTATTTTCACAGATTGGCTCTATTACTTGGATCGTACTATAGCAAATGATTCCGAGGGCAGAGTTAGCTATAATGTTGGATGCTTATTTGTGTTTCGTTATAGATAGGTGTTTATTTTCATGAGGCTGTAAGTCATACTGAGTGAGAGTGATCTGAGCTCTCCCACAATTGGTGAAGTCTGGAGCTACCTACTCCATCACGCTGTTTCAATGAGTATTGTTGATGACATGCAGTTTAATGATATTAATTGTCTTATGCCCTTTGAAGCATAGTGAGCATGAAGTTTTGCCACTAGCGGTCACCCATTCTACTACAGAGCACGCTCGACGTTGCTTCGCTAGATCAGTTGAGAACTGCAATGCGTGTCTAAGTTTACTTTTTATACGTGTTAGCATAATAACGGCGAAATAAATATCAATTGCTTATAATTGATATCGGTGTTCGTCTGTCGAAGAACTTTTGAAAATGTTCTTATTTAAAAAAAATAAACATTGCCTTGAGAATTGAGATTCTAATATAAATCTCGATCATGTCTGTAAGTATGTCGTTCGGTAGTCGGGGCTGTCATTTGTTCTACCATTTTATTAGGGTTCATTCACACTGAGCTTTGGAGAGATACGGGCAATATTGCAGAAAGACTTGAAATAGATAAGACGTGGTATATCTTTAGTATGCTCTTGAGAAAAGAAAAAACGCAAAATTTCACGTAGTAGGTATGTTGGGCTGCAACCCTTTTTATATACGACTTTTGGACACAGTTTTCTCTTCAGTATTATGCTGAAAATACCACAACCCCTTTAGTGGATTGAAAAACGATTAGGCATGTTATACATGTTGTTTAGTTTTCATTTTAAAGTAGGAACAAAAATAGCTGATATTTTATGTTTTACTTTATAGGCTTACATTTTCTGTAATTAGACAGTGTCTGCTTAGGTACCTACAATTGTTTTTTTTATAAACACGTTCGTGTACTCAAGTGTTGAAATGAATAGAACTGCGGATTTATATTTTCCTTTGATGTTAAAAATTTAATGTATGTAGGAAGGTAGTGGTTGCCGGCACACTTTCAAGTGAGGCGACCATCATAGTCCTCGAGAGTAGTAACGCATCTGTGATTGACTTTAGATACGAGTAGAACCCATATTCTCTATGAAGTTGATTACAGACGTCTATGGGTGGCAGTGACCACTTACCATCAGGTGGACTGCATGCTCGTTTGCTACTTCAGTTAGATAAAAAAAGATATGTATGAAAATTTTGTATTAGGTATATCCTTTGCGGTTTTTGTTAAAAAGAACACTAGTCTGAAGTTCCTGTGAAATCGATCTATTATATTCACAGAATACAAAAATGCATTTTTCTACGGTTTTTATATGATTCCAAATAAAAATCCCCAGTTTCGGCACTTCACTATACTATGCTAAAATTTTTAAACATTTTTTGTGGAACAGCATAACATTTTCGCAGGCGAAAAAATGCGCTATTACATTTTATAACACCAGAAAAGCGGGCAAGTTTAACGTGTTTTAAAATTTTATGTCGTTTTTTCATAAAGATAAGACATAAAAATTTCAGCGTTAACAAAGTATGACCACAAATGCAGATTCTGTTTTTGTTTAAGTAAAATATATAATTTAGGATAATGTGGTGGGTTAAGTTTAAGAGGGAAAGGGTCTCAGTTTTAGTAAAAATCTTACCTATAGTAGGTACCTACGATAGGTATGATTTTTATATTAGTAGAGATGAGTAGGTACTCATCTCAACTAATATAATAAATGTGAATGTTACTTGTTACGCTTTTACGCAAAAAATACTATTAATATTCATTGGATTTCGCTGTAATGTGCCACACACACACACGTTTTATGACCTAGATTAAATAAAGAGTACTAAATACCCTGTTAGACATAACCGAAGCGGGCAAGGCCGCGGGAATAGGCTAGTTTGTAAAAAAGTTTAAACGCTTTCTACACTCATAGCCCCACAGTAGGATTTTCTCCTGTGTCGTGGGTGCCATGGACACACACAAGACGAATACACAAACACCCAGACCCAAAACAAGAATCTCACTCACAGAACTCATCATTCAGGTAACTGTCTGGCCAGGAATCGAACCCGGGACCCATTGCGTGTCAGACCGGTATGGTAACCGCTGCGCCACGCGGGTCGTCAGCTTAGTTCGAATGTTGGACCTAGACTCCTTGGCAGCCTGCGACTTCTGATTTCTACGATGTTTTCTTTAGTTCACGGGTAAAGAGGCGACCTAACATCTGTGCGTCTTGTGAAAACGAATATGAATGTGATTTTTGCTAATTTGACTTTTTATACCAATTTGTTAGAACAACAGACAGATACCGACAGATTTCCATGATATAAAATATCACGGCTTATACTCGTTTTCGCTGTATGTTTGTAGGACATTTACCCTCCGGGTCCCTCATATGCTATGGTTACGTTGACGTAAGGTCGATGATCAAGGATTTTCGGGCCTCTAGGGTTTTCCTCTTTACCCGGGCTATTCTCAAGGAGGTCGATTAGTTCTCTGGACCCATAAAATTAATACATAATAATTTAAAACACGCTTTCTACACTCATAGCCCCACAGTAGGATTTTCTCCTGTGTCGTGGGTACCATGGACACACACTAAGACGAATACACAAACACCCAGACCCAGAACAAGGTAATAATAAAATTTCCATGTTATATGCGTATTCAGTAGGTCTGAGAATCGGCCAACGTCTATTTTACATACCTCTTAAGGGTTGTCCAACCTTAACATTTTTTTATTTTTTATATGGCAAAACAACGTTTGTTAGGTAAGCTAGTATTTTTATAAAATTATGTTAACAGGCAATGCAGTATACAAACCGCACTACCAATATACAAACCGCATTATAAATTCTAACCTAACGTACGCCCTACATAATCTATATCAGCATTTTTTTGTTGGTAAACCTTTACATGTGGTGCGTTATAGGCATTATCCGTAGATTAAACATTATCCCGAGTACTATAAAAACAATAGACAAACACTCAATACATTCAGCGGAGTGGAAGCAGGTCAACCACGGTCCAGCGCGCATCCATTGACCCCAACTTTCAATTGTTTGTTACTTAACGCGTTAGACTTCCTTTGGTAATGGTAAGGCCCAAATTACGCATACTTCCGTCTATCTCGATGTTTTGCAACGTAATTGTTTTTTTTCATAGATTTCAAAATGCTTAGCGTTATTTTTGGGTTCCGCACTGAAAGGGTAAAAACGGGATCCTATTATAAGACTCTGATATCCGTCTACCTATCACCAGGCTGTATCTCATGAACCGTGATGAATAGGCATTTCTACCATCACGTCAACCCATTATTGTCCCACTGCTGGGCACGGGTCGTCTCTCGGAGTGAGAGAGTTTTTTAGGTCACAGTCCACCGAATGAGACAGTTTTTTAGGCCAAAGTCCTACGCGATGGCCAAGTGCGAATTAGCATTTCTACCACCACATTAACAACAAATACTACAAACACAAATACAAACAAAAAGAAAAATATAATACAAACAATAAGAAAAAATATTAAAAGGGTACAACCATTACTATTACAAACGTATTTTATGCCATTTTTATAGACAACTAGCTGTCCCGACAAACGTTGTTTTACCATATAAAAAATAAAAAAAATGTTAAGGGTGGACAACCTTTAAGGGGTATGAAAAATAGATGTTGGCCGATTCTCAGACCTACTGAATAAGCATATAAAATTTGGTAAAAATCGGTCAAGCCGTTTCGGAGGAGTATGGCAACAAAAACTGTGATACGAGAATTTTATATATTAGATGAGCCGAAGCCCTTTTTACGAGTCCAGTTCGCATTTGGCCAGTTTTTAGCTATGTGATATGTCGTCAATGTTGACGTCGTCATTGTTAAAGCTTTAACATTTAATTAAAATATTTATGATAATCAATTTCATCAAACGTGAACACCATTGCAAAAAAATCTGTTATGACAAAACGGTTCATAATGGTCCACCCATTTAAGAGCTCTTAGTCTGCCACAGTTGGACCTAAATATCACACAGGCTGTAAAGTTATGTATACTCACTCATTTTTGTGTAGGCGGTTAAAAGGGAGAATGATTTTCTATATTTAGATTTTAATTAGGTTTTAAAAATAGCAGATTTTATTTTTAGAATATTAGAAGTAGAATGTAATCTGAAATTAAGTTAGATTTAATTGTTATATAGCAGTACCTATCATTGGCAACCGTCTACCTGATGGTAAGAGTAAGTGGCAACGTCGGAAATCTAATTCCTCTATGTAATCAACAATATATAAAATCAGACTTTTCTGAGGGTGGTCACCGATATAATTACTGCTCTTGAGGTCTTGAAAATAAGTTGAAATGTCACGGATAAATATATCACCATGGCGACACCTTTCAAATCACAATACAAGCAGCGCTTAATACCATTCGTATGAGGCAGATATAGGGGTGACGATGGTGAACGGTAAAAGTAATTCAACCACAAAAAAGGCTTCCACCACATAATATAAACATTAACGGTTTCTGTAACTTTAATTATAAATCTTTTAAATGTAATGCCCTCTCCGCCGCAACTTGACAAAGGATTAGAACTTCACAAAGTTGTAACGAGTTTTCTAATCGATCGTAAAATTGTAGCTTGAATCGTCGAGAAACAACTCATTTTCGTATCACAACTGTCTAATTTAAAACGAAACCATGTTTGAAAGTATTAAGTTTTCGCATAAAATAAGACATTATTGCGTTACTATTGTATTATTTATTGTTATTATTTCTTCACTCAACGCTCTTCTGGATGCATACCCTGAGTGCGATATGTTTGCGGATGAATTGTCGGAAATTTTATCTGAAGGCTTGAAATTTTTGGAGTGTGAAGTATAACTGCGGTGTCTACAATTTTATTCATGTAATTGGGTTTTTATACCTTTTTAACTGTGTAGTAAATAAATATATTATTAGTCCAAACAACACAATTTATAAGGCGGTATAACCACAATGGTTTGTGCTGTGAGGTACCACCGTCACTCTTAATTGCTCGAAGTAGTTCTTACGTTTCAGTGTTCCTTCGGTTTGGAAGGTTGTGATTGCCGGCTCACTTTCATATGAGGCGACCGTTTGAGTCCTCGACAGTAGCAATGCATCTGTGATTGATTTCAGATGGAACACATGTTCTGTATGAAGTTGATTACAGATGTCCATGAGCGGTAGTGACCACTTACCATCAGGTGGACTGCATGCTCGTTTGCTATTTCAATTAGATAAAACAAATAGATACCCTTTTTTTATACGCACTAGCTTACTGATGTTCATGGGTGGCAGAAACCACTTATTATCTGGTGGACTGCATACTCAATCTTATAAAGAAAGTTAAGACACTATTTGTTAGTTTATATATAAATTAATTTTCATTTACTTTCATTTGGTACCCGCTTGCTATGGTAATATAAAAACACGTTCCTCTTTCCCTCTTTCTCTGATCACAGGCTCTATATTTCAATATTATGTAGCCTCTATCGTTCTGCAAACTGAGTCGATTCCAATAATACGAGTATGTCATGTGTGTTACAATCTTTCAAGCCGTCTAGTCAGTAGCGCGTGCCAAAGAAATGGATACGTATTTTTTATTTTATTTTTATTTGTTAAATATACAATATTTAATACATATAGATAGCATTTTAAACATAAAAATAACCAAAATCAGCAAAGTTTCCACTTATAAATAATACATTAAATTTTAAAGTAGTAATTTTTTATGGTGTTACGAGTAGGTAAAGTAAAAACAAACACAAGAAAAAGAAAGAAAATTACTATATAGTGTAAGTTTTAAGTCTGTTTCACATCTCGCTTGTATGCAGTTAAATGTCCAATTCTTGTAGATGTTTAAACTTTGTATAAATAATACATACGCTCGAAAAACATTACCTTTCTTCTGACGCTGTCGGGATAATCTTAAATCAAAAAATAAGGACAATCTGAACATATAACTTAAGAATAAATATAAAGAATAATTTTAGAATACTACATACAGTTAACTAGCAACCGACTCATCCATAAATTACAGTTAACTATTAACTTTATCACGTACACTGAATCGAGTACTTAAGAAAACCGTAGCCTTTATCCGCTGAGGTATTAATAGGTATCTTAAGAACCGTTACTAAATCAGAAAATGTAATAGGAAAGCTGGCGATAGCGGACTGGTTGTCTGTGCTACTGACCCCAGGTAGAACTAGATGCATTATCTGATTCAAACACCGTTGCAGCTAATTCGCTTGCATATCATTGATACTGAACAGAGACAGAACTAGGTTTCTCTAATGACGGTTGTATGGGTATAAGTGGCTTAGGGCTGTTACGGACGCGGAATTTATGTATCCACTTTTATATTTACTTTTTTATTTTATTCACACTTTTAATACTATTTTGATAAAGTTAAATGACAAGTAGGTATATTGCAAAATATAAGAGTACCTATTATGTATACCTTAATACGTGAAGCAAAAACTTGTGATCCGTCTTTAAAATAGTGCCGCAGACGGAGGAGTAAATTACGGTCAAATTTCGACCGATGCTACGGGTGACTAGTTATAATTAAAGTAAGAGATATTTTAGTATTTTTTGAAAAAAAAATAGAACCCGTCTTTGTTTACCTCTGGCACACTTTAGAGCATGGTAGCCTAATGGTTGAACCTTGCCCTCTCGATCGGGAGGTTCGAGGCTCACACCCAGGCACGCACCACAGATTTTTCTAAAATTATGTGTGTAGTGCAAATTAATTATCACTGCCTTTCGGTGAAGGAAAACATCGTGAGGAAACCTACACATCCCGAGGATTCTTTAAAAAAAAGTTCTTGGAGGTGTGTTAAGTCCACTAAATCGTCCTTGGCCAGCGCGGTGGCCTATAACTCTCATTCTGAGAGAACAACCGTGCCCAGCAGTGGGACAGCAATGGGTTGCCGACGATACACTTTACACACACTTTTACACTAATTTCTCTATTGTAATAATGTTTGCGGCTGTTTGTAAGATTCAAAGAATGTCTTTATTTTATTATAAGGCAATTTTAAGAAAATACTCAAAGTAATCGAAAGATTTGGTATGGTTTTTAGAGACTTAACACGTTATTAAGAATGACCACATTCTAGCAAATAGTATTTTTTACTTCTTTCAAAGATAAAATAGCATTTGTGTCTGAGAACTACATAAGTTAACTAAGCGCTAAGTATTTATCTTAATTTCTGAAGACTCAAATGCGCAATTCGAATTAAAATTATCTCGAAGACTCCACAAAGAAGACGGTTATTATAATTCTTGGTTTTCCGCTAAGTTTAATTAAGTTATTCATGAATTTAGTGTTTGTTTTACTGGAGGCAAAACATTGGCAGTTTTCTTTGACAATGGTAATAATTACAAAGGAATACGTTTTTCTTTCGTTACATAATGAAACCTTATTTAAATGGAACTTATACATATATAAATTAATTCTATTCAACTTACATTAACGTGTCGGTTTCGGTCTCAAATTAGCTGAATCTCTGAAGGCTGGCACAAAATGCTCCTCATTTAAAGTGCCGCCCGGGGGTGCAAGGTGAATTAAAAACGCTTTTTATGCCATAAAAGGCATGCAATACTACGAACTGCAATTTGTTTGAGATTCCGACTCTAAAAAGTATCGCCCCGTCTACCTAGGCTACATCTCTGGTTGTCACAAAGGATGGCATTATATTCTACATGTTAAGCCTTTTTTTGGCCTTCCGATGGCCGTCCTCGGCGCTGAAAAGAGGACTCCGGGATCTCCAAACGAATGCAACCGGAATCCTCTGTGCGCGTTGTCCCATAGAGCTCCTCCCAGGCCGACTAGGCCCACCGCTGCGTCTTACGTCTTTACTACGATATGCGACCATACATACCGCCGTCCTTCCCAGGATCGCCTGACGGCTCCCACTCTAGCCACCCGCAACCCTGAAAGCCCCTTTTAGTCGCCTCTTGCGACAGGCAGGGGATACCGTGGCCCTATTCTGATCCCGGAACTACAGGGACAACATGTTAAGCCTGTGGTTGTACCTGCGTTTAATTTACGCCAAGGACCCCACTCTTTTTCAGAATAAAAAGTTGCCTATGTGCTATAATAGTCTTGAATCTATCTCTGTTTAAAAATTGATCCAGATTTGTTCAGCTGTTCTGGCTTAATTGAGTCACAAATATTTATCCTTTCTTTCGCATTTAAAATAGTAGTCACATAAGAAATAAAATAATAATCGATCTTTTATATATGTATTTCTGTTAAACGTTTTGTATTAGGAACAAAAGTTTGTTCATATTGAAGTTACTTATGTCAAAGGAATGAAAAATGTAAATAAAGTTGAATAACCACTAAACCTAGGGTAAGCAAATAAAACTTAGTTTACTACTGTAACTAAAAAACATATCGGGATTAAGTAAAGCGAGGATAAAACACATCCACACTAAATTTCCTTTGCGCTGTACAAGCAAAATCTCGTGAAGGAATAAAACGAAATATCAAAATTGAAGAAGAATATCCGTCCCCTATTGTACTCTGATAAAAGAGATCCGTTTTCGATAAAAAGAGCAGTCAATACGTGAATATTTCTATAGACATTTAGAATTTAGCCATGTGCCGTACCACTGAAGTTAAAAGAAGAACTGAACTTCGCCTCTATCATTAGGTACATAGTATTAAACAAAGTCACTTCTCGCTGTCTGTTCCTATGTATGCTTAGATCTTTAAAACTATGCTACGGATTTTAATTTAGTTTTTTAATAGATAGAGTGATTCAAGAGGAAGATTTTTAGGTATAATACATGCATAATATAGTGGAGGAACACTGATAATTTTAGATTTTTGACTTTTAGGCGGAACGAAGTTCGTCGGGTCAACTAGTAACTCATAATCTATAATAATTACACGTTATTACATACATAAAATGATGAATATTTTGTATAAACACCTTTTAACTAAACTTTTTACGTAATTTTATCTCAATATTAGGAATATTAAAAATTGTTATTAATGTCACTACATTTACAATTTTATTTGATTCTGTATTTTTTCATCTTGTTAAAACTTTAAGGATACGTACTCATAGTGTCTAATCGAATTACCATAATTGCTTTAGTAAGCTAGTCCTTATTTAGTTAAGAGCTTTATAATACACCACAACCACTTATCACTTGTTTCCATCCATATTTAGGCCACTTAATTGATTAACTTTCGAATATTCTTCATTAGTGCTCATACATACACATAATCTTTCATCTCACATATCATGTTTCCCGAGCCCAAAGTATATGACATTAGACTGTGTATAATCTATCAGTTAGTCACTGTTATCCATTATTGTTCCACTGCTGGACACGCGTCTTCTCTCGGAATGAGAGAGTTTTAGGCCATAGTTCACCGCGCTGGCCAAGTGCGAATTGGTGGACTTTACACACCTCCGAGAATTTTTTTCTCTTAAAGAACTCTCGCGTTTGTAGGTTTCCTCACATTGTTCTCCTTCATTGAAAAGAGTGATAATTAATTCCTAATACGCACATTATTTTTAGAAAAATCAGTGGTGCATGCCTGGGTTTGAACCTCGGACCCCCCGATTGAGAGGGCAAGTTTGAACTATTAGGCTATCACTGCTTTCACAGTCCGTGTTAGAGATAGTATATAACTAGACATGGCATTAATGAAATTAATTTTACTTTAACATTTCAAAACGATAGTAAAGCGAGTAAAACGCGCGTACCGTAGCGAGTGGTCCACAGGGATAATGTATTCGCTGGCCGCTGTCCAAGGTGTCCTTTGTCCACAATAAGACAGCGTGGAGGAATAATGGGCTTCACATTTGCATATTATTACCCATCATGAGCTATATTGCTTTAAAGTTTAATTTAACATTCATTGAGCTTTAAGATAGCTGAAGGAAATATTTAAAAAAAGGGGCCATGTGGTGCCTATCTTGAATAGGCACTCTCTTTCTTTCCAGCGGTGTCATAAGATACGACTAAGGTACAAAATCCAGGAGATGGGCAACGTCTTCCCATGTACCTAATATAAAAACCGATTAGCGATCACCAACAGGCATGCCAGACGTGGTTTCTGGCTGTAGACCTCAATGAGCTTATAGATGGATGCACGCTGTCATAAATAAAAGTACCTACCTTCTTATTTTTGTGAACATGAATGATACAGGATATGAAAGCACTATCACATGAGTCCTTGGAACGACACGAACATCGTAGTCTTCGGGATTAGCAACGCATCTGTAATTGACTTCGGATAGAATTCATGTTCTATTTGAAGTTGCTCACCGATGTCCATGAGCGTATCATTAGGTGGACTGCATGCTCGATTGCTACTTCAGTCAGATAAAAAAAAGCTGCAAGCAAGCTTTCCAACTTCATAGAGCTGGTAAGAAGAGTATAGCGCGACCAGAGACGTACCACCGCCAACGTTCTTAATTCTGGCGTGAGGTAATTCTTGCGTTTTGGAAGGGTGCAGATGACGGATGACTTTCAAATGGACGGATATAGTTCTTAAGAGGGCATTTTTTCAGGTAGGATCTGTGCTACTTCAACTTATAAATACCTAATATACTTTATTTTATGTTTATATATGGCCTTACAAAGAAAGAAAAAATAATATAAAGTTATAAATTTATAGGAGTTAGTTTTTTTTCATAGTTTTCAAAATGGAACTGTTTTAATTATGTCTAAAAACTAGCGCACAAGATGTACGTAAACAAAGAATGCATCACTTTTGTCAGTAACTGCTTCCTTTTGTGCGTTGACAAAAGGATTTTAAATGAAAACTGTCTTATTTTTACCTGAAATATCAGTCTTTTCATCACGAACACCTAAAAAGCATGAAGCGTTGAGCTTCGTCAATAGCGCACGCACTTGAAACTTTCAAAGGAACAGAAGGAAGTGCCTTGGAATATGAAAAATATTCAGTTAAGTTATACTTAGCCGTCGTTTCGGCTGCCTTTTTTTAACATGAATTATTTATACATTCAACTGAACACTTGGAAAAACAAAAAAGTCTTTTTTTGAACATCCATGAGGAATGTTCAAAAAAATGTTTCGATGATATTGCGAGTGTGTTTAAGTTACACAACCATATCGACAAATGTTCACTAGACCTGAATAACTATTGAGATTTGATATGTTTTAGTAAACCCTTAAAAATAGTGTTAATTTCAACGCTGAACTAAGTTTTCCATTAATTAAAAAGCGGGAGTTAAACCAGTGTTTTCTAATTCTTAATCAACGAAAAAATACATAGGTGCGTTACAGCGTCTTTTTACGACAACATGTTAAAAACCATCAAGTTCTTTGCAATGAAAAGCGTATTGAATTAGACATTCCAAATATTATGCCACATACGTAATATTATATGCTCGATACACATTGCCCTTCTGAAAACTTTTATGTGACGTTAAAATTCGGTTGTACTATAGGCATCGTCTACACCGGCCCTGTAGTTCCGGGACCAGAATTGGGCTACGGCATCCCCTGCCTGTCGTAAGAGGCGACTAAAAGGGGCTTCCGGGGTTGCAGGCGGCTAGAGTGGGAGCTCAAACCGTTCGGTCAGGCGATACCGGGAAGAACGGCGGTATGTGTGGTCGCTTACCTTCGTAAAGACTAGACGGAGCGGTGGGCCCAGCCGCCCATGGGAGGATCCCGATGAGACAACACGCTCAGAGGATTCCGGTTGCGATCGTTTCGAGATCCCGGAGTCTTCTTTATAACGCCGAGGACGGTCACCTGGTGTTTCAGTGCGGTAAAAATCCCATATAACCCTGCATCGCTCCCACGGCGTCGGGTACCTTTTGAACCTCGAGAACAAAAAAAAGGCGTCGTCTACACACTCTAATTTTTATGACATGAACTTGCTGTATCAAACACAATGCCGTAATGGGCGACAGCGCCGGGAGCTTTGAATAAACAAAGTTTGCAAATACGGCCTCTTGTGACGCAGAGCATGTTTCCTTGCGCATTGTCCACAAAGGCACATAACTTCACGGCAAAAATGTGACCCAATTTTAAGTCAAAAAGATCCTTTTCGCATTTCGTTGGAAGTTAACTCCTGAATTATTTTAAGCTTCATAAATAATGGATTTTGTTTCTGTTTTAAAATCAAGATAATATAGTGCGGGTGTTTTGTAATTTGTTTCACTTGCATTATTTATCGTTCTGTCGGAAGTGTTGTATACTTCCCGCGCATGAAATATAATTTTATCATTATTATCGCATAATTATATGTACAGATACGAAGGTTATGGAACTCTACGATTTGAATGGCGGTAGCACCCTCAAATTTAATGTTTATGAGCAGCAATGATATTTTAATACAGATTTGTTGCATGGTCGCTTGTGACATAGTTTTTATGTTGTTTACATAACTTTTACAACTGCTGTAAGCAGAAAGAATATGTTTAAATCAAAAATTTATTTGAAGCTTTTAATCTCACTTAAAATTTAGCGTGGATGCGTTTATTAATTAAATTTTAAATGTACGGTGCTCTATTTACGAATGGTATTTAAATTTTAAATTTGGCTTACGTGAAAAATTTAAAATGTAAAAAGCTCTCGAAAAGTTTGAATAAAAATATTCTACAATTTGAATATTTTTTTTATTTTGTAGGTGAAGCTGAACGTTACAGTACTGTTAAATTTTCGCCTATACCTCTGTTTGTATAATTAGTCCTTTGGTGATAGTACATAGGGTGGTAGTGAATTTGAATATGTAAATACTATAATGTACATAATATATTGTAGCAGTATTCGTTGCGGATTATTTTATCATTGTTTTTATTTGTATTTTAAATTGATGTTTATTGTTTCAGGTAATATATCTTCAAAATTTGTTTGGATGCCAGTGGAGAGAAACATTTAAATTGAAACAGGTATTAAAAACTCTTAAAAACGGTTAAGTGCGAGTCGGACTTCCGGTTGGTGGTTCTAATTAATTGTAGCTCGACAGCATCACGGTTCGTAAGGTATAGTTTGGTGAGAGACAGACGGACAGACAGCGGAGTCGTAGTAATGAGTTCCCGTTTTTATCCTTTTGATACGGAACCCTAACAAGCGCAATGCTATTATGACATAAATGTCGGTCCTCTGCGGAAAATCGCTTCGCGTGCGAATTGGTGGACTTCACACACCTCTTTTTTAGATTGTTTTAGACTCTCGGTTGTGTAGGATTTCTTACGATGTTTTCCTTCACCGATAAGCAGTGATAATTAATTTCATATACGCACATAATTTAGAGCGCTATAATAGATTCATGTTATTGTTCTGTTTGGGAGTACTAATTAGTTCGCGTATCATTAACATAATCACCTCATAAATGTCCCACTACTGAGTTATGTCTTTATACATAATGAGAAAGGATTTAACTTATCGTGCTTTAGTTCCCCGTGCATTGGTTTGGAGACTTCACTTAAGTTAGGGAGTACTACCTGGTAGTAATATTGAATTTAGTAAATCATGATGGCATGATATTGATCTAAAATGTCGATAATTCAGTGTAACGTGAATAATTTCTTGTATTTCGGTAAAAAGACGTAAATGTCAGGTGACTTAAATATATAGCGGATACAAGCGGTAAAAGCCTTGCTCTTTGTAATTGGGCATCTGCCCAAGCCTGGCAGTTGCCAGTTACCATCAAATGCAATGCATGCTCGCTTAGCGATTTGATTTTTGAAATAAAATAGTAGTTATCGGTGCTTAAACCACACAATCCATATCTAATTTCTATACAAGTTATTTCAAGTTATTAAACACAATATAAACCACTGCAAAGTTAGTCTTATGAGGTATCACTGCCTTCGACAACTTTTACAGCAAATTCGACTGACAACCGCTGTGAAAATGCATGATTGTATACATTTTCGATGACACGATATATCACAACTGTCCAACATTGCATTCGAGTGTTTCATCCATAAAACAGTGCTCTGGTGTATATTACTCACTCTATAGTTTCATCTATTTGAACTAATCACCCGTCAAGACGTCGCAAATTTGAGATATATTCGTGCTACTTTGGATAATATGAAGTTTAGTTCTTTTAATTTAAATTACGGTCGAATTTCGACCGCTGCGATGAGTGACTATTGACTATAAAAAAATGTGTGCGTGTACCAGCATACACTCGTAAGAAGTGAAACTTCTTTATGACGTTATTTATAAAAAAATAATTTACTATATGCAACTTTACAGAAATTGGTTAAATAAAGTTAAATTAGATAAAGTTTAATAAAAGGCTTTTATTAAACTTTATCTAATAATGTAATCTATAATAATCTGTCTAATATCACGCGTGGTAGGGATAAGAAAAAGATGGCGCGTAACGAAAAAATGTTACACTAAATTTTTTTCCAACCCCGATAAAGAAGTTTCACTTCAAAAATACATAACAAGTCACAAAACTATTCAAAAAGTACTTATACATATTCTAGGTTGGGTTAACTTTGACTTTTCAGTATAATAACACTAGTATAGTTTGAAGCTAGCTTTGTATAAAATGAATGTATTTTATAGTAGGATTTGACACCTTAGCGTGTTCTCAACCGTTCAAGGGTAGTTTAAAGTGGCGTGCCTAAATGTTTACAAGTTGAAACGAAACGAAAGAGTTTCATGCTAAAAGGTCAAGGTGTTTGTAAGTTCTTTAAATGGAGTGTTTTATATTTTTTTAGAAATTACAGAGGTTAGCCTATCTGATTTGAAATCCATACGTCTAATAAAAAAAAGATGGCGCGTAACAGAAAAAGATGGCGCATAACGAAAAAATGTTACAGTAATTTTTTTTCCAATCCTGATAAAGAAGTTTCACTTCAACAACCCCGATAAAGAAGTTTCACTTCAAAAAATGTGTGCGTGTACTAGCGTACACTCGTAAGAAGTGAAACTTCTTTATGACGTTATTTTTCAAAAAATAATTTACTATATGCAACTTTACAGAAATTGGTTAAATAAAGTTAAATTAGATAAAGTTTAATAAAAGGCTTTTATTAAACTTTATCTAATAATCTAATCTATGATAATCTATCTAATATCACGCGTGGTAGGGATAAGAAAAAGATGGCGCGTAACGAAAAAATGTTACACTAAATTTTTTTCCAACCCCGATAAAGAAGTTTCACTTCAATAAAAATGCTCCGTGTTCATGGTCAGTATATATTTTCACAAAACTTTTTATAAAATATGTAACAATAGAAGAGTCTACAATTTTTATATTTTTTATCCACGTGTTTGTCTATGTTTAAAATCCAATTAAATTAGAAGTACTAGGTTTAATTTAAAGAATTGTTACATTATTAATTATAGTAGCTATTCAAATAGCAGGTATCTGCTTGTAAGATATTAAGCAATGAATTTTGCTGAAAATGGTTATTTATCTCGAAATATAAAAGATCAGTAATATATTATTATGGAGCCCATTCAAACACTCCATTTTCCCCAATGTAGGTATTGTAAGCAGTATAAAGGAGTTATTTTTATTGAACATTGATTTTTATGAGCCCCTATAATGGGGGAATGTTTTTGCCTCCTGTGTGCCTTAACATCTACACTGAAAGGGTTTTCTTTTGGGAATTGTATTTATTATATTTCGTGAAAATGTGACCTTATTCTATCTTAGTCCTTAGAATTGATAACGTTACTTTAATTAAGTTTATGTACATTCTCTGGTCTACTTGGAGTTGGTTTCAGTTATTAGTGACTTCAGTTAGGACTTCATTTGTATTTTAGTTTCAGCACTTACTAATGTTTGTATGTGATATTTGCTTTTTTTAAATCTTTTATTACGCAGTATATGATTTTCCGCCAGCTTTGCACGTCTCACTTGCCATGAGCTTCTAGCTTACCACATCTTTCTAGATCATATTATTGTAGCTTGTTCTACTGATCGCAAATACACATTTATTTTCGTAATTGTACCTGGCGATAACACAGATGGGCTACGTGATAGCAACAGCCATCGTAACGTATAAGCATTTAAAACACTAGAGGTCTACCGATGCGTCGCCGCACTTAAAAAGAGTTCTTTTTGAACTTTCTTAAAGAGCCTCATGTTATAGTGCTCTGGTTCCCTTAATTATTCCCAAAGTCCAAAATCCAAGTCCAAAGTCTTAAATTTATACTTAACTAACATAAATAAACTATGTATTATATCCTAAACAAGGGTCTAAACAATTGAAGTTAATAATTAGAAATACATATTATGTAGATAAAGTTTCTAACGATATTCTTACATCGGACAATATCCGTTATGCATTTCCTAGTTTCTGAAGAAAAGTGCAAGTGGAAACCGGAAGACGCTTAATTTATTATGAGAAAATTGCCCCTTCACTACTATACATTAGTCAACGTCAATACTTACGTATTAATATAATATGAAGCAGGATATTGGAGTTGTGATTACATGGCTGCGGAAGAATTATGGTAATCAGAATTTTCAAGGTGGTAGAACCAGTGTAGTTCGACCGGGGAAGTACCAACCGCCACACCTATTTCTAGCGTGAAGCATTTCTTGCGTTTCGATAGAAGGGTGTGGTTGCCGGCACGCTTTCACATGAGGCGACCATCTTAGTCCTCGGGAGTAGCAACGCATCTGTGATTGACTTGAGATGGAACCCATGTTCTGTATGAAGTTGATTACAGATGTCCATGGGCGGCAGTGGACCACTTACCATCAGGTGGACTGCCTGTTCGTTTGCTACTTCAGTCAAATAAAAAAAAAATATTTTCTGTTTGTCTCGTTTTTGTTTGTCTTTTCGTGTGTTTAAAGTGGCATCAAACTAAAAGTAAACAATTTAACTTGCAGCATTATGTTTATAGCCTGTATCTGGAGGGCTTTAGTGTTTATTTCATTATTAAATTTATCCACTCGATTTAAGTTTTGCTCTGAGGCCTTAGTACGAGTTTATTAAGTTTCCTTAAGGTAAATAAATATTGCTGACCTTTATACCACATGAGTAAATTTTTACTCTTTGGTCTTTTTTTTCATTTTTTTACGGCCATACGTTTGACGACGACATTTACGACCCGCGTGGCGAAGCGGTTACCATACCAGACTGACGTGCAGTGGGTCCCGGGTTGGATTCCCGGCCAGACAGGTATTTAAATGATGTGTTTAGATTCTTGTTTTGGGTCTAGGTGTTTGTATATTCGTCTTTGTGTATGTCCATAGCACCTACGACACGAGAAAATCCTACTGTGCGGCTATGAGTGTAGAAAGCGTTTTAATTTTTAAGTTTTTTGCATTGGTAGGCAAAAACGTAATCAATATTTGCTTTGAGAACACGTACATAGAACAAGGGCATAGAACACAGCAGATTACCACTCTTATACGGTAAAATAGATACAGAGAAATCAACATTACTATTTGGTTTTAAAATATTGTATTAACATTTAAAAGGCAATATTCATTCTTGTTAGTTGGATATCGTAATTAAAATTAATTAGAACCAATCTCAGTGCATGCGTGTTCAGCGAGCCGTCGAGTAACACTGTTATATCCGACTGTAACGGGTCGGTCTACTCACTGTGTTACATGATTAATTGGGATTTATTTATACAAAGTGGGTCGATGTGTGTTTTCTACCATGTTTCAAAAACCCATGGTTATTCCGTTTAACGCTTTAGTCGCGGGAACGGTTGACGCGAAGGGCGATAAACCTTTTGCTTTGCAAAAATAATATGCATCTTTTGGGCCACATATATATTTTTTACGTTTAATAGAGCTAACACACGCACACTTTCACACTCATAGCCCCACGCTAGGATTTCCCCCTGTGTCATGGGTGGGTACTATGGATACACACAAGACGAATACACAAACACCCAAACCTAGAACATAAATCTAAAATCATCATTCAGATACCTGCCGGGAATCGAACCCGGGACCCATTGCGCGTTAGACCGGTATGGAAAGCGCTCCGCCACGCGAGTCGTCAAAGATTTCAGTTCGAACCCTTCCTGGTTCGACTCTAAACCACCATTACATCTACTTCCGCTTAATAACAGCTGTTTAAGCGTTTTTTTTTATTCTGGTTTGAAGGGAACTTACCACAAGGGACCCTTTTTTTTTTTTTTTTGTTATCGAGGGGGAAACCTTCCAAAGGTACCCGTTGCCGTGGAAGCGACGCAGGGTTATGTGGGATTTTTACCGCACTAAAACCCCCCCGGTGGCCGACCTCGGCGCTGCGAAGAGAAGAGGACTCCGGGTACTCCCAACGGACCGCCGCCGGTGTCCCCTCAGCGTGTTGCCCCATCGGGCTTCACTCAGGTGAGCGACTGGGCCCACCACACCGTCTGGTTTTTACGGCGGTATGCGACTCCCGAGGGCCGCCTAAATGGACGGGTTGAGCTTCCACTCTTGCCGCCCGCAACCCCAGAAAATGTCTCCTTTTAGTCGCCTCTTACGACAGGCAGGAGATGCCGTAGCTCTATTCTGTTCAGCCCTGAGACTACAGGGACACCGTGCCGGAGAGCCTAGTGTTATCTACGCCCGCGGTGCCTTCTTCTCCGCGCAGGATCTGCGCGCTCTCTGGCCCGTTCGGCGTTCTCCTTCGCGTGCATAACGCGATCGCAAAAGGCGACTACGCTATCCCAAGCCTTGCCAGAACGGACCATCGCCGCAACGACTACCTCCAAGGAAAGGTCAGGTCCTATTTCTTGCACCAGGATCCGCCGCTCGGACTGCCACGCTGGACAGTGCTCAAGCGTATGCTGCGCCGATTCCTGGGCATGCCCGCAGTGGTGACACTCTGCTGTTGCTTCCCTACCTATCCTGTGCAGATACTCACCGAAGCAGCCATGTCCGGTGACTATCTGCGTCAGTCGATAGGTGACGATTCAGCCACGCTCTGAAGCTGGGTAGGATTGCCTTCACGACGCGTTGGCGTGTGCCCCGTGGCTCTTGAAGTCGTTGCCGCCAGCGCCTTACGGCGCGCAAGTAGGCTCTCTTACGAAACATTTTGACCATCCCAGGTTCAGTCCTCTGGCGGAGATCGCGGATCTTAAAAAAGATCTCTGCGTTCATATCCGCCAGAATGTCCAGTGGCGGACAACGCGCCAGGACTGTTGCCGCCTCATACGATATTGTCCGGTACCCGCGTACGACTCTGATCGCGATCATACGTTGCGCGGCATTTAATTTCGCCGCGCGACGCCGGGAACCCGATAATCTGTCTGACCATACGGGTGCCCCGTAGAGCGCGATAGAGCGTACGACACCTGCGTAGAGGCGACGGACTTCTTCCTTTGGTCCCCCGAGATTTGGCAGCAGTTTGTGCATAGCACCCGCTACCTTGTAAATCCAGGGGACGAGACGGTCAAAATGCTCGTCGAATCTCCAACGGCTATCAAGCACCAGCCCAAGGTACTTCATATGTCTGCCCACTTCTATAACCGCATCACCTACCCGCACTGACATGTAGGGTGGTTCCACATTTGATCTAAGGCCGTGGAACCATAGCGCTTGGGTCTTGTTAGATGCCACGCGAAGGCCCAAACTGCATATTTTGGCAACAACGTGCGCCACTCCCAGTTCGGCTAACCTCGCCGTCGTGTTGAAGGACTCGCCCTCTGCCAGCACCAAAGTGTCATCCGCGTAGCAGATGATAGTGACTCCTGCAGGAAGCGCTGTTCGCAGCACGCTATCGTACGCGAGGTTCCAAAGAAGTGGTCCCAACACCGACCCCTGTGGAACCCTGCAGACGACGACCCGCTCGTTGACTAACCCGTATCGGCTCGGATAGGTGATGCTCCTGTCCGACAGATAGGCCGTTAAAACGTTTCGCAAATAGGGAGGCACCTGATGATACACGAGGGCCTCCCTTATCGCTTTCCAGGGCAGAGAGTTAAAGGCGTTTACTACATAAAGGCTAATTGCCAAGACTACTCTGGAAATGGAATTTATTCTGGTTTGAAGGGAACTTACCACAAGGGACCCTGCAAGCGCGTTTCTACTTGAATTTCATAATTATAAAAAAACGCGTTTTATTTCGACGCTCTTATTAATTCCAGTGAAAATAACGTACTGATTATTCACAATGAATAATATGTCTTTTAATCCATTATGATAATACAATATCTTAATTTATCAAAATAATGGTCCCATCGCGTGCAGTGAGCCGTGCAACCATAACCCTGTTACCATCGGCTGCGGTGTACCGTGGCAACCATACAGTTGCATTTTACAAGAGATAGCGTTTAAATCGTTTTGATGGCGGCTTAGATAGTAGGTATATAGAACAATAAAAAATATCTTTTTAGGCTAGTAGGTAGGGAACCATACAACAGATGCAGCTTACAAAACATAGCGTATAAAGCGTTTTGATGGAGGTTTACATATAAATAGTATAAAAATCGTTTTATTAGGGAAGCATTGCGGGAGAAGGATTTTTTAAAATTGTTTATTATAATAGTGTATTTAGTATTAAGATACATTTTAGGTCAAATATTAAACTTTACAGATCAGACTATACTGCCTAGGTAATAAACAACCCCGAATTCGCTATGGAATATGGTGTTGCGTATTCGAATATTATCCGTTATGGAGAGAGATACATAAAAACAGTGGAAATTAAAAAGTCTACAGATAAAAAATAAATTGCTACTAAAAGGAAGCATTCAAACTTAGTTTTAAGGAGACAGCAACGCATCAATGGCCTACCTCAGGCAAACCCTAATTCAATCAAGAATTACAAATGTGTATGAGTAGTCAGTTACCATCCCATGCGGCATGATGAATTCCATAAATGAGAATCGAATAAAATCAATTTCTTATAAGCGCTACATGTCCCAATTTCAAAAAAAAAAAAACAATCTCTTATAACATGGACCATGCGTAACGGGATATCAGTGCATTTTGCAATAACGCGGATCCGTGCTAACTGCACTCGAGAGCTCCACTCAGCGTCTGCTACATTGCTCATTACCGTTATTCTACCAATAAAACGGATTTCTTGTATGTGGGTTACTTTCGGTCCAATAAAATCGTTAAAGACGGCACGGATACACAAATTCGGCATATGGGTTGTTGAGATTTGAGAGAAGTGAGTGTTGTAAGTTGTATTATGTTCATGAAAGCGTGGTTTTAAAACTTTTATTACTCTATATGTTTGTTTATGCAAATGTTGAAACGTATTAAATTATTTTTGGCAGCTTTTTACCCAAAAATAAACATACAAGCTGCAATACTTATAAAATATTTTCAGTTGAAAAACGTGTACAACATAAATATAAACGGGTATACTATAATTCACATTTCATTTAAGTACAATATAATGATATCTTTTTATATGCTAGGTTTTTGTGAATACCTATCACAGTTTTAGGTGTTGCAGTTAGTCAGTTTCATAAAGACATTCATGTAATTGGCTGCATCCGGTAGTAACACTTCAGAGACAAACGTAATGCCTTTTGGTTAACACGTGTCAAACACCCACGTAGTTAGAAGCTGTACCTTCTCCACGCTTGACCTACATAAAGTACGTTTTAATATGTCAAAATGTAAAATAAATAAAACTCAACGACGCGGTACCACTGACAGGAAAGCATAGAAGAAAATTTAGTAATGCCAAGTATAAAAGTTTTCGCTTACGAAATCGTAATAATCTACCGTATCGTTTATTTGATTTGATTATATTGTTGAGAATATCTCGTCCATCTATCCATCAGCCTTTGAAAGTCCATTGCTGGACATAAGCCTCCCCTAATCTGCGCCACTTCGACCGCTCCTGAGCCATCTGAAACCAGCACTTACCCGCCGTCTTCTTCAGGTCATCAGTCCACCTGGTTTGGGGCCGCCTGCATTCGATGGCTAAACTATTCATAGTTTGTCGCTGATTTTATCACACACGCACGCTACACTTATCAGTGGTGTTTGCATTTCTGTGGCTTATATTACACAGTATAAGGCACTTAACGTTTTCTATAAGCGCTTGAAATATTAATACTGTTTTAATTACTAGTTTTAATCCAATTTAGTGGCATCGCCTCCGTGCGAAGTTCCGATCGCAAATTACTGGCGCACACAGTTAAACACGATGACTGCGGAAAATACTCCCTTCCTAGGGTAGGCCTAGGCCTAGGTACAGGTACAGGTGGCAACCCTAGCTGGAACTAGTTCCAGCTAGGGTTGCCACCTGTACCATATTACATACACCGTACTGTATTTTTTATAATGTATTGTATTATTTTAATAATATTATAATTGCGGTCGGGGTATAAGACATACGTAACACAAAATTAAAGCTGTCATACATTTTTTTTTTATGTGACTGAAGTAGCATACGAACATGCAGTCCACCTGATGGTAAGTGGTCACTGCCGTCCATGGACATCTGTAATCAACTTCATACAAAACATGGGTTCCATCTGAAGTCAATCACAGATGCGTTGCCACTCCCGAGGACTATGATGGTCGCCTCATGTGAAAGTGTGCCGGCAACCACACCCTTCTATTGAAACGCAAGAAATGCTTCACGCTAGAAATAGGTGTGGCGGTGGTACTTTGGTACTTCCCCGGTCGAAATACACTGGTTCTACCACCTCGAATACACAATACATAGTACATAGTGTTACTAATGTTATATAATAGTGTGGGATAGTAAGACTATGTAATCGATAATATAGAGATTATGTGACAGACACTCAAAAGACGAATTGAGAAGATTTGAGAACCGCGTAATTCCGAGTTCGCGTAAGTCGGGGTAGCGTAAGTCGAGGTATTACTGTTCTATAAAAACCGGTAAGTACTCTAGACTAGACTCAATATGTATGCCTTGTTTAATACTATACATGGGTTTCTATTTGTGCAACACGATATTAAATTACTCGAACGAATAGTGTACCACTGATATGACGAACCGCGTGGCGGTACGGTTGCCATACCGATCTGACAAGCAGAGGGTTCCGGGTTCGATTCCCGGCCAGTCAGGTATCTGAATGATGAATTTAGATTCTTGTTCCGGGTCTGGGTGTTTGTGTATTCGTATTTGTGTGAGTCCATGGCATCCACGACTTGGAATAAAATCCTACTGTGGGGCTATGAGTTTAGAAAGCGTTTTATACATTCAACAAATCCTCGAAATGTTGAACATAAATAAAGGTAAGATACTGTTCGCTCCAGTGACAAACATTTTCCTTTAAATACCTTATGTCGAACTATCACGTACGTTAAAGCTACGTGCTCGACCCACTTAATCTGAAAATGTCCAACGTTCAAAAAACGCATCTCCCTTGCAAAATTTTAACTTAAAATACGATATAATATGCACCACATTGATTACAATGCCAGTTTTTTGGCAGGCTTTTGTCAGAATTCTCGTTTGTATAGGCTTTAGGGTGCTTAAAAATTGGAGGTACTATATTTTTTACACTACCATCGGAACACCACCTCAACTAAGCAGATCCGCTAAAAACATTACTCTCATTACGGAGTCGGGTAAAAACTCTGCGGGTTTGTCATTTAAATTGTATAGTATTGTATTGTATAGTATAGTATTGTATTGTTTTGTATTGTATTGTATTGTATTTTATACTTGCTAACTACATTTTTTTAAATAACATTACAAGTAAAATAAATGTTATAGAAATTTTAATTGGTAAAATTTTGTTTTATCATCTTTCTTCATAACATAAGTATCCAGCTCTTACGTTTCCAAAATACACAAATCATACGAATTCCGTTTGATCCCAAAACACCTGCACTTTAGGTATATACTCCTGTATAGAGCTCTAAATCAGCTTTGGGGCATGACGATTTCTACGTTTGAAACACATTTCAAAGCACTATACATAGGTAGCATGTTCAACAAATTCCCGGAACAGTATTGCAATGCCAGCCTCAATATTTATTGACAGTTTCCTGAATATATTCCCGGTATTAAACTGCTTATCGTTAGAAACAGATGTGTACATAAGGAAAGAAAAAATCTGCCGTACATTGTCTTTATGGGTTTAAACTTAAGAGAAATAAAAAGAAGGAGATGGGTGAAAAATTAAGTTGCACTGCGGGACACTAACAAATTGTCAATTATAATATTTTTTCGATAACACGATTTCAACTGAGGAGATCCGCAAGAAACCCAATGGATCAAACTTTTTTCTTTGTAATCTTTATTTGTCTTTTTATATCATTTTGTTTTTATTACAAATATCAACGGATGACAAAAAAACGAGATTTTTGTCAAAAAGATTGTTGAGTATGAAAATATTTATTGACCACGTTACCTTTGCCTAAAATGTGTATTGATCAAAATGTATATAATTAAAACTGCACAAAATTAATCAATTAATTTAATGGCACGATTATAATGCTAAAATAGCAAACAATTTATGCCGTAACTTAATTATGTCGAAAATTTACCCGTATTGAAATATGTTATAGTTTATAAGCGAAACCAAATATGAGGAATCTCGAAAATTTTCCTCTACATTTTCGAAAGGATTAAATGGAAATTTGTGTTACAATTACCTCCCTCTACCACGGTAGCTATTTATGTCTTGCAGTAGCGGGGTGATTATGCTTTGTATTGATGTAATATTGATTTGTTTTGATGTAAGAATGCATTACTTAACTTAATCCTAAGCTAGAAGGTATTTTAATTTAGGTACTTTTAGTAAAGATTCTAATTTACTGACGCCTATAAGCGCCACATTATACCAGGTGCCAGATAAAAAAGGAATAACAATTTGCAAACAAGATAGAAAAAGATTGTTAACTAACTATACATAAATATGAAAAGATAATGTGTGATGTAATATAACTCTGTGTGGTACAAATTACTGCCTAATGATCAGTATTAAGCCCGGCTCGAGTTCGAGGGTGATAATCTTATCCTAAAGATTCCAACTTAGTCGTCAGGTTTAGTAACGCATCTGTGCTATAGTGGCCGCTTACCATTAGGTAGGTGAATAGCAGGCGAGTTTGTTACTTCTTCTAAAACATACCTGAAAGTTTGCCTATAATGGCAGAATATCGAATGCCTTTAAAATTTTGAATAATTTGTAGAGGAATGATGTGTTAACAATTAGTCATACTCACCGAATATGTCATCTACCAGCAAACCGACTTATCCAAATCCCGGATTAAAAGCCAAAAACGGTATGCAAATCCTTATACCGCAATAGCTCATGCAATATGCAGCAAGAGATGAACGCCCAACTTATGTAGATGGAGGAGAAATTATTTGCAATTCCGAACACCACGGGTTTCCTTATTTCATTGTAATCTTGTTTTTGCGGATGCTTGTGTATCACGTACAATATTACTTTGTTTCTTTGCTGTAAATTTTGATGTTGTTTACGAGAACTTAGAGTTTATCTTTTGAAAAGTTATGTGGGTATGTATCAAAAACTTACTTTTACTACGGTATCTATGCAGTGTACATGTGTATGAATTCTTCGTATATATTTATTGTTTTATAATCTACTTACAAAGTACTTACTTAATGTAAGAATATTTTTTTTTTGTGACGGGAGTTTTCTAATAATAAATAAATTAGTAGAGGCAAAAGAAGTTTTTCAAGATGTTTATTTTAAAAACATAAAGCTGATTACTTAATAGGTAATTCAAATTAGATATTTTAAACGAGCTATCTGCCCGTGATTCCACCTACTTATTAAGGCAGTCATGTAATTAAATTTTTACGGCAATCCCAGTATAATGTTATTACAATATATTAAATATGAAATTAGGTATAGTTTAAAAAAAATAGATCTAGAAATTAGGATATTTTGTTAATAACATGCTAGCAAATACTTTTATGTTATTTTTGTTTTCTGTACTGATATATTATTGAGAAAAAAGAACCTTTATAAAGCGGTTGAAGTAGCGTGCAAATCGATTTATCCATTACCAAAACTCAACTTTGTCAATAATATATGTGTGTAAATTATTCAAGTAGGTATACATTAAAGGCTCTATTACTAGAAGGCTATTAAACATAATTTTGTACAAAGGGTGAAGTTAAGCAACAAAGGGCTGTTAATAACGAAAGCGAAACATCTATCAAAACTTATGGGCGCCGCATAGCGCACCCGTGGCACCAATTAACTCTCATTGTGTAGAACTTTGCGTTTGGCCTTGGCGTGGGTAGTCGAACTGCAATGTACTCAAGCGTGCTACTCTGTAAAAACACGAACTCGAATTCTAAAATATTACCATTTCGATTGATCGAAAACGAAACAAGTTGAAACAAATGTATTTGTGTTTGGAAAACATTGAAACAATTGTTCGAATTGCCAATCTCCTAACAGAATGCGTTAAAGTTAGATTTCATTTCGTATTAATATTATAAATTTGAAAGTTTTTGAGGATGTATGTGTGTTCATAACTCTTTTACGCAAAAACTATCTGTCGGATTTCGCAGAAAGTTTATGATTATTTTGTGCACATATTATTGTATACTTCATAAAATAGTTGATTCGCTTGAAAATAGATTAAGCTTAATAATATATGTGTGTAAATTATTCAAATACCTATACATTATAGACTCTATCACCAGAAGGCTATTAGACATAATTTTAAACAAAGGGTTGAATTTAAGCAACAAAAGGCTGTTAATAACGAAAGCGAAACATCTATCAAAACTTATGGGTGCCGCATAGCGCACCCGTGGCACCAATTAACTCTCATTGTGTAGAACTTTGCGTTTGGCCTTGGCGAGGGTAGTCGAACTGCAATCTACACAGAAGTGCTATTCTGTAAAAACACGAACTCGAATTCTAAAATATTACCATTTCGATTGATTGAAAACGAAGCAAGTTGAAACTTGGTATTTGTTTGGAAAACATTGGAACAATTGTGCGAGTTGCCTATCTCCTAACAGAATGCGTTAAAGCTAGATTTCATTTCTTATCACTACATAGTATAAAACAAAGTCACTTCTCGCTGCCTGTCCCTATGTATGCTTAGATCTTTAAAAACAGTTTTTTTTATTAGGTAGAGTGATTCAAAAGGAAAGGTTTTACGTATAATACATGCATAATATAGAGGAGGAACACTGATTATTTTAGATTTTTTACTTTTAGGCAGAACGTAGTTCGCCGGGTCAACTAGTTAATATTCTAAATGTGAAAGTTTGTGAGAATGTATGTAGTATTGGTAACTCTTTCACGCACAAACTATCGGTCGGATTTCGCAGAAATTTGGCACAAATTTTTAGATTATGATTATTTTGTGCACGTATTATTGTATACTTCATAAAATAGTTGAATGCGTTTGAAAATAGATTAAGCCGTTTCCAAAACTCAACTTTGTTAATAATATATGTGTGTACATTATTCAAGTAGCTATACATTATAGGCTCTATTACTAGAAGGCTATTAAACATAATTTTGTACAAAGGGTGAAGTTGAGCAACAAAGGGCTGTTAATAACGAAAGCGAAACATCTATCAAAACTTATGGGCGCCGCTTAGCGCACCCGTGGCACCAATTAACTCTAATTGTGTAGAACTTTGCGTTTGGTCTTGGCGTGAGTAGTCGAACTGCAATCTACACAGGAGTGCTATTCTGTAAAAATACGAACTCGAATTGAATATTACAATTTCCATTGATCGAAAACGAGGCTAGTTAAAAGAAGTATTTTTATGTAGAAAAACAATGAAACAATCGTTGGAGGCGACAAACAGAATGCGTTATAGCTAGATTTTATTTCTTACTCATATTATAAATTTGAAAGTTTGTGGGGATGTATTTGTTACTCTTTCATCCAAAAACTACCGGAAAGTTTTCGAAAAAAATTGGCATAAACAGAACTTGTAAGTCAGACTTACTTATTGCCGCGATAGACGTGACGAAGCGGGCGAAGCAGCAAGAGTAGCCTAGTGTCTCGTCTTGTCAACCCATTATTGTCCCACTGCTGGGCACGGGTCTTCTCTCAGAATGAGAGAGTTAAGGCCAAGTTCACGGCGCTGGCCAAGTGCGAATTGGTAGACTTCACACACCTCCGAGAACCTAATTTTTTAAAGAACTCTTGGGTGTATAACTTTCCTCACGATGTTTTCCTACACCGAAAAAATGGATAAGTAATTTCTAATATGCACATATTTTTTTAGAAAAATCATTGGTGCTTGCCTGGGTTACAACCACGGACCTCCCGATCGAGAGGGCAAGTTTCAAGTAATATAAAAATTCCTCATGAACAACATAAATGCCCACGCTCAAAAGTGCCAAACAAGCAATTTCACATTTACCTGCAAATTACTCTGGTGATTATAACATAATCTTACAGAATAATACCCCGGTACTAGGGTTTACTTCGAAATTGGTTTAATATAATGTTCGAAAGCCTTCGTCTTAGTAATAGAATTTCTCGACGAACAACGACGGTTTTGTAATTCTCAAGTAACTTTACACATCGCACTCAAGAAGGATTGGGTTCTTTCATTTCTCACTTGACCTTTACATCTGTGGGCCTTTTTACAACTTGTTTCGGTTTGAAACTTTGTTTCTCGATTTTTGCTTCAATTTACTGGTTTTATTGTTTTTCATTTTTTACTTTGTGGTTATTTATTTTTAGTTCATGAATATCTGATATCATTCTGATTAAGATCAGATCAGATCAAGTAATTCACTAATCAATTTTCTCCATTTTTATAGACGCTTTCCACACTCATGGCCCTACACTAGGATTTTCTTCAGTATCGTGGGTGCCATGGACACAGACAAAGACGAATACACAAACACAAAGACCCAGGACAAAAATCTAAACGCATCATTCGCCTACCTGTCTGGCCGGGATTCGAACCCAGAACCCACTGCGTGTCAGATTGGGATGGTGACCGCACCGCCATGCGCGTCGTCCATATTTTTGGTTGTTTAGACGATTACCAATTTGGTGCAAATGTCCGAATGAAAATATGGAAACTTATATATTACAGATTAAATTGGTTTTGTCTTTATGATTACGTTTTAAAACTCCGTAATATATGCATTACTTTAATTATTTTCTAGGGCAATAGGACTAACAATTCCCAAGGGTGTCCCAAGAGTTTATTATAAGAGCTTACTGTAAGGGTCTCTCGTGGCCAGTCCAAAAATCAATTATTTCTCATAAGGAGCAGACAGAGCTACATAGAAATTATAACCGAGAAATTGTATCAATTACGAATCGGGCCCTAATCCGATTAGCTTTAATAAATTAAATTACTGTCTCTAGCTTACCGAGAGACACAAACTTGTCTTCCAAATTAAATTACTAAAATATTACGGCAAATATAACCATAGATTGTTAGTAAATGAAAATGATATACATAATGGAAGATAATATAGTATTGTACGGTATAACGGTACCGCTATTATACAGATTTATTTAGATACTTTGTCGGTTTGATGTCGTATTTAAATAACACGGTTCCCTGTTTTGATACATCTCAACAAAATAACGTAAAACATAATACAGATATTGTATATGATTATTATAATCAAAGGTGGAAAGAAAACGAGAAGATTTGAAGTGGTAGAACGAGAATGGTGTGATTGAGAAGGTACCATCGCCACACCTATTTGTATCGTGAAGCAGTTCTTGCGTTTTGATAGAAGGATGTAAAATTATGACAATGTCCACTATAGCATTATGTTTTTGTATCTTTGATTATATAATTGAAATATTTACATGTCGAATATTTGGAAATAGTGTTCCTTCCTTGACTGAATTTTTACATATAATATTTTGGTCCTTATGTGATATAAGCATCGATATAAAAAAACTCAAGATACATATTCAGCGTCTCAAAACTGTCCGATGAAAAAGAGCGCTCAATGTCAAAATTGGGCGCTCATTTCAAGTAGTAAAATTTTATAGCTTTTTGCTTAAAGCGTTGTAAATACAACTTTAAATCATGGACGTAAGGTCCTTACTAAAATATATGATCGTTATGACCATCTATAAATAAGGTCATAGTAATGTAATAGGTGTCATTTTTGTTCGAGACTGTTTATCTAGTGTATATCTATTGTGTGTATTTTTCGATGGATATAAGTCAAAAAATTGATCTCGGGAGATACGATTGTAGAAACCTCAGCGTCAAAGGGTCTTAAAGTGGGAAATATTCGAAGTGATGAAAATAATTTATAATACAGCAATAGCGTGCAAACAGTAATAACTTGGGAACTAGGCAAATCTGCGCTTTGAATTAGCAAATCGCTTTGTGTCTGAACTGAATTTTCATTACCGCTGAATTTATTTGCAACAACCACGCCATTTCGATTTTACAGGCTTCGTGTGACCTTTACGACTGTATTCAATGAAATAGACTTTATTCGATTAAGTTATTCGGGCCTAGCTTTTATAAGCTAGCAATTTTGTGAGCAAGACAAAGTAACGGTGAGAAAATAAAGAATTCTGAACGAATTTTTGTTTGCAAGGAATCAAGTAAAACCTTTTTTTATTGGATACACAGTACTTTTATGTGTATATTGTACAGATTTTATCAATTGCACGTATTTTCCATTACATATTGCTTTGCATTGTACTTTGTGTACGGTGTTTCTCCAATGAAAAAAAAAATATCTGTCATGCTTATTATTTCCGCGCGGTGGACTATGGCCTATAACTCTCTCATTCCGAGAGAAGACCCTCGCCCAGCAGTGGGACAATTATGGGTTGACGACGACGCTTATTATTTTTAATCAATTCTATCATCCGTATATCTGTTTCTTCCCCTCCGCCTAACCCCATAATAGTATTCATATTGGTAACTTTTATGTGACAAATTGTATATTTCATAAATAATGAAGCTGTCATAGATATGTTATAGGTTACGAAATCGCTGCCAAATATTTTTCTTGTTTTTGATTGAGCTGCTATCGTTTCAAAAATTGTTGCTTCTGGCCTACAAGTTGATTTATAGACTAATCTTATTCATGAATATTACTGTTTACCCTTTTGGCTCCCATTTCCATAAATTATTTTAAAAATTATACTGTATAACTAAGCGGCGCTTATACATACTATTGGTACAAAGGAATAATACATTTTTCTCTTAGTAATTTTGCCATGATCAAACGACGAATAATTTAATCAATTATTAGTTGTATTTCTTACAATAAAACGAGCTTAATAATAAGAATATATACTACAATGTTTTCAATATTGAACTACAGCATCGTCTATGTATTAGGCTGTGTCCGCAGTAGGAATTGGGCTACTCCCCGAATTCTCAAGCTGGGTTCTCCTTGCAGCAAGTTGTTAAATGCTGTCATGGTATTGTCGAGAGGGCTATAGTGCGGGGTGTGCCCTCGTTCGTTTGGAGCGTGCTGGTTGGCGTTCTTCTGGGATTTGTGACTGTCTGCGATAATGTAGAGTTCCTGTTATATACGATCCGGAAGATGGAGTCCAGATAGGCAAGGAAGTGTCCTCTTTTCATCTTCTCTGTGGATTGTTGCCAGGTTTGGCTTCTGTAATTTGGCATCAATTTTATACCCCGTGTCCACTCGGGTCGCTAGGAATCTGTGGGATTCCAAGATCACGTGCCAGACTGACTCGTTGATGTTGGGGTCGCATCCGGGGCTGTCTTTCAACTTGAACCTGTGTAAATACTCCCCCATTCCTCCGTGTCCCGTCAAACCTTGCACTTGTGTTGGTGTCAGTTTTCCTTATGATCGCGTAGGCCTTGCCCACGTCAAGGAAGAAGTAGAGGTAGAGAAGGGTCGTAACTGACTCGGTGCTAGAGGTGTACATCAGTACCCCACAATATTGTAAAATGTATGTAAGCAGCTTCATATAGAACATGGATTCTATATGACACGAGACTAAGATGATCACACCATACAAAAGTGAGCCGGTAACCACACCCTTCCATCGAAACGCAAGAAATGCTTCACGCTAAAAATAGATGTAGCGTTGGTACTTTCCCGGTCTAGGTTTGGCTTTGGTACTTCCCATGTATACCACCTCGGTTCAACCACTTGCAAGATTTTAGTATAAACGGTGGAGCCTGCCTGATTCGAACTTCGGCCCTCGTGGTAGAGTCATCCATTAGACTATTAATGCTTTCATTAAGCTATCACTGCTAAATCTGCCCTAAACCCGTTTCGCCTTTCTATTTATTTAATAACGGGAACCCCGACTGCGTTAATTAGCTTTTTCCTTCCGTCTAAAGCCTTCGTAGATAAATGGCCTATTATATTTAGGAAGATTTATTAATATTTCAACAGTACTTTCAAAGATTATTACGTTGAAATAATTAAGAAAAAATAACTGCTGGAGACGGGTCTTCTCTCAGTCGGAGAGGGTCTTAGGCCATAGTCCATCGATCGTCTTCACTGTAAAGCAGTCATTACTAACTTTATTTCGGATACGCATATGATTTTAGAAAAATAAGTGGTGCGTGCTTGGGATTTGAACCTTGGATCTCCTGGTCGAGATGGCAAGTACCATTAAGCTATCACTGCTCAAAAGCATAAGTGCTAAAGACACTCGTAATGTTTATTAATTTACTTCAATATTTAACAAAGCACATACTCAGCTATAACAAATACGTATCAGTGGCAGCAATATGCCGCTCTCACCTTTCACACTTTTCTAGTATCGAAATTCCATCGCCCCGTGTATAGGTGGCTAAGGCAGTAGTCCCATCTGGAACGATAAACGAGTAGCGAGTGGACCTAGAACAGAAACGAGTTGATAAGTAGTGAAGAGCGAGTGCATAGTTCCGATAGCTATATAGCTCAGCTATAAGCGACCGTGCGAGTGAGACGAGCAATTACTCGCATCACTCGCTCGCCACGGTTAAGCACTGTATAGAAGTCATCGCTAGTTGCTCTCTCGGAGTGAGTTTTGATCGCTGAGAGAGTATCGCTGTGCGAGCGTTATGTTTCATAGCTCTTGTCGCTCAACGACAAACTAGTGAAGAAATTCTTCGCCGGCAGTGTGAACAGTCAGCGATAAACTATTTGTATATGCATCTCTTTTTTTATACGGAATTTATATCTATTGTACGTCTCTTGAGCGATAAAATAGCCGATAGTTAGTCGTTTCCTCGCTGTCGGCGAGACAACTGCCTAACAAACGCTTTTCCCTCGTATCCGCATCGGGTCAGTGAACGCCCCGTGCAGCTAGTAACGGATACGACAGCCGCAAGCCGCACGAGCTGGAGGTCTATTTTGTATATCCGTCTTCGGCAATATTAAATCGACGCAAAGATTCCATGAAACTGTCACTTTGAACTTTTTAATATTTGAACAGTGTTTTTATTATATTACGATATTACGTTTACTCGAACTTCGTTTTTCGAACATTGCAATGTACGGGCGGCTAACTCATATTAAGAGTAAGTTTTACACGAGGGCCATGAAACACATACTAAGCGAATTTTAGCAAATCACCCTAGAATATGCAACGATTTTTTTTGCTATTTTAAAATCGATAGTATTATAATCAAACCCATTTGTTTGAACGCTAAACTTTTCACTGTAAGCGCATTCGTGGTCTCAGTTTGGTCTTAAGTCAAATTGTTAGTTTACAGTACGCTACAACAATTTTACGAAGACAATAAATGATTCGAAAAAATACTGGTATAATACGTTATTTAGACGCATTGATGTGTCTAAATAACGTATTGTGTGTATGTAAATAACATATAACAACTGTTTTATCGCATCATTACAGTGTTAACAACATAGACTCATGAGTCTCTTCGATAGACAAATAGAGCCGCACCAGAAGAACCGCACCAACCGTATGTGTACTTACTCATACAGTGCAGAAGCTGTCATTTCATTCAGTCTTCATCACGTAAGTCTCTTGAAGGTGGTAGAACCAGTGTAGTTCGCCCGGGGAAGTACCACCGCCACACCTATTTCTAGCGTCAAGCGTTTCTTGCGCTTCGATGAAGGGGTACTCTTTTATATGAGACGACCATCATAGACATCGGGAGTAGCAACGCATCTGTGATTGACTTCAGATAGAACCCATGTTCTGTATGAAGTTGATTACAGATGAATGTGACAGTGACCACTTACCATCAGGTGGACTACATGCTCGTTTGCTACTTCAGTCAGATACAAAAAAAAACTTCTTTGTGTGACCAGTGCACGAACGCCCGAAGTACAAATCTGCGGATTAGAAGGGTACATAATAAATGTGTTGTGTGGTTTTGATCGAAAAATACACAACCCTCTTTTACGACAAAGCATTTGTAACAAAACATCTATGTACGTTTTAAACCCGTTAACAATTAACATTGTTTCACCCGGTTGTTTGTTGCATGCAATTTCACAGTACCAAATGAAAGTTCTGCTATAAAACTTGATATATATATTTTTTTCATCTGACTGAAGTAGCAAACGCGCATTCAGTCCACCTGATGGTAAGTTGACCAAGGAGAGTGCCCATGGACATCTGTAATTAACTTCATACAGAACATGGGTTCCATCTGAAGTCAATCACAGATGCGTTGCTACTCCCGAGGACTATGATGGTCGCCTCATGTGAAAGTGTGCCGGCAACCACATCCTTCCATCGAAACGCAAGAAATGCTTTACACTAGAAATAGGTGTGGCGGTGGTACTTCCCTGGTCGAACTATATTGTTTCTACCACCTTGAAAATAAGAACAACTGTGCAAAATAGATACCCATAATTAGAATTCAAGTTAGAAGAACAAGAAAAGTTTATTACAAATAGGAAATAAGAATGTACGTGATAAATAGATAACCTATTTCTTGTGGAAGTCTGTTTAAAATATTCAATGCATTTTCCGATGACAAGTTTAGAGTAAGGAAGAGATTTCGTCGCCCGGGGTTATACGCTTAGATGTGTGCCAATATAGATCCCAGGCACGTACAGGGTTATCGCTTACTAACAACTAAATAACTGTCTATATAATCCGTGTGTTTTTATGGTATATTCATGCTGTCTTATTTGACGACACGTGAGGCGGAGCGGTTACCATACCAGTCTGACGCGCAATTGGTCGCGGGTTCGATTCCCGGCCAGATAGGTATCTGAATGATGCGTTTAGATTCATGTTCTGGTTTTGGGTGTTTGTGTATTCGTCTTGTGTGTCCAGGGTACCCATGATATAGGATAAAATCCTAGTTTGGGGCTATGAGTATCGAAAGCGTGTTTAGGATGGAAAAAATATGATTAAACAAAACGTGCGGCACTCGAAGACTTCCGCGGTAAAGCTATTGCATAGCAGTTTCATTTTCATTTCCAAGCAGCTTGTCTCGATCCGTGCAAGCTTCGGACTGTCGTACCATACACATACACGGTAAGAGAACGCTCGGCCGCCCTACACGCTAAGCGGAGTGGGGGGTGTTAGGTTTTCCCGTTACGGATTTTTTTGTTTCGGTCGCCGTGCTCAAAGCCCGTGATAAAAACTATAATAGCTTAAAATATGATAAAACATCCACCAACAAAGAAGCGGTTTCAGTCCCGCAAAGGTATCGCGTGTATTTTCCACCGATATACATCCCAGTCACGTTCCATGTCGCACTAACAACTATAATAGTATTAGTTCGAACCTTAGATTATCATATAAAGGGTTCCTTTTATCGTTTCACCTCATCTTTAGACTTACCAAAAGAGTAAATTGGTTCAATGTTCGGGTTAGTTGCGTTCTTTCAAATATTTTGTAGGGTATTTGACGACATTTTTTGATAACAGCTATAAGATGATAAAAACAGGACAGACTATCGTGGTTTTTCGCTCGATAACAAAAAAAGGCACACAGCCTAGTCGATAGTTCTCGTTTGCGTTTTTATTGTATAAACAATACGTTCTCATGACAAACTTAATGATCCTAGACTACCTCATACCATTAAAAAAAAAATAAGAAAAAAAGACAAACCCGCCGAGTTTCTTGCCGGATCTTCTCAGTTGAGGTCGTATTCCGATCCGGTAGTGTAAGAAAAAAATGTAACTGACAATTTGTAAGTGCCCCCGCAGGCCTATATAAAATAAAGACATTTCATTTCATTTCATTACGTACTTGAAAATGCTTTATTACCTACACTCGCGAGGCCATCGAAATATCGTCCCTTATCCGATTTCACCTAATCTTAATATATTCAGGGACGAAAGACAACAAACAAGGTTCAATAGGGACCGGAGGACGGGCAATGTTGGCAGAGTGTATTAAATAAACAAGGTATAGATGGGACTTTATAATTTATAACGCTGTAGGGAATTAAATCACACGAATTTAAGCTTCTCTTGAAAGTTCAAGTATGCTCTATGGTACTCGTAAGATAAAAAATTGACAGCATCGTATCTCCGTATGATAGAGTAGAGTAGAGATACGTAGAGTAGGATGACAGGGGATCATCCTTTTTTTTTTTGTTTTCGAGGGGGAAACCTTCGAAAGGTACCCGACGCCGTGGGAGCGACGCAGGGTTATGTGGGATTTTTACCGCACTAAAACCCCCCCGGTGGCCATCCTCGGCGCTGAAAAGGAGGACTCCGGAATCTCGAAACGACTTCAACCGGAATCCTCCGAGCGCGCTGCCCCATCGGGCTCCTCCCAGATGGGCGGCTGGGCCCACCGCTCCGTCTAGTCTTTACGACGGTATGCGACCACACATACCGCCGTCCTTCCCGGGATTGCCTGACCGAACGGTTCGAGCTCCCACTCTAGCCGTCTGCAACAACAGGGGATCATCCTACTCTATCAACTGCCAATTTATATCGGGCTGGTGAAAATACATGCTAATGACGCCTTCTCTTTAACTGGAAGAGAATAATATAACTTCTTTCGATTTCTTCTTCGATAAGGAATTTAACCGTAAAAAATAACAACCCTACGTAGTGTCTCTAGGACGGCAAAAAAAGGTTTCTTTATTATTAACTAGCTGACTCGGCGAACATCGTTCTGCCTAAAAGTACGACATCACATTAGAAAAATCTAAAATACGCAGTTTCTCCGCTACATTATGCATATATTATACATAAAAACCTTTCTCTTAAATCACTTTATCTATAAAAAAAAAATTGATTAAAATTTGTAGTCTACTTTTAAAGATCTAAAGATACATAGGGGCAGACAGCGGGAAGCGACTTTGTTATATACTATGTAGTGAAGTGTACAACACTACATAGAACGTATTCGACGTTCTCTGTAGTGTTGGACTTGAATAACACTTCTGTAAAAGCTGGTCTGGTGGGAACTAAAATAAGTGGACTGTATTTGTATAGCATAGGCTGGGTTTATCACCATCAAAATTACACGTGGATATCCCGGTCAAACAATTATGGAAATTAAGCGGAATGGTCCGTAGCCGTCGGAGGTCGCGATGGTGAGTGTCCGCGCGTACCGCCGCTGCTGTCGATGACGTAGCGTTACTCCTCCGCCCGCGCGTCCCCTCTCGTGCGTGTTCAAGGGAATCTCAACTCTTCCTTCGTTTCTTCGGATGTCATTGCAGGTGACTAAGAGCAAAATCTAGGAGATTGGCAGTGGCATATTCCTGTGTAGAATCAATAGTCTGACTGTAGCTTCATCCATCCATCCATCAGCCTTTTGAGGCCCACTGCCCTAAATGACGCCACTCCAACCGGTCCTGTGCCTTCTGAATCCAACGGTTTCCCGCTGTCCTCTTCAGGTCTTAGCTAAGTGAATGACTATTGGCAAATAGTCTTACGGGGGAAGCTTTTATCCAGCAGTCTTCAATAAGCCGTTTCTGCCTTATATGAGCATTTATGATCTACATATATGATGTCGTCCTACTACTTAGCAAAAGTGTATTTCAAATACAGAAAATGACCCTAAATATATTTTCTCGGTAAAAACATGTGTCTTTTATCCTTTCTATGATTGCATGATGATTATTAAAAGATTTTATTCTAAGCAGAAATTGATTTAATTTGTAAAATACGCCAATGTGTGTAAAATTATAGAGGCCCTTTTAACCCACATATTAATTTCAAAAGCTACATGCCTAACATTAAACACGTGTTAGAGATGAAAAGATAATTAAAAAACATGTTATCTAAGCTTATCAATCACTTATTGCCGTTCGATTGAGGTCACTCAAACTCACTTAAACTGCTCTACTTTACAAAGAATTTCAAGCCTTAAATATTATCTTCACTTTGGGAGTTTCACTTCATATGCCGATGCTGTGATAGCATCGATCATTCGGATAAGAGAGTCGATACTATCAGTGATTGTGCTCTATATTCCATGACAGTTTGGGCTGCGTAGGTTAGTTTCATTAGTGATAAGCGGTTTAGCGGTTCAGGCGATTGAATCTCTAGACACAACGACGAGATGTGATAGGAATTTAATGTTAAAATTAAATTCCTGTTATTATTATGTACATATATTATACGATATGATGCAGTGTTTCTCAAAGTGAGCAATAACATGAGTGATACATTAAGGTGATTAAAGGCATGAATGGATTTCTTGTTTTGGTATTTTTTTTTTATATTTTGAAATAAAATTAAAAATATTATAATACATCGATAATTTCTTTTTGTTCTCTTTGTTGAATTCGATAGGATTGAAACGTATATATCTATCCTTTTGAAGGCTATCGGTGTGAATATGATCCTAAAAACTAAACATTTTGAAGAGCGCGTGGCAAAAAAAATCTCAAGGTATGCGGTAAAGTAAATAGCGTTTAGCATGAACTTATTTGCCTTAGTAAAATGGATTTGATATGAAAATTAAAATATGCAGAAATGCCACATGAACAATAAACGCAAAGATACGTTTTTTATTAGCCGATAAGTAATTTGTACAGAACCAATTCTTAATAACTCTTAATAATACTCGTATTTATTCATTTAAAAAAAAACACGTAAACTCTTGCAACTCAAAGGTGAAGCTCTGCAGCATTAACTTACATTGACTACCTTAATTAAAGCAAGAATTTCCATTTTGCCTGGTAACATCTACTTTGAGTACCTTTCTTAATGACGTATTGTAGTTAACGAAGACGACCACAAGCGTGTTGTGAGTTTAATTAAATTTCGTGTAACCTGAGGTCAACATTACCACTGAGAATATTAATATAATTAAGGTAATCTGAAGGAGGTTGAATAGGGGTTAAATGTTTGTATCAAAGTCGGCACGAATGACGTCGCGGGCAACAGCTCATATTGTAATATAGTAGGTATACATATTTTAAATTCTCATAAGTGTGATCTTATATTAAAGTGCTCGCTTTCATCTGATGCAATCTTAATGTTTTGTCTTAATCTTAGAATGTTGCAATGCATCTGGGATTGACTTCAAATATAACCTATCTTCGGCGGTAGTAACCATTTACTATTAGGTGGACTGTATTCTAGTTTTTAAAAAAGTATATTTTTATATTTAAATGTTGTAAGTATTTCTTTCATGCCTTATAATATTAAGCTAAAGGGAAATTTCCCACTAGGCTAGGTAATGATGTCATGGGTGGGCCATACTCCAAAAATTTCAGCTCGAAGCTTAGTAGGTACACACGTAAAATGTTAAAAAAACTACGATGGTATGATTCAGAATACCAAGACTCCATCTCTTAATAAGTTGCGGAGATTGTTACACTAACAAAGACTGGAGAAATTGTACTTATTGCTTATATTATTATATCCTCTTACATTAACCGTTACCTAATTAGACGGTCCTTTCAGTATAAAAGGCTCATAAAAGAAAGGCAGAGAAAACCAGTCCGATAATATTTATTTTATCTTTAGTGAACTACTTATAAAAGCGTATTTTTAGCTCTTTTATAACTTGCTATGTTTGTGTAGGCTTAATTTTCCACTTATATTTTCACTGAATACTGAGCAGATTGAGCCATACGCCATACGTAACTCACCTCGCTTTCATATGAGTCATTTAGTCTTCTTGAATGTCCACGCATTTGTAATTGACTTCAAATAGAAATGTCCCATATGAATTGTCTGTCCCAGATGCACTGCACTCGTTTGCACTCTTACATTTCATATAAATAAAAGATTTTAATGTAAAAATATCTTCTATGAAACTAATATCATTGAGCTGGTCTAATAATAATCTCACAGTATTTAGACTTATTGGATTCATCTCGTTAATTGTATTACGCGATTTTTAATATCACTTATTCCTCTATTATTTCTGTGAAACCTACTTAGACTATAAGCTTGTTTGTATTACGCGATTTTTGAAGTGAAACTTCTTTAGGCGCATGAGGGTAAAATTTTTACAGATGAAACGTCACGCCGGTATGCAACGGAAGTGTCGGAAAAGAGAGAGAGAGTGATCGAGACCGATTGAGAGAGAGTAAGACAGGGCGAACGTAGCATGAGCAACTAGCCGTGGAGTGAGAGTAGGGAGCAAGCGAGTGAGAAAGATTGAGAGAAAAAGTGAGACAGAGCGAACGTCGTATCAGTCGTATCACGCCTTTTTCCCTTCCTCTTAATCTTGGAAATTTAAAGTTTTAGATTTGTATAAATATAAACAAGATTTATAAATTAATTCGCCAAAGAAGTTTCACTTCTGACATGTGTACTTTGTACGCACGCATGTTTTTTTAGTTTTTAAATATATTATTATTTATTGGACACCAATTCGCACTGTCCACCAATTCGCACTTGGCCAGCGGTCCACCAATTCGCACTTGGCCAGCGCGGTGGACTATGGCCTAAACTCTCTCATACTGAGAGAAGACCCGTGCCCAGCAGTGGGACAATAATAGGTTGACGACGATTGGAAACCTACTTAGACTATAAGCTACTATTAGCTACCTACCGTCATAGCGTGAAGGCGGCCATACTAATGACAGCTCTCACCGGTTTCACTGCTGCTATGTCGCATGTGAAAGTGGCCACTCGGACAGAACTTAGTGTGGATTATATTTTATCTGTGCTAATTAAAAAATGCACTCTGCAACTGATGCGTCACGATATCGTGACATGCATTGCAGTGAAACTGTTGATGGCAGGCGTTTATTTACCGTATGTCGTCCCGAATAGATTGATAAAAAGCAATACGGTCGGGATGGTTGATGGATGGGTGACCACTAGCGACTACCATTTGCGATTCTATGCCAAAGACAAAGCTTTCGGTTTTGATTATCAGAACCGTTGAAATTGTTGAACCGCCCAAAAGTCAAAAATCTAAAAAATACATGTATATACACATAATAACCCTCCTTTTGAATTACTCTATCTATTAAAAAAAACTGCAATAAAATCCGTAGCGTAGTTTTAAAGATCTAAGCATACATAGGGACAGACAGCGAGAAGCGACTTTGTTTTATACGATGTAGTGAAGTAGAAAGTATGATGATAAATGGTCACTGCTGCCCATGGACATCTTAACTAACTTTATATGAAACGGAGGTTTTATCTGAAGTCAATTACAGATACATTGCTACTTCTGAGAACTAAATAGTCGCTGCATTGCGAGTCTCTTGTACAATAATTACGTTGTCACAAAAAGTTTATATATACATAAGTGTAGTCGTCATCAGAGCAGTGATAGCCTAATGGTTGAAACTTGCCCTCTCGATCGGGAGGTTCGAGGATCAAACCCAGGCACGGACCACTGATTTTTCTAAAATTATGTGCGTATTAGAAATTAATTATCATTGCTTTTCGGTGAAGGAAAACATCGTGAGGAAACCTACACACCCGAGAGTTCTTTAAAAAAATAGTGCTCGGAGGTGTGTGAAGTCCACCAATTCGCACTTGGCCAGCGCCGTGGACTATGGCCTAAACTCTCTCATTCTGAGAGAAGAAGAAAGAGAATGGGTTGACGAGAAGTCGTCATTACTGAACACACACGTAAGAGTCCTACGTAATTTTACTTTCCCCCGTGATGGCGTGATAAGCGGGGAGACTCGTGGGTCTTAATGATTAATAGGGGATGATACCAAATACCAACCCTAAAAGGGTTCTACTTATGCGATAACATCGTAACAACTTGATGATATTTTTAGCATTTACTTGCTGTGCCCCACGGTTTCGGCCGAGTTTTAAGTGTATAACTTGCGACGGACGGACTTTCGGACGAGTTTTAAAAGTGTAACATAATTTTAAATTAGATTTTAATTATAATAAAGTAATGTTACTTCATGACATGGACTAACAACATATTTCAGTGCATTAATTTGGTGTTAGGGAACAGGAACAATTGTAATTAAGATTTTTTTAATACATAAAACTATTTTTTGTAAAGAATCGTATAATATGCGATGTAAAGCGTGTATTGCGTAAAAACATAAAGCGTGTATTGTTTGTTATTATTTATTTACCAGGATTCAGTGGAAATTGGGTATGGAGAGAATTTACAGTATGTAATAGCTATTTAGTTACTTAATAAGTTCCTAAATAGCTATTACAATGATTTCCCTTAGATCGTCTTTCTTGGCGTCAGTATACAATGTTTGTATGCCCACAAAACTTCTAAGCTTCATACTGTAAATTGGTAGCTTTTCATATACGATTTCGTTCTAGGGGCCCGTCGATTTGATGACGATGAGCCCAATACTACAACGTATTCCGAAGACCTGCACCGAATTTAAAACCTCTGGACGATTCCGCACGTCTAATCTAGGACAATGGACCAGGACAAAGGAATAGATAGGAAAAAACTAACGTAGACGACCCATTTTAGCCAACTTTGGATTACGTCGGTGGACATAGCAGAATAAAAGAGACCGGTCATTAGGGAGGAAATATTTCCTTGTCAATCGCTCGATCGCTCCACCGCACTTCAAGGAATAAAGTTCACAAAAGGATTACACCAATCAGTCCTCCGAGGGCTGACGTTGAAAGATTACTCTGAAACGACCCTTTATATGTGAAGTGTCATCTTGATACGTAAGTATATACATATGTATGTACATATATTTTGTGTCAGAATTCAAGACGAGATGAGAGTCGTACACATCTCGAAATTCAGTGAAGAAATAATAGATCTTTGTAGGAACCCGCGTGGGTGATAAAGTATTAGAAACTCTGTTTGCACTTCGTAGGAACGCGGTAGGAATTTACGATGGAAGAATATAGTGGTTAGCGGAAGCAAGAATGTATTTATAGCCAATAAACAACTTGTACTTGTTTAACTGTTGTATACAGAGAAGATAACATGTCAGAGCAAACATTTTAACGTATATGTTGTATGGAACAAAATTTCTAACACGATTTGCAGCAGAAATTATAGCTGAGATGTAACACCGACGTAAAACCGATAAAAACGTGTCTTTACTGCCGGTAGGAAGTGAAAACATACATTGTCTGGGTCTTAAAACTTTTCTCCAGGAAAGTGTCGTATCTAGAAACCGCGTGACAAGATAAAAGATTTTGCACGTCGGAAGTCATTGAACTATAATGTGTTCTAGCTAAGACACTTGACGTGCGTTCAGAATATTTGGTTCAGCGGATGTCTTATTCGTTTTTATAAAGGTAAACTTCCGATAATCACGTTAGACGTTTAGGCGAGCACACGCATGAGACCGTCGTTACCCACAGAAGTCTACCTTAAATAGACTTATAATCGCGTGTTCGTGACCAAAACCTAATACCTATTGGTAAATTCAAACTTTGTGAATAATTTGCAGGTGGTAGAACCAGTGTTGTTGGACCGGGGAGGTACCACTGCCCCACCTATCTCTAGCGTGAAGCATTTTTTGCGTTTCGATAGAAGGGTAGTTGCCGGAACACTTTTGTATGAGCGAACATCATAGTCCTCGGGAGTGGCAACGCATCTGTGATTGACTTCAGATAAAACCCATATCCTGTTTTAAGTTACAGGAGTCCATGGGTGGCAGTGACAACTTACCATCAGGTGGACTGCATACTCGTTTGCCACTTCAATCTGATAAAAAAAACTTGGTTGGTATTTCTACATATTGTAAAAAGTTTTACTATACTGGCGGAAAAAGTTCTTGAACATTTCTTGTATTTCTGGCTCTTATTATCTTAAAATCGTATTTTATTGGATTTTAATTGAAAGTCAAAATACTTACTGGATTCAGATCAGATTAAATTAGATTTTACTCTCAAAATTAGTATCTAGTGAGAAACGGATAAAATAAACCAACAATAAACACGAAAAAATATCGTTGCCCGCAGAATCGTGTTTATACAAAAACATTAAAAATCCTCATTAGCTTTATTTATTACTTCAAATTGATTCCGCATTAATAATAAACACGGTAATAATATATTAATCATTTTACACACATGCATTAATCTCACCTGTTTCCTTTTAGGAGTAAATTCCGCAGCCTTCCGCCATTAATCTTGCAGCTTCGTAATTAATTACATCACATCTCTACACTCTATACAGAAAATGATGTTGTAACTTCATAAAATGACTAATCAAACATATATGATTTTAGACCAATATTATCGGGGAGTTAGTATGCGGTTTTTGAATTTGAGTTTCGCTGACCACGATGCATGTAACTGGGTCAAAATATAGGCAAAAATAATTTAACTACCGCGTACCGTGAGTACCTGTTACATATCAAAGTGAAACATATCTAAAATTATAAGCAGGTGTTGTTTTATTAAGATTGAAGCAACATAAGAGCTTATAGCCTGATGGTAAGTGGTCACTGCAGCCCATCATTTGTAAAGGAATTCATATAGAACAGAGGCTCTATTTGAAACCGATTGCAGATTTTTATAAGGCATAATTATAAGGCTTTTATAATTATGTTAGGCAGGGAACACTGTTACTTAAAAACATAGTGACAGAGCTTTCATATATCTACTAACATATCGCACCTTCATTCCTAAAAAGAAAGTTCTTTAAATTCTTGATTTGCGAGTATCGCCTAGTTCGTTCGCTTTATATGGTATAAACTCGCGAAACAAAAATTTTGAGTTATTTCTCCTTATGATTAAAGGTACGATATGTATGTTTTTTGATACCTAAAAGATAATTATCTACATACAGACATAGTTCTGAACAAGCACACGTCAACTCAAACGATTTCCATATAAATTTGAATAAATTGTCTTTGCATAAAATATTGCTTCAAAGCACTAAAGCAAACCTTACCTTAGTAAATAAAAACAAAATTAATTTACAAGAAAAGGCAAACGAAACACAACCAAATAGGATTTACTAAGGAAAACTTATATTATTTGCATTTTCCTCAACTTACAGAGTTAAATCTGTAATAAAAATATAATTTTAGCAGTTAGTTTCTTTCTACATCTTATAACAATAACAATGTGCATAATAACGCTATTTGTAATCAGAGTCCTATACTAGGATTTTTTTTAAGTCATAGGTCCTACGGATTAATACACAAAAACCCAGACTTAGAAAAAAAATATATCATTTATGTATCTCTGTATGAGTTAAACCCGGAACCCATTGCATGTATGACGCGTGTATAGTGATCCCTCGTTCACAATAGTCGTCCAACGTTAAAACTTGATTAATAAAAACAGTTAAGACAGTTTTCAGAAATGTGTAATGAGTAAATGTGTTTTAGTAAAATCATAGATTGTAAATTACACAATACTAACCTAACTTAATATCTACGTATATATTAAATTTGATAAAACTTTGCCAAGTATGCTACATTAACTTACTCAAAGCGTTACTACAATAAGCTCGCCTTATCTCGTTCCGTGATGCATTCAGTGCAACCCGCAGAACATTTGCCGTAGAAACTCTGAAATGTCTAAATATCTCTTTATCTTAATAATGATAAATAGATATAGATATCGTTTTACAAAAACTTAATATAACACGTAAAAGAGAAAAAGTTTGATTTTTATTATGCAAATACTGTAGCTCGTTTTATAGTAATTATATTTGTAATAACATTGTTAGCATTAGGGGATGATTAATAATTTCTGACAAATGCGATCGTATTGTCTTATTGTCTATACAGCTTCATCTATTTCTGCCATATAGCACCCATTGTTAAGCTCATTATTATTCTAGTTTGAAGCATGTTGTCAAGAAGACAGACATGGAGCAGACAATATAGTCCTCAGGGTTAGCAACACAAAGCTTGCTCAGAGACCAACCTTAGATAAGTCTTTGATCTTATCCGAGATTGATTACAAATGGGCTTAGGCAGTGCTGCAAATGTGCAGTGGCCATTTACAACCAGGATGATTGCATACACGTTTGCTATTTTACTACATAGTAGAAAACAAAGTCGCTTCCCGCTGTCTGTCCCTATGTATGCTTAGATCCTTAAAACTACGCTACGGATTTTGATGCAGTTTTTTTAATAGATATAGTGATTTAAAACGAAGGTTATATATAAAAAATGCATAATATAGTGGGGGAACACTGATGATTTTAGATTTATGACTTTTAGGCAGAACGAGACCGGGTCAACTAGTCTAAATGAAGTAAAAATAAAGAAGTCTATGTGATAAATGAAGTAAAAACAAAGAAGTTTTACGTATATAATTTTATATTTAAGTGCTCGTATTTACAGGTACATTCACATTAATTAAATGAATGAACAGAAACAAAAGTTTGTCGTTTCATGAGTGGAATTACCAATCAGTCCGATTGGTATATCACGGGAGCGACGCGGGGGTTAGCCAGACTTTTGACTTAGTTTGCGGTCTCGGTACGGCCTTCGAATTGTTGTTTGGCACATTAGCCCTTTACTAACTACATTATTATAGATGAAATTGGGGAGTAATGAAACATCGCGACTCCCACAAAAGTTTTACGCAATGTTTGTTTAATTCTCCTTCTACAAATAGACGAAAACACACCAAAACTCTTTACCTTATTTTGAAACAAATTTTGTCTGATGAATTCTGCTAACTAGCTATCTTGATTTGAATAAAGTGAAGAGTAAATATCAATTTAAGATATATACATAAACACTACAGATACACGAGTCTCGTCAACGCATTATTGTCCCACTGCTGGGCACGAGTGTTCTCTTAAAATGTGAGAGTTTGGGCCATAATCCACCTCGCTGGCCAAGTGCGAATTGGTGGAGCGTATACGTTAGATACAGGTTGTTTAAACTAAATTAATTTTCTTTAATGCGATTTCAAACATATGTGCGGACGAAAGTTCAAATTTTTTTTGGTCCTAACGATTATTATTACTTATTCTAATTTTCTATTTTTTTCATTTCTTATCTTTTATTTTTCTATTTTTTTCAATTATATTAATAGCTCAGACGCATAACTATGATTTTTATATGAATCATAACATAATGGCTACCGCTAAACTCTACGTCATAGAGTATTCAAATGAATAATCATATTCATTTCTATATATTTGATCTACCAAGCCTCCTACTGCTACCGGAGAAATTGTGAAAGCGTGCAAAGTGCATAAATAGTACTACCGACCTCTGTCGTGATGTTTGTTTGTTAGTCATGTCGCTTTCCTACTGGTTGTGGTTTTGTAAGCGTGAACACGTATTCTTATAGCCATTTTGAATAACAATTGCTATTAAACTCATTGCACTGAGTAAAGTGTTGCGATAATTAGGTATTTTTTTCATTTACCTCAAACAATTAAAGGTTTACCTTAAAGGGTTAAAGAGTCCTTGGTCAAAAGGGACCACTCGGAAAAGGGACCGCGGTCCCTTATGGCAATAGCGTCTTTGAATGGGTCGATTGGGACCAAAAATTCAAGATAAAATTATATAGTCGGCAATAGTAGCAATGCGTCTGCGGCTGACATCAAGAATGATTCTAATCTATCTAGGGTTGATTACAGATTTCCGTAATCAGTAGTGACCACCACTTCAACATTATCAAAAATAAAACTTGCATTAGGCATTAAGATAATGGATTAAGTTAAGTATGTAATAATTTACAGAGTTATTCATATATTCGTAGGTAAATTACGCACCTAATTTTTAGGCCATAACGTAAGGCTCCATTTTAATGCAGATATTATAGTTATAGTTGTAACAAAACCTTCGGACTAAAACAGTTATCAAGAATATTTATCTCATTTTCAAGACATTACTTCGTCTTCTTGCACATTGTGTGCAAACTGGCGTACGTTTAATATCACGGGTAAATTATAGTAAAGTTTGCGAAAGGTTCAGCTAGTTGTAACATGTAGGCTGACTAATTAGCTTGTGAAACTGGGTACCTAAGACATACAGACACTAGATATCTAGTAGAATGATTGTTTTGATACTCTGTTGTTAGCCAATATCTATTGGCATCAACGCCGAAATAAAAGGTATTTGAAATTTTGAAAGAAAAAAGTATTAAAGTACTTTTGTTGCCTTCAAGTGTATATTAATGTGATATATGGACTTAATTGTAGTAGGAACGGCTATAGATGCAAAATAATTTATATATTCATACGTGTGACCACACTACCGGATAAAATGTAACGTCTACGTCCTTGTAGTTCCGGGATCAGAATAGGGTTACGGTATCCCCTGCCTGTTTTAGAGGCGACTTAAAGGGGGCTTCCGGGGTTGCGGGTGGTAAGAGTGGGAGCTCGAACCAACAAGCCAAGCGACCCCGGGAAGGCCGGCTTTATGTGTGGTGGCATAACGTCGTCAAGACGGTGCTATGGATCCAGTCGCTTATCTGGGTGGAACCCGATGGAGTAACTCGAGATGACTCCGTTTGTGTTTTTTGGAGATTCCGTTGTCCACTTTCCTGCGCCGAGGACGCCCACCGGGGGAGTTTTAGTGCGGTAGGAATCTCATATAACCAGACGTCGCTTTCACGGCGTTGGGTACCTTTTGAAGGTTTCCCTTCGAAAATAAAGGACAAATACAAACTCGTTTGATGCTATCACTTATATCACAAAATAATGCTAAGTAACTTTATTTTGCAAGCGCATTTATTTATTTTGTTCTATAGCTTAAACTAAAAAAGTGTGGATGCGGCTTTACATAGAACGTTGATAATTAGTGTTCTTCGACTGTGAGTAACGTTTGTACTCGAGCATTTCTCTAATTAATAATTAATTAACGCTCGCGCTCAGCTAAAATCGATATCCATATACCTAATTAAAGAAAAGTATTTAAATATAATGTACAAATGTATGTAACTATATTACATTTGAGTGTAACCCATTATTGTTCCACTACTGGGCACGGGTCTTCTTTCGGAATAAAACAGTTTTTTAGACCATAGTCCACCGCAGTGGCCAAGTGCGAATTGGTGGACTTCACCCACCTCCAAGAACTTTATTTTTTAAAGAACTCTCGGGTGTGTAGGTTTCCTCGCGATGTTTTCCTTCACCGAAAACCGGTGATAATTAATTTCTAATACGCACATAAATCAGTGCCTGGGTTTAAACCTCGGATTCTCGATTGAGAAGGCAAGTTTCAACCATTCGGCTAACACTGCTCTATGAGTTGTACCCAATGTTACATTTATTCTAAAGAACCCTTCGACTCTGGGAGGAGTATGTCAAGTTATTTCTGTCTTATACTAGCAGTGTCAAGATCTGCTGTGTTTTGGTTACAGTGTTTGATAAGGGAAACATTTATACAAAACAGCCCTACAATTTAGAAGTAGCAACGCAACTGAGTCTGACCTCAGCTGACCCGGTAATCTTATTCTATGTGCGTTTTTTTATTGTCACATATCAGGTAGACTGCACGCTCGTTTAATATTTATATATCGAAGCAGAAAAGCTAATGTCGTATCTGGAAAAATACAAGCTTACACCAGATACAAGAAAAACTATTTAATTACCTTAGAACTTTTAATTTACTTGGTCTTTTAGTATCTTATGTTGTAAAATATTGAATTTAAAAACTAATTTGAAGGTGGTAGAACCATTGTAGTTCGACCGGGGAAGTACCACCGCCACACCTATTTCTAGCGTGATGCATTTCTTGCGTTTTGATAGAAGGGTGTGGTTGCCGGCACACTTTAACATGAGGCGACCATCATAGTCCTCGGGAGTAGCAACGAATCTGTGTTTGACTTCAGATAGAACCCATGTTCTGTATGAAGTTGGTTACAGATGTCCATGAGCGGCAGTGACCACTTACCATCAGGTAGACTGCATGCTCGTTTGCTACTTCAGTCAAATAAAAAAAAAAAACTAAAAAAGAAACATATGCGCTACGTACAATCTATATCTATGAAACGTTTCTCAGTTTAGTGTAATACATTTTCGACGACCCGCGTGGCGAAGCGGTCACTATTCTGGTTAGACGCCCAGTGGATTCCGGATTCGATTTTCGGTCTGACAGGCATCTGATTAATGGATTTACATTCTTTTTGTTAGTCTGGGTCTTTACTTTTCGTCTTTATATGCGACACACGACACACGAAAAAATCCTATTTTGGGGTTATGTGTAGAAAGCGACCAAACCGTTTATTGATTTTACATATAAAAGTTAGTCTTATTTTTATTGTATGATAGGTTTTCTTTCCTGTGTCCATATATCAGGAACCTGGGCACTACTGCCTACTTCGTATTACGTTAAGATTCATTAAAACACAATCAAGTCGGTGTGTATTCGACTATATAATATTTCTTCGCTATTAACACCTTTTTAAAGCATTAAACTCGAATATTCACTTAATTAATGAGCTGGTCCTAATCATTGCACGCATGGTTGGACATTAACTCATTAGTTATTAACACCGAATAAACGTGAAAATTATGAATTTAGTGCACGAAATGAACACGCTATGCACGGCTTCCATCTTGCGTTATTGTTTGTACAATAGTTAGAATAGGTTTCTAAACAGTACTCTTCACTTAGTTACTTAATTAGGGAATTTAACAAGTAGTTTTTTTTACAAATTCTTGTAAAAAATACGTGTTTTGTTGTAATATATCTAGAAGTAGTAAACGAGCATTCAGTCCGCCAATTCGCACTTGGCCAGCGCGGTGAACTATGGCCTAAACTCTCTCGTTCTGAGAGAAGACCCGTGCCCAGCACTGGGACGATGGGTTGACGAGAGAAACGAGCATGCTGTCCACTTGATGGCAGGTGATTACTTCCGCTGATAGACATCCGTAATCAACGTTAGATAGTTTCAAAGCCTGAGGTTAGGCATAGATTGGAAACCATGACTGGCTCTACCGCGTTGTAATTGTGTCTTATAAATAGATTATTATTTTGTCCCATTGTATGGTAAATTATTATCTCCATTTCAGTATTTATTTATTTCAAATTTTAAATACAAAAATCCATAATCTATTAATGTTTATCAAAATGATGAAACTTCTTATCGTTTGCAACTCTCTAATTGCAACAAGGCCTTTGTTCATTGCGACAAGAATGTAACATTGAAAAGTGAGACTGAACATTGTCATTTGATAAGGTACAATTAACGTAATAATAAATATTAACATACTAATAGATGCGTTGTCGTCTAGATATTCGGTGTGTATTAACCTTTCTATAAAAGAATTGTAGTTTGTTGAAATGTGGTAGTTATTTTTTATAGTTTTAATGTGATGACACAGGAAGCTCTATGGGTTTGATTTTTATGTACGCTACGTACCACTTTAGCCGCCCGCAACCCCTTAAGCCCCTTTTAGTCGCCTCTTACGACAGACAGGGGACGCCGTAGCCCTATTCTAATTCTGGAACTGCAGGTGCGAAGGCCTATGTCTAGCAAAACCTCATAAGGCTGATGAATGGATGGTAAACACGAAGAAAGTTTTCAATTGTATTATTTCCATGACAAAGGTCCGTTTATAAATAATTATACAGTTGAACGGCCTTACCGCCACCTTTTCCTCACGGACGTGAAGTGAAATTGATCACGATTCACTCGAACCATTGCTATGTCGTCATCGTTTGTATTCCATAAAAGAAATGACACTTCACTTTCTAATTCGGGCTGTATTATTTGTATAAGGTATATGGAACAATCAACTAAGTAAGCGAGCTCATGTGTTTTTTTTTTTGATACTAATTTAAGGCTCTAGAACCAAGAGTAGCAGATAATGTTTAATATCCTACCGACACAATCTGATGGAAGATCATATCTGGTATACTCAGGGTAGTATCTTTTAAATCCATCATTAACAGCTTGCACAAAAAATGTATAGTAGGATTATAAACTCAGTTATTATAAATCTAGTAACTAAGTCTGAAGCTATTGTGACTCAACGAAGGTGTCAACTACATTGACGATCCGCGTGGCTGAGTGGTACCATACCGGTCTGACGTGCAACGGGTTCCTGGTTCGATCCCCGGCCAGATAGGTATCTGAATGATGAGTTTAGATTCATATTCTGGGTCTAGGTGTTTGTGCATCGTCATGTGTGTGTCCATGGCACACACAACACAAGAGAAAATCTTAGTGTGGGGCTATGAGTGTAGGAAAGCGTCTATTGTACTGAATACCACCTGAACACAATTTTTAAATGCGAACAAGGTTTATATTTTATTTTTAATTAATTCTCTCTACAATGGTATAAGCTTTCATGTTTATAAATAAAATGCTATTGTTAATAGCTAGCTCTAAGTGGCTAGATAATTCTTCATTACATTGCAATATAAATTAAAACGAGAGTACAAGCAAGATATTTCAAATTAACGACATTTATTTTTAAGATCTCATACGATATAGTTCGTCCAAAGCTTTAAATAAATAATGCTCTCTACACGGTCCTACGATTTATCCTGTATTGTTGATACCATGGTAACACAAAGATATATTCACAACACCCAGACCCAGAACAGAAATCTATATTGAGATACTATCTGGTCAAGGATCGAGCTTAGAACCCATAGCTTCTCACTGATATGGTGACCTACACGTCTCGTAAATGTCGAGCAATCTTGCAATGTGAAAAAAGGCTTTCGCTGACCTTGTGGTCCCAACACATTAAATGCTTGGCAAGTAAAAGAATTGGACTGTGTTTATAGTCCATTACACGAACATGCCAAGTGATAGAGACCTTGGCAGTAGCATCTAAACGTTTCAACACTGTTTTTGTACTGTGCCCTTAATATGACTTTTATACTTTTCTCGAAACAATTGCTTACGTTTATTTTTATCTGACTGAAGTAGCAAACGAGCATGCTGTCCACCTGATGGTCCACTGCCGCCCATGGACATCTGTAATCAAGTTCATACAGATCATGGGCTCCATCTGTAGTCAATCACAGATGCGTTGCTACTCCCGAGGACTATGATGGTCGCCTCATAATGTGTGCCGGCAACCACGCCCTTCCAACGAAACGCAAGAAATGCTTCACGCTAAAAATAGGTGTGGCGGTGGTACTTCCCAGGTCGAACGTAAACAATAATTGTTTTGAAGAAATGATAAAGGCGCTGATTTTATAGTAATTGATATAGTAAAGTAATTTAGATGGCTGTCATCAATCTGGACACCTGTCTCCTCTCAGAGTCACAAGGGTTTTACGCTATAATTTACCACGTTGTTCAAGTGAGGATAGAAGCCTACCAAATTGCACCCGTAAGAGCGTTTAGATTTTTTTAAGTCTTATATGGGTTTCTTATTTTGTTCACCGCTAAGTAAGTGATTAACAATTTCTATAATTCATATTACTCTGAAGAATTTGTTTGAGAGGAACCACAAACCATAAATAATTCTATTTCACGACTTAATAATGAGCAAAGACATATCTATTGTAGAGATTTAGTAAATCCACAATTAATCCACTTTGTGGTGACGAATGATCGCTACATTATGTATTAATAAATAAATTAATTGTATAGTATTAATAGTACATATCCATTTTTCTTTTGTTTGATCACTATATTTTGACATTTGATGTTAGTGTACATTAAAATACAGTAAGTACCTATATATAATTCGTAATTTATAGTTAAGGAACATTTTTTTAAGAATTAAAAAATACAAACGAGTATGCTGTCCATCTGAGGGTAATTGATAGTTTTCCCTATGAACATGTATAATCCACCATTAAAATTACAGCTTTACATAAGACCACTGATGAATTCCTACCAAAGATGGAACGCTTCGAACAACTCCATTAACACTGATATTATAATGCAAAAATAGGTGTGGCTTTGGTCCTGGAGGACTTAAACCGCGACGGGTTCTATCGTCTTATATTATTTAGTCGCTTTCACCTATAATGTATTTTTATCTCATTGAAGTAGCAAACGAGCATGAACTACGCTTGGTGGTAAGTGGTCACTGCTGTCCATGGACATCCCCAAGCAAATTCATCTAGAACGAGTTTTCTATCTGAAGTCAATCACAGATGCGTTGCTACTCCCAAGGACTAAGATGGTCGGACTCATATAAAAGGTATGATATTGAATTGATATTGAATACACTCATGATATTGAATTTATTGGCATTAAATTTACAATACCAATCTTATTAGTGCCGCATGCAATATCGGATTTTAACCAAATAGACACAATGTTTGTTTGATGCAGAGTCAGCTAGTATGAAACACGCCTTTTACCCGGAATACGTCTATTTTGGGCTTAACATTTGCAATCCGTGCAAATAACTCAGTAAAACTCGTTTCTAGTAAATTTCCTCTGGTTTTCTGGATAAACGCAAACTCGCTAAAAGTTCCCAGGTGATGAATGAAAGCCCGCTTACGCCATTAAGCTAATTAAAACTCGTTCAACGCAATCAAACGAATCATTTGGCTTTTACATTGATGGTAAATTTAAAACAGTTTTAAGGAAAGTTTAGTACTTTATTGCTAGTTTACAGCAATAATAGACGTATTTTTTTTATGGAAGCAGCAAACAACGCTGCACCTGTTTCTAACGTGAAGCATTCCTTGCGTTTTGATGGAAGGGTGTGGCTGCCGGCACACGTTATATGAGGTGACCGTCCTAGTCCTCGGGATTAGCAACACACCTGTGATTGACTTCAGATAAAACCTATGTTTTATATGAAGTTGCTTACAAATGTCCATGAGCGGCAGTGATCACTTCCCATCAGGTGGACTGCATGCTCGTTTGCTGCTTCAATCAGATAAAAAAGTACTTTTTTGCTGATACAACAATAATGGATATTATCGCAGTTTATTCCTGAACTATTTTATCGTCTTGAGTAATATTTACTATATTTAATTAGTGAGTGAGGATTAGATAGATGTTCTCGGGACTACCCGAGATCAGAATAGGGCTACGGTATCCCCTACCTGTCGTAACAGGTGGCTAAAAGGGGCTTCCCGGGTTTTCGGGCGGTAAGAGTGGGAGCTTGAACCGTCCAGCCAAGCGACCCCGGGTAGGACGACGGCATGTGTGGCCATATGCCGTCTTAAACTCCAGGAGGCGCAGTGAGTACAAATGCTCATTGGAAAGAGCCGGAATGGGACATCGCGCTCGGAGGACTCCGGTTGTATTCCATTGGGAATCCCGAAGTCCTCCGCGCTGCGCTGAGAATGGCCACCGGGGGGTTTTAGTGATGTAAAAATCCCACATAACACGGCGTTGCTCCCACAGCGTCAGGTACCTATTGAATCTTTCTCCCTCAAATACAAAAAAAAGATACTCACATAGAATTTTATAACTTATCGTAACGCTAAATAAAATTATTAATTTCGTCAACAATAACTTTCTCTGTCACACGTTATTTATTGCTAACATGGTATTGTAATGATTAAGACTCGCGACATACTTTGCGTAACATTTCGTGCGTCACGTGTTTCGAACTACGTCAAAAACCCAGAGGAATATAATTTCTTCATCTAAACATCCGCCTTTGGAAAACTAAAAAAACTTAAAAGGCTTTCTTCAGTCAAAGAATTTCCTCCTGTGTCGTGGTTGCCATGGACACACAAATACGAATACACAGACACACAGCAGACGTAGGACAAAAATCTAAATTCATCAATCAGAAATTTGTCTGGCCGGGGACCGAACCCGGAAGCGTGGCAGACAGGTATGATAACCGCTAAGCCACGTGGGTCGCTAAAATATTTTTGTAATTAGTTATTTATATTAGCTGTAGCTTATAAATTTATTAAAGAGCAAATTAATACGTATACGAGCTAACAAATAGGAGATAGACGCTAATATTTTGTTACGGGTTCTGTAGGATTGCGTTGGACCGTAATTTCACTCGACACTAAGTCAAATACAATCTAGGACGCTCCAGTACATATCTATTTTAGATTATAACCGTCAACAAACAGATTCTGAAAGGAAATAACATTGTTAAGCGAAGTAGAGAGAAATAATGAAGCAAATTGCTTTAACCTTGATAAGGGAGGTAGTTTGAGTAATGCTCTTAAACAAGAAATTATAATAAAAACAAAAACACCCGACTGCTAAAACTAAAATTTGCTCGAGTATTTTGCTTTTAATTTTTTTTTATTTGATCTTTTTAGGAGTTTATGTTAACAATATGGGCTTAAAATACTTTTATGATATTTATTATAATAAAAGCATTGTAATATATAGCATAAAGGTATTTTTAAGCCAATATTGTTGTGATAATTTAAAATTCGTCTCCCACTTTTCTTGTATCTCCCACTTCCCACTAGAGGCGTTGTATCTAATTTATATAGCCTTTTATACACTGCAAACAAAGTCCATTCTAAAGAAATGTCCTATATTGCAACCCATCAAGCCGATTTTGCTAATGGACACAATCATACATATGCACATACGCTTAGTCATCCTCCTGACATTGTTGGGTAAAAACTGATAGAATCAGATTGCCCAACGTAACAAGCTGTCTTGAATCAGCAGATCAGGATCTTTGATGTTTAACGCTTATAAACACGAAAATCCCCGGTCCCGGTACGTAGTGTCGCAAGATAAGTGAGTGAACTCCGCTCTGACGCAAGGCACGAAGTGAAAGGCTAGTGACGCCTTGTTCCTAACTAGTTATATTTCATTGTATTGCTTTCTATCAAGATATTCTAAATCCAAAGCCATGAGTGATTAAGGAAACAATTACTTCTGAAATGTTTTTACAGATTATTCATTTATTTTTTCGATATATGAGCGCGTAGGTCTGCATAATAACGTAAAGGTAGAGACGTTCGTTCATTGCACTTGCATTGCCCATTGCCCATTGCCCATTTGCCAATTGATTAAGGGAATGTGCTACAAAGTAAGTGTTACATACCATTTCATCTTTGTATAGAAGAGACATAATATATAAAAGAAGTTGTCACAATTTAAGTCTATTTGTAACTTAATACAGAAGAACGGAGGTAATAACATCATCACGTCAACAAAACGACTTATAAGTAATCGCTTACGGAAATTGAGTTTGAAAAATAGAGCTAGAAGGACTCAGATATGTTTTCATTTAGCTATAAATCACATCTAAACGCGCGTCCTTTATATGACTCTGTATTAAAGGCTATAGCGCTGCCATAAACTTTTACGTTAAATTGAGAATGGAGATAAAAGTTTTATGCTCAAAAATCCTTCTAACTAGATTATATAATAGCAATATGTGTACTGGTAATTGTGTTAGTGTGTGCTACTGATCAAAACTTCCTAGTTTCCTGTTGAAACTGTTCTTGTCATTTTCCATCAAAAATATTTAATTTGGAGATACTTGTTACTACCAGTATTTTTAAATTAAATATTGTTGATGGCAAATTACAGGAACATTTTTTTCCTATACTTACACATAGGTATATATTTTTTGTATCGCGACTATTCTAGTGTCAGAGTTTAATATCCAAATCAAGTGTATCTTAGGTTATTTCAAGGGCTTATATAAGAAGGTGGAGGGGGTAAACCGTTTGATCTGGAAATAAATTAAACTTAAACTTAAGGTTTTGTCTGCCGTTTAATTTAAGGTTAATTCCGTTTGCGCTACTTACTTAACATACGTTAAGTAAGTAGCGCGTAAGTTCACCACATAGTAAACAAAGTCTGTCTGTCCCTATGTATGCTTAGATCTTTAAAACTACGCTACGGATTTTAATGCAGTTTTCTAAATAGATAGATTGGTTCAAGAGGAAGGTTTTTATGTATAATATATGCATAATATAGTGGTGAAACACTGGTAATTTTAGATTTTTGACTTTTAGGCGTAACGAAGTTCTCTGGGTCAACTACCTAGTGCTAAGATAAAAAACGGCTAGCGGCAACATTTTTTCTCCAACCACCGCTGTTGGACTTTCCGTTAATAAAACTTTACCCATGGTTTATCCATTATGATTAATCGTTGGATATCTACATATATGATAACCGTTAGCTCTACGACTCTTTCCAATAAAATTAAGCCTCAAAAAACAAGGAAACACCCGGTATGTAGGTTGGTACTTATTTTACGTATATTTTGAGCAGGCTGTTGAAATGTATACCTCTCTATTGAGTGGAAATGGTTCGCAGTGAATGATTGCGGGATTTGAACCGAATGAAGCTTTGTTTTGTTCCTATCATGCCTTTTTGATTTCCAGTCGAGTGCATCCGTACATGCCGCTTGATTGACTATGAGAACCATTTTCTTTTTATTATACTCTATTGTTTTTATGGGTCAAATACACGCTATTCTCCTGTTGGCGAACCAAAAAGCATTTTTGTTCTACGGTAGGAAAACCCTATTGTTCGACGTCAATGGTCGATATATTTCATCTATAATATTTTATTGTACAACTAGGTGTACTAATAATAAAATACAAGTAAACAACATGTCTACATATTTGGTGTATTTTTGTCATTAAAATAAAAATCATTGTGTAAAACCATGAGTACATATTCTGGTGGCATAGGTCTATGAACAGTAGTTACATATGTAATTTTATTCTGGGATTAAATAATATAGTGCATATTTTGAAAGAAAAAAACACTGCTTTATTTTGAATAGCATCATTATATATTATTTTTTACCATTATATGTATTATATTGCCTGATATGTTAATTCCTTTAAGTCGGAAAAATATAAATTACGAAAACATCAAAAACGCAATTATAATATAAATAGAGTTCACTGACCAGACAGCATCGTTTATTTGTATAAATATATACAAACAAGAGAAAGCGAATGATTAGCATGGAAACAATGGATGCCATAGCATACCATTACGTAACATCCGCAGCTCGATCCATGGCATTGAGACTGAGACACATCTTATAAACTGGTTTTTACTTACTAAACAGCATGATACATTTATATTTTCATTATTATGATAATTCAAATATTATGAATTGATCATTTTTTTAATTTAATAACTATTACAATAAATAATTTGTTTAGGTAGCGCAGATTATAAAGTTATTACCTAACGATAAAATGCGATTTCACAAATAGTTGATTCCTGCGACGTTTTAAATATTACACTAATTCAAATTCAATATTTAACAGAATATAAAAAAATGCGATTAAAAGAATTTAACATGCCGGATTCATTAAAAAATCTCATTAACATTATTATTCTCAGAGAGATAGATACATACATAAAACTAAATAAGCACAATCAAAGTCTTCACAAATTCTGAACGCAGACAAAGAACGCGCGGGCTTTCCCGCGCAGCGCGCCAGCTAACCGCAAAATGGCGCGAGGACGAAACATTGCTGCACCTACACGAGCTGAATATCTTATAACATTATCACTTCACTTACGTGATTGCATTCTGCCCAGGTATTTATATTCACGATGCGCTTATGTGCGATGCCTAGACAAGCTTTTGTTTGTAACTAATTGAATTATGGTTAAATTCCGGTTCGTAATAATTTCAGATTTAATATGGGTACATCAGAAGTGCCCCGATGCGTCGAGTCAGATAAATTATGAAATTTGACTTAATTGCAAAATACTTTTATTATTTGTGAATTATGATTACAATGTATAAATTAATTATGAAAATGTTAAAGATGTAATGTGTGGCCAAAAGCTCGCCGTTTTAACTTTACCATGCTTGGACAAATTTTAATAAAACTCGTCAGGTAAAAGCCGTAGGTTCGATTAAATTCTAATGCTGTCTGATACGAAATGTTTTAATTGATTTGAATAATTATACTTTTAAGTTATTCAGGCCTCGATGAGCTTTTATAATCGAAAGTTCTCCAGTGAAAAGACATTAAAAACTTTAATTCAAAGAATTATCTGAAACATAGTTTTTAACCTGAATATATCTTTTAAAATATAGCAGTAATAATCGCAGAAGATTAAGTCGAACTCACGTGTAGGTACGTATTTATTATCATCGCAGAATGCATTGTAAATAAACATAATTGCCTATTACCTATAGATCAATAGATACGGCGAGTAACACCGTTGAATATCGGTTGTTGTGCGGGGTTGTTGTTTCCCGCATTTTTAGTATTTAATACTTCAACAGGTAGAGCCTTGTGACAAACAGCGGAGGCTTAGTAATGGGGTGTCGTTTTTACTATTTCGGTACGGAACCCTAATAAAGTTGAAATTGTGTGTACTTGCGTTACAGAATGTCAATATAACTGGATAATAATCTGATATCTCTCTGCCCGCAGCCAGACTCCAAAATATAATGACAATCCGAAATGAAATCCAGTTAAAATGTTATGAGTGTATTATAATCGGTGTTTTATATTTTTACATTTATTCCTTAGCACGTATTTTAAAAAAGCTATTCCTTAGCAAGTATTTTATAATATATCAAGTTCCTATTGTACTTATTGCGTTATTCTGTAGCGGTTTTCTATCCATCTATCGGATTGGACCAAAACTTTAAATATTTCATCGAAACTACACAAAATATTAATTGTTTTGTCTTCTATATTATCATCTAAATTGCACGTTATGTCAAAGTAATCGAGAGTACTGTAAACAGAGACAAACAAAGTACAATAGCCATGAAGAGTAACATAAAAATAAGCGACTCACATAAACACAAAAACAAATGACGGGCAAACGGGAGACAGTTTTCAAGTGTTTGTTTGCACAAAAAGGGCTTTCTTGCAAAATGTACCGTTGCAGCGAAATTCCCAAAGCAAACGCCGAAATTTAATTAGCTCGCGCAAACATTGTTGAGAATATTTCTACTGCATTACATTTTACCGTAATGCTAGTACAGCGACTAAAAATAATATTTTAAAAGATTAAGGAAAGGTAGAGCAACGAATTTTGACTCGACGTGTTTCAATTTAATCCTCGAAGGCAGCAAGCAAACAATGTATGTATACGTCGGCGGGACACCGCGTAATTATGAAAAACACGTTGACGAGAACAATTATTTTAGTTACTTTAAAGCAATATTTAGTGATTTCTAAAGATGTTAATTTAGTTTACCCTCCATAAATTTGTTATTGTCACCTTACCCAACTTTATTATAAAAAGGCGAGCGCCTGCCGGTAGAAACAGATTCTTGTTTAACCGTAAAAGCGATCGGACCTCCGCAACTGTGAATAAATCGAAGAAGAATAACTCCTGTGTTTTACTTGATATCTTCAAGAATGGACACTAATGAAGACCTCGACCATCCTGATGTCACACCCACTTCGTTATATATTTTAAGCGTGGATATTTGCGGGAATCTTACGTTGAAAAAATGTATTAAAATGCTACCTACTCATTTGCTTACTACCACACTCCAAATTTTAATCCATTATTTAGCCTTAAGAGAAGACATTTTTTTAATCCTGAAGGTAGAGTGCTAACACTGCTGTTATCAGGCAAGAAATAGGTGTAGCGATGGCGCCGCTTACAAACCATAAAATGGACTGCCCTATTTCTTAATCATCGACATTTCATCAGGGACTGTCGCGTAAAAATTATACGTACATCTCTTAATCTGAGGCTTCGTCAGTCAGTAAATATGTTTTATGAAGTAAACGCAATAAATATTTTTACAAAATATTGCTGTCATAAATTTAACCGCGTACTGATGAAACCCTCTTACTTATAAGCCCTACGAATGACCCGAATATAAATGTTTTTTACGACGCGACATATCAATTTAAACGTGATTGATTCGCACACGCATTAGTGCCCTTGGCCTTAATGTAAAAATTATGGGAAGCGTTGAATATTTATCGCTAATAGTGATTCCATCTATGCCCTTACTCATGTTATAAGCACGTATACCTACTATAATATGTAGCTTATTCCGCCTTCGCCGCCTTCCGCCTATGTAGACGTCTATAACCTTTTCTCAAAAAGTTAATTTATATGAGGCGACCATCTTAGTCCTCAGAAGTAGCAACGCATCTGTGATTGGCTTAGATTAAACCCTTGTTCTATATATATGAAGTTGCTTTCAGATGTCCATGGGCGGCAGTGACCACTTAGCATCTGGTGTAAGCATGCTCTTTTACTATTTCAATCTTAAAAAAGTACCTCAGTACAATATTACCTGACACTGATAGCAAACTAGTATTTAGTGCACTAGTTTTTATTTCATAAAAGCAGCAAATGCGTATGTAGTTTACCTTGTTTTTATATGGTCAGTGCTACATACAACAAGTCGCAATGTTAGCGCAGAGGACAAAGTTAAATGCCTAATGCGAGTATGTCATTGCGCTAATGAAGCGTAAACGCTCCTACTATGTGTTTTAATATCACCGAATTAGTATAATACTGTGAAGAGGACATGGTACATGGTAGCACTGCTCTCAAAGTCGTACTTTATTGTATTTTTCACTTCTGAATAGCTCAATCTTAATATAACTGGTAACTTATTCATATAAAGTTATTTTATTCAGCACTACACTCCTACTAGTTTCGATTGAATGTCCTTGTTCGACTGCGTTCACAATATGTAAAGTTAATATCTACACGTATGTTTCGCCAACATGTTTTTTTTAATATACTATCAAAAAAACTACAATAGTCAAATATCTTAGCTAAAGATATTCATACCTTGCAATTAAAGTAGCAATTTTAATTTATATTAAAACCTATTTAATGGGACAATTAACTCCTTATTCAGTATCCTCTAAACAACCTAGGTCGCATGGATCGCTCGAGTTGTTTCACTAGATGCATGTAACGGAAAATATCTAAGAATAGTCAGAGAAAGCAAGTCCCGTTTCTGCTGACACACTTGGATTTGCAGTAAAATTTATAGCTTTTAGTTTTATTTGCCGTATCTGTATTCATGGTTTTCTAGAATTTGACTTGAAATTTATTAGCGATCTAACCTAGTTTAAATATAATGCTATTAGGTTAGTTTTTAGTTATTTACGGGGTTTTCCTAGTTTGAAGTTTACAAATGTGTATTGATCACTGCCATTTCATGAATAGACTGCATGCTCATTAACTGCAATCTTATTATTATTATTTTATAAGATTGAAGAAGCAAAGGAGTTTGCAGTCCACCTCATGGTAAGTGTTCACTGCCGTTAATGGATATCTGTAAGCAACTCCATATAGAACAAAAGTTCAATCTGAAGTTAATCACACACGCGTTGCTGCTCCTGAGGACTAAGATTCGCCTTATATAAAAGTGAGCCGCAACCACACTCTTCCACCGAAACACAAGATTTGCTTCATGCTAGAAATAGATGAGGCGGTGGTTCCTCCGCGGTCAATACATCGTTCTACCACCTTGCAAAAAAAGTTAGTGGGGATGTATGTTCGTTTGTTACTCTTTCAAGCAAACACTTGGATTTCTCTGAAATTTGGCACACATACTTTACGACCTACATAGGCACATAAGATACTCATTACCTACATATGACCGAAACGGGCGAAGTAGCGGGACTAACCTAACCTAACCTATCCTAGTTTCTAAACAAAGATGTTGGAGAGAAGGAACGCATGTATACGTACAGTAAATGCAAATTTTATTTGATATCTGTATTGTGATTACTATAACAGAGATTATACGGCTGTCGTTCAATATAACTGGATGTGGCGTGTCCCAGTAATAGAGCATTAGGCCGGGATTACACTTGTAAATCTTATTTACGCGCGTGTGGGGCGCCTGACATTTATTACGCACACGATTTCTTTGTGATAGGGAAGAAATCCATTTAATCATTTAATGACAAATCCCATGACCAGGATATAAAGAGTACAAAAAAAAATGGCGCAGAACCAGTAGCATAAAATAAGGCTTGTGAAAACTTAAACAGGGAAGTAATATGAACGAATGCGACTGCTCTGGCATTAAGCCAATAATGAAGGATACGATAGGAAATGGCAAGTAAAAAATAACATCACTAGGTACCGCTTTGTTATTAATGATGGTTTTGTATTTTGTTTAATATTTGACATCTCTAATGTTGATTTAACCCGTTAATTGAACAGTTTATATGTACCAACGACAAGATGCTACATAAATGTCATAGACACATGGCAACTTCAAACAGTCAAAGTAGGTAATTTAAACTTACTGAGAGAACATTTAAAAATCAGATAAACGTATATTGAATTAATTCGTTTTGACATTGCAGCAATCACTTTCTGAGATACTATACTGATTCCCAAATGAACAAGACAGATGATACAAGGATCCAGATAATTAATAGTTGTACAATCAATTTACCCTCAAGGCTGACCACATTAGGACTGGGTGACTTATTAGTAGCGTATAATGACTCACGTCCGAACGTTCCAGCCTTAACACATGAGGTGAATAATAATCCAACGTTCCATTTTGGGGATCAGTATTGTGTTGGCAATACTACACAATGTATGAGTAGGCTGTGTGATGAAAGATAGCTTTAAATTTATAGCTCAATTCATTACAACAGTCGAAGAGAAAGGCGACATAAAACGAATATTTTTCATTTCGACAATGTAGGTATTTACCGAGGAATCCATTGACTAAAAATAAGATAATTATATCGAAAATAGAATGGTAAAACTTCCTTTTTTTCTCCATTTTCCTACATAGAATTTCATGATGTGGAGTCTGGGTGAAATGCTTCAGATATCACTTAAAGTGCACATAGTAATGGAAATCTCTCTTATCTGCTTGAAAAGAATTCTCGAGTAGATACTTCACATATATTGCTAGATAGAGTCAACGTTAAATCGTTCATTATTACTGATATGAGTGATGAGACCGGAATATGATCACCGACACTTTGGCCCTATCAAACTTTAGACTGTATTTTCGACTATGTATAAATACTTTGGGTGGTTGAAATAGTAAGGTTCAAATGGCTACCTTCACACCAATTCCCAGAAACTTTTCTGTATGGATTTACTTAGAGAAAGGCATGGCGGCAGTGACATTAGGTATTTCTTAATAAGGAAACTAAACTTAAAAACCAAAATAAATAAAAGAGAAATTAAGGCTAATAAGAAAGACCTGCCTCAACATAACTAATTAAACTTGGGCATATAAAATCGAAAGTTACATTAAGTATGCAAAAGTGGATCTCTTATAAAATGGTCTTTGAAATAACTTGGGGTTAATGTGACATGAATAAACGATGAAGCTGAAACAACATTCACTTATAATCAGCTCAGTGGAAATCAGTTTGATTCTAATCGTTATTCTTATCATGAACGGATGGCGTGAATTTCTTCGTCGTATATGTATTTAGTTAGGAACTTATTTGCTGTTTTTATTCTATCATTTTCTTTCATCTAATTGTGCTTAGCTGGAGTTATGTAGGTTGATACGTAATGGAGACTATGCCATTAATTTTGGATAGGTAGTTTTTTGTCTATCTTGCTATGAGACATACATATGTATATTGTGCAAAAATTAAGATCGCAACGAGAACTTTACAACTACTTACATATTTGCTTATTTTGCTTTGGCGTGAAAGTTGTGGCCAAATAGAGGATATATTTGTCTGCATTAGACGTTTCAACTTAATCTTTAAGAGTAGCAACTAGCAACGCACCTGGTACGTCAACTCTAACGTAAATAGCGTAAATAGTTCGATCAGGGAGGTACCATCGCCGTACTTCTGCCAGCACATGGCATTGCCATATAGATCTTGGGTTCTATCTGAAGTAACTCGCTGATGCGTTGCTACTACCGAGGGCTAAGATCGTCGCCTCATATAAAAATGCGCTGGCAACCACACCCTTGCACCGAAACGCAAGAATTGCTTTACGTTAGAAATAAGTGTGTCGGTGGTATCTCCCGGTCCAACTACACTGGTTCTACCTGGTAAAAAATACAATCAATACGGAAAAAATACTATGATTTTTAAGAAATACTTTTTTATATCTAACTGAAGTAGCAAACGAACATGCAGTCCAACTGATGGTAAGTGGTCATTGCCGCTCATTGACGTCTGTAATAGACTTCATACAGAACATCAGATCTGTGATAGACTTCAGATGGAACCCCATCTGAAGTCTATCACAGATGCGTTGCTACTCCCGAGGAATATGATGGTCGCCTCATATAAAACTGTGCCGACAACCACACCATTCCATCGAAACGCAAGAAATGCTTCACGCTAGAACTAGCCGAACACGCTAGTCGAACTACATTGGTTCTACCACCTTCACTTTATCATTGTATCACTTTATCATTACTTATAATTGTCTCCATTGTTGCAGAGTTCGCGGGTGTGATGCAGCGATGGGACCGCGCGCGGTGAGGGCGGCACTGCTCTGCGCTTATATGTTGTTCTTTCATCACGGTACGATTGCTTTTAGTTTGTTTTAAATTTCCTTTCAAGCGCCTTTCCTTTGTCCATCTTGTGAATTATTTTTCAATTTATAGGTAAATGGATGGAGGATGTAAGAAGCTATATTTATGTGATAAATTTAAATTGAGGAAAGAAAAGAAATTATGTTTGCTCTACATTTTTAAAGCAGCTCTACGTCCAAATTACATCAGTTTGAAAGCAGCACTTCTAGTGATATTGCTTATACGCTTATGTGATTAACTTATATAGAACTTTCAGTTTTTTATTTAGGATTAGCTGTAAAACATGTTAATTTTAAAATGTTAACCGGAGAAGGTTACCATTCAAGATCAGGCAGGTGAATCCTTTTTTCACTCCTTAAAATATGTCTGCTCTAAACTTTTATGCCAGAGTAATATGTAGATATTGGTCTATCAATGTAGATATACTTGTTATACTATACGTATGTACATATATGTAAAGTGTTATGTTTTAGCAACTAAATTCTATCTGTTATGTATCTGTATTGGGGTCGCTAAGCTAGCAACATAGTTGTAATGAAGAGGAATGTACCTTTATGCAAATTCAAATCTTTATTCTCAATAGTTTTGTGTCGATGCAGTTTTATTGAAAAGATATATTTCTTTAGGTTTTATAAATCTTTATCGCCAATTGTTCGTATTTGGTGACAGTAAGCGCGGAGCTGAAAGGAAGATGCCCGGCGGAGGCGGCGTGCCCGGCGCGCGCGACGCCTTGCAGCGCGGACGACGACTGCGGCGAGCAGATCTGCTGCAACACAGCATGCGGACAGACCTGCGTTGATCCCTTGTTTACTGGTAATGTTCTTTATTCTTTTAAGGGTTCCGGTATGAAGACTTTAAAAACGGGAACCTATTACTAAGATTCCGCTGTCTTTCTGTCTCTCACTAGGATTTATCTCATGAACCGTGATATCTACACAGATGAAGTTTTCACAGATGATTTCTATATAACAGCCGTGATCTTTGCTGTTTTAATAGATAATAATGGTGTGAAACTCTTCGTGTGCGAGTCCGACTCACATTTGGCCGGTTTTTATTTTTATACCTAACGGATGACACACTCGAACTATCTAACGGAAAGTAGTCACCGTCGCCTATAGACAATTACAATACCAGAATAGTTCTCAATTCTCTGGCTTTGAAGGAGAGCTCTTTTCACGCCTTTTTTGGAAAGTACTATATATATTCTGGTATGAAGGATACAAAAGCGTTTAATGTTATTAAGCGGCGGGGATAGGTCAGGCGGTAGTGATCAGTCTAGTCACAAAGAGTTCTATTCCTTTGCAAATAAGTGTTCATAAGATAAAATCAAATCCTAAACTATGCGTGTCAAGTAATTGTGCCTAAAATGACCAATGCGCCACACAAATGAGTGAAATGAATTTAAATATCTTTATTTTGCATAATGAGGCACTTCCAAATTGTTACACTTTTTTTCCGGATCGGAACAGGACCTCAACTGAGAAGATCCGGCAACAAAACTTAGTGGGCTTGTCTTTTTTCTTTGTATATCCTTTTTTTACCATATTGTTTTTACATTGGTTATAAAAGTTAGCTCCAGTATCTTGCCTTCGTCCCTGTAGCCTCGGGGTCAGAATAGGGCTACGGTATCCCCTGCCTGTCGTAAGAGGTGACTAAAAGGGGCTTCCGGGGTTGCAGACGACTAGAGTGGGAGCTCGAACCGTTCGGTCAGGCAATCCCGGGAAGGACGGCGGTATGTGTATATGTGTGGTCGCATACCGTCGTAAAGACTAGACGGAGCGGTGGGCCCAGCCGCCCATCTGAGGGGAGCCCGATGGGCGGCTGGGGCCTCCTTGAGTCCTCCTTTTCAGCGCCGAGGACGGCCACCGGGGGGGTTTTAGTGCGGTAAAAATCCCACATAACCCTGCGTCGCTCCCACGGCGTCGGGTACCTTTTGAAGGTTTCCCCCTCGAAAACAAAAAAAAAAGTATCTTGCCTTATATTTGGTTGAAAAAGAAGCGTATTTAGCAGGATACGCTACACTTTGACATTCACTTAATTACGGAAACGTATTGTTCGGTCCCAAGCTGTTTTATCCTCTTTATAGTCAGAAATTTTATAGCTTGATCTTAATAAATAATTTAAACTTAATAATTGAAGTAATAAAAAAATACCAATACACCAACATATACTAACACTTGTCGATAAAACAGAATGGTTACGCTATCGGGCAGTCTATGACGTAATACCTACATCTTAGTGCAATGACTCCACTCGAGTGTTTACAAAACAGAAGAGCTCTACGATCACTGTTTATATTATTTTTTGTTTGACGCCTACGTAATTCTTAGGGGTGGGAAGTAATAGCATAAAAACTCACACGTTGTGTACATAGAGACGCTTGGTAAATACATTGATCTATGATTTTTATAAGTAAAAGTAAATAAATGCCTTCTGTCTATACAACTACAGGTATATAAAATATCCACAAACTGTCTTTAGTAAAAAATATAAATGAATTCAACCCACTTGTATGACATTATAAAACATACTTAAATGAACGTGCTGTAGATACCTAAAAGATAACGAACTGGCTTTCTCCTGCGACCTTACCTGTTTAGGTCATGTTTGGGGTAATAAGGACCCTATGTGTTAACTAGGACATAAACTATCCAAATGGTAGTTTTAGTAGTTTTTGGGGACCCAAGTAGCGGAGCTGTTACCGATAGATACGCAGTCGGTTCCAGGTCCAATCCCTGGCCAGACAGATATCTCAATGATAAGTTTAGGTTCTTGCTCTGGGTCTGGATGTTTGTGTATTTGTCTTTGTGTGTATCAAAGGCATCTAAAACACAAGAGGAAATCCTAGCGTGGAGCTGTGAGTGAAGACAAAGCGTTTAACTGCTCAGTACATCCGTTTCACAAACTTTAGCGCATTACGACCCGCGTGGCGGAGCGGTTACCATACCGGTCTGACACGCAATGGGTCCCGGGTTCGATACCTGGCCAGACAGGTATCTGAATGATGAGTTTAGATTCATGTTCTGGGTCTGAGTGTTTGTGTATTCGTTTTGTGTGTCCATGGTACCCGCAATGCAGGAGAAAATTCTAGTGTGAGGCTATAAGTGTAGAAAGCGTGTTTAGCCGTAAATTTATCAGTAACATTTATCCACAGGTTGTGAGAACGTAAAGCTATCATCAGAACGAATTTCAAGAGCCCTAGCGGCGGAGAACAGCCGAGGTGGTCGCGGAGTCTTGCGGTCCTTGAGGACTCCTCGTTGCCGTATCTCTGATGGGGAGTTCGAGGAGATACAGTGCGATAACGAAATTGTCAGCAGCTGCTGGTGTGTCGATGCTGCGGGATTTGAGGTAAGATTACTGAATATTAGATACTACTGAATTAAGTGGTTAATAAAGGGACCTTGCTTGTAAATAAAATTTGTAATAATTTAGTTTGCACTATAATTAGACACGTTCCTAATAAAAACGGGTAAGAAGAGTTAGATTTTTGCATAATTGATTTTTACACCTGATAGATAAATCTTCTTATTAGAAAACTTGACCTCTTCGAGCTTTGTCATGTTTCCAACTTCCAAATTTCCAGTTTAAGTTCGAATTTTGTAACCATACTTTAATAATAATTTAATAATATAATATATCCACATCCGTTGCTGAAATAAATTACAGATAAATAAACGGTCAACAAATCATCAGCATATTTAATATCTTGACAAATATTGAATAATTCTATTTATCAGTTAAGGATGTGATTTTAGTGAAATATTAATTTAAAATCATTAATTTACAAAACAAACATACATATAAACTATACATACCCTCAGCACATACAAACATACGTTCGACACCATTACCCTCCTTAACCAGGAATAAAACCCCAATTCCCAGATTGCCGGTACCCGCGCCCCAGCAGCCGGCCTGGTCAACTGCACGCGCACCGCCGCGTGCGCCGCGCACACGTGCCGCATGCTGTGCCCGCTCGGCTTCGAGCTGGACGCCGCGGGCTGCCCGCTGTGCAAGTGCCGGGACCCGTGCTCCGGCGTCACGTGCCCTGGCCAGCTGTCGTGCCAGCTGGAGGAGACGCCGTGCCTGAGGCCGCCGTGCCCGCCTGTGCCTACTTGTACGTATTCGTACATTAATATCGATTTAGTATGACTCGAACCGGACGCGGCTGGCTGCCCGCTGTGCGAGTGCCGGGACTCGTGCTTGTGCGTCACGTGCCCTGGCCACCTGTCGTGCCAGCTGGAGGAGACGCCGTGCCTGAGGCCGCCGTGCCCGCCTGTGCCTACTTGTACGTATTCGTACAGTAATATCGATTTAGTATGACTCGAGCCGGACGCCGCGGGCTGCCCGCTGTGCAAGTGCCGGGACCCGTGCTCGGGCGTCACGTGCCCTGGACAGCTGTCGTGCCAGCTGGAGGAGACGCCGTGCCTGAGGCCGCCGTGCCCGCCTGTACCCACTTGTACGTATTTGTACATTAATATTGATTTAGTATGACTCGAGCCGGACGCCGCGGGCTGCCCGCTGTGCAAGTGCCGGGACCCGTGCTCGGGCGTCACGTGCCCTGGACAGCTGTCGTGCCAGCTGGAGGAGACGCCGTGCCTGAGGCCGCCGTGCCCGCCTGTACCCACTTGTACGTATTTGTACATTAATATTGATTTAGTATGACTCGAGCCGGATGCCGCGGGCTGCCCGCTGTGCAAGACTAAAGTAGCAAACGAGCATGCGGTCAACCTGATGGTAAGTGGTCAGTGCCGCTCATGGACATCTGTAGTCAACTACATACAGAACATGGGTTCTGGGTCCGCTGCCCTGTGGCAGCGATTAGAAAATTGGCTGACGATGCTCGGATCCGAGTTGGATGGGTGTCTGCCAGGGTGATGGTACTCAAACCCAGACCCCTGCAATGTTTCAGGTGCCTAGAGCTGGGACACGCCAGGCCCCAGTGTAGGAGCATGGTGGATCGTAGCGCCCTGTGCTACGTATGTGGCGAGCCCCATCACAGGGCTAAACAATGCATAGCACAGACGCCTACATGCGTTGTGTGTGCTGCGTATGGTCGACGATCTGATCACCGGCTGGGGGGTAGTAAATGCACTCCGCCGAAGAAACGCGGCCAAAGGGAAACCGAGCGGGTGGTTGGAACCGACTCGGTTCGGGCGAATGGGCTTGCGCAGGCTTCGGCCAGCGCGTCGTCCCATCGCCCACTCATGGAAATGATGGAGACCCATAATGTCTAGGTCTCCATCAATTCAAATCCTTCAAGGGAACCTCAACCACTGCCGTGGGGCGCAGGACTTGCTACTGCAGACTCTTGCAGAGCGTTCCGTCTCCTTGGCGGTGGTTGCAGAACCCTACAACGTCCCCGACCATCCGCGTTGGTTTGGGGACATAGATCGATCAGTAGCGATCTTCTGGGGAGCTGGTAACCGGGATCCCCCTTGCTCCAAACTGCACGCGGAACCAGGTTTGGTTGCGGTAGAGTGGGGCCCCGTAGTGGTGCTAGGCTGCTACATCTCCCCAAACTGCAGTCTGGCGCTCTTCGAGAACTTTCTCGACAGGGTGGGTAGCTGCATTCGCGGCTGCCTTCCCCGACCAGTACTAATCCTGGGCGATTTTAACGCACACTCGAGGGCCTGGGGAAGCCGCCGCGACAACAACAGAGGCAATACCACCCTGGAGTGGGCGGCGGGTCTGGACCTACAACTTTTGAATCGTGGGGCCGTCAGCACTTGCGTGCGTTGGCAGGGGGAGTCAATCGTGGACCTTTCATGGGCGACTCCATCTGCCGCGCGTTTGGTGACCGGCTGGAGAGTGGCGGAGGAACTGGTGACTCTATCAGATCACCGCCACATCACCATCGACCTGGTACTCCACGTCCCGGGTCGGGTCGGTCGCCTAAACGACGATCCTTTCCGACGTTGGGCAGTTAAGCGTCTCGATCGGGACATGTTACTCGCTGCTGCTCACGTCGTGGAATGGTCCAGACCTACTGAGCATACCAACCTGCTCAGCCCTCAGGAGGAGACCGTCAGACTGCAGTCTGAGTTGACGTCGGTGTGCGACATAGCCATGCCGCGGGTTAGATCCGTCCGCAGGGGTCCAACCTATTGGTGGTCGGACCTCATCGATCGTCTGCGGGCGTCATGTTTGCGCTCACGGCGCCTCTACAATCGGGCTCGCAGACGTAGATCTGCCGGGGCCGAGGAGATAGAGGAGCGGTACCGTGAGTACAGGAGAGCAACTATGGCGCTGCAGGCAGCGATCGCGGATAGCAAGGCCGGCAAGTGGAAGGAACTGCTGGAGGGGCTCAACAGAGACCCGTGGGGACGGCCATACAGAATAACGATGGGAAAGTTGCGCCCGTGGGTGCCCCCACTGACGGAAACCCTGGACCCCGTCTTCGTCTCGACAGTGGTGGGCGCGCTGTTCCCCGGTGCCCTGGATGGCCCCAGTGTCCTGACACAAACTCCGAGCCTTGCAGAATGGTCAGACGAGCTGGCCGTCACGGAGGCAGAGATGGAGGGCGCAGTCAAACGTCTGGCGGAACGCAATGCCGCCCCGGGTCCCGACGGAATTCCAGGTCGGGCTTGGGCGCTGGCGTTGACGGTCCTCGGGGCGAGACTGCAGAGTCTGTTTAGCGCTTGCCTCCGTTGCGGCCGGTTCCCCGCGGTATGGAAGAGGGCAAAATTGGTGCTCCTGCATAAAGTGGGTCGTCCAGCAGACTCACCAGGAGCATACAGGCCCATATGTTTGCTGAACGAGGCTGGCAAACTCTTCGAACGGGTCATTGCCACTCGTGTTAGCAGACACCTGGCGAGTAGCGGTCCGGACCTGTCCGACAGTCAGTTCGGCTTCAGACGGCAGCGCTCGACCGTGGATGCAATTCTGCGTGTTCGAGCACTCACAGAGCAGGCCGTCTCTCGGGGCAGAGTAGTCTTGGCTATAAGCTTAGACATAGTTAATGCGTTTAACTCTCTGCCCTGGGACGCGATAAGGGCGGCACTCGTTTATCATCGATTGCCCGCCTACCTTCAAAGTGTGTTGGCGGACTATCTGTCGGACAGAACCATCTGCTACCCGGGCCGCTATGGGAATGTCAATGAGAGGACGGTGGTATGCGGGGTACCACAGGGTTCGGTTCTTGGGCCGCTCCTGTGGAACCTTGCTTACGATGCGGTGTTGCGGACGATGCTTCCACCTGGTGTGAGCATCGTCTGCTACGCTGACGATACCCTCGTCCTTTCGGAAGGCGAGTCCTTCGAGGCGACCCTCCGATTAGCGGAGATGGGCGTGGCACAGATTGTGTCGCACATCTGCAGGCTAGGGCTTAGGATAGCGCCTCAGAAGACTGAAGCGCTATGGTTCCATGGTCTTAAGCGGGCCATGGAACCCCCTAGTATGTCAGTGCGTGTAGGTGACGCCGATATCCAGGTAGGCCGGTACATGAGGTACCTTGGGCTGGTGCTTGATGGCCGCTGGAGTTTCGACGAGCATTTTGACCGACTCGTCCCCCGAATTCACAGGGTAGTGGGTGCTTTGCACAGACTGCTGCCGAATCTCGGGGGACCTAGGGAAGAAGTCCGCCGCCTCTACGCGGGTGTCGTACAATCTATCGCGCTCTATGGCGCCCCTGTTTGGTCGCACAGATTGACGGGGAACCGGCGCCGCGCAGCGAAACTCCTCGCTGCACAGCGAATGATAGCCATAAGGGTTGCGCGCGGGTATCGTACGATATCCTATGAGGCGGCATATGTCCTGGCGCGGTTTCCGCCCCTGGACATTCTGGCGGAGATGAACGCAGAGGTCTTTAACAAGATCCGCGTTCTCCGCCAGAGGGCTGAACCCTCGAACGAGACGGTCACAACGCTTCGTCGAAAAGCCAGATGGAAGGCGTTGACGCGCTGGCGTGACAGGCTGCGAGAGCCAAAGAACGTGCGACAACGAGTCGTCAGCGCCATCCTACCCAGCTACCGGGCCTGGATGGGGAACGAAGGTCGTGTTACCTACCGACTGACTCAGATACTCACCGGACATGGCTGCTTCGGTGAGTATCTGAACCGCATAGGCCGGGAGAGGTCCGCAGTGTGTCACCACTGCGGACACGACCAGGACTCCGCGCAGCACACGCTCGAGCACTGCCCATCGTGGGAGTCAGAGCGGCGGATCCTGGTCAACAAGATTGGGAGTGACTTGTCCCTGGCGGCCGTCGTTGCAGCGATGGTGCGCTCTAAGGACGCGTGGAACGCAGTGACCTCCTTCTGCGACGCTGTAATGTTCGCGAAGGAGGACGCTGAAAGAGCACGGGAGCGCGCAGATCCCGCTCGTCGAAGGTGCCGCCGGGGTAGACGTAGGTAACGTCCCCCCGGTGTGGTCCCTGTAGTCGGGGATTAGAATACGGCTACGGTATCCCCTACCTGTCGTAAGAGGCGACTCAAAGGGGGCGGGTTGCGGGCGACTAGAGTGGGAGCTCTGACCGCCCAGTCAACAACCCATGGAAGGACGGCGGCATGTGTGGCTGCATGTTGTCGTACACTGACAAGGCGTAGGGGACAGTCACGCTCCCTAAGAGATGAGCCCGTAAGGGGCGCAGCGCTAGGGGGCACCGGTGGTATCCGTTGGAGGTCCCGGGGTCCCCTGCAAGCGCAGAGGAAGGCCACCGAGGAGGTTTTAGTGGGTAAAAATCCCACATAACCCGGAGTCTCTCCCAAGGCTCCGGTGTACCTTTTGAAGGTTTCCTCCCCGTCAATAAAAAAAAAAAAAAAAAAAAAAGGGTTCTAAGTCAATCACAGATGCGTTGCTATTCCCGACGACTATGATGGTCACCTCATGTAAAAGTGTGCGGGCATGCACACCCTTTCATCGAAACGCAAGAAATAGGTGTACTGGGTACTGGCGGTGATACTTCCCCGGTTGTTCAATCAATTCAATTCAAGATAAAATCGTGAAAACATACTAATGGCTTTGTTAATCATATTAGTAAATTGTTGATAATATTAGAAATTAACTTGCGTCTTCTGATAAACTACTATATTTCCAGGCAAACGAGGAAGAAGTCTCCAGAACATATGTCCTGTGGGCGAACCAATTCTGATATCTGAAACGAGCCGACCATTCTTGTGCGGAACGGACCCTGGGAAGCCGAACTGTCCACCTCTCTATAGATGTCTCGTCGAACCTGGTACGTTGCTCGCATACATTAGTGTTGATTATCTCGTTGGCATAATTAATCGTACAGTCGTGTATCGAACAATGGCATTGAGTCCAGTCACAATACAAAGACAATGCCGACGCCTTGCAGATATGTTCCGACTAAATAACGCTTTAACATGTACATAATTGAATTAGCAAACTGTACAATAGATTTTATCGTCAATGGATACTATAGATATTAGTAAACTATAGTAAAGTATTGTTCGACCAGAAAGGTCTCACCGCCACACCTATGTATGGTGCCAAACCATTATTATCCCACTGCTGAGCACGGGTCTTCTCTCAGAATAAGAGTTTTAGGCCATAGTCCACCGTGCTGACTATGACATAAGTATATATCTGTCATAAAAGATTTCGGTAGAATAGTATGATTGCCACTTTTTATAAGAGGCGACCATCTTAGTTCTCGGAAGCACCGAGAACATTTATAATCGACTTCAGATAGTACACATGTTTTATATGTTGTTGATGATATTAGTAAACTATGGTAAAGTATTGTTCGACCAGAAAGGTCTCACTGCCACACCTATGTATGGTGCCAACCCATTATGGTCCCACAGGTGGGCACGGGTCTTCTCTCAGAATGAGAGAGTTTTAGGCCATAGTCCTTCGTGCTATGTGCCAGCACCAATATATATCTGTCATAAAACAGTTTTCGGTAGAATAGTATGATTGCCACTTTTTATAAGATTCGACCATCTTAGTTCTCGGAAGCAGCAACGCATTTATAATCGACTTCAGATAGGACACATGTTTTTTATGTTGTTGATGTACTTCCACAGGCGTCAGGCACTATTTACCATCCTGTGGACTACATGCTCGTTTACTACTTCAATCTTATAGTACTCCAAGAAGTTTTACATGACGTCGATTAATACATCTGAGTATTAATGGCTTATAACATAAATTACAGCAATTTATTATTTGCTTAAAAGCAGATTACAGTCAGTAGAGTAGCAAATGCTACGGGCCCCGCGACTAGAGGGGCTCCGCGGCCCAACACCTACCTGTTTTTTTATTTTTCCATTTTTGCTATCCTAAAAATCTTGAACTAAAAGAAGATGTAGAAAGTGCCATCTCAAAATTCTCCCAGATTAAATCCAGATAAGTTTAATCCGGCACTGATTACAGTAGCACTAACATTGCCGTAAAAATAAAAAAAAAAAAAAAAAAAAAATACAGACGAATTGATAACCTCCTCCTTTTTGGAAGTCGGTTAAAAAATGAATAGATTTGTCACATCTGTGCCATCATAATTGTCTGTGTCATCATAATTTGATCTGACATTCATGCCTTCCAGGAAATGACTACGGAGTCTGCTGCCCAGCGTCATTAGAGCTTCAAAAAGCTGGAAACTGTCCCGCCCCATCGACATCAACCACCGATTTGGACTGTGGAACTCCATGCGCCCACGATTTAGAATGTCCTTCCATGCAAAAGTGCTGCGACGGTGGGGAATGTGGAAGACATTGCACGCTTCCTCACAACGTCACGATGTGCTCTCAACAGAAGCTTCTAGCAGAACTTCTGGTGGTCAGCGAAAAGGAGGGCAGAGGATACGTGCCGCAGTGTGATGGCAATGGAGCGTTCGAGTCTAGACAATGTTCCAGGAATGGATTGGTTTGCTGGTTAGTAGCAATAAGCTTTTAGATTTTATTTGCTATGGACTAGATGACGCGGATTATTTATCTTCCTAAATTTGTTAAAATTGTTAACTATGGCGTTGCATTTTATTCGCCTTTGGACCATTTAGGCATAAGGTGAGATAAACGAATAAAATTCTCAATGTCCGCTTATTTTGGTATGAATTATAAAATTTACTATTTATGTTTATTATCAGTGTTTTAAAATCGTCTAATTATTATTTACGAATAACAATTGCTTTTACACATCATTAATTACTTGACAATGAATTTATTCATGAAATTAATAATTTTACTAAACATATTTATTCTTATATATAAGATTATCGTTTCACAATGTTCGTTCCCGTACTCCTCCGAAACGGCTTCACCGATTGTCATAAAATTTTGTGAGCATATTGAGTAGGTCTGAGAATCGGCCAACATCTATTTTTGATACCCCTTAGTGATAAAGATTGTCCACCCTTAACATTTTTTTAGTTAGTTAGCCGGGTCAGTTAGTTGTATATATTAATAAAATCATTATTAATTTTCTCAGGTGTGTCGACACTGACGGCAACAAGCTCCGTGGCTCCATGGGTCCGTCCGCACAAGTCCAATGTACTGATACCCCCCGGCCCGCGCGCACGGGCGGCCGCAGCCTGAGCGCGTGCGCCAGGGCCCTCTGCGCCGGGGTCTGCGAGTATGGGTACAAGACTGGTACTGATGGGTGCCCGACGTGTGAATGTGATGACCCCTGTGCGGGATTCCCCTGTGGAGATGGAGAGGAGTGCGTCAGGGTCAGAGACGCTGATTGCGAGGGTGACTTGTGCACTGGATATCCTGTCTGTAAGTGTTGCACTTGTTAAATTAAACGCTTCTATCTTGTTCCAAAATTCTTTATAAATTCAAGCAATTTAAGTCGAGCGAATTGTTTGACACTGACGAGGCGAGATACCGGACTATCTTAAATGCTTTGTGTTAGAGACGTGCAATAGAATAATATCGATAAGCAAAACAAAAAAGTTCAGGTATTTCATATGTATCATTATAAACTGCCGAATAACAGCAGTGTTATGGACTGCTGTGTATTGGTCTGAAGGGTTTAGCAAGGAAGTCATACTTAGCTGAGGCATTACGAATTATTGCTCATAGATAGCAACGCATCTGTTTTGAACCTCAGGTATATCTTATCGCATCTGAGGTCAATTGGAGAAGTCCTTAATCGACAGTGGCCCCTTACTATCTGGTGGACTATCATCGTTTGCTACTTTCATATTATGAAAAAAGGCATATTTCTTTTGGAACTTTCAGCCAACCATAGTTTTCAATATATCGAAGTAGATCCTGCATAAAAATGTTCATTCCAAATATTGTTGCAGGTCGACCCCGCATTTCCTACGATAATCCCTGCGAAGTGGGTGCTCCAGCGACAGACAACGACGGGTCCTTAGTGGGCTGTGGGAGCGACATGGACTGCCCTGGAGGACACCTGTGCGCTAGAGCCCGGCGGAGTGGAGGGGCGGTTTGCTGTCCAGATCCTCAATATGCTGACAACTCCACTGAGCCTGAAGTTATGGAGGTAAATTTAATTATGATACATAATCACTGGACCAGACTCTATTCCAAAGATTAGATGTAAGCTATCCAGAAATTTCTAGAATTCGGTAATAACAATGATAACATATGATAAAGATGGTAGGAGTGTGGAGAGGTCGGGAGGGTTCTATCGCCATACCTATTTCTAACGTGAAGGCAGTTCTTGCGTTTCGGTCGACGGGGTTGGTTGCCGAATCATTTTTATTTGAGACAACCGTCTCAGTCCTCGGGAGTAGCACCGCATCTGATTGACTTCAGATTTAGTCTTTATACTATATAAATTATTACACGTGTCCATGGGCGGAGGTGACAGTTTACAATTAGGTGGATTGCACGCTCGTTCGCTACATCAAAATTATAAAAGAAACAAATGTGTGCGCAATTATCACATGGCAGAAGTGAAACTTATGCTAATGATTATTTTACTTGTACCAAACTTGAGCTTTTATAATAGCTACAAACATAGCTTGTGTAAGAGCTAAAGTTATAAAGAGCTACGTACTAGGTATGTTCGTAGTAAAATAGTTATCGTGATCCAGAAAGGGTAGAACGCCATCTACTTGCGGCGCCACCAATTGCTATCGTAACGCATTTTAGTTTATCTAGTTTCAAATCAGACTACTATTCTAAAGAAGTGTGGTGACCTGCCGCAAGTCTTCAATAGATGGCGCCACTAGTGCCGACCTTCCGCAACGTATCAAGAGATGGCGCTTCTGAATCGGGACAGTGATGTTTTCTCAACATTCTGCATATATACAAGTTCCGAACAAAGACAATCGGAGCATCGCCTCAGGCATGATCACCAAACCTGGCGGGAGATCTTCCTTTGCCAAAAGAAGATTCCCTTACGTAATCATACTCATAATAAATCATAGACAGTAATACAGAGTTCTTTTTATTTTCCAGATCAACTTCGAATCCTGCGGCGCGGAAGCAGAGGCAGTGTGTGGTCTGAACTCAACGGTGCGGTGTCCGGAGGGCGCGTGCGAGGACGGGCTCGCGTGCTGCTCCACGGCGTGCGGCCCGGTGTGTGTGGACGCGGCGAAGATACGCCTGCAGACCGACAGGGTGGATGATACTCCGACTAGTGAGTGATGTATTGCTTTGGAGGTTTTTTTATGGATTTAGTGGATGAATCTCTTACCAGTCAGTTTCAGAGGTGTAGATAAAAGGTTCTGTAGACGGACAGGGTGGATGATACTCCGACTAGTGAGTGTGATGTATTGCTTTGGAAGTTTTTTTATGGATTGAATTTATGATTCTCTTACCAGTGGGTTTTGTTAATTTGTTCAGAGCTGTAGATAAAAGTTTCTTATTTATTTTATTTATTTATTTTATTTATTATTATTATTATCTTATTTATTTTATTTCATTTTTATCCAAGGCATTTTAACTTAGTCCTAAAGAGAAGAAACCTATCTGCGGATAATCTCAATTAAGACTGATGTTACACTTTGGGATTGATTATAGACTTTCATGAGTTTTAGTGGTCACTTATCCTCAGTTGGGTTGTACGCTCGTTTGCTACTTCAATTGGATAAAGAATGTCACTGGATGAACTACTAAAAAAATAAAATAGAAAAATAAAAAAAATAATAATTTTAGACATTACTACATTAATTCACTACTCAGATTTCATAAAACAAAATACTGAAAAAATCGTATAATTCCAGTGTGCGAGTACCTCCGCGACTTCGACGACAAGATGGAGGGCACGGTGGACGGCATGAAGCTCGCGCTGCCGGCGCCGGCCTGCGCGCCCGACGGCAGCTTCGCGGCGCGCCAGTGCGGCGCCGGCCGCTGCTGGTGCGTCGACAGCTTCGGCACCGAGATACCCGCCACCAGCTCCGCTAATGCGTCGCTGGATTGTGATAAGTAAGGGTATTTAAAAGCTTTCAAGCAAATTACGTGAAGCTGTATTGTGATAAATAAGGAAATTTAGAAACTCTTAGGTATACTTCGCGATGCGTCAGTACGCAGACACACAATTTAAACTAAATAATCTCATCTATTACTAGGGGTGCGTTCCAGAACGCGATCATAACGCCCTAAACGCCCAAAACGTCGTTCCACAAGACGACCGCAGTCGTTGTGGTCACGACTTACGCCCACGCGACACTCAAGACGTCATGACTTACGCCCACGCGACACTCAAGACGTAATGACTTACGCCCACGCGACACTCACGACGACCCATCTAACAAGGTGGGTTGAAGTGATCGTTCCAATAGAAAATACGTCAGTAAAGCTGACAAGCTAATGGCCTTGTAAACCTAAAGGGCCTAAAGTGCGCCTTGTGAACTTCTAATGGAACGCACCCTACATAAGGAGTACACATTTGTAACACTAGATGGATTACACGATTACACGTTTTATTAACCCAATTTTGATACAAAACTTTGACTTTTATATTTTCTCTCCTCAGAATCCGCTCCTCGCTCGCCTGCCTGGACCTAACCTGCCGCATGGGCTGCGACTACGGGTTCGAGCTGGGCGCGGGCGGCTGCCCCACGTGCCGCTGCCGGGACCCGTGCGCCGGCGTGCACTGTGCCGCTGGCCGCGCATGCGCATTGGTCGACGTCGCCTGCGATGCGGACTATTGCCCGCCTGTGCCTGCGTGTGAGTGAATTAATGAATGAATTTTTTTTTAATCAGTTACAACATAAACACAAAGAAAACAAAAACAAAATGAACACAAAAAAGAAGAAAAAAAGGATGTTCTATCCTACAATATCGAGAAATATATATTATGTACTGCAACAACCGCAAAAAGGACAGACTCAGCTAATATCATGAGCAGGTTTTCCTACTGCATGACGCTGATTTTCAGTCTGCCCCACGAGTCGAGGCCACTCGGACGGCTGCCCGCCAGCCGGTCATTAGTGTAGCAACTATTGTTATATCAAAACCCACGCCATTCAAATCTTAAACCGTTCTAAATAATTATGGTAAGTACCACCAGTGCATATTTGTCTTTCCGGTGGTATGGTTGCGTGGTCTGTAACTATGGGTTTGATTTGGGCGCAAGCTTGACTGGCCCGCGATCGTTAATGTCACGTTTGATCGATATTACTGCCCGCCAGTACATGCAAGTAAGTGTGCAATTTCGTCGTCACCATATTAAGGACCTTAATAACGTCCATACAATATGGGCCTCATGTACCGCATAAGGTGTGACTTCGGGTACGGGCGGCTGCCCCACGTGACCCTTGCCCGTCGCCTGCGACGCGGACGACTGCCCGCCGGTGCCTACTTAAGAGTGTAGTGTTTTACCCATGGTATAGGCGTGATATGCGACTATTTGATTCGCCCGACAAGTAGACTTTCCTAATCATAATCATAATAATCATAATCATCTTTATTTGCCAAAATAAGGTACAATTTTATGTTACATAAATTTTTAAGTCCTCTTATTTACCTATTAGGCATGCAAATATCATTTAAATGGTAATATTAAAGACTAATGGTAATATTAATCTGATTTATGTCACACGTGATGGATTTTACTTCCCGCTGTGCCTACATGTGAGAGTGTAATCTTGTCGTTCCCACATTACATACCTCAATGAATTAAATTTAAAGGTGGTAGAACCAGTGTAGTTCGACAGGTTCGACAGGAGGTACCACCGCCACACCTATTTTTATGGTCGCATTTTTTGCGTTTCGATGGAAGGGTGTTGTTGCTAGCACATTTTTATATGAGGCGACCATCGTAGTCCTCGAGAACAGCAAGGCATCTGTGATTGACTTCAAATAGAACGTATGTTCTATGTGAAGTTGCTTAGTCTATGGGCGGTATGACCACTTACCATAAGGTGGACTGCATACTCGTTTATGCTCGTTTGCTAATTCATTATTATAAAAAAAAAATGTTGAAACCTAACTTAAAAATGAGATATCTTTTATACTCATTATTTTTCACTGGCATTATCCGCCTTAATTAATCGACAAACAATCAAAGAAAGTTAATGAAAAACCTATCACCGACTGTCATACACTACAGGATATTGAAATGAAATGAAAGCTAATGTCTTTATTTTGCATAGGCCTTCGGGGGCGCTCACAAATTGTCAGTTACATATAGGTATATATTTTTTTTACACTACCACCATTAACAAACCACATTAATATTCAGGTCTTCCGCGGCGCGAGGGCCAGTGCCCGTACCTGGTGCCGTGGTCGGGCGCGTGCGAGTGGGCGTGCCGCGCGGACGGCGAGTGCGCGCCGGCGCAGCGCTGCTGCCCCACCGGCTGCGGCACCGCCTGCACCGACACGCTGCGCCAGACCGCGTGCCAGCAACGCAGGTGCGTGCCTGTCTCACGCAGGCTAGGGACTCACGGAGGGTTTAGCCTAAGGCTAAGGACTCATGGAAGGTTTTTGTCCAGTGCCCGCCGCGGGGGTGGAACTGCGGTTTAATTTATAAACTCACGAGACCGGTTATTTGTGCGGTTTTTAGCCTAAGAGGTCACGGAGCGATTTTCACCCGCGGACGTCGCGGTTGCGGGCCCGCAGCTTCTGTAGTATGCAGATATAAATGTAAAAAATTAAAGCAAATCTCAGGACTCGTTTTACGCGTCGTGAAATTTGCTTTAATTTTTTACATTTATATCTGCATCCTACAGAAGCTGCGGGCCCGCAACCGCGGCGGCCGCGGGTGAAAATCGCTCCGTGAGTTCTTAGCGCCATCTGCAAAAGTTCGCGTGTCATCAAGAACACCTTTCTGACTCAATTGTTACGCTCAGATTATTGAATATGCTATTCTAATTAGGCTTGGAGTTTTTGAGAATACAAAATGAAGGAAGAGAACTTTCAATTACAAAAATATTTATAAAATATTCTGGAATCATCAGGTTTGTTGCTATAAAAATAATTTATTGATATAATATCTAATATAACATTATTTTATATTCCAGAGCATTAGCGCTTCACACCGCCGCAGAGAGTGGTAGCCCGCCATCATGGACATGGGTTCCACAATGCAAAGAAGACGGGTCATACGAAAGAGTTCAGTGCCAAGGCTCCAATAAGAATTGCTGGTGCGTCGATACCGCTGGCAATGAGGTCAGTAACTTTCGAAAACTCTTTCGTCAATAGTCACTGCCCCTGGTGCGCGTGTTGGTCACACAGAAAGACGCTACTGCCTATTTCCTTCCCCTTATTAATTTCCACTATATCCACGGGAAAAGAGGAAGATGTGGTAAAAAAAAACAAAACAAAACAACAAAACCAACACACATATTTATTGGGATTACAAACATGTTGCTGTGACTAAACTTAAAAGAAAATGAGATCAATAATTTTTTTCCGCTTTAACATAACATAAAAAGAAGCTTTTTTATGACCAGGATGTATCAAATCATTATGCAAGTCACCTGATAAAGATCAAAAAAATATATGAATTTCGATAACCTATAGGTACCTGGCACCCGCGTGACAAATTCAACTCCGCCCTGCGATACACCAGCGCAGTGTCCCGAACCCAGCTGCAACTCCGAGGAAGTTTGCGCCCACGGAAGAGTTCTGGATGACAAGGGCTGTCCAACGTGCGATTGCAGAGACCCTTGCGCCGAAGCCAAGTGCCGTCCTGATGAGACGTGTGAGCTGGTGCCGTTGGAATGCGAGGTTTGATTGTTATGAAGAGTGTGTAGATTAAATCGTTTATGCTTAAAATTATTCCTTGGTTATCCTTAATTGATCGACGATCTACGTGACTCAGAAGCCAACATACCAATCTCATACGCAGTGGGTTCCGGATTTACATTTCCAACCAGATTGAAATTAGAGTGATTACTATTCTGGGTTTACATGTTGAATTTCTGTTCTACATCTGGGTGTCTGTCCGTTTTTATGGGTTTCGTTGGCATGTCAAATGATATATCCTAGTTAAGTTATTAAAACGTTATTTATTCTCTTATTCTCTCTCTTCTTTTTTCTTCATGTGGCTGTGCAAATTTCCTTTTTTTTATTTTGGTTTACTGTTATGTTTGTCTTTTTTGTATTTTTTTGTAATTCTGTTCTTTCTTTTTTTTTTGTTATCTTTTTGCATGTATACGTGTTTCTTATCAGTCACTGTAAAAATTAAGGTTTATTTCATTCTTTCTCTTCTCTTTCTCTTGAATCAATTCCTGTACGAAAAAAATAAAGGTTTTTTCTTTTTTCCTTTCTTATTGAATTTAATTATGTTCTTATCGCTAGGGTACATCATGCCCGCCATTGGCGCGGTGCGCGCCGTCCCCGCAGTGCCCCGACGGGCCGGCGCTCGCGGGCCCGAGCGGGCCGCTGGCGTGCGGGCCGCGCGCCGCCGCCTGCCCCTCCACGCACGCGTGCCGCTTCGCGCCGCACGACTCCGGCCCGTCCGTCTGCTGCCCCAAGCCGCGTAAGTTGTTATAGGTGGATTTAAAGATAGCAGATGGGCTACCTAATGGAATGTCACCGTAAGTTTAGTATTGCTGATTGCGAGTATATACTGCACCGACCCGAGCGCTAATGCGAATCTGTCGAACTAGTTTCCGAATAGTTACAAATATTTTTTTTATGAGATTTATGTAGCATATTCGAAGCAAATTATGATAAATATAACTCTTTAACTTTATGCGTTTGTAAACAATTTCATATAGAACATGGATATAATCTGAAGTTACACAAATGCACTGTCATTCCCTTAAACTAACACCTTTTCGCTGAGACGCAAAATTTGTTTTAAATTGCAAATAGTTGTGACAGTAATACCTGCCTGGCATCCGACCAGGTCTATGTTTTACCAGCTACCAAAACATCGGTTTGTATATTCGCACTCCTGGACCCCTACGTCACTGTCACATGCGACAATCCACCGAATAACTTTCCGAAGAATTTGAATCAACCTGTAACTTTATCGCTATTATTAGGAATCAGAAGTGAAATTCGATTAAAAACAGCAAATTTTTAATAATTTTACACTTTATTACATTTCTTATGCCACTCGTTTAAATTCACGAGTACATAAGTAACGACCGCACCGACAGCTGCCTGACCAAAGAATCGTCGACGATTCGTGGTATTCTGTTGGGGAAACAAGATGAGGGCCTAGCCCTTTGCTTGTGGTTGCTACCACTGCCCGTGAAGACGGACATGTCCCATGTGTCATGTAGCGGGAGGGGGGGTAGTGGTTGTCAGAGGCGGGAGCTCCCCTTTTTTTTGGTTCGCTAGTGTTCGTCTATTTATACTTGTAAGGTACCCTCATTTCACTATAGCACGAACATATCGCTAGGGATGACGTCATTCGTTGTCGTTCCTAACACTATCTTATTTTGTGTAGGAACGGTTTGTTTCGAGAACAAGGACGAAGGCACATGCCCCGAGGGCGAGGGGCGGCTGAACGCGACGCGCTGGTACTTCCGGCACGAGCGCAACCGCTGCGAGCGCTTCCGCTACTACGGCTGCTCGGGGAACCACAACAACTTCCGCACTAAGGAGGAGTGCAACACTGTTTGTCCAGGTAATGATGAACAATTCAATAGAAAAGATTTAAGAAAATAAATTTAATATAATAACATTTGTAAACACACGCTTAAATAAATAAATATGTAATAAATTATTGAAGAAAAGATTTAATAAAATAATTTTAGTATAATAAAATTTATGGACACTCGCTTAAATAAATATGTAATAAATTAATGATAAAAATAAAAAAAAATGTAATTATAAGTGTAAATGTAATTTACGCACTTGTGATTGACTTCAGATGGAACCCATGTTCTGTATGTAGTTGATTACAGATGTGCATGAGCGGCAGTGACCACTTACCATCAGGTGGACTGCGTGCTCGTTTGCTACTTCAGTCAGATAAAAAAATAAAAAAAAACTTATGTAATAAATTTTATGATATAATGGAAATCGAGTGCCACGATTGGTACATTGATTTGACTATATATATACTCTCTGGATAATTGGTTGTAATTAAATCCTAAAACAATATGAGTTGATTATTCGACTTCGTCACAGTATCTTTCGATCGTGTATAATGTAATTTTAAATGTACATTCAAAGTTAATTTTTGTAACATCAGCTTTTAATAATCGTCGAAATCATATGATATTTACCTACTGGTTATTAGACTATTCTATACTTAATATTTAACTATTATATACTATTCTATACTTTATATTTATGGCAATTATCTATCAATCGGCGGCATTTATTCCTACGTACCCCAACGCATAAACGTTGCCTAAAGTGAATCTTTTCATACAATAGAAAGGAGATATGAGCAGACTTCTATTCGGTGTTAAGTAGACCTTAGCGCCAATAAAAATAAACTTAATAAGTCTACTGAAAGTGCGTTGCGTTAATATTTTTTTGCTATAGCCGAATTAGTAATTATTTCTTAAACAAATACTAATTTTGCAACAGTGGATGGTGAAACTGCGAAAATAACAAAAGAGAAGAAAGGACGCAATCACAATGAAGTCGGAGGCATGTCTTTAGTTTTTTCAAATAAATGTGCTCACCGTATATGTGAAGTTAATGTTATAACTGAAGGGATTAAAGTAATTATAGTTGAAAATGCACGTACAGTTATTATAAAGGGTATATTTTATAAAGCATGAATGAGTTACGCAAATAAATCTAGTATTTTATATTTATAGAAAGCAATTTCAAAGGCATTTAATTTTAGAATTAAAATTAACTAAAACATTGTTATTTTGCTTGTAAATTATTAGTAATATCACTAATAATGCACTAATTAGTGAAAAAGGTCTTAATACGCGATCACTTTATTCTAAAAAGGTGGTAGAACATGTGTCTAACTATCAATTATGCCACAATACAGCACAAATTGTCTCGTAAAAAAAATGTGTGCGTGTGCTAGCGTACACTCGTAAGAAGTGAAACTTCTTTATGACGTTATTTTTCAAAAAATAATTTACTATATGCAACTTTACAGAAATTGGTTAAATAAAGTTAGATTAGATAAAGTTTAATAAAAGGCTTTTATTAAACTTTATCTAATAATCTAATCTATAATAATCTATCTAATATCACGCGTGGTAGGGATAAGTAAAAGATGGCGCGTAACAGAAAAAGATGGCGTGTAACGAAAAAAAAGATGGCGCGTAACAGAAAAAGATGGCGCGTAACGAAAAAATGTTACACTAAATTTTTTTCCAACCCCGATAAAGAAGTTTCACTTCAATAATAATGCACATTACAAATATATTTTTGCACACACCAGTGCCGGATTAAGCCAGCGCGAGGCCTGTAGCAAATTCTGACAGGAGGCCCATATTTTGACTTAAGTAAGGGTATTAAATAAAACAAAACTGATACTTTAAACTTTTCTGGATTTAATCTGGGAAAATTTAGAGATGACACTTTTTATATCTTCTTTCAATTTAGGATTTTTAGAATAGTAAAGATAGTAAAATATAGAGTAGGTGTTGGACCGCGTGCCTCTAGTCGCGGGGCCCGTAGCATTTGCTACTCTTGCTATATGGCCAATCCGGCACTGGCACACACTTATGTGATTAATATTGGGTATCGTCGTACTAAACTTGGAATACTTCTTAAGATTTTCCCTAGTTTATGTTTTCCATAGTTAATGCAATACTGTAGAAATAAACGTAGCAGTAATATTTCAATTTCAATATATTACGGGTACACACGTAACGCGGTTTAATTTTCTTTACTACTGACCGCTTCTGATATTACCATTTTAATTATTTCTTCTATTTATTTTATTGCCTTGTTAATATCTGAGTGAATATCGAATAATACACGTAGAACTCTATCACTTATGCATGTTCAATTCTTAACATTACTACTTACTTAATTTTTAAATGATTCTCTAAAAAGTATAAATAAACAATTTATCTCTAGATTCTACTACGTAATACCATCAGAAACATAACCTAACCCCTTATATGTGATATCCTAGACACGCTTTCTACACTCATAGCCCCACACTAGGATTTTCTCCTGTGTCGTGAGTACCATGGACACACACAAAACGAATACACAAACATCCAGAACATAACACCCGGAACATAAATCTAAACTCATCACTCATCATCAGACAGGTGTCTGGCCGGGAATCGAACCCGGAACCCATTGCGCGTCAGACCGGTATAGAGAGATGTTTATTAAACATGTTCTTGTTCCTCAGTACTAAGCCCATGTGAAAGGCTTCGCGAGAAGAACGAAGCGGCGGCGCAGAAGTACGGGAAGGGCACGTTCATCCCCGCGTGCGATGCCGCCGGAGCCTGGGAGCCTGTACAGTGCATGTCTCATATCGGTTAGTGGTATCATTTTATCAACCTTGGTGGTGCCAACACATTATTGTCCCGATGCTGGGCACGGTTCTTCTCTCAGAATGAGAGAGTTTCAGGCCATAGTCCACCGCGCTGGCTAATTGCGAATTGGTGGACTTTACACACCTCCGAGAACTATTTCACCGTAGGTTTCCTTCACCGAAAAGCAGTGATAATTAATTTCTAATACGCACATAATTTAATAAAATCAGTAATGCGTGCCTGGGTTTGAGCCTCGGACCTCCCGATCGAGAGGGCAAGTTTCAACCATTGGGCTATCACTGCTCTATCTACCTTACTAGCCTTATAAAGATGTACATATATTTATAAAATATTATCATTTTTGTAATTACCATCATATATCTTTTATCAAGCAGATGTGTGTTGGTGCGTGAGCGCTCGAGGCGAGCCGCAAAAGGGTTCCCTAGTGCGAGGAGCGAAACCGTCTTGCAACTTCAGACAAGCGCGCAAATGGGTGCGAAGAGACCCCCTGGATGAACGAGCTAGAGCTGATGAGGGTAAGAATAGCTAACTATACATTATTCCCACTAAGTATTTAATGGTATAAACCTTTCTACCACCGACCTATGGAAGGAAGTTTTTAAGCTATTGCATTGCTTTTATCGCGCGGCTACCGAATCAAGAAATTCCGTAACGAAAAACCTAACACATCCGCCTACGATGCAGCCCAGCCGAGCGTTCGCTTAACGCGTATTAGAGCAAGATCCCAGAGCTGCCACACGTCACGTATTTTCTGACGGATGAAATGTGGACGATTGAGTAGTGTTAGTATGTACTATGATCGTATGCCTACCTGCTAGCTTGGTCAAACGGCCAATTTCCAGGTATCAGGTAATCAAGGTACATAAAAATATTACTTACTTCACGTAAATTCTCATGGCTGATTTTCATATATGTTTTCGAGTGTATAGTTAAAAATAAATTGTCAATACTCCCAGACACTTTCCGTCGGCCATATTGCTTGGGAGACGCCTTAAGGGTCTCAAAATAATTAGTTAACTTCACGTAAATTCTGACGCTCCATTTTTATATATGTTCATCCGACAACTATTTTAAAACCTTTGACAAGAAGACAGACCGATCCAAGGGGCCAATCATCCCCTAAACTAAATTTTAATATCTCTGTGAGTGGGAGCGCGAGAGCATTATCTACGCGCATGAGACTGAGTGAGACCGACTGCGCTGTTAAGGGCATGAAAATTACTTAAACAGATATTTTATAATTTTTAGAACTTTTGTTGACAAGTAAATTATGGCAACAAATCTAAAAAAAAATAATAGCCAACATTTTTAATTTTTTTCTATTTATTTATTAGAAATAAAAAATATTTTTTAAAAATAACACTTATAGTTTTTCAATTTTTTTACAAATGAATTTTTTTTTTTAAATTTTATCAATTAAAAAAATTTCTAAAAATTTTTAGATGTCGGCTAATATACTTTCATTTTTTTTCCTAATTATTTTTATTTAATATAATTTTTAAATAAAATAATAAATTGGTCAGGTGACAGCTAACTTTATTGTAATTTAAAGGCCCTCTTGAGGCCAACAGCTAAAGTCACTCCCAAATATGTATTCAGTGTTCTGCCGTGTCTGTAGAGTGCATCAGCTGTGACTATAGTAGCAACGTGTGTAAAAAAAATAAAAATATTTGCAGTGTTTTGAAAAATAATAATAAGGATAATGCTGATGATGACGATCACGATTTAGATATTCAATTTCAAGATTGGCTAGATGATGAATTATCTAATTTCAACGATGATGATAATGAAGATTAAAAGCCACTGTTAAGAAATATTAAAGGATTTATATTTTTCTACTTAGTTTCCAAATTTCGAATAAATAATTCATTAAAAATAATTGCTCTTATTTTAATATAAGTTGTATTTTTAAAAAATATTTTTTATTTCTAATAAATAAATAGAAAAAAATTAAAAATGTCGGCTAACTTTAGTATTATTTATTATATGTCAATTTTTTTTTTATTTTTGTTGCCATAACTTACTTGTCAACAAAAGTTCTAAAAATTATAAAATATCTGTTTAAGTAATTTTCATGCCCTTAACAGCGCAGTCGGTCTCACTCAGTCTCATGCGCGTAGATAATGCTCTCGCGCTCCCACTCACAGAGATATTAAAATTTAGTTTAGGGGATGATTGGCCCCTTGGATCGGTCTGTCTTCTTGTCAAAGGTTTTAAAATAGTTGTCGGATGAACATATATAAAAATGGAGCATCAGAATTTACGTGAAGTTAACTAATTATTTTGAGACCTATAAGGCGTCTCCCAAGCAATATGGCCGACGGAAAGTGTCTGGGAGTATTGACAATTTATTTTTAACTATACACTCGAAAACATATATGAAAATCAGCCATGAGAATTTACGTGAAGTAAGTAATATTTTTATGTACCTTGATTACCTGATACCTGGAAATTGGCCGTTTGACCAAGCTAGCAGGTAGGCATACGATCATAGTACATACTAAAACTACTCAATCGTCCACATTTCATCCGTCAGAAAATACGTGACGTCTGGCAGCTCTGGGATCTTGGACTATATGTATATAGTACAACAGTACGAAGCTCGCACGGGTCGAGACGAGCTGCTCGGAAACCGGAGGAATATGTAAGCAGCTGATTGTGAGAAACTATACAGTATCAGAAAAAACTTGAATTAATATCAAAGAAAAAAATACTGCATAAATGAGTGAATAATAAATAATTATAATTGCATAATATTGCACAATTATAATAAAAAATGATAGCTTTACCGAGGCAGTCCCTGAGTACCGCACGTTGTTTTTCTAAATATGATTAAAGTAACAAACAAGCACGCACTCCACGTGATGGTAAGTAGTCACAGCCACAGCCACAGCCAAAGGTCTGTTATCTGAAGTCAATCAAAGGTCCGTTGCTACTCCCGAATGCTAAGATAGTCACCTCTCCTTTACCGAATTGCTAGAAATGGTTTATGCTAAAAACCTGTGAGGATGGTAACTCCTTGGTCGAAACACACACACTATAACAGCTGCTCCTTCACGTAGGGGAGCGTTCAAATATTACGTAACGCAATTTACGAGGGAGGGGCGGTCTCGTCATCTGTTACGATGCGATACAGGAGAGGAAGAATAGGGGTTTAAACAAGGCGTTATGTAACATGTTTGTTTTTATAAAATTATAAAAGCTTATTTAAGTAAAATACGGCCACAGCGACTTGCTACAAAAGTTCAGGGAGGGAGAAAGAGGTGCAGCAAAACGTTACCTTGCGTTACATGGGGGAGGGCGGTCTAAAATCTTCAAAAATTTCATTACGTAATACCTACTTGAACGCTTCCTAGACTGGATGATCCTTTTCTACTTATTTCTACATATACAAAAAAATGCATTACCGTAATAGTGTTAAGGTAGAAGTAATATTTATAACTGGTTCCATAGTATGGTCTAGTAGCTATTATAAAACGTAAGGTTTTTTTTTGTATTATTTTCGATATTTCCTTGTTTGAGAAACTTTATGATTACTAATTTATGTCACTTATTGTAACCTTATAGCTATATTAAAATTAAAAAATTTCCTCTCCTTGACCTTCACCTGTATGAGTTTATGCGTATACGATTGAGGAAAACCACGAAGATATAATGTTGCTTAATAAAATGAATTTACTATATTACAAGTATTTTAATGAAAACAAAATCTTAAGTACTACACAGATTCAAATGCTTCATCTATTACTTTTGGTTTTTTATATACATTCTTGAAAGATTCTTAAAGGCTAGAAAACTCAAGGAACACTATGTTCACCAAAAACGCAAAGTGCTTGATTTTTTTTGACAATTGTGATGATTTACGGCAGACGACGACTAATCTGATTATGACAGACTTTTTTCTTTATTTCTAAAACCATTTTTTCTTCTAAAGGTATATATGGTATATCTACTTTAAGGTATATATGACCTTAAATCTCAAGATTACTTGAGAATTAAGTGTTCAATATTATGGACTTAAATCTGAAGATTTTCAAATGACCAATTTTGGGTACTCCTTGATGCTGATTTCTCTTTCTATTAAACTGTCCAGACGTGTTATTGAAGATAAACAATTTGTCCCATCTGCTTAAGGATATTTTTCTTCCGTTCCAGTACTAGAAGAACTAATAAGGCAGATGACAACATATCGAGTGGATGAATTTGAGGAAGACGAAGAAGAATTCGACATCGCGGACTTAGAGGCTGAACATCGTTTGATCGGAGACCCTTCATCCACCGAAGAAGTGATGTCCAGAGACGATAGCTCTGTCCTCGTATCAGAAGTAGTGGAACCGAAACCAGCTGATACTACACGGAGGAAAGAGGAGCCGTTGCAAGTCGCTGAGAAGATCGTTTTCAAGACCAAGTGTCAGCTGATGCAGGAGGAAATCGAAAACGGTAAGTTACCACTTTGATAGTTTCATAATTTCCACATTGGACCTTTGTTATGTTTAAATATTGTTTTCTTTTTTTGACGACTCTTGTGGTGGATCCTCAACTCTTACCATACCGGTCTAACGCGCATTGGATTCCGGGTTCGATCCTAGGCCAAAATGATGAATGCCTGTTCTTAATATGTATTTTATTCTTCATGTGTTGATAGCAGTTGTGACTGCACGGCGTTGAGCTATGAGTGTAGGAAGAGTTATTATTATTATAAATCTAAAGTAACATTATTTACTCCCCAGATGACAATCTCGAAATTTCAAGAACACCAATAAACATTATTGCTTTTCAAGACATAGTTAACAACTAGCCGTACCCCGCACCTTCGCCCGCGTTAAAAAAATGATTCATTGTTTGTCCCGTGGGAGTAAGATACACACAGTAAAAAGAGTAGCCTATATGGTAATCCAGAGTGTCAGCTAACTCCCTACCAAATTTTATGAAAATCGCTCCAGCCATTTAGAGATGAAGAAATAACAAACATACTTACAAACTTTCGCCTTTATAATATTAGTATGATTACATTATTTCAGGTGGCGAAGGTCTTCGCCCTCGTTGCTTAGCAGACGGGTCGTTCTCTCCCCGTCAGTGTTCTCGCGGTCGCTGTTGGTGTGTGGACGCGGCCGGCCAGCGCCGACCGCAGCCGCTCACCGTGCCTGATGTACCCGAGTCGGATCCCTGTGGTTAGTACCATTCTTTATTACTAGCTCCTACGCCCTCGATGTTCCCCCTTAGAATTCCGCAGTCGCTGATTCATGAAAATGTCCGGCCAGCGTCCTCAGACGACCACCATGCCTGACGCACCCAGGTCGGATCCTTGTGTTGAGTCGTTGTCAACCCATTATTGTCCCACTGCTGGGAACGGGTCTTCTCTCAGAATGAAAGAGTTTTGGGCCATAGTCCACCGCGTTGGTCAAGTGCGAATTGATGGACTTCACACGCCTCCGAGAACTTGTTTTTTTTTTAAAGAACTCTCGGGTGTGTAGGTTTCCTCACGATGTCTTCCTTCACCGAAAAGCAGTGATAATTAATTTCTAATACGCACATAATTTAGAAAAATCAGTAGTGCGTGCCTGGGCTTGAACCTTGGACCTCCCGATCGAGAGAGCAAGTTTCAACTATTAGGCTATCACTGCTCTTGTGTTGAGTACCATTCTTTATTACAAGCTTCTACGCCCTGGTTGCTTAAGAGGGGTCGTTCTCCCTGCGTCAGTACTCGCGTGGACGCAACCGGCCAGCAAAGACCTCAGCCGATCACCGTGCCTGATATACCCGATTCTGTTCCTTATTGTGGTTAGTTCGTTATTACTCCATTTCATACCCAACTGCGTCGGAAGAAAGCTGTGTTTTTCAAGCGTATGTATGTATTCACTGACTGCGGCACATATCGTTAGAATTGATAGAAGAAGGGTTTTATCTGAGGTTAATCACAGATGCGCTGCTATTCCCGACGACTTAGATGGTCGCTTCATATCAGAGCTGACAACGACACACTACGACGGAAACGCAACAAGTGCTTCACGCTAAAAATTGTTGTGACAGAGTTACGTCCTAGGATGATAATGATTATGATGATTATATATAATAACATAGAGTAATAGCCTGTGAAAAGGAAATAAAAATATAAAAGTACAGAACAGAGACCGCTTTACACAATGGCGAATTTCTTATATTCTAAATCACGCTATTGAAGTTCCCTAATTATCTTTCTTACTTCCAAACTGAATAATATAATTAAATAACTTTCGTTATTATTTTAAAAACTTGCACTAACTTTTTCTCCAAATTAAGCGAGTCAAATCATCAACTTTGTTTACAGAGGTAACCCAGATAGAATCAGCGCTACTCGAACTAGAGTTGGTCGGCGCCGATAGCTCAGTGGGTGAAAGGGCGAGAGCGTACCTGGCTTCAAGACTTGCGGCACTGGGAGCCAGGGTCCCTGTCTCCGCGGTGAAGGAGCGGGGGCTGGTGAAGCTCAGGGCGCTGCTCACTGGACCACGAGCTGCTGACCTCGTGTATCATATTGAGACCTTGGTGCGTATAATACAATACGAAACATCTTTATACATATAACAACACGCACATAACAAAACATCCAAGATACACAATTTCGGATAAACACATGGTGTATTGTTACATAGAGGTATTAAAGATACGCAGGGAAGTCAGGCTTTCAACTGACCATTGGTTAAAAAGAGAAAGAAGATTACGGTACCATTTCTATCTCTCTCTCTTCTGGCGCATGTGCAATAAGTGCTACTGGAACTAGAATCGGTCGGCGTTGATAGCTCAGTGGTTAAAGTGGCTTTAATGGTCAGGGTCCCGTATCCGCGGTGAAGGAGCGGGGGCTGGTGAAGCGTAGGGGTGCTGACTGGGCCACGAGCTGCTGACCTCGTATATTGAGATCTTGGTGTGCATGCTATGAAGATTTTTCATTCATTTTTTTTCATTTTATCATACATTAGAAAATTGGAGTATATTATTCTTGACGAATCAATATTTTATTGTCTGAATGTCTGACTATCTCTGCTCTATTTTCACAATTGTAAGATTAAAATAGACATATTACCTGATAAAGTCCCTTCTTTTTATTTTATAAAATAACTCTCTAGAGTTCCACCATTTCTTTTCGTAAAATAAAGTACAGTTATTTTGCGGTATTGATTTTGAAAAAAATCAGAAAACAGTGTATCTATCACTGGTGGCACCGCAATTAAACCACAAAATATCTAGTAAATTTAAATAAAAGAAATATTAAAGAGTACCAGTTATTGCCTAAGCATACATGAACTTAACACAATCGAACAAAATACACTACACATTGATAAATGATCCTTAATAATAATCATACACCTTTCTGCAGATGAAAAAAGAGAAGTTATCCGGCACTAAAGCAGACGAAGGTGCATTAGGTGTGGATGTAATACGCAGCGAGTACCGTCTCGCAGCACCTGTGCCGGCCTTGCAGCGGGAGATACTCAGCGAGTCCACCGTAAGACATACTTTAGTTATTGATAGGCGAGATTATTGATAGGTGAGAAGTTGTCCGGCACTAAGCCAGACTAAAAAAATAATGTTGCGCCTATATTTAAGCTTACTTAAATCTTCTTGATAACCTGTAGGCAACTTCAAATAGAATATGGGTTCTATCTGAAATCAATCACAGATGCGTCGCTACTCCCGAGGACTATGATGATCGCCTCATATAAAAGTGCCGGCAACCACATCCATCCACCGAAACACAAACAAATGCTTCACACTAGAAATAGGTGTGGCGGTGGTACTTTCCCGGTCGAACTACACTGGTTCTACCAACTCAATTCGTATTATTAACTATATCACAGGTATCCGCAGCAACATCATATCACACGGCGCTAATAGTCCTAGCAGCGACATCGGCCTTCATCATCAGCGTGCTATGCGTCCTCGTGATGTTGTACCGCGCGCGGCTGCAGCGGGAGCCTCACAAGGCGGAGAGGTTCCTCCCCGCCGCCCCTCCCGTGTACGTCCTCTCGGCCGACGAGAAGGCGGAGCTGGCGAGGGTCCTGCACGCCCCCCCTCCCCCCGTGCTACCGAACGATGATCATACGAGAGTGTGATTGAGGGTGTAAATGACACTAGGTGACGTTACTGGCAACTCGGATAGTTTGATTGGCTAAGGGTTATAAATAAAACGATGTCGGTCTAATAATGAATTTGTCAAAATTTATGGTCTAATCTAAAGCTCAAATGTGTTTGAAAATAAGTAAAAAGTTAAGAAAGTATTAAGGAAAAATAATAATTACCAAAATATTGTACAGAAATTTTATATCACATTATTTGTATCAGATACATGTCCTTTTGCTACGTTCAAACAGAGTTGCCAGTAGCATACCGCAAAGTGTGCATAGAGAAAAGCCCTCATTCATATGAGACTGCCTATTTCTTAGCGATCACGTGGTATTGTGACCACACCTACTTTCGGGACTCAATTTTCAGTATATCTCTGCATTATGTAAAATAAGAGTATATATAGTGATTGCTAGAATATGGCCAGTTTAATTTCTAACGGTCGTTGTAATTCAACTTTAAACTCCGAACGTACGTTACGTTCGGATAAACGTACCTTAATTTTCTCAGAAAAAAATTGAAAGTAATCGGGTCCAAATTCTGAGTTTCGAGTAACTTAGATGTTCAAACTTCAAAGGTACTTAAAGGTGCATTTCAGCTATAACAAGGCAAAAGTGTTGTAAAATTCGTTAATAGGAGATATTTTAGTATCCTTTCCATTAAATAATTTGTGTGCAGAAGAATTAATATGACATTAACAATCGAATTCACGCATATTATAATCGTACGATGTAAAGAATATTTCAAGCAGCGCTAAACGAATTTAGTATGTAACTTGTTAAGTTTTGTTTGTAACATTGGTAAGGTTATAAGTTAATTGGTATAGATTTTCTTTAAATAATGTGGCATGCGATGAGACCCTTTCTGTTTCGTTTTTTCATTTCATTTGTCGTTTTTTTTCTGAATATCAACGAATGTTGAAACGGTCACATCGCAGGCTAATAGTGTGCGTCGCATTCCAATATACAAATAATCTTATTAAAGATTATTAATATTATTAATATATAAATAATCTTATTAAAGAATGAAGTCGGTGCATACTCTAACATTTGTTGACAAATAGAAAATGCAATGCACAAATAGCTTATTTATACCTTTGAAAGTTTTGCATCCCTCTATCGTCTTTTGTCTATACTTTTCCGAGGCGTGCAAGGTTTGTCAAAGAAATTTAACTTTGTAGATAGCAGTAAAGTTTAGTCTTTAGTTAATCTATTAAGCATGCGCACTGGCGTGCGTCGATTAAAACGACGAACGCCTATACGCTCTTTAGTTCCTGTCATCGAGTCTTGTTTTCTTAATAAAAAAGTAGAAATCAGTTGTTTATCTATTATTTAAAACATGACTCGATGTAGAACTAATCTAGTCTGTTTTTCAACAATATGAGGTCTTACTATATCATCAAAATTAAAACGATACGCTGTCTTTTACGATTACGCGTCACGAAATTGTAAATATTGTAAAATTACGTACTCTTTAAATTTGGTAATCACTTATATAAAAATGTCTTCACAATTTATCGTCTAGATCATATTTTATGATATGTTATTAAGTAGTATTATTAAAAGATTCTTTATTTCCCCAGTTATATTTACCTTTTTGAAAAATCTATTATTGTAAGGAATATTAAATTATCTTAAAAAAAATGTATTAGGTTTACTTAAACTAAATAAATAATTTTTTACAACATGTTTTTTAATGTTACCTATAAATCAAGAATTATCATTAGTAAGACTACCTTTGCGGTTTAGTATATTCAGGGAAACCTTTTTCGAAAATCGCCAACTCCATGCATATTTTGTATATTTAATATGTCTGTTACCGTTCAACAAATTAGTGCGTAACTACGCTTATATAAATTAAGTAAGGATTTTCCCATCACTGATTTTAGAAATCGCATGTGAAAAGCGTGATTTTTGAAGATTTTAGACACTCCCTCCCCCCACGTAACACAAGGCTACATTTTGCTGCACCCCTTTCTCCCTCCCTAAACTTTGGTAGCAAGTCGCTGTGGTAAATAAAATTAAACACGTTACACAATAGGTTGTTCAAAGTCCCCGTCTTCCTCTTCTGTAACTCATCATAACGTTTGTCACGACTCAAGACACTCCCCCCCCCAAATTGAGTTTCGTAATACTTGATCGCTCCGTAACTCGAATAACTAACATATCTAACAACGGCATCTATGGTATACAAATATATTTTGGAATCATTGTCTGTATGAGACAAATCTAATCTATGTAACTATGTAATTTGAGAGTTGTGGATTTGTTGTTAATAAATAAATAAATAAATGACTTTAAATAATCGATTCTCACAAAGTTTCTTAAAACTTAAACAACGCTCCTGGTCCAGCATAGAAATAATACAGTGAATTTAATTTTTCCTACGTATCCGAACATATAATTCTTCATAGGCAAAAAACCCAGAATCAAAATAAATACTATTCGATGAAAACACAGAAACGGAGCACTGACATTTCTAAGTGACAGTCGCAGGGCCGGCCTTAGAAAGAAGTTATTTCAGAATGAATTTAGAAGGCGTACTAGCTTGTTGCGCCGTTTGCAATCAGCAAACACATCGGAGATGCGGTCGTTGCCTCAACATTTATTATTGTAACACAGAACATCAACGACAAGATTGGAGAAGACATAAAAGTGATTGCGCACCCAAGTTACAAAAACAAGGATTGCAAACGGATAAAGTAGATCATCCAACTCCCAACGCGGAGGATTCAAAGTGTGACAAAGAAAAGCTTATTATAAAATCGACGGATATTACGACAGATTTAAAACAGGAAGGTGAGAAGAAACAATCAAAAAAATCCAAGAGGAAGCACGTCAAAAAGGAGGGTAGGGTCATCGCTAGTGATATTAATACCTCGGAAACTGAGAACGCTCAAAGTGTAGTCAGCGAGTCCAGTGTGGAACCTAGTGAAACCGATCAGACGTTGAAAGAGAGTGTTATATCGAGTGTCGTGTATACAAATAGGGACTTGACGAAGGAGAGTGCCATAGTCCACGAGGGATCCTCGGAGCAGGAGATCCTCAGTGAATCAGCGCAGCAACTGAGCACATTGGACTTCGCTGCGGCGGGCGCGTCCAATGTCTTAAAAGCTGTAAATAGGGATAAAATGCTCGCAATACCAGGTTATAATACAGAGGAAATGCGTACGAGAGAATATCCGGAGGCGTCGGTCCGGGGTAGCGTGGCTCCCTTCAACAATGTGCTGAACAGCTATTGCATGGACCCAGCGGACCCCAGCTATGACATCTGCCAGCGGGTGATCCAGGACATGACGCAATATGGTGTGTGTGTATTGAACAATTTCCTTGGCAAGGAGCGAGGACTGTTAGTGTTAAAAGAAGTGTTGGAAATGTACAGATCCGGTATTTTCACAGTAAGTACAATTACATTTTAATCTATAAAATTTAACTCATTTTCACATCTTAATTTTTTAAAGAATACCATATTTGCATATGTGTGTACTGTAAACAATAGGAAAAATTGAATCTATGAACTTAAATTTAAAGTTTACCTGATCATGGTCCTATATATACCATGTTTATGAAATTAAGAAACTGTATTGTTAAACTTGAGTTATTATATTTTTATTTATTCAAAGCAGTTTTTTATAAATCCATTACAGATGCATTGATACATGAGTTTCTTATAAGATTCATTCTGATATTCATAACCACTACTTTCTAATCAGAAGTTTTGTGACAGCCTCTACTAGACAAAGGTGGATGTCAAAATTAAAAAATAATAAATGCAAAACAAAACATTTACCTACTTAATATGTGTTTGATTAACTAGTTAAGTATATCATAACTAGTTGACCTGGCTAACTTCGTTCTGCCTAAATTCAAAACTCTAAAATAACAGTGTTCCTCCACTATATTATCGGACACTGTTGTAATAGTATTACACATAAAAACCTTCCTCTTGAATCACTCTATTAAAATAATATATTAAAATCCATAGTGTACTTTTAAAGATCTAAGCATAAATAGGACTGACAGTGTGAAGCGACTATTTTATGCTATATAGTGATAATAAGTAGCAGTTCTAGGTTAAAATTAAGTTATTAAGCTTTTTTTTTTATAAAAATAAATAAAAGTACGGTCTTTTTAAAAACCCATCTTATTTCCAATTAATATTCTAATGTAAAAGTTTGTGAGGATATATGTGTTTGTTAATCTGCCATGCAATAACTACTGGTCAGATTTTGCTGATATTTTTCACACTTAGGTAGTTCACTGTTGTAAACTTAATGGAAGCCGATTAAGCTGCAGTAATGACCTAATAAGAACACTATTACATATAATTATGGTAAAACAAATAAAATAAAATCTAATTTTATACATATAATATATTAAACGGTTGGTATTATTTAAAATAATTATCATATAATTACGTATTTTATAAAATATTTTGGTAAATTTCTGTATGTACACAAATTTATTTGCATAGAAACATGAGGTACCTATATTACTTTCCTTTTCTATGTGTAATAGAAAGCTTGAAGATGCTTTCTATTCTCAGACATGTAGTTTAAATTATATTTATATACTTAATATTCCCACACTGTTTCTACAACAATTGATGCTATACTTGAATAGGCAATAAGGTTTATTACCACCTAAATAATTTTTATATTTAAATGTCTTAGTTGCATAAAACACTCACAACCCTACACTAGGATATTCTCCTGTGTCGTGGGTACCATGGACACACATAAGAGTAATACACAAACACCCAGACCTAGAACATGAATCTAAACTCATCAATCAGATACCTATCTGGCCAGGAATCGGACCCAGGACCCATTGCACGTCAGACCGGTATGGTAACCGCTCCGCCATGCGGATATTTAATAGCAGAAACATGCCAATCAAACAATGGTAGTTAAAACAGTAAAAGTCTTGTTTACATTCAAAAACATGTATGAACTACATTGCATAGAAACCTTGCGTAGTTGTACAATGCACTGCTTACATAAGTGTGATCTAACAAGTGTGCCAGTGGCCTTTGTTGAGTTCTGGTTGTATTGTCTAATTGTATGCTGAATTAGCTTTTTTACACTTATAGCCATATACAATTAACTGCCTTATGATTGCAGTATACACAAATATTGGAACCTGGGAAAGTTGAAATTATTTTGGAATTAGAAAGATTGACATTTCTCAATTAGAACTATTGTTGGTTGGTCTTTAAAGGTTTCACCAATTTTTTACTTATTTAAAAGGGCAGCCAACAAGACAATACATTACACTTACAACTAAAATCTAGATTAGGCTTAAATTAAAGGCATGCATCGTGGTCGAGTTTAAATACTTAAGAATATCCCAATAGAATGCTTCTTATAAGTCTACCTTACTACACACTAACCAAATCACAGCAGGATAAGTTATGGATTAGTTATTAGTGCTTGTAAGAAAAAAACAAGTATAGTATACCAGCTCTATACCTTGGAAGTAAACCACAGAATTCTGCCTATATTTTTTATGTGTATGATGAGGAACATATAATTTTATTTCGAAACACTAATGTTTATGAGTTATAGTTTCCTTACAAATTAAACATAATGTGCCATAAATCGAGCAGTTTTACTACATGCTTATGATATACATAATCTAATTATCATTAATGCGTACTTATTATCTTTAAAAACTGTAGCTATCAATTACTTCTGTACTTTTTACTTTTACTTATGGCATTTAATTATACATAATTACTCATAACGTATATTATCTACTCTATGCTTTAACAGTATTAATCACTACATAGTATAAAACAAAGTCACTTTCAGCTGTCTGTCCCTATGTATGCTTAGATCGTTATAACTACGCTACGGATTTTAATGCAGTTTTTTTATTGAATAGAGTGATTCAAGAGGAAGGTTTTATGTAAAACACGCATAATATAGTGGAGTAACACTGATCATTTTAGATTTTTGACTTTTAGGTGGAACGAAGTTTGCCTGGTCAACTAGTTTATAAATAATTAAATGCAAGATTCATAAGTGAAAATAAATGCTTGTGCCGCAGTTAATATGGGTGTAGGCCTTTTTTTGTAAATTGACTTTTACAAACAATAATTTATAGAAACAGTGATATATCAATATAGGTACTCTGCTTCTCTAAACCTTTTTCTTAAACGACATCTCCGTTTTAGAAAAAGTTTTAATTTATAGTTACCTGCTTGAAAGAAGATGAAATGTAATTATTGAATTAATTAAACTATAAAATATGTTGCCGATCTTCGGTATTTACAGAATATATACCAGTGTGTTGTAGATATTAATAAAACCATTGTAGATTTTTACTTCGAATTCCCTTGTTTTTGCTGCTCTGCGCAGGTATATTTTTTTTAACTAAAATTTAAACCCTACACATAGGAAGAACGTAAGTTAAATGTCAAAGGAAATTCCGAATCCGAATTCTCGATTACGAAAACCCGTTTTTCAAATCGTACGTATTCGTCAAGACTTAGTTACGGTCTCACTTGCGCTTGTAAAAACAAGAGTAGGGCATCACAATTGAGCCAATGTCACTTCCTGTGCACTGTTTCATTGCCAGCCGGCCGTAATGAATGGAACAATGACATATCTCAGCTGATTAGCACGGATGATTGTCGCGTTATAAGAAATGCGTTGTTTTACGTTAGTTTTGAGGTCTTAAACGTTAAGTTGTATGGTTTTATGTTTTAATTTGCAATATAGACGTATATGGTTTGAAAACTCAAGTACTACCACCACATATTTAAGCGTGAAATAGTTCTTTACGTTTCGTTGAAAGATTGTGGATGCCGGTTCACTTTTATATGAGGCGACAAGTCATATTAGTCCTCGGGAGTAGCAACGCATCTATCATTGACTTCAGATAGAACCCTATTTTCATCCACCAATCTTGCAATTTTATACGAAAAAATTACTTACTTGACATCGTATTTCAGTAGTTCTGCACCATAACAACTACCTAAATCCGAAAAAAACTAATCTAGTTGAATCACTAGTTGAACTTTGAATCACTCTATCTGTTAAATCAAACTGCATTAAAATCCTGCATTCTGCATTAAATAAGTCTTAAAGATCTAAGCATACATAGGGACTGACAGCGAGAGGGGACTTTGTTTTATACTGTGTAGTAATGTTATAACGTAAATTATCTATAGAGTCCATCTTCTACAGAGCATCTGTGCTGTCAGGGCTCACATCTTCTTTCTGTTTATTGCATTAGATTCCTCCCTCGAACACCTTTCTGTGGTACCGGTTTCGTAAACATCCTACCTCTGTTTAATTAGTAATCGCTTTTTCTCTGCACATACTTCGCTACAAGCGAGTGTAATTATACAGAACAACAAATTTTAAACAACTACACTTTTATATGACGCGATTATCTTATCCTCGAGAGTAGCAACACATCATTGACTTCAGATGGAACCCTTGTTCTTCATGAAGTTACTTAACAATGTCCATGGGCGGCAGTAACCACTTACCATCAGGTGGACTGTATGCTTGTTTACTACTTTATAAAAAACTAAAATACTTAGTTACTGAAATTGTTTGATTTACACGTGACATTTCAACTCATTCCTCACGCGAGTAAAGTCACGATTCTACAATGCCATTAGAACATTGTTGACATGTGGTTAGAAGCTAATTAACAACATAAACAGTGATTGTACACGTAACGTTGTGTTACATTTCTCAGTAACGGTTGAAACGTTCGGTTCGTGTCGCTGCTAAATAAGTAAGGTAATTTATGTGTGATTTTAAAGGATTACTAGTCTTAGGGCTTATTTGCTCAAGAACAAGACTATAATCCTAGATAATAAATCTACTTTAAACGTAATGCAAACACAAATAAGTGAAAAATAAGGAAAAAATTTAGATGAAACATATTTTTCGGCCGCGATATTAGATCGCTGTTCGGTAACTGGCAAAGTTGATTGAAATGAAATGAAATGTCTTTATTTTGCATAGGCCTACGGGGGCGCGTACAAATTGTCAGTTACATATATATTTTACACTACCACCGGATCGGAACACGACCTCAACTGAGAAGATCCGGCAAAAAACTCAGTGGGTTTGTCTTTTTTCTTTGTATATCTTTTTTTTTATTTTTTATTTGCCATCTTGTTTTTACATGGGTAACAAAAGTTAGCTCCAGTATTCTGTCCTACAATTCTGGCCTAACAAGGAGCACGTTTGGCAGGATACGCTACACTTTGACATTTTATTAATTACGATTCTAATTAGTTCATTCTGTACCCACCCTAATTCTGCATGCCTTAAATGGATCACATTACAGCTTATTTCATGGTAACTTAGTGTAATAATGACAATTCTCTCTTAGGCAGGTCAACTAGTATCAAATCCTGGCAGCACGGAGGCGCAGACCGTCCGGAGCGACAGGATAACGTGGATCGACGGCAAGGAGAAGCACTGTTACCACATCGGACAACTAATTAGTCAAGTACGTATACCAGATTTAAAAAATTCAAAATGGGATGGGTTGATGATTTGATGTTGATGTTCAAATTAAAATTCAAATTATTGATTTTATAAGGATTTTGCCTGTAGAGTCATTAGGTTGAAAGGGTAGAGCGGCCTAAATTGTGGTTAATATAACGGAAGTTTAGGGGGTATCTAGTTCCCTGGATCCGCGACTGATTTGATCAATAAGCCCACCGCACTAACCAATGCTAATTTGTAAAATCTCACACCTCTGAGACCGCTTTTTTAAATAAAATTCGTGTGTTCTCAGATTTCTCATGAAGTTTTTCATCGCACCTTAAGTAGGCGTTAATTAATTTCTAATTAGTACATAAGTAAAGGAAGCAAATAATCGAAGAAATAGGCTATGTTGGAATGTTTATTCTTGGTACTGGCTTATGGCAAATTGGCCTGGTTCACTGAAATTACACTAAGTTGTTTAAGTATTGATATTATGGTTAAATGACTTGTTTCGAAGTCTTAGTAATAGCAGTGTTAGGCACTGCTGTGTTTAGATTAGAAAGATGTTTTCACTTTAACTATAGGCTTGGTATCATGTTTACATGCGAATATCAATCGAGTCATCTGTGTTAGATTATCGATTTTGTCTGTTTGTTCGCTCGCCAACCCTTTATTGTCCCACTGCTGAGAACGGGTCTTCTCTCAGAATTAGAGAATTTAGACCATAGTCCACCGCGCTGGCCAAGTGCGTATTAGTGGACTTCACACACCTCCGAGAACTTTTTTTTTAAGTACTCTCGGGTGTGTAGGTTACCTCACGAGGTTTTTCTTCGGCGAAAAGCAGAGATAATTAATTTCTAATATGCACATCAGTCAGAAGTGCGTGCCTGGGTTTGAACCTCGGACCTCCCAATCGAGAGGGCAAGTTTCAACCATTAGGCTATCACTGCTCAGTTTGTTACTCTTGGTAAATGGGCAAAGTCTCCGAATCGTATTACGATTACCTATGTCTTCGCGAATGCCTGCAACTTTCTAAATATGTTTTGAAAACACTGATTCATGCAACTGACGGCCAACCAGTGTGTATTGTGAAGTCATCATGCATTGTGTCTTATTTCCTCCTACCGCAATAACGCAAAAGTTAACCTCAGAGTGCTAATTAGCATAGAGTGCGAACATGCATCCGACCCCTTGGTACGAATCGTAGGTAGATGTGCTGGAGATGTTTAAAACTAGCTATTAGATGAAATGTGTACCGTATAATACGTACACTATAAATGTGTACACTATAGTATGAGCTGTGATAGCCTAATGGTTGAAACTTGCCCTCTCGATCGGGACGTCCGAGGTTCAAACCCAGGCACGCACCACTGATTTATCTAAAATTATGTAAAAAAACATCGTGAGGAAACTTACACACCCGACAGCTCGTTGAAAAAAAAAGTTCTCGGAGGTGTGTGAAGTCCACCAATTCGCACTTGGGCAGCGCGGTGGACTATGGCCTATAACTCTTTCATTGTAAGAGAAGACCCGTGCCCAGCAGTGGGGCAATAATGGGTGGACGACGACGACGTACACTATAAGATTACCTGTCAGGCAATATTACGAGCGGAGAGTAAGCCCTCTGTCGTACTTACCGCTTTCAGACAGCTTAATTTCATACCATTCCATATCCTGCTTTTGTCCAAAAAGCCTAAATACAGACAAGCGCAGTGCCTCATCACTAGCATCATTGCATAGCAAATAATTAAAACAAAATGTCAATTGACATGTATAAACCATAATACGGGATACGATTACTTCATTCGTTCGTCCGCATTTATAATTATTATATCTTAAACAATCGTTGTCTTAGGAATTCATAAGCCTCGATAAGTGACGCACAGCACCGACTGTTATTACCTCGCGGGTAAAGCCAGCGTAATATTGCTATACTAATTTTTACAGCAAATAAAACGAAACAAAATGAAATGTCTTTATTTGTATAGGTCGGACACTTAAAGTCAGTTACAATTTCACAATAATTACGGTATTCACTATCAAAACAACGTAAGAAGCTAACTCGCTTCAAATTTAATTTGGACTAATCGTTGTATACCGTTAATGTTCTGGCTATCGTCAATTGTACCCGTACGCTCACTCTACTTCGTCCTTGTAGTTCTGGAATCAGAATAGGGCTACGGCATCCCCTGCCTGTCGTAAGAGGCGACTAAAAGGGGCTTCAGGGGTTGCAGGCGGCTAGAGCGGGAGCTCGAACCGTTGGTTCAGGCGATCCCGGGCAGGCCGGCGGTATGTGTGGTCGCATGCCGTCGTAAAGACTAGACGGAGCGGTGGGCCCAGCCAGAGGATTCCGGTTGCGGTCGTTTCGAAATCCCGGAGTCCTCTTTACATCGCCGAGGACGGCCACCGGTTTTAGTGCGGTAAAATCCCACATAACCCTGCGTCGCTCCTACGAGGTCGGGTATATCTTTTGAAGGTTTCCCCTCTCCAGAACAAAAAAGGCTCATTCTACTTACAATTACGCTAAGGTTCTAACCGCACAGTCCACAATTTGATTGGTGTTCCAATTAAGTTTTTGCACGGCATGTAGGCTAACAAATTTCCAGACTGATAACACTATCAGTACAACACTGATAATGGTTTGATATGGATAGAGTGGCGCCATCCATCCATAGTCGTAAAGGTGCGTAGTCGCATAGGGATAAGAATATTTGAAGGTCAAGAATGGATTTCGGAAATACCAGAAACTGTCGTGTTGTGTAACTTTTATGTCGCTATAATGAAAGAGAAAATTTAACGGTGGTAGAACCAGTGTAGTTCACCCAGGAAAGTACCACCCCCACACCTATTTCTATCATGAAGCAGTTCTTGCGTTTCAATGGTAGGGTGTCGTTACCGGCACACTTTTATATGAAGCGACCATCTTAGTCCTCGGGAGTAGCAACGCATCTGTAATTGACTTTAGATAGAAGTTCGTGTTCTATATGAAGTTGATGAAGTTGTGTACAGGAGTCCATGGGTGGCAATGACCACTTACCATCAGATGGACTGCATGCTCGATTGATACTTCAAAAAACGTGATGCCGATTTTTAAAAATAATTATTAAGGAAAAAATCTAAGTAATAACAATTAAGGTAGTTAAAACTAACAATAGCTAATGTTACTTTCTGGGTGTCTGAATTATAAGCTATTTAAAAATTATAAGGCCACGTGTGGTCTCATAATTTTGAAGTAGCAATCCAGCTGCTGTCTACCACCTCTTACCACTGACACCTAACGTAGTCTCGGGGATTTGCATGCATTGTCCTAATAACTACGATTGTCGCCTCATAACGTGAAAGACATGACTGAAAATCGATTTGTACTTCAAAATTAAAATAAAAGTGAATAGAAGATACAAAATTGCTAATCCCCGATATCATTTTGAAAAGCTTTATATATAACAGGCTCAGGTACAAAATGTTGTCAAATCGTACGCAGTACTCATAGTACGGAATGTTTCCACGATTTAATGATCGTGTACATTACATATCATGTTCGCAATTAAAATGCCATTAAAACGTTTGTATTCCAGGTTGACAATATAATACTGAAGGCGAACAAAATGGCGAACAACGGGAAGATGGGGAATTACATCATCAACGGGAGGACGAAGGTAATAATAACCTTATATAATTTTAACACAAAATAATGTGTTATGTGCAACATAATTGACATTCAATTCTTTGATTCGTCTGACTCAGTGCCGGATTAAGCCAGCGCGGGGCCTGTAGCAAATTCTGACAGGAGGGCCATAGTTTGCCTTAAGTAAGATTAAGCCGGATTAAGCCAGCGCGGTGCCTGTAGCAAATTTTGACAGGAGGCCCATAGTTTGCCTTAAGTAAGGGTATTAAATAAAACAAAACTGTTACAAGTAATCTTTTCTGGATTTCATATGGGAAAATTTAGAGATGACACTTTCTATATCTCCTACTTCCTGTTTAAGATTTTCAGGATAGCAAAGATAGTGAAATATAACTAGTAGGTGTTGGGCTGCGGGGCCCGTAGCATTTGCTACTCTTGCTATGTGGCTGATCCGGCACTATTAAGTAGATGGAATGCATGGTCGTATGGTTATGTGTCTCAACATGACATTTTTTTTTATTTGTCTGACTATCTATTGGATTATGGTTCATGGACGACATGAAAATGAACGATGTCAGATGAACTGAATGCTCGTTTACTATAGTAGTACAAAAATCATTTTTTTTACATCCGCAAAGGCTAATTTCGCATTATATCGCCGTCATTTTAACCGTGTGACATATCTTTATTTATTTTATAATGCTAGGGAAATAAATGGTTTTAATACTAAATCATCATACAAATAGGAAATTCGTTCATCAGTAAAGTTTCCACTGTAAAAATGCCATGTAAATCCTGGACGTATAGTCCAAATAAATATGTTTAATTTTAATTTCATAATAACTTCGTAAGTTTGCTTTCCAAGTTTACATTACGTGGCATAATAAAAGTGAATCTTCAAAACACTGCTAAATGTTTATCAAACTCTCATTTCCTGTCACCGCAGGTGCATAAAACGAATAAGAAATGTTATACGAATCCGTAAAGCTGTGATTACATTGCATTTTTTATACCGGAAAACACTGATTGCACAGCTGTGAATCATGGAATGTGTAAGCTCTATAGGTCAAGGCGCAGTGTATGGACTTTGCTTTCATACTATAGAAATCCCAATAGAGCATATCGTGAAACAGGAAACTATCTTCCCTAAGAAATTGTATATGTCGCATCTATGTATGTTTTGTCATCACGATTTATAAACTCACTCTCCGACTTGAGGTTTTAACTGGTATTTTGAAACCAATGTTAGACTACGTTGCCAATGAGCAAGAGATTTTTTGATAAATCTCAGATTCAGATATTTTTTCTAGGTTTCAGTAACCTAGAAAAAAAATGAATATTTTTACACTCCAGAGATTTAAAGTAATGAAATACTTTTTTAAACAAAATTATATTTTTTCAACCTACAACTTTTTTTATTGCAATAAAAAGTTGAATATAATTGAAACAAACAGCTTGGAGTATGCGTCGCACGTTTTTGTACGCATTCTTTTATTTTGAATTGAAACCTTAATATGATTATACAGTTTTCTGTTATTCTTTTAATGTAAAAAAAAAAAAAAAAAATAAAAAAAAAAATATACGTGACGAATAGATAACCTCTTTCCTTTGGGAAGTCGGTTAATAAATAAATACAATCACAAATTTAAAAACAAAAATCTTGTCTTTTTTATTTTTGCTTAGTTCATTATAGTCGTCAATTGCAACACGTATTGATGGCTAACTCCACCATACAAACACGTCACAAACGGCCTACGCTGCCAAGTTCGCGATTTTTATTGATCAGGTTTCCCACAATGTAGGCCACTATTATACTTTCTTCCGTTTCGCATACCGAAATGTCTCGTATCCTACAAGAGGCCCCGTGTTTCTTTGGTAATCCCTCTTATTTATTAATATACGTAATCATATTTTAATTAAAATTAAAGTATGACTGTCAAAGTACATTAATTAGTAACTACTAATAACTGTCCACCAATTCGCACTTGGCCAGCGCGGTGGACTATGGCCTAAAACTCTCTCTATTCTGAGAGAAGACCCGTGCCCAGCAGTGGGACAAGAATGGGTTGACGAGAATAACTAATAAACCACTATACAATAATAACTGTTGTTGTGTATATGATAAGAAATATATTTTATACAAATAAAATCCTAATAGAAAAGAAAAATATCTGTTTCAAACAGATCAAACAAATATAAATATTTTGTTGGGGACGCCATAAGCATTAATAATGCTTTATTTTATCGTAAATAAAAAATTGAGGTATCTACTCCCATGTTCGTATTTTTTTTTATTTGCATAAATACTGATTCTACGTTAATAAGTATTTACTAAAGTACGCACATTTTTCCTCTAAATATTTTCGGAGCATCATCTAGTTACCTTATCGTTTCTGTTTTATTTTTATCACAACATTGTTTTTATAATAAGTATGCCTAAGAAAAAGTCTAATCTGACGTACGCTAGAGTTACCATATTGCGTCCTTTAAAAGGATAACCCGAAATATCGCAAGATCACTTTCATTCATTAACCTCTTTAATTTATATGTATAATCAATTTCACAAACCATTATCCATAAATAGCCTATTTAATTTATGTATATAATCATTTTCGCAAACCGTTATGCTAATACGTATGTATTCGCAATGTTATCAATGTGGAAACATTGACACACGTAGCCGAAGCGAAGCTAGTAAGAATGGGCCGTAGCGTCGGAAATCTATTCTAGTACACATACACACTGTTATCAGGCAATGGGTATCGCGCGGTTAGGATCGCTGTGATAAAATTGTAAATAAAGCCGGATACATACTCGACGTGTCAGTTTCACGCAATCGATTGTTATTTATTTACTTCTTAATTTAGATAGGTATTTATTTAATTACTTAAAAATTTGGAGGTTGCGTTTAAATCTTTAGTAGTAGTAGTCTACAAAAACTAATATGGTAATCATAATAGTCGATTAATATACCATTTCAAGGAGGAAACAGGTTGTCGGTCGTATTAATTCATAAAATATTTTCAAAGAAAATTAATGCATGTTATCTACTTTATCGTATTCGTAAATAGGTAATATGTATTCATTTTTGCATAACGTGCCTCCAACTTTTTACGTTTACATACATGCGGTTTTCCTGTTATATTTACAGATTAATAACACTGAAATCGTATTATGTTAATAGTATCTTATAAGTTTCAAAACTTAATGTAAACCTTTTAATATTAAGCCGGTTATCTGATTACAAATAACATTTAATGCTCATTGTGGACAATCTGGATTAAGAAATTAATTAGATCTAGTATCTAAGATCTAGTCGAATATTGCTAAATATTATACATACGAGTAAGCAAAAGTAAAGTTTCATTTAGCAAAAAAAAAATTCGGTGTAATAAAATAAATCATTAGCATTAATCCTCAGTGAGTCATTTCCAATACAATTAGATGTCATTGCTTTTTTCTCTCAATTACTCAATACAATATGCCATTGCCATGCTCATTGCTCGTTTTCATTGAGTTCAGCCTAATTTATACGTACCATTATTTTTTATCACTGAAATTTCAAGCGTCCACCTGCCAAGTGTGTATCGGGCCTTGCCCGCGACGCATGCGCGGCGCTCGCTTTGCGTACGTGATCGGCGGCATGGAACGTCGGGTACCGACGCGCGGGGGGCTGAAGGCACCGTAGTTACGTGGCGGTGCCAAGCGTAAACATTACTCATTGTTTTGACAACAAACGGAGAACGTTGGTCTTTCAGGACTGTTACAGTCGTTTGGTGTCTGATTTAGTGCATTTGTATAAAACATGTTAGCCACGGATTTATGTCGATTTTAGTATTATCAATGTGATATATTTGATTTATGTATGTTTATTAACTATAAATAAATCGATATTAACAAGCGCGGTAAACTATGCTCTATAACTCTCTGATTTTGAGAGAAAATACCAAACAACGGGACAGTTAAGGGTTTGCGACGAAGTAAACTATATAAGATTTATAGAAAATGAAAAACAACTAATAACTTTAGATTAATCGACGCCAAGAAGAATAAAGTGTGTCAAATGAGTCATCAATTCACATAAAAAATAATAAAGAACACGCCAAAACCTTGCCTGAACAAGGAAACTCTTTCACCACAATACATAGTATTAATTGTCCTATTACAGTTTATCTAATGTCATATTACGCTAAAGCAAATATAAAAGGTAGGTAGTAAGAATAAATGACACAGATTTAATCTATTATTATATAATGAATTAATAAAAAGTCGTAAAGATTAACAACACTAAAAATATAATAATAAATGACTTATAGTACAAAATAAATTAGGAACTGCAAAATAATAAATATGAAAGTATAATGAATTCTAAGCGTATAACCACAGCTTAGTAAACATTCTAATGATGCGACTCGAATACAATTTTATGACACGAGTAATATTCCACTCGAGTTACAAATGTATTATTCGATTTGACTGAGGTCTCATAATGACATTTATATAAATACTCCAATACTTGGAATATCAACAATTTTAAATTGTCGGTCGCGGTTTGTAAGAGTGGCCAGCACGGCATAAAAAAATATAGAGAAATGAAAAGACAGTGCGCCGAGTTGACTTTGTATCTCGAGTGAGAAACTCGAGTAATATATTTTTAAATCGTTAAGAGCTTGACTAAACCGCTCGAGTGACTCGAATAAAAATGGTACTCGAGTTGCATCACTAGCCTAATCTTCGTAAACATACGCGATGGTAGTAACGTGCGGTCACACCGCCTGCGCCCCTTGTTTACAAACTACGAACCACTATACGTTGACCCGCCCCGCCCTCTTGGTTTACAGCCAAATTTATTAATGTAACATTCTCTTACGTATCCCTGTAAAATGTAAACTATATTATGTGCACTTTATTTTAGACCTGTTATCTACTCGTATTATTAGTATCGTCTACAAAAGCGAGAAGATGTGTAGTCGGATTATTAAAAAGTATGGATAATAGTAACAAAAAACATGTTGTTAACAAATTATGTAAGGAATTTAATGCCAAAGCGTCAGAACAATTAATTTATTAGCACTGAATATTCGAACCAATACAAAAATTCTGCAAAAATATGCGTCGATTTTTTTTTTTTTTGTTATGAAATTGAAATACGGACTGTCCTTTGGACTCTCAGTATTATAGGTAACCTACTTCTATCTGAAATCTAGTCGTTAAACTTTGCCTATTGTTAAATATTTTGTTTATGATTAAGTATATAATAATTTAATTGTTTATTATAAAAAATATTAGGCTTTTAGAAGAAATTTCAATAATACGTTTTGATACCATACATATAGGTATTTATTAATTCATTTCATTAGGCCGTAGATAATCTTTATAACGAAATCGATGAATATGTTACGTATTATTCCTATGTTTTATAGTTTATAACTATATTTGTAAATGCTGCCACGTCGAGATGTATTCTTAAGTGAAAATATGGTGTGGAAAAACCCGCAGTACGTAAACGATTACCTTTATAAAGCAGGGCGTACGGATTGTACTACTCGATTTGTAATACCATAGTAGAATAAGAATAGTAGCTTCATACAAATCGGCCGTCGCCGGTTTGAATGTATTAGAAATTGTCTAATTTGACGACCTCGAGGTGGCTTGGTCCTCATCCTGGTCTATCACATACTTGTTTGGGCTTGATCTCCCGCCAGGCAGATCTGAATGAAGAATTTAGATTGCTATTCTTAGCGTGGCTGCTGGTGCAAGTGTCTTTGTGTGCATCTATGGCGCTGTTGACGCAGGAAAATTGTTAAAGTATGGCTATGAGCGTAGAAAGCGTTATTACTGTTATTATTAACACTTTTTTTATAATAATTAAGTAGTAAACGACCATGCAGTTCACCTGATGGTAAGTGGCCACTGCCGCCCATGGAAACTTGTAAGCAACTTCATATAGAACATAGGTTTTGTCTGAAGTCAATCACAGATGCGTTGCTACTCCGGAGGACTAGGTTGGTCGCCTCATATAGAAGTGTGCCGGCAACCACACACTTGATTTGAAAAAAAATCTTGTGGAAACATTCATGCCTGAGAACTTTTTCCGAATAACTCGCACTCGTCCAGTGAGGTGCACTATGACCTAAATCCCTCTGAATCCTAGTGCAAAAACCCGAGCTCAGCAATGGGGCAATAATAGATAACGATTGCCATTAATGAATACAAAAATTTCTATGTATCTTACCTTAACTAATATAATTATTTACCATACATTTCCTTACCGTCAAAGCACCTTAATGCTGAACACATAGAAAATATGTAATCTTTCATACCTTGCTAAGTTAATTAATAAAACGCAGAACCTCGTACATTAATCATTCAATTATAAATAATAATGGATACCTTATCAGAGAAATGCTAACAGATAAAGTGAGTGTGTTTTTGTCCGACATTCCTTCAATATATGATTAATAGATTAATAGATACTAAATACATTCTAAATTCAGGTAGATAGCGTGCTTATGTCTTACCTTAATTTCGTAAAATAAAAATTCGTGCTTATGTCATTTAGCATTTTTTGGGCGGCAGTGACTACATTAGGTCGACTGCATGCTTGTTTGTTGTCAATCTTATAAAAGAAACATCCAATAGAAGTCTATCAATTTTCTTACATGGTTAATTTGATTATCGGTCTTATTATCCGGACCGAAAGAGGTGATAGAAATTCTTTTTGGTTCGATTCCGGCGGCAGCACCGCGTCTCTTTCTAAGAGAAGTTTTAAATGCAGGTCTATTTTGTTCAATGAATGGACGGTTAAGGTTATCAGTATCAATATATCTGTTATTAACCTGTTCATATATCGGTTAACTGAAACTATCTGTTAAGTAATTATTTCGGTTATCAGAATCCATAGATATATTTACGTTTGTACCTTAATATCGTATAACAGAAATATTTTTGATCGTTTCGGTTTGTACTAATCCTAAAAATAAGGGTATTTGCGCATAAGGTCCAGAATAAAATATCGTATTAATCGTACAGTATAACGGTTAACCGTTTCAACCAGTAACAGTAATAGAGATTAACCGATTGAAATAGTTTTTGTTTATGAATAAGTTTTCCGATCACTGGTTTTGGTTCGTAAGATGTTTTAAGAGAAACATACTACTCCGGGATGACTAACTTCGTCCTCATGTATAAAAATCCATCTATGACCATCCTCGGGTAAGTCTGATCTTATCTGAGGTTAATTATCCATGTTATATCACTGCTAGTTCCAAATCATTAAAAAACCTACATCGTTCATATTTTTTCTTAGATTGTTCCTTTGATCATTAGACCTATGTGGAAAATATAGCTCTTGCTTCCCGAGTCCACAGCTAAATGCCAAATTGACATTAGCAATGTAAACTTTAGCCGATGCTCTGTGTTTACCTGCCAAATAGACGGATATACGGACCGCAAAGCTATAATTAGTTTGCACAGTTCTGCTTCGCTTAATAACCTATTTACAGATATCCTTGGCCAATATTGTCTTGGTCTGAAAATCCTAATCATAATAATATCTTATACGTAGGATGTATCAAGCATGATTATTTATATGATGCATGAAGATAATTACATATAATAATATTTTATCCTAATTATATTTTTAATATGTCACCTTCTTCTGGATTTGCTTGTTATATTGATTGAATTATGACAAATCCATAACTTTTATTAACCGGTCCCCCACGGTTCGGTTTGCGCGCTCCTTCCTGCCTCGGACTTGCATGGTTTGGAACGAGCTTCCTCCTGATGTATTCCCGGAGCGCTGTGACATGGGGCTCTAAAAGAAATGTGTAAAAAGAGCTCTCCTCCAAAGCGGGCGATGCATTGGCAACTCCTCTGGTGTTGCAAATGTCCATAGGCGACGGTGACTGACTTCCATCAGGTGGCCCGTCTGTCTTATCGTTAGGTACAACTATAAAAAACATTAGTTAGAAACTTTGTTCCATATGAGTTTACATAATGTCTATGAGTCATACTGATCTGTGATTATTTACCGTGAAGTAAAGTGCAAACTCGTTTGTTACTTCAATCAAAAAATTCTATTAATTCGAATAATAAAATTCTATCAAGAACACAATAAAAAAATATCGATCGGATTTCCGTGACTAATTCTTTAAAAAAAACTATTTGGAATAATTCTATCAAGAACACAATAATTAAATAATCGATCGGATTTTCGTGACTAATTCTTTAAAAAAAATCTATTTGGAATAATTCTATGAAGAACACAATAAATAAATAATCGATCGGATTTTTGTGACTAATTCTTTTAAAAAAATCTATTTGGGATAATTCTATCAAGAACACAATAAATAAATAGTCGATCGGATTTTCGTGACTAATTCTTTAAAAAAATCTATTTGGAATAATTCTATCAAGAACACAATAATTAAATAATCGATCGGATTTTCGTGACTAATTCTTTAAAAAAAATCTATTTGGAATAATTCTATGAAGAACACAATAAATAAATAATCGATCGGATTTTTGTGACTAATTCTTTTAAAAAAATCTATTTGGGATAATTCTATCAAGAACACAATAAATAAATAGTCGATCGGATTTTCGTGACTAATTCTTTAAAAAAATCTATTTGGAATAATTCTATCAAGAACACAATAATTAAATAATCGATCGGATTTTCGTGACTAATTCTTTAAAAAAAATCTATTTGGAATAATTCTATGAAGAACACAATAAATAAATAATCGATCGGATTTTTGTGACTAATTCTTTTAAAAAAATCTATTTGGGATAATTCTATCAAGAACACAATAAAAAAATAATCGATCGGATTTTCGTGACTAATTCTTTTTAAAAAATATATACTTACCACTATTTAAAAATGTTATATTTCTGCGGTTTACATTTCAAGTCGGAAAATTCATGGCACAAATATGTAGTAGAGATACGTCCTAGTAATGTATTCAAACAGTGACAAAAACTACATGAGAATATTCTTCAATAGTATTTAATGTTGAAAGCGCGTGGGGAAGTACCGTGCAAATGACCACCATAATGGAGTACTATTGTGTGAATCATACAAATGACTGGATTGTTGTCGATGTTTTCTTTAGCCTTTTCTGTGATAAGCACGAGTAGGTATATAAGATGGTTTAAATACACCACTTGCATGTTTATTCAACATTTTCGACGGAATGGTCGTTTGACGGTCAAGTCACTGCTGGGCGCAAGTCTTCTTAGAATGAGACAATTTTAAGCCATAGACCACTGCGCTGGCCAAGAGCAAGTTGGCAGGCTTCAAACACCTATGAGAACATTTTTTAAGGACTGATGTGTAGATTTCCTTACCATGTTTCCTTCATCGTAAAGCCGTGATCGTTAAGATAGAGTTAAAAATACTTTACCAAAGTGTTAATCACATATATTCGGTCATTTTGGTTTAAACTATTTAACGACCCTGAGATTGCACGACTTTGATGCGAGTCCAAAGTTGTTAACAACTTTTACTTAACAACTGAGTCTTCATTTTAGAGTAGAGTAAAGCTAAGTTAAGCCATATTTATAAATCTTCAAAGGATATTTAAGGATCCTTACAGTTTTAGAAATAAAAGAAATTAACAAAAGCAAAAATATAATAATTAAGAATCATTTTATAATATTCATTGTTGGTCAAAATATGCTTGCAAACATTTAATTAGTGTAGCAAAAACCGAAAATAGATTTCAATCCAATGAAAGTCACGATTAACCTAGAATCTTCCCATACCAACCTCACATTTGTACCTAGTACGAATACGAGTAGGTACTCACGTTATGTAACCAATGGTCTCCGGAAGCGATCACAGTGAGAGCCTTGCTCTGCTGAGCTGAATAACTCCGCGCGACCCCACAGATGACCCTGATTCGGTGATGCAACTTCTTCGGTTTCATAAACGGAGTTACTTGCAACCATAAACAAAGCGATAGATATTATTGTAATTTGTTTGGTCTTACTACAAGTCAATAATGTACAGCTTTGTGGTGTTTTGTTACTAAATTAACCAGCAAAAAAAGTATATATTCTGCCACGCTTTTACTCACTAGCAAACTATTAAGCCTATAGGCTGATTGACTTCATTAATCTGAGTATTCACTATGGCAGCCTATATAACGAGGGAATTTAGAGAGTCCGGATCCACCCTAGAAGAAAAAAGAAAAAAGTGTTTCACAAGAGGTTTAACTTTTTGTTTTTCAAAAAAAAAATCTTTTTTTTTTGCTTTTGTTTTTTTGACAAATTTTGTTTTTTTTCTGGAGCCTTCACTTGAAAAATTAAAAGAAAATCTGAGATAAGGCTACGTTTATTTCGCCGAAAAAAAATATGTTTCATACGTGATGGTTAATATTCCGATACAAAAATATATTTTGCCTTAGCCAAGGTCCCCAGGTTTTAGGACAACATGCAGCTTAATTATAATATCCTGTTTAAAACTGACTTTCATGGTGCTACGAGCTTGTTAAAGACTGGACGCATTGAGTAGTTTTTTCCAATCATCGCGCCCTTCTCGAAAGTCGGACTCTTAATTTTTTTGCCTTATTCTTATGCTGTGTTGGCATTGACTCTTTTCTTATATTTTAGCGTGAATAAGGCGTCGGAAGTAACCGTGTAATGTTTGTCTATTGTATTAGGACCAATATTTTTCGTCCAACCATGTTGGATATCAGTTCGAGTCTAAAGAAATTACAGTAAGTGTAAGGTTTCTACACAAATCTAGGTACTTTGTGAAAAGTTTCTCATCGGTAGACATCGGATTATGCACTATCAAAATGCCAAAATATGCATGCAAATGCACCATGAACGGGTGAAATATGCACCAAATGGTGTCGGTCTAGATTTGATGACCTTTTTTTAGTCCTCAAATTTGAAATAAAACAACGAATTACGAACTATTTTGGCCAGAATTAATGAAAAAGTACCAAAATATGCAATAACGCTTAAGAACTGTCATTATAAGCTATTGCATGGCCAATTTTCAAATGTATATAATCCGATGTCTACTCATCAATGATAGGTACTAAGTTTTTTCATGATTTTCGTACTTATTTTTATCTCTTTCTAGGTTAAGCAGTTGGTTTGTTTTAATACGATACGATTACTATACTTAATACGATTCTAATGAGTTAGAGTGTAAATAGTAACATCTTGGTCATGATAAAAAAAATCCTTCGCTTTTGCTTGTTCGCAGGTGCGTCAATAATTATAAAACCTCTGTCACTCTAACAACTTTTGTATATATATATTAAACTAAAAATAAGGCAGACGGGCTACCTTATGGAAAGTAGTCACCGTCGTCTATGAACATTCGCAACACCAGAGGAGTCGCCAATGCATCGCTTTGAAGGACAACTCTTTTCGCGCCTTTATTCAAGAACCCCATGTTATAATGTCAAAAACTTTGACAGTTCAAATGATCGCCAACAAGCCGTCTGAACTATAGGCCGTGCCAAAGAAATGGACACACGTGCTTCATAAACATTATCCTCCTTATAACGCAGTGAAGTAACTATGCAATATTGCTTAACTTAACCTTGTATAACATCAAGACATTAGAACAACAAGAGTGACAGATCGTTAGCAGTTCACAGAACAAATACCATTTGCGTTCGAACAGTAACACGACTTCAACAATACCTTTAGGATGAATAAATAGTTGGTTATAACCATGAACGCTCGTTAAATGAAGTAACTCACAGTTTTGTCACACTTCGAAACAATGGGGTAATATAAATTTTCCGATGAACTAATCGAAAGTGTTTTATGTATCACATAGTAATATGTTAGCAAATTTACTTACTCATATTTTACAAAAATATTAATTCAAGATTTTACAAACCATACAAATCTCACTAATATTATAAATTCGAAAGATTTTGAGTTGGTAATTAGCAGGAAATGTCAAATTTTAACACGTTCAAATAGTTGTGTTTTTTATATTAATCATTAAGTATTTGTTGCCAATATAGCTTTTTAATATTATGTATTTAGTGTTATGAATTCAATTAATATAATACGTAATAAAGGGATTAAAATAATCGTCAAAATAAATGATAAGAATTGCACTAAATATCAAAATTTTATATTTGAAATTATACAAAATGCTGTCAATCTCTGCCATCCCTACAATGAGCACGTGAGCCCTTGCACGTTCCACTCTACATACCGAAGGGTCACACACGTGGCCCTCAAAGCGGAAATGTATTCAAGCCCTACGGCGTTACTGGTTGTGAGATAATCCATTACGTGCAGCTCTCACTACTATTGGTTGCATCTTATTTCTCCTTATAGTCCATTGGAATGTTACAATTTAAGGACCGAATATTGCATTTTTAGAGGACGCAATTTTATTTTTGGGACCCCTTTTTCCAAGATGGCGGTAGAGGGACAAGGGCGGCGACCCCATAAACTTGAGATTAAGCTTCTATGGACCCACCACTCAAGTCCCAAAAATAAAATTGCGTCCTCTAAAATATGCAAAGCTAATTTAACATTTCATGGACTATTACTATTATACATACGATAGATTGTGAGGATATATGTGTGTGTATTTTTGCACACAAAAACTACCGGTCCTTTTTCGCAGAAATTTTGCACATACCTACATGGTTTATAACCTAGATTATAAAATTTGAAATTATTATCAAAAAAATAATATTTAATAATATGTAAAACGTTATCAATCTCTGCCATCCCTACAGCGAGCACGTGAGCCCTTGCACGTTCCACTTAATACCGAAGGGTCACACACGTGCCGCCGAAAACGGAAATGGTCACGCCCTACGGCATTACTTGCTATGAGATAATCCATTACGTACAACTACTATGAAAAATAACTCATAAGAAAGTGGGTAGGGTGTACACGAATAATAACAAAGCAAGATTGATATGTCAGCAGCTAGAATAAAATAGAAATAGTTAATAGAAGCAAATAATAATATGTATGTATTTAATATGTAAAAACATGCGATTAATCGCGAATGCGAATACGACTGTTCGTAACATCACTTTTGACGGCACGCACGTGGCGTGAACCGGTACGTTACTGGTAATTGTTCAAGTTACGTTGGTACTGAATCGGTAAGATACCGGTTTGTTTAGAGGTTCTGTTGTAAAATGTTCGTTATTACGATTTATTCGGACCCGCGCGTTGGAGCGGTTACCATACCGGTCTGACGCGCAATGGGTTCGTTTCCCGGCCAGGCAGGTATCTGAATGATGAGTTCAGATTCCTGTTCTGGGTCTGGGTGTTTGTGTATTCGTCTTGTGTGTGTCCATGGTACCCACGATACCGGAGCAAAATCCTAGTGTAGGGCTATTAGTGTAGACGTATTTATTACTGTTCTAATGATGTGCGGTTGTTAGTAGATTAATGGCTGTGTAGTCCAACTGATAGTAAGTGGCCACAGTCGCCCATGGACATCTTTAGGAACTTTGTATAAAACAGTAGTTATATCTGAAGTCCACCACAGATACGTTGCTACTGTTAAGGACTAAGATAATCGTCACATGGGGAAGATAAACTGACAATCATACACCGAAAGCCATACGCAAGAACTGTTAGGAATAGTAAATAAGTATGCCAGTGGTATTTCCCCGGTCGGACTATACTCGTTTTACCACCTTTCAACCGGTAGGGAAGCTCTTGATATTTATGTGATTTCGAAATGCCTTATCGTATCGTATATCTAGGGATTGCAATCCGGAAAACCGGATCCGGGAATCCGGCGGATCCGGCACAAATTTACACAAACTGGATCCGGTACCAATTCACAACCGGATCCGGACCTCCACCGGATCCGGTATATTTTGACAACGATTTTCAAAAATAATTACCGTTAGAAATCGAACTTTTTTTTACACTGTTTTAACCGTTCGATTAATGCCGCCGGATCCGGCCGGATTGAAAATGAGGCCGGATTGCAATCCCTACGTATATCGCTATACGATACGATTAAGCATGTCATGTCATGTATTTGCTATGAAAGTGATACTAATCAAAGTTTAAGGAAAATAACATAAATTAACAAAAAGACAAATCCACAGAGTAAAAATTTTAAGTGGGGCTTCACTAGATAATATAAAACAAAGTCCCTTCGCGTTGTCGGTCTCTATGTGTGCTTAGATCTTTAAAACTACGCTACGGATCTTAATGCGGTTTTATTTAATAGATAGAGTAATTCAATAGGAAGGTTTTTATGTATAATACATGTATAATATAGTGGAGAAACACTGTTTTTTTTACTTTTAGGCGGAACAAAGTTCGCCGAGTCAACTAGTAAGAAATAAAATTGTATGAACAACAGATGTTTCCTATTACTTATTATTAGATGAAGGTCGAAAAAGATTTGATGTTACCTATATATTTTTTAGAAATATATCTGTAGACAACGGCTTCATAATTACAATTACGACTTTTGACCAGGACTCAAACTCGTATGAAGTTGACTTTTACTTTCGATGAGATTAACGTAGCAAATGATCGTACAGTTATAATGACTTACTTGTATCACAGGCTTGTAAAAGCCTACAACAGGCACCAGGCTCTCACTAAGGAAGGTTACTGTATTGCCCTAAAATATAAGCCTAGTTGTAGCCTACTACATAAGACCTTTTGTGAGAGCAAATAAACTTTATTATTATTATTACTTACCACTGCCGCCCATCGACATGTGTAATCGACCTTAAATAGGAATGGAGGTCTAACTAGGTCAATAATAGATACGGAAGTATGTTTCTCTTATCACACCCTATAAACCAAAACAGGGCAGTGCTAAACAATGCTCTCTTAGATTTGCAATCTTAGATCTCCTGTGTTCTAGTCTTGCGCCTATAAACACAAATATAGGTGATAGCGGTGCCTCTGAAATCAAACCCTATAAAGAACTTAGTTTTTAAATAAACCCCCAAAATCCTTTTTAGCGCTCTTACGCACTAGCGGTTAACCGCAGGTGCGGCAAACCGCGCAGCTAGCCGTTTTTCCAGTTTAATATGCAACCGCTTGTGATTGTACGCACCTAACCGCCCCAAATTTCAAGCGCGGCCTTTGATTGAAAGAAGAGCTGCGGCCCTTCGCGGCTGACTGCTGTGGCGGCCAATCTTAGCCTTAGCTAGAGCCGTGTTCGTTACTAAAGACAAATTGGTAGAAAATGTGGAACAGCTGCAACACCCAATCGAGTCTACCACTTTAAAGTTTAAATTTCTTAGAATAATATTGTTTAAAGTTTAAACAATATTATTCTAAGAAATTGCACACTCCAAATAGTTTCTAGAACACTACAAATATTTTTATCCTTATCATGAATCTAATTGTAATCAATGAAGTGCGGATAACGGAAAATATACTCTATGATACGGAAAGTAAGGCTCCAATGCAAACATCAGTACCTTCAATTGCTTACGGGGAAAACCCTTATGCAACTGCGTTTTGCTTTTACGGTGGACACTCAAGATGTGCAAATAATGCGCTCATGGTTAGAAGGAAAACTGTGCAATATAACGCAATTTACATCGTGAATGTAAATGAAACTGTTTCACTTTTACTCGCGGGCAACGTAACGTTTGTTTACTAGCTTTCATTTCATATCTATACAGTCAGGATAATAAAAAATAACATGCGGCACCCGGAGACTACGCGGTAAAGCTATTGCGTAGCATTTTTCATGAACTTAAGGAATTATAAGTATTTATTTATTTATGCAGTTTTTTTATTATATTAAATAAGATGTTTTTCTTTGATATTATATACTTTGTCACAAACAGCTGCTTACGTATTCGTCTGATTTCCAAGCACCTCGTCTCGATCCGTGCGAGCCTTGTACTGTATACTTACACGTACCATATACACGCACGTTAAACGAACGCTCGGTCGCGCTACATGCTAGGCGGAGTGGGGGTTGTTAGGTGTTTTCGTTACGGAATTTCTTAATTCGGTTGCCGCACTCAAAGCTCACGATGAAAGCTATGCAAAATCATCCATGCCCACTCTTATTTTTTTTTTTATAATTTAACCTAACGATAAGACAGACGGGCTACCTGATGGAAAGTAGTCACCGTCGCCTATGGACATTCGCAACACCAGAGGAGTTGCCAATGCATCGCCGGCTGTGAAGGAGAGCTCTTTTCGCACCTTTCTTGAAGAACCCCATGTCATAGCGCTAGTCATATTTACTAGTCACGGACGTTATATTGAAATATATAGCCTATGTGAGACTGCAAAGTGAGACTGTTCCGTTGATATGTTATGTACAAAAGAAATATACATATTGTCGACCCATTATTTTCTCACAGCTGGGCACGGGTCTTCTCTTGGAATGAGAGAGTTTTTAGGCCATAGTCCACCGCGCTGGCCAAGTGCAAATTGGTGGACTTCACACACCTCCGAGAACTTTTTTTTAATGAACTCTCGGGTGTGTAGATTTTTTCACAATGTTTTTCGTCATCGAAAAGCAATGATAATTAATTTCTATCTTTCTATTTTGCCACCTTTGAACTACTACTATTGCGAAATAGTACCTAGTAGTTCTAAGATATTTAAGAGTAGGTAGTTAAGTAGTCGTTCTAAAATACTATTTGCGAAAACTTGTAAGTGGCCTTCCATCTCATAATATGCATAATAGTTGTATTTTCTAGCTGTAAGTTTCCCGAAGATTTAAATAAATAAATAGAATATAACATCTAACCTATTGATTATACTATTTACAGGCGATGGTGGCATGCTACCCCGGCTCTGGCACGCACTACGTGAAGCACGTAGACAACCCAAATAAGGACGGCAGGTGCATCACAGCCATCTACTACCTGAATCTCGATTGGGATAAGGACAGGCACGGTGGACTACTGAGGTAAAATAAAAATATACTGTTTATAGGTGGTAGAACCAGTGTAGTTCGCCCGGGGAAGGACCATCGCCACACGTATTTCTAGCGTGAAGCAGTTTTTGCGTTTCGATGGAAGGGTGTGGTTGCACTTTTATATGACTGTTGATTCTCGTCAACCCATTATTGTCCCACTGCTGGGCACGGGTCTTCTGAGAATGAGAGAGTTTAGGCCATAGTCCACCGCGCTGGCCAAGTGCGAATTGGTGGACTGGTGACTGGTGACTGTTGATTAAATTACAATATTTTAAAGCAAGTAACGAGTAAGTACTCACTGCCACTATACTGGTTCAACCGCCTGGTAATCGCTAAAAAATCTTGTGGTAAGGGGTCGTTAAAGGGGCTAAGAAATGGGGGGATCAAGCTTAAGCTACAATAAAATAAGAGTGACTAGCGTTGATACTTTAGCGTAGCGTTGATTGCCAAGTCAATCTATTTATTAAAAACGTTAAAGACTTAATATTGATATGGTCACTAGAAGATGTTAATAGGTTAGATTACTACGTAAAAGTTTAAAACAGAAGGTCCTTTAAGTAGAGACTAAATAAGTTAATAAACGACTTAGTATTAAGTATATAAATCTTTTTTCGGTACAAGAACTAAGTTGCGAGACTTGGGTTTTTGACAAGTATTGTTTTTTTTTATGGGATTTATTCTTTATTCAATCCATAAAATATCTGACACAAAGTCACAAGACTCAAGTGATGTTAAAAGTAGTTATAAGGTAATCGAAATCTTCATGATTTATACATTTATCAAATTTAATTTTAATGTTTATTATATTTCCAGGGTGTTCCCGGAAGGCACGGATAAGGTGGCCGACATAGAACCCATTTTCGACAGGATGCTGTTCTTCTGGTCCGATCGGCGGAACCCGCATGAAGTGCAACCAGCATATGCTACCAGGTGGGAATAGATACCATAATTTAAATGTACAAAAATATAATGTGTAAATATTTTGTGTTAGAAGTACCTACAAGAAACAATGGAAATGGCTAACGTTGGTACTTAGCAAAACTCCGCGTACTTATTTGCTCTAACAAATGGCATGGGGTACAACCCATTATTGTGCCACTGCTGGGCACGGGTCTTCTCTCAGAATGAGAGAGTTTTAGGCCACAATCCACCGAGCTGGCCAAGTGTGAATTGGTGGACTCCACACCGAGAACTTTTTTTAATTAATTAATTTCTAATACGCACATAAATCAGTGGTGCGAGCCTGGGTTGTAATTGATTAGTAATAAAAATATATATGATTTTTTTTCAGATACGCAATCACGCTATGGTACTTTGACGCCAAGGAAAGGGAAGAGGCCCGTCGTAATTTCAGTATGTACTTTTCGAAATCCTTAGCCTAGTTTTAATGACTATAATTCTGCCTAGAAATGAGTCCCTTGTAATATGCATTAAACGTAAATAAGAAGCTTTCACCGTTTTTTTTTATTGGTCTGAAGTAGCAAACGAGCATGCAGTCCGCCTGATGGTAAGTGGTCACTGCCGCCCATGGACATCTGTAATCAACTTCATACAGAACATGGATTCTATCTCAAGTCAATCACAGATGCGTTTCTACTCCCGAGGACTATGATGTTCGCCTTATATAAAAGTGTGCCGGCAACCACGCATTTCTATCGAAACGCAAGAACTGCTTCACGCTATAAATAGGTGTGGCGGTGGTACTTCTCCGGTCGACACTACACTGGTCCTACCATCTTCATGTACTTGTATTCCTTTAATAAAATGTTCATTAGCCTCAATTCGTTCCAGAAAGGGTCCAGCCGTCCTCGAGCTAGTGCATTGGGAACACGCGACGTTCCCGCCGCGTGAGGGCGCCCCCCCACTGCCAGTCCTCAGCCAACACGGTAGCCTTGAAAAGGTGACGTCCAACTAAACTTAGTCCCGTATCCAAAAGTTATTGCTAATTGTACTATGAGTACCACTTAATTAAACGGCGGGATTCAAGCCGCTAGAGGCGCCACGTGTGCCATCTTGGGAATGCATACATGCCGAATATAGGCGAATAGACACGAATATGTTAAGAATTAGCCTACATCGGCACTCGTTACGAATATTGGTACGTCCGTGAGTTTTTTTTGACGCGTACCACAGCATCATGCGTGTGTAGTCGAACGCGGCGTTTACAAATTCGTGATCATTCGGCAAGTTATTCGGCGAATTGTTCGTGGTAATCTGAATGGCGCATTGAAGTTACGATTTGTCAACGGGCGTCTCGGTTACAACACCCGTCATTGTCAACTTAGTGAGCTTTGCCGCCTGAGAATTACAGCGTCAATCTAGGATAGGATAGGTAGACAAATTGTAAGCTAATTGAGGTGCTGTCAGAGTGTAGAATGTTATATTTACAGCCTTCATGCTCTAGAAATTTGGTATGGTGTTTTTTTTATCTGATTGAAGTAGCAAACGAACATGCAGTCCACCTGATGGTAAGTGGTCACTGCCGCCCATTAACTAACTTTATATAGAACATGAATTCTATGTTTAGTCAATCACAGACGCGTTGCTACTCCCGAGGACTAGGATGGTCGCCTCATATAAAAAGAGACAAGGGAGATATCCTTATGGAAGCCATTCCTACTTAGTCCATAGGAGTAGCAACGCATCTGTGACCAGTCCCTGGTAAGACCAACTTATCTGGTATTAATTGTCTATTTGACGACCCGCGTGGCGCAGCGGTTACCATACCGGTCTGACACGCAGTGGGTCCCGGGTTCGATTCCCGGACAGACAGGCATCTGAATAATGAGTTTAGATTCTTGTTCTGGGTCTGGGTGTTTGTGTATTCGTCTTTGTCTGTGTCCATGGCACCCACGACACAGGAGAAAATACTACTGTGGGGCTATGAGTGTAGAATTTATATGGTCGATAGTGACAGTTGTCACTGTCGACCACGGACAACTGTAAGATGGTTGGTGTACCATACGGTGTAGAACATGATCGTTTGGTACTTCTATATTATAACAAAAAGAGATGAAAAACAACATAAGTTATTATCTGTATATGTCTGATATTATATAAAAAAATAATGTTTGTTTAATATGTACTTGAATTATGAAATTATAAGGCTAAGTTCGCACTCTGACAGCAAATTGACTAGTGAAACATAATGGACCTTTTCAAATTGTGTAATGTCATAAGAGATTGTGGTAGTTTATATTTTTATGAACAGTATTTCCTATTAGTTGGATTTCTGTTAAGGCATTTTTGTAATTATGTTTTGAAGTGATTCCCGAATTTTCAATAAGGGATCTCTATGATATTTATGTTATTAAGATCACGGTTTCAGTGTACATTGATTATAATGCTAAACAGTGTTACAATAAAGTGCAGCGTAAAAACAATTCGAACCACTGGTTTAAAATCATTGATGGTTGGGAACCAGTGGCCTGAAAAAAACTATAAAGCAACTATTGAAGAATATGTGACGCTGCATCGAATCACATTTTTTTAATACAAATACGATTTGTGGCCAGTTCAAAGTGTTATAACAATTTTAAACGTGTTTGTATGAAAGATATTAGGTATGTTTAGATTGTATCTGCATTTTCTCTTTATGAATTCTTGTTACTAATCTTGACTTTTAAAAAATCATTAAAACCAAGTTTTCCTCCCCCCTCATTAGCTTACACACACGTTCGTAATCTGTGTACGTACGCGGCGTATTTGTTACGCACACATAAATGAAACAAATTCTTTTCTTGTTTCTTCCGCGAACTGCAATCTAAACATATGTAATATGTGACAGTACAACCATTTCTTTGTCTCTATATATGCAATTTTCATGTCTTACATAGGATTTACATACCAACATGATGTTGGACAGAAGTCATAGTTGTAACATATAGTGTTTAATAAGTAGTCTTTACAATTTGAATGTAAACTTTCTCTTCAAAACAGTTTTATCTTTGAATGGTAAAAATGGACACTCTTTCAACATGTAAATGCATATTACTATTAATATATTTAATTTCTTCTTTAAAACAGTTTTAGAATGACATTAATTAATATACGTGAGGCGTTCTAAAAAGTCCTTGTAATCGACCGAGATCGAGTAGGGATAACCTATTAGGAGTACATTACAGGTATATATTAAGAGTGGCCACTCAATGTCAGCTAGGCTGTTGCCTCAATAACCTTATGTCGAAGTATTATGTATATTGTCGTTAAAACAGTTATTTGTTTCACCTAGTTCGCTGATATTCGTTTTATATTGCCGCCATGATGAAATAAAATAACCGAAGCATTTCAAGAAACTTAAATAATCAAATTAACTCGTCAAAAACACTTTGCATATGGCGGTGTTTTTTACCCCTAAAATCTAACACGCCCATTTATAAAAAAATAGTTTTCGGGTCTCAACTTTGACTTACTAGTTTCGGAAAAAACGTCAAAGTTTGTTTCCTAAAATTAAAATTGTATTTAGTCACGCCCATTTTTTTAAAATAAATTTTAGTTTTCGGTACAGGTACTTTGATTTACTAGTTTCGAAGAAAACGTACGATTTTAGGCGTAAAAAACACTATCATTACGTTTACTCCGAAACTAGTAAGTGAAAGTTTGGGTCCGAAAACTGAAATTTAATTTAAAAAATGGGCGTGTCCGATGTAAAAAAACACTGTGATATGATGATGATGACCGATTGAAACGCAATGTGTCTGAGTAGGAACCCCAGCAAGGCAGAATTTAGATCTATTGTGGGGCTGGGTGTTTCGTGTTCGTTTGTGTGTTCTCACGACACACAAAGATACTAGTATGGAGTTATTAGAGTAAAAAGCGTTAATTTTTTATCCAGCAATGCACAAATTTGTCTTAACACTATCTAATCAGATGTAACGAAATATAAATTTGAAAAGATAGATAGATAAAACATTTATTTCACAGCTTAAGACACAACCCAAAATATATAAAATATTAAACATAAGTTGGTACATACAGAGACAGAAAACAAGTTAAAAAAAAGGTTTAACTTTTCATGATGGCGGCAAAATACACTGCTACTGATTACCTTATTCTATGTTTATTGATGTTACTCTTTTCTATTTCTAGTTTCGTTAGCTCTTTATTTAAGTATGTATATTTTCTGTTATCTACTTTTAATTTTTCGTATTATTTGTTTCTATATAGATTGCATTCTTTGTTTTTATTTGTGTGGGTGCCAACCAATATAACGATTGTATATATTACTAAATCTCCATTCGTCTATCACAGGGTTCTCTAGAACCGTAAAAGGTAGTAGACTTATTTTTTATAAACCACGTATAACTGCAACATCGAATACAAAAAATAAGAAGGGGTTCCCATAAACGTTACATAGTCTACCTACCGTCTAACGATAGTACGGAAGCTTTCGTGTACGAGTCCCTCACACTTAGAGCGCTTTCACATTAGGTGGCAAGTAGCGCGTCCGCAGCGCGTCAGCCGCGCGACTGCAACGGATGTTTTCTTATTATTGAAATTATTATTCAGTATGTATATTTTTTTATTATTATTTTCATTATGTACAGCGCGCATGTGTACATAATAAATAAACATATGTATGTTTTCATTATGTACAGTAGAGCGCGCCATCGCGCGGCCGCGCTACTTGCGACCTTGTGTGAAAGCGCTCTCCTGTTTTATTTCATTACATCCTTTATTAAATTAAATCATACTTAAATAAATCTACATTATTATATACTTATGTTATTCAACCTACTTAGTTTCAAAACCAGTGAACATCAGTGGACGGTACTGTCGTAAGACTGAATTAGGGTACAGGTCAATATTATCACTTAAAACGTTTCTTATTTATTTATGTCTATTAAAGAAAAGCTTCTTATTCACGAGTTTTGCCTATATGCCGCGCAAACAGAAGGCGCTGATTCTTTGATTAGTACAGACTATATCTGCGAATAAAGAGGTTTTTGGCCGCAAATAAGGAGCTTTTAGTGTATTTAGTTTGTCTTTATTCTGTGTATAATAATAATATGGGTACAAAATGGAATGTTGGCGCAAAAGCAATTTAACTATTCTATTCAATTATTGAAAAAATATGATTACTTTGTTCTTGTACATAAAGCATTGTGGGTTTGTTTCTAAATCTATGATTAATCGCTCCAAAAACCGAATTATTGGTATTTTCCAAATTTAAATTATGTTTATAGTTTTAATTTTTTGTCACAAATAATTTGTAAAATCTAATGTTACGCATTAAAATTTCTTGTCCATTTGATTCAAAGTTAAATAAAAATAAAAAAAAAACACATTTGAAAATTATACCTCAACAAGATAAAAAAAAGTTATTTTAAAATGATGTAAATATCACAAAATGAATACTATAGGAACATTATAAGAAAAGATATATGTACGATGTTATTTACTGTAAATTGTGTGTAAAAATATAGTATTGAATTTTATACAAATATAGGTAGATTAACAGTTAAGTTTATAATTTTCCTATTTTATTCCTAGATTAAGTTATTTTGCATTGTCTGATGTAATAGATTAAGATCCGACTGCAAATTTGTGTAGTTATCGTGTACGTGCTAAAATCCACATTTTTACTCATATTTATGATTAGGAGAATAAAAATGTTATGCGATACATAGATGTTACGCGCTAGCTTCCTCTCACTCACCCTTCAATATTTACCATCTTTAACAGCCAGGAACCCTAACTTGCGGCCAGATTTAATTAGGTTGCCGTATATCATAATAATGAGAAAAAAATAGCTTTATTTTGATGTATAAAAGATAAACATTCGTTATGGACGAATAAATATATCGAAATCATACCTGTTTATACCTGGCTGCGAAGGGGTGCGGCCAAGTGCACAACGGCAACTACGATTTTTCAAAGAGAACGATATTTTATTTCAAAATTTGATTAGTGAAATTATTCCCGCGAAATCAATTAACAATAATTTAATTAAAAATATTATCGGCCACATTTTGATTGGCAACCTGTTTTTATTCTCCAAATCATAAATATGAGAAAAAATGTGGATTTTAGCACGTACACGATAACTACATAAATTTGCAGCCAGATCTTAATCTATAATACTTGTGATGTTAATTTTGTAATGTTTTGTTTTAACTTGTGTAGAATGAGTTGACATTGTTGTCCTTCAAAATTGTTTCCATATTTAACATTAAACCGATGAAAGTCATAAATTATTTTGTACTGCTGGTATTAAAAGTTTACTAGACTACTCTTAACTCTTTTATTTATCTCCTTTTTAAATTTTAAGTAATTATACAAATAGTAATATTATAAAGGCAAAAGTTTGTGAGAGTGTTTGTTACTTCTTCACGTCTAAGCGATTTTCATAAAATTTGGCAGGGAGTTAGCTGACATGCTGGATTAACATATGGGCTGCTTTTTAATCGACTTCCCAAAGGAAAGAGGTTATCTATTCGTCACGTATATATTTTTTTTTTTACTTTTAACGTTGCAAATTGCGTAAGTGAGCGGAAACAAACTTTGGACTCTCCATTTCAAATATATGGAAGGGCGTACTAAACCGATACGTCGCAAATTCAGTACGCCGCTAACAGTTAATGCCTACTGGGGACACAGCCTAAATAAACGATGTAGATGGCGCCATGTTTAAACGAATTATTTTTACATTACGTGGGACGTCATTCCCTCCGGGTCTCTCATATGCTAAGGCAATGTCAACATAAGGGCGGTGGGTAGGGAATTTCGGGCCTCGAGGGGTACCCTCTTTACCCGGGCAATTCTCAAGGAAGTAGAATACCTCCCGGATCTTTAACATTTATATATAATATTAAAATGTTAATAAAAACATTATAATTTTATATACAAGTGTAAAGGATATTTACCATCCCCACTGTTTAGTGGGTGGTGCGGTGTACTTCGGCGTCGCTTACGAGCCGACGGTCGTCCTCCTGGTGGTCGGAGGTCGCCAAGCCAGGGAGCTCCCGCGGGAGCGGCCGCCCCACAGGTGGTCGATCGTGAAGAGGCGCGAACCCCTTTAGGTGTATATGTGGTCCAGCCTCCGCTCGCTCATACATTGAACGAGCTAGGCGGACCACAAACTCCTCGACCGTCTCGATCTTGAGGTCGCGCCGCAACGTACGCTACGTCGTTCCTGACGTAGCGACCAGCCCCCACGATTACTCGCAAGGCTAGGTTCTGCTGCACCTGGAGACGCTGGCGGTTCGACCTTGATACCAACGCGTACCATGCCGGGGCCGCATAGGTAAGTCGTGAGAATTATTTTTTTTGGTGCTAGATGTGTGCTTTGGCTTCGAAAGTACCGACATGACACCTATTAGTAAAGGCTAATGACGTTGTTGCGTACTTCTGTGTTCTAGAGCAAAGGGTGTGGTAAGTTTCCAATTAAATGCACATTACTTCATCTGTATTACACACATTTCTGTAGTTTCCATTTTTTAGATACTTCGTGCGTTTTTACAAAATTTCCACGTATCTGTACAGCGTGTTGAGGTTATATGATAAAAAAGACAGGGACACAGAAAAGGACGAGTTGCACACACGCCTGGTCATTGAACGACGAATTGTTTCATTCACACCTTACACACACACACAAAAAAGTACGTAGAGTACTTAAGTACTTTTTGTTAAAGCTTTGCTTCCATGCCTTGTTGCTGTTCCGAGAGACATTTCGTTAAGTGAATATTTTTTACTAATCTGTGCACCCGTAATTGGCGTTATGGAACTGCGTCAAAAAATTAAGTTACAACAATAAAATTAGATAATGTGAGCACTAAACAACCTTATAAAAATAGTTACAATAACGCGACGGATGTGTAAAAGTCAAAACTGTACTGTGGAGCGTTAAACGATTGGTCTTTTATTTAATTTTAATAGTAAAAAATACAAAATATTCCTGGCCACTAATATATCATTCAGGATGTAAAGATATAATTATGTCAGAAAATATTTATACGAAGATAGGAAATGTATAGGATTTTTTGACGTTTTTTTAAACGCGATTTTTGATACGTTTTATTTATAATAATTATTTTTGTATGGGATTTTACTAACTTCAATCAACTATAATGTTTAGCAGGACTTCGAGCAATGTTTGGTCCAACCAATCTTTCGTGAATACAGATTGTCTGAAAAATGAGGCAGACATAGAGGTTTGTTAACACCTAATAGCGGAGTGGTTCCAGAACCAGTGTAGTTCGACCGGGAAGGTATCACCGCTGCACATATTTCTAGCGTGAACCATTGCGTTTCGATGGAAGGGTGTGGTTGCCGGCACACTTTTATATGAGGCGACCATCTTAGTCTTCGGGAGGAACGCATCTGTGATTGACTTCAGACAGACCCTATGTTCTATATGAAGTTTCTTACAGATGTTCACAGGCGACAGTAACCACTTACCATCAAGTGGACTGCCCGCTCGTTTGCTTCTTCAATCAGATATACTTATAATAGACGCATAAATGAGCCAATAGATTAGGTAATTAATGCTAACGCTTACAGCGTATAGCGAGTGAGATTTAAGCAAATACTTCGTGGTCCGGGTAAGTCTTCGTGAAGCTATCCAACGCCATCGCCATCTCTCACGTCTTTTTTACAAATATTTTGCAAAAATTGTACACGCATAAATAAATAATAGCACCAGTTTTGAGACGTTTTTTTAGCTCGCAAATGTAAGGTTTTTTACAGTATTTTCCGTTGCATTTAAGACTAAGTGCTAATTAATTACTTGTAGAATCTATTTTGGTATATTTCAACATATTTCTTTTTTAGGATCTTCAAGAATTAGACGTTATTTCAAGACCGTTCTCAATTAATACGTAAGAACCTTTACTTCAGTTAATCCATTTGTTTATATGATTTATTATGATCCAACAGTGGTAGTCCTAGCCGGTTCTCAGGGCTAAAACTTATTTTGTCACCTTCATTCCTTAGACCCAAATTATTTTAAAGTTAAATGTGTAATTGATCAATCTATTTCAATTATAGTAATAGAAAATAGGAGTAATAGAAAAATAGAAAATAGAACCTAAATTCCTACTCATCTTCTAATTAGTAAAAAAATAAAAAACATGCGTGCGTACAAAGTACACATGTCAGAAGTGAAACTTCTTTGGCGAACTAATTTATAAATCTTGTTTATATTAATACAAATCTAAAACTTTAAATTTCCAAGATTAAGAGGAAGGGAAAAAGGAAGATAGGTTAGTAATTTAATTGTCATTAAAATAAAAAAAGTGTTGAACATTAATGTAAATTATAAATTTATTTTTTTCAATTTATTTCTTCAATATTTACATTGTTTGACGTTGTTTGTATTGGTATTATTGTGACTAAAGCATTATGATAGGTAAAATATGCAACATAAGTTCGTGTTTCAACCTTATCTAAATATCTTGTAAAAATAGCATCTATTGTCGTTCCTGAATTTGTAGTTGGTGTGTTTGGATTATTAGCTCCATAGCACTATGCGTGATACGACGTTCGCTCTGTCTCACTTTTTCTCTCAATCTTTCTCACTCGCTTGCTCCCTACTCTCACTCCACGGCTAGTTGCTCATGCTACGTTCGCCCTGTCTTACTCTCTCTCAATCGGTCTCGATCACTCTCTCTCTCTTTTCCGACACTTCCGTTGCATACCGGCGTGACGTTTCATCTGTAAAAATTTTACCCTCATGCGCCTAAAGAAGTTTCACTTCAAAACTGCTGCATATGTACCTAAATGTACGTAACTAAAAAGCGAATAACCAACGTACCTACCTATAGTTTTATCCTAATTGATCTAACTATCTATGTAGCATCGACAGCGATCATGATTTTTGGTCAATGCTCTGAGTCCCTAAACTGGAATGTTTTAAACCATAACCGACTTCGAGTTAAACTGTTTGAACTGGGCTCGATAAATAATGGACACTCAAAACAAGGGTGGCCTTGTTAGTCAAAGCGTGTGGAAAACCTATGTGCGTGTGCATTGTCTTGAAAATGCGCATTTTGGCTAAAAATTAGTCATTAATTTATGGTTTTTGGTTTTAATTTATAATAAGTTGAGTACCATTTTTTTCAGCTTATCGTATTTTCAAGCATCACTTTTTGCGACGGTATTGGAAGACACCATCTTGGAATTAAATATTCTTGGTAACTAACAAATTTAACACAGGAATAACTAAGGGATTTCCTCGTCTACCCCCTGAAGTATTAAAAATGCTTATCGATTTTTTTTTCTCGTTTTCAATACTTTAAAAGCTTAGATCCGGCTGATCAAGCACTCTCAAAATCCTAGATTCGCCAGTGACACTCACCTTCAAAGTTATTTATTGCAAGCTATAGCCAATCCAGGTCGGAAAGTGCCACTCCCTTCGATACTTGGTTTGTAACTTGCAAAAAGTAGCGAGTACTTTTTTTATAAAAACCACCTTGCCTCAGCTTGTTCTGCCGAGCGCCAGTTTTAGGGCGTGAAAATTTACAATACCTACATAGAAGGACATTTTTAACCGACTTCCCAAAGGAAAGAGGATATCTAGTCGTCGTGTATATATTTTTTTTATTATTATTAAGTTGAAAGAGAAAATGATCTGAGAAAAAATATTTTTATTCATTTCATAATGATAATTATAGTTATATTTAAGTGGTAGTTTGTATGTACTTAGCTTTTTTGGTTAATATAATAAATGCGTTGCTTCGTAAAACGCTTAAAGACAACACATAGGAAATAGTAGCCGGTTAAACGTATTATATGTATTACAATATTTATCGCAGAGGAATGCAACAATCCCATTCGAGTTACGAAAGCGATGAAGGATATGATGGTGCTGCTGGCGCAGAAATACGCCGTCCCCCAGAGGACTTTAGGGGACGAGCTCGATGATATAGATCCCAAGCAGCTGCACTGTATGGAGTATAAACTGCAGAAACTAGAAGATGACAGGTAAGTTAGATACTGTTCTGCTTGAAATCGCGTGGATATAATCTTCGAAAGTCAAATCCTAAAATATGATTATTTGCTTGATTTCCATTGCTCACATTAGCTTACTACTGAATAAATTGAATTTAAAAACTATGCTTTTAATCAATGATTCGAGCCACGAATTAGACTGAAGGGTTCGCGAGTGTAGCTGTAATGTATCTTCATAGAACATCCTCCCCGCTTAATTTTGGCGAACACGGTCAACTGGTTACTTACTTAAACTTCGCTTACTTAGCTACTTCCCACATGTCTTGTGAAAAACGTTCCCTTTTGTCATAAAATATTCGCTTAGCACCCCAACGTTTACAAAATTTTAGCAAATTTTGCTATGAATTCGGACAAGATAGGACACATTTGTTCCAAACGCTCAATGCATCAGCATCAACTGACAGCATCAAGCCAATGTGACCCTCAAGTTAGGCGACTCTTAAGCTAAGAGATCAGATCAGATCATCAGTCAGAACAATCCTCAATCAAAACCAAGTGATAATCTTTCATCAATCATTATGATTTAAAACCTTGCCTTCAAATAACTCTATCAACATTTTGTCCTTGAAGGAAATATCTCAAAGACGTTCTTGTTGGAACATACACAGATCTGTCTCTGAGTAGACGCAGTCGTTACCTAGTGGACCAGGTGGAGGAGGCTGAGAACCGCATCAGCCAACGACAGATCTTGGCTGAAGCTGAGGCTAGAAACAGGGTGTTAGTACCTACTCTTTATATAAGATTAAAGTAAATGCAACGTGAAAGATGCATACTTGATGGTAAGTGGTTACTGTCGTCAATAGACATCTGTCATAGACATATTAAGTCGTAAAGAACAAGAGTTTTATCTGAAGTTAATCAAAGATGCATTGATGTTTCCGATTACTAAGATGGTGGCCTAATATGAAAATGAGCCGAAGTACTTTTTGAGATATTGACTGTAAATAAATTATTTGTTGAAAATTATATTTGGCGTTAGGTATTTGATTGTATAAAAATAGATAGGAATTGAATTTTAAAAGAATTCAATTTTAAAAGAAACAATTATAAAATAATTCAGAAGACCGATATTACCTATTTCTTTAAATAACGATCGTTTTCTCGTTTACAGTCTTCGAAGAGACTTGAATCGTCAGTTAAGACATTTGCGGAATCATATTAAATCAGTGTACTACGATACTAATGCTGTAATTGAAAAACTGAGGACTGCTGTAGAGGTAAATAATATCATTGTATAAAAAAAAACGTACCTACATATACCATGATCATATATAAAACCTGGTGGGTTCCCATCCTTTTTTACTATTGACAGTTTGGGACTACCCCTATTACAAAGCTATACCTATATACGCCCTTTAATGATACATAAAATTATTATTATTATTTTCAACTTAAATTAGTAGTATGGTGTCGCTTCAAGTTTAAAAAAATACACTTTTCCGTCACACTGAAGAAATATATATTTTTTTTAATATCGAATAATTCTAGAAATTACAGATGGACATCTTAAATTAACCTTTCAGGATACAGATTTGAATACCAACATCCGAAGACGGTACGTGGAGAATTATCAAAACGCGCGCACAGAGCAGCACCTGCAGACCATTCTCGATAAGGACTCGAAGCCTCTCCAGAATATAATGCACTACAAGCAAAAGGCTGACCAAGAGCAGAGGGTCCACATAGAAGTGGAACTACTGACCAATATTGCCATAAACGTATTTTCTCTCCGTTCAATTCATTAATCTCCTTACTGCACCAAATGTAACATTTGAACCTCAGAATCTCGTTGAGAGGCCCCGTTCAAACCACTAGGCGTACACTGGGTTCCCCTGTAGCTAGAGAGTAGAAATAATGGAACCCTGGTTCTATATGAAGTTGCTTACAGATTTTCATGGGAGAGAGTTACCACATACGATCACGTGAACTGCTCGTTTGCCACAGCAATATTACATAAATATGATTCTGTACAAAACGTAAGAAATGGTAACTTGAATGTAATAGAAAATCTATAATAATGAACTTGTACGCAAAAAGAATAATTGTAAAAAAATTGTATTAAAGTTGGTAAAATCACGTAAATTGGGTTCACACTTGGCCAATTGTCAATTAATTGCTGGCAATAACATCAATGTATATGATTTTAAATCAGGAAACTCTCGAGAAAGTGGAACAGTGGATGAACAAATATGATAGGGACATGGAGGCTATGGATTTGAAAATACAGAAAAAGAAAAATCAATACGAGGATATGATTCTAAAAGTGAAAAATCTGGAAAAAATGGTGAGTTAAATTTTAATCTGTCTATATTTCCTAAAATTGATAAAGAATTGAATTGATTAAAGAGCTTATTATGTGACTATTCAGTATCTTATTAATAGAAAAGCTGCTCTTTTCGCTTCGTATTATTTTTAAAAGATATGTACCTAGATGGAATTAAGGTAGGTACTGACTGACTGCACCCTGTAGTTACGGGACCAGAATAAGGCTATGGCATCCCCTGTCTGTCGTAAGAGGCGACTAAAAGGGGCTTCCGGGGTTACGAGCGGCTAGAGTGGGAGCTCGAACCGTTCAGTCAGGTGATCCCGGGAAGGACGGAGGTACGTGTGGTCGCATACCGTCGTAAAGACTAGACGGAGCCGTGGGCCCAGCCGCCCGTCTGGGAGGAGCCCGATGGGGCAACGCGCTGGGAGGATTCCGGTTGAAGTCGTTTCGAGATCCCGGAGTCCTCCTTTTTAGCGCCGAGAACGGCCACCGGGGGGGTTTTAGTGCGGTAAAAATCCCACATAACCCTGCGTCGCTCCCACGGCGTCGGGTACCTTTTGAAGGTTTCCCCCTCGACAACAAAAAAAAAAAAAAGGTACTGACTGACTAAGGCTCATGTTGAGCCTAGGCATTGTTTGTAGATTCCTTTGTTGTTCGTCTCTGGAAGCACCACCACCACAACTATTTCTGTCTTATAAAAGCAGTGTTAAGCGTACTTATCTAAGCCATTTCAATTTAGTCCATAAGTTGCAGAGCCACTCACTGGACTGTATAAAACAAAAACAATTCCCTTGTCAGATCGAAGAGCACGCGAAAGAAATAAAGAACTGGGTGAAATTCAAAGACGACAGGGAAGAGGCGCGCTTGTACCGTGAGAAGATGACGAAGGCCGCGTTGACGGTGCAGGCGTGGTGGCGAGGCTTGCTCGTGAGGAACCAGCTCGGGCCGTACAAGGTGGTCACGAGGCGACCGCCTCCCACTCCCGGTGGAAAGAAGAAGAAATAATTGGACCATTTCTTTAACCGCCAAAGACTTGATAACTGCTACTTTTAACTCCTTTCCTTTTTTGTATTTAGACACGCACAATATTCGATTAATGTACTCGTTTCATGTTAAAATGTAATTCGCGAAAATACTAGTTTAAAAACTTTTTTTGCTGCTTATGTGGCGCCATTTGATATCGACTAATGAAAAATGTTTCAATATTTCCCCTTTGTTAGATTTTTTTTTTTTTAAGTTTATTATTTATATTTTTATTACAATCAATTTGGGTAACATTGAACAGCGGTGTAACTTTGAACAAAGTTGTGAAAAAAATATATTAATTTATTACATGGAAACTTCTTGTTGTTTCAATATCGTACCTGGGTAAAATGGTTTGCCAAAATGTTGTAATAGCAATGAAAGTAAAAAAAGGTACCTGTCAATGTCATAATTTTTAAAAATACCGCCTTTTCCGTAGTGAAGTTGTTGCAAGTGTTTGATGCTTCATTTTGAAATAGCAATTATAATATAAAACTTACCGTAAACAGGTGTGTTTTGGTGTTTATCTTTAAAATGTATATTGTATATTATTATTTTGAAACTGTACTATCCGTATCCCATGTTGAATATTGCGTAAAACTGTTAAACTTTTGACGACGTCGAAATTGGATGTTATATGGGTAACTTTGAACGGTTCAAAGTTACCTGTATCATAAAAAAATATTTTTTTCGGAGGCTCAGGGTCGCTCAGCGTGCTATGGAGAGGGTTATGCTCGGAATTTCGCTACGAGACATGATTCGCAACGATGAAATCCGTAGACGAACGAAGCTTACCGACATAGCTCTCAAAATTAGCAGGCTGAAGTGGCAATGGGCCGCCACATCGCTCGTAGTACCGATAACCGATGGGGAAGAAAGGTCCTCGAGTGGCGACCATGTTTAGGCAAAAGGAATACCGGTCGCCCCCCTACCAGATGGACCGGTGACCTGAAGAAGACAGCGGGAAACCGTTGGATTCAGAGGACACAGGACCGGTTGGAGTGGCGCCATTTAGGGAAGGCCTATGTTATGTCCATGTTCCGTCCATCCTTTTTTTTTTTGATTTCGAGGGGGGAACCTTCCAAAGGTACCCGATGTTCCGTCCATCCTATGGATGGATGGAATAAATAATCAAAAAAAAACTAGTATCTTATTTTACCACCAAATTGATCCACCTTGATTCATATGGCAAGACCAAGTTGTATATTGTATTTATATAACAAAATAAATGTATTTTATAAAGATTTGGTTTTAATTAACAAAAATATGTTAATTAATTTTACTCAGACCTTAAAGTATTCGATTAATGACGGATTTTATAGCCTCAAAAAATTATATTCAAAGTTACCCAAAACTAAGGATAACTTTGAATTTGAGTTTTAGGGGTAATTGTGGATAGTTTAATTGTTTTCTCCGTAAATTTATTGTGTTAGATTAATAAACCAGCTAAAAAGGACACTATTCATTTAATAAAAACAAGGTGCAATAAATATAAAACAGATTATAATATCACAAATATTGTAAAAAATGTTCAATGTTACCCAAATCGAGGTTAGTTAAGGAATTTATTGCTTAAAATCTTTGGTCAGCCCTATGTTGGTTTATTCTGGAAATGATTGTTATAACATTTTAGTTGACAAAATTTTGTCTTTTTAATACGAACTACAATTATTTTAGACTTAATTTATTTTAGATATTTGTATTTTCGACAATTAATTGTGTTTTTATAAGTCATTGTACGGAGTTTTGAAATTATTAATTTAATGCTTATTTGCTATGGTATCTTATTAAATGTTTTTAAATTTGGATCTTCATAATATTTTATTCGTCCATTATAGTCCAAGATCCCAGAGCCATAAGAAACAACTTATTTTCTAAAGTTTTATTCTATTTTCACTTTCTGTTCTCAGTAGTTAGTGTCTTGTGTATTTTTTAATACCTGAATGTTTGTGGAGCTTGCTAGGTGACACCTGCGCAAGTACCAGGTGAAAAAGGTAACTAAAAAGAGTTACTCTATGAAGTATTTCTTTAAGACCGAAAGTTGAATAGAATGTATGAAAATAACATAACTTGAACCTAATTACAATTGTTTCAGCTCTTTTCTAAATAATATATTTTTAAAGATTTTTAACGTAACGGGTGCTCACTCAATTCACACGCTCACAAACTATTTTGAATGGATATCAGTTGACTTACAAATGACTCAAACTTCTTAGTGCAAGATCTAAGAAAATGCACTGTTTCAAAAGTTCTATAGGTGGTAGTACCTACTCTCGGAGCGCAGGCACTAAATATAAACATACCTTTATAAAGTTAGATAACTGGCTGTAAAAGAAAAAGTTAAATTTCATGCAAACAACAAAAGAAAAATTCAAATGACAATTTGTGCCATTTTTGGGTTCAACAAAAATAAATAATATTTTGTTGAAAAGTACTTTATTTATAAATATTTTATTTAGTTATCGACAGAAATATGCAACGCATGCGAATAGTTAGCGTGGTGAATGATACCTGGGGTTGTGGTATTGTTTATGGAGACGAACCAGAGGAGGAAATAAAAAATGTAAGATGCTTGGTGCGTTTTTGAAGTGAAACTTCTTTAGGCGCATGAGGGTAAAATTTTTACAGATGAAACGTCACGCCGGTATGCAACGGAAGTGTCGGAAAAGAGAGAGAGAGTGATCGAGACCGATTGAGAGAGAGTAAGACAGGGCGAACGTAGCATGAGCAACTAGCCGTGGAGTGAGAGTAGGGAACAAGCGAGTGAGAAAGATTGAGAGAAAAAGTGAGACAGAGCGAACGTCGTATCACGCCTTTTTCCCTTCCTCTTAATCTTGGAAATTTAAAGTTTTAGATTTGTATAAATATAAACAAGATTTATAAATTAGTTCGCCAAAGAAGTTTCACTTCTGACATGTGTACTTTGTACGCACGCATGTTTTTTTTCTTATTTAATATATATTTTTTTATTACATTGAAGCAAACAAGTCCATCGGATGGAAAATGGTTACAGCCTACAGATGCGCATGGGCGGCACCTATGCCATCTGTAGGCAATTTCATATAGATAAGGGGTTCTATCTGAAGTCAATTACAGATGCGTTGCTACTCTCGAGCACTAAGATGGTCGCCTAATATGAGGCGTGTGCTGAGAACCAAATGCACCGAAAAGCAAGAATTGCTTTATGCTAGAAATAAGTGTGTACCTAATAAGAAAGTGTAAGACTTAGGCAAAGGGATCCTGTATCGACTCGTTTACAATCCTATTTACAAGTCCTAGCGGGGCGCTAAGGTTTGTGAGAAAAAACGATTTATCCGTATGAATAATTTAAGTCTGAATTAAGTAAGTAACGAGCCTTTCCATTTATTATTTTTTGCATGAGAAATGAATAAGGCCTCGCTAAGTTAATGTCGTTAACTGGTGTCTATTGGTCTATTCAAAAACACAAATCATCCATTGCTTGTCAACTTTAATCTTTTCTGATTTTCTCTGGGTCTTTCACTGTGCTCCTACATAGTCTACCTCCAGTGCCCATAAAAACTGTATATTTGAAACAGATTGGTCTAGGTGTATGTTTCAGTCACCACTGTAGCTGCGGCGAGGATACGGCGCAACATACGCTCGAGGAATGCCCAGCTTGGGACAGTCAGCGCCGTATCCTCGTCGCTGCAGTGGGGCCAGATCTCTCGCTTGCGGCTGTAGTAAAAGCTATGGTCGCGAGCGGGGCGACTTGGAAAGTTGTGAATTCCTTCTGCGCGGAAGTGATCTCGCAGAAGGAGGTTGCGGAGAGGGAGAGAGAGAATACCTCTGACCTCCCTATCCGCAGCCGGAAAACCGAGCTTAGAAGAAGGGGTCCTCACGCCGTTCTTTTACCCCCATAACGGAGGCATTGGTACAGGTTACGGGGGTACAAAAAGAGAAGGGCCCTGTCGTGGGCAGACGTCGTCGGGACCGCGGTAGAATGTTACTAGCGTACCCGCAGTCCCGGCACAGGTCGTATAGAGGGGTTTTGGCCGGTAGGAGTCCGGCATATCCTCTCAGCTGCTCCCGCACAGAGAGGAACCCATGATGGATTACCCCACGTATAAAAAAAGAAAAAGGTGTATGTTTCAAAAGTATCATATAAAGAAACTAAGTATATAAGATACTACTGAAACATCCAAACATAAACTAAATGTAGGTAGTTTTGGGTTTAGTTTTTTCATCATATGTGTGCCAGAGAGATCTACGATCGTAAACAGTTTAGTAATTGGTTTTATGTGTAAACTCCATATTTCGATTCAAATTTCGTAACATAAGTTTTCATTTAGACATGCTCTCCCATACGAATCATCGTTGAACTTCATTCGATAGCTACGTAGAAAGCTGTATTCGAAAACTTTACATGTATATATATTTAATACAATAACGTACAATCGTATTTACACAGGATGCATTTCCCCAAGATATTGATATATCGTCAAAAGTATCATTACGAAAAAATGATGAATACGATGTTTATGAGGGAAATTATATTAATGCAGAAGAAAACGATTCTAATTATAGGTAAGAACCCAAACGACCGTTTACAAAAAAACCAGCCAGTTGTACCGTTTTTTCAGTTTAATAAAACACAAATAAATAAATAAAACCTAGATAATAAATATAGCACACTACGAAGCGCTTATGTGATTTATGCTTCTGTTTTGCAGTTTTAATTATTTGCAAGCGTCATTATTTGCCACAGTGCTGGAAGATACATTAATGGAGTTACGTACACTTGGTATGATGGGATAAAAATTATCTAGTTTCATCAGACCTTTCATGTTTTTAAATTATGTTATTAACCGTTACACATTTTCTAGTTGAATGTAACAATGAATTACGTGTGGCTAAAACACACGTAGACATGAGCATGTTGATTGCACATAAATACAACATTGTTCAACCTGCAACCATTGATGAATTGGACGCCATTGATCCTCATCTGCTTGACTGTGATGCATATAAGCTTAACAAACTTGATGCGGATAGGTCAGTTACAAATGAAGTCGTTTAATGTTATTTTCTTGTGGAACATTTATAGAGTTACTTAAGATTAAATTAATATTTTTAGGAAATACTTCATGGATGTTTTTCTAACAATTTATAAAGAAATGACTTTATTTAAAACTTTCGTGGCATTCGAAGAATATGTTAACGATATTATTAGTAAGGAAAATGCAAGAATCTTTATATTTGAAGATGAGGCCAAGAATAAAATGTTAGTTACAATTTTTTGTAGATTAGAGTATATTAGAGTAGGGCCTAAGAAAAAATCTATTCTGAAGTACTTTTGTTTATAACAGATTGCGACGGGAATTAAACAAACAATTGAGACAACGACGTAACCATATAACATCGGTCGTGTATGACGCTGATTCCACGATTGAAAGACTGAAGATGCTGCTAGAAGTAAGAATTTTTAAGCATTAATAAGTACTTAATAGGCTTATTTTATAAATTAAATTAAGATAATCGTTGTTTAATAATTTTAGGATGCGCCATTAAATGCTGAAACTCGCAGTAGATACGTCGATAATTGGCAGCGGGCACGTACAGAACAACACTTACAAACAATTGATGACCAAGAAGCTGAACCTACCAGAGTCATAGATTATTATAAACGAAGGACTGATTATGAACAGCGAGTTCATTCTGAAGTGGAACTTTTGACTAATATTAGAATAAACGTATTTTTACTATTATAACATTTTGACTGCGGTGGATAAAATTTAACGAATTATTGAAACACTCATCAACATGTAATTTTTCTAGGAAACACTGTCAAAAGTAGAAAGTTGGATGAATAAATACGATAAAGATATGGAGGCACTTGATCTTAAAATACAAATTAAGAAAAATGATTATCAAAATATGCTTGATAGAAGACTGCAGTTTGAAGAAACGGTATTTACAAAATTATTAATTTGAATGTGTTATGATCTTGTATGACTACCTACATGTATTAATTATGTTACAGATTGAAGCACATGATAAAATGATGAAGGAATGGATTGAGTTTAAGGAAATACGTGAGAAAGCTCGTCAGTATCATAAGAAAATGACTGATTCCGCAGTTATAGTCCAGGCATGGTGGAGAGGATTATTAGTACGACGTCAATTAGGACCTTTCAAAGTAGCTAAGAAGAAGGGTGGTGGGCCAGAAGCCAAGAAGAAGAAGTAATTTAAATAAAATATTTTAATATAATAATTTGTTAATTAGTTACTTTAATTTATAACACTATACATTTGTTATTTAATTACTTCTAAATATATTAATTGAATAAATTTCTAATAATATTCTTCGTGTATTATTAAGATTTATTTCATTTCATTAAAAAGGCAAAAAAAATTGCCAGTGGTGGTTGACTTCGAGTCGGTTATGATTCTTATCTAGTAGCTAGGAAACTGGCGAGGATTTTGGTATACGATTTGCACAAGTTTCATAGATGCAAGATTGCTGTTTAGATCAAATTGATTTGATCCAGTCAAGGTTGTATGTTGCTGTATTTACGCGTCACAGCGGATTGAAGTTATTTAAAGGGGGGGGGGGGGGGGAGCTTCTCTCATCATCGCATGGTAATGCCATGCGATGATGAGTTTTATTGTTAGAAAAAAAGCTCTAATAAGTCACTTGCAATTGATTCTCATTGCAACCACGTAATTCATTATTCTTAATTCGTTACTCAGATACTACCTTAGATAAAGGCAGATTTTCTCTGTGGTCTTTCTCCCCATTGTTAAACGAACAATTCAAGTCTGCCAAGTGTGCATTTCATAAACAGTTTCATAAAAAAAATGTAATTAAAATAGTCAACCCTTTTTTTTAAAAGTGGGTAATCCATCCTCATGGATACTATTCTGCCCGGGGCAGCAGCTGGGTTATACGGTGCGGCGGGAACACGGGCACGCTTTCGCATTCATTCACGAACCCGCCGGTGCTTGGCCGCTCCCACAGCCCCTTCGCGTGGAGCATGAAGCTCCCCTCCTACAGCAAGTTGCACCAAGACCGCCTTACCTCCAAGGCCCATCCGCAGGGCAACGGAACGACCCCGAAACCGCCACCCAGGAGTCAAGGCCATGGGCAAGCCGACACCCGCAAAGCTTTCTACACCTTACAGGCACCTACCTCCCACACCCAGCGGCGAATTCACTCCTTGGTTCCGACGCAAACCACCAAACGGCCGCAAAGGATAGGGAGGATGGCACATCGCATCTCCTCTTCCTATACGGCCCCACCGTCAACGCATCTGACGGTGCGCCCCCGTTCCGTCGTGGAAGACAGGGTGTACGGCAACGACACACCGAGACACCTCTCCTCCCGCGACTCCTCCTGGCTGTAGAGGCCAGAAAACACCAGCCTCCGCACCCCCCTCGGATGCGTCCAGAGTGGGCCCTGAGCGAAGCCTACTTAGAACGTCTCCTCCATAGAGTTTCTCTTGGCTTCATCGTGGCGCTTGCTACTCCTATTAAAACCTTGCCGAGTCAGACAAAGTTGTAAGGTTCTGTAAGATATTTTATAAGTGCTACTTTTTGTTTTTTGGTATGTAAGTATGAGTATGTTAGTATTATAGAAAGATACTACTGTGTTCGCCTGCCTGGAATGCGTCTGCCACTATAATTAATAGAAGCATACGCGCAGCTTTATACGATCTGTAAGCTAAAAATTTGGAATATTAGTTCTTTATTTACTTAATTATATAAAAAAAAATATTTCAAGGTAAATCCTAAAGTTTTAATCGAAAAATTGATTAACTGCCTACATTTAAACTAAGATGTATTCCTAATCGATTTTTATAATCGTCGCTAAATCGGAATAGTCACATCACTATTCTCCAGCGCTGCAAACGTCAATGGCGTCACGTGACCTTTCTAACCAATCACAACACAGCTTTGACATACATAAAAACTAACTAACTTCATGAGATTATTGCAAACTTAATATTTCGCTTTATTTACTAATTTTATATTACTTATGCCGAAAAAAGAGGTGAGTTGGAAAACGACACGAAAAGTGTACCATACCATAAGCTTAAAATATCATGTGGTTGTGTGTTAAAAAAACTAGTAACATCAGTGTTGTCGGCATTTCCGATACGCTTGACTCGGAGAATACTATGCCATGCCATGTCAGTTCGTTTATGGTATGCGGTTCTGCATAATTTACGTGTGTAAAATCGTCGTTTATTTGTGAATCAAGTCAAATATCGTTGGTGTGAAAGTTTTTAGTGAGGACTGTTGTTTGCAGGAGGCAATGAAGACGAAAATTGACAAAAACTCCGAAGAAAACGACACGGAGGTGAGTTGTTTATAACGTAATCGGTGTATATTCTTTGCCAATAAGAACTAATTGGAATCTGCGACGTATGTACGCTTCGCCGTGCCGTGTAAGATATCTTACGGTTATCAAAATGTGAGTTTGGACTCCGTAGCCTACATTTTCCCTTCGATTTTTGCTAAAACTTTGACAGATGCCGTCTGTGATGTAATTTATTTTTAGTTTCATTCATGTTCATAGTTTTGATTTTTTCCGTTACGTGAAGATCTTTTCGGTTAATACAAGACATTATTTTAATGAAAACATGTTTTTAGTACTGAAGTACTGTTTTAAGTGTAAAAGTACAATTTGTAGACATTGTTACACGAATCAGTCATATGTACTGAAAGATACTTTTTAATTATTAAATAATCACAAAAGCCCAACAGTGATAAAAGCTATAGATGTCGTAAAAAATATTTTGCCCAATCAGACATTACATTTTTTGTTACATGTTATTCACATTCCCTTTGCAGAGTGCACTCAGGAAGTAAGGGTTAGGGCCACAAGCTTTGCTCTACAAAACTTGTAGGTACTTAAGTCCATAAGTAACCTTTTAGACCTCTTAAAACAAAAATATCAGGCTATATCAGTCCATGAAAAGGGACTTGGCTTACTTATTTATGTTATATTTTGTAAAGATAAACAAAGTTGGTTTGTCTGCATGGTACGACACCTAACACTGCCTATGAACACTTGATCAACTTCATATAATATATAATACATACACCTACCGGGGCTACCTACTTCCTTAGTATATGTTTCAAATTAGAATACTGCAGTACTTCACAGCTATTATTAGGTAGAATCGAGTGTGGTGGGGTACAGCTAAATATGAATCAAATACGTTGTTCTTATCTTTAAACCCTTACCTTTTTTTGGCTGAAGATGAATTTTTGAATTCTAAGCAACAAACTGGGATCTGTTTAGGGATTTGGTAGATCCCAGTTTGTTTCATAAGTTGTCCATATAAACAAATAACCCATTAAACCAATTTATTACTATTCTGAAACAGAAATCTATGTGGAGCTGTCATTTTGTTGGATTATTAAATGCTTTACAATCTTTAATAAGTTACAATATAAAGAAAATGTACAGAAAAATCAGTACCACTTCATTCATAACAATGTAGCTGCAAGAAACACTATATCTTTTGTATAACATTGACATACCAAATCAATATGGTCCATGTATCAAATCAGACTATATTTCAAACAACTATATAGGTGTATGTGCCATGTGAAGTGCACGCTTTATTACTGTAGTCATAAAAAAGGACTTGTTTTCTCATAGAATTTAAAGAATATCCACACATGTGTGATAAAAGGAACATGCACTTGTACATATATATTTATAGACAGAATGACATTGATATTCTATTTAAGCATTGTTAGATTGCAAGAACAAAAGTGCTTAATAATTTCTTGGCCACAAATTAGATTGAGAAGTGACTGTAATATTTGGCATTTCTAGAATATTGAAATATGTAACTTCGTAATAGTATGTATGGTAGGTATATTGGTATATTGTTTACAAACAAAGATGAATCTATGAATTAATAGGGGATATTTGTATCACAAAATAGTATAAAATAAAGTCAGTTTACGCTGTCTGTCCCTATGTAATCTTAAATCTTTAAAAGTATGCTATGGATTTTAATACAGTTATTTTTAATAGATAACGTGATTCAAGAGAAATGTTTTTATGTATAATACATGCATAATACTTATACCGGAGGAACACTGCAATTTTAGATTTTTTACTTTTAGACTGAATGAAGCTTGCCAGGTCAACTAGTCAATATAATAAAAATGGAAATTCAACATGTCTGTACATTGCGTATAATTATAATAAAATAGTTTAGAAAGCTGGGATGTTTTTTTTTGTAATTACCATCTAATGTATTATAATTTAATGTTGTACAGTATTTTATTAAAACAGGTGAAATTGGTAGGTCATAGCTTATATATTAACTTATAAATTGCTCATATATTCTTGCTCATAGGTATACATTTCTATCTATTTTTTGGTAATAGGGACAAATACGTGTTTTCACAGGGCATTTTTGTTATTGAGGCAAAAACACCCTTAAAAATGTTTAATTAGGTACTTCTATATTTATTTATTTCTGCATATACCTTTGGACCATGCCTCTTCTCGTAAATAAAAAATGTCAGCCTAGGTATAAACATACTACCTATATTGTCTGTCACAAAATAGTATGTGGTGGCAACCTATTACTGTCCTACTGCTGGGCCTTCTCTCAGAATGAGAGAGTTTTAGGCCATAGTCCACCACGTTGGCCAAGTGTGAATTGGTGGACAAAATAGTATGTATAATGTGTTAAAGATACTGTCAGAGTGTAAATAAAAATCATATTTGCACACTTTACACCTTCTCACCTGTGAGCATAAGTGTATTAGCACTTTGAATGACACTGGAACATATTCAGAAATAAAATCTCTCATACTGTATGTTGTGAGTATGAAAAATTTCCTTAACATGCATAGTGATAAGTAAATCTGACAATGTTTAAAATTATATTTAACTTGTACTAATCTTATAGATTAGAATTTTAAGTATACTTTCGAGATGGAAAAACCTTTCATGATTGATGAAGTGAGAAATGGATTTGCACACAAAGGGTTCCATACAATTATCTATAAAAACGGAAAAAAAATCGTTTATATGAGAGCCCTTCTTCAACAATTATTAAATAATTTTTTTTGTATTATTATATATTAGATAGTTATTATAGTGCCATAAAGAAGTACATCATCTGTGAAAAGTTTCGACTTTCTAACTATGATGGTTCATGAGATAGCCTGGTGACAGACAGACAGACGAACTGATGGACAGTGGAATCTTAGTAATGAAGTTCCGTTTTTACCCTTTGAGTGCGGAAACCTAAAAATAAGAATATTCCTTTTACTTCATGGTGGTTTTCGTTACCATGTTAAGGAGACGAATCTTGTCAAATCTTGTCAAAATATTTGATGTAAATATTCATATTTTTAATATATCAACGTCTACTAACATGCTTGTATTATAATGTGCATTGCCGATAACTAATTGGCGGAGTTAAAAGAAGAAAACAAACATATTGGTTCTGTTTTCTTTTCAGTCTTGTAACTGCAAACAAGCTATCACATGAAGGTTATTTACAATGTACCTATGCATGTTTAATTTATTCGCAAACCGAACGCCGCGATTGTGGACCTTATCTCATTAAAATAATGTGCATTATCATCGAAATGTCAATAGTAACGTGGTTTAACAATGTGTATAATATAATATACAAGGATTTGGCACAGCTCTCTACACGAAACGCAGTCCGTGTGGCGCCCGGCGAGCGTTCGAGGCGCGTTCGCTTAATTCAATTTTAAAATTAATATCGGTCGAAGCGTTCGAACTCAGTGTACGAGATTGTATGTATACGTGCAAACAGTGCGTAGGTTGCACATTTTTGCCATGTCGGTTTTGGCAGAACGCTGAAATTCCTTTGCACGTGATTTTACATAAATTCTTAAGATAATGCTAGCTCAAATTTTGTACATATTTCTGGCGGCTGGAAATTTCGGTTTACCGTAGCAAGTAGCGTGAAGGTGTTTACTATTTATATAAATAAACATGAGTGTAATAGGTAGGTTGTATATTATCATAATAAAAAAGATCACTAAATAAAATGTTTCATAAAGTTAAACGGAGAAAGGGGACGATAAATCTGGTATAAAAGTATTTTAATTTTGGTACAAAATTACTGCTGTTTTCTCCTTATTCTGATAACAGTAGTGACATATAATTCTTGTGATAATTGTATTGAATATCTCATATGGATGTTCCTGTTAACTAAATTAGTGTCCGAGCTCTAAAAAGTGAGTGACGTTCATTGTAGTCGAAGCAAATATTTACTATCTGTGCCAGCGTTTTGTTTTTTCTTGAGATTTCTAGTCCATTAGATAGATTTGCCGCTCCGCTTGAACAAATCCATCTAGGTATTGCTCGCTTTAGCAAATATTGAGGTATCCGGTATCGGATACAACTAAAAGTATCCGCAAACAAATATCAAATTGAACTGTATGTCGGTTTTAAAACAACAGCGTCTTCTACGTCTTCTTTTTGTACAATACACGCCGAATATAGATATATTGTACAATACAATAAAGGCTATATCTATATTCGGCAGGTTTTTTTCCCATATGTCGCAAATACAGAAACAGCCAATGACCGGCAATATTCATAGGAACCTAACGCGTAAACAGAAGGCACCGAATCTATTTACTAGTGCCGACTACATTCGCGAATAAAATAATTTTGAACTGTTTATATAAGAAAATGGTTTAAATTTTTAACCCGTGAATACTAAAAACGCGAATGCAGAAACCGTGAATAAAAAGTTTATATATTCTTGATGCTATGCCTAATGCTTGCCCTTATGAAACTTGCCCTCTCGGTCGAGAGGTTCTAAGTTCAAAATTTTTCAAAAATTATGTGCGTATTAGAACTGCTTTTTGGCGAAGGAAAACATCGTGAGGAAACTTACACACCCGAGAGTGATTAAAAAAAAAGTTCTCGGAGGTGTGTGAAGCCCACCATTTCGCACTTGGCCAGCGCGGTGGACTATGGCCTAAACTTTCTCATTCTGAGAGAAGATCCGTGCCCAGTAGTGGGACAATAATAGGTTGACGAGAGATACTGTTCTACAAATTAAAAACATAATAAAAGAACATAATAAAGAACATTAATATATTAATATTTTACTAGCTTGCCTTGTTACTTCGTATGTATGTGAGGGTCAAATCTTGTCACTGGATTTTAAACCCGTTAACCCCAACAAATTGAGCTGAAATTTTGCATACACGTTTGGTTTGTATTACAATGCATAATTAAATTAGTTTAATTTTAAATCCAATATGGTGGACTCTCCAAGGTAGCCGACGAATTATTTGCACAACCCCCATGATAATGATGGACAAGAAATAAAAGGGTTTTCTGAGAAGAATACAATATTCAACAGTCACATTGAGTACTAAAAGCTTGTATTTTAAACCTTTTATATATATTTAAGGATAAGCTTACAAATGTCGGAACTGTTTAAAGCAAACTTTATGCCGTTGAGAAATTTGCACACAAGAAATGGATTTTGTAAAAAGATTTAAGCTTCTTGTGCAGTTTGAAATTCCTTACAAAGTAAGCATAGTCTAATGTAATATACAACTGCCACCCAAACTCAAAATCAAATCATATCTCATGCAATATATAAAATACTGAACGGAATGTAAGTATGTATGTTTGAATATTAAATAATCCTTCTAAAATAAATATACATTCCTTTACTTCGGGTATACAGTGAATAGGTCCATATACGTTTTATTATAACTCCTTTGTATAACAGGCTTTCACGTTGATGAAAACTGCATCCAATCTTTCTGTAATTCAAGTTAACAGCACATAATACAGTAATTTAGCGTGAATGCTTATTTCCACATTAACATCGTATCGTAATAAGGTTCCGCGGAAAGCCTGATAAAAATTTGCAACGCATTTTCACCGATAATGTACTGGTTTTTGCCTGAAATTCTGTCACGTTGCATCCAAATACGATATACTCTTTATTTTCTTATGGTTAAATTACTCTTCATGCGTATTTATTCATTAGGGTACTTTTTTTTGACGGGTAAGAAACCTTCAAAAGGTACGCCGGAGCCTTGGGAGAGACTTCGGGTTATGTGGGATTTTTAACCAATAAAACCTCCTCGGTGGGCTTCATCAACGCTTGTAGGGGACCCCGGGATCTCCAATGAAACGCGCTGGTGCCCGTTAGCGCAGCATCCCTCATAGGCTCGTCTCTTGGGAGACATGAAGCTGTCCACCTGCACCTTCCGATGACTACGGCGACATGCAGCCACACATGCCGCCGTCCTTCTCGGTTGCTGGCTGGATGGTTCGAGCTCCCTCTCGAGCCGCCCGCAACCCTAGGAGCCCCCTTTTAATCACCTCTTACGACACCGTTGCCGTATACTACTTCCCAACTAGTAGGTTATTAGGGTACCTAGTGTATGAAATTTTTTTGCGATACGGTTTGTACGATGTAAGTAAATGTTTTTTTTTTTTCGAATTGAGTAGTTGCTAGAGGCACTTGACCTGTACGGTTTAAGACGGGTTTTGATAGTAAGCCCAAAACTTGAACTGGAACAGGTGGTTTTGGTCCTCGATTTTCTGCCTTCCCTAGAGGGAGAGGCCTTTGTGCAAGCTATTACCGAGGCCTGACCATCCGCCTCTTATTTTATAGAAATTGCGGCTGACCCAAGGGGCACCTTCTGTGAAGCCATACGACGATACAAAGGTTCGCACTAATTTTTTTACACGCTTTTATTAGCTACGGTCGTATGTATCTTGCTATCTATCGTGTAACGAAACCATTTTATCTTGGAAGTTATCTCCCTACACATTAATCAATTACTTATATTATTATACTAGCAGTTCCCGCGGTTTCACTCGCGTTTATAATATATATATATAGCCTAAAGCCTTCCTCGATAAATGGTCTATTCAACATAAAAAGAACTTTTCAATTCGAACCAGTAGTTCCTGAAATTAGCGCGTTCAAACAAACAAACAAACTTCAGCTTTATAATATTAGTATAGATACCTATTTGCTATATACTTTAAGAAAAAAATCTTTGCAAACCTAAAAGCTTCAGCGCTTCAATTTTTTCAAAATTATTATATGCGTAATATGAAACATTATTGTATACGTTTTGTCCCACGTTGGTTGATTGTCATTAAACCATCTTTTGACCCATGGCCAGTAGAGTGTATAGTGGAAAGATGATGAGGTTCTTTGTAATTCACGTTTTCCTCGCGGCATTTTCTCTCCTTATTCTAAACGTGTGCTTGATTTTGTTCTTCGCTTGTATTTTAAAAACCTATGAAAAATGTTTCTTGAATTTTCAATTAAACATTTAAGAAGTTTTTGATAAATATTTTGATATATCGTCAACCCATTATTATCCCACTGCTGGGCACGGGTTTTCTCTCGGAATGAGCGAGTTTTAGGCCATAGTCCACCGCACTGGATAAGTGGGAATTGGTGGAATATTTCGATAAAATGTGATCAAATATTATTATTATGAAGTTAGAAAATTATCATATCTAAGGAGAATCTGCATAATGTAAATGTGTATGCAGTTACGTTAGGTAACACATATTACGTGGATATGGACGTCGGAAAACTTCGCGTTACATCGCTAGTAAGAGAGAAAGGTACACATGAACCTTGTCATGTGTCATGTGCATACCAGTGTTGAAAATTAATTGGGTCTTTATAGAAATGGCAACAAATACCGTGATAGAGTCGTGTAACATTCGCTTATAAAAATTTAGCTACAAATTGCACCGAAATATTTTAACTTCTTAAGAATTGAAACTCGTTTTCATCGCTTATAAAGCTAAACGAATGTCGCTAGGAACGAATTTTTCGTGGTCGTCTGTTGAGACTATGTAGTACCTAATGATTTCGAAGGTGAGTGAGCCTACCAACATTGTAAGTGACCATAAAAAATAACATTTTCGTGATTAAAATACCTGTAGCTAACAGTTAGCACAGTAATGGTTTAAGGTGGGCATTCACGTTACAACGGTCGCACGGACTGTCGAACGGACTGTCGCAACGACAGTTCAAGTTGAATACTTCAACGGACCTGCGACCTACCTTGGTCGTACAGTCCGCTTTAGGACCAAGCTATTCACAATCGAACTTGTCACATACAACGGTAGTTCGTGCGACAGTCCGTGCGACCGTCCTAATGTGGATGCCCACCTTTAATGGTAGAAACACATACGTGCACATTGACGGTGGATGTTGGTTACGTCTAAAGATATTGCCGATTTTGTAGATACATAGACTTTGTTCCCGCCTTTTGAAAAAAACTTTGAACTAAAAAGGCTCTTCCTACAGTATGTTTGCTTTGCATAAATTTTATATCAGAATTCCATTATCCAAATTGAATATGCCCGAGATGTAGATCTTATCTATTTTTAGACATAGCTTGTTCGGGCACTTTGTTGGATTAATGTTGTAATCTTGCTTTCTGCTCCGGGGGCCACTAAACTTGTGGTATCTGATGTAAATCTCGCGGGAATGCCTTTGGGAGAGCGAACCGTCGACGCCCCTGTGATCTCTTTGAGGGCATAATTCATATATGTATATCATATTTGATCTAGACGAAACTAGATCTAATAAATTTAAATTGTTATAAATAGTTTTATAAACAATATAAAATTATTTTATGTTTAGTTGCCTACGGATCCCTTTATAATTAACAAGTACGTAGGTGTTTATACGAAGCGCATGCAAAGCAATTTAAAAAGAATGCGTATATACTTACTTACTTCATGATTTATTTATGGATAAAAATATAATCGTTTACAAATATACATATTCTTTAAACTTCATTATTACGTATTCTTATGAAACAAGCTTAACAGTAATATATTAATTAGAGATACGAAATAACTAAGGAATTAACACCTTTCTGGTGTAATGTTTTTGATGGTAACAAGAAAATATTCTTTCATATTATAAAACTACGTACAGATCAGAAATGACATAATTTATCATTATTATTTTCGGATAATATTTATGATATATGCAATATCATTATGATCACATTATCTAATGAATTTACAGTAAAAAAATGGCACTTAGCTAATCTTAACGTTTAGATTGCTTGAATTAAACTAAATGGGTATTTTAAATTACAGCTCAATCGGTTGAAGACTGCTTCATAATTCAACTTTAAGATTGACTCGACAGACATATACAACATCCATACATAAAATAAAAATGAAAGTTTCGTATGCGTACATCGAATGTGTCGATACCTAGTGTAGGATTCAGTTTAGAAATACGCGAAATCTATTGATTGCAAATTGCAAAAATCAGACTTATATTAGTTTTTTTTTATCTTGATTGAAGTAGCAAACGAGCATGCAGTCCACCTGATGGTAAGTAGTCACTGCCGCCTATGGATAAGTAAGCAACTTTATATAGAACATGGGTACTATCTGAAGTCAATCACAGATGCGTTGCTTCTCACGAGGACTATGATGGTCGCCGCATATAAAAGTGTGCCGGCAAACACACCCTTCCATCGAAATGCAAAAAAATGCTACACGCTAGAAATAGATGTGGCGGTGTTACTTCCCCGGTCAAACTACACTGGTTCTACCTGCAGTTTTTGGGAGCACAGAAATTATCTTCAAGTACAATGCATAATCCGTCTGACAACTTTCACAATTTTTGCACACACTTCGATAAGCTTAAATAATTCTGAAGGCGCGACCTCTAAACGCTTGTAAATGTAGTATAATATATTTGAATTCAGTCTATATATAGAAACGCATCATTGTTTACTTTCTCTAGTACACGTGGGTGTGCGCTTGACGCTGGTTGCGCGTGCGCCGGTCATCTGGTCTATTTTGAGACTAGGGATTTCACGTCAAGGGATGACAAAATGATGTGTCATTTTGGCTGTAAATAGTACACTCATTTCACGGTCCTCGTGATTAAAATGGCCGTTATGCCGGTCTGTGACTCTGTGTACAGCTATTAATAGGTTTTTCGTTTTTTGGTCGGGGATATGTATTAATTAATACTAGTCACCCGTAGCATCGGCCGAAATTCGACCGTAATTTAAATTAAAAAACTAAACTTCATATTGTCCAAATTATTACGAATATTTCTCTAATTCAAATCAAATGTCATCTGACATTCTTGACGTTGTGTCTTTTCATAGTAAAACATTGAAATGTGTTTGTGACAAATGCATGGTAGTGTGTGTAATGTATTTTTAGTTGATTTTATGTATGAAAAATGCATTATTTGAAAAAAATATTAACATTCTGCACTCCTTCTCTACGTCCACTATAACCGTGCAAAATTTCATACTAATCCGTCCGCGGCATATTACTTAAAAATCCGTCACAAATTTTTGCTTCACGTATTAATATAATGATTTCGAAACTTTGTCGCAGCCTGAAATAATTCTTGTATGAAATATTTCGTTTCCGTTAATAGGCCACCCACTTACTGATCAGACGAGGCAAGTAGCCCTATTCTCATTTCACTGGAAGTTTTTTTTTATCTGACTGAAGTAGCAAACGAGCATGCAGTCCACCTGATGGTAAGTGGTCACTTCCGCACATGGACATCTGTAATCAACTTCATACAGAACATGGGTTCCACCTGAAGTCAATCACAGATGCGTTGCTACTCCCGAGGACTATGATGGTCGCCTCATGTGAAAGTGTGCCGGCAACCACACCCTTCCAACGAAACGCAAGAAATGCTTCACGCTGAAATAGGTGTGGCGGTGGTACTTCCCCGGTCGAACTGGTTCTACCACCATGAAAAATTCAGCATTGTATGAAATATTTCGTTTCCGTTAATAAGCCACCCACTTACTGATTAGACGAGGCAAGTAGCCCTATTCTCATTTCACTGGAAGTAATTACTCGTAGTCCCGAATTTAAACAACAAGGTTACGTCACGTACCATCTGCGAAGCAAAATTTCAAACAGCCTTGACAATCCGCAAGTCTGAACGCGGTTTTGTAACTGATCCACTAGTTGTACCGCTAAGAAAATAGTTGCGGTTGGATTTCAGTTCAGTGAAACTATTTTTATATCGATTTAGTAAATGGCACCTAGGAAGAAACCTCTGTATCCCGTGACCCGCACACACACGAAGTGAAAATTGTTGACGATAAAAATCACCAAAAATATATGAATAATCTATAATAAATAGGCCGTAGTCCACCGCGCTGGCCAAGTTGTAATTGGTGGACGTGAAGTCCACTCCTTTCATTTTGACCAGAACTTTGGGGTAGGTATGTAGGTTTATTTACGATGTTTTCCTTGGCCGAAAATCAATCTGGGTTTGAACCTCGGATCTCCCGATTGAGAGGGCAAGTTTCAACCATTAGGCTGTCACTGCTCTGCTGTTGTGTGTGTGCTAGTGTTACGCACGGATAACATAATTCTATCTCATAACATAATTCCACTACGCTAATTCCATGCAATCCTTCCTCATTTTACGTTATAGTAAGTAATAATAATTAACCTACCTATATAATCTCCGAAATTATATGAAACTACAGTCCGACCTGACATCTGATATCTTAATACCAGCTTTACTGAGACTCTTTGTTTGCCAACCGTGTTGTTGGAAGTGAAGTTTAATTATACCTTGATGAAAAATAAGTGGTGCTCTTGATGTAATTATAAAATTTAATATTAAAAGATTATTACGTTATCTCCGTCGTCTGCCGTCGTCTGCGGCCGTATGACCTACCATCCATTTATACCTTATAACAGTAGTGTCAAAAGCCGTTTTTACCAAATACTGAAAGAACATAGGCTTTATACGCTTCCTACACTCATAGCCCCACACTGAGATTTTTTCCTGTGTCGTGGGTACCATGGACACACACAAGACGAATACACAAACACCTACACCCAGAATGAATCTAAACTCATCATTCAGATACCTGTCTGGCCGGGAATCGAACCCGGGACCCATTGAGCGTCAGACCGTTATGGTAACCGCTTCGCCACGCGGGTCGTCGCTTGTAGTTCAATTGATGGTAGGTGGCTACGGTCACCCTTGTATTAACTTCAAATAAATCCAACGATCTATTAAGATTCGTCACAAATGCGTTGCTACCACTGAGAATTACATGAGAAAGACTGAGATAAGTATATTTCCCCTATAACCTACTGATGACCTAGATTAGAGTGCATGACATTTTTGTGCTCTCAATACCATAAATATCAACGTTTTTCTTTGTTTCATCCAAAGGTCAAACTCACTGTTCCTGCGAATACGAATTGTCCCATTTAAAATGTAACAGCCACGAAATGTATTGCTAAAACTCCCACTACACAAAAAAATAAACATTTTTTTTAACTTTAAATATTACGATGCATAAATCATATATTTCATACACGCTAAACACAAAGAAGTCCATGTTATAAAGGTGGTAGAACCAGTGTAGTTTGACCTAGGAAGTACCACCGCCACACCTATTACTAGCGTGAAGCATTTCTTGCGTTTTGATGAAAGGGTGTGGTTGCCGGCACACTTTTATATGAGGCGACCATCATAGTACTCGAGAGAAGCAACGCATTTGTGATTGAATTCGGATGAAGCCCTTGTTTTGTATGAAGTTGATTACAGATGTCCATGGGCGGCAGTGACCATTTACCATCAGGTGGACTGCATCATCACTGGACATAAAAAAATGTTAATAAAGCGTTACGATGCTTTTCAACTCGATAGCTGGTTGAAGCGATCAAAAAGAGTTTTAGAAGCGAGCTGCTCGGGCTCTCTACTAAAATAGTGATATGTAGCAAAACAACAATACTTGTATGTTTATACTGGCCGTTACGTTTGTTTCCGAAAATAACATTAGCAAGGTATCGATTAGATGTTGATCATGTTGACTTAAGTCGTAACTGCAACCTTTATTTGCATTTAATTCCTTGTAGTTCTATAGCCGTTGTGGCTCCGAAAATAAATTAGCGAGGTCGAGGTGTCAAGGTATCGTTTAGTTGTTTAATGTATTTCAGCCTCCGTTCGAATATTGTATCGATAACGTAAATACGGACAAAACATCGATTCTACACCAAATGGTCCGTGGTTGACAACGCCGGTGGTCCTAAACAGATATTATTCTGTCATTACGGTTACGCTAAGCGTTTACGAGTTAGGTTGGTAGTTTTGTCACGACAGGGTTTTAACATTTTACATTACATTGCAATATTTTGATACTATTGATTATATGATTACGAATAAATTGATTCAAATTAGGCATTCGGGTGATATTTTTCTCCTCGTGAATATACCGGACAAAAAAGGTTACCACTGGTCAGTCGCGACTCATAGATTGGGAAACCCATCCTGCACTAAATTAATAAAATGTATTGAATGACTCAGATCACATAACGATCATCTTAGCCCTCCGGAGTAGCAATGTATCTGTGATCTCCGTCAGATAGAACCCATGTCCAATATTAAGTTGCTGAATGTTTATGGGTGCCAGTGACCACTTAAGACCAGATGGACTGCAAACACGTCAATAGTTTAAATATATAAAAAAGGTTCGACATACGATAAAACGTTCATACTACAATGGTTTAAAAAATATAAAAAAGACAAGATATGCGATATCTTCTTTGTAAAAACTAGTTTTTTACGATTCATTCGTAAAGCTTACGTCGCGCTTATCTGAATATCATACGTAGTGTCGATATCCAATAATATAAAGAAATACTTTATTTTACATCGGTCTACATTATTAAACTGGTCTAGCAACCCTATTTGCTTATTCGTAGCTCCAACAACGGTGCCATTGCCATCTCGTCATTATATCATGATTTTCTATACAGTTGGATGTATCATCCAGGGTTATCACTTCTCTGGACTATAACCAAAATCAACAATATTATAGGTTTATTATTATTATTATTTTATTTTATGTTAAGAATAAAAATCCTCGTTTTTAAAAATCCTGATATTATTTTATTACAGATAATATGTTTTATTTGGTTATTGCTTTCACGCCAACCATCGCGTAATTAATAATGTCTAAGAAATGCACTCTTTAGACATTTAAGTATTAAAATTTCCCGCGGCTTCGCCCGCTTTCGAGAGTCTATGTATCTTATGCGTTAATTTAAGTCAAAATCTATGTGTGTGCCTAATTTCAGCGAAATTTGACCACTAGTCTTTGTGAAAAACTAACAATCATACGTAATTCTCACAAAAAATACTTTTAAGTAGAATATGTATTATAATAGGATTTGTCTGTTAAATTTCTTGCCATTTTCGTTCTTGTTAACTAAACCGTAGTCTAGGCGACCTATAGGGAGACAACCCTACGGTACGTGTGAACACGGTGTCATACAAGCTACGAAGGACGTTACCATTTGCCACTGATAAAATGTGTTTACTGTCGTATCAAAAACAAACCACAAGGCGTACGCAAACATATGGCTAACATCGGGAGATTTTATGTGTTTGTTGAAGGTTTCATTGTTTTGAATGATGCTCAAACATTGTGAATACAGATAATGAAGTGACATTTGCAAAGGTATATTTCCATTTAAATTGTGCAATTACACAAATTAAAGGCTCGATTATAATTAAGATAAATGCACGTTCAAGGAGATAAAGCAATGACATTTACTTCAGGAAACAAACATGTCAAAAAAAAATTAAGTATTATAAAATATAATCGGGTGTCGTTGTCAGCTCACTTTTATATGACCAAAAATGTTAGTCCTCGCGAGAAGGATAGAAGGAAGTTACTCAATGATGTTCATAGGCGGTAGTGACCATTTAGCTTCTGGTGGCCGGCACGCTCGTTTGCTATTTCAATCTCATAAAAGAAGTACGAGATGTCATTAAACGATCTTTGTTAGTTACTCGTATTACGTGGTTGTATTAACGAAGTATACTTTTTATTTGTTAACCCCAGCTCCTTTTTTTGCTTTCGAGGGGAAAACCATCAAAAGGTACCTGTTACGGACGACGGCGTCAATACATAAAATAAGTTAGAATAAGTTAGAATAAGATAGGCATGTATTGTTATCCCACTCTAAATATACGCAATGTCAATAGATGTAAGAAAGAGACAGCGCTATAGGAAAGAAAGAGATGCAGAGTGGTGCCGTGTGCAAAAGTGGCTCGCACGTGATTGGTGGAGAGGCCGGTACCGCTGACTACCATACCCTGCTAATGTAAGAATCTTAATAGTACTTAAGCACGCCTAATGCATTGTTGATCATGTTGGGTACTTGGCATACATCAATAAATAAGATTGAAGAGCGAAATACGAAGTTTTTATTGAGACGCTACAATCTACACTCTACAATTTGGTCCTTCGAACGTCGGATTCTGAAGATTTGGCACTCCACGACGGATTCAGAAGCGAATCTGTACTGCGGGCGATTCAGAAGCGAATCTACTCTACGGCAGATTCAGAGGCGAATCTGCGCTACTCGAGTAAGGACTGCAGCGCGTCGGATTGGATACGCCGGTCGCTATGAACACGAGAAGCCGTGTTCGCTCCGAATCTGGATACAGCGAGCCGGAGTTACCAGTAGGCACTAAGAGTGTGCTTGCACCGTCACTGCACCGCATTTATGAAGACTCGCCGCAATCGCCGTCAACTGTAGCAGGAAGTATTCCCCAAGGGAGAAGATTGGAGTACTCTCCGCCACGAGCAGCGAGAGAGACCGCGCCAGAGGCGTCAATAGGGACGTCCATTATAGGGCCGCCTGCACAACCAGTTAGCACTCCAATGAGACGTGAAGCCGCATCACCAATACGAAGACCTACGTCACCGGCGTTGAGCATTCACACTAACACGTCGAGAAAAAGCGCTGATGCAAGAATGAAGATGGCGCAATACGAGGCAGAAAAGGAACTCGCGGAGCTAGAAGAAAAGCGACTGCGCATCAGAGAGAAACTCATCAAGGCACGACTAGCCGCCGAAGTGACAGCGATAGAAGCCGAATCAGAGTACAAATCCAGCATATGCAATGAAAGAGTACGGGACTGGGTCGATAGAAGCATAGAAGAACAACGACCATCAGCACCGAAATTCAGGGAAGAGCCACAAGAGGCTCACCCCCCCGTTAAAGAGCAACGGGGGGAGAACGCCAAGTACCAGGGCATTCAACGACTAGCCGACGCATTGGAAAAAATGATTACGTCTAGGCCGCTGCCGCGTCAGACAGCAGAACTACCCATCTTTACGGGAGCCGTCGCAGAGTGGCTACCATACAAAGCCGCTATGGAAGATTCTACGAGACTCTTCAAATTCTCTCCAACGGAAAATCTTCTGCGTCTACGAAACAGCCTACGAGGGGAAGCACGAGAAACTGTACTTTCGCAGTTATTCACCGCCTCCAGTCCAGAAGTAATTATGCGAACGCTAGAAATGAAGTATGGAAGGCCAGAATTTATAATTGATCGAGCAATGGAAGAACTCAAGAAGCTCCCTAAGCTAGGAAGTGCGAGTACTGATCTATACGAGTTCGCAGTCAAGATTCAGAACATAGTCTACACAATCAAGAGTATAGACAGAAGAGGCTACCTACAGAGTCCGCTTCTTGTTCGGGACGTCATGGACAAATTGAGTCCGCATCTCGTCAGCAAATGGGCGGAGTACGCAGCCAATAATGAAGCTCGTATTATAGAAGAAAACGAAATGATCGTCCTCTCAGAGTTCTTGATGGCCGAAGCGGATCTGATGATCAGATATACCCACACAACCAGACGAGGTGTTCCAGTACCAGTAAAAAAAGAAGTGGCTCCAAAACGGGCAGCTACTAGAGGCGTATACACTGCAGAAGGCATCACATATGAAGATGAAAGAAGATGCTTTATGTGCCAGTCCGAGGGACATTACACTCCCGATTGCGCCAAACTCAAGGCACTCGACACCAACGATCGCTGGAAATGGGCCAAGGATAACAGAATGTGTTTCAAATGTATGAAACGGAAGCACAACCGATTCTCCTGCAAAGCTAAAGCCTGCGGAGTTCACGGATGTACCTACCGACATCATGCGCTTCTACACAAGGAAAAGGCAACGGAATCGGCTCCTACGGTCAGCACTCTGAACGAATGCAAAACAGCCGACTCAACCGCACTAGTAATGAGCGTTACAGCAAAGAAGACATCTGCGGTATTGCTCAAGACCTGCAAGGTGAAGCTCAGCGGTCCACGGGGGGAGATAATTACGCACGCCCTCTTGGACGAAGGGTCCACGGTGACACTAATAGATGAAGTATTAGCTAACCAACTCACCGATGGCGGATCGAAGCAGCCTTTGAACATTAGAGGTATCAACGAGCAAAAAAGAATAGAGAGCAAGGCGATCGAGATCCGAGTGAGAGGTCTAAGAGAACAAGAAACATACACCGTCAAAGCCCGCACCGTACGAGGGCTACAGTTACATCAACAACGTATACCGCATAATTTAGAGCGGTATCCGTACCTGCGCAGTATACGAGAGAAGATCTGCACAGGAGAAGCCAAGCCTCGCATACTAATAGGGGCTGACAACTGGCACTTAATAGTATCGCGACAGCTACGCGCTGGCAAGAAAACAGAACCTGCCGCATCTTGGACAAAGCTGGGTTGGGTGTTGCATGGATCGGCACCAGGAAGAGCGATTTATCAAGACCAAGCAGCCGTACTTCACATCTCCACAAGTGACACACAATTACAAAAGCTCGTCGAATATTATTTCGACGTAGATTCCCTTGGTGTGTCGACCAAAGAGAGGGTTAACAAGTACGAGAAGAGGGCCAACGATATTTTCGAAGCAACTGCCAAAAGGAAGGAGGGTTATTTCGAAGTAGGCCTTCCTTGGAAGACCGACAACACCACACTCCCCGATAGCTACGAGTCAGCTTTAAGAAGACTACACACGTTAGAGAAGAGGATGACTAAGGAGCCCGCCTTTAAGGAAGTATATACGGCTCAAGTCACGAACCTTGTACAGAAGGGCTACGCGACCGAGTGCGATGGCAGCGAAATGAATAGCAATCGCAAATGGTTCTTACCTCACTTCGCCGTCACGAACCACAACAAGCCAGGGAAAGTGAGAATGGTCTTTGACGCAGCGGCCAAGGTGAAAGGAGTCTGCCTTAACGACTTCCTGCTAGAAGGGCCAGACTTATTGACTTCACTCACAAGAATACTGTTCAGGTTCAGAGAAAAAAGAATTGCCGTAACCGCAGACATCGAAGAAATGTTTCTCAGGATTAAAATAAGACCTGAGGACCAGCCAGCACAAATGTTTTTATGGCGGGACAAGCCCACCGATCCCCCAAGAAAAATGAAGATGGTATCAATGATATTCGGAGCAAGCAGCTCACCGTACCTCGCTCATAGCGTGAGGAATCGTAACGCCACAGACTTTGAGCAAGAATTCCCAGAGGCAGCTTTAGCAATTAAGGAGCGTCACTATATGGATGATTACTTAGACAGCTTCCAATCAGAAGACGAAGCTATTAAGATGGTCAAAGAAGTAATGTACATCCATCAGCGGGCCGACTTCAACTTGAGGGGGTGGAACTCAAACAATAAGAAGGTTCTTGCTAGCATTCCAGAAGAAAAGAGATCCCAGAACGTCGACGTACAGCTAGTGGCACATCACAAGGAGAAAACGTTAGGACTTCGATGGGACCCAGACTCCGACACTCTTACATTCAACACGGATATTAAGAGAGTTCCCGATGAAGTCAGGCTGCGACTAAGAGCTCCTACTAAGCGCGAAACCTTAAGCGCAGTTATGTCAGTGTACGATCCGCTGGGGCTCATCAGTCAGTACACCATCGTCGGCAAGATAATATTGCAACAATTATGGCTTAAGAAGGTGGACTGGGACCAAGAACTACCGCAAGAGGAAGCCTATCTTTTCGACGAATGGATAAAACGACTCCCAGATGTCTCAGCGCTAGCTATACCAAGGTGCTACAGTATGAAGTTAACGCCGCAAGCCCGTATAGAGCTTCATATTTTCGTCGACGCGAGCGAACAGGCGTATGCAACGGTGGCCTATTGGAGGATCGTATACAAAGACTTAACAGAAACCATCCAAGTAATGGCCAAGGCAAAGGTAGCTCCGCTAAAGATGCTCACCATTCCAAGACTGGAGCTTCAAGCGGCGTTGATTGGGGCGCGACTCGGAAACACGATAATAAAGGAACATACTTGGAAGCCCAGACGAGTAACCTATTGGAGTGATTCTAGAACAGTTCTGTGTTGGATAAGAAACGAGAAAAAGAAATACACTCCATTTGTCGCACACCGCCTAGCAGAGATCGCCGAACTCACACAAGCGGCTGACTGGCGGTGGGTGCCTACCACGCTCAACGTGGCAGACGACGCCACCAGATTTCAGAGCAATAAGATCGACAGTCATGATAGGTGGTTCACGGGGCCCCCATTCCTTAGGGCACCGGCAAACCAGTGGCCACAGGAGAGCGAGGATAACGAGACCGAGGAAGTGGCATGCTACGCCTATTCAGAAGATGACACTTACCCAGAGGACTCACTGCCCGATATACGAAGGTTCTCCAGTTACTTAAAATTAATAAGAACTACTGCGCTAACACAACTCTTCATTGAGAAGCTGAAAGCCAAAAGGAAAAATAATATACATCTAGAAGTCGCACACCTGAGAGCGGCTGAACGACGTTGGCTTCAGAGAGCGCAGAGAGACTCCTTTAAAGAAGAGTTAATAAGGCTAAAACAGAATCAGCCGCTACCACGACGTAGTAGGTTAAAGAAGTTGGACGCCGTATTAGACGACGACATAATAAAGGCGAGAGGCAGAATAGGTGCTCTAAATAGTACAACGCACTCGAACCAGCCAGTGATACTCGACGGACGGCACCCGTTCACTCGTCTGCTCATCGAGAATTATCATCGCCGGGCGGGTCACGCGAATAACGAACGAGTCGTCAATGAACTCCGACAGCAATGCATGATTCTACATCTGAGGCCTACAGTCAAGAAGATAGCTAGAGAATGTCAGTATTGCCGCGTATACAAGGCGGCTCCAAAAACGCCACCGAAGGGAGACCTGCCTAAAGTGAGGCTGGAACCGGGTCACCGCGCCTTCACCTACTGTGGGGTCGATTACTTTGGACCTATGATGGTGACCATCGGACGAAGACATGAAAAAAGGTGGTGTGCATTATTCACTTGCCTTACAACGAGGGCAATTCACTTAGAAATCGTCCAATCACTCTCCACGGACTCTGCTATTATGGCGCTAAGAAGGATGGCCGCCAGGAGAGGCTGGCCACTCGTCATATACTCTGACAACGCCACCAACTTCAGGGGAGCAGACGTTGAATTAAGAAATGTTTATGAGTCCTGGATTACGGTGCTACGAGATTTCAGTCTGCAATATAACACCGACTGGCGTTTTATACCACCGGGCGCGCCACACATGGGGGGAGCTTGGGAGCGCTTAGTGCGTTCAGTAAAAGTAGCACTTAGCACTACGCTTAAAGAAAAGGCGCCCAAAGAAGAGGTACTGCAGACATTAATCACTGAGGCAGAATACAGCGTGAATGCACGACCACTCACGCACGTCTCCGTAGAACCCGACGATGAAGAAGCCCTGACGCCAAATCACTTCCTTATCGGCTCATCTACAGGACTACCACGGACGGGGCCTTGCACCGAGGCGGACCGCAGCACCTGGCGAAGAGCGCAAGCGCTAGCGGACCAGTTCTGGCAGCGATGGCTTCGAGAGTACTTGCCAACACTCATCCCGCGGGGGCAAGCGAGCACTGTAGTTCCGCAACTTCGAGAAGGCGATCTCGTCATGGTGGTCGACAGCACGCTGCCCCGCAACACTTGGCCGAGAGGAGTCATCGAGCGAGTGCACCCGGGATCAGACGGCATCATCCGGTCTGCAGATGTCCGCACTCAAGGAGGCGTATTTAAGAGACCTGCGACTAAGCTCGTCGTCCTACGGATGAAAGAGGCTACGACGTGTCTGCGCCGGGGGGAGAATGTTACGGACGACGGCGTCAATACATAAAATAAGTTAGAATAAGTTAGAATAAGATAGGCATGTATTGTTATCCCACTCTAAATATACGCAATGTCAATAGATGTAAGAAAGAGACAGCGCTATAGGAAAGAAAGAGATGCAGAGTGGTGCCGTGTGCAAAAGTGGCTCGCACGTGATTGGTGGAGAGGCCGGTACCGCTGACTACCATACCCTGCTAATGTAAGAATCTTAATAGTACTTAAGCACGCCTAATGCATTGTTGATCATGTTGGGTATTTGGCATACATCAATAAATAAGATTGAAGAGCGAACTACGAAGTTTTTATTGAGACGCTACAATCTACACTCTACAGTACCCGACGCCTTGGGAGCGACGCATGGTTATATGGGATTTTTACCGCACTAAAACCCCCGTGGCGGTTCTCCGTCTAATAGCCGTCCTCGGCGTTAAAAATAGGACAAACTTTCGCATTAACGAAAAACTAGTTAAACCCCAGCTCCTATATCCTATTTTGTCTTCTTTGATCCACAAAGAATTGTCACAAATCTTCATGCTCACCTGCGACACAGTTCTGTAAAATGTTTTACTCTTGAATAATTTCATACTTCTGGGTTCTTTTGTTTACCACTTCCCCCCCACGGCTCTTAGTCAGTGGCAGCTTTTTTTTATCTGATTGCAGTAGCAAACGAGCGTGCAGCCCACCTGATGGTAAGTGTTCACTGCCGCCCATGGACATCTGTAACCATCTTCTTATAGAACATGGATTATATCTGAAGTCAATTACAGATTCGTTGCTACTCCCGAGGACTACAATGGTCGCCTCATATAAAAAGTGTGCCGTATGTTTTTTAAACAGATCTATAGTTTTTGTAATTGGTTGATTCTTTCCTATAGTTAGGTTAGGTTAGATTTGTCTCTTTACGTCCTTATCCAGTTTAATATTAAGTAGTTGTATTTGACCATAATCGCAATAATTTTAGAAAATATCTGTTCATTAATTAAGAAAATACGGTCACGGGCATCTGCTGGTTGTTCATATCCTATCCTACTAATATTATAAATGCGAAAGTTTGTGAGGATGTATGTGTGTTTGTTATTCTTTCACGCAAAAACTACTGAACGGATTTGGTTGAAACTTTACAGTAGTATAGGTTATACATCAGAATAACACATGGACTATAATTTATACCGATTTTTTTGTAATAAGGTTATACTATAACGAGAAATATCAGATTAGTCGCAAAAAAAGTTGTCCTCTGAGAGCTATCTTCGCGTACGCTGCCTAAACCGTTGGAGATATCCAAACATAATGTACGGTGGGATTGTTTGGCTCACATAGATCTAAATAAAAGTCCGCGACAGCATATATCTATATTTTATATATGACCCACAATAACTCTTTTTATACTTTGAAAATTTAAAATATATGAAGTTGATGTTTCCATGGGTTTTATACAAACTAAATATTAATCCTTATCAAAATAAATGATTTCAAAAAATCAAGCATCTAATACAGATTAAATCTACTTTTTACACCATGTAAATTGGATAAGTAGTTTAGAAGATATTACGAGTATAACATATTGCGTACTCAATTGATTGACCGGCAGTACGCGCCGTGCGCCGCCGCCATATACAACGAAGTAGAAATTAATATTTAAATAGTTATAAATCACGGAGCAAAATGGGAAAGGTCGATGTGAATGACGTCCCTTTAGTTCCGGGATCAGAATAAGGCTACGGTATCCCCTGTCTGTGGTAAGATGCGACTATAAGGGGCTTTCGGGGTTGCGGGCGGCTAGACTGGGAGCTCGAAACACCCAGTCAGCAACTTCGGGAAAGATGTCAGCATGTGTGGTTGCATGCTGTCGTGAGAGCCAGGATGCAAGGAGCTTGAACAGTCCAGCCAGGCGATCCCGGGAAGGATGGTGGTATACGTGTGGTCGCATATCGTGGTAAAGCCTAGATGGAGTGGTGGGCCCACCCGCTTACTTGGGAGGAGCCCGATGGGGCAATGCACTCAGAGGACTCCAGTTGCGTTCCTTTGAAGATCCCGGAGTCCTGGTGCTATAAGAAACCCACATAACCCTGCGTCGCTCCCACGGCGTATGGTACCGGCCTCTCCACCAATCACGTGCGAGCCACTTTTGCACACGGCACCACTCTGCATCTCTTTCTTTCCTATAGCGCTGTCTCTTTCTTACATCTATTGACATTGCGTATATTTAGAGTGGGATAACAATACATGCCTATCTTATTCTAACTTATTCTAACTTATTTTATGTATTGACGCCGTCGTCCGTAACATTCTCCCCCCGGCGCAGACACGTCGTAGCCTCTTTCATCCGTAGGACGACGAGCTTAGTCGCAGGTCTCTTAAATACGCCTCCTTGAGTGCGGACATCTGCAGACCGGATGATGCCGTCTGATCCCGGGTGCACTCGCTCGATGACTCCTCTCGGCCAAGTGTTGCGGGGCAGCGTGCTGTCGACCACCATGACGAGATCGCCTTCTCGAAGTTGCGGAACTACAGTGCTCGCTTGCCCCCGCGGGATGAGTGTTGGCAAGTACTCTCGAAGCCATCGCTGCCAGAACTGGTCCGCTAGCGCTTGCGCTCTTCGCCAGGTGCTGCGGTCCGCCTCGGTGCAAGGCCCCGTCCGTGGTAGTCCTGTAGATGAGCCGATAAGGAAGTGATTTGGCGTCATTTTACGAGGCTTAAATGTACGCGACGTCATTACAGATGTTATCTGGCAACGGTGAGTGCCTACAGATTTACATCTCGAATGTAATCCAGCACTAATAACTCGGAATGTAAAAATTTGTACAGCAACATTTTCATACTCATACTAATGTTATAAAGGCGAAAGTTTGTGAGTGTGTTTGTTTACTTCTTCACGTCTAAACGGCTGGAGCGATTTTCATAAAATTTGGTAGGGAGTTAGCTGACATTCTGGATTAACATATAGGCTAGTTTTTGTTGTGGGAAAATATCTTAGTACCATGGGACAATCGATACATCATATTTTTTAACGCAAGCGAAGCCGCGGGGTTCAGCTAGTCTTCAATATTAACGGCATACGGAAACTTGCGTTGACATCATTTGTGTCGTAAAATGCTGCTAAAATTATGTTACAGTGTCGCATTAAGTCATCTTTGCGCAAGATTTACCTTGGATTATATATGTAATGGATTTGGTGTAAACAAAAACAATATGTGGCGAGGTTTGATATTATCATACGGATATTTCGCTTTAATACTTTGGTCCGCAGCGCTGACGTTCATGCTCGTTGCTTTAAATTATAATAATATTCGATCAATTCTGATCAGAACTGTTCGAGCTTTCCTTTTTAAAGGGATTCACATTTCACCTACTTACACATTTTGTAAGCAATTTATATTTTTAGTACTTAGGTATTATATCTTTATTATTAATGTAAAAGTTTCTGAGAATGTTTCACCTACGTGTTTCTTACTCTATCATGGAAATACAGATCAAATTTTGTTGAAATTTCAAACAAAGATCGTACAGACAGAGATCGTAAACGTGACCACAGCGGGCGGAGCTGGGAGAAATAACTAGTCTGTGACATATCCTTACATCGATTGATAAATTTATGCAAGTGCAAATTTAATGAGTAATGCAATTTAGACGTTTTAGAATATAATTAACATCATTCATACATGAGTTTTTATGGAATAAACCGTTTTTATTCACTGCATAAACGTAGTTTAAAGTTTGACTCTTTTGACATTGCTGAGTAAAAAACTATAATTGCATGTGTTAAAGTTCAACCCGATCACGTAATGACGGAATAAAACCATTTTCATACGTGAAGATAATATCACTGTAATTTTATTGCGACCTTTGGTACATACGTGCAAACGTTTTTTCTACATACATGAATGTTTATAGTATTTACAGCCTGTTTACTATGGCTTAGTATTTCATTACTTAATTTCTTACTGACTCCTGACCAGGTGTACTAATAACCTGAAGACGGCGCATAACCGCTGCATTCTGATGACCGGTCGAAATGGAGAAGATTAGGGAATGTCCAGCAGTGGACTTTCAAGGGGGTAATGGATGGTTGAAATCCATAATAAAGTCATTGTTACGATAAAATAAAGGAAGTGAGCTGTAAAGATAAGATTGACATATTAAAAACATCTAAAACATCTGCAAAACTTATCGTTCTTATTAGTAGAAGTGTTTGTAAATAAAGACAAAATATATTTTTTTGGAAGTCGACGTCATAGAAATTCGTATCATAAGAAACTTTAGCCTCTTAATGGCGCACACAGTCAAGCTGATATGAGTGTTCATGTAGTCTGTCAGGTTGTCTGTGTGCGCCATTAAAAGGCCATATCTTTATAACCATAATAATAAGCCACTTAGGCAGTTAACATTTTCTTAGAATTGTTATCATGTGAAGTATAAACAAATAAAAAAAAACGTAAAAAAAGTAAAAAGGAAGATTTTCTATAACAATTAGGTAGTTACATTTTTACAATGTTTCGGAGTTCTGGGTTACTCGATCGATTATGTTGGAATTTGGTAAACATGTAAACAGAAATGTCACATAAATAAAACAAAGCTTGAATAAATGGCTCACCAGGGCCCAACCATGTTATCAAAATATGTCTGATATAGACATCAAATAAAAGCTCATAATATGTCTTAATTATATATTTTCGTTTAATATTTTAAAGACATTTTAGGAAATGAACAAAACGTAACCATCCCAATAGTATTTAAAATGTAATGGAGCTTTGGATGTAATAATAATGATTATTAATTTACTTTCGTAATTCATGCAATTACAAGATTCATGACATATGGTCGCTATTAGGGCATAAATAGCGTTAAGAAAAAGGAAAAATACCCTCCCGCCTGATTAATACGCAAGTATTTCTCTTTGACATTTACTTGTACATTACTACTTTTTACATAATAATATGAATACACTAGTAAACAAGGTGATAACATCTTCATTTATTCTTAGATGTCACGATAAAGGTTCTTGATTGCTGATTGGATCCTTTTGAAGGTTTCCCCCTCGACAAAAAAATGGTCAATAAGAATGAAACAGTGGAAAAGGTTAGATATGTCATTCAATCGTCATCGACCTTTTAATGTTACACAACTCGGCACATACGAGGGGAGGTCCAAAAGTTCGCGGAATGAAAGGGTTGTTAATAAAATATAACAATAAATTTATTTTTCCTTTTCAATATAATCATCCTTAAGTCTAATACATTTATTCAATCTATGAATTATTTTTTCTAAACCATCGAAAAAATATTTTTTGTCTTTGGCCTCAAAATGCGCCGAAATTGCCTCCTTCACTTCGTTATCGTCGGAAAATTTCCTTCCCCTTAACTCTTTTTTTAAATTCGGAAACAAATAAAAATCACTAGGGGCCAGGTCTGGACTATAGGGTGGGTGAACAAGTGGTTCGAATCCATGCGTGTGCAGAGCAGCCATGGCAACTCGGCTCTTGTGAACCGGCGCGTTGTCTTGCAAAAGCAACACACCCTTGGCCAATTTTCCTCGACGTTTTTCTTTAATTGCCTCCTTTAACTTTTCCAATATCGTTGCGTAGTATTCTCCGGTTATAGTGGTACCCTTTTCTTTATAATCAATCAGTAATATTCCCTCACAATCCCAAAAAACAGTGGCCATCAACTTTCCAGCCGATTCTGACACTTTGAATTTCTTGGGAGGTGGTGTACCCTTTTTGTGCCATTGCATGGACTCCTGTTTTGATTCAGGTTCAAAGTGATGAACCCATGTTTCATCTCCAGTAACAATCCGCTCCAAAATCTGCACAGGTTCGTCTCCACACACCTCCAAAAAGTGCTTAGACGCGTCGACGCGCTGCTGTTTTTGAAGCGGCGTGAGCATTCTCGGCACCCATCTTGCGCTGACTTTTGACATGCCCAGGTGGTCGTGCAGGATCCGCAAAATGGTTGTATCTGATACTCCAACTAATGCAGATAATTGTTTTTTCTTCAAACGTGTGTCTTCGAGTACAAATTTTTTAACTTTTTCGACGATATCTGATGTGGTGGCCTCAACTGGCCGCCCAGAGCGAGAGTCGTCTTCAATTGAATCTCGACCATGTTTAAAAAGTCCATGCCACTTATAAACCATTGTTTTACCAGGGCACTGATCTCCATAAACGGCGTCCATTTCATTTAAAATGGTTTGAACGTTTTTTCCTTGCTTGGTAAGGAATTTTATTACAGCGCGATGTTCAATTTTCTCCATAGTTGCAGTTTGCTTCCGGATTGACTTGTTTAGCAGGCGAGTACTCGTAAACGAATGGCGCTGTAGGGTTGAAATGTTAAATATATACTAATTATGAGTGCCTAATTAGTATGACACTAAGCGAGCTACCCTATCCCCACTCCATCCCCTCCATTCCGCGAACTTTTGGACCACCCCTCGTATGTCAGATTAGCAGTAGTTTAGGTCGTAGTTGACCACGCTAGCCAACTGCGCGTTGGTAACCGTCACGCGTTTTGAGACCCTTTCTTAAAACTTTTAATTTCAGAATAAGTATTAATATCCGTTGCCGACAAAACTAATTCAAATTAATACACGTGCCTGTGATTTGAAATTTGAACACACAGATTTAGGAAGTAGGGCAAGGGTTCAATCTGAAGTCAATCACAGATGCGTTGCTACTCTCGAGGACTTTGATGATCACCTCATATAAAAGCAAGCCGGCAGCCACACCCTTCTAATGAAACACAAGAACTGCTTCACGGTAGAAATAGGTGCGGCGGTGATAACTCCCTGGTTGAACCATTGCTCTACCACCTTGCAAACTTTATGTGGCAGACTAAACTCCACGCGAGCGAAGCCGCGGGCAAAAGCTAGTATATCATAAGGTGACACCTATATATATACATAAAGCAATCAAGAACCTTTATCGTGACATCTAAGAATAAATGAAGATGTTATCACCTTGTTTACTAGTGTATTCATATTATTATGTAAAAAGTAGTAATGTACAAGTAAATGTCAAAGAGAAATACTTGCGTATTAATCAGGCGGGAGGGTATTTTTCCTTTTTCTTAACGCTATTTATGCCCTAATAGCGACCATATGTCATGAATCTTGTAATTGCATGAATTACGAAAGTAAATTAATAATCATTATTATTACATCCAAAGCTCCATTACATTTTAAATACTATTGGGATGGTTACGTTTTGTTCATTTCCTAAAATGTCTTTAAAATATTAAACGAAAATATATAATTAAGACATATTATGAGCTTTTATTTGATGTCTATATCAGACATATTTTGATAACATGGTTGGGCCCTGGTGAGCCATTTATTCAAGCTTTGTTTTATTTATGTGACATTTCTGTTTACATGTTTACCAAATTCCAACATAATCGATCGAGTAACCCAGAACTCCGAAACATTGTAAAAATGTAACTACCTAATTGTTATAGAAAATCTTCCTTTTTACTTTTTTTACGTTTTTTTTTATTTGTTTATACTTCACATGATAACAATTCTAAGAAAATGTTAACTGCCTAAGTGGCTTATTATTATGGTTATAAAGATATGGCCTTTTAATGGCGCACACAGACAACCTGACAGACTACATGAACACTCATATCAGCTTGACTGTGTGCGCCATTAAGAGGCTAAAGTTTCTTATGATACGAATTTCTATGACGTCGACTTCCAAAAAAATATATTTTGTCTTTATTTACAAACACTTCTACTAATAAGAACGATAAGTTTTGCAGATGTTTTAGATGTTTTTAATATGTCAATCTTATCTTTACAGCTCACTTCCTTTATTTTATCGTAACAATGACTTTATTATGGATTTCAACCATCCATTACCCCCTTGAAAGTCCACTGCTGGACATTCCCTAATCTTCTCCATTTCGACCGGTCATCAGAATGCAGCGGTTATGCGCCGTCTTCAGGTTATTAGTACACCTGGTCAGGAGTCAGTAAGAAATTAAGTAATGAAATACTAAGCCATAGTAAACAGGCTGTAAATACTATAAACATTCATGTATGTAGAAAAAACGTTTGCACGTATGTACCAAAGGTCGCAATAAAATTACAGTGATATTATCTTCACGTATGAAAATGGTTTTATTCCGTCATTACGTGATCGGGTTGAACTTTAACACATGCAATTATAGTTTTTTACTCAGCAATGTCAAAAGAGTCAAACTTTAAACTACGTTTATGCAGTGAATAAAAACGGTTTATTCCATAAAAACTCATGTATGAATGATGTTAATTATATTCTAAAACGTCTAAATTGCATTACTCATTAAATTTGCACTTGCATAAATTTATCAATCGATGTAAGGATATGTCACAGACTAGTTATTTCTCCCAGCTCCGCCCGCTGTGGTCACGTTTACGATCTCTGTCTGTACGATCTTTGTTTGAAATTTCAACAAAATTTGATCTGTATTTCCATGATAGAGTAAGAAACACGTAGGTGAAACATTCTCAGAAACTTTTACATTAATAATAAAGATATAATACCTAAGTACTAAAAATATAAATTGCTTACAAAATGTGTAAGTAGGTGAAATGTGAATCCCTTTAAAAAGGAAAGCTCGAACAGTTCTGATCAGAATTGATCGAATATTATTATAATTTAAAGCAACGAGCATGAACGTCAGCGCTGCGGACCAAAGTATTAAAGCGAAATATCCGTATGATAATATCAAACCTCGCCACATATTGTTTTTGTTTACACCAAATCCATTACATATATAATCCAAGGTAAATCTTGCGCAAAGATGACTTAATGCGACACTGTAACATAATTTTAGCAGCATTTTACGACACAAATGATGTCAACGCAAGTTTCCGTATGCCGTTAATATTGAAGACTAGCTGAACCCCGCGGCTTCGCTTGCGTTAAAAAATATGATGTATCGATTGTCCCATGGTACTAAGATATTTTCCCACAACAAAAACTAGCCTATATGTTAATCCAGAATGTCAGCTAACTCCCTACCAAATTTTATGAAAATCGCTCCAGCCGTTTAGACGTGAAGAAGTAAACAAACACACTCACAAACTTTCGCCTTTATAACATTAGTATGAGTATGAAAATGTTGCTGTACAAATTTTTACATTCCGAGTTATTAGTGCTGGATTACATTCGAGATGTAAATCTGTAGGCACTCACCGTTGCCAGATAACATCTGTAATGACGTCGCGTACATTTAAGCCTCGGAAATTGTAAGATCACCACGTCTCTTGATGTAGTTTATTATTCTTAACGTTGTGTACAGTTTGTTTATAAATCGAATCGAATTATTCTCGATCTTTGATGTCTCTGGCGTTAAATTCGAATTTTGTCTTCGCGAAATAACGTCTTACCGATCGTAAATCTAACGTCCAGCGTAAATAGTCGTTTGTTCTTCCCGTCAGGTGTATTCGCGTACAGCTTTAGTTAAAATGCCGCTCAGTGAACACGAGTCACAATATCGTGGAGAAAGTTCGCGTATTTGGTCAAAACGAGAAAAGTGATTGCCGTAACTTTTCAATCATTGGCAGCCTCACTAGTGAAATTGTTTGTGACAAACTCGGTATGTTTTATCGACAAATATTCTATGTTTTCACTTAAAACGCTTAGTAATAACCTTTATGTGTGATTTATAGTGAATATCTTCGTAATATGGTTATATAAAGTGTAAATAAACAGTGTGTACGAAAAGTGCTCGTTCAGTAGATCCAGAAATAAGTAAGATAAATGGGACCTTTGTCTGAAGACTTGACGCCAGTTGTAAAAGTGTTTAAAATGTTGGTGTCTGCAGCTTCAGCTAATCTGACAAGACAGTCGCTGTCGACATTGATCCAAGGACGTCGAATGCTTCCGGTAAGAAGTTATTATAACAAATATATAGCACAGCAAAAACACTAAAAATATTATTCACGATAGTTCTCCTCTTTTTTGATTAAATATAAAGTTTGATTTCCTATTCGGGTCCTGTAAGGGATGAATTTTGATCAATTATTTTTTTTAGTAATTACTTTAGCACACAGACTAATAATAACATAAACCATAATGGCCGCAAAAAGGTGGAAAATATTTGCATTAATTAAATATTTAATTTTAAGTTGCTTATTAGGTACTCGGACTTTTCTAGAGGCAGAAAGACTTAGCTATATATGTATTTTTTCGTAATATAATCGTAAAAAGAACTTAATTTAATTCTTGTTCAAGTAAGAAATTGAACCCTATTTTTGAACATATTGATGGGATTTCTATAACACGATTTATATAGGTTTACAACTTTACACGAATGTATAATAAATAAACAACCGCAGTAAACATAAAGAATGGCATGAGGCGACCACCATAATCCTCGGGAGCAACAACGCATTTGTGAGTGACTTCAGATGGAACCCATGTTCTGTGTGAAGTCGATTACAGATGTCCATGCGCGGCAGTGACCACTTACCATCAGGTGGACTGCATGCTCGTTTGCTACTTCAGTCAAATTAAAAAAAAGTTCTCGGGAGTAGCAACGCATCTGTGATTAACTTCGGATAGAACCCATATTCTATTTAAAGTTGCTTACAGATGTCTATGGGCGGCAGAGACCACTTAACATCAGGTGGACTGCATGCTCGTTTGCTACTTCAGTCTGATAAAAAAAAAACTAAAGAATATTGCCTTAAACCCCTTCATTTGCAGTATTATGCAATTATCGTCTGTCTTATTGCATAAATTTCGCTTCCGTTTACAAAAGTTTAAGCGTAACATAAATATTCAAGATGCTCGGCAATTTGCGCTAAAGTAAATTTTCTCTTACTTCTGACCCGTATTCCGTTTAGGAGAGTCAATCTTCATAAAAGATTTGTAACGTGCTAAATTTGCAATTCTTTGACGTTGCAAATGGCTAGAATTTATGAACGGACTATTTACAATGGCATCAGCTAATTTGCCCGAAAAAATAACTTACAGATGCTTAGGTTTTCTTTGAAATTGTAATTTATGAGCTTTGTTGTCTTTAACTTTAGTGGCTTCACGTGCTTCTGTTTGCTTTGATGAGAGGAATCCATGAATCTTTTTGTTTTAATCTCTTCAATTTTTACTCTAGAAATACACTTAGTATAGATGTTACAAGACAACTGATTTTCGTATCACAAATATAGCTATGATGCTAATTCATGTTGTAACGTGTAAAGTGGTTGAAATTTCCATACATATTCCACTGGTAAATGGAACATTAAATAGTAGTTTACATATCTATATGTGCATCACACTAGTGTTGCTGTAATGATACTGAGGAAATGCATACTGTGCGCTAAGAGCAACGTCGTTCTGAGGGAAGAACCGTGTCTAGCAGTAGGACAATTGTATAGAGTGCAGTATACATAGAATATATACATAGAATGCATACATAGAATGCAGTATACATTCTTCTTCTTCTTCTAGTGCCTCTCCAACTAGTGAAGGTTGGCTGTCAGCTCTGCGTCTTTCTTTTTGTTAATCGCGAGGCGAAAAAGTTCGGCAGCACTCTTGATCCCCGTCCATTATAGCAGTATACATAGAATATGTGAAACGTGTATTGAATCTTAGCGCAATTGAGACTTGTACAAAATAGTTGTGATTTTTTTATCTGACTGAAGTAGCAAACAAGCATGCAGTCCACCTGATGGTTAGTGGTCACTGCCGTCCATGGACATTCTGTAATTCTTTTTTAGACAGAACATGGGTTCCATCTGAAGTCAATCACAAATGCGTTGCTACTCCCGAGGACTATGATGGTCGCCTCATGTCATTCTTTAGTTTATCTTTTGCGGTTGTTTATTTATACATTCATGGGTTTTATCTGAAGTCCATTACAGATGCGTTGCTACTCCCTAGGACTATGGTAGTCGCCTCATATAAAAGTGTGCCGGCAACCACACCCTTCCATCTAAACGCAAGAAATGCTTCTCGTTAGAAAAAGGTATGGCGGTGGTACTTCCCCAGTCGAACTACACTGGTTCTACGACCTTAATGTTATATTTGAAATGGAAATTGGAAAAAATGCGATTGTATTCTTAACGTGAGGCTTTAATATGCGTGAAATAATGGTAAAACTGGTCATTTTCGACCGGTTTACCTGAGTAGTTTTTGCATAGTCAATGACGACCTTAATACGTATTAATACTTTACCAGAATAACATAAATTGTGATACTGATAGCTTGTTTTGACACATCAATATTTTGTTCGATCGAACAGCCTAAAACTTGTTTGGCATTTGTTATGTTGTATTATTTTCTAATTCTAGGAAAGAAACTTTTACCAGAATTAGAGATCAGCTAACTAACGCTAAGTACTCACGGAGCGATTTTCACCAGCGGCCGCCGCGGTTGCGGGCCCGCAGCTTCTGTGCGAAACTGTCTGTTCTGTGCGAAACTGTGCCGCGGGTGAAAACCGCTCCGTGAGTACGTAGCCTAAACTATCTAAAAATTAAGCAAAATTTTAAACGGACTATATATAACATCTTTCATTATGAGAGTCGGTTAAAAAATAACATATAATGCGTTGATTCTAGAGTAGGCATTTTTTCAGGAAGGAAAATGCTAGAAAAACTGACGAAAGCGTGTTATTAGGAATCTCTCTGATCATGTCCTTCCTTAATATCGAGTCTCTTAGCTAGTTTATAAGCGATAAAATGCTTATACTTGACGACCCGCGTGGCGCAGCGGTTATCATACCGGTCTGACACGCAGTGGGTCCCGGGTTCGATTCCCGGCCAGACAGGTATCTGAATGATGAGTTTAGATTCGTGTTCTGTGTCTGGGTGTTTGTGTATTCGTCTTGTGTGTGTCCATGGCATCCACGACACAGGAGAAAATCCTAATGTGGGGCTATGATTGTAGAAAGTGTGTTTAGTGTGTGTTTTATACTTTGTTATTGTTTCTGTCAAGTTGCACGTACTATAAAAGGTATCGTAAGACTTGATTACAAAGTATCTTAATCTGTTTATCTACGTTATGTCACCTCGACTTCGATGCGTCGTAGGGGTATTTTTATACCAATTCTTTTGACAATTATTTGCCTAGAATCTTAAACCTATATACATGTTTTATGTATTTATTGGTTTTCATTGGTGAAATCTTTAAAACGTAAACCCCTTCTTTGTAACAGTTTTTTATTAGATTGAAGTTACCAATAGGCATGCAGTCTTATGTATTTGATGGTGAGTGGTCACTGCTGCCCATGAACATCTGTAAGCAACTTCATGTAAAACAAACGTACTATGTGAACTCTTATCACATTTGCATTGCTACACTGCATTGCGAGGATTAACATGATCTCCTCATATAAAACACGCTTTCTAAACTCAATAGACCCACACTACGATTTTCTCCTGTGTCGTGGGTACCATGGACACACACAAGACGAATACACAAACACCCAGACTCAAAACATGAATCTAAACTTATAGTTCAGATACCTGTCTGGCCGGGAATCGAACCCGGAACCCATTGCTAGTCAGACCTGTATGGTGACCGCTCTTCAACGCGGATCGACAAATAAAAGTGAGTCGGCAAGCACACTCTTCTCCTGAAACACAAGAACAGCTTCACTCAGAAATAGATGTGGCGGTAACCTCCCTGTCGAACTATATACGCTACTTTGCGTGATTCTTAAAATGTCTTTGAACATGGAAGTAATGAAAAACTTATATTATTCATTATTATAGTAAATGTATGTATGTATGGTTTTCTTCTAAATATTCTGAAATTGACCTTCACGCATTGTATGGACGGACCGGACGATGCCCGGTTAATTACCCTAAACCGAACAAGATTTAAATAGGATGTCATTGAAACAGGGGAATTTTGGCTCTCATATTGTTTTAACACATGCCACTTCACACCTCCAATGGAACACGCCGTATACGACGTAATCAAATATATCTTTCATACATAATATGCTACATTTGCCTAAAACGTTCGTCTTTGGGTGGGGCATGTGATACTCATCCTTGTGGACATTATTTATGTATTGAAACTAGCTGTACACTGCGCGCGTCGCTATGCCATCACAAAAAAATACATCAGAAACCTTCGCGAGCTCATGAATAACAACTTTGCTAAAGATCATCACATGATCAAATGAATAGTTAACGATTCTATGGAGGACATACAGACAAACATCCATTTTTATAAAGAAGATGAAGAAAGAAGATTACAAAATCCACAGCTTGATTTATTAGATAGATTTTTAATTTAACTTACTTTAAATTCATAAACGGATTTACATTATTTTTTGATCTAAATACTAAATAGGTCTCTGAAGGTGGTAAAAACTAGTGTAGTTCGAGCGGAGAAGTACCGCCGCCGCTATTTGTAGCTAAAAGCATTTTTGCATTTCAATTAAAGGGTGTGGTTGTCGACACACTTTTATATAAGGCGACCATCATAGTCCTCGGGATTAGCAACGCATCTGTGATTGATGTCAGATAGAGCCCATGATAATATATGCGAAGTTGTATTCATATATTTATGGGCGGCAGTGAACACTTACCATCAGGCGAACTGCATGTTTGTTACTTTAATCTGATAAAAAAATGGAATAAGACTTTTGTCTAGCCTATAAAGTAACATATATAAACCCTCAGACCTCACTATGTGCTCTAGCATGTTGTGTCATAACTGCACAGACTTTCCTCCTCTCAAAAAGTTAAACTAATATTATGAGCTCTGATTATGTCATATCGGTGCGTCATAAACGAAAAGAGGTTTGACTAATATCTCGGATATTTCAAATAACTTTAATATGTAAAAAAATGCAATCTCTCAAGTTTGTTTACAATTTGAACTAAATTGTACAAAATTCCGATAAATTAGTGTCACCTCTTTAAAAGTCGCTTGGCAAGTATCCAGAAATACGCCCAGTGCATGTATGTAGGCATGACGTTAAAAAAATATATACCTTTGCGTCAAACGGTGACTAAAATAACAAAAATATTCATGTCGCCATAAACAAATTTGAATAGGGCCACCGAAGTGAAGAGCCAAGTCTTCGACGTGTTCCCTTTCGTCTTGACCTATAATTGGTGTTCGCACCAAGAGGCACGGTCCAGTGTAGGCTAATGTGTTCCGGTTTGAATTGCGATGACACGATACTTTTTTTACCCGACCTCGTCAGAAGGGTAATATGTTTCGAGAGTATGTGTGCGTATGTCCATTCCTTTGACAAGCGTTACATCCTTCACGGAATCACTACATAGTATAAAACAAAGTTGCTTCCCGCTGTCTGTCCATATGTTTGAATCTTTAAAACTACTCTACGGATTTGAATGCCGTTTTTTTAATAGATATAGTGATTCAAGAGGAAGGTTTATGTATGTATAATACATGTATAATGTAGTAGAGGAACACTGATAATTTCAGATTTTTGACGTATTGAGCGGAACTTCGTTCCGCGGGTCAGCCAGTGTTACTTAAAACATATTATGATTGGAATCCTGTGATCATGGAAAAAAGGGGGAGAAAAGCGAGGATTTTTTTAATTGTCATTATATTATGGGAATCAAAATAAAACTAATAAATAGATACATGTTACTATTATGACACAAAGCTTAAATCAGTAATAAATATACAAATTACCCTACTGCTAATTTAATTTTGGCAATCGGGTTTTTGTTTTTATAAAAATATCTTGTTTACTCGACAGTGTCGGGAAGGTTTGGACACTGTACAGCGACTGGACACTTTCTTGTCTTTGTCATAAAAGATTTGACGCACTCTAACATTTGACTTTTAAATGTTATGTTATAAAATGATTGCAACAAATTACTAGAATAATGTAAATTGAATACCAATGTATGTATTAAAATGTCTTTTATTCGAGATAAACATATTATATAATTTAAAACAACAAACTCGGTCCAGACTAAATACATATTAACATATCCGTCTGCGAACAGTTTAAGCGACACGGTCTCGTAATAATTCTTTGTTTCCGTGTACAAGATTAATCTGTGCCTCTGGCGAAAACGGATGTAAGTCCGGTTTTTGCTAAATTTAATTTTCATACCAAATTGACAGAAAAGCGGAAATTTAATGATAGACGTAGTAGTTTGCTAAAACTGAGATATGAAATGAAATGAACTGTCTTAATTTTGCATAGGCTTACGGGATCGCTTACAAATTGTCTATTACATTTTTTTTCTTACACAACCACTGGATCGCGACACGACCTCAATGGAGAAGATCCGGCAACCTCAGCGGGTTTTTCTTTTATTTTTCCATAATGTATCTCGTTTTTATTTTTTTTAACCACCTTATCTTATCCATCAATAGATCACGAATTAAAAAACGGAGATCTATTGAAATCGCTCCGGTTTCCTTACATTTAGATGTTAAGAATTGATTTATCAAAAATCAGACTTACACTAGTTTTCACTAGGGAAACATAAATATGGTATTAAAGTCACACTGTTTCATATGTTAATTAGTTTTGTGGCTTCTTTGTAAGGCGCCTCGGGGTAGCCTTGGACGGTCTAGTTCAACAAGTAGGTACCCAGTAAGGCGGCGTGCTAATTGATCGGTGAATTACTCGCAGTATTGATTGCCGTGTCGTTTTTAGTGCTTTAACAGCCTTGGCGAGACTAAGGATCTATTATGTAAGATTTGTATGTAGGTGATCTGTTTTCGTATTCGATATGAAACGTTATATACTCTTAACTCCATTTAGTCCTGATTCACTGCCTTAGGTGCCTACTGCCTACTTGAAGTTAGGTGTTTTACAGGTGGTAGAACAACACTGGTAGTTCGACCGGGGGAAGTACCGCTACACCTATTTCTAGCGTGAAGCATTTCTTGCGTTTCGGTGGAAGGTTGTGATTGCCGGCACACTTTTATATGAGGCGACCATCTTAGTCCTCGGGAGTAGCAACGCATCTGTGATTGACTTCAGATGGAACCCATGTTCTACTTGAAGTTGTTTACAGATGTATATGGGCGGCAGTGACCACTTACCATTAGGTGGACTGCATGCTCGTTTGCTATTTCGATCAGATATAAAAAAAAGGTGTTCAAGTGCTATGAAACAAGTTCTATAATCAATTTTATATAGAACAGGACTCCTACTAAATCTCATGTATGCGCTATGTATGCGCTGCTACCGCTGAGGACTAAGTTGATGCGATTTTTATAAGGAAGTCTGTGTAGCCACGTGTTGCAAACTTACCAAACGCGTACTTTATCATCGTTCCATCTTAAAATTTTGAACCTGAGTCTACTACGGCGTCCAAATACATATACACCTTTTAGAATTGCTTCGAACACACATACGTGAAGGATTACCCGCGATGTTTTCTTCGATTACGAGGGAAAGTTGTAATTAATTAACTTACTAATATTATAAAGGGTAAACTTAATGTGAATTTGTTACTTGTCACACGCAAACTACAAATACGATTAAATTTTACACACAAATGATTTATGACCTGGATTAACATATTACTGTTTACCGTGTTTATATCGTCAACCCATTATTGTCCCAGTGCTAGGCACGGATCTCTCTCGGAATGAGAGACTTTTCGGACATAGTCTATCGCGCGGGTCAAGTGCGAATTGGTGGAATTCACACACCTCCGAGAACTTTTTTTTTAAAGAACTCTCGGGTGTCAGGTTTCCTCACGATAATTTCCTTCACCGAAAAGCAGTGATAATTAATTTCTAATACGCACATAAATCAGTGGTGCGTGCCTGGGTTTGAAGTTCGGACCTCCCGATTGAGAGGGCAAGTTTCAACCATTAGGCTATCACTGCTCTTACCGTGTTTAGTCCCGAATAAATGTCATTACACACATCATTTTGATAAACAGGTAAGTTTCCAACCTTGAACCTATGATGTATGAAACTAAGATTTACACGCCAGAGGGTAGGCAATCACTTCTAATTATTAGTATGGATATTTATTACCACTATTAACGTTAAAGACATAATATCATATCCTCCTATTACAAAGCCAGATTGATACTAGTTCAAAATTGATCACGCTCTTATACCATTAACGCTAAATAGATTAGCGTGTGTATTGAAATAACCTGATTTGTATGTATGATATACCTATTTGGAAATTCCCACAGCTCAACTCTCAAGGTTGTCTATTTTAAAGGCTAAATACGTTTTTCTAAATGTGTACATACCTATTTGATTAGGTACTTCAATAAATCCGTTTTTACGGTTAAATTTGAATATTGGTTAGAAATTTCACTTTAATCTTTTTTTTAAGTATTAATTTTAACACAAATATCGTTAAATTAAGGCAACGTTATGCGTAGTTGTCGCTGATTTACACGCAGGATATATTTATTGAAACAGCATAGGAACCCATCTGATCAGACCCCATCAGAAAGTGCATTTTATAAGGTTTTACTAATGTGGAGTAAGTTAAAACACACGATGTTTAAGAAGTAATTTACTTGTGCTCTACTATAATATTATGTTTAGCAAAAACTTCTTTACGATAGTAAAAAATCCCTGACCAAAGAGACAAATGAATATTTTAATAATTACAAATAAATCGAAATGTATCGCAAGATCTGTATAGGACAAAATACATATGGATTTAATTGGGTGTTTGTGTGTCCATTGCACTCCCTCGACACGTGAGAATCCTACTGTGGGGCTATGACTGTAGAAAGCGTTTTAAGTTTTTTTTTTTTAAGATAACATTACAATTTTCTCTCTCACACTTAAAGCAATACGTAGGTATTGTTGCAATAATGCATATTTCATTAAGCAAGAGTATCGTTTATTTACACATGATCCTCAATTCAACGTCGATACATCACTAATAGCTCCCTGAATTCCTACATTTCATTGTGTCTAAAAATACAGTAATTAATGCAGTCCAAGTGGCTCCTGTCAAGTGTGTCATTGACATTGACATCCCTATTCCTATTCCCATATCGTGCGCGCCCGCGTGACCTACTTAGACCACTTTCCACCTGTTTCAAAGTGCTTTGAAGTCGCACTTCTGGATAAGTCGGGAACAAATTGCACGTGCAATTATGCCATGTGTTGGGTGATTCGACTGTAGCTTTTCAGTCACATTAGATTCTAAAGTTTCGTAGTCAGCTGCACTAAAAACGTACAATGCGCTCAGTATAAGTTTATAACGTTTCGTAGTCAGGTACGATAATAACGTACAATGCTCTCAGTATAAGTTTATTACGCTTCGTAGTCAGCTACGCTAAAAACGTACAATGCTCTCAGTATAAGTTTATTACGTTTCTTAAAAATGATCATTGTTTACGTCTTCAAACGTAATAAAATCATACTAAGGATCATAGCAGCTTTGCAAAACGTTTTTTTTTTATTTTCGTACGTAGTAGCTATAAAGATATACGTAAAGCGTTACCAAACTATTTGAAAAACTTTATTTTCTTGATATAATTGATTTTCCTTTTTTTTTTAGTTAATTTGCCATCCTAAATTCCTTGTTAATGCGTAGGTTGACCTAATATTTAGTGCTGATTTATATAGGTGATATTTCTCAGAAGACAAAGATGAATCGGAGATTCTAGAGAGACTAGTTTTTAGAAGATCTAAGAAATTCATACATTTTGACGACGTTTTAGAAAAAAGCTGTAGATAAATTACCCTGTAGTAAATATACGTTTTGATTAAATATCACATTTACTTACTGATAGATTAATTGTATCCCAAGACGTTATTTCTGAAAAGCAAGAATATATTTAATATACAGTAAAAGCTCATTACCATTTACTATTCGCGGCTAAAATATTAATAAAAAGATTCGACGATTTGTTGACGCGTTAGCTTTCTTTTAGTACCTACTATTGGTTTTTTGGTTTCTGTATTTAGCACTGATATAAGGATCTTATACTGAATTTAAATAAATCTAATCCATTTTTTCTTCGTGCCTTACTTTGACCATTTATGTGCAAATTACAATTCTATCCATCCATTCATCTGCCCTTTGATGTCCACTGCTGGACATAGGCCTCTCGTAAATGGCGCCACTCCAACTGGTCCTGTGCCCTCTGAATCCAACGGTTTCCCGCTGTGTTCTTCAGGTCATTGGTCCACTTGGTAGCGGGGCGACCTGTACTCCTTTTGCCTAAACGTGGTCGCCACTCGAGGACCTTTCTTCCCCGTCGGTTATCGGTCCTTCGAGCGATAGCAAATTACAATTGTTCAAGATTATAAACGTACTTGGGTTGTCCATAAGAAATTGTGTCCGAACATGCTGCCTCAATACACTGACGCTTGGCTAGCGTTCAATTGCTTGTTCCGGTTGGAATTTAATCCCGGGACCCTTGTCTATGGATCCAATTACGTGAATGAGCATAACATCTGGACGACACTTATCCTATCGTTGTTAAATTGAATAGTTTTAATTACTTCCGTTGTTTCGGTACTGATTTGGTCTTGCTTGTGCAGTAACTCTGTGCAGAGACTCTTATTCGTTGTCGTTACGTTTTACCCATATCCCGCAAATACAGAAACCAATTACCAACTGTCTAAGAAAGATGAGGCGCAAACAAAGAGGCGTTGAATCTTTTTACGTGTACTGACTGTATCCGCGAATATAGATTTTTTTGCCGTGAACATAATAAATCTGGTTATATTTATTTTATGTGTGAATATTCAACGTGAATGCAGAAACCTTGACGTTAACTGTAGTTGAAAAAGATATAAAATTTCACAAAGATAAGTTTGTTTTGAAGCATGCAGACACATTTTACTTAAGGCGTGCTAAGCCGGAATTAATCCTAATCGTATCAACATAAACGTAAGACTTCTACAAACAAAGCCAACTTAACACAATTATGATAAGCATATAACATTCAAACATTAAGGATAACTTTTTATTCTTTCTTAGTTGACTGCTAAATATTGCTACAAATTGAGCCCCTTGAAATGGACAGAACAGTTTTGAATTAATCATGTTGTTATGTCGTTTAAAGAATTTAAGTAGGTACTGAATTTTTAGGTAGATTTTCTAATTATATATTAGCAAGGTAAACGATTCGACCGACGAGGTTTCACCGCCACCTCTTTTTTTTTTTTGCTTGAAGCAATTCTTGTATTTCGGTAGAAGGGCGTGGTTGCCGGCTCACATTTCTATGAGGTTAATCTTTGGGAGTAGCAATGCTTCTGTGATCGTTTTGTTGCTTACAGTTGTCCATGCGACAGTCACCATTTACCAGTTACTTCAGTCTTATAAAGAAAATATTGTCTCCCTCTATCGGTAATCTAAAATATCTGTCACGATTCCACACTTACAGAATCCCTTGTTACATCTAAAAACCGTAGCTACGTGTTCTCGATCCTCCCACATCCGTTATGTCGCTCGGCTCATTTGCGTTCGCTACTTCGGAGATTGCTTCCGAGATAGTGTAAGATTTACTGCATTTTGCACTACCAACGTTCTGTCTTCTGTTCTATTTTCTCTACATTTTACCTATCTTGTCATCCTTATGAATAAAGTGTTCTAATTCTTCGGCTTCGCCCGCCTTGCTCACGTTTTCTGTGGTTATGAGTAGAGATGCACCGAATAGTGGTTTCACTGAATAACCGAATACCGAATATTATTTGGTTTAACTCTTACCGAACCGAATATTCGGCCGAATTATTCGGTTTACCATTTCTTATTAAGAAACAACGTCTTATTAAGAAAATCTTTCGTCAAAAGTTTTGTCTTTTTGTTCTATACCGTGACGTCTAGCCAAGAAAGTAGAAATAGTCGAACCGAATATATTCGGCACCAAAACCGAATAATTCGGTTGCATACGAATAGTGAAAACGGTGCCGAATACCGAATAACAATAGAATATTCGGTGCATCTCTAGTTATGAGTATCCCATATGTTGATCCAGGTGATAAACTATGTGTTCCAACTAAATGTGATCTGTTAAAGAGTAACAACACACATACATCTTCACAAACTTTCACATTTATAATATTAATAAGAAATAAGATAAATCAGATATAACCTAGTAGTGAACCATTGGTGTGTTTCACATTCAGACTAATAAAAAAAATACAGGTCATCTTAAATACCTAGTTCCAGGTAAGTATTAAATCTCTCGATTATTGTCATTACAGGAAATTTCACGGAAGTTGTTTCATATTGCTATATAAGATTATCATAATTACGGCTGTCTTGAACTTCCTTAGTATCCGATAATTTACCTACTTTTTCATCATAATCATACTACTCATAATTTTCCATTGCTGACCACGGGTCATCTCTCAGAATGAGAGAGTTCTAAGCCATTGTCCACCGTATTGGCCAAGAGTGAATTGGTGTACTTCACACTCCTCTGGTTTCTTCCCAGTGTTTTCCTTCACCTTAAAGCAGTGATAATTAATTTCTAATACGCACATAATTTCAGAAAAATCCGTGCTTGTCTGATATTTGAAAATCGGACCTCCCGATCGAGAGGGCAAGTTTCAAGCATTAAGGCTATCACTGATTATCGACATAAAATATAAGACATATAATTATACACTTTGCCATAAATGTATTACAAAAACGTCAATCGTATGCGGTTATATTTGGTTATGTTGTGAGTTTGACTAATGTTTGCATTTACAATAATTACTTTCTGTTTCGGTTTTAATTAAAATTTATAGGTATGGGTAGAAAGTGTTAATTAAATTTTGTTCTTTTCGATTCTTATCTGTGCTAATATGCCAAATACAGGTTGAAAGCGTTATTTTTATTGAATGAAAATAAATTTATTAATGTAATTGGCAAACAGATACTGTCTGATTTGAAGCTACGTCTTCTCTAATTCCGATCCTAGGAACCTATTATGGCAGTATGAGGTTGTTGAATTGTTTAATGACATGAAGACTTATATCAATATGTACTAATTGGGTAGTTATTAACAGCTGTGGTTGGTCTTTCTTGTAAAAGTAACTTAAAAACTTCTTCAATTACTACGATTTAGAAAAAAATACTTTCATCTCTTGGTGTCCCATTTAATTCACTTTTTTTTAGATATTCCCCCGTCTTTGTAAGCGTGTAAGCTTATATTATGCTTACATGCATTGTATCAAAACTTAAAAAGTCGATGTTACTTATTTCATTTCTCCGTTCGGTAATATAATGAAAACGAGTGAACTGGTTTTTAAAGAAGTTTTATATGAAAATACAGTTATAACTTCGATATGTGACGATATTGTATAATTCCGCGAGTTTCAACAGACTAACATCGTAGGTAGATTCATTTCTGTATACATTTAGCTATTATATATAAGAGATAATAAGTTATCCCAAACAAAAAAACCTGATATTCGCCTACGTGAAACTTGAATAGACACCAATTTTAATAAATTATATTTAATTTTTTTATTAGTACGTTATTCAAATATAGTTTTTTAACTACATAGTTTTTATATTATGTATTTGTCCATTAATTTTGGGTTATTTAAACATCCATTATAAGGAAAATGTTTTGTTAAGCAAAGAAGCTCCGTTTAAAAGCAAAACGCATTTTTTGACTTTGTTAGTCAAAAATATTGTTGTTGTTATTGTCAAAACGTTATATTTAGTTGCATAACTATCTTTCTAATACTTGTCATAAATATGCCTATCGATGTACTTATCTTTCTGCACTCATTCTCTATATCAACTTTAACTGTGCCACATCTAACACTTACGTGCCCGCATTTTTCGTAAAAAGGGTTTGTAAGTTTTCCCTTTACGTCTTTATAGATGTTAGTAAGTACGCATTACCCATATACCTATGTATAAAAGTGAATTTTCCTGTTTCTTGTACGTGAATGTTTTAAATAAAATCAGAGCTTTTGCACATGAATCGTAACAAGAAAGGAATTTGGCAATGTCACATTGCGATTTTTTTTGTTTTTTTTTTCTTCTGTCAAGTGAAGTTTTCACGACGTACAATACAAATGTATTAAAATATATAATGATGATATCTAAATTAGGTATACTTTGATGTTATATGCATATGATCATTTAAAATGTGTAACTCAAGAATTCGTTGTTCGCAGAGCCGTCCAGAGAAAGTGCCCCCAGTGGGAACCCGTCCGCCTCCCCCAGCGCCAATAGTACCCCGGTCTGCAGATGGCCCCCGGCCCCCAGGATGGAACGGCCAGCCCAGAAGACATGGCTCCAGTCGATTCAACGTACACAATCACAATCAGGAACTGGTCAAGCTGCCGCCGATCAAAGGTAAGTCAGACATTTATTGTAGACTAGCTGTACCCTGCGCGCGTTGCTACGCCATCACAAAAAAAATACCTTCGCGAGCTCATGAATAACAACTTTGCTAAAGACCATCAAATGATCAAATGAACAGACAAACATTCATTTTTATAAAGAAGAGAAGATTTATTGTTCTACTACTGGATAATACTTAAAAAAATTGAGACAAATCTTAAACAGTCACAAGCCTGATTTAAATGTACGTATATAAACGAGTACCTAGTTAAAAAATACTTTTTTGAATAAGTGTTGATTGATGATGAAGAGATGGTAAGCCTCTCGCCTTAAAGCCTCGAAAATATCTTAAAATATAAATTTTCCATTAAATTATGAACTAGTTTCACATACGATTAAAATTGCAAATCTGTTAATATCACGATACTGAACCGCTTTAATGCATAAGGAAACAAATTAAAATTCCTATGACTTTTTGCGAACTTAGTTTTAGTAACTCGGCTCCGGTCGAAGTTTTTTACTCAAATATAACTTCTTAAATTGAAACGACTTGGTCTTTCCCTGTTTTCGAATCCAAAGCACGTCCGTCGTTCTCCAAGTTCTTACTGAGTTACAAATCACATACAGGCGTGTGTTGCATTATATTGATTGTTGTTGTTTTCCGTTTGAGGATAATTACAAAAAACTACGTCTTTAATTGAACGATTCCGTGTCCAATATTGTTCTGCGTTTAAGAAACCATAATAAGAGCAAATGGAACTTTGATGTAATGTATACCGCATCAACCCATTATTGTCCCACTGCTGGGCACGGGTCTTCTCTCAGAATGAGAGAGTTTAGGCCATAGTCCACCGCGCTGGCCAAGTGCGAATTGGTGGACTTCACACACCTCCGAGAACTTTTTTTTTAAAGAACTCTCGGGTGTGTAGGTTTCCTCACGATGTGTTCCTTCACCGAAAAGCAGTGATAATTAATGTATAATACGCACATAAATCAGTGGTGCGTGCCTGGGTTTGAACCTCAGACGTCCCGATTGAGAGGGCAAGTTTCAACCATTAGGCTATCACTGCTGATGTAATGTATATTCCTCTCAAATGTCACATAAAATTGAAATATGTATACGAATCTACATAGATTACCAAAATAAGAGTACTATATCAAATCGTAGAAGCAATAAAATAAATCAGCACTCCGTTGGAGGAAGACAATGCGGAGGGAGACCCGTTAGGAGACATGCAATAGATCTGATTACTAAAATAGAAATTATGTTTAAAGGTTGTGGATCCCCCACAGCTGTTCCGCATAATAACGCTGTTCTGGTCTAAAGGGTGTGGTGAGGGAGACGTATCCGAGGCATTCCACTTCCAACTTAGTTCTTCGGCTAGGTTGGAACGGATTCGTCCCTGTAGTTTCGGGATCAGAATAGGGCTACGGCATCCCCTGCCTGTCGTAAGAGGCGACTAAAAAGGGCTTCCGGGGTTGCAGGCGGCTAGAGTGGAAGTGGCTCGAACCGTTCGGTTAGGCGATCATCGTCAGATGGAATGCAGGCTCATTTGTAATTATAAAAAGAATAGCAAACAGTGCAAATGGGGAAATTACATTCCGCGTTAAATGGCTTTATCTAGTAGGTTAAGTATTGTAAATTTAAGTGGCTTTATAGTGGTTTAGTTACTTACGCTGTTTTTGGTTTAGGACGGTTTTTTTCTTATATGAAGGTATAAATGTAGCAATCTCGTAAATTAACTGTCCTCCGAAGAACGAAAGCGATCCTAATGTTAGAGTTTCTCATTTAAAGATTGATAGAACAATCCTCAACATGCATCATTGAGCATTTGTTAGATCTTGTAAGGAATTATTCTTCAACGATACATTTTACCCCCTTCGTCTTCAATTGAGTCAGTCGAAATTATAAAGTGGTAGAACCAGCGTCGTTCGACCGGGGAAGTATCACCGCCACACCTAGTTCTAGCGTGAAGCATTTCTTGCGTTTCGATAGAAGGGTGTGGTTGTCGGCACACTTTCACATGAGGCGACCATCTTAGTCCTCGGGAGTAGCAACGAATCTGTGATTGACTTCAGATAGAACCCATGTTCTGTATGAAGTTGATTGCAGATGTCCATGGGCGGCAGTGCCCACTTACCATCAGGTGGACTGCATGCTCGTTTGCTACTTCAGTCAGATAAAAAAATAAATAAAGAGAAATCCATGTCAATCAAACTCAGTCGCAATTTATTATTACAATTTTGTTGATATCAAAATTTTGTTTGCTTCTTTCAACATAGATTTTACATAATATCATGGTTTCAATGAACCCGCTACACAATTTCTAGTCTAAATAATTTTTGTAACTTTACTACTTTGCTTATATAAGTAGGATATGTCACCTGCTTTTTTATGAGTTCCTTGAACTTACCAGTTTTGTTACCAAATTCGATTAAGACTTAAATATCAACAATTTTTATAGTTACGATACCTTTACTCGCTATCTTGGATATTATCGATTCTTTCTATCATAAATGTCGCTTGAATGTATTTATCATTTACAACTTATTATTCGTGATCAATTTTGTATATTGTAAAAATTGGTATTTCAATTTGATTTAAAAAAATAACACGCTATTTCCACTCATAGCCCCACAGTAGGATTTTCTCCTGTGTCGTGGGTACCATGGACACACATAAGACGAATACACAAACACCCAGACCCAGAACAGGAATCTAAACTCATCATTCAGATACCTGTTTGGCCGGGAATCGAACCCAGGACCCATTGCGCGTCAGACCGGTATGGTAACCGCTGCGCCACGCGGGTCGTCCCGTCGGGGATTGTTATTATTAAATTGCAGTATATTTTTATATATTATTAATTAAGGCACATTCGATCCCAAGGCTTCTAAGATTAGATGTATTTATCCCTAGCAAAAGATCACAAGCTCAGCACACTAGTTAATTAAGCAAAATCTAGCGAGGTCGATCTTAATGTAAGAGATTTCTCCAAGAGAGTCTCAGACAAACTAACACTGTTCCATCTTGCTCTAAGAAGTCCGTTCTAAAGGAAAACTTTGGTGATCTTCGGAGAGTTTAGAAACATCCTACAGTTGGATGTTTTGCATCTATATTAACCAGAATTGGTTAAGTGCGATTCCTCAGCTCTCGTCAATTGACGGAGACAATTGACAGTCATCCGTTCCATGCAGTGTTGTTGACATTGGTTATATTTCATTCTTATATATTTTTTTCTATTTTATGTTTAGTAGCAAAGTAGCATACATGTTGTCACTTGCTACCCATGGATATCTGTATCGGAAGTCTATCACAAAAGTGTTGTCTTTCCAGTGGTCTAAGATGGTAGCCTCATATAAGTGAGGCGGTACCTACAATCTATTACTGACACGCAAGAACTGGTTCACGCTAGAAATAAGTGTAGCGGTAGTGCCTACCCGTTTGAACTACACTGCTTCTATAAAATTTGTAAAGTAGTATGTTATTGGGATACCTTTTATACCTTGATACCATTTTACCCTTTATCCCTAAAAACATCGACCATGATAATTTTACGCAAGGCGTCAGACCGGCAAACATGTGCGGTATCTTATGCGAAACGAGGGTGTTGCGTAAGCATTATTATTGGATTCATTTATTTTAGTTTCTCAACCATGACACGAATGTGTCTTGCTGAGTGCAGGCATGATGGAAATCAACATGCCACATAAATCTCACGATTACCGAGATTCTCTTGTTAAACAATAGCACGTACTTTTCAGGCATCTTGCTTTACTCAACTTTTGTTGCTTTTATCAGTTGTCTTTTTGCGTTTATTAACAATAATATAAATTGTTATTGAAGTGAAACTTCTTTAGGCGCATGAGGGTAAAATTTTTACAGATGAAACGTCACGCCGGTATGCAACGGAAGTGTCGGAAAAGAGAGAGAGAGTGATCGAGACTGATTGAGAGAAAAAGTGAGACAGAGCGAACGTCGTATCACGCCTTTTTCCCTTCCTCTTAATCTTGGAAATTTAAAGTTTTAGATTTGTATAAATATAAACAACATTTATAAATTAGTTCGCCAAAGAAGTTTCACTTCTGACATGTGTACTTTGTACGCACGCATGTTTTTTTTATTAATAAAAGCATTTTTTATAATACGCACGGTTTTAGGTAAATTAAGGGACACATCACAGAAGGGTGTTCAAAATTTAATTGTCGTGTTGACATCATAAATGTGATATTCGTTTTTGATAGAATATGTGTTAGTTGTAAGGCGGAAATGGATATAAAGTGGTGCCTTACAGTCTTTACATGGAAGGTTCTACCATCTTCAATATTATACTATACAATACAAAAACTCTTTATTGTACACCAAATAAACAAATATATATCACAAATATAAGCAATAATGCAAGGTACAAGAGGCGGCCTTATCACTAAAATAGCGATCTCTTCCAGACAACCTTAAAATCGCAGAAGGAACAACGTTACATATGAAAGAGGGTAGAATTATTATTACCTAGCAAAACTCTATCTGACTAACAGACGACTTAAATTGGTGGATGGATGAAATTATGTAGGAGTAACTTTACATACTAAAGACATGCGCTAAGGACGAATTTTTTATTTGTATTTATGGAGTGAAAGCGTATTGTTTATTGTCTTCGCGCATTTATCGTTTAAGAAAAAATGGAGGTGTTTTAAAGACAGCACTGATTTTTTTTGCTGAAATGCTTATTTTTACATTCTTATCAATTTCGGTCACGTTGATCCCTTTAACTTTTGCGTCGCTTACATAAACGTAAGATTCGAAATGTTTTTAGGAAGCTATTTTAAATTAGAAGGTAAGGACAACAGGATTGGGACATATTTCGTTTTCTTAACTTTTTTCATGTACCTACATTATTTACATTTTTTAATGAGCAGTTTTGATACCTATACATGTTGAGGGAGTAAACAAATATGTGGTCCACTTAACAAAAAGTGGTGACTGCCGGAATAAGATCGTCGCCTTATTGTTAGACGGCAACTGCACTCTTACAACGAAACGCTAATAATAATTGTTATGGCGACTGTACGTTGAACCATTCTCAGTGGTATCAAATATTGTGTTCCTACTTAGGAAAAAATTCTTAAAGATCTTTTTTTATTATAAAGTCAGTTTTAGTAAAATTTATGTTTGGCAGTTATATCATGAAATAGTCGATTTTTAATTCGCTCCACAGTAGAGCAGGTACATGATACATAAGTAGTTCAAGGTTCAATATATTTGCAGTTTTTTTTTGAGTTGAGTTGATGACATGGGGCTCTTCAAAAAAGGTCCGAAAAGAGCTCTCCTTCAAGACCTGCAAGGCATTGGCGACTTCTCTGGTGTTGCAAATATCCATAGGCGACCATTTCCATCAGGTAGCCCGTCTATCTTATCGATAGGTTTAAGTATAAATAAAATAAAAAGAGTTTGGTCCATTTCATTCTCAGTGTGCGATGGTGCACGTGTGGAACGAGGAAATACCTCATAATTGCAGGTGACATTGCACGTTGCATGTAAAATGAAAAATACACAATTTGCGTGCAGCGGGGATGTAATGATGATTGCTACCATCAAGCTTACCTTATTCGTAACACTGACAAGTTTCATGGTCAGATTTTAATCGGTTGTACTGGTGTTATATTTGTGATTCGTATATTACTTGACTGGTCATGCTGCATATTTTGACGACTCCAATTATTTGACTGGTCATGACGATTGCTGCATATTTTGACGACTCACATGGTGGAACAGTGACCATACCGGTCTGACACCCATGCAATGGGTTTCGGCTTCGATCCTTAGATAGTTTTCTGAATGATGATAGATTATTGTTCTGGGTGTGCATGTTTTTTATACTCGTCTTTGTGTGTTCCCATGGCACCTACGACACAGGAAGAATTCTCGTGTGGGGCTACGAGTGTAATTAGTTTTATACGAATATATGCGATCTTTTTATGTAGAAAGTGTTTATGCTATGCAATTTGCTGTAACTCTTTCTTGATGGTGGTGTTAGCACGTTAACTTTTGTGGTTTTAAACAGACTGCTAATAAATATGGTACACATATAACTTTGTTATTTATTTGGGCACGGAGTTTTCTACTTACTAAATTCGTTTGGTCTGATCTACATTAACTGAACTCGTACTCCACGGTTCGGTTTGCACGTCTTTTTTTGCCATGAACGATCAAATAGTGAAATGCACTTCCTCTTAAAGAATTATGGGAGCGGTATTACGTAAGGTTCTTCAAAAATAAAAAACGCAAAGCTCACCTTCAAAACCAGCGATACATTGACCGATCCTTTGGTGTTGTTGTTTTGTCCTCTGAGATTCCTCAAAATAAATACATAAATTGTCCATCAATTCGCACTTTGCCAGCGCGGTGCCTATAACTCTCTCGATCTGAGAGATGACCCGTGTCCAGCAATGGGACAATAATGGGTTGACGTCGAAATACAAAAATAAAACAGTTAGTGCCTGATTGTACATTTAGTAATTTTTAGTTACATCTAACTTGCGTATTACAAAGGTTATTATCATGAAAACTAAAGAGGAAATACCTAAGCGTTAATGTTCATTGCTAAGGTGACTAATGAGCCATTGTTGTGGTTTGTTTAACATTATACGGGTCATTATAATTAAATCGGTACCAAAAGGTAAACAGTAACAGAAATTTTATGTTTCTATAACCTATTATTATCTAAACATTTTATAAAAATGAAAGCTTGGTGTGTTTTATATGTCGCACATATTTGCAAAAGCATATGTGGAGAATAGAAGTAATTATAATTAAAAAGTGTGTGTGTACTTATGAACATGCGTTAGTAGATACTTCTTTGGCGTAACAAGATAAAAATCTTTTTAAAAATTATATCTTTCGCCTTATTCTCATAATTTTTTCATAACGCACCTAAAGAAGTATAACTTCAAAAAATCTGTAAAATTTTCGCATTTTGCCTTGCTATTTTTCAATTTTTGAAATAGTGTCAAACCGTTATAAATTAATTTAATGTAAAGTATTGATAATACAATTAAAGTTCATATACATGGGTGTTTTCGGAATTGTATTCTCTGTGAAAGTAAATAAAGGAATAGTGTTAGAAATCGGAATTATTTGTTGCTGTGATATAACTTTCACTATAAAGAAACCCAGATGCCTTACAACCCACGATGATGTTCTTAAATGTGCCTTTCAGCCTTTAGTAAGCGTAATGGACTCTCTTCTCTTTAACTCTCGTCAACCCATTATTGTCCCACTGCTGGGCACGGGTCTTCTCTCAGAATGAGAGAGTTTAGGCCATAGTCCACCGCGCTGGCCAAGTGCGAATTGGTGGACTTCACACACCTCCGAGTTTTTTTTTTTTTTAAGAACTCTAGGTGTGTAGGTTTCCTCACGATGTTTTCCTTCACCGAAAAGCAGTGATAATTAATTTCTAATACGCACACGAATCAGTGGTGCGTGCCTGGATTTGAACCTCGGACCTCCCGATCGATAGGGCAGAATTTATGATACACTAGCTTTTGCCCGCGGCTTCGCTCGCGTGGAATTTAGTCTGCCACATAAAGTATGCAAGGTCGTAGCGCAATGGTTCAACCAGGGAGGCATCACCGCCGCACCTATTTCTACCGTGAAGCAGTTCTTGTGTTTCATTTGAAGGGTGTGCCTGCCGGCTCACTTTTATATGAGGCGATCATCATAGTCCTCGGGAGTAGCAACGCATCTGTGATTTACTTCAGATTGAACCCTTGCCCTACTTCCTAAGGCGATTAACATACGGTACCGCTCACTGCCAAGGTAGGCGGTGAAGCAGATCTCATGTTGTATTGGGGTCTAAGAAATCCGTTGATGCCTCACAAACGTACACCGACTGGCCGCGCGGTCCAGCGGTGTTTCATCACCACCGTGTCTCCGCGCGAACGACAGTGCGGGGGGTCGGCGCCTCCCACATGGGCTTTCGCCTAACCGCGCGGATCATCGTTGAAGCAAAAATGCATTTCGATGTCGAAAAGTTTATTTTGATGATCGGTCCATCCGCGCGCACAGGCGTACAGGTAAACTGCCTTACCGCGCGGGGCACCGCTACTCGCGGCGGTGCGCAGTGCCGTGTGTTAATCGCCTGAATCAGTGTGTTCAAATTTCAAATCACAGGCACGTATATTAATTTGAATTAGTTTTGTCGGCAACAGATATTAATGCTTACTCTGAAATTAAAAGTTTTAAGAACGGGTCTCAAAACGCGTGACGGTTACCAACGCGCAGTTGGTTAGCGTGGTCAACTACGACCTAAACTACTGCTAATCTGACATATGTGTCGAGTTGTGTTACATTAAAAGGTCGATGACGATTGAATAACATATTTAACCTTTGCGCTGTTTCATTCTCATTGACTTTTTTTCTTTCTTGTCGAGGGAGAAACCTTCAAAAGGTACGCCGTGGGAGCGACGCAGGGTTATCTGGGATTCTTATAGCACCAGGACTCCGGGATCTTCAAAGGAACGCAACTGGAGTCCTCTGAGTGCATTGCCCCATCGGGCTCCTCCCAAGTGAGCGGCTGGGCCCACCACTCCATCTGGTCTTTACCACGATATGCGACGACACGTATGCCACCGTCCTTCCTGGGATCGCCTGGCTGGATGGTTCAAGCTCCGTCCATCCTGGCTCTCACGATAGTATGCGACCACACATGCTGACATCTTTCCCGAAGTTGCTGACTGGGTGTTTGGAGCTCTCCGTCTAGCCGCCCGCAACCCCGAAAGCTCCCTTTTAGTTGCCTCTTACCACAGACAGGAGATACCGTAGCCTTATTCCCGGAACTACAGAGACGTCATTGACCTTTCACATTTTGCTCCGTGTTTTATAACCATTCAAATATTAATATCATACAACTTCGTTGTATACGGCGGCGGCACACGGCGCGTACTGGCGGTCAATCAATTGACTACGCAATATGTAATACTCGTAATATCTTCTAAACTACTTATCCAATTTACATGGTGTAAAAAGCAGATTCAATCTTTATTAGATGCTTGATTTTTTTAAATCATTTATTTTGATAAGGATTAATATTTCGTTTGTATAAAACCCATGGAAACATCAACTTGATATTTTTAAAATTTTCAAAGTATAAAAAGAGTTATTGTGGGTTATACATAAAATATAGACATATGCTGTCGCGGACTTTTATTTAGATCTATGTGAGCCAAACAATCCCACGGTACATTATATTTGGATATCTCCAACGGTTTAGGCAGCGTACGCGAAGATAGCTCTCAGAGCACAACTTTTTTTCCAACTAACCTGATATTACTCGTTATATTATAACCTTATAAAAAAAAATCATTACAAATTGTAGCCCATGTGTTATTCTGATGTATAACCTATACTACTGTAAAGTTTCAACCTAATCCGTTGAGTAGTTTTTGCGTGAAAGAATAACAAATACACATACATCCTCACAAACTTTCGCATTTATAATATTAGTAGGATGTATCTGTGGTATCAAAATAATAGTTTTATACTAACTAGCGCCACCTGTAAAACTGTATAAGCATTGTTGTCTGTGGTCAGAATTGACAGTAATAAAAGCGCCAGTCCGTTACGAACAATACTCGAGTTTTATTAGGTTATGGGCCCAGTTACATTTTTTCAAAAGTTTTAATAGTTAGTGCAGTTACAATGGCAGGAAATTATTCATTGAATGTCCCGAAATTAAAGGGAAGAGACAATTACGACGATTGGGCATTCGCCGTAGAAAATTTTCTCATTCTCGAAGGCATTGACATCGCGAACAGTTCATCATTATGTGAGCAGGACGATCGGAAGGCTAAAGCTAAGATGGTGATGACTATCGACCCATCACTCTACGTACATATCAAGAACGAAACTAAAGTGCATGACTTGTGGGCAAAGTTAAAATCGTTGTTTGACGATTCGGGATTCACACGACGCATCAGCCTACTCAGGACATTGATATCTATTCGTCTCGAAAACTCGGATTCAATGACTGCATACGTGACCCAGGTGGTAGATACGGCCCAAAAGTTAAAAGGTACCGGTTTCGAGATAAATGATGAGTGGGTCGGTTCACTTCTGTTAGCCGGGTTACCCAAGAAGTTTGCGCCTATGATAATGGCCATTGAGCATTCCGGCATGAAAATAAGTGCAGATTCAATAAAGACCAAGCTGTTGGATATGAGTGCAGACACCGAGATAAAAGCTGAAGGTGCATTCTTTTCAAAAAGTTCCCATCAAAGTCAACGAAATGGCGGGAAACGCATTCAAGTGTCAAACAAAAATGGCGGGCATTCAAGTGACGTAAAGCCGGTGAAAAATGTTAGGTGTTACAAATGCAAGCAACTAGGACATTACAAAAATCAATGTCGCTCCGCAGATATGGAAAAAGAAAAGCAAGTAAACGCATTTAGTGCTATGTTCCTGACGGGTGAATTTAGTGACAAAGATTGGTATGTCGACTCGGGTGCGAGTACACACATGATTTCCGAGTCAAGTAAAAATATGTTGAAGAATGTATTGTATAACACCGAACCTCGAGATATTGTTGTGGCAAATAAGGAAATCGTGCCAGTTATATGTTCAGGTGACATAGAAATAACGACGATAGTGCGAAATAAACAACACAACGTTAATGTCAACAATGTTTTATGCATACATAACCTTACCTCGAACCTTCTATCCGTTAGTAAGATGATAACAAGTGGCAACAGAGTTATTTTCAAAGAAAATGTATGTCACATTTATAATCAACGGAATGAATGTATTGGAGAAGCATATTTAACAAACGGTGTGTATAAGTTAAACATTATGAAGTCAGAACAACTGTTAGCAGCGACGGCAGTGACTACTAGTTGGACATGGCACAGACGACTTGGCCACATAAACTGTAACGACCTGAAGATCATGAGAGATGGAGCAGTTAAAGGCTTGTCATTCCAAGATAAGGCAGAAATCAGCAGAGGTAATTGTACAGTGTGCTGTGAAGGAAAGCAGACTAAACTCCCCTTTCCTGTTAGTTCTTCGCAGAGTAAGAATATTTTGAATATTGTACACGCTGACCTCTGTGGACCTATGGAGACAAAGTCGCTCGGACAGGCTAGATATTTTCTCCTATTCATAGATGACTACAGTCGTATGGCTTTTGTATATTTTCTAAAATCAAAAGATGAGACTTTCACCTATTTCAAACAATTTAAGAACCTAGTGGAGAACCAAAAGTCTACAAAAATTAAGATATTAAGAACAGACAATGGTGGAGAATTCTGTTCAGCAGAAATGGAAAATTACTTAAAGCAGACCGGAATTATACATCAGAGAACAAATCCGTACACACCCCAACAGAACGGGATTTGTGAGAGGTATAATAGGTCAGTTGTAGAAAAAGCCAAATGTCTCTTATTTGATGCAAAATTTGACAAGTTTTTATGGGCAGAGGCAGTTCAAACTGCAGTATATCTGAAGAATAGATCCCCAGCTGCGGGTCTTCAACATTGTACCCCATTTGAATTATGGACTGGTAGTAAACCAGATGTTAGCCATATACGTGTCTATGGCAGCTTAGTAATGACACACATACCGAAAGAGAAGCGGTTGAAATGGGACAGAAAAGCAAAAAGGCTATTTTTGGTTGGATACTCTGAGAATGTTAAAGGGTATAGACTGTATGATTCTGAATCACACTCTGTAACAGTCGCAAGAGATGTTGTGGTCATGGAACCAGAGAATGACAGTATGACAACACAGCTGACAGTGCAGGAAGCATGTGAAGGACAGAAGGATTCAGTGGGGGATGAACAGTCAGATAAGTCTAGTTCTGATACATCAGATGAAAAAGATATTGATGAGAGTTATATACCAGAACAAACAAGTTCAGAATCAGAGGATAGTTTCCATGAGTCGACGTCAGTTATATCGGAAAGTGCTGATTGTCCTTCCACTAGTGCTGAAAATGTACAGAAACGTGTAAGGAGGAAGCCAGATTACTATGGTGTAGCTAACCTTTGTATAGAGGATGAAATGTCAAATGATGACATATCGCTGAATGATGCCATCAACGGACCAGATAGTGAAAAGTGGCAGCAAGCAATTAAAGAAGAGTTGCAATCGTTTAGTGATAGTGATGCCTGGGAATTAGTAGATAGGCCAGTGAATAAGACAATAGTTAAGTGTAAGTGGGTATTTAAAATAAAATATAATAGTGAGAACAAAGTGAGGTATAGAGCGAGGCTTGTGGCAAAGGGCTTCACACAGCAGAAGGGTATGGACTATAAAGAGACCTTCTCACCAGTGCTCAGGTATTCCACTTTGAGACTTTTACTTGCTTTAAGTGTAGATAAGAATTTAGATATAATACACCTTGATGTACCTACTGCATTTTTGAATGGTTCATTAGATGAATGTATTTACATGGAAATACCAGCTTGTTCAAATATGCATAATTGTGATAATAAAGTGTTAAAGTTAAAAAGAGCTATTTATGGCTTAAAGCAGTCTGCTAGAGCTTGGTATCAAAGAGTAGAAGTTTGTTTACTAGAATTAGGTTTCACCAAGTCTCAGTATGAGCCATGTTTGTTTATGTTTTATAATAACAATAACAGAATTTATATAGCGTTATTTGTAGATGACTTTTTTGTGTTTTATAGTAGTAAAGAAATATGTGACAGATTAATAAGTGAATTAAAAGAGAAATTTAATATTAAAAATTTAGGTCAGATAAAGCATTGTCTTGGTATGAATGTTGTTGTAAAAGAAAACTCAATAACTATAGATCAAAAGGATTTTGTAGATGTTATTTTAAAGAGATTTAACATGTTTAATTGTAAAAATTCAGATACTCCTATGGAGAAGAATTTAAAACTAGATAAAGCTAAAACTATTTGTCAGAAATATCCATATCAGCAGTTGCTAGGTGCGCTAATGTATTTATGTGTTTTAACAAGACCTGATATTGCTTATGCGGTGAGTTTCCTCAGCCAGTATAATAATTGCTATGATGAATCTCACTGGAAACATTTAAAAAGAGTTTTAAGGTATTTACATAAAACTAAAAACTATGGTTTGCAATATGTAAAGGGTGATAGTATGTTGGTTGGTTTTGTTGATGCAGACTGGGCATCATGTGCAATAGATAGGAAGTCTTACACAGGTTATATATTTAAATTGTCTGGAAGTGCTATATCATATGAGTGTAGGAAACAAAAGACTGTTGCGTTGTCAAGTACGGAAGCAGAGTATATGGCTCTCTCCGAAGCTTGCAAAGAGGCTGTTTATTTAAAGAAATTAATTGCTGAGATTAATGGAGGCCATAATGATAATGTACCTGTTAATTTATTAAGTGATAACCAGAGTTCACAGAAATTAGCATTTAATCCTTTATTTCATAGAAGGACAAAGCATATTGATGTTAGGCATCATTTCATCAGGGAATGTATAGTCAAAAAGTTAGTTAGTATATCTTATTTACCAACAGCTGAGATGCCAGCTGATATTTTGACTAAGAGTCTCTGTAGTGTTAAACATTATAAGTTTATTAACATGTTAGGGTTGTCACAAATTTTAATTTGAAATTTTATTTTTGAATGTATTTTGTTAAAACTTATGGATGTACTTATGTAGACATTATTTTGATAAGTGGGGGTGTAGAATTTATGATACATGTATCTGTGGTATCAAAATAATAGTTTTATACTAACTAGCGCCACCTGTAAAACTGTATAAGCATTGTTGTCTGTGGTCAGAATTGACAGTAATAAAAGCGCCAGTCCGTTACGAACAATACTCGAGTTTTATTAAGTTTCAACCATTAGGCTATCACTGCTCACTGCTCTCTAACTCTAAAAATTACAAATTCGCAGAAAATGTTGAGAGGCAGAATTGTGAATAGAAACGTAAAACACGTATCGAAAAATATAATAAACTTAATATTGGGTACGAGAAGTGACTGTATACTATGAATGTGCTTGAAATAAATACTTCTGACGTACTTATTCTGCTCTCAGCTGGAAGTAGGTGCTTATAAATAGCGGTATCTTGAGTATGTGGTTCCGCTTCCCACGCTTTTCAGCTCCTGAAATTTAGTTCTGCATTAGAATCTAGCTAGTTTGACGTTCGTTTTGAGAGCGTTACTGCGTTATTTGAATACAGTCTACGTGTGTTTTTGCTTGTAATGTAAGCAGTAAAACATGCATTGCGTCTTTGTACCCGACTGCAGTTTTAGGAATTTAACTTTTTTTTTTTATCTGACTGAAGTAGCAAACGAGCATGCAGTCCACCTGATGGTAAGTGACCACTGCCGCCCATGGACATCTGTAATCAACTTCATACAGAACATGGGTTCCATCTGAAGTCAAACACAGATGCGTTGGTACTCTCGAGGACTATGATGGTCGCCTCATGTGAAAGTGTGCCGGCAACTACACCCTTCCATCGAAACGCCAAAAAATTCTACACGCTAGAAATAGGTGTGGTGGTGGTACATCCCCGGTCGAACTTCACTGGTTCTACCACCTGTTTTAATTTGACGTCAACATGGACACCGCCAGATCTACTTTAGGGCGATGCATAGATTGCGTCTATACAGACTATTACGGTAGAATTTATTTATAGTGACCTTTGTTTTGGTCGTCAAACTGCAGTTTTATTTGCGTAAAAAAATCGCACAGTCCCTGCGAATACGAATATGTATAATAAATACTTGCGCATATTCACGAACGCGAATATTTGTTACATCATTAGAATGTTTAAAACATTTACACATTGTATTCCATATAGAGAGAATTAATGTGAAAGGAATTTGAGTAGTAAAAGGAGTACTTATTTTGCATGGGGAAGTCGTCACAAAAAGTAAATAATCAATAGAGAAAATGTGATGCTAAACATAAAATCTAATATGTTATTGTTCCTGAACGCAAGATTAGATCGTCTGTTGATAGCATATTAATATTTCTACACTTTCGAAAATATTACATTTAAAGATTATTACTGTTGTATTAAAGATTATTACGATGTTACTGTTGTAATACAGAAATGATTGTGACACGAAAGGTGGACCATTCATTATTTTTCATTGACTGTAGGCTTAGGTGGAGTATACCTAACTTAATAAACATCTTAAAAGACAACTGTGTAAAATTAATGCTACAGCGAGGTCTAGGTATCGATTTTGCATCGTAAGTACGAGTTTAATACGTTCTCTCGAAACAGTCATTGTGTGAGTTTTCGCTCATAAGAGCGCTTTCACATTAGGTCGCAATTAGTGCGGCTGCAGCGCATCAGCAGCGCGACTATAACGGATGCTTTCTTATTATTGAAACAATTATTTAGTATTTATTATTTTTTATTATTATTATTTCCATTATAAAAGTACAGCACGCCACCCTAAACAAAACAATACCCGCGGCTATAGTCATACAAGAAAGCATTCTCTGCAGTCGCGCGGCTGACGCGCTGCTGTCGCAGTACTTGCGACCTAATGTCAAAGGGCTCTATATTGCATTGTACATGCAAACTTACGTTTTCGGCTATAACTAGAAATGTACTTTCAAGTGTTGGGCAAAATAATAAATAATATTGTTTTGAGCAAATATAATGAACTTGTACTAATGGTACTGATTGGCCCCGACAGCTCGATGATTGGCTGGAGAGGGCCATGCTTATAATGAAATCAATAACATACGTAGGTACTCGTGTCGTTACATATCGTCTATTTCACTGACTCTATGTCAGAAAACATACATTGGATTTTGTTAAATTAAATCTAAACTTGATATTGTCCAAAGTAGCACGAATCGTTCTCAAATTATTTGGATTAATATATGTTTTAAGCATTTAGTTATATATGTTTTATGCATTATTAAATAAAAATATAAACTCCTTCTCTATATAAACTGTAACCGCGTTAAATTGCATACTCCGTCCGCGTAACTTTCCTAAAAACGGACCACAAGTTTTAGCTTTAAGTATTAATATAAAGATAGATAATACTTAATTATAGTTTAGGAATATAAAACATAACCTTGAGCACTCCATTTTTTTGGCCACTGCTGCTGGTAACCCTTCTCACTTCCCCTAACCAAAGTTAAAGCCATGAGCATGACTTTACCTACTGTAAAAGGAATTCTATTTAATTTTTTACCCCCAACACTACCTCCTGAACGTCCCGGTGTCGCAATAAATTACCTAGCTTTAAACAAACAATGCCAATTTAGTCGCAATAAATCTTTTCGCTCTTGCCGTTGCCTTTCTTGGAACCCTAAATTAGATACCTAGTAGTATCTAGTATCCATTTTTACCAGTTTGCTAAATTATACGTGTCAAAAGTCTTGACGTATCCTTGACTTTTGAAACGCTCTTACTTTAGGTACTTTGAATCAATTCGAGAACATTCGCGATTAGAGCATAATCAGAGTGTTAGAATTTAATCTTCAAAGATAGCATCTGTGGTCGACCTCATATAGACTAATATGAAATGGCTTGATTATAGATGTGCTTGGGCGCAAACGGCACTTACCATCAGATGAACTACGTGGTCGTTTGCTGCGTCTACGTACAAAAAAAGCCAATAAACTTATTTTTTTAAATAATTGAAATATCAACACATACAAACGCGTTCTTCACTCATAGGACTTTCATTCACGACGAATACACAAACATCCAGATCCAGAACTCATCATTCAGATACCTGTCTGGCCGGGAATCGAACCCGGTACCCACTGCGCGTCAGACCGCTGTGGTAACCGCTCCGCTACGCCGGTCGTCAAATAAAGGAGTGTATCTGAAATTTCTTCCCCGGACTCCCGATATAACGAGCTGAAATTCATTCCATCAGCACACAAAAAGCGTTGATAAAAGAAATTCATTCAATTATAATTTCAAGGTGGTAGAACCAATGTAGATTGACCGGGGAAGTACCACCGCCACACCTATTTCTAGCGTGAAGCATTTCTTGGATTTCGTTGGAAGGGTTGGAAGTTGCCGGCACACTTTCACATGAGGCGACCATCATAGTCTGGAGTAGCTACGCGTCTGTGATTGACTTCAGATCGAACCCATATTCAATATGAAGTTTATTACAGATGTCCATGGGCCGCAGTGACCACTTATCATCATGTAGACTCCATGCTCGTTTTGCTATTTCACCTTAACAGAGTTGAAAAAGTTTATGCATAAAGACTATGGTTTAGCATAGGTATTTTTCAAGCAGTCATCGTCTGTGTGTTGTATCTGTATATTGTAGAGGTCCAATAGAAGCTAACGCTTGCCTAGTATTGATATTCGATACTCCGAGTGTGACGTAAAACTGCGGTTGTGGCTTGTTTAGTCTAGATCGCGACAGGTTAGTCAGTGGTTACTCACTAATGAAGTTGTCAAATCTAACTATATATTTTTATACTAGTCAAAGTACTAGTCAAAATATATATTTATACTAGCTGACCCGGCAAACGTTGTTTTGCCATATAAAAATTTAAAATATTTTAAGGGTGGACAACCCTTATCACTAAGGGGTATGAAAAATAGATGTTGGCCGATTCTCAGACCTACTCAATATGCTCACAAAATTTCATAAGAATCGGTCAAACCGTTTCTGTGGAGTACGGGAACGAACATTGTGACACGAGAATTTTATATATTAGATTACTTCGTGATTAATCACATACTACAATACATCATCTATGAAACAAATAAAATTAAAATTTTCTTTTGAAAAATGCAACCATTCTATCAGTATTTTCTTATGACGTTGTCACGTTCCACTATCGTCAGTAAACCGACTTTACAGACAACCGATTTTTTATTAAGGAAATCTGGTCTAAATGGGCGTTTATCCTATATGACTATATAGTAAGTTGTAACGTCCTTTTTAAACCAGAGAAAGATGTGACGGGGATACCTCCACAATCGATTCTCATAATGATATACCACCTCCAATATTAAACGCTAAGATCTCATCCGTATATTGTATATTATATGTCGGCGCGACACCGCGTATTTATGAAAAAACACGTCGCCGATAATAATTATTTTAGTTAGTTTAAAGATCGAAAATTTTTTGTTTATTGAATTAGAAACATAATGATTTTTAGAACTATAATTTAGTTTACCCTCCATAAATTTGTCATTGTCACACCACCAAACATTGTTATAAAAAGGCGAGCGAACGCCGGTAGAAAAAAATTCTTGTTTTAAATGTCGAAGCGATCGGACCTCCTCAAATGTGAATAAATCGAAGTTTATTCCTGTGTTTTACTTGAAATCTTCAAGAATGGACAGTAATGAAGACCTCGACCATCCTGACGTCACGCTCCCGCTACCACTTCGTTATATACATTAGGTACCAGTAGACCCGGAGAACTTAAAATTATCAGGTTTTTTTTTTCACTATATTATAAATGTATTATACATAAAAACCTTCCTCTTGAATCACTCTATCTAATAAAAAACTGCATTAAAATCCGTAGCGTAGTTTTAAAGATCTAAGCATACATAGGGACAGACGACGCGAAACGGCTTTGTAGTGTACTACTATGTAGAGATAAAAGTCAAAGGTTTATTCGTACAATGTGGTACAATATACCTAGAAATCATACAATAAACAAGCGTATAAACGTAATAATTTTTAATATAACTTAAGTAACTCATCTAGAAAGCAAAAACGATGCTAAGGAATCCCCAAGTAGAGTTTTCCCTTTCATGTTACAACTTCTAAAATTTTATATTTATTAATTAAATTAGAGGAAAGTTTATAATGGCCACTGTCCTTCTAACAAGCTGTAAACTCATGTCTACAGGGACAAAATAGAAGTCTATGGTTTCCGTTGCTTTAAATAAGAGGCGACTAAAAGGGGGTTCCGGTGTTGCCACTGCTTTTTGTACGAAGTTGCTATAAATGTACCACTTACTACTATTTTAATTATGCTAGCTGCGAAGGCCTAGCAGAAAAAAAACAATTCGTGTTGTTAGGGCTTAAGATTTTGTCCCTGCAGTTCCGGGATCCAGAATAAGGCTACTCTCCATCTCAGGACCGTTTGGCTTGACGGTTCGAGCTCCCACTCTTACCGCCTGCAACCGCGGCTGCAGAGGCAATTAAACCCCTTTCAATCGCTTCTTACGACATGCAGGGGATACCGAAGCCCTATTCTGGCCCCGAAACTACAGGGACAAATTAAATGAAATGAAATGTCTTTATTTTTGTATAGGCCAACGGGGCACTTACAAATTGTCAGTTACATTTTTTTTCTTACACTACCACCGGATCGGAAAACGACCTCAACTTAGATCCGGCAAGAAACTCAGCGGGATTGTCTTTTTTCTTATTTGAGGCGTATAGTTGCAAAACCCCCTAAAACATATTTTTTTACAAATAGATTTATTGACAGCAACGGCGAGTATTTCAAATTCTCTTTGGAATAAGTAAAACAGGACCAAGCAAATCCCATTATAAACGTACAAATTACCAAAGGCTAACTCGTGTTTAGTAGCAAATACCGCTAAAACGAATTGTTTCTATTTCAAAAGACCCTAAAACCAAATGCACCAATCACAGCTCTTCATTCATTCACTTTTAATATGGCGATTTTTTTGTTCTTGTGGAGTAATTACATGCGATATTATTGTATTTTAGTGGTAAATAATGGATGAATTAAATGCAATTTGTTAAAAAACTGATCGTCGTGTTAGAAAATTCAAGTGGAAACGAGAGGTAGCATGTGAAGAAAGGTATGTTGAAAGTTTGCTAAAAATGTACGGTCTGTTAGTCTAGGATGATGCTATACAAGCTTGCGATAGCAAGAATGTTAGTGTGTGCCACTATTTTTTTCTATAGATATCATTGAGATACATATTTAAATCAATGATAGGTATATTAACATGTGGATAATATCATTTATCTTACATTGATTATATAGTTTTAATTTTTATTTGGTTTTTTCAGGTACAAGGTTATGTATTCCTGTGTAGTCTTGCAATCGTGTTGATTAATAAAAAGTTTTAATTTCTATGTATTTTTCTAATTAAAAAAAAAATGCATTCTTCTTTTTTATTACAACGCTCTTACACTAACTACCATTAATCTATAAAAACTGAAAAATTTAATGCATAATACCATCCAAGTTTGTTTTTATGTTGCTTGCAAAATCCCCTAAAACGTTGCGAGTTTAAATCAAATCCCACTAAAATGAACGATGAGTTTCAAAAGCCACTATGATGTTACAATTTTAACTAATCTTCTTTATTTCTATAACTTAATAGTTCTACTTTTTTCTTTAGTGTTTCTGTATTATTTCTTATGATAAAAATGTTACCAGGTTCAATTACTACTGTGCCATAATAAGCCTTAAAGTAAAAAAAATACTTCCTCATATTTTTTCTAGGATTGTTATAGCGGGTTTTGCAACTATACGCCTCATTTATATCCATTTTTTTTATATAATTACAATCATGTTTTTAATAATACTAGTCACCCGTAGCATCGGCCGAAATTCGACCGTAATTTAAATTAAAAATCAAATGTCATCTGACATTCTTGACGTTGTGTCTTTTCATTTTCATTTACTAAGTACATATGTGTTTGTGACAAATGCAAGGCAGTGTGTGTAATGTGTTTTTAGTTGATTTTATGTATGAAAAATGCATTATTTGAAAAAAATATTAACATTCTGCACTCCTTCTCTACGTCCACTATAACCGTGCAAAATTTCATATTAATCCGTCCGCGGCATATTACTTAAAAATCCGTCACAAATTTTTGCTTCACGTATTAATATAATAATTTCGATCTAGTGGAATATATTTTAATATAACTGGTGTGATAACAGCCCCTCCTGTTGGTTGCCTGTTCATATTATCAGCCGGTCCTTCATCTCTCCATTTTCAAACAGGCTACTTAATCGGGCCAAAGGTCATCGCCACTCCACGCCTAATCGGGTCTAACTTCGTCAACAGGCAGTTAATTCGCCTCTTATCTTAATTACGGGCAACCTTGTAAGATCTTCACTGTTTAGCGTCGTTCTACCTAAAGTTGTGGCCTTTGAAATATTTACCTCGTTTTTTTGTTCCACTATCTGGTTAGACGCGGTTATACATAACTTAAGCAGTGAATTATTTAATAGGATAATATTAAATCTTTGAATACCAAGAAATAGCTACATGAATGGCTTATTAACACGACTGTATTAATAAATATACATATGTATAATATAGTGATATCTTCATCAATAAATGTTTGCCTCCTTTATGCTACATCTTCATTAATAAGTGTTTGTCTGTATGCTTCCTTTATATAATCGCAAACTATGCGTTTATTCATGTGATGATTTTTTATGGTGACGTAGCAGGGTACATTTAGTGCCTAATAAAAAGAATACTTATCTTTAAACATGTCTTCATAATTATTAGTATGTAAAATATGTTTACCTAATACTGAGGTACTTAAAACTTTAACGTTAAAAGTAACGTTCGAAGGTTATATATATGCCATATTATATAATCTATACCTCTCGTCAACCCATTATTGTCCCACTGCTGGGCACGGGTCTTGTCTCAGAATGAGAGTTAAGGCCATAATCCACCGCGCTGGCCAAGTGCGAATTGGTGGACTCTACGAGAATCTATATATACTAGTGTATTTAATACTTGCGCTATGAATACAAATTAACTCTTCAACTACTTTAATTAGCTAAAGGTCGTCGTCACTTTACCTCTAATAGGGTCTAATTTCATCAGCAGACTGCTAATCCGCTCTTAATTTCACGTCATGGCCTCGGTAGCTCCGGGGTTTGAAGTTTTAAGATGTTGCCCACGTCTGCATCTGAAGGGTTCTTTGTTACAACTCTTACAATTAATTGTTTGCGGGGGAATGTTTGAAATACCTGCACAATCCTGAAATGTAAGAATTTTGCCGTCTTACTTGAGAACGGATTCAAATTCAGAGCGCGCCGCCTTGCGACTTGCGTAGGCAACATTAATTATCGTTTACGTTAATGTTAAAGGATCATATCGTTAAGTCTGTGCGACAGGGTTCCATGGGGGTCTAACAGATGCACGAAGTTAACTAACACGTGGTTTCTTTACAGTTTCTGAACTATCAGCGTTCAGATTTAGGTCCTAGCCAAACACACTATGGATTGGACAATTTTGATTTCAAGAATAGGCGCATGTCCAGTAAAGACGCAGTAATGAATTGATTATGATGTAACGGGAAAAAGATAAATAATAAACGCTTTTTACACTCATAAGCCCCACACTAGGATTTTCTCATGTGAGTGCCATCAACACACACAAAGACGAACACCCAGACCCAGATTGTTCTGGGTCTGGGTGTTCGTCTACACACAATTAATCATTCAGATGCCTGCCTGGCCGGGAATCGACCCCGGAACCCACTGCGTGTCAGATTGCTATGGTAACCGCTCCGCCACACGGGTCGTCAAATAAACTAAGTATATTATGTGAGTCGTTCCCAATTATACTAATTTTCAATGTACGTACAATCGTATAGGCATAATGTTAGTACTTTTTCGTTCGTGTAGGTTTACGTTGCCCAAAGGTCAGCTCACTTCAGAATATCGCTATTTCTTGGCAAAACATTGTTTTTTTCATATGCCAGAGAAGTATCTTTTGTTCGCAGCACCTGTTAATAGTGTAGTAACGTTAATATACACACTCGCTTTCTACATTCATAGCCCCACACTAGGATTTTCTTCTGTGTCGTGGGTACGACACACAAACACCCAGACCCAGAACATGAATCTAAACTCAACATTCAGATACCTGTCTGGCCGAGAATCGAAACCGGAACCCATTGCGCGTCAGACCGTTATGATAACCACTGTGCCACGCGGGATCGTCAATAATAACACCTGTTACTAGCGTAGTAGCGAATATTGTTTTTCTTTATCAAAGTTTGGTGTAAGGGGACAGAGGATCTAGATTTTCGTTACACCTTTTAACCGAAACATGAGAAGTACGTGAAGAAATAGGTGTGGCGGTGGTACTTTCACAGTCGAAATATAGTGAAATGAAATGTCTTTATTTTGTATAGTCCTACGGTGCACTTATACATTGTTGGTTACAATATTTACATTACCACCGGATCGGAACATGACCTCGACTGAGAAGATCGAAAAAGAAACTCGAGAGTGTTTGTTTCTTGTTGTATAATATATTCCTGTTTTTAATTAACCATCATGTTTTTACATGGCAATAAAAGCTAGTTTCCGTACAGTACACGTTCGGTAAAATGCATCGTGCTTCTGCAAGGTGGTAACCTTGCAGAAGCACGATGCATTTTATATATGTATAACGAGCTGACCCGGCGGACTACGTGTCGCTTAAAGTCAAAAATCTGTATCATACATAAAAACCTTCCTTTTGAATGACTCTATCTATTAAAACTGCATTAAAATCCGTAGCGTAGTTTTAAAGATCTAAGCGTACATAGGGACAGACAGCGGGAAGCGACTTTGTTTTATACTATGTAGTGATGAGAAAAACAGTGTATGTATATATTTGATGCAGAAAGTTTCTTTAAATTGAATAAGTTTATTATGTGAAGAACTTTATATTCTACAAGTTTGCGCTGCAATGGAGGATAGCATTGAGCTAATAACGTGATACAGACTACGTATAGTACTAATTCTAACATCACCGTAGAAAATCTCGATTGTTTTCACGCTACGGCATATTATAAGTACAATGAACATGAAATGTTAGATTATTAGAACAAAAAACCCGACTACGTAAAAACGATTGTAGTTGATCGTTAATTTATGTTTTCTTAATTATTTATTCAATTTTTATTTGTTCAAAATTATTCAATTTGAACTTGGCGTTAAAATGGTAATATAAAAGTGTTTTTAAATATGTAATTTTTGGAGTGATCTATTTACTAGTCAACGTTTGATGTCTATAATTTAATAATTTAAAAAAATCGTCCCTTCCAACTTATCTCAGACTGACAACAGAGTCGATTCTAATGATATGTCATATGTTATAATTAGACATCGGAATTTCTGCAATTTCAAAATGCTAAATGTGCATGCAAATATGCACAATAAAATTACACTAACTGCAAATAACGTATGTACCAAAATGGTTGAATATACACAAAATATGCACTATGAAAGAAACAATTTATCTTATGATTTGGTGGCCTTTTTTTGATCGTCAATCTTCAATCAGTATACATTTGACTTTTTTTTATTATTGGTCGTCAAGCGAACTATTTTGTCCAAAACTAGTGAAAAAGTGCCAAAATATGCAATAATGCTTTAAAAACTGTCATTATATGCATTCGCATATTTTCATATAATCAGATGTCTAGTTATAATCTATCCAGCTTTCGTCATTGGGCTGTAGCACGTGCTGCCGAAATGGACATTCATACAAACATATATTCACACAAACTTTCATAAATACCCTCGAAAAACATTACGCTTTAACTAATTTGGCTAAAAATACTATGTATATTTTAAAATCTATTGCACTTACTATGTTCTTGTTGGTAATTAAAGGCTGATTTCCATTTAGTAAAAATTTAAACAATGCCTCATTTGAGAACTCATAAACATTAGTAGTTAAAAAGATTTTCAGCGCAATATCTTAAAGCATATCTAGATTGTTACTACAAAACATGTACAGTCACTAGCAATAAGATGTGACTACGAACAGATTAGCAAAAGTATTTGACCCAAGGAGGAGTTCAATAATATATGACTACACGAACGCAGCAAAAATATCTGACATTGAAAGGCAGCATAATGCAGTAGCGTCAAAATTATGTAGATGAACGTCAAATCACATAATTTTGACGCTACTGCATTATGCTGCCTTTCAATGTCAGATATTTTTGCTGCGTTCGTGTAGTCAGATATAATTAAACTCCTTCTTGGATCAGATACTTTTGCCAATCTTCCATAGTCACATCTTATTGCTCGTGACTGTACATGAAGTGTGGACTTCAACCTTTCAATTCTCCAGAACTATATCTTAAGCTATTGTTTAAGATACAATGGAGTTATCATTGTTTAGTGACAATGTCGTATTCTCAACGCTATTTTTGCATCAAATCTTACCTAACCTGTTGATCTGAGTTATTCGTCATCTCGCACGAAAAAATCTCGCCCGATCGGGCGACTTGGCACCTTTCGAATTTACCTAATATTTCTGTCGTCAACTCGCACGCTCGAACAAAGTACAGCCAGGTAAAAAAATTTAAACTAAATTTAAATAAAAAATGACTTCAAATAAAACGACATTATATTAAAGCTTAAAATAAAGCTACTGACTAACTATTGTTGTTTCATAGATATATATATATATATATATATATATATATATATATATATATATATATATATATGTACACATAAAAATAAAATAAAAATATTTCGGCCGTCAAAAGAACAGCGCTCTTCTACACTGCAGAGCTAAACAATTTTATGCTCACAAAAGAATAGCGCTATCTCTTTCTTTTTATCTAAACCTTTATCTCCATCGAAATCGCGGCGCATCGTGACGTCAGTCAGTCTTCCCTTAAGCGTACTTTACTGCGCCCGCGCATGTTAAGCTGCGATAAGAATTATTTTTTTTATTAAAATGTGGGTGTTTTTAGTGTTTTTTATGTATGTTGGAGGTAAGTGTATTTAATTTATTTACAGAGTGTTATTATGTCTTAATGAAATCAAAAATGAGTGCCTAATTTTTCTCATCTGCCCATTTTTCATATTGATTAGTCAAAGTAAAGTAAATAATTATCATTTTATGAAGTACCTTTACATTTTATTACTACTAGTTTTATCTTAATACTGTCCTAACAGAGCATGGATAATATTTTTAAAAATATGGCTTTTGTGGCCACCATCTTGTTTTGTCATATATTGACTGGCATTGAAATAAACTATGAGACATAAATTAAATAATATATGTTATATATAACAATAAGTTATATGCGAAATTTATAAAAAAAAATGCTTTGCTTTGCCTACATTTATTCACGATTTGTTTCAAAAAACCGGTTTCAATAATAACAATTTTTTTAGGAGTTGAATCACAATCTGGTCCATCTAATTCTGAAACTGATGTGAAAACAATTATTTCACAAAGAGGAAAGCCAGTACTTCTTCGCGCGGGCCATAAATATAATTTACATAGGAAAAATAACGGATCCTGTGTTTGGAGATGCTCCAAACGAAGTATATGCAAAGCAAACCTTATTATAAATAATATAGATAACTCTATCAAGCGGGAGGATAGACACAACTGTGAGCCGGATTTTGCGTCAAATGAGTTGGAAGTAGAATTCAACGAGTGCATGGAAAAAGTGAAGACGGATTATACTGTACCCATACCAAGTGTTTTTCGACAGAGTGTTGCTGAGCTAAAAGACAAAGGAACCAACCTTATCCAAAAAATTCCTCAATTTAAAAATGTTAAAAATAAGTTTTACCGAAATAGAAATAAGTCACTGGGTGTAAAAAAACTATGTTCTAACACTTTAAAGCAAGTTGTCGTGCCCGAAAAATTCGAAAGTTTTTTATTAGCTGACTACTACAGCTCGAAGAATAGAATTTTGGTTTTCGCTAGTAATAATTGTAAAACAATATTAGCAAATTGTAATTTGACAGTTTTATGTGACGGAACGTTTAAATTTTGTCTGAAACCCTTCCAGCAATTGTACACCTTACATGTTGATTTAGGAAGCAGTGAAACACATTCTAACATCATACCTGTGATTTATGCATTATTGCCAAACAAAAGTAAAATAACTTACAAAGTGTTGTTTTCCCTGATCAAGAGCCAAATTCCTCAATTCTATCCAAAAAATATTATACTCGACTTCGAGCAGGCAGCAATGTCAGCGATCAAAGATTTATTCCCAGATACTTGCATTTGTGGGTGTTTCTTTCATTTTTGTAGAAGTTTGTGGCGAAAGGCTGATGAAGTAGGCATTACTAAATCTGCACTGGCTCGAAAACATGTAAAAAGATGTACTGTTTTGGCACATTTACCTAAAGAATTTATTGACAGCGGTTGGTTGTACATTATGTCTCAATGCCCCAACGATGAAACAATTGTCCAATTTAATAATTATTTTGTAGAAACATGGTTAAGTGAATCTTCATTTTTTGCTGACAAATGGTCGTGCAGTAACAATCATCACCGTACTACAAATATGGTTGAGAGCTGGCATGCTACTATAAACAAAAAAGTAAACAGTAAACCGAAAAGCATTGCTCATTTTTTGACTATCTTACAACGAGAAGATAATTATTATCAAACTTTAAACTTAAAAGGATCAAATATTACGACAAAACAGAAAGAAACTTGTGCTATTGATAAACATATTGCTACCACAATTACCGAACTCAGACTCGGAAACATAAATATTGAATTATGTATCGAAATTCTTATATTATAATTTTTCGAATATTTTGATTTGACAATTAATAAGAACAAAAATCGTGATCTGTGATGTGTACTGACAATTATTGTATGTAGTAAGAAGTAGTTATAACAAGCCAAATGCTCTTGTGATATTATTGATTTTTATACTTAGAATGCTTTAGTGATATTGTTGATTATATTTGATATTTTTTATTACATTTTTAAACTTAGATAATAACAAGCCAAATGCTTTTGTGATATTGTTGATTATATTTTATATTTTTGATTACATTTTTAAACTTAGATAATAACAAGCCAAATGCTTTTGTGATATTGTTGATTATATTTTATATTTTTGATTACATTTTTATACTTAGATAATAACAAGTCAAAATGCTTTAGTGATATTGTTGATTATATTTGATATTTTTTATTACATTTTTAAACTTAGATAATAACAAGCCAAATGCTTTTGTGATATTGTTGATTATATTTTATATTTTTGATTACATTTTTAAACTTAGATAATAACAAGCCAAATGCTTTTGTGATATTGTTGATTATATTTTATATTTTTGATTACATTTTTATACTTAGATAATAACAAGTCAAAATGCTTTTGTGATATTGTTGATTCTATTTTTTAATGTTGATCATATTTTTATACTTAGCTAATGAACAAGCCAAGTGCTTTTGAGAATATATATTGTTTTACTTTGATTATTATTTGGTGTAACATGTTTTTATATTTTTGAGATGTTGATTTGTGAAATATATCTAAATTATGATATAATAACATTTTGTTTAATTTTAAAGTCCAACCATAAAATATTAAACGTTTTTAAAAAGGATTTTTGTAGTTGACTGTACTAAGTTACCTCACATTTTTATGGTCGTGCGAGTTGACGACAGAAATATTAGGTAAATTCGAAAGGTGCCAAGTCGCCCGATCGGGCGAGATTTTTTCGTGCGAGATGACGAATAACTCGGTGATCTTTGGACGACTGCACCTTTGACGACATAAATTGCGACTTCATTGTTGTTGAAATACGTAACATTAGCAGGTGTCATTACCATATTTTTGTTTCAATATAGAAGCTTGTGTGAGGATTTACGTCTTACTCTTACACGCAAGAAGACAAACCGTTGGATTCAGAAGGCACAGGACCGGTTGGAGTGGCGCCATTTAGGGGAGGCCTATGTCCAGCAGTGGGCCTCAAATGGCTGATGTATGGGTGGATGGATATAATAAATAAATAAATAAATAAAAAATATAATACATTTATATTAAATATTGGAACAAATATTGGTATAATCATCGGAACTATCACTTTTAATCTTTCTTCTATAGAAGGTACCGGTTGTGACTATTACTTGTATCTTACAACGTTAACCTGTTAATCGTTCCCAAATGACAAACGACATACCCGCAGATAGCAGATTTGTAGCAAAGGTAGGTCAAACGTTTCAGATAGTAGACTTATTGCCCATTGTACAGTTGCATATCAGATTGTGGGCCAGAATAACGGCCTTAAGATAAGATTGCGCCTCTTCCGGAGACGATTAGGTATCGTGCTTGCAAATGATTACCGTGATTAATTACAACTAGCAGATTTTTTATAGTAATTTAGTGGTGATACATTTCCTCAATACCTCTGTTTAGTTTTTGGTGTTTCCTTTCATGAATGTTACCTTTTAAGCGGTCGTGGACTCCATATATCTGAAATTAGTATATAAATTAGTCACAAGCATTATTATATTAATACGTGAAGCAAAAACAGGTTTTGCACGGTTATAGTGGACGTAGAGAAGGAGTGCAGAATGTTCATATTTTTTTCAAATAATGCTTAAGACATACTTAAAATCAACGCATTTGTCACTAACACATACATAGTAAACGAGATAGAACATTCTATGTCTTACTATGAAAACACATAACGTAATAAATGTCTTTGTCAAAATACCGCTATTGCTTTTAAATGCGGCTTAGATAATTAAACCTCTTTTTATATTTAACAGGTGCGTTCAAAATTACTTAAAAAATATTACATTTGATTTGAATTTCAGAAATATTCGTACTACTTTAGACAAAATGAAATTTAGTTTTAGTGTTACGGTCGAATTTCCACCGATGCTTCGGGTGACTAGTTCATCTAAATATGCGTAATATTGACAGTTACATATTTCATAAATATATGATATTATAGTGATCTGTCCACCAATTCGTACTGTCCACCAATTCGCACTTGGCCAGCGCGGTGGACTATGGCCTAAACTCTCTCATTCCGAGAGAAGACCCGTGCCCAGCAGTGGGACAATATGGGTTGACGACGATAGTGATCATTCCATAGTGAATTCCATTATACAAATTTTACAAATATATGTTGTTTTGGTACTTTTAAGAAGTATATCAGAAGACCACTACATTTAGTATAAAAAATCTTGCTCCGCCTCTGTTTGTCTGTACGCCATAAAGTCTTAAATCTACAGCAAGATTTTCATGCGATTTGTACCAAAAGATAAGAGTGATTCATGCGAAAGATTTTGGTGTATTTTTGTCAAGTTTGTAAATTAGTTAAAACATAACGATAACTTTTGGAAGTATTGTAACAAGTCAAGTCGTCTGTGAGCTTTCGCCCAGGGCGTTGTCTGATGAAGAAAAGAACAAAAATATACAGGGAACATGGAACTCCCTGATTCCGTTTTCAAAAAGTCTAAGATTGCGTCTATCCATAATTTAAAGATACTTACGATATCAAATGTACATCTTAAAAATCTTGCGTACAATGCCGCAAATGGAAAGCTATTTAGACGGATACATTACACAATACTGTGCTCGATTAGATATAATAATGTCTTTATCAATTTAAATATTTAAGCATTCCATGTTTATTGTTAGATTTTGAGAATAACTGCCCTATTATCCCTGCAAAGGAACGGGTCTTTAGTTTTAATAATATTTTGACTTAATTCGTATTCTTTGTTATTTAAAAGATGTCATTATAATTGTATGGCTTATTTGATGCAAATAAGATGAAAATATGTTTAAACGTAACTTTGAATAACTGATCACATCAAATTACTTGCTGTACCATGCAGTAAACATAACATATAAACGGTGAGATCCTTCCATTGCTTTATATCATAAAATTCCATTGATATAATTTAATTACGATATTATTATCATCAATTAATATTGATAGCAGCTACTGTCGAGTTCCTAACGAGTGACTCACTCAATTTAATAACTATTAAGAATCGATCGCCTAATGAAGGGGGAAGTGACGTCTGGTAGAAATTCGGTAGCTGCCAACGCGTGGGGCTCACCCCTGCTTCCCCTAGCTCGCAAATAGACATCCCCTTACGTTCAAGGAAAACGTAACTTTAGGCATGTCCGATTTAACGTATCGTTATTAATAACCGTTTTTGTTGAATTGTAATCGAAACGATATTGATTGATATATAATGATGTCGATACAGGAGACAAGGTCAACCGTTATAGCAAAATCAACGTATTTACAAAACTAACGAAACGAAATGACCAAAATTAGACCTATAATCGTTCGTAATATTTTAAGTGAAAATGCCACAAAGCGGTATGTCAAAACAAATGGATTTTCGACTATTCGTAAATTAAACAAAAGGACATAACTGGCTGTTCTTCTAATATCGATATCATAGGCAGCCACATCGATATCATAATATCGATATAACTTTTCGAATGAAACTGAAAACGACAATGTCATGTCGCTGTGCCTCTGTGTGGGTCGAAATAGTGCATGAACACAGCGATTTTTTATTACAAAGTTTTCAACGCAAGGGGTTGTGGCGTCGAACCTTTTTGTGACTATTATGATGATACGGGAAACGGGGTGGCTTATGAGGGTGTTTTACGCGTTCCTTTGTAAAATGCTCATTTTGGTTTACAAAAGAGATTTCATATCGAGATTTTGAATGATTTAAAAAATGTTTTTATAATTTTTATATTCGACTAGCTGAACTCCGCAGCTTCGCCCGCGTTAAAAACAATCGATGTATCGATGGTCCCATGGGAGTAAGATATTTTCCCACAGTAAAAAGTAGCCTATATGTTAATCCAGAGTGTCAGCTAACTCCCTACCAAATTTTATGAAAATCGCTCCAGCCGTTTGAACGTTAAAAAGTAACAAACATACACACTCACCAACTTTCGCCTTTATAATGTTACTATAACAGTAGTAAGATTAGTATAAGATACGTACTTGCTTTAATTTGGTTTGTACACCATGTATACTCTGTCTGCATATTTAAGATGGAGCATATATTAAGTAAACTACATATACGATTATAAAAATAGAGATAAAAAGATAAATGTAAATTGCAAGAATCTTGTTAAAAGAAATGCGTTTGGTCCACGAGGAAAAATAAACTTTCAGGATATTCCAACTCAATCCATGTAATATTCCTGAAGTAAATGATATTTTTAGTTCAATTTCATAGTTATCATGTTTTTTTCTTAAATTTGCCAGTAAGTCATTAGGTAATATTTATAATGATCGTATTAGCTCTGTGTAAGTGCATTCATTTTAACGATTCTTATTTTGTGTAACTCTACAAATAGCCTCAAATAAAAATTGTACTTTTTTTAAATAACACGTTGTTGTAAAGAGGCGACATAGTTCCACGTGATATAATATCGGAAGGGAACTTAAAGCAAACTGATAGGAATTTAAATCAAGAAACCCTTTCCTGAGGAATCTTATCTAGATTAGAATAAGATAATTATGCTAATTTTCGTGAAATATTCCACTATGAAATTCAACTATAAAATTATTACTATTTTATTGATTATTATTGTATCATTTTTGTATCATTTTTAACAGCTCCCACAGTAGCACAGCAAATTAGCTGTTGATTCTTTTTATCAACTGCTTCTAATTTTGTCCTACTACAAATCAATTTTCTTTAGGACTCTCTGGTTCTGGCTGGAAAATTCTGATTATATGAATGCAAAGTGTATAATGCCAATTTATAATCTAAAATATTATTAAATTAAGAGAGCTTAGTTCCCAAAATTATTCAACTATGCAGAGGCTCTACTCGACCCTTTATAATTTCACTTATCCTTTCGGCCAGACCCCTTCATAGTTTTGGTTATGGAAATTCGTAGTCTATGACTGTAATGAGAATTTATGTGGTCTAGGGTTCTTGGTTATTTACTGTGTTTGTGTGGGTGAAATCGCTTTGCAAATTACTTCCTATAAAGCCTTGCGTGCGGAAATTGAGTCTTTCGTAAAAACTACGCGATTTAAACGTTGGACAAAGCAATCGGACGGTTTGTGTAGCCAGAATAAGGTATAAGGTACTCAGATTATATAAAATTCTCGTGTCACAATGTTCGTTCCCGTACTCTTCCGAAACGGCTTGACCGATTGTCATGAAATTTTGAAAGCATATTGAGTACGTCTAAGAATCGGCCAACATCTGTTTTTCATACCCCTTAGTGATAAGGGTTGTCCACCCTTAATATTTTTTTAAAATTTGTATATGGCAAAACAACGTTTGCTGGGTCAGCTAGTGTTAAATAAAGAATATTGTGACAACTGCAAAAATTATTTTCAGTCGAGTATTTCGATTTATTTAGGCATTAATTTAACCATTTTTAGATTTTGCGCAAAAATAGTAGTGTAAAAGTGTTATAATATACATAAATTTGTAATGGTCTTCTTACTAGCTTTCATTTCATACCCATATTGTAATGGTTATTAAAAAAAACCTGATATCCCCCACTTTTCTCTGACCACAGACGCCATACTAAAAAAAAAGTATAACTCTTACAACTAAGGCCTTTTTAATGATATGTTATACGTAAAAATTCGTCAAGCCGTTTGGGATGTACATTGTTAGTGTGTTAGTTATTATATTAACTAGTTTTATTCATATTTTTTTTCAGCCATATGATGAAGTAATCATAAATAAATATCCTTAATTCTTCTTCAGAAGCATATGTAAATCTCTCGTACTAGAGAGCTTACTAGGCTTACTATCATACTATATTGATAGTAAGCCTTAATAATTTGGTTGGAATAGGTTATAAAAAGCATGAAAATGGTTTCTGTACCCTCTTTCACAACTATAATTAGCTAGCTAGCTGCCACTGTTGGTGTATTCACATAGAATTCCGTTTGAAAGGAACTACCGTCGCTCCACATGGAGATCTGGGTCAAAGCAGATTCTGACTTAAAAATGTGAATAGTTATGTTACTGAGCTGTATCACAGTAATAATATCATACAGGAGTCTAACTCTGCCGTGTCCTTAAATTTTATACCTACAGACTCGCTGGACGAGAGTTCGCGTTAGGGCTATCCGCCTAAAGTATTTTAATACATCTGTTTACTCGACTTTCTTTCTTACTTATTATGTATTTTATTCAGTAGATTAAGGTAAAAAACAAACGCGTTCTTTTAATATTTGAGTGACTTAATAATAAATCGTACACAAATAATAGTTATAAATTTCACATTGAATAATATTTTACCAACCAAAATAAAAATTATTAACACTGGACGTGTTTATGCGTTTCGTGCGTTTGTAAGAAGTTAGAATACTGTAGATACTATTACCGTGCCTGTGTTATGAGCTACTTTGTGCCAGCTCCGTCCAAGTGGAAAGCGATTCGAGCATGAAAACCTTTCTCAAGGCACTCTCTTGTTCAGCCGCAGTCTCTAGTGTTAATTTGTGTTAGGTTTAAAACACGATTCAACTATAATACGTTATTGTAATGTTGGAACAGACGGTTACCATTGAAACACATGCATAAGTATTTGGATTTAAGGTAGACAAGGGAGTGCTAATTTATGCTAACGAATTGGAATGATCATCAGGTTTACTTCAGTTAATTTCCAAAAAAAATAATGCATTCTAAAAAATACCTATTAATTTCTACGGAAATTCGAAAAATACTAAACCTGCCAGTATGTGTACCTGTAGATCTATAGACAATATTATGTATCTAATATATAAAATTCTCGTGTCACAGTTTTTGTTGCCATACTCCTCCGAAACGGCTTGACCGATTTTTACCAAATTTTATATGCTTATTCAGTAGGTCTGAGAATCGGCCAACATCTATTTTTTATACCCCTTAAGGGTTGTCCACCCTTAACATTTTTATTATTTTTTATATGGCAAAACAACGTTTGTCGGGACAGCTAGACTATATATAGAATATTATTATATTATGCAGACTCTACGTACGTTATTATGCGTAATGTGGAACCCCAACGCCCCCCCGACCAGGTGGACTGATGACCTGAAGAAGACGGCGGGTAACCGCTGGATTCAGATGGCTAAGGACCGGTCGAAGTGGCGAGGCCTATGTCCAGCAGTGGACTTTCAAAGGCTGATGGATGGATGGAATGTGGAACATTAGTGTTTCATTTCAGTATCTTAAAATGTTTTGAACCTTGATATCTGATAGAACCCTGTGTTAGTGCCACATCCATTTTTGACTAATAACAGCAGTATAAACGTGTCTGTGTTTAATAAGGGAGACATACGAGTTCTTGTCCGAGCCGATCTAACTTGGCCCAACGTCAATACGTCATCCGACATTTCGAATCATTAACGTTCATCTGTGACTATTATAGACATTAGTCGTTAATTATTCAGGAAAATAGGTATGTACTTCTTTTTAAAAATTAAGAACGGTTTTTTTTGTTAGGAGTTTTTATTTTCACCATGACTACGTGACCATTGTAATTTTTTATTTGTACGACTAAACAATATATTTTGTATCTCTTTTTAAAAAGAACACATTGGTCTTAAATTTTCAAATTATTTATTTTAATCAATGTCAATCACGCAAGTTCTGGTCTGTTGTTTTTCATCAGCTGATCGAATGCTCGCAGCATTTGGACTATTTATTGTCGGTTGTTTATCATGTGAATAGAGAGTATGGCGTAGCGCGTGCCGACCCCTGACTTCATCCGAATTATTGAGTGATACACCATCGTCAGGGATGACGCATCGCTAACGTAAACTAGCGACTTAAAAAATCTTTCTCAATTATAAGACCGAATCAGTTAAAAAAACTTATAAGGAACGTATGGCAATGTATCCATTCATTTAATTTAGGCGCTCTACATTGTGTGCTATACGTCATTATCTTATGAAAATTCGTACCGACACAACAGAGCTGACGTAATTTAAATTTCCTTTGTACGTCAATATTGTTCCGCGATGGTGTTTCTGTTTTATCGTGGGCCAACATCCGACAGCCGTAGTGAGGTTGCATAGAGCGGTTGCGTGTACGTGAGGCTCGCGGGGCGCGCCGAGCGTGCGCGCGCAGCGGCGGCGCGGCGCGGCGGCGGCTCGCGGCGCGTGCCAGTCCGGCCGCCCCCGCAGCTCGCTCCGGTCCCGGCGCTGCCGGCTCCCGTTCGGATGCCGCTGCCGGCCGCCGCCTGCGATGGTCCACGCCGGGCCGGCCGCGCGCGCGCCTTCACGCGCGATGTTCACCGCCGCTGAGAGCAAGCCGCGTCGTGCTGTCTCGCCGCTCGGTATACCCAAGTCGCCCTCGTTCCACTCCGGTCTCGATCTCGTCGCGAGTCAGACCACGAAGCGTTCCGAGAGCGTAACAGACGTTGCCCGCGCGTTCCGTTTCGCCCTGTTCGGCATGGAGGGCCAAGGGCCGCCGCAGAAGGCGCCGTCGCCGCCGGACGCGCGCTCCCCGCCGCCCCTCGCTGCCGCCTCGCCCGAGCGCCCGCCGGCACCGGCCAACGACAAGGAAAGTTTGATGGTGCAGCTGCCGCTTCTCAAAGGTTCGTCCTCAACGACGTGATATTACTCGTACGTGTTGATCATCCGCCCACGAGCCGGAACACCCCTGTGTTTACAAACCGAGCGCGGTGTTTAGTTACCTTCGGATATCTGCCTTCGCAACGATCGTGTCTGTTTCGACGTGGAAAAGTGGGAATAGCGGTAATCGCCCGTCGGGAATATCTTGCGGATTTTCTAATCGTAGCCGCAAATCCGACGTCAATATCGAGCGAGGACGCACCGTGCATGTTAGATGACTGAACGCTTGTCTACGCATCTTTATTAACAACCTTAACACAGAAATTACATGTCATATCGAAGTCTGACGCCTTGGGTACAATATGTAAGCATTAATATTCAAGACCCATGTAATAATGTCCCAACTAATGGCGAAAACGCCGCAGAAATAATATCGACCCACCGGCGGCCGACGGTCGCCGGCTAACTGTATACTATACACCATGGGAAATGAAATGCGACATTATCATGCCCTGCAATACATATGGATTTCCGATTAATAATATTCACGCTACACGGTATTTGGGTTACGAGTGCGCTCTGGTTAAAAAATATATTTCTCTTATCAGTCATGTTAACTTCCAAGGTGTATACATTGTTAATCATAAGAATTAAGGCCACAAGCCTATTTTCGCTAAGACATTGTTTACACTCAGATCATTTTCTCACGTTCGGCTGATGTGTAACCTCGAGATGTAAAGTTTAACAATTCTGGCTTTAAAATCTTCAATTTTGAAGTTAGTAATGTTAAACGATTTAGCGAACGTAACGGGGGAGGTCTAGTTAGAATTTAAAAAAAATAGTTATTTTTTATTCCATTTTCTGAAAGTACATCGTCTTGTGCATATCTACCGACTAGCTGTGTTTGAATTAGACCATTATTTGCTGCTGAAATATGTAGCTTTGAATCGAAAGCCGTTTTCAAGTACCTAACAGTGATCACCGACTTCGAAAATATGGTTTCGAGAAAAACGAGATTAAAGTTTTGGGCATGACTTGCTTTCCTTAGTTCAGCTTTAACACGGCTTGCTCCAAAGTTACATATTTCAGCAAATAATGGTCTGATTCAAACACAGCTAGTCTGTTAATACGCGCAAGACGATGTACTTTCAGAAAATGGAGTAAAAAATAACTATTTTTTGAAAATTCTAACTAGACCTCACCCCTTCAGCAACCTGAACTCATGTTTGTAAGTTTCCTTATTCTAGTTAATCGATAGATGTGTTATAAATATCTTTGAACACGATGGATTCTCTTTCAATATATAATTCATGGAACATTTGTACTCTTCCAAGTTTCACAGTCAATATTTGTTCCTACTCACTTTCATATCTTTTATTTCCTACTCGAAGTATATTAGAACTATAAGATACCTCGGGTATTACTCGTAACTTTGATAACCATCGAATTAGTCTCCAAGGAGCTTCTGCAGGATAAGGAATTACTCTTATCAATAAATAAAAGTGTATCGACTGGAAGTTGATTGGAAGTCTTAAGACGGAAGTCTTAATAATAATTATGAATACCATAGAATGTATTCATAATTATTATTTCACGAGATCCTCTAGTTATGAATTCAATTAAACGAACAGTAACTTTCTCACCTACGCAACTGTCTGTCTGTCTGATGTCATTCTTTCAACAAATCTCAAGGAACATTGAACTGAAATTTATATAACACCCAAAATGGTTTCATCCATTATTCCTAGAACCACCACTTATTGATTTAAACTAATTTATGTTGGTAAGTTAAAATAACTTTGCTTTTACCCTTGCGTGTCCCATAATTACATAGGTTCGCGAAGATGATTTGAGTATTATTACCTTACTGACTTACGGTGCTAAGGAACTTTAATCAACCCGTTGTTGAAATCAACATCTCCCAAAACAAACAATAAAAATATAACGTAAAAATGAATCGAACAGATACAAAAAAACATCGCTAACATAATTCTGTAACATTATATTATCCTAACAGACTATATAGTATTTAATAGGCGAGATATAATATCTTGATTTCGAGGTTAGTTTCCGCGAGTTTTGACATTGGATCACAATAGTCCTCAACATGTGACTGAACGTCGTGTCCACTGGAATAATATTATTGTTTTTACTGTAACCGATCGTGCGTATCAAAGGCGAGTCTGACTGACGTATACCTGTTATCAATGGATCGCGATCACACCGGATTTGCAGCGGTACCCTTATTTCTGTTCGAGTTCATCATGTTTCCTTAAAATGAGCATCATTCTTGTTTTTATTCATTTTAAAGTACATCGCAACTATGAGCGAGATCTAGAACATTTTTTGTTTTGAGGAAACATTGTAAACTTATACAAATGGTACGGTACATGTGAATGGTCAAACGTTTTTTTGTCATCTCTTGGAAGGTACTAACGAAAAATTTGCATTTTGTGGAAATAACAAAATTGTGTTGGTAATTTGGTAAGTAGCTTTTACTTAACGTACTTTTTAATTCACTAGACCAAAGGTTTGCCAATAGTTTCAAGTGTTTAACATATATTACTGAAATTTTGAGATCGTTCCCTTTCGTTCTCACTGTGCAACATACATATAAGCGTACACTTCCATAGAGTTCCATATATTGAAAGTTGTTCTTCTGTTTTTTTTTTTTTTAGAAAATATTAGATTCTAATATAGCTTTAGTTTGCTTCGGGCGATTTGAAACTGGATGTTTTACACGACTTTCTAAAAAGCGATTGTAATGTTTTTAAAGTGTTGTAATTGTAATGTTGTTAAATCTAAAGTAGTGTCTAAATACAAAGTTGCAATTGTGAGGTTACTGAAATATAAACGTGTCGACGGGAAAATAGCGATTTAGGTATGTCTTTAATAAACAGTTAAATTAGTTGTCTAATGTTACATAAAGATTTCTTTATTAGTAATGACCATTCCAATCCCTGCTTAAATTTGGTTTAAAGTCTTGTTTAAGATGTTGAGTCATTAATTACTTTTATTTAAAATATTACTTTTAAACATTAAAATAATTTATTCAATTTAATGCAGTAATAAGTTGTTGTCATAATAATTATTTTAATTAGCTTTAATTTTATATGTATAGCATATGACTCACCTATACCTACTCATTAAATAAGGTGTTTTTTGAAATCTAGTACCATTTTCATTTGATCATCCTCCTTATAAGTACAATACTGACTGAATCGTAACGCGCATCTAAATCTGAGGGGTCTATTACCGTAATGTACCAATCGAGTTCCTTATAACATAAAGAAGGAAGAGAGACATTTTAAAAGCATCGACTAATGAGGCCTAATAAGACTTATCTAGAATAAAACCTCTATCCTTGAATTTTAAGTAAGCTTCGTATTTGCACAGTATCGGAGCACTCCTCTTTATCTTTCAGTACAGTTGAGTCTTAAATTCAATTATACCGGTACATAATCCGCCACTACATCTCGCTACTGGGATTATGCCCTTGATAAAGCAATGCATCTAAAATCGGATAAAGAATTTATTCATTCTTGGTCGCTATCCACAGGTTGTGGTGTGTGGAGGGCTAATGCTTGTTAACTAGCTATCACACATTTGAACACCCACATCAAGGACAATAATAAGATGCGAATCAAAACGTAACCTCATCTCTTAATCTACGGATCTCAAACAACCATTGAAGAAGTATTTCTTCAATGGTTGTTTGAGATCCGTATGAGAACTATTAAGGAATGTGTGGCTTACAGTAGATTGTTAATCAAATCAACAATACACGACAATCACGCAAATCAGTATGATAACACAATATTTCTCATACATAAATGGAAACTTCAAAGTGTGAAGTGCAGATAGTCTCTCCCAAATAAACAAATTAGCTTTATAGTTTGAATAGTCGTTTATAAACGCACGGACACGATTCACAAACATCGTGCATCGTTCGATCAAATAGTTCCAAACCACTAGCTGGAGTTAAATTGACCGAGTAAACGTTGGATAATTCACAGGATTCTACATCCATTATCGCATCTTTAGCGTGCAATTTATATTCATAATCGTCTTGATGTGACACAGTTATGTTAAGTTTACAGTGTACTTTAGTTTTTCCTTTGTGTTGGGATTTACCGGTCTATTTAATTCGTATTCATTATGATCACACTGTCACACAAAACGCTTGACCAGCAATGAGATACTTTGCTGGACAAGCATCTTCTCAGGATGCAAAGGACTTTCAACATGGGTCGTATTTTTTTCCATCTGGAGTTATAATTATCATACTGTCACGAAAAGTTCAAGAAAGGAACAATATTTTTAATATTATTTTCTTCGTATTTAGAACTTCTTCGTCTTTTAAAAGGATGAATCTTTTACCAAAAATGGAAATATCACGCAGATTAAGTCCAGAAATAAATGCATTGAAATTGTCAGAATTTCTAATTCTTATTTATTTTTGGTTCACTTTTATAAAGTGTTTTAGTATGTAGATTAAATCAATCACAATTTTTGCATCGAAATTTTCGACAGCAAACTTCATTAAACTTCACCCTCTACCACTTATCTCCGCTCTCCACTGTCCTATCGACGAAATTGTTCTACGAAATTTATGTCATCCGTGCATACGCTTAATTTAACCGAACCGTGAACACTCAATGCGATAGTCCGTTCGGTTTTCGGAGAATACGCTTAATTGGATATTTTGACCCAATTTGTCAGGGCTCAATGACGTAGGTAATAAATAACACTTGGATTTCATAAAGGCTTTGCGAAAACCTACAGTCCAGGCTTTTTAGTCAGTCTTTTGTATTTTATTAATCAAACCGTATTCATGGTATCGCTATGATATTTTGATAATACTGGCTTGTACACACAGTGCTTTTTTTTTTTTGTTTTCGAGGGGGAAACCTTCCAAAGGTACCCGACGCCGTGGGAGCGACGCAGGGTTATGTGGGATTTTTACCGCACTAAAACCCCCCCGGTGGCCGTCCTCGGCGCTGAAAAGGGAGGACTCCGGGATCTCGAAACGACTTCAACCGGAATCCTCCGAGCGCGCTGCCCCATCGGGCTCCTCCCAGTTGGGCGGCTGGGCCCACCGCTCCGTCTAATCTTTACGACGGTATGCGACCACACATACCGCCGTCCTTCCCGGGATTGCCTGACCGAACGGTTCGAGCTCCCACTCTAGCCGTCTGCAACCCCGGAAGCCCCTTTTAGTCGCCTCTTACGACAGGCAGGGGATACCGTAGCCCTATTCTGACCCCGAGGCTACAGGGACTAAGCGTTAGTGTATTCTGGTTTAAACAGAGTGGAAAATCGGCTCTTATATGAGGCCTCAAAAATTAATCGACAGGTGTACAACACATTTGTGAGCGACTGTATAGATTCAAACTTACACTTAAGTAAAACTTAAATATTTCTCAGCTTATGATGGACTGAACGCCATTGTTTATAAAACTTAAAAAAAAAATATTGCACCTATAAGATCGTAGTAGTGATCGATTAAAGCACAAATGAAGTCATTTCTTATAGTTATGTAGGGCAGGATACTGGAGCTAACTTTTGTTACCCATGTAAAAACAAGATGGCAAATAAAAAAAATATATATACAAAGAAAAAAGACATACCCACTGAGTTTCTTGCCGGATCTTCTCAGTTGAGGTCGTGTTCCGATCCGGTGGTGGTGTAAAAAATATATAAGGCCTATGCAAAATAAAGACATTTCATTTCATTATCCAATCGTTGCCAACAGATGCGCCGGCAGCCGAACGCGAGCAGCTGTTCGTCCAGAAGCTGCGACAGTGTTGCCTGCTGTTCGACTTCGCGGACGAACCGCTCTCCGACCTCAAATGGAAGGAGGTGAAGCGCGCCGCCCTCCTGGAGATGGTGGAGTACGTGACGTCACAGCGTGGCGTCATCACCGAAGCGATATACCCGGAGGCTGTAAATATGGTGGGTGTTATGTGGCATATTGACGTTTGTTACAGTTTCCTTTCGGCGAATATATCGCGGGAAAGTGAGGTTGTCGTATCTCGAAACATCCAAATTTACGCAAAAGCCAAAAAAAATAAAAATGATAGCATTTAAATGAAATGCTTTACTAATACCTTAATTTAAAAGATTATTTCATTTTAGTTCAAAACTAGTATGTATGTCGTCAACCCATTATTGTCCCATTGCTGGACACGGGTCTCCTCTCAGGTATGAGAGAGTTATAGGCCATAGCCCACCGCACTGGCCAAGTGCAAATTGATGGACAGTGCATATTGGTGGACTATGTATTATCCACCTTAAAATTGGTTTTATGTACATAATTTTAATTCGTATTTTTTCGAGATACTACAACTTCTCTTTTCTGCGGCAATATACGTACTTTTTGGGGACTGAAAGGAGCCATGTTTCGAGTGATAATTATTATTGATGATAAAGACATACATAAAATTTGGTTATAAATAAGTCAACATTGGTAGTGACCACATCAGTAATTAGTTAGTTAATACTTTCTGTGCATTTGAATGATTAAATATTTAAAATAATAATTATTTATTGGTCGTTTTGCGTCCTCAATATTTTACTGTTAGGTTATTTCTTTTTTATACATAATATAAACATCTATATATTAAGAGAAAGTCCGACGATCCTTTGGGCGTCCCCTGTAACGAATGAGTCGCTTCCGAGAACGGCGATCGCCCGGATGTTTGTAAATAACGTAACGTAACAAGACAATTCGTTTAACTAAAATAGGGGTGTACGGTGATGGGGTGTTTCATGTTATTTTGTAAGGGTTTTATTAATTATTAGTAGTAAGACTTAAAGGATAGACCTATTTTACCAAATAGAAGCGATGTAAGACGCAAACCGCAGTCATGTATGAACTGTACAATTGTACAATGATGTTTGCTCGTCATCATCGCCAATTGTCTCGTCATAATAGCTTACTTACAACTTATGTACTGCAAATTCCTCAAAATGTCACTTATTAATTATATTATAATACAGTTATAGTTTTCTCGTTGGCATTAGAATACCAGTCAGGTGGCAGATCAAGTATGGTCAACAGAGAATGGTACTATTGCACCCATTTCTAGCATAATGCTAAAGCAGTTCTTGCGTTTCGGTAGAATTTTGTGGTTTCTGACTTAATTTAATATGAGGCGATCATCTTCGTCCGTGAGAGTAGGACCGCATCTGTGATCGACATCAGATTGCTCGACAGAGACCACTTTCCATCAGGTTAATTGCAGGCTACCTACATTTGCAGGCTACATACATACATTAATCTTATAAAAAAAAACGAATATCTCAATTATTATGACAAGTTACCAAAATTCTGTGGCAGTTTAACGCTATTTATTAGTTTTTACAGCGAAATATCCACTTGCTTAAGGGTGGAATTGTTTACTCACCCACCGCGAGGAAAGCGCATGACGTCAACGGTCTAAGCTCTTTACCGGCGACGCTTGGTTGAGGGCAGAGGGTGCCATTCGGTTTTATCGGCGACACACGCACAAATACGTCTTAATTCAAGGTGCTATAATGCACACCGATATTTGTTCGAATGTAGTGTGAAACACCGATGATGCCCTTTAAATTCGACTTAAAAATTACACCGTAAAAATGAAAAAAGTAGTTAAAGTCCATTAATAACTGAAGTGGACTGCATGCTCGTTTGCTACGAGCATGCAGTCCACCTGATGGTAAGTGGCCACTGCCGCCTATGGACATCTGTAATCACCTACAGAACATGGGTTCCATCTGAAGTCAATCACAGATGCGTTGCTACTCTCGAGGACTATGATGGTCGACTCATGTGATAGTGTGCCGGCAACCACACCCCTCCACCGAGACGCAAGAAATGCTTCACGCTAGAAATAGGTGTGGTGGTAGTTCTCCGGTCGAACCACACTGGTTCTACCACCTTGTGTATTTTTGTGATTGTGTATGTGAAATACATAGTTTCACATTTAAGGTATTTTATCGTGACAAGACAAGACGTAAATTCACTGAAAAAGCTTCACAAACTCTACGTCTCATATCTCGTTATCCCACATCAAATCCATACATACTCATTCCTTCCATACACGTTACGCAATTTAGTCATAGCGTCTAAAATTTGGGTTACGTGAGATGAAAGGATGTGGTAAACGTTGAAGATGGTAATACGATGTGTGCGAATAATCATATTCTTGCGGTTTACCGACTGTTTATATTCATAAAAGGATTTTGGATTTTGTAAGCAATATTTGAGACTGAAAGATTCTAGGGAATCTTTCGCTCTTTCATATTTCCTTTAGGGGAATCGCTGAACGAAATCAATCGGTAAACACGCATTTTATCTAATTACGTTCGAGAATATATTGTATGGCTGCGATGTTTTTGATTGATCAAAGGTAATATGAGCCTTGATGTTTATCACAATATCACCATTTTAGGGAGTAAGCAAGATATTGTGATTATCAATATCGTCGTAGGTCTAATGGGAATATGACTTACTTTAACGTAAAAAAAAATGTGTGCGTGTACTAGCGTACACTCGTAAGAAGTGAAACTTCTTTATGACGTTATTTTTCAAAAAATAATTTACTTTATGCAACTTTACAGAAATTGGTTAAATAAAGTTAAATTAAATAAAGTTTAATAAAAGGCTTTTATTAAACTTTATCTAATAATTTAATCTATAATAATCTATCTAATATCACGCGTGGTAGGGATAAGAAAAAGATGGCGCGTAACAGAAAAAGACGGCGCGTAACGAAAAAATGTTACACTAAATTTTTTTCCAACCCCGATAAAGAAGTTTCACTGTTTCACTTCAACAACGCCGATAAAGAAGTTTCACTTTAATAATAAAGGATAATACCTTTTTTAATAAGATTGAAGTAATACACGAGCATGCAGTCCACCTGATGCTAAATGGTCACTACCGCCCAAGGACATCTTCACATATAATATGGGTTATATTTGAAGTCAATCATAGATGCGTTGCTGCTTTCAAGGACTAAGTTGTACAGTCAACCACACCCTTCCATCGAAACGTAAGATGTTTTACGTTGGAAATAAGACCTTAAGAAGAAGACTAACATGTCTTTATAGACAACGAAGACCTTACAGTCTTGTCTACAACCCTTCTATTGATTTGTTGCTCACGACTTCGCCCCAATTTTCATCTAAAATTGACTTTATTATTTTGCCCTACCTTGCTTGACCTTTACATTCGGTTACAACCTACATATGCTACAAATATTCCCCGGCATATTCGGATTATCAAACACCAGGCGTGTTAGTTGGAAAAGCTAGTCAGCTTTATGCAATGAGGTCTTGCCCGCACGTACAAGGTTACGATATTAAATCTTCATTCGCGTAAGCAATTTCGGGATATGTTGTAGCACAGAATGTACAATTGGGGTTAAGTGTGATGAAAGAACGTGGTACTGAATTTGAAGATGCAAATGTGCGTGCTCACTATGTTTGCGCATTATCATATAGTATAGTGTACTGTGTTCGTATTCACATAAGAATTGAGATAGTTTTGACAGATTTTTGGCTTGTCACTATTACGCCACTCTCGACTTTTGCATCTATTTACGTGCTTACTTGTTGGCAAGATCTTTGTCTGTTTATTATTATGACATTAGAGTACATCACTCTTTCAAGCAAATGTTTATTCATCGAAAAAGCTCTTTCTCTTTTTACCCGACTTCTTTATCATTTTTATGGCATTGGAGTAAGAAACGAGCATGCAGTCCTCCAATTGGGTCACGTGATCATTGCCGCCCAGAGACATCTGTAACTCCATAACAATAGAGGTTCTAGAAACCATTTATAGAAGCGCTATCACTTCTAAGGACTAAAATGGTCGGCACCTATATAACTCGGTCTATACAGACACACACATACAAACACAACCGACTCACACATAAAACAAAGACGCAAGAATGTAACCTCCCCTAAACGATACTAGGTCACCATCATAGACAAGTTCTTGCACCATCTATTCATGTTCCCCTTCGTCCCCAGTTCGCAATCAACCTGTTCCGGACGCTACCGCCGTCGTCCAACCCCAACGGGGCGGAGTTCGACCCCGAGGAGGACGAGCCGACGCTGGAGGCCGCCTGGCCCCACCTGCAGCTGGTCTACGAGCTGTTCCTCCGACTGCTGGAGTCGCCGGACTTCCAGCCCAATATTGCCAAGAAGTATATTGATCAGAAGTTTGTCTTGCAGGTACGTAATTTATAATGTTGCTATTGTGTGTTAGTCAGTGTGTGTGTCTATGGTACTCACGACACAGAAGAAAATACGAGTACGGGGCTATGACTGTGTAAAGCGTTTTATTTTTATTTTTTAAAAAACTTGCGACACACGGAGACTGCCGCAGACAAGCTATTGCATAGCATTTTTTATCAACCTATAAAATTATAATTATTTGTTTATGCAGCTGCTTATATATTCATCCGATTTCCGAGCAGCTCGTCTCAATCCGTGCGAGCTTCCTACTGTTATACATATACATATGCGAACATACGTTATGCGAACGCTCGGCCGCGGTACATAGTAGGCGGAGAAGGGTATGTTAGGTTGTTTTCGTTACGGAATTTCTTGATTCGTCCGCGATAAAAGCTATGCAATAGCTTAATATGTTTGCTAAACGGCAACGGCCAATGTGCTAGTATCTTAAGGTTTTCGGATCCATCCCATGTAATGCAAACCTTTAATTGCTTTGGATTCCTGAATGTCTTACTTATATATGTGTTTGTCCTGGCATTTACGACACGGATTCAGATCGGATAAGGGTTGGTTCTAGATTATGGGACACGCGTTGGGAATAGTAGATGGGTTAAGTGCACATAATTTATGCTTTTTATTTTATTCTTATCTGACTATAGTAGCAAACGAGCATGCAGTCCACCTGATGGTAAGTGGTCACTGCCGCCCATGGACATCTGTAATCAACTTCATACAAAACATGGGTTCCATCTGAAGTCAATCACAGATGCGTTGCTACTCCCGAGGACTATGATGGTCGCCTTATGTAAAAGTGTGCCGGCAACCACACCTTTCCATCGTAACGCAAGAAATATGTATGGCGGTGGTACTTCCCCGGTCGAACTACGTTGGTTCTACTATCTTATGTAGCACAAAAGGAGGATTCCGGGGTATGTTTTATCTGTGTCATCATTAATATATTTAATATATCTTTTTTTACATTCGTTCTAAAAGTAACGACTTTGTAAATAATTCTACCGTGCAATACGCAATTATGTAACAGAACTAAAAGTTACGTGGATATTTATCTCAAAGACAGATTGAACACACATTTTTCTTGCACAAAAACGTTGCAGAACCCTGCTGACTCACGAAACAAACTTCCAACGTTATCCCAAACCTACAGGTGTATAACCAGGTGTATAACAGATACCACGTAGCGGCAATGTGTACACATTTAATCTTTATTGCCACCGTCCAAACATATAATAAAAATGAAAGTTATGCGTGTACAACGCGTATAAATTCGAAAAATATTATATGAAGGACTGTCATTTTAGTACTCTATTAAAATATTATGAAAACGAAAGTTTCTGAGTATTTATGTACGTGTGTTGCTCTTTCATGAAAAAACTACCGGTTGGATTTTGCTTAAATTTGGCACACACATTGTTTATGACTTTTTTTTTTTATGAGAAGGATTGTTTCAAAAGGTACCCGACGCCGTGGGAACGACGCGGGTTATCTGAGATTCTTACCGCACTAAATCTCCTCGGTGGCCGTCCTCAACGCTGCGTGGGGGACTCCGGGATCTCCAAAGGAACGCAACCGGAGTCCTCCGAGCGTGATGCCTGTTTGTGGCTCGTCCTTGGTGAGCGATAAGCACACCGCACGTTCTGTGTTTATGGAGGCATGCGACCACACATGCCACCGTCCTTCCCGGGGTCGCTTGGCTGGCCGGTTCTAGCTCCCACTCTAGCCGCCCGAAAGCCCGAAAGCCCCTTTTAGTCGCCTCTTACGACAGGTAGGGGATACTTTAGCTCTATTCTGGTCCCGGGACTACAGGGACATTGCTTAAGACCTACAAATACTAATATTACCATAGGATACTCATGACAAAAAAAGGTCGACAATCCTCCGGGCCTCCTACGCCAAGAAGTTTTTTTTCCGTGAGTCTGTGAGGCGCGAGGCCCTTTGTACCGCGAGGGCTACTGTCCCGCTTTTGACTATGGAATATCGCTTTTTTCACTCAAAAACTTACTAAAAAATACTGACAACGCTAGTAATCATGGACATTTCTATAGTCTTGAGAATTTATGTTTACATGTTACAGAATTTAATAAAAGAACGGAATATATTTATAGTGTGTATCTTGAGAGAAAGTTAGGCCTTATTTCATTAAAATCCCTGTACTGTAACAAAAGTGAATTGAATTTTAAATTTACATTTTTTGTAAAGGTAAAACCGAGAGGTACGGCAAGCAATAAGTAAAAATGCTAAGGTGTATATGAAGTGGCGCCACATTGCCCATAAATCATGGCCACATAAACAAACTTGGGCTGGGCCCGCGTTCGTATTGTGCACCGTACTATAGAAATATAAGGAATATTAATGATGGCATTACGTTAAGAATTGTACTTTGTAAGTGGCTATTTAAATTGCAAATAAATCTTTTGACAAAAAATCTTAGTTATTTATTTATTTAATAGTTTTTCCCCGTGCCTCTGACCGCTTTGATCAAGTTCACCGTGGTAATGAGTATCCCTTGTATTAATCCTTTAATCAACTGTGTGCGTAATTTCAACGAAATGTAAACCGTAATTTTTGCGTGGTACTCTACCAAAACCAACACACTTACACCCTCACAAACTCTCGCGTTTATAATATAACTAGTTGACCCGCCGAATTTCGTTCCACCTAAAAGGAAAAAATCTAATACTATCAGTGTTTCTCCACTATATTACCTATACATGTATTACACACAAACACCTTCCCCTTAAATCACTCTATTTATTAAAAAAAACTGCATTAAAATCCGTAGAGTAGTTTTAAATATATAAGCATACATAGGGACAGACAGCGGGAAGCGACTTTGTTTTATACTATGTCGTGATACGAGCGTGATAGTGATTTATTTTAACAACTGAAACGATTCCAAGGTACATCATATGTTACAATCCCTGAAGTGGTTGCATACCGTGCCAAAGAAATAAAAATGCATTCAAACACGCGCACGACTTTTTTTTTATTTGTCCGAAGTAGCAAATGAGCATACAGTCCACCTGATGGTAAGTGCCGCCCATGGACACCTGTAATCGACTTCATTCAGAACATGGATTCCATCTGAAGTCAATCACAGATGCGTTGCTACTCCTAAGGACTATGATGGTCGCCTCATGTGAAAGTGTGTCGGCAACCACACCCTTCTATCGAAACGCAAATCTATCGAAACGCAATTCTATCGAAATGCTTCACGCTAGATATAGGTGTGGCGGGGTGGTACTTCTCCGGTCGAACTACACAGGTTTTACCACCTTAAGAAAGTATCAATCATATGATTCAGTCGCCTAAAATGTAGCATATACTTGAAGAAACCAATAATTGGCACTGTCTCCGTAACTCTCAAAATTTTCACAAGACGTTCCTATAAATAGCTGGCGGCAAATTGAATGCTAATTTACTAGCAAATATCAAAGCGTCGCGGCTCGCCTCCGAATGACAGGGAGCCAACACGCCCACTGCGATACACGCTCCGTCGCGTTGTACGATCGCCGTTAAAATCGATAGGGGTAGGTTGGGTAAGCTTCACATGTGCCACTAAGGAGACGATGGTGTGGGCGGGCACTAATTATAACGGACTTCAGAAAGAGGAGGCACTCAATTCGACTGTAATATGTTACCTCATGTGAACCGGCATAGTTTTATTCAAGACATTGTTTTGCTGTTCAAATCAACAGTGCACTATACTGCTAATATCGCGACTATATTTCTAGTACAACCAATATTGCACATGAGAAGCCAATCATTTCTTGTAATTAGGCTTTATCCATTATTAAGGTACGACAAGGCAGCTATGAGAAGGTGCTATGAGAATTTGCTACCCAAAAGCAAGCTGTGGTTCCCAGCACTAACGTAGCGGCTTGTATATGTGTGAATAGGAATTAAGGGTGCCACCTTAGATTAATTCATATTGAATTATTAGTACATATCGAAAACATGATTATATATAGTCATCCTATTATAATTTATCAATAATAAAATGGGGTACCTATAGTTCCCTGTAGTTCCGGAACCAGAATAGGGCTACGGTGGGGTGCCTGTCGTGAGAGGCGACTAAAAGGGTCTTCCGGGGTTGCGGGCGGTTAGAGTCGGAGCTTGAACCGTCCAGCCAGGCGATCCCGGGAAGGACGGTGGTAAATGTGGTGCATACCGTCTTAAAGACTATACGGAGTGGTGGGCCCAGTCGCCCATCTGGGAGGAACCTTTGGGGCAATGCGGTCAGAGGATTCCGGTTGCGTTCCTTTGGAGATCCCGGAGTCCTCTTTGTAGCGTCGAGGACGGCCACCGGGGCGGTTTTAGTGCGGTAAAAATCCCACATAACCCTGCGTCGCTCCCACGGCGTTGGGTACTTTTGAACGTGTCCCCCTCGGGAACAAAAAAAAACCGTTTATAAAACTGACTTCTTGTAACTAATATCATAGTAGTAAAACATAAGCATATACAACTATCTAACGATGCGAGACATCCCATTTTATTTGCAGCTTGAAAGCGTCCTTGCTTGGAGAGCTATAGAGATAATGTTGCAGCTCTCAACGTATTCCAGTCATGAAGTCTCCAGTAACGATGTTATCTCCTAGCTGTTGGTACTTTAGCTTCTAGGTAATGCTCAAAGTGCTAAGTTGCTAACTAGTAACTGAAGATGGTTTTGAATATCTTACTAATATTGTAAAGGAGAAAATGTTTGCGGCTAGATACATGTTTGTTAATCAAGAACGGCTGATCTAGACGAAATTTTGGCTCTGAGATAGATTATAATTTCAAATAGTATATTAGCTAGTTTTAAAACTTTATATTCCTGGTTTGGATTGACACCTATCTTCGTGTGTTTTCATGGTATCCGCTATACATGATGGATACACTCGTATCGTCTTATGTCTGAACGTCAGGAATGTGTCGTAACAATTCTTTAATCTTAACTGGCGTTGATTACAGATGGCAGTGACCAATTACTGCTCGACTGCATATTTTTTTTTATAAAAAAATGAAAACAACGAATGAAATTGATAATAGCAAACGAGCACGCAATTTACCTACCTGATGGTAAGGGGTCACTGCTGCCCATGGACATCTGTAATCAACTTCATATAGAACAAGGGTTTGATCTGAAGTCAATCAAAGATGCGTTGCTACGCCCGACGACTAAAATGATCGCCCTCATGTAAAACGAAGCCGTTCAAAAAATCCATTTAAGGTCCGCCAAACAGTAACGAATACGGATATCCAGTGCATCACTATTAAACACACACACATTAACAAAAAATATCTAATACGGATAACCGGTAACCTCACTACATGTAACCTCTTTGTATGCAACATATGTAGACCCATGGCCGGCTACACATAAAGTATTTACACCCGATATCCGGAATGGTACACGTTCGCCACGTCGCGCTCGCCCTTGACCGCTGGCGATCGAAGGCTCGGCTGGATTTATGTGTTATATTTGTTTGCCGTGGGTGGACTCCGGTCAGAAGGGTGGTGTTTAGCTTGTTTGCTGGTATATAGGAATTTTGGCAAAGGGCACACATTTCGTACTGAACATGTGAACGGTCTAGCGATAAGTGGAAGGTTATTGTTTTGTTGGCTTATAAGTAAGCTGAACCCCGCAGTTTCGCCCGCGTTATAAAAATCGATGTATCGATTGTCCCGTGGGAATAAGATATTTCTACACTGTAAAAAGAAGCCTATATGTTAATCCAGAGTGTCAGCTAAGTCCCTACCAAATTTTATGAAAATCGCTCCAGCCGTTTAGGTGTGAAGAAGTAACAAACATACACACTAACAAACTTTCGCCTTTATAATATTAGTATAGTATAATTACAAAGCTTTTTTTATACAGATACTTACGATAATACGATCTGATGAGCCAGAAAGAAAATTCCTTTAAAATTGTAATTACGTTAAAATTTGACTCTAAATAGGATAATGACCTGATCTGAGATCTTTATTTATATTTTTTCTGGCACGCCACTTGTCTGACACATGTCCGTGGTGGTACAACCCATCATTGTCTCACTGCTGGGCACGGGTCTTCTCTTAGAATGAGAGTTTTCGGCCGTAGTCCATCGCGCTGGCCAAGTGCGAATTGGTGAACTTCACACACCTCCGAGAACTTTTTTTTTAAAGGACTCTCGGGTGTGTAGGTTTCCTCACAATGTTTTCCTTCACCGAAAAGCAGTGATAATTAATTTATAATACGCACATGAATCAGTGGTGCGCGCCTGGGTTTGAACCTCGGACCTCCCGATCGAGAGGGCAAGTTTCAACCATTAGGCTATCACTGTTCTACACTGTCTGTATACGTAAATGAACTCGAATAATGCATTGTAAAGGCCGTAGTGAAACCACGATGTGATCACCACGTTTACTTAGTGTTCTCACAATAGTATGACACTCATTATTTTATGTTTAACATTAAAACATGTTAAGGTGTCAATTAGCGAAAAATGTATGCACAAAGTAATACAACATATTCTATTGACAAAGCATTCGCAGGCTTACGTATAAACATTGTTAACAGCCGACAGCAATACAAACTGTCATTGTTCCAAGCGAATAAAACACCTGCTTTTGTATTTAACTTCAAGAAAATGTGTTTGTAATAATATAATTTCACGCCATTACGAAATGAGTTGTCAACCTCTTGAATACAATGAAATGTAATACAGCGTAGCGGACAGATGACAAATTAGTATGCAATTCGCCTGATGTCATGGGAGTATATGACTAAAACCTTCTACCCTATCTCCATAGATGAAAAAACGTGTTTTTTTATCTGATTGTAGTAGCAAACGAGCATACGGTCCATCCGATGGTAAGTGGTCACTGCCGCCCATGGACATCGGTGAGTAATTTCAAATAGAACATAGGTTCCATCTGACGTCAATCACAGATTCGTTGCTACTCCCGAGGACTATCATGGTCGCCTCATATTGAAGTGTGCCGGCAACCACACCCTTCCATGGAAACGCAAGAAATGCTTCACGTTGGAAATAGGTGTGGGGGGTACTTCCCCAGTCGAACTACGCTGGTTCTACTACTAATCCTTAAACAAAAGGACTTTTCGTGCTTTTTTTGTCAATGAATTTCGGAGTTCATTTATTTTCGTCAATTCCCTTCTCCTTGGCATTAGGTAAGTAATGGTCATTCTAATTGGCCATTCCCCTTAATACATAAGCTGTGTCTATGCCTGATGTTAATGTCATTATCGTTCATAGACACCTGTGTTCGCCCCCAAACTCGACGATAATTTGATCAGATTTTGATTAATTGCGTTCCTGCCCCTGAAGACTTAGTTGAAACACCTTATGTGAGTTTCTCGGCCTTATCATGCCCTTCGAACTGTAGCAGTGTTTTTATTTTTATGATTTTGCTATCACATCCTACTAATATTATAAATGCGAAAGTTTGTGAGGATGTATGTGTATTTGTTATTCTTTCACGCAAAAACTACTGAACGGATTAGGTTGAAACTTTACAGTAGTATAGGTTATACATCAGAATAACACATGGGCTATAAATTGTAATGATTTTTTTTTATAAGGTTATAATATAACGAGAAATATCAGGTTAGTCGGAAAAAAAGCTGTGCTCTGAGAGCTATCTTCGCGTACGCTGCCTAAACCGTTGGAGATATCCAAATATAATGTATGGTGGGATTGTTTGTCTCACATAGATCTAAATAAAAGTCCGCGACAGCATATGTCTATATTTTATGTATAACCCACAATAACTCTTTTAAAACTTTAAATTTTTTTATAATATCAAGTTGATGTTTCCATGGGTTTTATACAAACTAAATATTAATCCTTATCAAAATAAATGATTTCAAAAAATCAAGCATCTAATAAATATTGAATCTGCCTTTTACACCATGTAAATTGGATAAGTAGTTTAGAAGATATTACGAGTATAACATATTGCGTAGTCAATTAATTGACCGGCAGTACGCGCCGTGCGCCGCCGCCGTATACAACGAAGTTGTATGATAATAATATTTGAATGGTTATAAAACACGGAGCAAAATGTGAAAGGTCAATAATGTCTCTGTAGTTCCGGGAATAAGGCTACAGTATCCCCTGTCTGTGGTAAGAGGCAACTAAAAGGGAGCTTTCGGGGTTGCGGGCGGCTAGACGGAGAGCTCCAAACACCCAGTCAGCAACTTCGGGAAAGATGTCAGCATGTGTGGTCACATGCTATCGTGAGAGCCAGGATGGATGGAGCTCGAACCGCCCAGCCAGGCGATCCCGGGAAGGACGGTGGCATACGTGTGGTCGCATATCGTGGTAAAGACCAGATGGAGTGGTGGGCCCAGCCGCTCACTTGGGAGGAGCCCGATGGGGCAATGCACTCAGAGGTGCTATAAGAATCCCAGATAACCCTGCGCCGCTCCCACGGCCTACCTTTTGAAGGTTTCTCCCTCGACAAATAAGAAAAAAAGTCAATGAGAATGAAACAGCGGAAAGGTTAAATATGTTATTAAATCGTCATCGAACTTTTAATGTAACACAACTCGGCACGTATGTCAGATTAGCAATAGTTTAGGTCGTAGTTGACCACGCTAGCCAACTGCGCGTTGGTAACCGTCACGGGTTTTGAGACCCTTTCTTAAAACTTTTAATTTCAGAGTAAGCATTTATATCTGTTGCCGATAAAACTAATTCAAATTAGTATACGTGCCTGTGATTTGAAATTTGAACACACTGATTTAGGCGATTAACACACGGTACCGCGCATCGCCGCGAATAGCGGTGCCCCGCGCGGTAAGGCGGTTTACGCACATGTACCTACGCGCGGATGAACCGATCATCAAAATAAACTTTTCGACATCGAAATGCATTTATGCTTCAACGATGATCCGCGCGGTTAGGCGCCAGCCCGTGTGTGAGGCGCCGACCCCCCGCACTGTCGGAGCACCACGGAGACACGGTGGTGATGAGAACACCGCTGGACCGCGCGGCCAGTCGGTGTACGTTTGTGAGGCATCAACGGATTTATTAGACCCCAATACAACATGAGATCCGCTTCACCGCCTACCGTGGCAGTGAGTGGTACCGTATGTTAATCGCATTAGGAAGTAGGGCAAGGGTTCAATCTGAAGTAAATCACAGATGCGTTGCTACTCCCGAGGACTATGATGATCGCCTCATATAAAAGTGAGCCGGCAGGCACACCCTTCAAATGAAACACAAGAACTGCTTCACGGCAGAAATAGGTGCGGCGGTGATGCCTCCCTGGTTGAACCATTGCTCTACCACCTTGCAAACTTTATGTGGCAGACTAAATTCCACGCGAGCGAAGCCGCGGGCAAAGGCTAGTTTTTTATAATTGTTTCTAACGATAAAGCAGACAAGCCATCTAATGGGAAGTAGTCACCGTCGCCTATGGACAAATGCAGACCAATCGCCAATGCATCGCCGGCTTTAAAGAAGAGCTCATTCCAATTCCCCTTGATACTTAAGCTGTATCCACGCCTAATATCATTACTGGTCGCAGACATCTGTGTTCGACCCACACCCGATAAGAGTCTGATCCGACTTTGATTAATCGCGTTGCTGTCCCCAAAGACTTAGTTGAAACTCCTTGTTTGAGTTCCTCAGTCTTATTACGCCCTTCGAATTAGAACACAGCATTTTTTATGATTTTGCTATCACTTTTTTATAGTTGTACCTGGCGATAAAGCAATGACACGGGACACCTAATGGAAAGTAGTTACTCTCGCCTATGGACATTTGCGATACAAGACGAATCGCCCATTCATCGCCGGCTTTAAAGGAGAGCTCTCTTCGCACCTTTCTAAACATCTTTACTTACGTGTACTAAGCAAACTAGGTATTTTTGTTTTATTGTATAACAAGCAGAAGTATTAGCGTAGACGCTGATCTGGTTCAAATTATGGTCACTTAAAATTATGTTTTGACATTAAACATAAAAAAGTTCAACCAGCCTCCATAAATTTCCGCAACGTCATTCCCTTATTTATTTATTTGTGTATTATTCCTTCATATTTGTTTATAGTTCGAATATTACCTATAGCTATATGATTATTTTAATCTTATTATGTTTAGCACACCACTTGTTCTAGCTCCACGTAAACTAACAATCCTACTATCCTACTAATATTATAAATGCGAAAGTTTGTGAGGATGTATGTGTATTTGTTATTCTTTCACGCAAAAACTACTGAACGGATTAGGTTGAAACTTTACAGTAGTATAGGTTATACATCAGAATAACACATGGGCTATAAATTGTAATGATTTTTTTTTATAAGGTTATAATATAACGAGAAATATCAGGTTAGTCGGAAAAAAAGCTGTGCTCTGAGAGCTATCTTCGCGTACGCTGCCTAAACCGTTGGAGATATCCAAATATAATGTATGGTGGGATTGTTTGTCTCACATAGATCTAAATAAAAGTCCGCGACAGCATATGTCTATATTTTATGTATAACCCACAATAACTCTTTTAAAACTTTAAATTTTTTTATAATATCAAGTTGATGTTTCCATGGGTTTTATACAAACTAAATATTAATCCTTATCAAAATAAATGATTTCAAAAAATCAAGCATCTAATAAATATTGAATCTGCCTTTTACACCATGTAAATTGGATAAGTAGTTTAGAAGATATTACGAGTATAACATATTGCGTAGTCAATTAATTGACCGGCAGTACGCGCCGTGCGCCGCCGCCGTATACAACGAAGTTGTATGATAATAATATTTGAATGGTTATAAAACACGGAGCAAAATGTGAAAGGTCAATAATGTCTCTGTAGTTCCGGGAATAAGGCTACAGTATCCCCTGTCTGTGGTAAGAGGCAACTAAAAGGGAGCTTTCGGGGTTGCGGGCGGCTAGACGGAGAGCTCCAAACACCCAGTCAGCAACTTCGGGAAAGATGTCAGCATGTGTGGTCACATGCTATCGTGAGAGCCAGGATGGATGGAGCTCGAACCGCCCAGCCAGGCGATCCCGGGAAGGACGGTGGCATACGTGTGGTCGCATATCGTGGTAAAGACCAGATGGAGTGGTGGGCCCAGCCGCTCACTTGGGAGGAGCCCGATGGGGCAATGCACTCAGAGGTGCTATAAGAATCCCAGATAACCCTGCGCCGCTCCCACGGCCTACCTTTTGAAGGTTTCTCCCTCGACAAATAAGAAAAAAAGTCAATGAGAATGAAACAGCGGAAAGGTTAAATATGTTATTAAATCGTCATCGAACTTTTAATGTAACACAACTCGGCACGTATGTCAGATTAGCAATAGTTTAGGTCGTAGTTGACCACGCTAGCCAACTGCGCGTTGGTAACCGTCACGGGTTTTGAGACCCTTTCTTAAAACTTTTAATTTCAGAGTAAGCATTTATATCTGTTGCCGATAAAACTAATTCAAATTAGTATACGTGCCTGTGATTTGAAATTTGAACACACTGATTTAGGCGATTAACACACGGTACCGCGCATCGCCGCGAATAGCGGTGCCCCGCGCGGTAAGGCGGTTTACGCACATGTACCTACGCGCGGATGAACCGATCATCAAAATAAACTTTTCGACATCGAAATGCATTTATGCTTCAACGATGATCCGCGCGGTTAGGCGCCAGCCCGTGTGTGAGGCGCCGACCCCCCGCACTGTCGGAGCACCACGGAGACACGGTGGTGATGAGAACACCGCTGGACCGCGCGGCCAGTCGGTGTACGTTTGTGAGGCATCAACGGATTTATTAGACCCCAATACAACATGAGATCCGCTTCACCGCCTACCGTGGCAGTGAGTGGTACCGTATGTTAATCGCATTAGGAAGTAGGGCAAGGGTTCAATCTGAAGTAAATCACAGATGCGTTGCTACTCCCGAGGACTATGATGATCGCCTCATATAAAAGTGAGCCGGCAGGCACACCCTTCAAATGAAACACAAGAACTGCTTCACGGCAGAAATAGGTGCGGCGGTGATGCCTCCCTGGTTGAACCATTGCTCTACCACCTTGCAAACTTTATGTGGCAGACTAAATTCCACGCGAGCGAAGCCGCGGGCAAAGGCTAGTTTTTTATAATTGTTTCTAACGATAAAGCAGACAAGCCATCTAATGGGAAGTAGTCACCGTCGCCTATGGACAAATGCAGACCAATCGCCAATGCATCGCCGGCTTTAAAGAAGAGCTCATTCCAATTCCCCTTGATACTTAAGCTGTATCCACGCCTAATATCATTACTGGTCGCAGACATCTGTGTTCGACCCACACCCGATAAGAGTCTGATCCGACTTTGATTAATCGCGTTGCTGTCCCCAAAGACTTAGTTGAAACTCCTTGTACATACTAAATTTACACCATGTTGAAAGATAACGAAGATATGATGCTGGGAAAATACGCTGAAACATTCCGTATTTACAAACTAGTGTGTTGCCAGAATGAATTTGGCAAAGCATTACTGTGCTTTTCAACGCAAGATCTCCCCGAAAACAAACAGTCGAAGTTTTTCGCAGCACATAGTGAATTTGACCGTTTTTTCCTTGAAGATCCGCTTGTTCCTTGAAGATCCGCTTGGCGGAGCGGTTTACATACCAGTCTGACGCCCAATCCCGGGTGCGATTCCCGGCCACACAAGTATCTGAATAATGAGTTTAGATTCATGTTCTGGGTTTGGGTGTTTGTGTATTCGTCTTGTGTGTGTCCATCGTGCCAACGACACGGTAGAAAATCCTAGTGTGGAGCTACGAGTGTAGAAAGCGTGTTTTCCTTAATGATCGATCATTTTATTATTTTTGAGGTTCCCTACCTAAAGGGTATTAACGGGACCTTATCACTAGGATACCTGTTTCCGTCTGCATTTTACCGTTTTTTATAGATAGTACGTTCCGTATATGATGTTTTGTTATTTTTTTCTTGTGTGTAATAATCGACTTCCCAAACGAAAGAGGTTTAAATCTATTCGTCACGTTTTTTTATAACATTATCTTATCCTTACCAAAACAAATGTTTATTTTCTTTCTTCTTATCTTATTTGTACATATTATTATGTAGAGTATTATTGCAATGCGTTGCGAAAAGCGACTGAGTGACAAAAACATTTTTACTATTCTCTGAAATAATACGCCTTCATTTAGTTACCTTCGGAGATCATGTTTGTTGTTTTCATTTGGGAAATTCTGGTGCCTCCATGAACTATTGATCACGGGAAACCAGTGGGAAATAATACAATTACGTACTTACACTTGTTTGCAGGTACTAATCAAAGACGGTAAGTAGGGTTGCCACCAATTTTCAGCAATGAAAGTAGTATGGTTATAAAAGGTATAAAAAATAATAGGTACGCAGTTACAAGCTTTGAATTTATTTATTCAACTTAAATTTGGCTTAATTTCTTATATTCGTTGCAATTTTGTATGCACATTGAAATTGAAAGACAATGCAATATTAATATAAACGTTATTAATAGAAACCTTATAATAAAGTGTCCAAAGTTTGCTAGTTTGAGCTCACTTTACGTAGTTTGCAGCGTTACAGCGTACAGTGAGCGCAAACTAGCAAACTTTGGACACTCCATCCTACTTCCTACTAATATTATAAATGCGAAAGTTTGTGAGGATGTATGTGTATTTGTTATTCTTTCACGCAAAAACTACTCAACGGATTAGGTTGAAACTTTACAGTAGTATAGGTTATACATCAGAATAACACATGGGCTATAATTTGTGATGATTTTTTTTTATAAGGTTATAATATAACGAGAAATATCAGGTTAGTCGGAAAAAAAGTTGTGCTCTGAGAGCTATCTTCGCGTACGCTGCCTAAACCGTTGGAGATATCCAAATATAATGTACCATGGGATTGTTTGGCTCACATAAATCTAAATAAAAGTCCGCGACAGCATATGTCTATATTTTATGTATAACCCACAATAACTCTTTTTATACTTTGAAAATTTTAAAAATATCAAGTTGATGTTTCCATGGGTTTTATACAAACTAAATATTAATCCTTATGAAAATAAATGATTTCAAAAAATCAAGCATCTAATAAAGATTGAATCTGCCTTTTACACCATGTAAATTGGATAGGTAGTTTAGAAGATATTACGAGTATAACATATTGCGTAGTCAATTGATTGACCGGCAGTACGCGCCGTACGCCGCCGCCGTATATAACGAAGTGCTATGAAATTAATATTTGAATGGTTATAAAACACGGAGCAAAATAGGAAAGTCAATGTGAATGACGCCTCTGTAATTCCGGGATCAGAATAAGGCTACGGTATCCTCTGTCTGTGGTAAGAGGCGACTAAAAGGGGGCTTTCGGGGTTGCGGGCGGCTAGACTGGGAGCTCCAAACACCCAATCAGCAACTTCGGGAAAGATGTCAGCATGTGTGGTCACACGCTGTCGTGAGAGCCAGGATGCACGGAGCTTGAACCGTCCAGCCAGGCGATCCCGGGAAGGACGGTGGCATACGTGTGGTCGCATATCGCGGTAAAGACCAGATGGAGTGGTGGGCCCAGCCGCTCACTTGGGAGGAGCCCGATGGGGCAATGCACTCAGAGGACTCCAGTTGCGTTCCTTTGAAGATCCCGGAGTCCTGGTGCTATAAGAATCCCAGATAACCCTGCGTCGCTCCCACGGCGTAGCTTTTGAAGTTTTCTCCCTCGACAAAAAAGAAAAAAGTCAATGAGAATGAAACAGCGGAAAGGTTAAATATGTTATTCAATCGTCATCGACCTTTTAATGTAACACAACTCGGCACATATGTCAGATTAGCAGTAGTTTAGGTCGTAGTTGACCACGCTAGCCAACTGCGCGTTGGTAACCGTCACGGGTTTTGAGACCCTTTCTTAAAACTTTTAATTTCAGAGTAAGCATTAATATCTGTTGCCGACAAAACTAATTCAAATTAATATACGTGCCTGTGATTTGAAATTTGAACACACTTATTTAGGCGATTAACACACGGCACCGCGCACCGCGCGGTTAGGTGGTTTACGCACCTGTACGCGCGGATGGACCGATCATCAAAATAAACTTTTCGACATCGATATGCATTTTTGCTTCAACGATGATCCGCGCGGTTAGGCGCCAGCCCGTGTGTGAGGCGCCGACCCCCCGCACTATAGTTCGCGCGGAGACACGGTGGTGATGAGAACACCGCTGGACAGCGCGGCCAGTCGGTGTACGTTTGTGAGGCATCAACGGATTTATTAGACCCAAATACAACATGAGATCCGCTTCACCGCCTACCGTGGCAGTGAGCGGTACCGTATGTTAATCGCCTTAGGAAGTAGGGCAAGGGTTTAATCTGAAGTAAATCACAGATGCGTTGCTACTCCCGAGGACTATGATGATCGCCTCATATAAAAGTGAGCCGGCAAGCACACCCTTCAAATGAAACACAAGAACTGCTTCACGGTAGAAATAGGTGCGGCGGTGATGCCTCCCTGGATGAACCATTGCTCTACCACCTTGCAAACTTTATGTGGCAGACTAAATTCCACGCGAGCGAAGCCGCGGGCAAAGGCTAGTTTCAAATATATGGAAGTGCGTACTAAACCGATACATCGCCGTCCCTGTAGTTTCGGGATCAGAATAGGGCTACGGCATCCCCTGCCTGTCGTAAGAGGCGACTAAAAGGGGCTTCCGGGTTTGCAGGCGGCTAGAGTGGGAGCTCGAACCGTTCGGTCAGGCGATACCGGGAAGGACGGCGGTATATGTGGTCGCATACCGTCGTAAAGACTAGACGGTGCGGTGGGCCCAGCCGCCCATCTGGGAGAAGCCCGATGGGGCAACGCGCTCAGAGGATTCCGGTTGCGATCGGGCCGAGTTCCCGGAGTCCTCTTTATAGCGCCGAGGACGGCCATCGGGGGGGTTTTAGTGCGGTAAAAATCCCACATAACCCTGCGTCGCTCCCACGGCGTCGGGTACCTTTTGAAGGTTTCCCCCTCCGAAACAAAAAAAAAAACAGTCCTAATTGGGTTTAAAAATAAACATAGAAATGAAAATATAACCATAACCATAGTAATTTACTTTTCATTTGCAAATCAATAAAATAATATTTTATCTTTCAAGTAATATAAGTAGGTATTACTAATAAAACCCAAAAGGCGTTATGGGTGTCATGACATTTAACTTTTTACTCCGAATATATGACAAATCTCTGGCACTTGAATGTTAAAAGTTAAAAATAAAGTATTTTAGAGTTATTTACCAAGTAATAAATAATTTACGTACCTAAGAGTATATAAAAATCAATAGCATTTTATTATTTAACGTGTAACAATTTCTAACAAACTCCCACGTACCAACATAGCTAACACGTAATTACATTTTAACACCATAAACGACCTTGAATTACATAGTATTACACGGCATTATGGCGGCTTATGGAGGGAACCCCACGCAACATAAGACCATAGCCACAGCAGCAATAGGGTTGTCTCTATATTCTTTTTTTAATTATAGTGTTATTAATTTTTATTTTAGCATCTACTGTCATGTAGTCATCAATCAATCGAATTGTAATATCGTCACAGTTAACAAATAATATAAGTAGGTAATCTCACGGCGTCGGTTAATCCCAGCATGTCGACAATTAAGTATTATTATAGTTTTAAATACGCATAACAGTTCAATTTTGACACGATTTGTAGTTCATTGATTTTTTGTAGATCTTTAAAATGTTATTGGGGCGTAAATTTTGTACAAATTTTGGCGGGAGCATACATGAGCCATGGCATTACATGGCATTTTAAAAAAGATCGCGGAAATAAATAGCAACGTCACCACTCGTCTTGACGCGACATTCGCTACAGAAGCACCGCGAGAACCCCTTAGCGACCTCGTCAATGCGAATGTTTGTGTGATTGTGCCCTTTTAGAACTTTTGTAGGCAGTTTCCATATTTGTACTGTGCCACTACAGTATTATATCAATAATCTGTTTTAAATTGCTAAGATTATTCCCAATAGCCTGATTATTTTTAAAATCCTGTCTCTACTTTGTTCTTATTGACATAAAATACTGACCAATTAAAAAACTTTGTGGTAGTTCGGTTTTTAGTTCCCAATGGAGTCGATATCGTAAGGTTTTGGTTTTGTGGAGATATAGTTTTTAATTAACCTAAACCGTTCATTACACTTATTGTATTTTTTGAATTTAACTATTAAATAACGCTTACCCTATACTAAGTTTTCCTGTATATCGCGTGCCATGGACACAATACAAGCCAAGCTTAGAACACACCGAAGCTTCTCGTCAACCCATTATTGTTCCACTGCTAGGCACGGGTCTTCTCTCAGAATGAGAGAGTTTAGGCCATAGTCCACCGCGCTGGCCAAGTGCGAATTATTGGATTTCACACACCTCCGAGAAATTTTTTTTTAAGAACTCTCGGATGTATAGCTTTCCTCACGATGTTTTCCTTTACCGAAAAGCAGTGATAATTAATTTCTAATACGCACATAAATCAGTGGTGCGTGCCTGGGTTTGAACCTCGGTCCTCCCAATCGAGAGGGCAAGTTTCAACCATTAGGCTATCACTGCTCTGCACCGAAGCTTAGACACCCAAAATCATCAATCATCTTAACTCTCACATCAATTTAAATATTACGCTAACTTTCAAGCATCTTAAACTTACCCCAGTTTTGTTTAAAGACGGGACGCGATGAGGTACAAGTGGCATACAACACTTAACTAACCCCACGTAAATGAATGCCACTCGACGTCCTCGTGAGTCACGCATGTTTAACCACCCATTTCCTGATTAGCCGCGGATTACGCATCGCTCATAATGGATGAGCGAAGCCTGGTAATGTACGAGACTCGAACGTGTTATATGGATTGTGTGTACAGCTGACTTGTACAGTACAAAATAGTTAATGTGTAGTTTTTCGTCCTTAATTAAAATTAAAAAAAAAAATACACTTTCTACACTCATAGCCCCACAGTAGGATTTTCTCCTGTGTCGTGGGTGCCATGGACAAACACAAAAAAGAATACACAAACACCCAGAACCATAACAAGAATCTAAACTCATCATTCAGATACCTGTCTGGCCGGGAATCGAACCCGGGACCCATTGCGTGGCAGACCGGTATGGTAATACCGCCACGCGGGGCGTCTTTACAATACAAAATACATTGCAAGTTATGATCTAAAGCAAAAACAAAAGCGTGCAATATGCATTGCAATGTATAATCGAAATCTTAAACGTAAGAAACTCATAGTAGTCGTAGTAGTAGTACTCGTACCGTAGGTGTCTCATAATAACTGGTCCATAACATATATTTTCGGCATGTTTATGTATGCCTAGTAGCAACAGTGTTAAATTCTGCCATGTTAATATAATTGGTTGATTACATATGTCCACGAATATAAGTGACTCCTTATCATCAGGTGGACCATAGGACCGTATGCTCCTTTACTACCTCTATGTTGTATTTTCAAAATGACTAATACCTTTAGGTTGGACGATGCAAGAAATAGAACATAAGCCTTGAGTATACAAATTTCGCCTTAATTACGTCTTTTTTAGTAGTGATAGCCTAATGGTTGAAATCGCCCTCGTTCGGAAGGTCCGAGGTTCAAACCCAGGCACGCACCACTGATTTTTGTGCGTATTACAAATTAATTATCAGTGCTTTTCGGTGAAGGAAAACATCGTGAGGCAACCTGCCCACTCGAGAATTCTTTAAAAAAAAAGTTCTCGGAGGTGTGTGAAGTCCGCCAATTCGCACTTGGCCAGCGCGGTGGACTATGGCCTAATCTCTCTCAGTCTGAGAGAAGATCCGTGCCCAGCAGTGGACAATAATGGGTTGACGTTAATTTTTAGATTTGGGAAGGGTCTTGAGCCCCTTAGCCTCCTCCCTCTCCTCTGAATCCTCAACTGACCAAAATACAAGGTAACGTGAAAAATAATCTCAATCATTCTTTCTCAGCTGCTGGAGTTGTTCGACACGGAAGACCCGCGAGAGCGCGATTTCCTGAAGACTACTCTTCACAGGATATACGGGAAATTCTTAGTTCTACGCGCCTACATACGGAAGCAGATTAATAACGTATTCTATAGGTGAGTGGTATATGTTTACTTATCCGACTACGTCATAAGGAGAGTAGAGTTTTTAATTGCCTATTTGTTTTTTTTGTATGTGTGCTGACCCGCGTGGTGAAGCGGTCACCATATCAGTCTGACACGCAGTGGGTTCTGGATTCGAATCCCGGCCAGGTATCTGAAAGATGAATTTAGGTTCCTGTTCTGGGTGGTGTTTGTGTATCCGTCTTTATATGTCAATGGCGTCCAAGACATAGGAGAAGACTACTGTGGGACAGTGAGTGTAAAAAGTATACCAGGGTTTTCGTTGTGGACGGACGGGACTCAGCCGAATGTAATTGGTAGAGTAGGAATATAGGAATGTAGTCGTAACGACTGTATACTATCACACTATAATTATATTCCTCCTAATATATCAGCGGGCATCCGCATCGTACCAGCGAAGCTCAAGCTTCATCGCTAGCAATTGATGTGACGGTTATACCTCCCCGTCAGAACTTCAATGTCGAAATTTAAAAAATCATCACAGCTTAATCCACCTTTATCGACCTTAAACCTCATTAAAAAAAAATATTACATTCATAAATATTTTCGTCATTTTACAAAGACAATTAAACCAATCATCGAAAAAGAATAACGCAAGAAGCACTCGTCTCAAGCCAACGAATAAGCAATTACGATTTATAATTAGGTAGGTATTTGTCAACAAAAACTGTTTTTCTCATGAATTATAAAGACAACAATGGTACAAAAAACTTGCGGTCGAGAAAAGCGATCGATAATTATGGTCCCACATTACTGTTTTTTTAGAGATCCCTGGCTCATTTGGAGTTTTTCACACTTTAAATAATCACCTACAAAAAGTGAAGATGACAACATTTTTCAATAGTCTGGTTTTGTAATACATAAAAAAACTTTTACAAATAAAAGAAAGTGCATATTACTATAAAATAAAAAATTGGAATATCATTTCGTTTATGTTATTTATTTTTGAGCATATTAAAGATACATGATTAGGATTATTAGATATATTTATTATATTATACATATTAACGCTATGACATGTTTTTCAAGAATGGTGCGAAAAGAGCTCTCCTTCACAGCCGGCGATGCATTGGCGACTCCTCTGGTGTTGCGAATGTCCATAGGCGACGGTGACTATTTTCCATCAGGTAGCCCGTCTGTCTTATCGTTAGGTTAAAAAAAACATTGAGCAAGATACTGGAGCTAACTTTCTTACCATGTAAAAAAAACACGATTGTAACTATATTTAAAAAATATATAATAATATATAAATAAAAAAAAAAGACAAACCAGCTGCGTTTCTTACCGAATCTTCTCAGTTGAGGTTGTGTTCTGATCCGGTGGTAGTGTAAAAAAAAATGACTGACAATCTGTAAGCGCCCCCGTAGGCCTATACAAAATAAAGACATTTCATTTCATTATATAAGTATAGGAAAACGTGTCAAACTAAAATCATTTTAAAAATCGTGTATTGGTAATAATCGAGAATTGTACTATAAAATATTGAAATCAGTTTCGAATGAAATGGAGGACTTGTAATAATTACGGAATATCAATTTGTAAGGGATTCGACACATCCTTGACCGATTTTTTCGTATCCTATCATTGCGTTGTGTCGCGACAACAGTTTGAAGATGTCCGGTTTGTATTTTTTACTAGAATATACTTCATATCAATGAGCTTCAAGTGTTACGTAAATCGCTTCAAGTATCACGTGTTATGATCGCGGTTCCGCCATCATGCATTTAAAATAGCTTTTTTTGTGATATCTTAAGATCCGGTCGCGAAACTCGCACTTGGCGCTCCAAGCGTCAGCATTAAGAAAGGAATATATGTGCGTTGTGCAATAAACTAAATGTATGTGTCTTTACACAAATGTATGATGTACTGGTTACAAATTTTGCCACAAATTCTGGCGAAATTGCCACAATTAGCTCAACGCTGATGTTTGACGAAACGGTTGCACTTAAAGCATAATGCCATCGATGCTTGAAACGAATGAATCATTGGCCCGTTAGTTAAATCTACGGCCGTACTAAACTGATGCGACAGCATTGATACAAATAAAAAATGAGTTGCAAACTGTCTTTCGCCCGCGGCGACACCACTGCGTAAATCACCCTCGTTTCTGCCTTAGAAATAATTCGTATCCACCTACTGGTTCTATTACATGCACTCTATTCATCTAACGCTGAAAATATCTCGAGGTCTCAGTACCGGATATACTAAACAAAATGTTCCTTCATTCACTAGAATCTAAGTAAATCAATGTGTAACATAAATTCTCTCTCTGTAACCGAATCGCTTCTGCAATTCGCTAAAAGACTTAAACTTTACGTTTGTCCCGAAAAACAAGAAAACTAACTCAACCCCTACTCTCGAGCCTGAGGTTATATTTCCCTCTACCCTGTAATAGGATGTTAGATTGAATATGCGCCGTGCAAAAGAACAATTACTGAGCCATCGAGCGATGTCATGTACCAGGAGGGTGCTTCAAGTACAATGCGGAGGGAGGTGACGGGAGGACCTCGTACGGTGAAATAAAGCGCAACTCACTCTAGGTTTTTTAATTTCATTTCACGATCCCTTGCCTGTGTTTAAAGTCATTGCGAATGTGAGATGGAATCTTCAAGCGGCTAACGGGAATACAAATATTAACATATAATTTATTAAGTCGTTTATACAGTTTTAGAGTACTTATATAGTATATTGCGGAATGTATTATACTATGTAACGGGTTTTCACGTTATGTGTCTTGAATTTCTGTGCTATCGATAATTTGACATGCATTATGCATGTAGATAAAGTTAGTGTTGTTCTGTCGAGATATGAAACATAAATATAAACCGAACGTAAAAATAGAACTACGGTTGTAGTAGGCTCAAGGTGGTAGAACCAGTGTAGTTCGACCGGGGAAGTACCACCGTCACACCTATTTCTAGCGTGAAGCATTTTGTTGCGTTTCGATAGAAGGGTGTGGTTGGCGGCACACTTTCAAATTAGACGACCATCATAGTCCTCGGGAGTAGCAACGCATCTGTGATTGACTTCAGATGGAACCCATGTTCTGTATGTAGTTTGGATGATAGATTTGGCGGTCGTTTTATGCAAAGCACTGCAATTTAATAATCACAAAACATTCGCACAATTCTTGTCATAGCAAATGTCTTAAATCATGCGAATATTCGTCACATCAACGTCTCGTTCACTGATTAAACCAGCTCTAGCTAAAAATAATCAACCAGCATAATGCTGAGAAGGGTCCGTTTTGTGATGTATACCACTCACATATCCCATGTTAGTTGGTACTATATTATTACTGTGTCTTTAAACTGTACGAGTGTGTACGCATTACGAATAAACGATTTCTTTCTTTCTTTTCTTTCATTACAAAGATTAAAGTTGTATGTAATTTTGTGAATTGTTCCAGGTTTATATACGAAACGGAGCATCACAACGGCATCGCGGAACTGCTGGAGATCCTCGGCTCCATTATCAATGGGTTCGCGTTGCCGCTCAAGGAGGAACACAAACTCTTCTTGCTTAGGGTTGGTAGAACACACAGTTACTTTAACGCTTAAAAGGCTCACAACTTGATTTTGTGGCAATCGCAAAAAAAAATCGCAAAGTGGTGTAAGATAGGAACTAGTATCGTCATAGAGCAGTGTTAGCCTAATGGTTGAAACTTGCCCTCTCGATTGGGAGGTCCTAGGTTCAAACCCAGGCACGCACCACTGATTTATGTGCGTATTAGAAATTAATTATCACTGCTTTTCGGTGAAGGAAAACATCGTGAGGAAACCTATACGCCCGAGAGTTCTTAAGAGAGGCCATAGTCAACCGCGCTGGCAAAGTGCAAATTGGTGGACTTCACACACCTCCGAGAACTTTTTTTTAAAGTACTCTCGGGTGAGTAGGGTTCCTCACGATGTTTTCCTTTACCGGAAAGCAGTGATAATTAATTTCTAATACGCACACAAATCAGTGGTGTGTAAGCCTTGGTTTGAAACTCGGACCTCCCGACTGAGAGCAAGTTTCAACCATCTACCGGCTATCACTGCTCTAACTCTAGATAGAAACTGAAAAGTTATTCTTTTTATTATTATCAATGATTTTTTCTGTCTAACAACAACGGTTTTAAGCGCTGCTGAGTTTTCGTCGGAAGCTTGGCGAGATAGTGAAACATCCGAGAGTTTTGACTGGAATTACATAAAAATGAACTTATCTAGAGTTGATTACAGGTATCCATGAGCGGTAAGTGTCCACTTGGCATCAGGTACACTCCATGGTCCCTTGCCCAACTTTAAAAAAACCAAATTTAAAAAAATCTTACAATATTTTTGCCCAAATGAAGATCGATCCTGGCACCTTTTGCTTGTTGGCCATGATCCAGCATGATGGCCAACAGAAACTTGGGTGGAACTACTTCACTTCTATACTAATCCACTATTGAATTGTTTCCAGGTACTACTACCGTTGCACAAAGTGAAATCCCTGTCGGTGTACCACCCTCAGCTCGCTTACTGCGTGGTCCAGTTCTTAGAGAAGGACCCCTCGTTGACACAACCTGTAGTTAGGTGAGTTTTTGTGTTATATGAAAGGAAATAGTGATGCGTCTCGAGTCCTGTTTTTACTCGAGTAAAAATTCAAACTCGTACTCGATTAATAAAAATGTATCGACTCAACTCGGCGCGCCGAGTCTACTCAGCACATCTACTTGAATTTGTTTGTTACCGCAAGATTACAAATATTCGATAATATTTGTAATCTTGCGGTAACAAACAAATTCACTCTCGCATTCAAGGAAAACGTTTAAATTGTAATCACATTTGATGGAGTAAATGGATCGCAACTTAATATAAAACAGAGATGTGTCTCGAATGATTGGCAGATGCTTTCGTCGGGAGTAGCAAAGTCCCGAGGACTACGACGATCGTCTCATATAAATGTGAGCAACCACACCCTTCCACGGAAATGCTACAACTGTTTCACGCTAGAAATGAATATGGCGGTGCTACCTCGCCGGTCCAACCATATTAGTTCTACACCCTCGAAAACCATTAATTAATAGAATAATAGTTACATATGTATTAATGTACCAATAATTTCTAGGGCTTTACTAAAATACTGGCCGAAGACCCACTCACCGAAGGAGGTGATGTTCCTGAACGAAATGGAGGAAATTCTGGACGTGATAGAGCCGGCCGAGTTCCAGAAGATTATGGACCCGCTGTTCCGGCAGCTCGCCAAGTGTGTCTCCAGTCCGCACTTTCAGGTTGGGTTTTGTATTATTCTCACTCTTTGTCTATATTTTTGGAGAAGTGGTACGTTCGTCGTCAATGCGTTCCTGTTCCGCCGCTGAACTTGAGTCTTCTGTCGAAGTAAGAGAGGGCTTAGTTCATATTCCACCAGATTGGCCAAATGCAAATTAAGTAGGCTTTAATAACTTTTTGATAATTCTTTTTTTGAGGTGTGATGCGTTCATGCGTTAAAGATTCCTTTATTATAAAGATTTTCTTTTTCTTTTGTTCGTACTGTTCTTTCTTTTTGTAAGTCGTAGTTATTTTATTAATTTCTTTCCTTATCTAATCCCGTGTGTAGGCGAATTTTGTCTGCAATTAATATTTTCGCAATTATCACATTTATTTACATCTTCGAAACCAGAATATGGTAAAACAAGCACTTCTGCACAGCTTCCACAATCGTAACCTCACCATTATCTCATATTGTATTTATTTCAATTTCATTCCCTATTTTTACAGGTGGCGGAACGAGCGCTATACTACTGGAACAACGAGTACATAATGTCACTAATATCGGACAACGCGACGCACATCCTACCAATAATGTTTCCATCCTTATATCGCAACACCAAGAGCCACTGGAACAAGACGATCCACGGGTTGGTGTACAACGCACTCAAGCTGTTCATGGAGATGAACCAGAAACTCTTCGACGAATGTACGCAACAGTTTAAACAGGAGAAACAGAAGTGAGTTCTTTTTGTTGTGGGGAAAAGTAGCGGTGCCATGGTGGTGCCCTGAAGGACGCTTGAAGTTTGATTTTAGATCGTTTTATTTTTGAAGACAAAAAATAGATGTAGTAGTGTTGCCAAAAAAATGTTTATATACATAAAATAACATGCTCATTCTTAAAAAAATCAGGTTTTATGAAAAGGCACACTCCCTTAGTCTTTTGAAAATACCAAAATTATTATTATTTCATTACTGATACTTTAAAGTTGCAAGTTGACAGTAAGATACCCATCAACGTATCACAGTGTTGTGTCTTCATTGTTGTTAAATCTTTTCTAAGTGTATTTAAGAGAAAGCGCTCACTCCGCAATCCAGTATACGCGTTGCGTGGTCGCCGTGTAATTTGGAGAAATAATACGTATACGAACATATACGTATTACGCTGACATAATGTTAATTTTATTACGTACATGAAACACAAAATTATACTAATCTCTATATGATACTACCGGATAAGTCAAACATCAGTTACATGTACAGCGTTTTCATCTTATAATACAATTACATTAATGTAAGTTCGTTTGCCACGCGTGTAGAGAGCGCGAGCGGCTAATGCAGCGGGAGGAGCTGTGGCAGCGGCTGGAGGCGCGCGCCGCGGCCAACCCCGCCTCGCGCGGCCTCCTGCCGCCGCGCGCCGCGTGCGGCCCGTGCGGCGGCTGCGGCTCGTGCGCCGCGTGCGCCGCCGCTGCGGAGCACGACCCCGCGCCCGATCTCACCGCGCCGCGCTATGAGAATAACACTGATGTAAGTTGCATGGAGCTTTGTGATTCCTTTCAAGTCAATGTGACTTGTGTGGACTGCTTCCGCCGCCCGCCGCGCGCCGCATGCGGCCCGTGCGACGCGTGCGGCTCGTGCGCTGCGTGCGTCGCTTTAAAGGAACATCACCCCGCGACCGATTTCACCGTTAGAATAACACTGATGTAAGTTGCAAGCAGCTGTGTGATTCCTTTCAAGTTAATGTGACTCATGCGGTCATTTTGACGTATGGCTCTTGCGGTCTGCTGCCGCCGCACGCCGCGTGCGGCTCGTGCGCTGCGTGCGTCGCTTTTATGGAGCACAACCTCACGCCCGATCTCACCGCGCCGCACTGTGAGAATAATACTGATGTATTTTGCGTGACGCTTTATATATTCTCTGACGCTTCTCTGACCCGTGCGGTCTGCTGCTGCCACGCGCCGCGTCCGGCCCATGCGGTTCGTGTGGTGTGCGGCATTATCAACAAACATGATCTTACGCCTGATCTAACCGAGAAGCACTATAAGAGTAACATTGACGTAAGATGCGTTACGTTGTACGCTTCCTCTGAAGCTGTGACACGTGTAATCATTGTGGCTTCTACGACATGTGCGGTCTGCTGCCGCTGCCTGACTACTGCGGCTCATATAGTTATTGTAGGGCGTCCGACGACCACGACCCCGCCCTTCGCTGTTGTTTCTGGCACCAATGCTAGTCTAAATGCCGTTAATGCGTTCAATGTGACCATGCGGTTCGGAGAACGAGATACTATTTTACTCCCGGCTGCACCACACAAATTATTTAAGCTGTCTCGTACTTCTATGTTCCTTTTAATTTCAATGTGGGTTCGCTAATTTAAAAACCTGTGCGTAGCATCAGTACGCCATCATTAATAAGTTGCATCGTCTACAGGCACGCGGAGCTTACAACGCGAGCAAGCCGCTCCTCCGCAAGAAGTCGGAGCTGCCGCCGGACGCGAGCACGGTGAAGGCGCTGAGCGAGCACGCGCGCGCCGACGCCGCGCTGCCCTCGCACCCGCACCCGGACCGCTGCTAGCACCCGCACGCACGCGCACGGGGCTGCGTCTGCACGGGGACACGCGCGTGCCCGCGTGCACGGGATCACCCGCACGCCGCACCCGCGCTGGCGTGTGGCTGCACGGGAGACCCGCGTGTGCACGCACGTCGAGGGCGGTCCCGTGCACGTCGCACCCGCGCGAAGAACATCTGCATAGTTACATCCGTATGAAACACACATGGGAATGTCCGCACGGGGCAGCTGCAGGGCGACTTCCATACAAGACTCTCAAGATGCCCGCGCGGGACCGTCTTTACGAGGACAATCGTATAGGCACACTCGCTTGTGGCTCGCTCGGAATCATCCATGGGAATACTCGCGTGCACAGCACCGCTCTCTGTACATACAATGGTGGATGGAAAGGAACGGACGCGCGTAAGTCTCGCAATTCGATTGTATGTTAATAGCATAGTGGAACGAGATACACACGTCTCGCTGGTTGATGGATATCTGATAGTACGATAAAAGAGGAAAACATAACACCGGACATGTTTCCTACGATTTGACGCAACACATATGCAAATGTAGCCCTGAAAATAACACAAAATATGTGTAACAGTACACCTCTCAGTACACGTACTTTGATAAACAGAGACGAGACATTTTCTACACGTACATGATTAAGAGTTTTTTTTAACAAATCACTAATTAGTCAATACAAGTACATGTAATCTCTACGCTCTATTTGTAATATTATATTTGGGAGCGATGAGGTGCGTCGTTCTACGTGCCCAGCAATGTTTGTAGCTATTGCCCTGTACTATACAAATATTCCTAATATATAGTATAGACTATGTACAGTGCGGTGTTGGTAAACATTTTGTAAGGAAAACGTTAATATTACGGGACGTATGCGAGTGTTAAGGTTAACTATGGAAATGTCGTTATTAGAAGTAATGATTGCATCGGATACTGTGTTGCGATCAAATTTTCTAACCTAAACTCACATAATTTAGTAGAAAAAAACAAATTTGAAACTTATATTTAATACACCTAATGTCATATAAAACTTATACTAACATATATGTTATGGATGTCAGACAAAGTACACAAAGAAATTATGAATTACACTGTAGCTTAGGAAGTGTAGGTACCTCACATGTGAAAGTTACCTTAAAAAACTATTTAACGTCTTAATAAATCGGTTATCGCGCCGCAGTATCCAGTGCGAATCATCCCTAAGCCATAGATATGTTAAACTTTATATGAATATTGTGGTTAGATGTATATAAACACCCATCTATGTCAGTCACCTACAAATAATATGACATTGACATTTAGTATTAGTCTCTCGGCACATTCACGCGCTAATGCAGAAGTGTACGAGATCAAAGTAATAGTTAGCTTTCTTCACATCTGTAGACACCGTACGTGGACATACGAAACAGAGAAATTTAATGTCTATGGTCGAAGTCTCTATGGTCTTGAAACTGCATGAACAGATTATATATATTATCAGCAACTAATCAAGAGTCCTGACCGACCTAGGCCAAATTATATGAACGCGCCCCCACCAAGTCGGTTACGGTCAGCCTAAATATATTATATTAGTTGTGACACACTACCGATTAGTAACGAATATTCGAATATAATTGTGTAATCGCAAGAATTGTCCAAATAATCGAATTGCAGTTTGTCGACCAAAAAAATTATTGCCTAATCTACATACACCTGTGCGCCAAAGAAACATGATATCAGCGCGCACCCTGATCGTTGAACCCTAGGCTGCAGCCTAGTTAGCCTAAGGGTTAATCAGGCCCTGTATATTATTTACGATTGAACTAGCAATCGAGCAAGTAGTTCGTCTGATGGTATGCTACTATATATTGCCTTCGTTCCGCCTAAAAGTCAAGAATCTGAAATTATCAGTGTGTCTCTACTATATTATACATGTATTATACATAAAAACCTTCCTCTTCAATCTCTCTTTCTATTAAAAAAACTGCATTAAGAACCGTAGCGTAGTTTTAAAGATCTAAGCGTACATAAGGACAGACAGCAGGATATGTAGTTAAGGATATAAGAAATCTAACTATAGTCTACATTAAAAGAAGAATATTAAATCAAAATCGGTCCATATGTTCAGGAACTATGATACCACAGACAAGCCCACAAATACGTCAATCTTATAGCTTTTAATGTCGTAATACAACAAAATGAAAGTTTCTCTCACATAGTTTATTTTTCGCATAGTTGTCAGCCGTCTCTTGATAGATATGGAGACTTCGGTTTGTGCTTTGTCTAACACGTACGGTGTTGTGATGTGATTGAAGCTTTAATTAGGTGTATCGGTTGAAGTTTTGATCTGCTATATTATGAAGAATAAATTAATAATGAAATAGTGTCGAACAATACTGATTGGATTAGTTACTCCAGCGAAGATTCACGTCTCAATTTAACAAATATCATTACATTAAAATAAATAGTACTCCAATTGGAACTTCTATTTGTCTCTGACTCCATCAGGATCATGTTTGAATAAAAATGAAAGATAATATACTGTCGATATAAAAATTCGTTGATCGTCAAATCGAAAAAAATATATTTATATTACTTAATTTTACAAATCAATTGTACTTTTTACGATGATTGTTTGAAATGGAAAATGTATTTTGTAATCTGTAACAGATATTTTTTGTTGTAACAGTACCTTGAAAATCGATTTAGGAATACAGATACTTTCGAATAGTCGATCAAAACTCGATACATCACTAAAATTAGTTCACTTTACGAAATCATACAAAATATCACCCACCGTGGATGCATGAATAGTGCCTGCATATTTATATAGATTATTAAACGTTTGTGGGTATTACTTTCTCTACAATTTCTACCCAATAAGTGCATTAAATCACAAATCAGGTAGTTACGTCTCATTTTATTTAAAATTAGTGAGTGTCATACTATGTTCTCGGTGTTGATAATATAAAACGTCATATTAAAATCTTATCTCTTTAAAATAATATTATGTTACGTAGATCTACTCTCTAACGCTTTATGTACATTTTATTTGAAGTGTCGCAAAAGCAGAAAATAATACATAAATGTCCGCGGCATTCCACTTGGCTTTTAGAACGATCATAGTACACGAAAAGTCGTTATAATGGGCAAGTGGAACACAGGATCTTGGATAGTAAAATCGATATTTCTATTTTTTACATAATCTGTTCTTCGTTTCATTCATTTTTATTTTATCTGTACTAGTATTTACATTAGAGTAACACAATAATCATCCTTATCTTCTATTGAAATGAGTATTTTATATCAGTATTTATATCATACAAATGATTTTTCTGAAATTTCGATGACCTTAACAACATACAATTATCATTTTTTGAACGTAGCAGTAAATTTAATAAATCGTAAGGCTTCCTGGAGGGCATAAGCATTTTCTTAATTAAAAAAATGTGATTAATTTAAAGTATTGTTTTATACATATATTGCAAATATTCATACAAAAGACTAAGTAATTTATATAGATAAACTTTTGGTAACTATTCAGTACACCAAAGAAGTGTTCTTTGATTCTCAAAAACAAATCTACATAAGACTATTTCTTGAATTCTATTCGGTTTATTTTTTATGACAAAATATTTACTGATAGTAATATTCTGATAGTAAATATTTTTCATATCATATGTTTATCTTATGTTCCTTAAGATTATTTAACAAAATAGCACTTAATTTCAGACTTACTGATACCTTAAGTGTTTATATAAATACTTGGTCGCAAGAAACATCATTCCATTTTAACTTTTTAAAAAACTAACTACCTAAGTCATGGTGTGGGTACTAATATTAATTTAATTACACTATAAAAGTAGAAAATTCAAAAAATATGTTCTCTCTGTTACAAAGAAAAAAAATCAAATGTATTTTAGAAAATTGGATTTTTTTAAATGTTTAAATTGTATGTGTTAATATTCACGTAAATTAACGTCCAAATTATATAGAACGCGTGAATACATCGTTTCCATAGGATTTCTCACAAAATATTATCTGTAAAGGTCCTAACTTAGAATTCATAGGACTATTATGTAAATTATATTAGATAAACAATTTTAACCCTGTAGGAATATATAACATGTTATACTTAACAATAGTTATTTGCAATTTTGATACACAAATAGTTCACATTGTTTTATCGCTAGTTAAGGCCCTTTTCACAATGTTTGGGTTAGGTCAATTCACAGATTAAATATTGGACGCATTTTCTGACTATTTAAAAACATATTATGATTTATATGAAACCTAGGAAAGTGTGATACGTGTCACTCGATAAGTGAGTGGTTACAATCAAAATTCATTCAGAAGAAAGAAATTTAAAATTATCAAATATATGTGACATGATTTATTATTCATAATTCACTAAGAAAATTCAATTTGTAATATTTTATATATCTACGATTGTGAATTCGAGTCACTGAGATATGTTAGTCATATGAATATCATCTGAGTACTTTTTGATTGTAAACAGTATTTTTATCGATTGATTACTGGTTTTACTCTTTTATTTCAATAAATTGGCATTCGAACACCTTTTCTTTTGCAAATATTTATCGTGTAGGTGTTTTTTAAACACGAGTAATGCCTTGATTCGCTAAATCATTTATAAGTACCTTTTTTGGATACTCGAACTTTGTGAAATAGGTCTTAAAGTATTTCAATGTATTTCGGCGCTATTCTTATCGCGTTATCACTACGCCATAGTAATGACTAAGAATTGACTGATATGGTATCGTTTACGCCTTAATTGTAATCTAGGTCTTGTTTAGCGTGGCACTACAAATTTACTGTTTGTATTAAAATCACGACTGAAAAATAGTTTTTTTTTCGACGAAGCAGGGTTAATGTTATAATGCACAATTTCATTCGTTCGCGCGCGTGATTTTATGTACAGTCACGAGCAATAAAATGTGACTACGAACAGATTAGCAAAAGTATCTGACCCAAGAAGGAGTTCAATAATATCTGACTACACGAACGCAGCAAAAATATCTGACATTGAAAGGCAGCATAATGCAGTAGCGTCAAAATTATGTAGATGAACGTCAAATCACATAATTTTGATGCTACTGCATTATGCTGCCTTTCAATGTCAGATATTTTTATTGCGTTCGTGTTGTCAGATATTATTGAACTCCTTCTTGGGTCAGATACTTTTGCCAATCTTCCATAGTCACATCTTATTGCTCGTGACTGTACGTGACTTTGAGTTATTCGAAAAGACTTATCATAAAAATGCGTGTTTTACTAAAGACTAATATCACATGGTAAAAACCCAATAAGGAGGCTGCATCAAGGAAATGGCCCTGTAATTATTTATCTATTGAGTAAATTTATCTTGTATGAAATAGGATGGCGCAGGGCCGCGGGCATGAACGAATGAAATGACCTAATACCCATGTACTTGTCAATTAGTGTGTTTCTGTATTAGCGTGGATTGAAATAATATGTATCTCTAAGCTAAAAGTATGGGTTTGAGTCAAATTATGTACAGTACATGTCTTTTTTCTTTTATTTATGTTAGACAATGTACAAGGAATGCGGAACTCTTCTTTTTGGCCATTTCAATAAATCTAAAACATAATCCTATTTTAAAATAGAAAACATCAATCCATGCTAGGTAAAATCTATTGGATTTAATGCGATATATTACTATTCTGTCTTTATTCTATGAGGTGGAGAGTGGTTGATCATTGTTTATAATTATTTACTAGTATAAAATTGGTATTAGGCGAGACAATATGAGTTTAGCTCGAGATACATATTTATGACACGGGAAAGGCGAGAATAAGCCAGGGATAGAAATTAGTCGCTTTTTATTTATATTTAGTTTATAACACTTAGCCATAATTAATGTATAGATCAGATGATATATATGTCTAGATGGAAAATTGTGGAAGGCCGAAAAACTGTTTGGTTTCTTATTGATATGTACAGACAGGCGCTTGTACAAAATTCTAAGTATTTTTGTGTTTCATCTAGACGAATATACTATCTTTGACATAATCCTACACTTCTAGCCTATGGTATATTTAGCGGTATCTTTTTATGGACACTCACATTCTTGCATTTTGTTTTTGTATTATTTTCTCTTCGTTTATTATTTTAGTTGTGTGCATAGAGTGCCAAAGGTTGCGTTGACGCCATGAACTGAATGAACACTGTATGAACGAAAATTGATATCTGTATGTGTAAATGTACTATAGGATGAGCTTCAACATGAACGCGTGTGACTGAGAACGCCTATGTATTACACTGTATTTATTTTTCTGTACATAATAACTTTTTAATATATGTCCAGTGATTAAGAATTGACTGTAAAATTATAGTAAATCAATTTGTTGTTTCTCTATATGTTCTACGGTAGGTGCAGCAGGTTTTGGGAGTTTCTATGTATTGTTAAAATTTTGATACGTCGTGCCATTATTACACGAATTTCGAGATCCATTGTTGCATTTTCTAAATCTTCTAAATAATATAATGCAGTATTACTTTTTATAATATACTCGTGGAGACTACCGTTAGTTGCTGCACCCGCCTAGATCTTGTTTCTACTGTAATCGAGTCCGAGCGACTGCGCCACACTTAGCATTTACATAAATCTAAGAATAAAATTAGGTAAACGCGATGTATATGAAATAAAATGTTTTGCATGGCGCTCGGACAAGCGTGAAAGTGCAGTTTTATACGATTATTTATAGTAGTGTGGAACAGTCGCTCGTAACGATGAGTATAGTTCGCAGAATCGTGTGCATGTACTGACCTCACGTTAGCGAATTATTTGCAAGCTGTTCGACAAATTGATAAATTTTGTATAAATATTTATAACGATAATGTAACTGTTGAAAACAAATATTGTAACAGATGACATATTATAAGGTGCTTATGATTATCGTTATAATACAAAGTTGTGCATACGGCTCGGTGTTTTTTTTTATCTATTTAATCCATATCAAAATGTAACCTAGTGATGGATGATGACTATCATCGTGATGGCATGTCCAGAAAGTAAGGGTAAATTTATACTAGCGCAGAGTCGAAGCGCATTTAGCGTTTATCCAAAACTGAACATAACAAATACAACCCTAACTCCACTTCGTAACGGTCACATTACTTCTGAGATTTTAAAAAGACGCGCGGCTTCTTTGGATTTCGAGCGTCTGCACGAGAACAACGCTGATTGGCGCGCGCGTATGAGCGAACCTACGCGTCATAACTCGACAATTGGCCTGCATCGGTGTTGATCACGATGGACACGGACGAAAAATTTATTTAGCTGGTGCAAAAATATGAATGCCTATTTAATCCAAATGCCAAAAATTATTAAGCACTTGCTTTATATTTTTTGACTTAATAGCATTGACGCCCATTATTACACGTATAAGAGTGCGCACATATTGTGACGAATACGCGCGCATTCGTGCGGCTTTTAGTTGTAGCTTCGTCTTTGTGCTAGTATAAATTGACCCTAAGTGTACAGAGGACCTAAAGATATGACTGTAGGATACTGACGTGTAGCCTGGTTCCTCCCCTTAGCGGTAAGACTGTTTCAAAGTCAGTACGTTGAACTGTCAATGCTACAATGTATTTCGTAATCATTGTTTAAACAGTTCTATCATTATAATTTCGTGGCCCTCTTAAGACATTGGCGCTGTTAGAATTACAATATACACATTACGCTTACAAAGTAACCGGAAAAAGTGTTTTTTATGATTACGTAAATAGTTTATTGCGAAACCGATACAGTATTACCAATAAATATTTATCAAAATTAGACTAGGATTTGTCAACTCATTTTGATTGTGGCCCGGGGTTTGTTATAGAAATAGGAGACACTGACACAAACTTACGAAGTAAAACTTATTCATTAATCATATTTTGCAAATAAAACTAAATTTATTTAAAACTATTTTATTTGATATTTATAAATACATATTGTATATACTCATTTTTACACAATTATAATTTAATTTTGGTACACTATTTTAATTCAGTGCGTAAGCGATGTTCTAGCGCCAAGGTAAATGGGATACGGAGAGAACATAAAATAGCACTATGTTTTGTAATGACTACAGACTGTCCATAATTGCAGCTACCTAAATATTTGAAATTGAGAAATAATATATATATTAATTTGAAAGAAAAATAATATTTTTACATATTTTCGTTAAAACAAACATTAAGATGTTTGAATTTGAGAAGTCAGAATTAAACCTCCAAATAGTGCAAATTTGCGGAACAATAAGCTATAAATTGTCTGAATTTCAACAATTGAACAAAAACATAAAATTTCACACTAAAATGATTGATCTAAGCTATCAATAACAAATCACTAGCCGATTAAATACAAGTAAATTAGCTTAGACAAATTTAGGCCTTGTCCACAACGTCCCACTCAATATAAGGAATGCTTGGAAAAGATTAAAATCATAATAAATATCACTATACTCGGAGCAAATTCGATCTGGAATAAATGTAAACAAACCATAAAAATTTATATGTAGGATTATCACCAACTTGCACGAATTTGTACACAAATGCATTTTGTATTCAACCAAAGTATGCATTAAATTTTCGCGAAGTAATTTAATTAAGAAGAGTTGATTAACTAATAACGACCAACTGCAAGATAATATGCTAAAATCAGTCAAACAATATTTATTTACCATTAGCGTCATTGTATAACTAATGATGTTACAACCTTCATTCCATGACGGGATTTGCAACCTATTATAAGTTACATGTAAAAGTTAATAATAGGTAAAAGACGGCTAACAAAACAACAAAAAGTTGCATTCCCCTGCCTGTCAGTGGTTGCTAGGCAACGCTTTGTTATTAAACATTCCATATCGAATATACCCCGAGTATAGTAGACTTGCATTATATACATACATAGTACTGACATTTTTTGGGACTAGTAATAAAATCAGTTAATTTAAACGTAAGGTACTTAAGTCCACTTTTAACACAGCTATCATGTTTTCGGTGACATAGTTTTGATATACAAAAAATTACTTGACAATAACTCTACAATGACTTCTACTATTTGCAAATTACATTCCTTATACATCACTTAAGCTGAAAACATATTTACATTGAGGTGCAGTATTGGTGTTTTCGATTCACTTAATACAAAGGGGCCAATTGCTATACACTACTACATATTTTGATATCTAGCGACGAAACAAATAGAATACTCGGATATACTTTCAAAAGGTAAACATTTCACATAGAACACAGATACCCCGTATGTCGCTTAAATACCCCAATAGCAATATGTTCTAAGCTTAACTCACTTTCGAGATCAAGCATATAATAACTAGCAAACTTATTACAATTTAGCAAACTATTTACCTATGTTACATACATTTTGGATAAAAATATAAATAGCCCCATAACGCGGCAGCTTTGACATATACATTAATTGTAATATTATTTTAAATATAACATCTTTACAATTTCTTACAACTGGGAACAGGTCTTACAGTTACGCTTAAATTACGCTGGACATGCATAAACATTAAACATTATTGTAACATAGTACAAATATGTAAAACATTTCTTCTCATTCGAATAATGTATTGCTATAGTTGTTTTCTACGATAATAAGGATTAGTAAGGAAGCAGGCAACTTATGAGGCTGATACAGCCAATGAAGTCTGTAATAAACTTTCCTAGTGTTGAAGAAGGCTTGAGATAAAAGCTTGAAAAATAAGACTCCAAAATAAGTCACTTAATAATACAACTTTTAAGATTTAAGTATGTACGCGTGTGAAAACCTACAAACAGAACAAAAACAGTGGATAATAAGTTAAAATCTCACCCAGAATATGAACACCACAAATACATATTTAAATTTGTCACAAAAATTACTTTAAATTCGTTAATTTAATTCAACGTGTCTAAAATAAAGTTACACCTGAAAAGCGGACCACCATTAGACGTATACAAAGTATGACGTATGCAAATTATGACATCTAGCTTATCAATCCAAGCATAAATTCTAATCATTGCATAGTGACAACTAGTGGTTATTTTTTAAATATTTTTATTACCCACGGACCACAAATAGATATGTTGTAATAAACAATTAAGAGTGATAGCCTAATGGTTGAAACTTGCCCTCTCGATCAGGAGGTCCGAGGTTCAAGCCCAGGCACGCACCACTAATTTTACTAAAATTATTTGCGTATTACTAATTAATTATCACTGTTTTTCGGTGAAGGAAAACATAGTGAGGAAACCTACACACCCGAAAGTTCTTTAAAAAAAGTTCTCAGAGGTGTGTGAAGTCCACCAATTCGCACTTGCCAGCGCGGTGCACTATGGCCTATAACTCTCATTCCGAGAGATGACGCGTGCCCAGCTGTGGGACAATAATAGGTTGACGACGAATAAACAATTATGTTAGCAATGACGAAATAGACTAGTACTTAGCTCGTATGTTATGTTATGTTATGGTTCTGTTTTTGCATGTGGTGTGTGCGTAAATACTTGTATGCGTTGAGCGCGTGTGGTCTGTGTCTCTGTGTGGTATATAGGTTTTATACTATATAGACATTGTGATATAATTCTAAGTCAATACATTTTTCTCCAAAAGTTATTTCAACATACCATACAATAGTTTCGCTTCTATTTGAGTCAATGTTTGGCTACAGTAGCTAGCTTCTCTCGTCAACAGATATCTTAACTGTAGATAGCAAATTTAATCAAGAAACTGTCGCTTTGTATGTGTTCCGTAACCCTTGAAAGAGAAATATAACTTCGTACGAACATGCTTATGTGTGTGTGTATGTGTAAATCTTAATGCTTTTGTGTATGCAAATGTGTACGTGTGTGCATGCGTGTTAATAGTAAAAAATATATGAGACGAAGGAACAATTACAAAGTTATTCCGTGGGTAATAAGGTCCTAATGTTTTCGGAAGAAGTAATAAAGATTTTAATAGTATTTCAAACACTTATACGTTTCACCAAATAACTCTTAAGGCAGTGCCAATTATTACTCTCGATTTATTTTGTAAAACCTAAGTATCTATTAAACATTATTTCTAAAATGAGGTATATTTTTGATTAATAACTTCAATCAATAAGGCAACTTTATAACTGTAATTTAGTAGACTGTCACACACAGTACTGATATTTAACATTTAACAGGCTTAAAATAGTATTAATATACTAAGTATGGTTTATAATAAGAGTTGGTAACTTATGATCTAAACGCAGGTTTTAAGATCATATATCATAGGTTATAAGAGGTTTCACTCAAATGAGCACTTATTTGATCTATTCGCAGCATATCCATTATTACTAGAGATGCGCCAAATATTCGGTTATTATTCGGTATTCGGCTTATTGGGCATTTTTTTCACTATTCGTATTCGGCCGAATTAATCGGTTTTGGTGCCGAATATATTTAGAACAGTATAGTATTAGTATAGAACAAATAGACAAAACTTTTTTTGTAAGCTTTATGTTATAAGTCAAAGAAATCCTATGAAGAGTGTATTGAATAAAGCTAATAATATAAAGCAATTAAACTTAAAATCAAAAATTTTAAAACCTCAATAAAATTCGCAATTTTTCTAAACTCTTATATCAACATTTAATTATTTTATGAACATACTTACGCAGTTGTTTCTTGATAAGAAATGGTAAACCAAATAATTCGGCCGAATAACCGGTTCGGTAAAAGTTAAACCGAATAGTATTCGGTACTCGGTTATTCGGTGAAAACACTATTCGACACATCTCTAATTATTACAAATCTAAAATCACTACTTATGGTAGAGTGGTTCCTACGTATGCACAACACACCTTTGGTGATATTGTCCTGAGTTTTCTAATGGTAATTTTTCTTTTCTCGTAATAGTCCGATCTGTGGATCTTCCAATCTAAGAACGATTGGAAAGTCCAGAAGTATTAGTCTGTTTCAGCGCAAGGTTTGCTTTCTGGTTGTAAAGCGGTTAAAGAAATTTAAGTTTGCATTAAATTTCTTAGTGAGATGTCGCCAGAACTGTTCTTAAGCATAATTTATTCTTTTTGGTATGCACACGATTTTCTCGAAAATAGGTTGTGAGTTAACTCCAGGTATTTCATTATGAGTTCTTTCTATTAATATAGTAGTTAAAAGCTGCAGGTCTGAAATCTTCACGTCTACATTTTTTTAAGAATGTATTAAGAATTTATTGATATCAGAGATATTGCGATGTTACTACTATCAATGCTAGTTTAACTTCTGTGATTACTTACTTCTGGTTTTGAGGCTTCATCATTTTTTCCAATGCAAGATTTTTTTATGTGATTGAAGTAGCAAACGAGCATGCAGTCCACCTGCTGGTAAGTGGTCACTGCCGCCCATGGGCATCCGTAATCAACTTCAAACAGAAAATGGGTTCTATCTGAACTCAATCACAGATTCGTTGCTACTCCAAAGGACAATGAGGGTCGCCTCATAACAAAATGCCAGCAACCACACCCTTCCATCCAAACGCAAGAAATGCTTCATGCTAGCTCCCCGGTCGAACTACACTGTGAAACTTCTGTTATTACTAATATTGTTAAGAGTTTGCGGATATCCAAGTGCCCGGTCCCTGGAGTATAGCTCGGTGCCCCGCTCAGTCCCCGGAGTAGAGCTCAGCGCCCCAGCTCCTCAGTCCCCGGCGCTGGGCTACTTCTTCCTGGTGGCGAGCTGGTGGCGCAGGCGGTGGATGTCGTCGTGTCTGGCGGCCAGCTGCTCGCTGAGGCCGGCCACGTGCTCCGTCAGCACAGACATCTGCTGCTCGTAGTTGTGCGACGTCGATTGCAACTCCTCCTCCTGTACACAAACGTTACAAGAAATTTATATTATGATTTTATACAATTAGCAAACGAGAATGCAATCCACGCAGCAACTTCATACGGAACAAAGGTTCTATCTGTAGTTAATAATATGACGCATTCCTACTCCCGAGGACGAAGATGATCGCTACATAAGTAAGGCAGCAATCGCATCTTTCGCACGCATCGTAAGTGATAACTGTCATCCATGGACATTTGTGAGCTACTTTATATAAAACAAAATTGCTATCTAAGTCAGTCACAGATACGTCGTTACTCCTGAAGCCTAAGATGATAGCCTCTTATAAGTGTGAGCCGGCAACCAGACCCTTCCACCGAAACGCAATAACTACTTTACACTAGAAATAATTTCGGCGGTTGTGTGAAAAAAGTTTGACCGGGGAGGTCCCCGGTCGAACTATATACATTCTATCACCTTTAAAATTGATATTATCACTGTAAAAACATTCTGTATTTTTGCGTAATACTATAATTTGTAAATATTTACGCTGGAAATATAATGTAGTAAAGTAGTAAACCATCAAATTGAAACTTACCAGTCTGCTAATAGTGTTATGTTTATCCTGTATCGTCTGCGCGTCGGTTTCTTTTTCACGCTCTAATTCCTCGAACCTCAACCGAAGCATTTCGCACTGAGGAACATATGGTACAATACTATAGTGAGACATTTTTTAACATTATTTACACAAAAACCCAGGCACGCACGCACCACTGATTTATGTGCGTATTAGAAATTATTTAACACTGCTTTTCGGTGAAGGACAACATCGTGAGGAAACTGTAGGTTTCCTTGTGATGTTTTTTTCCGAGAGTTCTTTTAAAAAAAAAGTTCTCTGAGGTGTGTGAAGTTCGCCAATTCGCGTTAGGCCATCGGGATGGACGATGGCCTATAACTCTCATTCCGAGGGAAGAGCAGTGCCCGGCAGTGGGACAATAATGGGTTGTACGCATTAATACAATAATTACAATACAAACCAATTATTATAGTATTGCTCAGAACGAAAATCGTATGAATTAAGTCTTCATATGAATTAAAACAAAACATTTTAATACTCTGACGTGTGTGTGTGAACCATCATTGCTTAAAACAAAAGCCTCTAATTATCTATAGCGATTTTGTTCAAATTTCGAACACCAAAGGACAATTAGTATATTAAGTATTAATTTTTACAGCAAGAGAACCTTGCCATCCTGATTATGGCAATCATGGGTTAAGATCTTGGTCACTATCTAAAACGTCACCTAAATCAGCATTTATGATTCAATTTCATAGAAAGAGTAAAACTCATAATTAGAAAAACAAACTTATGTTAAAAGTAATGCAATTTTAATAACGCTTTAATGGTGCAACAACGATCAGTGCACTTTACCTGCCTTAGCAACTCACCATAATGTACGTCAAATAAATATGAATACTAGGCATGTGTAACAATTAATTAGCGTTGATTAAAATATTCAATAAATCAGTATGAAATCGCACTTAGTGTGTATCACTCGTGTCCTGCCTTCATACTCCACAAAACCACAAAATAGACACGCACCACATACACACCTACACTTTTTTTTTATATTTCACTTCTAATCTCTATAGGACAATTATAAAGAGAACAAACTCACTTCTATCAGTCAAACGTCTAACCTCTTCTTTCTATTTATAAACAGCACAAACTCACCTCTTTCACATAATGTTCAGTCTTGCTCTTCATCTCTTCCTGCTGCGCGGACAGCTCGCTAATCTTATTCCTAAAGTAGGTCTGCATCCTCTCTTCCCGCACCTGGACCTCGTGGTTCACCAGGAACGGGACCTCCAAGCTGCCTAGTAACCCTGTAACTCTGCCTTCCGCGTCTGAAATGAAGATGTTTCATGTTTTGCTATAGAGAACTAGTGTAGTTCAACTGAGGTTCCCACCACCGAATCTAACCCTACTGATAGCGTAAAAGTTCTCGCGTTTGGATGGAAGGGTTGTGGTTATCTTTTGAGTCGAATATTTTAGTCTTCGGAAGTATTAATGCATCTGTGACTGATTCCAGATAGATCCGCTGTTCTATATGAAGTTGCATCTGTATGGCCATAAAGTTATATAAAAAAACTACCTTACCAATTAAAACAAATAAAGAAAGACCACATATGTGCCAGCCCCCCGTGTTCTGTTCGGTTCTGTTAAGAACACTCAGTTTTAGACGCCAACTTCGCTTTGCCTTCCAAATGACTCCGGCGCTGCACATCACACGAGGTATCAATTCCCAGGATCCCCACGCTTTTATTAATGGTGAGGGGAACTTCCTGAAACTTTGTTTTTCCAACGGTTTTTTACCTATAGAAGTGTCGTTAAAGCTATTGAAGTCCCCGGAGTCGTGTCCGTCCGGGCGGCGCGCGCGGGCGGCGCGCAGCTCGCGGCGCGCGGCCTCGCACTCCATCTGCAGCAGCTCGTACTCCATGCGTAGCCTTTGGTTCTCCTGAATTATATCAACACCGTGTTTGGACTCATTATTTAAAAGATTTGTAGCTGTAATGTAATTGTGCTGTGTAAGGGTGCGTCCACACCTGGCGAATGCGCCGCGAATGCGCAGCTCGCGAGCCGCTCGCGATCTGCTCGCGAGCTGCGCGCGTGCATTTTTGTTCGTGCGCCGCTCGTGCGCCGCTCGCGCGCAGCTCGCGCGCAACCTACGCGCCGTACGCGATCAGCGCGCGGGCGGCGCGCGGGTGGCGCGCTAGCGTCTCGCGTCTTCTTTCCGCCCGCACCTCAAACCCCGCACCCGTAACTTTCCCTGTTTTCGTTTAAAAATAGGATTTTGCCACCAACGCCGTTGTCTCTTTTTTTTCCTTTTTATCAGTATTATAATAGCCAATGATGCAGCAATTATATTAAAAGCACTAGTGTCGTCCGACATCTTCAAAAGTACTAAGCCAATAAACGGAACTGTAGCTCGAGAATTGAGTGCGAGCAGATCGCGCGCGGTTCGCGCGCCGCGCGCGCGCTTTATACGAGCCTTGCATGAGTTGCGCTAAAGAGGCGCACCAAACCATTGCCTTGATGCACGCGCGCAGCTCGCGAGCAGATCGCGAGCGGCTCGCGAGCTGCGCATTCGCGGCGCATTCGCCAGATGTGGACGCACCCTAATGCAAATGCATGTACGACGCAATTATTAATAAAAATGTGTGCGTGTACTAGCGTACACTCGTAAGAAGTAAACCTTCTTTATGACGTTATTTTTCAAAAAATAATTTACTATATGCAACTTTACAGAAATTGGTTAAATAAAGTTAAATTAGATAAAGTTTAATAAAAGGCTTTTATTAAACTTTATCTAATAATCTAATCTATAATAATCTATCTAATATCACGCGTGGTAGGGATAAGAAAAAGATGGCGCGTAACGGAAAAAAAAGATGGCGCGTAACAGAAAAAGATGGCGCGTAACGAAAAAATGTTACACTAATTTTTTTTCCAACCCCGATAAAGAAGTTTCACTTAAGTTTCACTTCAACAACCCCGATAAAGAAGTTTCACTTCAATAAGTCAGTCTCGCTAACATCGCGCCCTCGTCCCTCGCATTTTTTGTATCGCGTTCGTATCTGTACCTATGTACAAGTGAATAAACAGCGTTGAAGACCTTCTGCAGTTTCCATTACCAACCTTTCAACATACAGCGAGAACTCCTAAAGATCCAATTTATTAAAAGTCATGTCAAAAGAAAAAATATATTATGTATTGTTCACTTTTGTCGTTAGTTATAAATTAACAATCTGTCGTTTGTAGCATAATCTATGGTCTATGGTCTATAGTCTATACTTGTCTATGGTCCACAGTTAGTAGTAAGAGTCGTTTCGGAGATTTCGAAGTGTTCGAATCTCATTGTATCGTTTTCGTTGGCTTTATAGCCAAAAGTCGTGGTTCCGGATTCGTCGGGCGCGCACGCGCAACTTTGTCGTTATCGTTAATAATCCGGAATAGTAGCCACTAATCGTAAAATTCCTTCTTTTCGCGTAATAATCAAATTCGTGTGCAACGTGCCGTAAGATCGACGCAACGTGTCGGCAGTGGATGGTAGAGGGTAACTGGTAGACCACTGCGAGGTAAGACTAGCTAGCTCGAGCTAAGGGTGAGTCGAAGGTGCCTTATACCCTATACATGAGGCTGCGCCCATCAGCAGCAGGTGAGTGCGTTAGATATTATAGCACGTAGCATTTTTATCGTCGCAAATACAGTCCACTAAACCTATTTCGAGACACGATCATTCTGTCAATCGAAGGAGGGTTTCGGCCTAATTCCGAAATCCTTCATTTTGGTCCTTCGAGCCGGATTTATTTGTTCTTCGGCCTGTATGGTGAATAGTGAATTTTTCGTTTTCGTGTCGTATTTCGCTAAAAGAACGGAATTAACGCGAAAAGTGGCTTCTAAATTTATCGTTTCGCATTATAATTCGTTTACATTTGTCGTTTTGTATCGAATTTTGTAAAAAACATCGTATTTTTCGTATTTCGAAAAATATTATAATGTTGAGGGTATGAGGCTTTTGTACAACTCATCACCGTATTACATTTCGTTCGGGTCCCGCCATCTTTGTGACATTTTAATTTCCTATTTTTCGTTTGTCAGTATTCCAGCGCGCCATATTTGTATGTCGTTGTCAATACTGACAAGTCGGTGTATTTGACATTGACACTTAGTTTAAAGGACATTGTTGTTATTGTTTTCGTTAGAACTTTTACTAAAGTTTAATAATGTCTAGTGACGGAAATGAAAGTGGCGCAAATGATGGGGACACTAACAGAATTATCCGGGATTACAGTATGATGCGTCTTGAATTTGTAGCCGGTTCAGACTTATCAAATTGTAGTGAAGAGGAACTTAGGGAAATTTCGAAGGAATTCCATAGTGCCCAATGTAAATTGTTGCTTTCCTTAAGTGCTGCTCAACAGCAGTCGGAGATAAGTGTAACTGCATCGTTTGATACTAAATACAGAAAAGTGTTGGCTCATCTGCGTAATTTAAAAGGTAACTGTAGTTTAATTAAAACTGAAAATTCGTCGGTTTTGGCAAAGTTACCTAAAATTAATATTAAGCCATTTGATGGTAAATTGGAAAATTGGTTCTCGTTTATACAATTATTTGATTCCTTGATACACAATAGAGACATACCTAATGTTGAAAAACTTCATTATTTGTTATCGTCTGTCGAAAACAATGCCTTTGACTTAATTAAGAATTTTCCGCTCACAAATGATAGTTATTTGGATGCTTATGAAACTTTGAATAAACATTTTAACAAGAAACGTCAAATAGCTAATCTGTATTATCAAAAGTTGTTGTCGTGTGAGCCAGCGAAAATTAAATCAGCTTCTGAACTTGAGCGGGTTCATAGAACCTTTGTGGAGAATTTATGTGTTTTAGAAAAATTTGGTTTACCAGATAAAAATTTTATGCTTTTTAATTTGTTTTGGTCAAAATTGGATCGATCTAGTAAAGAAGCATTCCAATTAGAATTTAACTCGGATGAAATACCAGAATTCACTCAAGTACAGAGTTTTGTCGAAAAGCAGGTCAGGGCATTGAGTGAAGTAACTTCTAAATCAACGTTAAGTAATGTAGGTACATTAAAGGAATCAAAATTGAATAAAAAGTCAAAGTCTTCATTTGTTGTCTCGAAAGTGACTTGTGACTTTTGTACTGGCCAACACAGTCTTTCTAAATGCAAAGGTTTTTCAGATTTAGATGTAAACTGTCGGTTTAAATTTGTGAAAAATAAAAACCTTTGTTTATTATGCTTTTCGAAAACTCATAGGGTAAAAAATTGTCGAGTCCCTCTGAGTTGTGGTGTATGTGGGTGCTCACACCACACTTTGTTGCACTTTAGTAAACCGATTGCTACCTCGCCTAATACTGGATCTAAACCGGATAATAACAAATTAAATTCCATTAGTGATACTGCACAACCAAATGTTGTTCTAACTTCTTTGGAAAGTAAAAGTGCTATCTTGTTCTCCACAGCTATGGTGCTTGTGAAGGACAGTATGGGAAGTTATCAACCTGTTAGGGTACTTTTAGATTGTGCAAGCGCTTGCAATTTTATCTCGGAAGCTTGTGCACAGCGTCTTGGGCTGAGGATAAAACAATCTAAGCAGTCTATTAATGGAATTGGATTCTCTGTCGCTGAATCCTATGGTTCACTATCGTGTGAAATAAAATCCTATAATTCAAATAAAATTGATTTTAGGGTTGAAGTTTTCGTTTTGTCGTCAATTTGTAATGATCAACCAACACAGTTTGTCGATTTTTCGGGTTGGTCACATATTAGAAACTTGCCATTGGCTGATCCAGAGTTTGCTAGTCCGGGACCAATTGATATGCTCTTAAATGCAGACATATTTGCTTCTTCTCTCGTACCTGGTCTACGACGTGGCAAGCCTGGGCAACCAAAGGCTCTTAATACAATATTTGGTTGGATTCTTATGGGTGAGTGTGATACATGTGATCACACACACAAAAATAGAACTGGTAAACAGAGTGATTGTTTTCTCGTTGCTAACTCTTGTTCCCAGTTGTCGAATTTAAACTTGGATAACTCTTTGAAAAAATTTTGGGAAGTAGAAGAGTTGTATCCTCTTAATAATAAGATTTTGTCGAAAGAGGATCAAGTTTGTGAAAATTATTTTGTTGAAAACTATTGTCGTAATGATGATGGTAGGTTCGTGGTTCCTCTGCCTTTTAAAAATCCTGAGGATAAACCTTCGTTTTCGAATTCTCGTGAATACGCTTTAAAAAGATTTCTGTCTTTGGAGCGAAAACTAAATTTAAATCCTGAATTTAAAAAGGCATATGTCGATTTTATGAATGACTATGAAGTATCAGGTCATATGGAAGAGGTGGATCCCCCTTCTTCAAGTGTTGGGAAGTTTTATTATATACCACATCATGGCGTGTTGCGACCGGACTTGGTCAGTACCCCACTTCGTACAGTGTTTGATGCAAGTTGTAGAGACATTTATGTCGATGATATCGTTTCAGGTGCTGACTCAATAGAGCAAGCTCTACAATTGCGTTCAGAGCTTACTAAAATTTTGTCGTCTGGTGGTTTTCACTTAAGAAAGTGGATATCCAATTGTAGGGATTTTTTCGTTGAACTTCCGACTTGTGATTTGTATTCAGAAGAATTTAAACACTTTGAAGAAATGTCGGATCTCTCCTTGAAAGTTTTGGGACTTTTATGGCATCCGCAATCAGATACCTTTCGATTTCGTGTTGTCAACAATGATGACTCTAGGTGCACTAAGCGCACCATCCTCTCCCATATAGCGAGGATTTATGATCCCTTGGGATTTCTTGCCCCGATTACGTTTTATGCTAAATATCTTATGCAACTTCTTTGGACTTCGGGTGTTTCATGGGATGATAAGATACCACCTCGCATTGCGCATGAGTGGTTGCGATTTAAGTCTCAGTTGTCGTTGTTAGTTTCGATTACCATTCCTCGTCGTATGGTAAATTCTTTCGTGTCGTTGCAGTTGCATGGCTTCTGTGACGCTTCCGAACGTGGCTATTGTGCAGTCACATTCTTTCATGTCGTTGAGGCGGATGGCTCTACATCCGTTCTTTTCTGTTGTGCAAAGTCAAAGGTCGCGCCTTTGCGCAAACTGTCGATTCCAAGATTGGAACTTTTAGCTGCTGTCCTGTTATCTAGTTTAATGGAATCAGTGGTAGAGGCATTAAAGCCATTTCATGCAGTTAAAGATCTCTACGCATGGTCTGACTCTACAGTTACTCTCGCTTGGATTAAATCTTGTCCATCGAAGTGGAAAACGTTTGTGGCGAATAGAGTCAGCCATATTCAAAGTAGAGTAGCTCCTGAGCACTGGCGACATGTGAGCTCTTTATCGAATGCTGCTGATTTTGGTTCTCGTGGAATGCTTCCTGCTGATCTCATAGACTGTTCCATTTGGTGGAAGGGTCCGTCATGGCTCGTAGAGCCTGAAAAGAAGTGGCCTTCGGTGTTGTCATTAGAACAGGACACAGGCTCTATCGAAGAAGAGCAAAGGATTCTTAGCCTTCTGTCGCCTGAAAAGGTGAATTTCGTTGACGATTTATTGAATCGTTTTTCGTCGCTTTCCAAAGTAAAGCGTGTTTTGTCGTTTTGTTTTCGTTTTGCTCATAATTTGAGAAACCATAAGGATAAGTTTGTGGGTTCGTTTGAGCCTTTTGAGTTGCATAAAGCTTTTATGTTTTTGGTAAAGCAAGCTCAACTTAACTCGTTTTCGTTTGAATTGGATTGTTTAGGTAAAGGTTCGCCTAATTCGTTACCCAAACCCTTGCGTAAATTGTCGCCTTTCGTTGATAACGCGGGTATTTTGAGGGTGGGCGGTCGGTTAGCTAACGCTGATGTAGAGTTCAGCGTTAAGCATCCTATTCTTCTACCTCGCAATCATAGATTAACATTCTTAGTTATTGATGAGTACCATAAGAGGTTTATGCATCCCGGTGCTCAAACTCTACAAAACTTGCTTTCGCAAGATTTTTGGATTCTATCGCCTAAACGGGCTATCCGTTCAGTAATTTCTGGTTGTATGAAATGTTTTCGTGTTAATCCAAAACCTACTTCGGTTCCTTTAATGGGAAATTTACCTTCGTTTCGTGTTTCCCAAATTAAACCATTTTCCAGTGTCGCTGTCGATTATGGTGGACCGTTCGATATCGCCCTTAGTCGGGGGCGTGGTGTGAGGACTTACAAGGGATATATTTGTGTATTCGTATGTACCTCTACCAAGGCGGTTCATATAGAATTAGCTTCCGAGCTTTCTACAGAAGCTTTTCTTGCCGCTTTGCAAAGATTTATCGCTCGTCGTGGTCGTTGTAGTAACATCGTCTCTGATCAAGGTCGTAATTTTGTGGGTGCTAGCAATTATCTTGGCTCCATAATGAAAAAGGCTTCTGAATGTCAGGAAATAAAGTTTTCGTTTAATCCTCCTGGCAGTCCTCACTTCAATGGCCTAGCTGAAGCTGGAATTAAGTCTGTAAAAACTCATCTTTCTCGTGTCGTAGGTAACCAAAGGTTAACTTTTGAAGAGTTTTACACAATTCTAGCTCAGATAGAAGCTATGTTGAACTCGCGTCCATTAATTCCTCTCAGTTCTGATGCAAATGATCTCGCTGCTTTAACACCGGGACATTTTCTTACATTAGAACCTTTGTCGATGCTTCCAGAGGAGAATCTAGTCGAACAGAATATATCTGTTACTCAGCGCTGGAAGCTTATTAGAAAGATGCATCAGGATTTTTGGAGGCGGTGGCATTGTGAGTACTTACATACACTACAGCAGAGGGCAAAATGGGAAAAAACTAATTCGGAAATTAAAGTAGGAACCTTGGTTTTGCTTATAAACGAGCAAGCAAGTCCACTAGAATGGAAGTTAGGTAGGATTACAACTCTACATCCAGGATCCGACGGAATTTGTAGAGTAGTTAGTGTTAGGACAGTGTCTGGCGAGTACAAAAGGCCAGTCATTAAAGTATGTCCTTTACCTTTGTATAATTAACTTGCGTCTTAACGCAACCTTTTCGTAGCATAGTAAGTTTCGTTTTCGTAAATACGTAGTATTTAGGTGGGCGGTATGTTCACTTTTGTCGTTAGTTATAAATTAACAATCTGTCGTTTGTAGCATAATCTATGGTCTATGGTCTATAGTCTATACTTGTCTATGGTCCACAGTTAGTAGTAAGAGTCGTTTCGGAGATTTCGAAGTGTTCGAATCTCATTGTATCGTTTTCGTTGGCTTTATAGCCAAAAGTCGTGGTTCCGGATTCGTCGGGCGCGCACGCGCAACTTTGTCGTTATCGTTAATAATCCGGAATAGTAGCCACTAATCGTAAAATTCCTTCTTTTCGCGTAATAATCAAATTCGTGTGCAACGTGCCGTAAGATCGACGCAACGTGTCGGCAGTGGATGGTAGAGGGTAACTGGTAGACCACTGCGAGGTAAGACTAGCTAGCTCGAGCTAAGGGTGAGTCGAAGGTGCCTTATACCCTATACATGAGGCTGCGCCCATCAGCAGCAGGTGAGTGCGTTAGATATTATAGCACGTAGCATTTTTATCGTCGCAAATACAGTCCACTAAACCTATTTCGAGACACGATCATTCTGTCAATCGAAGGAGGGTTTCGGCCTAATTCCGAAATCCTTCATGTATTATTTTTTATTTTCATATCATATGATATTAAATTATTCTCTATTTTTAATGTACATATTGTACATAATCTTTATTTATAATTATTTGCATTGTTTTTAGCTATATTTCAATTAATAAATTGTAAAATACTTGAAATATATGTGACTAACAAAAGTATAAAAATAAACTTTATACTATTTACTTACTTCTTTTATTACGTTTTGATTATAACAGAAATGACAATAAAAATGACAATAATCAACGTGCCTGATGTGCTGATGACTAAAGTTAGTGTTTATTAACATTTGACGGTTTGTTATAACTACCCAAGATACTACTCATTTCCAAATATTTATCCCTAAGTCACCTCTCGTAAGAAGAGTAGTAGGTTAGGAGTAGTTGTCACGCACGTGCAAGCTGTGAAATGAGCTTCCTCCTGACGTATGCCCAGAGCGCTATGACATGGGGCTCGTCAAGAAAGGTGCAAAAAGAGCTCTCCTTCAAGGCCGGCGATGCATTGGCGTCTCCTCTGGTGTTGCAAATGTCCATAGGCGACGGTAACCACTTTCCATCAGGTGGCCCGTCTTATCGTTAGGTACAAATATAAAAAAAAGTAGGTACTCATATAGTAAGTGTAGAAACACGCATGGGAAGAAAGAGTGCTATACAAGACAGCCACCATAGCACAATATACATAAATAATTGAAGATAAAACTTAAAACACTAACCTGTTCTAATGTATGTGCTTTTGTTGTTAGTTGCTCATTGATGTGGATGTCATCAACAGAACTGAGAGCGTCTTCACTACCGACCTGCAAATGAAGAACTATTATAATAAGAGAAAATTCATATTACCCACAAAGGTGAAATATGGAAGTTATATTTCTTTAGGCACGTTATGAAAAAATGGTGTGAGTGAAATTTTAAGATTCGTCACACAAAAGTCACAGTATGAAGTTGAAATGAGAATGATACACACACACGCACACGCACGCGCGCGCGCAAGCACACACACACACACATATACACACAAATGATACAATAGCTTTACCGCGGCAGTCCCCGAATGCCGCATGTTTTTTGTGAAGTTATACTTCTTTAGCCGCATCACGAAAAAATGATGCGAATAAGGCGAAAGATAAAAAAAATTTAAAAGATTTTTATCTTGTTACGCCAATGAAGCATAACTTCTAACGCGTGTACATAAGTACATGCACACATTAAACAAAACATTATAACCATTGAATACCAAAAATATCGTGTATATAAATTTTATGACAATGAACATAATAGTTATTCAAATGGAATTAATTTTTAATATGATTTGTACATTTAATGTTTAGGGTTTCATATAAATAAAAGTAAATCAACTAGTCAACTAGTATAATAAATTTAAGTGTAAGTTTGATTAGGTTAGTTTACAGCTTTACAAAAAAACATACTAAAATTGATTTTGAAAGAACATAAATATTGCTTCTGAGATCTCTGTTTGAGTTAAAATGCCTCTTGCACATTGCTTACCACACTTTTAATGTATGTCACCTTTTATAATCTAATTTAATAAGTCTAGAAATAAATCTAGTGTGAAAGCACACTGACATATACCGTGTGCCTTTACAGTAAATATAGAGTTCTTCCATCTTTATCTCATACCTTATTATGATTTTATATTATTAACACATGCTTTCAAAACACGCCTTCTACACTCATAGCCCCACACTAGGATTTTCTCCTGTAGTGGGTACCATGGACACACACAAGACAAAAAAACACCCAGACACAGAAAATGAATCTAAACTTATCGTTCAGATACCTGTCTGGCTGGGAATCGAACCCGGACCCCATTGCGCGTCAGTTCAGATTTTATTGATGTTAATTTTTCATTAGGTTTTACTTTTAAAAATATTACCAAGCTGCCTGCCTCTGAGAAGAAATCGCCGTTGCAGCTGGTCGGCTGACTGCTTCCCACTTGGGCCTTATTTGGAGTACCTCCAAGCCTCTCCTTCTGGGCTTCTTCTAGAGAAAACTGTAACTCCTGGTTTTTATTTCTCAATTTAGCTATTTCACACTTGTATTTACTTTCAGATTCATTTAAATGTCTCTGGTAGTCTTCTAGGGAGGCCTGGAGCTGTGATACTTCAAAGGTTTTGTCTGAAAGCTGGATAAAAGAAAAAGAAATATTTTATTAAATTTTATTAAGTTTTTTTTTAAGCGTCATATTGTAAAAAAAATTGCTTACACAGAGCAGTGATTTCCAGATGTCACAGATTATAGTCAATTATGTAACATTAATATAATATCCTCATGCAATACACAAAATCGAATATAATAATGATTCCTAACAATATCTCTCAACAGGAGGTAGCAGTAAAAGAGGTCACAAACAATACATATACATAAAGGATGTAATGCAGAAACAGCAAAGCATATTGTATGGTTTAATTATTATATCAAATGTTACAATCATGTGATTGTAAGGGTGATTACTCACTGAGAACATTCACCCATAATATTATAATTAAGATTCATGCATTGTAAATAAGGTTCTCATCCTTTTATATTTCTGAATAAGTCATCTATGTATTTAGATTAACTCATAATTATAGTTGCAAATACTATATACTTGTTGGAACACTGCCGAATAACTGTTGGTCCACAACTGGGCAAAAACATTAGGGTTCGTTTAGAGTATTAGCAAGAAAAGCATAAGCAAGAAAGGAAAAATTCTTCAACCATTTGTTGACTCATTTTAGATTATTTTATCCTGAACCACATCCCACTTTTTTAGGGTAAAATAAATCCAGAGACTAGAACATTTTTTATCGCCAAATCACATTGCTGGACCACCTTGAAGTTATAGCTATACCCACTACTACAGAAGCATTTAAAGTAATTTGAATGCAGTACCTGTGAGGCAAATTGGGCATTTTCGATTATTTTCTTCTGTAACTCCTCTTGCAATAATCCAGAGTCAAGAGGAGCTGAACTAGTGGACGCTGTTGGCTTCTCTTCTCCTTTGCTTTTTGATTTTTTTGATAATTTTAACTGTAAAGAGACAATGATCAATACAATCATTTATTAAACACTTTCTTGTTTGAAATATTTTGCACAATACCAAGATTCTCAGTAATATCATTGTATTGAACATTAGGAAACAAAGAAAAAAGTTGGTATTAAGTAAATCACAATGAATACAATACAACTGTACAAATTACATACCACACAATAAACTTAAAAACAAAACATAAATAAAAATAAAACACAATGGAAAAAACATCACATACTTGATTAGATAAACAATCGGATTAACAAAATTATTGTACATTTTGCTTTATATTACAAATATCTTACATTACTTATGAATGTTATTTATTAATCTTAAGTTCTCATTTAAGTGAATTGTAACCAATTCTTTTGAGAATAAATGATCTTTAACCACAAAAAAGTATATCCAACATATTGCAGTAGGATACACCAATAAGTACACAAAATTATTATATTAATCATACAACACACAAGTATATTATTTGAATGTTTATAAACATGTATGCTAAATGCAGCAAATTCTAAAGATTATACTCAAAAACCTTTTTTTCTATGTTTTTCTCAGGATATAAGGTATATTCCATAATTAGAAAGTACCAAAGGTGTCAAGCCAACTTTCATTAACTCATTTCACTATTTAAGTTTTTAACAATTGAATTAAAGTGATTTTTCATTTGAGTTAGTGTAGATAGTATGTATTTATATAAGTAGAGTTGTAGATATTAGTTTGATAAAGCAAAAGTGCAATGTAAGTGCAACTTAGATATGTATTTTGCTGCCCTCTTGTTGATGCATTGTTATATATAATTGACATTATTCATGAACAAAACTAACCTGTAAAAGATCAAGTTCATCTTGAAGGACGGACACGCGCCGCGTCAACTGCTGGTTCCTAAACGTTAAAGAGTCTATCTCTAATTCTCCTTTCCTCAAAGATTTCTCCTTTTCCTTCAGTATCTCCCTCAATTCATTAGATTTCGCTTGCTCATCTAGAACGCCTTTTTTCAACACCTTGACGTGCACCCTCAGCTAAAAGCGGAAACAACGAATTCACACAAATTGCCGACTGCATAAAGATTATTGTTACCGTTAAATAACTTTACCTTCGAATATTCGGAAGCTAATTTCTGGTACTTCGCCTGAATATCCCCTGAAGGTAGCCCTTCCATGACTCCGCTTCAAGAGGTCATAACTGTTTATTGCGACACATACGGCGTTAAATGTTTATTTGTTAAAATCGTTACCTACATTGAACACCCACTTCTCGTGAAATGACACATATTTTGACAGCTGACTGATTGACGTTTGCAATTTGTAGAGATGTCCCGATATTTCCAGGGACTTTTTCTGTATTATGCATCGATTGAAAAATAACCAACATTTCTTGAAAGACCAATATTGATAAATTATAATTATTGCGTATGTGATGTATGTACCCGTGATGTATTTGTGTAAACAAAACAAAAAAAATGAAGCAGGTATAATTTAGCCTGTATTTTAATTCAATGTTTTTGTTTCCTTCGTAATTTTTTTGGTTAGATTAGTGAATTTTGATACAGTTTATTAAATTATGAAGATAAAGCCTTCAAAGTTGAAAATACAGTAAATTCATTATAGATTTTGCATTTATTATTAAATTAAATTTATGTATAATCTATATTACAACTTTACATCCTTTTTAAATTATCTGTAAAAATGAATGCTGGCAATATTGTCTCTGTTGATGTGTCGTGATTGTCCAATGTAAAATATCAATATTTTGGATTTTATGAAAGAAAAATAATATTTACCCATTGAAATATTGTACTTAAATAGTTCAACTTACTCTCCATCCATTATTTACACGACAATGGACGACAGGTCTAGTTTTAACTGAAATTACATGTCCTATCGCAACAGGTAAAACTAAGGGAGAACAAAGTAAATTATGACTAAACTATGTGATTAATCAACAGGATCATGGAATCAAGTAGCTCCACTTTCACGGACGTTGCCAGCGAACACCCGAAGAGCATCATACACATCGACATCGATTGTTTTTATGCTCAAGTGGAAATGATCCGGAAACCCGAACTACGCTCGCAACCTCTCGGCATTCAACAGAAAAACATCGTCGTAACGAGCAATTATGAGGCCAGGAAGTACGGGGTAAAAAAGTGCATGCTCATAACGGACGCCTTGAAAGTGTGCCCTAATTTAAAACTGGTGAACGGCGAGGACTTGCACGACTATAGAACCGCATCAAACAAAATCTTCGCCGTTTTACAGACATGGAAATGTCCGGTGGAAAAGTTGGGTATGGATGAGAATTACATTGATGTCACAAACTTGGTCCAAGAAAGGTTAAAAAACATAAATTCCGGGGTCACAGTGGCCGGCCATGTGTTCAGTGAACCTAACATGGACTGCCCTTGTGGCTGTCACACGAGACTGAAAATATCATCACAAGTGGCGACTGAAATGCGCCAGAAAATATACAACGAATTAGGTTTTACTACATGCGCTGGTATAGCACACAACAAGTTATTGGCTAAACTCATCTGTCCATTTCACAAGCCCAATGATCAAACGACCATATACCCGGAGCACGGACCCCTTTTTATGTCGACTCTTCAAAGTGTTCGGTCGATACCAAGTATCGGTTCAAAAACAACTGAAGCTCTCATATCACAAAAAATTATAACTGTTAGTGACTTGCAAAAAGTGTCCCTGGACGTGTTGAAAAAACATTTCAGTAGTGACATGGCAGTTAGACTGAAAAATTTAAGTATAGGGGAAGATAATACTCCAGTGAAACAGACGGGCAGGCCTCAGAGTATAGGTTTAGAAGATAGCTTCAAAACTGTCAGTGTTAAAAGTGAAGTGGAGGAACGGTTCGCAGCATTGCTGCAGAGGCTGCTAGTGCTGGTCAGAGAAGATGGACGCATTCCAGTTTCATTACGCGTGACATTAAGAAAGAAGGATGTCAAAAGGCTGAGTAGTCATAGAGAGTCCAGGCAGTGCCAGGTCTCACCTTCCATATTTACAATAAACAATGGTACTTTAACTGTGACTGAAGCAGGGCAAAATAAACTGATGAGCATAATTATGAGATTATTTAATAAGCTTATTGACTTAACAAAACCATTCCATTTGACGTTAGTGGGGCTGGCCTTCACCAAGTTCCAGGAGCGCATGACAGGGCGGGGCTCAATTGTGAATTACTTAATGAACGACATATCTGTCCAATCCGTTCTCAATATACAGAATGACTGTGATACATCTGCATCTTCCATGGATTATTCTGCAGCCTCACCCAGTAGTAGTACCACAACTGACTTGTCGGATGCTGAAGTGGAACCATCCCCGAAGAAGCCTAAAAAGGTTGGTTTGATAGCAAAAAGGAGATGTTTCTCAAAAGAAGAGGTGGCCTCACCTAGTAAGTTAAGGGTGGGAGATTTGAGGTTGAATTCAAAAGAACTCGAGAAAGTTTCAGAGCTTAGGCTAAACTCTAGAGACCGGTCACTAACTCCTAGAGCAAGTCCGGCTAAAGATAACTTGTCGGACACATCGGATACAATGAAGGATGTAGCTGAAGGAGGCAATTGTGAAGACTGTCCAAGTTACGTCGATAAAGAAGTGTTCAATGCCCTTCCAGATGAAATGCAGCAAGAATTGAAGGCAATGTGGAAAAACCCCTCCAGCTCAGAAGTGCCTAGAAGTAGCCCCAGAACTTCAAACAGATCAAAACCGAACACACTTTTGAAATATTTTGTTCCACACAAATAGTATTAGTAAGATATTATCTTGTTAATTATTTAAAAGATAAGTGAATGGTTTCTATTTTTTCAAATCATACAATTTTTATTCAGCTGATCAAATACATGTTTATGTTATAAAATGCATTTGTTTTATTTACATTAATCAGAGGCCACTAAAAGCAACTTTATGACATGTTGCAACAAGCCACAAGATGTGATGAGTCATTCTGACAAATGAGTCATTCAAATTTCCATAAACATTAATAACAGGTTAAAATAAGTTGTAAGTTATATTAACTGGGCATATCATTTAATATCTATATTTTTTACAGCATTTATAACCATGGAAGTTAATTCGTTTAACTTGTGCACACTATTTACATTGACCTGTAGAGACTGTCCGATTTGTGTGTATGCTAAGACATCGACATTCACTTGTAATCTAATCTTGTCCCCATCTGTAACTCCTGTTGGGTCACTATTCTGCTGTGATGTTTTGTCTCTACTTTGCTTCAGTCTTCTTAGTGACTCCTCAGTTTTCTGTACTGAGGTCAATACATCTTCTACATATTTAAAATACCTGAAAAATTAAGTAAAATATTTGAATTATTTTAATCACATGACCTACACAAGTATAATTGTCGTTTTATTATACATACTGTAACTTTAACCATAAAAAATAATCTAATATAGAAGTGAATATCTAATATCAATAATCAATGTTCTCAAAATTCACATTCTGAAGTAGAACAGTCGAAACATGTAAATAATTTGCAGCTAGCTAAGCTTTGATAAAAATATGAATTATATACTTACGAAACTGTCATTACATTAAATAAGGCATTATACAGTTCAATTAAAAATGTGGCATCCAATCTACTGGCACTATCTTCATGAAACTCTTTCATTGTTTTTGATATAACTTCTATATATGTGCAATGTTTTGTGGGTATACTCCGGTTAGTCTTCCTATAAAGCCTTGGTATTTCACTCACTTGCTTCAATTGTATATTGAAGTACTCATACAGTTCATTCACAATACATTCTCGTATTTTCGTTTTTGTTCCTTGTAACAATTCTTCAGAAGGCTTGAAACTTTGCTGAAGTAACTCTCTACACCTGTCTCCATGAACTTTGCTCTGTACAAGTTGTAAAAAATTTGGCAACCTCTCTAAAAGTGCTTGGGAGTCCACATAAAGATTAATGCAATTGTTTATCAGCTCTTTATTAACATTTGCAAATTCCAATCTTGGAGAGGGATTTTTCTGTAAGGAGATTGTTTATTGGTATCATTTGTTTTATTAAATCCACTTTAAGAGATTAAAAATCAAAAAAACTTAATTTTATAATACTTTACACATCCTTATCAGGATTTCCAGTGTCATAAAATGAACAGAAGTGAATAGGTATGTTAAATTCATCATTTATTTTACTCTGTCTAAGATTATTCATCTTTAGCATAAGTGGTGATCATTGCTACCATGAAAATGATGACTAAAAATCTACCATCATTACCTGAACACAATACGCCCTTGCCCAAGTAGCATACCGGGATAACAGCTGCAAGGAGAGCTTCCAGAATTTGTGTGTTAAAGCCTCAATATAGACGCCATCTGACCAACACTCCTGCATTGCACTCCAACATTTGTGTGTTTCTGCTATTAAAAATCCATTAGACTTCTCCAAAGTAAGTGTTTGTTTCAATGATGATTCAAAACCACCTGAAAATGTATATGCATATTATTAAACATCTCACAAATATTTCTTCTTTAAAAAGGAATCCAATGCAGCATGTAATAATGATCACTTTAAGCAAATATATAATCTGAAAATCAAAACATACTAAGTATATACATTTGTTTGAAGAACTGACTATTATAAATATTACCTGCAATTTCTTGAAATCTGATCTGAAAATACACAGGCAGATTCCATCGTCTCTGAAAGCTTTTGTATTCACTTGTCTCATGCAATTCTTTGACAGTTTCTCTGTCAGAACATAAATCCTCTAATTTCTGTACAAATTGCATACTTTCACTGTAACGCCTATAAAATAATTGGGGGTTTCCAGGTGCAAATATTGATGCTAGATTAACTTCTAACCGACTTTCAACTTCTGTCCAAAAACAGTTTACTAAAAAACTATACTTTTTACTGAGAAATGTTAACTTGGAATGTTGTGTAACTGTCATTAGCAACTTGAGCTTTGTGTCTAGTAATGAAAGTATTCTTTTATAAATTCCCTGGAGTCCCTCTTTGCTCCTCTGTAAGGCCGGTTCATTAATAATATCTTGCAAAAGTGGAGCTACTGCCTGTTTTCTTATCAGCAACTCAGTTTCTTTTATTTTATCTAATGAGGTAAGAGTCAGCAATGTTTTTAAAAGGTTTTCTTCATTACTGTCATTCCAAAATTGGAAAAGTAGATCATTAAGTGTTTGCACCAATTTTACACCGACATCTTCAAATTGCATTTTTTGTTCTGATTTTATTAAAGTCTCACATCTTGATATTGAAAACTTCAGTTGGTTATATTGCATTGAGGCACGGTCTGCGAGAACTATTTGTTCCTCTTTCCTCTTGTCAGATATATCTTTTAAAATAGTATCAAGTGTGTTAAGGCAGTTTATAGTTTGGCTGTAATATTTAAGAAGTTGTTTCTTTTTAAGCAACCCATGCCGCTGGTTTAACCACATAGATAATTCCTTCATGGCATCTTCTAAACATTGTTTTACACTCTGTAACATGAAATAAATAATTATAGCTATTTATAAAATGATGCAATAATGCTCGTTTGTTGGAGTGCATTTATCTAGTGGTGATTTTCTACACTATTCATTGGAAGAGAATGAAACTAATACTTTAGATTACGTACTATGCAGTAAAAAACAATTTATAGTGTTGTAGATATGTCGTTTTTTTATAAGATATGCAAGAAATTCTAAATGTTGTCTATTAGGCCTATGGGTATTAAATATTCAACTGTTATCATATTATAATGTCTACAACTCTACTCTGAGGTAACATCTACTTGTTATACCTAACCACACACAACTCTTAGTTTGCTATGAAGCCTTAGGCTAGTGTCTTCAAAATGGTACCTTCTCTAACAAGATAACAGTGGCGTAAAAGTGTAACTATGTAATAAAAACTAAATTTACCAAGACTTCATCATTCAATTGGCCTAATGGTACTTGTATTTTGATGATCGCTTTATCAAAACCAATGAGTGTTGCACATAAGTTGACGAAATTCGCATAGTCCTTGTTGATGAGTTCGATCATAGCCAGCCGCAGGATCTTCAGATACACCCCCAGGTCGTCACGCATCGTCTCCAAGGACGCAACATTCTGATGCTCGGATAGAAAATTGTCGACGGAAAAATTTGTCTGCAAATAAAAATGGATAATCTTTACATAATTTAGCAGAGTCGTACGTTTTTTGGAGCGTTCCCTCCACGTATCGCGATGACACATTTATCTTGTTTTCGTATTGCAAAGCAGATACGTCGAATGTATGTTTCATCGCGAACCATGCAGTAGAACACAGGCAATGGTCGTTATACTTAGGAGATTTTTCCATACAAAATGTGCGAATAATAAGGTGCAATCTACTTGTTAATTAGCTCGCAGCTTATCACGAATAGTTAGAGAAATTGTTACCTTGACAAAATCGTTCCGATCAAAGCACAGGCCCCGCGGCGCGGGCGGCAACGTAAACTCCTTCAACTCGTTGTCCATCCTACTAACTATATATTGCTTTTAAGGCACCATTATTGAAAGGAACAGTTAAAATTGTTTATCTATTAAATATCATCCTATATTCGGCGATCATTTTGACAATTACTTAACTGACGTAGCTTGACACATCACACGTCAGGCATTTGTTCGGATACGCAAAGTTTTAATTTAGTTGAAGAAAAAGTGTGAAAATTATTACTAAAATGATTTTATTGTAACATTTTGTTAAACTGATGAGTTTGTGATGACACACATGGAATATTTTTGATAAATAAATAAAATATGAACAAGTTTCTATCAAAACTTAAAAACCGTAGGAACTAGGAACAGTATGTAAGTTTTGTCAGTCGTCATAAGGCGGAAACATACTAATAAAACCCGATGCCACGCCATCCGACGCGACGCGTGTCAGTACTAATCAATTCCATTTATTTAATATGGCCAGAAATATATACACAACACCCGACGCGACGACACGCTCTCACACGGGACAACATCTAGTCGATCCGGATCAGCGTCTTGACTGTAGTGGGGGAAAACACATCACCCGACGCATCCTATGCAGTGTGTTTCTAGGCAACACCCGACGACACGTCAATGCTTTCTATCCGACTGCGTCAAAAGGACGGTGATGTTTTTCGACCGTATAGATGTTTGTTATGTTTAAAGGAATGTATGTTCATTTATTTGACAGGCGCTACAGCCAAACCGGCTACACAGATTAAAACGTATGTCGTTTGAAATAATTGTTGTATGAGTGACATAAGCTATGAAAATTTTAAATTTGGCGCTAGCGGTAGAGAAAAAAGGGGTGCACGTATTTTTTTTATCATCAACAATATGGATATGAAATGAAAGCTTGTTTTGTCGCAAAAATCTGAAAAGCGTTAGTAATTTTATTATTATTATTATGAAAAAATACTCTTCATTGTATAATAAATCCATGCAGACAGGCTACCCAAGTTTGTCCATTACGACCTTATGACATTAGTGGCGCGTGTTATGATGTGGCGTCGGGTGTCGTCACGTCGCGTGGCGTCGGGTTTAAGTAGTATGTTCCCACCTTTAGCCCTCTTACGCACTAGCGGTTAACCGCGGTTAAATTTCAACCGCGGTTTAAAATTTTGGGGCGGTTTCATATTAAACTGGAAAAGCGGATAGCCGCGCGGTTTGCCGTGTCCGCGGTTAACCGCTAGTGTGTAAGCTAAGAGGGCTTAAGGTGTAACCAGTATTCTAATACTATCTGAAAAATTAAGCTACACTGATGCCTAGCCGTTTGAGCTAACCAAGCTTAGTCAGCTATAATTGCGGGGTACATGCAAAAAAATTTTGACTTAACATCACCTAGGTAATTGAAAGCCGACTCAGGATGACGAAATTGCGATGGAGCTGTTTGAGTTTTTCTCGAAAAAACTGCGAGACAAATAAGCTACAATTAGCTTCAAACATTTTAGTTAGCTCATATAGCTTGCTGTTTGCACATAAGTATGAATAACTAAACCAAGCTTTATTCAATTTAGCAAGCGATTGGTTCTATCCGATTGGTGTCTATTTATTTTCTCATCTAAAATAACTGTCAAGGTGGTAGAATCAGTGTAGTTCGACCGGGGAAGTACCACCGGCACACCTATTTCTAGCGTGAAGAACTTCTTGCGTTTCGATAGAAGGGTGTGGTTGCCGGCACACTTTCTCATGAGGCGACCATCATAGTCCTCGGGAGTAGCAACGCATCTGTGATTTACTTCAGATGGAACCCATGTTCTGTATAAAGTTGATTACAGATGTCCATGGAGGCAGTGGCCACTTACCATCAGGTGGACTGCATGTTCGTTTGCTACTTCACTCAGATAAAAAAAAAACAGTAATGAAATCGTATTATAAAGGAAGTCAATTTGTTAATGATAACTTATTCTAATTTCACATCATAAAAAAAAACAAGGTTTATAATAGCAACATATACCTACTGGGTAGAGACAGTTTGCAGAATAGTTTAAAATATTCGAAAACGTAGATTAAATTGATTGCATTGTAAGTTAATATCGATAGAACAGTACAATAGGTATATTAGATACAAGGTACATGTTTATAATTGTATGACAAGACTTCTTTAGTGTATTTGTTCAAAACTGTTTACGTAGTAGTAAAAATATATAGTATGTAAAACCTATATATTTTTATGAATAGACTTTTTTGGTTAAATTTATTAATATTATTTTATTGAATGTAAATGAAAAAGTAATAAATAAGTACGTTAATATCCTCTTCTGTAAAAGTAATTATACGTTGCAACCCCTAGATAAACCAATCTCGTTGGGGCAATTCTTTGCTAAACATGACTTGGAGACTTAGTTGAACCGCCACTTGAAAGGCTATTCAGATCGAACCTTTTCAACCGTCTATTTAACGGTCCAATGCATCTTTTTTTTTCTTGAAACTGAACATTTAAAAGTTATACCCGACGTCGTGGGAGCGACGCCGGGTTTGTTGGATTTTTACCGCACTAAAAGCCCCCGGTGGCCATCATCGGCACTGTAAAGAGGACTCCGGGATCTACAAAGAACGCAACCGAAGTTCCCTAGGCGCGTTGCCCCATTGGGTTCCAGATAGGTGAGTGGGTGCGTCCACAGCAGTACGATCTTCACGACGATATACGGTTACACATACCGCCGTCACCTGGAAGGCCTTTTTAGTCACCTCTAACGACATGTAGTGGAAACCGTACCTACCATTATTCTGGTCCCGGAACTAAAGGCACATGAATCAAGCACCTAAGAAAAATGACAAACAAAAATTTGTACCAATTATTGGACAACAGGTACCAATTGAAAAATATCAACAGTGTAACAAGCATTTCATAACAATTTTGCTAATTATCTCCAACCCCTCGTCATTTTCATAACGAGGTCGGTATTTAGGAAAATTACCCCCGTAATAGCATAAGTAGCAAAAACAATACCGTATATAAATGAAAGTACCTATTAGTAAAATGGGTGTTTGATATCAGTAACATAGCTGTAAGTCGCGGTAGCCTTTGAAATAAGCCTTATATAAACCAGTATATATAATAGTTAATAAAACACAAAATGAGTAATGTGATATCAGAAGATCTTTACTTAAACAGAGCGAAATTCGTCATGAAATATTTAGGAGTATGGGTTCCTCCTGAAAACGAACCGTTGCTTCGCAAAACTTACAGGTTCTTCATGATGTCCCTGCAGTACTTGTTCTTGATTTTCCAAATTGTCTACATTTTTCAAGTGTGGGGCGACTTGGAAGCGGTGTCACAGGCTTCGTACCTGTTATTTACCCAAGCTTGTCTGTGCTTTAAAATTACAGTGCTTCAAGTAAACATGGGTGTTCTCAAAGAGTTATTAAAGCAAATGAATGGGGATATTTTTAAATCCCAAAGTAATGAGCACAGGAGGTAAGCGTTATTAGGCACATAATTATTATGAAAGGAAAGTATATATAGCACATAAAGAAAACCTTCGAAAACAGGGTAAATATCTGGCGAGAGAAAAAGTATCAAACGGGAATTGAGAATGGCAGGGTGTACCTATAGGTATTTTCTGTGTAATTAAATATCGATAGAATCATAGAATAAGGTTTTACCTAATATTGGTAAAATATAAGATATTACTATATACCTAGTAGAAGGTAGTTACGGGACCCAGGAGAACTGTTAACTCTAGAAGTGCAGGCGTCCCAACATTTACCCATTTCGATGTTCTTCCTGCTCTATTTAATATTTCATTATGCGTATAACCGTGAGTTTCATGTAATATGATTATGTTACGTGCACAGGACTTCAACCACTTAATAGCAATACCCATTTTTTTACCTAAAACATCCGCGCTTCTAGGAGTGTCAAAATGCTCCGCGCTTCTAGTATTAACATATTGACTTCGCCGAGCGGTTTTCTTCTTTATGAAATAAATATAAAACCTCAGGTATTTAAATATTTCCACTTATTTACTCCTACGCCCCTTATTTATACACAAAAGTGTATTTGCGTAATAGTTAGGCACGTATCTATTCAATGTAACTGTAACGAAATGTTTTATTGTTTATCTTTGTTTTAATTTCCCGTTTTTATGTTACACAAATACAGGATACTAAAAGCCCAAGCGACTAGGATTAAACGTTTACTCCTAGCCTTTATGATAAGTTCACAGACAACTTGTGGCCTGTGGGCGCTGAAACCTTTGTTTGATGATGCTGGAAGCAGGAAATTTCCATTTGATATGTGGTAAGTCGTTGTCGAAATGCTAACGACCTGTAAAACACAAACTAGATCTAGATCTTACTTTTAGTCTTTAAAATCCCCCATACAACTTGGTGGTGTTCGATTCTACCTACATAAAGTTTCTTACAATACTGTTACTCATTAAAAAAAAAATCTACTCGTTTTACTTCTAACCAATCGATCGCTTTTTGTTAGGATGCCAGTAGACCCTGAGTTATCTCCACAATACCAATTGGGTTATGCATTCCAACTTATAACCATTTGTATGAGCGCCTACATGTACTTCGGAGTGGATAGCGTCGCCTTGTCAATGGTTATCTTTGCGTGTGCCCAAATTGACATCGTGAAAGACAAAATTTTAAGTGTAAGTTTATTTCCACGAGTTGAATCATATTGCTCGCGTAAGGGCGCCTTCACATTAGGTCGCAAGTAGTGCGGCAGCAGCGCGTCAGCCGCGCGTCTCAGGAAATTCTTACGACTATAGCCGCAGGAGTGGCGCACTGTACTCCTATAATGGAAATGTTAATAAAAATAATAATTAATGGATAATAATTTCAATGATAAGAAAGCAGTCGCGCGGCTGACGCGCTGCGTCCGCGCTACTTGCGACCTAATGTGAAGGCGCCCTAAGCGTAACATGTGAATAGGCAACATTTGGCAGAGTAGAAGAATACTGTGGGATACATAGTAGAAACTCGTATTAAAAATTAACATAAGCATGAGAAGGAAAAGAGAGAAGGTATTACACATTCAGCTCTCCCAGGAAAGGAAGTGGGTGGATAAAAGCCATTTTTGATGCCAGTGTGAGATGGGCGGAAAATGGTCCTTATCAAACCAACTCCTTTAAGATTAAGGTTTTTTAGTTTAATTGGCCTAAAAACTATATGCAAAGTCTTTTGTAAGTTACGGGCTCTGTAAAGATGGGGAATGTACTTATTTTCTCAGTACCGATTAAACGAACGACGGTTAACAACGAATCGGTTACGAAGAATCGTTTATTTTTCTGAATCTATCTGGTGTACCTACTTAGATAGGTAATGTTAACATGAACTAGAATTGTTTTTAGATAAAGAAAGAAGAAACGTCACAGATCAGGAGTGCGAGGCGGAACGGACATCTTGACACTAACTATAACAAACTTATTGAGTGTATAACTCATCATCAGTGTATAGTATCGTAAGTTTTAATAAAAGTCTATTATTTGCGTAAATTGCAGTTTAGGTAAATTGTCTAGTATTTTGAGGATTGAGCGTTCATTATTACCTACCTAGACTTTTGTTACCGACCGGGAATGACACGATTTTTGCAGTTAACATTCAATTTTCAGATTTACGGAACTTGTGGAAAACGCGTATCACACATACCTCTTTTTCCAATTAAGTGGAAGTGTGGGTTTAATTTGTATGTCAGCGCTGCGCATTATCGTTGTAAGTATCAATTCACACCGAAAATATGAATATACGTTATTGCTTATAAAATTTGTGGGGCCTCTAATAGTTTGCTTTGTTTTTATACAAAAAACATGCATCTCTGTCGGTTTGCTATTCGCTTAGTGCCTTAGAAATATCTGTCAGATCTAGGTACCGGTACATAGGCGTATTTAAGAAAAGAAAGGGGCTAGGAGTACTAGGACTAGGCTGTACTTATGATAGACGAGAAAAGAAAAATCTTCAAATATCTATTGCGAAATCACTCCTCCCCCTCGCCTTATCATCTTATCAGGCTGCGAAAAGATTTGGGAGACAAGCCGAACTTCTCGCCGAGCGTCGTTGTTGAGCTCCTCTCTTACATACAAAACAGCAAAAACCACACCCATGTTATAGCATCATAGCAGACTTACTATGCCATGTCAAAACTTCATAAAAACAATAAACAAATTTCTGTGTGAGTTCGCTACTGGGCACAGGTTGCTTCTAAATTGAAACTGGGCACAGGTTGCTTCTACATTATAAACCATTTAGACATTAGTCCATCACGTGAGCGGGGATTATTAGACTTCACACACTACACTCACAAATTTATTTTCACAGATCGATTGGCGAAGCATGCAGTTCTTTTCGATTCTAACGTATTTATCCGTTATGATCAGCCAACTCTTTGTGTGCTGTTGGTGTGGTCATGAGCTTACGGCTACCGTACGTACCCATATTGACCTATATCGACGTTAAGTTTAAGATATTTTTACTTAAGAATTCTATAATTATACCCATTTAGTACAACTCTTCTTGTCACGCGTGTTACGAGGACGTCTCCAGAGACACCACCGCCACAATTATTTCTGTTAAGTAGCAATTTTGCGCATTATATAATAGTATTCTAATAGTACAAGTACTTCAGGGTGAGACATTTTTTACAAGTTACAAACTTGGTTCTTAGGAGTAGCAATTGCTTTAATTTTACTTTTCTCCTTTCTTTTTTTAGAGCGAGGAGCTCCACACAGTGCTCTACCAGTGCTCGTGGTACGAGCAGGATGTTAGGTTTCAACGAGCGCTGTGCATCGCAATGATGCGCATGAGCAAGCCGATGGTCCTACGCGCCGGCCACTACGTCGCTCTGTCGCGGCAGACATTTGTTTCGGTGAGTAAATATATCTTGTAGGCAGACTCCAACTAGGTTATTCATTACCACAATGTGGCATCAAATTGTCGTCTCAATAGGGCAAAATGTTGTCGTTATCATCATCACCTGTGTCCAATTTTTCACGACACATTATAGTTTATATTTTTTTAGTCCTAACATACCGGCCTTAGCCCTAAGATAAACTTAATCGATTGATTGATTTAAATTAAACTTTGAATTCTACTACCACTTTCTGTTTTAAAGTAGCGGTATAAAAAATTACCTATAAAATTTCCGTCTTATGTCATAAAAATAACAGTGTTTAGCAAAGGGTTAATAAAGGACCATGTTTGCTTACTGCCGCCAGATAGGATGTCTGCTTGTCTTCAAGTACTTTTAAGTCATTAATAATGTTTATTCTGTAAAACCTTATTTTAGGTATATTTAAGCTTTTTTAATTTTAGGATACCTTTTTGTTTTTACAGATTCTGCGTACATCATATTCCTACTTTGCAGTTTTAAACCAAACTAAGTAGTCTCATAACTAAGTTTACCTTCTATCATTATTTGGATTTTACTACTAGCACATTAAGATGATGTTTAGACTTTAGAGTACCCAGTCGTTCATTTTAGAATTGCTTTAAAGTTGCATATTAACAACTAAGTAATTTATGTATTAAATATATACCTATTTAAGTAACTTCAATCATACATTTTTCTATAAGCTTAGTACCTAAATGTTTTAATCTAATCGTTTTACTTACAACAATAAACACATAAACACTAAGTTTAAAGTGGCATTATGAGTTTAATAATGTATGAGATTTGTGGCAACTTATACAGAGTAATTATTTTGTTTGCTAATTATCGCCTTCAAGTTTGTAAACAAAAGTCATTAAGCTTTAAATTATACGTTTCGCTATTCTACTTTGTACTGAGTATTAGAAACAGTGTGTACATATTAATTTAAATTTATTTACTTAAGTCAGGTACTTTTTGATAAGTAGGGGAGACCTAGGAGAGTTATGAAAAGAGCAATTTCTCACTTTCTGTAATAATTAGGGTGTTAGTAACAAAACACAATTGTTACTTTAGACAAAAAGTAAAAATAAGAGTCCCTATTATTTACTCATGTGCTTTAGAGATTCGTTACTTGGCTTAAAACTCCCAGCACTGCGTCGTACGAGAAGCGGTTGCGTGATTTTACGTCTGCGCGAATAAAATGCGAAAGTAAGTTTTTCTTAACAATTTTGATTATATTTATATCATCATTTATTACACACACATTGTTGTGGTATTTTTTATGTTGTATGGTTATTCAAGTCATAAACCGTTACATTAATCATTTCCGTTCGCATCGTAGCTATTTCGAAAATGTAAATTAATTCTCTGAAGTAGTCATTTTAAGCACCTAGGAGAGTTGTGGCAGCCTGTCGCAACCCTCCTATGTGGTTTAATTTTCTTGATTGGTTGGTTGAAATGTGGTTATTTTAATAAAAAAATAATTTCTATGTTGTTTGTCATGTCTTTGCACATAAGTGTACTGGAAGTACACTCAGTAATAAAGCTTGTTGAAACTGTAATACTTATTTTGAGCACCCTGTTTCTTTATCAAAGGGTAACCCTCATCATACAAGTTGTGACTATATAAAGACGGCGACGGATAGGTTGTTTAATTTCAAAACTGTTTATTAGGAAAGATCAGACGTAATTATGACTTTTGACAGTGTAAGCGTATTTTTGAGTCGTCCGAAATATGTCTTGACACATTTGGGTATATGGTTGCCACCGACGCAATATGTGTTCTTCCACATGGCTTATAAAATTCTGATCATGTTAAGTCAGTATGCCTTCATCCTGTTTGAGTTTATGTACATAGCTATGGTGTGGGGAGATCTGGAGGCGGTTTCAGAGGCTTCTTATTTGCTGTTTACTCAAGCGTCCGTGTGTTACAAGGCGACTGTCTTTGTAACGAACAAAAGAAATTTGCGGATGTTGCTGCAATATATGACGTGCGAGGTTTTTGTGCCGCACACGACGGATCAAGAGAAGTAAGTTTAATTGGCCTCCGTTCAGAATATTTATAGGATGATTTTTACTTATGAAATATTAAAAAACACTTAATAGTAGGGGAGCCCAGGATGCTAAATGTGGAATTACTCGAGCGTCGTGGAAACTTATTAGGATTAGGATAAGTGGTCCTATAATGTTTTCTCGTTGACTGGTGGGATAAGCGTCTACAGAGTTTCAAATTTTTTAAAAATAATCTATGATACGGAATTACTCGAATGCATCGTGTTAGGGCAGAGTGAGGTTAATTACACCCTAAAATATGTCTAATTTGCTATTCTGACGATTTAAGTGTATCCTTGGGGGGTAGGAGGTTAACAAAGTTGCTTAATAAGTACGACGTCTTGACTCACTCAAGCGCGCCAGATTAGGATAAGCGGAGGTGAATTAGAACCTAAGATGTGTCCAATTTGCTATCTGACGATTTCAGCGTCGCCTAAGGGGGTGGGAGGGTTACTAAGTTCCCCTGGGAGTTAGTAACCCTCCTTGGTACTTATCAATATATAAAGTATCTTACTTCATATTAATCTGCCGCGCTCGAGTATGTCCCAAAATCCGCTCTTGGGCTCCCCTACTATAAAGCGTGATTCAATTAACGTATGACACCATCTCTTGCAGAAGAAGTAGAATTTCGGATATAAACTTCAGGACATATTACAAAATAATCATTTAAGTTGTTTTTGTTGCTAAAATAAATTAGCGATCGATAAAGACATTTTACATCTACCCACATAACTTCGAAAATAAATGGATTCCAAGTTCCAACGCATTCTTTGGCTTAGACGTACAAAATGCATAGACACTTAAACTATATTTTATTTATGGTTACAGAATGTTAATAGCACTAGCTGGTAAAGTAAAACTTTTAAGTATGTTCTTTCTCGTTAATGCGTTAACTACATGCACGCTGTGGGCTATAGTCCCTTTACTTGAAGATGAGAGATTATTTCCATTTAATATTTGGTAAGTTTTGTTGTTAAGTTCTGTAATAACAAATTTTACTTCGAAAATAAATTTGAAAAAAAAAAAATTTGGTGTTCTAACTACAACGTGGTTAGAACAATTTTTTTAACGATACGAAATGAAAAGCTATTTAATTGAAATGAAATGAAATGAAAATAGTTTATTTCTCTCACAAAGAAGGTCTTAGGCTAGTACCTATACAATTATTATTTAAACATATGGATATCCCAACCCTTCGAAGTGAGAACCTGGTGCCTATTATAGGTATTGGAAACCTGGATTACAGGTCACCAGTGCCCTCCCGCGGCAGATAGTATGATAAACATTTTTTTTTTTTGAAATGAAATGAATAGATGAATTATTTTCAATATATTAATATAGTGTGACAGAAGAACGGTAATTACAATAAATTTTATTTACGTAAATAACTTGCTTATCAACATCTTAGGTATATTGCACGACTCATAATGCGAAGCATTAGAGAATGCTTTACAGAAAAATCCTTTATGCCTCGATTCCGCGACTACCTATTTAATTATTGGTAATCCGCGTAATCTCCTTTATTTGCGCACCATTTTAAAGATAATTTAATGGAGAATAATTCTGTCACTGGTAAAAATTGATTTAAGATAATAAAACCGGAACTACCTATTGAAATAGAAAAAATCCCACTTCAATGAACACTTTTTTGTTTGAAACACGAAAGCTTGCGTAGAAATTAATTAATTTAATCTGTTTTTTAATACATTGAGATCTACTATAGAGTTAATAGTATTGAAAATGGTTATCTTATTTAGCGACATTTAATAGTTATTATCAAAAACCAGATTTCCAAATTTTTACTAATAATTTTAGGATGCCTTTTGGTCCAGAAAATTCACCTCAATACGAATTGGGTTACGTGTACCAAATGATGAGTATTTATATCAGTGCATTGTTGTTCTTCGCGGTAGATGGCACTACCCTCGCGATGATTATGTACGGATGCGGTCAACTTGAAATTATCATTGATAAACTCAAAAAGGTAATTTAAGCAATAAATTCAAGGTATCTATTTTAAGCGTAAAACACATTTTTACGGTGGAAGGGATGGTTGCCGGCACACTTTTGTAAGAGAAAACCATCTAGTTAATGTTGTAGCAACGCATGTGTGGGTACAACCCATTATTGTCCAACTGCTGGGCCCGAGTCTTCTCTCAGAATGAGAGAGTTATAGGCCATAGTTCACCGCGCTGGCCAAGTGCGAACTGGTGGACTTCACACACCTCCTAGAACTTTTAAAGAACTCTCGTGTGTGCAGGTTTCCTCAAGATGTTCCTTCACCAAAAAGCAGAGATAATTAATTTCTAATACGCACATAAATCAGTGGTGCGTCCCTGGGTTTGATCCTCGTACCTCCCGATTGAGAGGGCAAGTTTCAACCAATAGGCTATCACTGCTCTAAGCATGTATGATTGACTACAAATAGAACCACTGTTCTGCTTGAAGTTGTACTTACACTGTGCGCTCGTGTGCTACTTCAGTCTTAAAAAAATAACCATAAAGTTACAGATCATTTAATCAATAAATTATGTCGTTGGCTTAGTCTTATTTAATTACTTAATTCGTTTTAGTTGAAATCTGTACCTATGTCTTTGAAAATAAACAACGCAGATAAAGAAAAATTGGTCCGGGATAACAATACGTTGTTTGTGGAATGCATTAGACAGCATCAGACTGTTGTAAGGTACCAAACAATTTCTTAATAATATAATAAAATTAGCTTAAATTCCATGAAGTGTACTCTTTGCTTGAACCCACTTTAGTACCTGAAATTACATTTGAAATAAGTAATAGCATTATTATTTTAAATTTATTTAACATCTAGGAACTAAAATAAACAATCCTGTGATATGGTCCTTTGAGCCGGATGCGACAGTAATATGACGTATTCATTATTGGATTCTCGGTCAAAGATAACTTAATGATAAATTTATATTTCTGTACAGGTTCTGGGTGTGTGTGTCTTCGTGTTTGTGTGTATCCATAGCACCCACATTACAAAAATTCTCATTTATGACTATGTTTCTAGAAAGCGTTATTATTAATGTTATTAAATCCTTGCACACATCCAAATGATGCACCTTATACAACGTTAAGTTGAATTTTAATTACAAGTTTCATAATTATATACTAAAATTCGTTGCATTGCAGATTTATAGAAACACTGGAGAATAGTTATCATGCGAATATATTTTTCCAACTGTGCGGTACGGTGGCTATTATCTGCATTATTGGGCTTCGAATATCTATCGTATGTAGTACATCTCTTTAAATTGAACAATAGCAATAGATTATCCCCATAGAGAAACAAATAGTAACAAAGTGTACAGAAATAATTTTGTGAATACATAAAAAAAGTTTTCAGAATCGAAATTATTCACAAATTTGCAAATATATCGTTGATTTTGGAAGTAATTTGGATTTTAGGGTTTCTATTTTAAATCTGTATTCTTGTCATTGTGAGTTCGTAGTACCTACTCAAGCGTTTGTGGTCCATACTTTATTTAACTACGCCTGATTCTTCGCTCGCCTATTTATTCGCTCTGGGCTACCTAATAAAAATTTATGCTGTCTTTTACAAACAAACCTTATACGCTTTGAGCAGTGACTTAACGTAGTTTTATGCTGCACTGACAAGATGAGTTTTCCGCCATTTATACGAATAGATCGGCGAAAATGTAGCCGTTTTCTGCTATTGCCCGGCTTGTTCCTACTAGATCGGGCTCTCTTTCAAAAATATTATTGAATGGTAATTATTTTACCTATCTATATTAGGAGGAGCCAAGCAGCGTGCAGTTCTACTCAATGTTGAATTACATGGTGACGATGCTTTCTCAACTGTTTCTGTATTGCTGGTGCGGCAGTGAACTCACCGCAAGGGTAATTATGATTTGTATGTAGACTTCATGTCGCCCATGGACGATTGTAAGCAAAATACACGACACAAATTCTATCTGAAGTCGATCAGAGATGTGTTGCTACTCTCGAGGTATAAGGTGGTCGCTGCATATTTAATTGAGCCGGCAACAACACCCTTTCAATGAAACACAAAAACTGTCTCACGCTGCAAATACTTTTGGCAGTCGAATTTCGCTCGTTCTTCCATCGGTATCTTCATTTGAATAATCTTATTTGTACCTTAATTTCATTTCATTCAATATTTAAGTCTAAAAATGGCATGCAGCTTGAGCTATTTGTAAAGATGTTGTGATAATGACAAAAAAATTTAAATGTTACATTTTTGCGTAGAGTGAAGATCTCCGAGACAATCTGTACCTGTGCCCATGGTACGAGCAGGACGCCAAGTTCAAGAGAACATTGATCATCGCTATGGAGTGTATGAAGAAACCTATTATATTCAAAGCCGGTCATTATATACCGCTATCTCGACCTACATTCGTATCGGTCAGTTATTTATATTATTAATTATTAATCCTCTATTAATCGTAGACCCTATGCCTTACCTTTTGCTGATGGCTTGTTGAAGTGGCTTTGTTTGGCTGTGTTGACGCATGAGACTTGAATCTCATCCCTTATGTGGTTTATCAATTTATATATAACCATACCACATAGTCATGCCTACGAGTGATCATATTTTATTTATACAAAACTCAAATTTTCCTTCTTTTTCCAGATTTTAAAATCATCGTATTCCTATTTCGCATTTCTCAACCAAGCGAACAACAAATAAAACAACTCATCACAAATTAATCGTTTATTCATAGATAAACCGTGTATCACATTATGCGTAGTGTACATTCACGACATTTTAGGCAAAGTGTGCTTAGTTTATGAAAACATATGAAAAATACACCTTTTTTAACACTCAACGACACTTAACTAATAAAAACATTAGTCGAGTCAGTAAATTCGTGCGCTTAAAATAAATATAGTGTTGCGTAAAGCAGAGCGTGTATAAATAATAACAACCTCGTTTTAGAATAATCTTCATTATCTGTACTCACTGTCACATATGTGTCACACGACAATTTTATGCTATGAACATTTATTGTGAAAATAAAAGAAAATAAATCAACTGCATTTTTTATTTTTTCTTCTATTGCCTATCTTGAAATAAGGCCCCATTTAGATGGAGAGAGTTTCTCGCCTCGAACATACGATTATCGAAGGAATATCAAACATTTTTTTCGTCTAAACATTCGCTCTTCTCGCTCCTTGCTTTGGACGATAATCGCCTCGCAATGGAATATTATTGTGTCCGTGTAAACAGAATTTGAAAGAAATAATCGTATTTCGAGATTTGATGCCAGTTGCTACCATGAGTGGAGTGCGCGAGGGTGTTTTAATTATATCTGCTCTTCTAAGGCAAGAATTAATAAAAGGGAAAAAGAAGAAAAGGTGTTGGGTTAAAAAGTGGATAGCGAGAAGAAATGATTTGGGAGCATCTAACACGTTGTGTCTTGAATTACAATTGGAAGATTAAGAGACATTCAAAAATATGTTACGGGTTACGAAAACCCAATTTATATATTTACTTCAAGAAATTGGACCATCTATACAAAAAAGAGATACAAATATGCGTCAAGCTTTAGCTGCTTGTACAAAATTAGAAATAACTTTAAAATATTTGGCTACAGGAGATTCATTTCAAACATTATCAGAAATATTTAGAGTACCTAGGTGTACCATAAGTTCCTTTTTAGTAGAAGTTCTGCAAGCTATTTACACCGCATTGAAAGATTTTATTAAGGTATGAATAAAAAACAATTTACTAAAAAAAACAATTATCTATGTATTTATTGAAAATCAGTGTTGCCTTCTTAAGAAAATGGAAATTAGGTAATAACAAATCAACTTTATACATAGATATATGACAATAATTAATTATTATGCATCCATGGAATCATTTGGAATATCATCTTGCATTCTTGAATTCCACCAGTGTACGTCATTCTCAATTCTCGAAAATGGAGAATCAGGCATTGGAGTTGTCTCTTTCAAATTTCTCAATTTATATTTTGATATCTTAATCGTCCTCATTTTGCCAAGATCTTTTATCTATAGCGTCTAACCTATCGATCGCTAAATCGATGTTCAAAGTTTTGGTCTTGGACTTTCTAGTTTGCGTTGGTTTTGGTGTTAAGTCAACTATATCGATCATGGAGTCGATAACATGAACATTTTGTGTATTTTCAAAATTAGGCATCGAGTCATTGACTTGAGTGTGGATTATACTTGGAGTTGATTCATCTATCTGAAATTTAGGTAAAACATAATTAATTTATGTAATATTCCATATCACATTTTAGATACCAAGAACCAAAGAAGAATGGGTCAATATACAAACAGGATTTTCAACAAGATGGCAGTTTCCGTCATGTGTCGGAGCTTTGGATGGCAAACACATATTGATTAAATGTCCTCCAGGAACAGGATCAGATTTTTTCAATTATAAAAACACATTTAGTATTGTCCTTTTAGGATACGTTGACTACGATTACTGTTTTACATATGTGGACATTGGATCGAAGGGACGGAACTCCGATGGCGGCATATTTAATGAAAGTTCATTAAAAAAATCTATCGAGGAAAATTCACTGGACTTGCCTGGCGACGCTGTTTTTATTGGAGACGAAGCGTTTCCTCTAAAACCGTACCTAATGAAACCATACCCACGTCGATATAATTTATCAAAAGAACAACAAATTTATAATTATAGACTAAGCCGATGCAGGAGAATTGTTGAAAATGCATTTGGTATTTTAGTATCAAGATTTAGGATATTCGAAAGGCCAATAGGATTGGCGCCCGAAAAAGTAGATGTCATTGTGAAAACAACATGTGTTTTACACAACTGGTTAAGAAAAACATCGCCAAAGGCATATACTCCTCCTGGATTTTTAGACGAAGAAACAGGATCGGGTATACGACCGGGTGCGTGGAGAGAAAACTACACAAGTGGAGCCTTTAAAGATATATTTTCGCAAAATTACGGCAACTCAACCAGCGAGGCAATTTCAATTCGTGAACGGTACCGTGATTATTTTAATAATCACGGAGCTGTTCCATGGCAAGAAAATAGAATAAGTTTTTAAATAAATAGCTTGGAATAAACGAATCCGGTATTACTTATTTTCATCACTATTTAACTACGTTTAAAAAGTGCTTACTAAGTAAATTGATAGGTGTCCCTGTAGCCTCGGGGTCAGAATAGGGCTACGGTATCCCCTGCCTGTCGTAAGAGGCGACTAAAAGGGGCTTCCGGGGTTGCAGACGGCTAGAGTGGGAGCTCGAACCGTTCGGTCAGGCAATCCCGGGAAGGAAGGCGGTATGTGTGGTCGCATACCGTCGTAAAGACTAGACGGAGCGGTGGGCCCAGCCGCCCAACTGGGAGGAGCCCGATGGGGCAGCGCGCTCGGAGGATTCCGGTTGAAGTCGTTTCGAGATCCCGGAGTCCTCCCTTTTCAGCGCCGAGGACGGCCACCGGGGGGGTTTTAGTGCGGTAAAAATCCCACATAACCCTGCGTCGCTCCCACGGCGTCGGGTACCTTTGGAAGGTTTCCCCCTCGAAAACAAAAAAAAAAAAAAAAAAAAAAAAAAAAAAAAAAAAAAAAAAAAAAAAAAAAAAAAAAAAAAAAGTAAATTGATAGGTACACACCAGATTTGAGATTGTTGATCTAAATTCTGAAGATTTTCTCAAAAATGAATCTAACAATTTTGGCACATAAACATTTTCAGCCCCGCTCCAGTCCCCAAAGATGATTTGACTTTCTTTCGTTCTTGCAAATATTGACTTCGTATATTTTTTATTTTCGCAGTAATTTCCTTAGGACCAAAGTCTTCAATATCCAATTCTTTAGCAAAGTCATTCAGGGCTGCATTTCTCGCATCTCGGTTTTTATAATTTAAATTCTCCGTGTTCCACAAACACTCGTAACTTCTATATAGTTCAATGAACTTACAGTCGGCAATTGCAAATTTAAAAGATTTTTGTGTCATTTTTACAAACAACTAAACCGTAATGAAGTTGGCGCCAATTTTTTTTTTTAAACAAGACTGTCAAAATATTCATCCAAATATTATTCCATGAAATATATATTTATTCCACTTAAATAATAATATAATTATTCTTTAAAAAAATAGAAACTCAATTCTCGATTAACACTAATAGTATTGATTTATTTCGATTAAAATTTTCGTTTTTCTATTATAATGATGTTTTTTTCTCTACGTAAGCTTATTATTAATTATGGAATCTTATTATTAGAGACAATCGAAAATTAAATTTTATTTTATTTAGTTATGAATATAATTAATTAGCGATTTTTTTTTACTGGAATAAATATATTTCGAAGCATATAATTCTAAGGAGCATTTCAAAAGCAATTCTTTAGGAATTTGGTGTCTAAAAAAAATTTTGGCGCCAATTTTATTATGGTATATTATACTAGGTAATCACTAAACTCGAATGACTAATCTCGAACTGAAAACGATTCAAACCGATTTGTACGATACTCGTACGAAATTGAAAATATGTAGGCGAAATCGAGTTTATACAAGTCGACATTCTCATGAGCAAGAATCTGCTTACAATAATTTCGTCGTGTAAACAAACATAGACAATTATCGCCTAGCGATAAGTCATATACGAGTCTCGTATGACCTAATCGTAGGCGAGATTTTATTTCTTGCCTGTGTCTAAACATTTTGATACGATTATGTTATGGCGATTATTGCTTGTGATAGTAGCGTACGGTTTCTCGCACCGAAACGTACGAGAAACTCTCTCCGTCTAAATGGGCCTTAACGGAGGGATATTATTTCTATTCCTACAGAAAAAAATGAGAAAGCTACATATAGATGATTCATTCATTTCGGAAAAAGCTGGTCGACCGGTATGATAATTTTCTATTGCTTTAAAGATAGATCCTCAAACGTCTCTCGTAAACCTCAATCCCTGTGACATTCTTGGGTATATAACAACCCATACCAAGACATAAAGTGTCTTATGTTTGGGATCATGGACATCATGAACATCATAGGCAATCATGACCAAATGTTGTCAGCAAAAGTTGAAAAAATTGTATGGATAAACAAAAAAATTAATCTTAGTGTTTATTAAAAAAATGCAAACTAATATTTCAGCAACTTTGCGAAACACTTAAGAATAACAAATATTCGTAACTACTCTATCCAGCATAAAATTGTCGGCAATGATTCACCCATCGGTTGTGATCGGAAATCCTAGACTTCAGATTATTTTCACCTGAAATACCTGTGTACATTCAATAAACACTCGAATGTGGATTTAACCCAATATGTTAACTATTGCTCTAAATTACAAAATCGTGGTATGAAATTCGTGGCTTAAGTACGAATAAATGCAAGGACTCCGCAAAATTCTTCATCTCAATGTATTTCTCATTCAATAAAAAACAATTTTATATGTGTATAATCCAGCTATTAAAGCGTTTACTTGAATTCCTATATTTCGATGATACAATTACGAAGACTTGAATATGCACATTTATATTGTTAATAAGGCCGCAACATTATAAGCTTAACTTCTGTCTATTAAAATGATTTGGTTGAGAGGAAAATACAGTAAAAAAGGATTTTTAGAATTTCGAATCAAATGAGGTAAAATTTCCCAATTCCGACGACACAGAAATTGGTGAAACAATAATTTACAACAAATTAACCGATCGCCTTTGCATACATATACAATTTATTTCAAAAATACAAAATTACATCCAAATAAAATCAAACACAACGTATCTTAACACATTATTCAAATACATAAAAACGATAACAAACCATTAATAGATTAATTTTAAAAATTCAGTACATCATAATCCATTGCGGAACAATAAGAGAAATTCCAATAAAAACCACAACCGAACAATTTAAAAAACGATTTAAATCACAACTCTCAACATTTCATTCTACAGTTGCACAAATGCCCTGAGACCTTCCGTAATAATATATCGCATATTTAGAATTACAATAAAGGATTAAAAAATCAACAAACTCATTAAAAATAACACCTCAAAAATACCAAAGAATGCAATGGAACATTGTGTTCTAAGTAATCACTGTTAGTTCCGACTTGATGAAAGTAGCACACGGTACGTCCTTTATGTCATTGTAATTCTAAATACGATATGTAAAATACATAATAAATATTGATATAAAGCTAGGTAAGCAAGCTACTGCAACGTGTCGATAATTCTAACAAAACATGTCCATAAGACAAAGGGCGCCTTCCAGAAGACGCTCACAAAGCCCAACGCCCAAAACATCGTTCTACAAGACGACCGCGGTCGTTGTGCGGTTGTGGTCGCGGCGTATACGTCACTCATGGTGTCATGACTTACGCCCACGCGAAGCTCACGACGACAAATCTAATAAGGTGGGTCGTAGTGTTCGTTCCCCTAGAGTTTATGCCACTAACGCTCACAAGCTAGTGGAACGGAAAAAACTACGGTCATGAGCGTGAACTTTGTGAACGTCTAATGGAACGCACTCCATGTGGCTCGTCAACGTCAGTTGTCAAGACTGTCCAATAAAAAGTAACCATGAAAAATGATGACATGAAAAAAATGTATGCAACAACTGAATTTTTATGTTTTAATATCGTAAAAAATAATATCTGCCATTACCATGGATATTATTTTTTACGATATTTAAAGTAGAACAATTCCTCTACCTTTTGATAGAAATTTGTGCAATATTGCTTTGAACATAACTTGACAACTGGTTACGCTTGAATGACACTAGTGGATCTAAGTATACATTTGTACGAAACATTTCGGTTCGACTATCTGAGCAATAGTACAAAAAATACAATATATTTGTATTTATGCTCCTGTACCTAATACAATGTCATTATAACTAAGCATCAACATTTCTTCAACATTATTGACAATTTAAACTAATTTTGGATATATTTTACTGTTACACGAACGCGGCAGTGTGTTGCAAATATATTACAAGCGAAAAATATTCATACATAAATGCAAAGTCAGACTGGGTTAGTACTAGGAATGATTAGATCTACAAGCCTTAGCCTAATTATCTACAACTGCTCAATGTGACACGACTTCAAAAAAAGTAATACCGTCTAAGCATATAATATGCATGAAAGAAAATAATGTGACATTAATACATAGTGCGTATGTATCTTAATTTCCCAAAAATGAGTTCGACTGTTTTTGTAACATTATTCATTTAGAATTTAAGTACGTAATTCTGACAAGTACAATGATGATGTAAATCATTACGTAATAATTCTTATATTATTTTTTTAAGAACCCTACAACTGCTTTTCATTCCATGCATAAAGTAACGCCATCTACGTTCTTGGAAAAAGTCTATTTGACATAACAACAGTCCTTTTTCAACTGTCAATTTACATCACATTGACAGCTGACAGTTGAATCGTGTCACAAGAGCGAACGAAAAAGATTGTAACATTTCGTAAGATAATCTACTACAAAAACAAAACACTACTTTGAACTGGGCTACCTGCTAAATGTCGCTGTCTTTATTTTGTTAACTACTATAATAAGTACACAATAAATTACGGATTCTATTTGGCTTAACAAGATAACTATGGGCTAACCACCGGATGTAAGATTAGATAATAATTGACTGCAACACAGCTAAAACTAATTTGCTATCCACTCACACGCGTAAACGTAATAATATATAAAATAAGTAAATGTGTACTACTGACTAAAATACTATAAATGATATAATAGTGAGTGAAGTCATTTTTCTATGCACACAAAAAAAATAAAACCGAAAAAAAAATGTATAAAGTATATTACTAATAAAAATAATTTAAAATATACTCATACATACATAATAATAGTATAGTGAAAAAGACTAATAAAAATGAAAAAATAGTAATGGGTAAAATATGGTTTACTGAAGATCAATTAATATACACGTATAATATATAATATATACATTTTTGACTTCACCCACTAGATTAAAATGTGCGATACTTGGTTTAAACCTAAAACTTATTATATTATGTAAGTTATGATCATAGATAAAACTTTTCACTATTTTCCCCTACCATAGACATTTAAAACTAGAAATATGAAAAAGGAAATGATAAATAAATAAAATATATGGATTGGGTCTACAGATTTTGTTTACTGCCGTACAAACTATCGTTATTTTTTCCCTAATATCATTTCAAAAGTTAACGATATTTTAAGGTTTTTATTTTATAATCGAAAAAGACATACCTTGAGCATTTACTTGCACAAACATGCGTTTAAAGAAACGTTTGTATAAAATTTATATTTGAATAAAAGGTAATTGCTGGCAGTAAATTGCTTACGGGTGTCACAATATTGTCAATCCAAACATAAATTAAAATACTTCACGTTGAACAAAACACATGTAAGTGTATGAATGAAAGAACGATTATTATACTTACAGATACGGAAATAGCACCTGCTTTCGATATTAATGTATAAATAGAAAGAGACTTATGATTTATATATTTATTATAATGTTTTTAATTTATATGTAGAAAGTCGAAAATTTTTGAGAAAATATATTTAAACTCGGCTCTGACAAGCCATTAATTATCCACAATAAGTTTTTATTATTTTATCGAGAAATATTTATATATTTTATTGCAAAAGCAACTAATTTATACACCTGATTTTGACATTAATATTATAACCTGCATGAAAACTTACGTACTTCCTAATTTTAAGGTTTCAACCCTGTGTCTCAAAAATTGGGAACATATTAATATTATTATGATTACATTCAATATTGTAAAAATTGCAAATATTTTAATTCAACGATCTTAAATAACTCAATAAGAATTCTGCGTTGCAATTTCAATAAACGTTTTCAGTATGCATATCAAAATTTTTTTTAATTTTCTTATATAACGATTAAAGAAATCGCATATTTTTGTCGTTTCTTTAACTCATGAGGTGTTTAGAATATTACACTAGTCCATCTCGTTATGTGCCCCTGTAGTGAAGACTAGTAGAAGGATTCCTTGCAGTAAGATAACAGCCCCGACTTGCAAACTATGTTGTTGTCATAAGTTATTATTTTTATTTTAAAGAAGTAGCAATCGAGCTTCAAGTCCATCTCCTCGTCAACCCATTATTGTCCCACTGCTGGGCACGGGTCTTCGCTCAGTATGAGAGATCAGTCCATCTAGTCGACCACAGATGCTTTGCTACTCCCGATGACCAATTTGGTCGACTCTCAGTGGCGTAACTACAGGGTGGCAAGTCGGCAAATGCCATGAGCCCCCAGCCCGAAGGGGCCCCCGGCAAGAGGAGAATAGCAACTCCCAAAATTTATTATTTATTATACATGCTTAGTAAAAAAAGGTTTGTCTTTGATTCATATTTGTTACCTACTCAGTTGCAAACGCATGCAAAAAAAATGTATTAAAATTCGAAGTATTTGTAAAAAAGTTGTAACCTACTTTTAGAACTGAGTTACTACTTTTTTATATTGGGGAGAGGGGGCAATCCGATGAATTTGCTACGGGCCTCGAACGGTATAGTTACGCCACTGTCGACTTGTATGAAAGTTACCCGGCAAATGTACCTATCCACCGACGCGCAAGAAATAGGTGTGACAGTACTCCCGCGTTCGAACCACAGTAGACATATAAGACCAATAGGGAAACTGCCTATAAGCGCTCGAAAACGGCACGCTCACAAAAACATCGCATCGACGAGACCGCTATGGGGTTTTCGCCGCGACAGTTTCCCTACTGGTCTAATACGTCTACTGTGTTTGAACCGTCCTCGTCGAAACACTTTACCAAAGCGTTTGTCGTATTGACCCTATGATTCCGTTTTCTTTCAACATTCCTTAGTATAAGTTTTCTTATCCATATGCTATGATAGAATACTTCATATTATGTATAATAAATATGTATTATAAATTCGTATAAATAATAACTATTAATTAATACGCTGTCTTTCAGTCAGTTATTATTTAATCTTACTGAGAGTTATCGAGACGAATCACTGGGAAACATTTGATTAGATAAAAAGAGGAGTGATTAGTAGAGAAATGTATTGTCTGTGAAATGTGATACATGAATGTCATTCGAAAAAAATGTTTTTTTTACAAAATTCTCGATAACTCTCCATACAAAATCATCGCGTGTTCAGAAATGGCACACCATGTCGCTACACTTATCCTTATGGTCCAGTAATTGATATTTATCGAATAATATTAAATCGAAGATATAGACAATTTTATAACAAACTATGAAAATATATATTTTTCCATTACCATGCTCAAAACGCACACAATTTTGAGCAAATTATTATTTATTTTATTTCTCATTGTTTGTTTCATTTTCAAGTGGAAGTAGCTACCCGTCATAAATGTCTTTTTAAATTATATTTGAACTACTCATAAGATTCGCAGCGTATCATAATATTGTATAGAAATTAATAACACCATAAAATATGTCAAGTTGTAGTGGCAAGACATCTAAAGAAAATTAAATAATACAAAACAATAAACAACAGAATTAGAATACGAACAATTACAACAACAATTTATAAAAGAAAGGGTGACATTAAAAGCGCGACGGCTGTGTGATTATTACTGCAAAAATATGAAACCAAAGAGACTTGTTCGTAAACAATCAAACAAGTCGTACATGTTTTAACAAAGTTGTACAGGTGATTTTATACATGTGTACGCATGACTAACTTATATCAATATAGCTAAGCATGTGTGCGTACGATAAAGTACAGTCATTTGCAAAAAATGCAGCTAAGAAATTGAATTGGGAAACTTCACAAGCTAACACAGGTAACACATTATATCTTAAATAAGATATAGGTATATTTTTTGATAATTGTCATAACAGATAGTGTTATTGTCATTTAAAATAGCTGTATCACTTTTCCATTATTAGTGGGACCTCATAACTGGAGTCATACAAATACAGACAACAACAATATCAAACACACACCAACACACCAGGCACGCATACACATGTATAAATCATTTATAACAAAATTTCATTCGAGTCTCACCTATCTCGCTCTGTATACCACAGTTAGACAGAGATGACAGGCGACTCGAGTTCCCACAGCCGTCGGTATCTCAACATCAAAATGAAATATCTACTAACTAAACTACGGCTGCATTAAAACTATCTATACCGATATGATTCGGTTGCACCATACTTTGTGAGTGTATAATTTTCTATGTAAAACGAATGACCTGTTAAAATGTCGGTCATGAGTTACATATAAAATTTCATTCACTTGCTCATGATGCGACTGCATTATGGGGTTCTATAGTCCATGAGGCTCAGAGACAAATGACTAATACAAATGACATAAACGATTTGATGTGAGATTAACTTTCGCAGTTTAATATCATTATTAGTTTAATAACATAAACCAGTATAAGTATCGTATAAATGGAATATAAAAGCACTTTATTATTTTTATAGTTATTACAATTTGTGTAAGGAATTAAATTGATATTAAATTTATTTAAAATAATATTTAGGGCTCACCTATATAAAAATAAAAATAACTTCCAACTTTTCGATAAATAAGAATAGTAATTTGTGTTAGTCATGTGTCGTTAAATATTTATTTTGTTCGAAATTTTCAGCATTTATTTAAATTATAATATAATAACAATTAATTCATTAATAATATTGGTTCAAATTACAAAAAACAAGGCTCCAATTATTTCGAATTTTTGTTAAAAATATTTCAATTAAAAATTAATACATTAATTCAATTGTTTCCTTTTACAAGGTGCCAATTCCTTCGCATTACTATTTCACGTAACACAATAGGGTTGTTGACATTCAAAAAAATAGGTAAGCAGCTAAAAATGTAAATTTCATTAAACTACGCAATATTTGCAACATATTCATACATTTCACAATACCCAAATATACAAAACGATGAGGTACTAAATAGGTAAACGAACTTTTTTACAATAATTTCATAATACAATGCATACATAAAATTCATTTTGATTCAAAGAAACTTCATAATACTTTATTGGTTTTACCTAAAACACTTCTGTTTGAAATAAGCGATATTTAAATAAATGAATAAACTAAGTGTTGATATTAAATCACATAAAAATTTAAATTAGGCAATATGTAAACATATCTTTTACTTTTTGATGCGTTTTTAATTTTGAGTTTCATTATTTTGAAATTTGTTCTATACAAGAAAAGCTTTAAAATTGACAAGAGATCTGATAACTTTTTACTAAAAGGTACAAAAATTCAAATGTCTCAAATAGAAGTATTCAATAGTTTGCGCGCGATAGAAATGTTCAGTCCGTCTCTAGCAAGCAGCAATCCGAACAAGCCAAAAGGTTAGCGTAGTAGATTAAGCGTGATAGACGAAATTATACCGTGCGGTTATTAAGACACGGTCGCTTTTCGTTTACATCCTTTCGACTGGACGGGTGATGGAGGGACAATATAATCCGACCCAATTTAGAAGTTTAAAGAACGCAAGCGTTTTTTATACATAGCAACATCGAAAGCCGCTTCTACATTGATTCGGGTTATATAGCTAAGAGTTTAGGCTGGACTTGGATTTATTCTACGTTGTAAAACATCTAAGTGGCACGTAATACTACTTGGGATAATCTGCTCTTTGAAAAATTGGCTGACTAGAAGTTTGTACCACGACTCAATTCGTGCTTAAACTTGCTTCGATAACACTATTGTTTCTTTGTCAAAAAACGCAATGGTATTGTTATTAAAAAAATCAAGAGATTCTAAATATTTGAGCGATACATAAAATCCGGGATAAATTCATTATTACCAATACAAATTCAATAATCGATTAGTACATTTTCAAATACAAACTCGCTTAAAATTATTGACTCACCATTCACTTAACTTCTTCAATACCTGTAATATGGTAATAATTCTATTATTATTTTTTCCGCGCATTTATACACACTTATATTATCTGTGCTCAGATATGATATTTTATCTTCTCTGTGAAAAATTTTGCATTATCGACAAATTTGTAAAACCGCCACTACATTTATTTCTAGCGTGGCGCGTTTTGTGGCACGGATCTGTGATTGACTTCGGATAGAACCCATATTCCATTTGAAATTGCTTACAGATGTCCATGGGCGGCAGTAACCACTTATCATCAGGTGGAATGCATGCTCGTTTGCTATTTCGATCAACTAAAAAAATAATAATGCGTTGACCTCTCCTCCTCATTCACTAAAACATTTGTCGGCATCGGCACAACGTTTTATAACAATATCCGAAATATATCTGAAATAGATACCGCTACCAGTGTAGCGTTATTTCAGATTTGATGAATACGGTAATATTTTTTTCTAGATAATTTTTTTTTGGACTCACGCGTATGTGTCGGTCTTGAGTAGCACTACTTCCAGTTTTTTCGCAGATGCTGTAGAATGCCAAAAATCCAGGAGAAAAGCAAACAAAGTATTTCTGCGTAACATCAAAACTTACTGAGGTCACCTTCGCATGCCAAGCGCGGTGACTATTGACAAAATCACGGAAAATTCGAAGGGATAGGCATTTGAACATAATTCCAGCACTGAACCTCAAAAGGCAGATGGATCTCAGGAATAACGACCATACCGGAAAAAATATATAAAAAGATAAAAACCTGTATGTCATTCAAACTCCAAGCTCCCCGTACTGCACGGACCACTTCTCGTACGCGGCAAGACTTAGCGGCGAAACGGACGGTCGGATCCGTTTCAACGAGTCCATGAAGTCCTGGAACGTGATACTGCGGACCAGCGACAGGTCCAAGCACTTCACCTCCTCGGGGTCCAACTCTGGAAGTAACAAATTGGTTTGAACTCATATATTATGTTGGATTAGAGAAATTATAAACTTGCTTAACCCTATTATGACCTGTTTAGCCTATGAAATGTCTTACAGCAATGCGATGAATGTTACTGTTGTTCCTGCTACTATTTTTTTCTCTGTCATGTTGTTTTTTTCATTCTATTCATTCGCTTACACGTTCATTCTCATTTTACATCGTTCTTTCTAATTCAAATTATCATAAAGGATTTTTTATTTCTCTGTCATTATGTTTCAGCCTCTAGCGTTCCTCTTTTACTTCCTTATTTAATTTCCCGTTTTGCCCCTACCTCTCAAAGAGCCGTGCGTGGCGTCTCATGCGGTTATTCCATTCTCCTCTTACCTCTGATAGGCCCGAGCGCAGCATCCCTCGCCAGCGCGGTCAGATCACTGCCGGAGTAACCATCAGTGAGCGCGGCGAGGCGGGCCAGGTCGTCGTCAGTGAGTGCACAGGCGGCGGCGTTTGGTAGCTGCATGTACTCACGCAAGCGGCAGTAGCGTAGCTTTCCCTTACCTCAAACTATCACCAAGAATCCACCGTATCATGTCCCTCCCCTCTCTCTTTTTATCATTATGTTTGAGCCTCTATCGTTCTCACTACCTTTCAGACATTCATCTTCCTATTATAGTTCCTGCCTACCTCTAATGGGCCCGAGTGCGGCATCCCTCGCCAGCGCGGTGAGATCACTGCCGGAGTAGCCATCAGTGAGCGCGGCGAGGCGCGCCAGCTCGTCGTCGCTGAGCGCGCAAGCGGCGGCGTCTGGTAGCTGCATGTACTCACGCAAGCGGCGGTACCGTAGCTTCCCCTTACCTCACTCAAACTATCACCAAGAATCCACCGTATCATGTCCCTCCCCACGCTCTTTTTATCGTTCTCTCTACCTTTCAGACATTCATCTTCCTATTCTAGCTTTTCCCTACCTCTAATGGGCCCAAGCGCAGCATCCCTCGCCAGCGCGGTGAGGTCACTGCCGGAGTAGCCATCAGTGAGCGCGGCGAGGCGCGCCAGCTCGTCGTCGAGCGCGCAGGCGGCGGCGCCCCGCGCGAGCACGCGGCGCAGCAGCGCGCCCCGCGTGCGCTCATCCGGCAACTGCCCGTGCACACGCAAGCGGCGGCACCGCGACTTCCCCTTACCTCGTTCAAATTAAGAATCCACTGTTCACCCTTCCTTTTTACTTCTCTGTCATCATGTCTCAGCATCTAGCGTTCTCTCTTTCACTCCCTTATTCTCTTTCCCGTTCTGCCCCTATCTCTGTAAGAGCCGTGCCTTTTACCTCTGATAGGCCCGAGCGCAGCATCCCTCGCCAGCGCGGTGAGGTCGCTGCCGGAGTAGCCATCAGTGAGCGCGGCGAGGCGCGCCAGCTCGTCGTCGCTGAGCGCGCAGGCGGCGGCGCCCCGCGCGAGCACGCGGCGCAGCAGCGCGCCCCGCGTGCGCGCGTCCGGCAGCTGCACGTACACGCGCTTCGGGAAACGTCTGCGGATAATGCCCTGAGGTTATTATTTGAAGCGTTAAAAATCACTTTTGTATGATTTTGGGGTCAAATTAAATCAAATTGTACCTGTAAGTAGTAACTTAAAAAAAAAAAAAACTGTAAGGTGTATATATTAATGTCATGTCAAATCTAAATTATGTGAAGCCCAAATCAGTAGTGTTTTTTATTTTACAAATATTTTTTTTAAATGAATTCGATAGGACAGACCACAAAGACATATAGAGACAAGTGGAATGGGTACAAACGATGATTAGCATTGGAGATCATTTAGCCAAAAAAATTGTCTTCCTGTGACATTCCCGCTAAACTCTTTGGACTCAGTAAAAGCAATACAACATACAGTTTGTTTTACTCAATTGTGAAAAAGGGAGATCTCTCTGTCCGGAAATTGCATATAATGCAGGATGTTGAAAATACATCGATACCGCGATTAGCATACAAGTGGCGACCTCTCTTAGCAACCTCCTGCAACTTATCTAATATAAAAAGAGTGTCATTGACTTTTAATACCACATAACCAACCTCAACGCCGCTTCATCCAACTCCTGCGGCCGGTTGGTAGCGGCCATCACGATCAGCCTGTCCGCCCCAGCAGCGGGCAGACCGTCGAACTCCACCAGGAACTCCGTCTTCAGCCGCCGCGACGCCTCGTGCTCGCCCGTCGACCGCTCGCACAGCAACGAGTCCACCTCGTCCACGAATATTATTGACGGCTGGAATATGTTGCTAATGAGACATACGTGGACATTTTAATAATTAACGGGTACTCACAATATGCGGTTTTTGAATTCTTTAACAATTCTTTTTGCTGATATTTCGACCCAGTTACATGGATCGGGGTCACGGCGAAACAGTTTTTCCGTGACCACGATCCATTATTAAAATGTATCAATTCCGCGATAATACTAGTTTAAAATCACATGTGGACATGTTCGAGAGCGTTGTTTGGTTAAATCATTATCTAATTTCTAGTAAAATGAAATAAGTAGTAAACGAGCATTTAGTCCACTTGATGGTAAGTGGTAACGTCGCCCATGTACATGTATAACCTCAGATAGGATTCCGTTCTAGCCAAAGTTGACCACAGTGGCTTTGCTATCCTTGAGAGCTAATCTGATCTGACTTCTTAACCACACCCTTCATACCAGAACACAGTAGTGCATTGTGCACTGTTATTGTTAGAAGGAGATGTGGCGGTGTTGCTTCCGGAATGTTTTAGTGTTACAAGATTATGATTGGACTGCAAAGACACTACAATCATACTGTAAATCAATGCTGTACCTATTCACCTATCACCTATTCACATTCACCAAATCTTACATGGGATGACGCATGATTCATACAGAACCATTTCATTTCTATTAAAGTAGGATCAAGTCAATGACCAACTTTAAATAGTCATATTTATCTATATAGCGTCAGCTAATTTTAAACAAAAAAGGTTTATTAAAGTGTTATTTATATGTGCATATAAACACTTTCATTCCGTAATAACTCTATATTTAAAAGCTAAGTTCATCATGTCGTTTTCGTGTGACGATGCGCGTGCGCATGTAAATCCCTTTCATCTTTCCCCTATCGCACCGTAAATCTTCTTTTCTTTGCCTTATTTTCCAAGTTACCGAAATGCACGGCCATCGTACGCGTAATGACTCACATTACGACTTAAAACAATACAAGACGACGTCCAGCAAGTGCAAGGCGGCTAATAATAGTAAATTAGTTGCGATCTATTATAAACTGCTGCTGATTGACCTACCGCGCTCACTGAGTAATTCAAGTCCTTTGTGATTGTGTTTGCTTCTACATTTTTTTAATGTGAAAGTAGCAAATGAACATGCTACTAACTCATGTAGCTACTACCACCTGTGACCAACCCAAATAAGATCTTAATCTTATTTGAGGTCGGCCATAGCCGATTTAACTTAGTCCTCAGGGATACCAAAGACGTCCCTGTAGTTCCAAGATCAGAATAGGGCTACGGTATCCCCTGCGGCTAGAGTGGGAGCTCGAACCGTTAGTTAACTTCGACCCTGCGAAGGACGCCGGTATGTGTGGTCGCATACCGTCGTAAATACCAGACAGAGCGGTGGGCCCAGCCAGCCATCAGTGAGGTGCCCGATAAGTGGGGCAACGCGCTCAGAGGACTCCGGTTCCTCCGATCCCAGAGTCCTCTTTGTAGCGCCTAGGACGACCACCGGGAAGGTTTTGTGTGGTAAAAACGCCACATAACCCTGCGTTGCTCCCACGGCGTCGGGTACCTTTAGAAGGTTTCCCCCTCGAGAACAAAAAAAAATAAAAACTTTTTAACAAAAAATATCTACCGACTTCCATGTCACAAAAAAGTAAAAAATAATTTAAATATATTTTGGTCTAGAACATACTCAGTACTTAGTACATAGTCCTGAAGTCGGTGCTCGACATATTTCGCTGGACGACGGTAACTACGTCCTATATGAGCACCGACTTCAGAACTATGTACTAAGTACTGAGTATGTTCTAGACCAAAATATATTTAAATTATTTTTTACTTTTTTGTGACATGGAAGTCGGTAGATATTTTTTGTTAAAAAGTTTTTATTTTACACTTTTTAGTGACTATATTTTTATGTTTGTATTTAAATAAAGCCTCTAAGTTTGCTTTGTGCATCTACATATTCACAAAAATTAAACATAAAACACTTTTACAATTCATACAAACAGGGCGCCCCCTCTGGAAGTACCCCTCCATCATCAGGGTTGAGGAGTTGAAGGTCAAATTTTTCATCTTATATTGTTGCTTAGTAATCTTATAACATATACGTTAGTACCAGGTGGCTAACTTCTATGGCTCAGGCTTGCAGTACCCTGCATCATCAGGGTTTAGGAGTTGAAGGTCAAATTTTTCATAGTAAATACCTACATAGTAATTTTATTCTATATTTTACTCAATTGGACTTCTCCAGCTAAGGTTCGGCCGACTATCACTAATTTTATTATTTTGCTCCAAAAAGTTGAAGATCCTATGATTAGAACCTTATCAAACTCTTATCAGACTACCCCTGGAGTACATCCTTTCTAATAAAAAAAGAATCATCAAAATCGGTTGGCGGGATATTGAGTTATTCATACATTTATCGCGTACATTGAAAATGCAAATTTAAGACTTATGCGTTTTTCTTATGGATGCCCTAGTCAAAAAAATACTAAAAAAAAATGGGACCCTATGACACGCACTACCTTTCAAATAAAAAAAAATCATCTAAATCGGTTCACCCAGTCCGGAGAAATGAGGTAACAAATATATAAAAAAAAAAAAAAAAAAAAAAATACAGACGAATTGATAACCTCCTCCTTTTTGGAAGTCGGTTAAAAAAGTAACTGAAGCTTGTGAAGCCGCGTGAATAACCTAGGATTATAATAAAACTACAGGCAAGTTTCACATTGCATCCACTTGATTAAGTGTTCACTCTTAGAGTTTTTACAATAGTAGACATTGTAATGTAAAATCCCAACTCTCGAATACCAGGTCACACACTTTTATACGCGAGTTTTATAGATAACTTCGATTTTCCTCAAATTTCTTGTATAGTAGTCATAAAGACGTAATACCAAAGAATCACAATTCCCAAATATCATGCCACTCTGTATGTACGCGAGTTTTATAAATAACTAGTTTACCCGGCGAACTTCGTTCCGCGTTAAAGTTAAAAATCTAAAATTATCAGTGTTCCTCCACTATAGTATGCATGGCTTATACATAAAAACGTTCCTTTTGAATCACTATCTATTAACAAAAACTGCATTAAAATCGGTAGCGAAGTTTTAAAGATCTAAGCATACATAGTGACAGACAGCGAGAAGCGACTTTGTTTTATACTATGTAGTGATTTCGATTAGCCTCAAGAATTTCTAGTATAGTAGCCATAACAGAAGTAACAACAAAGAATCTCAACTCTCAAATACCAGGCCACTCCTTAATACTCCTATATATACACGTTTAATTACCTACCTGCAATTCCCGCGCCACTTGGAACAGTGCCCGGACCATCTTCTCGCCGTCGCCGACGTACTTGCTCGTGAGAGTGGCGGCCGATATCGAGAAGAATGTCGCTGAGCACTCGGCCGCCACGCATCTCGCTAGTAACGTTTTACCTGAGAAATTTGATGGATAGGATATAATATAATATCTTTATTTTGCTTAGGCCGACGGGGACACTTACAAATTGCTTGTTACAATTTTTTTCCTAGACTACCACCGGATCGGAACACGACCTCGGGGCCAACAGGATCAGATCTGAGGTACATACACCATATTATATATCTAAGAGATTAATAATGATCAAAGTGACTATATACCTAAATCTCACACGCAGAGGCTTTAGATGGAAAGTTTCCCATGTCAGTACATCGTAAAGAGCAGGGAGAACAAACCGTATGGAACTCAAAATTTATTAAGAAGTCGGTTAAAAAGTGACGATTCACGATGGTCATAAGGTGGTACTAGTGTAGAACATGGGAAGTACCACCGCCACGCCTATTTCTAACGTGAAAGAGTTCTTGTGCGAGAGTGGAGATGTAGTTGCCGGCTCAATTTCACATGAGGCGACCATTGTTAACACGGAAGTAGCGACACGTTTGGGATCTTCAAATACAACTCCTGTTCTATATAAAGTTGCTTACATACTACTTAGCTGTCTAACTTACTAAGTTGTCCTAGGGCGATAGTAACCACTTAACATCAGATAGACTACAGAAGATCAGAGATAAAAAAGATACGATGATCAACGTGACCATACACGTGAGAGATTATAATAATAATGAACAACGTGTTCATTCAGGTCTGACATGCGAAGGTTTTAGATAGAATTGTTTCCGTGTCAGTACATCGCATATCACAAAGTGAGACCAAAAAGGGCGGAATACAATATATGTGATGTTAGAAAGTGATCATTTCGTGATAGAAAATGATAACACAAATGTTATTTTTCTGTAATAACCCTGCTTTTTAAGAAACTCTTCAAAATGCAACCAGTTTTGTGTCAGTTTTGTTTCCGTGTCAGTACATCACATATCACAAGTGAGATCAAAGAGGACGTAATACAAAATAAGTGATGTTAGAAAGTGATCATTTCGTGATAGGAAATGATGACACAAATGTTATTTTTCTGTAATAACCGTGTTTTTTTAAGAAACTCTTCAAAATGCAACCAGTTTTTCTTTTTAATCTGCTATATATATCAGAGAAATATACTTTAGAGAACTGTTTAATACTTAGTTTATACTTAATACTTCGTAGGCTATACAGATTTTGCGACAACTGCTATTTAATATCGGATGGCCAATTATTAAGTTTTAGTCAATGGAAAATGCGGTTTTAATAAAGCTGAAACATAAAGCGCTTCGTAGAAGCTCGAAATTGAATAGATTATTACCGTTTCCGGGTGGTCCAAACAGCAATAATCCCTTTGCTGGTGACCTCAACCCTGTGAAGAGCTCTGGCCTGAGAGACGGTAGTACCACCATCTCTTGCAACGCTTGCTTTGCTGACTGAAATAAAGTAAAAGAATATAGGTATATTCGATAAAACGGGACGGGACCATATTTTGCTTGAACAATAATGTAAAAAAAATCGAAAAAATGTACTTTAATGAAGTAGTAATTTATTTCATACTTTACGTCAATTACCTCGGATTACCTCGACTACTATTAAGACTAACATAACTCTCAACCGTGCTATGCAATAAGAATAAAACATATAATGAAGTACATTAACAAATAAATCATAATAAGACGATTTCATAAAATCTTACCTCCTGTCCAGCGATGTCCTCCCAGTGGACCTTGGGGCCGCCCTCGACGATCTCGTCCAGAATGAGCTGGACGAGCTTAGGGTCGACTCCCCGTACAGCGAGCGTGGGCTGCGGCGTGCGGCTGCGCGTGGGCGTGCCGCGCTGCGAGCCGCCGCCGACCGCGCGCCGCACCGGCGACCCGTTCACGGGCACCTGGTACGCGCTCTGACCGTGAGCGGGAGTCCGAGTTAATGATAGTGGGATGGTTAGTGCGTGAAGCTGGTCTAGCGTTAATGTGGGTATGGATCTAATAAATGACTCTTGTAAACGGTGGGAATGGTGCACTGAAATTGGTACCTGACTGTCAATGTATAGATGTTTACATAGCATATGATTGGCGACCTCTACAAATGTTCTTTTGAGAGATTCGCTATACGATCTTGTATTCTATAACAGTAGTTATTAGAGCTGGATGAGCTTAGGGTCGGCTGTCCGTACAGCGAGCGCCGGCAAGGGCGTGTGACTGCGCATGGGCACCTAGTACGCGCTCTGACCGTGAGCGGGAGTCCGAGTTAATGATAGTGGGATGGTTAGTGCGTGAAGGTGGTCTAGCGTTAATGTGCATATGAATCTGTTTTTGTATATGCTAGTAATGGTGCACTGATCGTGAGACTTGTCTTAGGACGGTTACTATACAAATTTTCACACGCGTGTGTTTAGTTACCGATACAAACTTTTTTTATCTGATTGAAGTAGCAAAAGAGCATGCAGTCTACCTGATGGTAAGTGGTCACTGCCGCTCATAGACATCTGTAATGAATTCCAAACATTTCTCTTGAGAGATTCGCTATATGAGCTTGTATTTTATCGTAATAATGATTACAACTGGGTGAGCTTATAGTCTCTCATATAGCGAGTGCGGGCTGCGGCCTGCGGCTGCGCGTGGGCGTGCCGCGCTGCGAGCCGCCGCCGACCGCGCGCCGCACCGGCGACCCGTTCACGGGCACCTGGTACGCGCTCTGACCGTGAGCGGGAGTCCGAGTTAATGATAGTGGGATGGTTAGTGCGTGAAGCTGGCCTAGCGTTAATGTGGGTATGGATCTAATAAATGGTAGGAAAGGTGCACTGAAACTAGTGACTTGACTGTCAATGTATAGATGTTTACATTGCGTATGATTAGCGAACTCTACAAATGTTCTTTTGAGAGATTCGCTATACGATCTTGTATTCTATAACAGTAGTTATTAGAGCTGGGTGAGCTTAGGGTCGGCTGTCCGTACAGCGAGCGCCGGCAAGGGCGTGCGACTGCGCATGGGCCTGGTACGCGCTCTGACCGTTAGCGGGAGCCGGAGTTAATGATAGTGGGATGGTTAGTGCGTGAAGCCGAGCTAGCGTTAATGTGCGCATGAATCTGTTTGTGAATATGCTAGGAATGGTGCACTGATCGTGAGACGTGTCTCAGGACGGTCGCTATGAAAAATTTTACACGGGTGTTTCTAGTTACTCCTACATTTTGTATTGAGAGATTTACAATATGAACTGGTATTGTATTTTGTGGTGAATACAGCTGTACGAGCTTATTGTCAGAAAGCGAGCCGTTTAAGCACCGGGAATGCTCTCTGACCGTAAGCGGTGCACTTTAATGATAGTGGGATGGTTAGTGCGTGAAGCTGAACAAACGTTGTAATTCTAGCAAATTGTGCTTATGGATATAATGTATGTTTTAACTTTTGTTGTATATGGTAGGTATGAGCAGTGATAGCCTAATGGTTGAAACTTGCCCTCTCGATCGGGAGGTCCGAGGTTCAAACCCAGGCACGCACCACTGATTCATGTGCGTAATCTAAATTAATTATCACTGCTTTTCGGTGAAGGAAAACATCGTGAGGAAACCTACACACCCGAGAGTTCTTTAAAAAAAAAAAGTTCTCGGAGGTGTGTGATGTCCACCAATTCGCACTTGGCCAGCGCGGTGGACTATGGCCTAAACTCTCTCATACTGAGAGAAGACCCGTGCCCAGCAGTGGGACAATAATAGGTTGACGACGTATATGGTAGAAATGGTGCACTGAAACTTTTTATGGGATAGCCAGATTATATGCTCTTGATTAACAAGTTATTTTACTGCAGTAACTAATATACGAGCTCAAGATTGATTCATAGGACGGTATTATGTTCACTGTAATAGCAATTGTTCATAGAATTCTGATCATGTTGTTAGATGTGCATAAACTTGCGGGATTTGACTTGTACCAATAAACAGTGTATAAAAACTATTGCGATTTTGTATAATGCCAATCTTTAGGTGTCGATTAAAAGAAACTGATATTGAGACGCCGACGTTGGAGATATTTATCTAAGAACCAATTTATTGTACCGGACGTCGTTTTCATACATGTATTACCAGAAGTCCAACGAGAAATATTTTATTTCGTCCCATAGTTCTAAAGTATGACGCCTGACTGTAGTTTTAAATAATACGATATTGACATTAAAACACGATTTGAGCTTAGGTATATGACTATTAGGAGATTATATAGTCGTGTACAAAGATCTCATTTTCTTATAAAAATTGAAGTTGTAAAATAGGATCCAGCTGATTGCCAGTGGTCATTGTCGCTCATGGACATATGTGATTTTATTTGAAGTCACTCCCAGATGTGTTGCTAGCTTGGTACATTCACAGGACTAAAACTATATCGTCAGTGGAAAGGAAATAATGCTAAAGCGCCAAATTGGCATTTGTGGGAAATGAGGTTTTGAAGTTGTATTTACAGTTTATTATTGGTATCATGTTGAGTAGTATGAACTCCCAACAACAAGATCCCACCAAAAATAAAGGTGACATGATTTTTTTTCTGTAAAAAACAACTTCAAAATCTCATTTCCCACAATTGCTATTTTGGCGCTTTAGCGTTCCATAATTATTTCCTTCCCACTGACGATATGAAAGTAACCGTCAACTTTGTACTTCCGCCGAAACTCAGGAACTATTTCACGCTAGGAATACCTGTGGCGGTGTAATCTACCCGGTCAAACGATACTCGTTTTATCACTATGCAATATGAAATACCTATACTAACATTACCATTAATACCCTGCTGCTGAAGCACGCTATCAAACAACATAACTTTAAACAAAAACCGAATGTAATATTCCTCTTCCCACAGCATCCCAAGCTGTTTCAATTATGTAGACTCCTTAAAACACAACTTTCCCATTAAAATATAACTTACAAGGTAATCACTTATGCTAATGGAGCGAGTGGAGCCGGAGCTTTTTCATTGAAACCCGTGTTTTTATCGTTTATGTAATCACTTATGTTATAATACGTTTTTATACAACATGTGTTTATTGACCTGTATAAACTTTCTTTTGAGATTCGCGATGTAATTTATTACTTTATTGCAGTAGCGAATACCGAAATTCACTTCCTAATGAGTAAAAGTGAAGGTAGAAATTAATTATGAATATTAAAGCGATTAGTTGACGTCATTAGTTGATGTCCACCAATTCGCACTTGGCCAGCGCAGTGGACTATGGCCTATAACTGTCTCATTCCGGGAGAAGACCCATGCCCAGCAGTGGGACAATAATGAGTTGACTATAGTTGACGTCATTCCTTATTCAGAAAAAATATTTTTTCTTTGAAATGACACGTTGAGATTAACGAGTCTTATTTCATATTTCTCCAGTTGGATCCCCCTACCTTAGTATAGAGAAGAAACAAAATATTCTTCAAATTGATCGTCTAACTGTATTTTTAGGCTAATTCCTTAACGGCAAGTTAGGGTGTGAAAATTCACACAATCGGACCTTTGTTTTTCGCCGACTACTACTGTAGGATCTCCAATCTTAACTAAGCTATGTTATCACAAACAATTATGATGTGTGGTGTTAGGCTTGAATGGCACTATCCCGTGCCCATTTGTAAACAAAATCCAGGATATTGGCAGCAGCGTACTTCTATGCAACACCAACATCGATTGCAGTTTCAACACGCATGCCGTGAGCGGTGAATATTTATAATAACCCCCATTAGGGTAAACCTAAAGGTGGTAGAATCCGTGTAGTCCGATCGGGGAAGTACCACAGCCTCACCCCTATTTCTAGCGTGAAGCATTTCTTGCGTTTCGATGGAAGAGTGTAGCTGCCAGCACACTTTTATATGAGGCGACCGTCACAGTCCTCGGGAGTAGCAACGCATCTGTAAATGGCTTCAGATAGATCCCATGTTCTATTTGAAGTTGCTTACAGATGTCCATGGACGGCAGTGACTACATACCATCAGGTGGATGGCATACTATTTGCTACTTCCATTCTATAAAAATAAAAGCCTATTTCAAAGTGGGACTCCAACTATTGAATTCATTCATTGTTTCCCAAACACTGATAGATGGTTTAGAAACAATATTAGTAAACATACTTGCTGGTACTAATTTTAATGAACCTGATCTTTGTTTAATTTGCTGAAAGCAAAGGCATAATATATCAAGATCAAGAGACAGACCCCAATTAACAAACTGTTAGCGTTCTCAAAATACCGATATTAATCTATATATATAAAGGAAAGTCGTGTTAGTTACTCCACTTATAACTCAAGAACGGCTGAACCGATTTAGCTGAAAATTGGCAGGGAGGTAGTTTAGAGCCAGGAGAAGGACATAGGATACTTTTTATCCCGTTCGACAGCATTCCCGTGTGACTTGACATGAAACGTCAGTCACTATAAAACGTGGTATAAAAACAAAAAAGAATCAGACTTGGAATAACAAAAGAATAAGAAATAATAATAAGACCATCTGCGTTGTTTGTTTTTGCGCCTGTTAATAAAACAAAAAATGTCGTGTATCACAAGGTACTTAAATGAAGAGCAACCTATGTACTAAAATACAGAAATATTTTTTTTGTATTTTTTCAAATTAAAAAATAAATATGCTTGTTTATTGCCATTAAGGCGGAACAAAGTTTGTCGGGTCAGCTAGTATAATATACATTTACGATATTTTTATATGAAAACTTACTTAAAGTATTACAATAATAAAAACATTACAAAGAAGAAGAAATAAGTTGTCATGGGTTGTCAATGGTCGGTCGTGCGAAAAATAATAAAGATAATTGTAAACTAAGAGTTTGACATATAAGTAATTGTGATGTGAGAATAATAAATAAATATATAAAAAATGTGTGCGTGTACTAGCGTACACTCGTAAGAAGTGAAACTTCTTTATGACGTTATTTTTCAAAAAATAATTTACTATATGCAACTTTACAGAAATTGGTTAAATAAAGTTAAATTAGATAAAGTTTAATAAAAGGCTTTTATTAAACTTTAATCTAATCTATAATAATCTATCTAATATCACGCGTGGTAGGGATAAGAAAAAGATGGAGCGTAACGGAATAAAAAAGATGGCGCGTAACGTACCGTAACGTAAAGACGGCGCGTAACGAAAAAATGTTACACTAAATTTTTTTCCAACCCCGATAAAGAAGTTTCACTTCAATAATATAAATAATTGTAAACTAAGTATCTGTTAAATAAATAATTGTGATGTGAGAACGTATATTATTGATACTCTAAGAGAGATCCGTTAACTATGTCGTGTCGTCCATTAAGATTAAGTTATCAAGCGTGTTATGGGTATGTTTGAAGCCAAAGCCAATATTTGCGGAGTGGCTTAGGCTATGTAATATGTGCCCTACCCTACATCCGAGTGGGTGTTCTAGTTCCAAACTAAACTAAACTGCCTACAGTTCCTTAGTGGGTCAAAGTCTAAACGTAAACTTCGCGAACAGCTGAATACACTTCTGATATTAAACTTATGATTGGATCGTATGAAAATGAAATGATTATATGCCAATTACTTACAAAGTTTTATGTAGTTGGGCGTTATTACTTTAGTTGCAAAAGTTTAACATTAAACGTTAGTAAGTTCAAAATATTTCAAAAATAATGTTGTGCAAATAATGGCACCAAAGCGAACTTTTGTTAGCTGCAATATTTATTTGAAAACGGGCACAATGTACCATAGTACATGTCCCATACATATATTTAAATTTAATTAAAGATAACAACATTTTAAAATTACAACCTATACTTTATTTTTTATTGTATTGCAATGTTATAATAATATATTATGTTAACTTATATTTATAAAAGCTGCAATAATTTCGGTAATTCTAACATTTTATCTCCAACTGCGCATTGATCTGGCTGCAATCCATTATTAGTCCAATGACTGGGCACGTGACTCTACCCACCCCTTTGAAAGTCCTGGCAGCTACCCTAATGCGGATTATTGGAGGAATTGATTGGCTAAGTTAAAAAACAATATTCCAGAGCCGCCTACACTCAGCTATTTTCATACAAATCAATAAGAGACTATGGTATGCACCACCCGAATCTAAAAATACTCACAGAGAGCTGTCGTTTGACCGCCGGTGGCGTCGACGCTGGCTTCACTGGATACCTGCTGTAGCTACCATTCGAGCTGTTAGGCTGTGAGGATGACCTTCCCATGGACCGTGGAAGGGTCTGCGACTTCATTAATGGATTCCCTCCACCGCTGGGCGCCCTCCGGCCAGCTATCGTCAACTTGCGCCCTGCCACTGCAAGTATACGTCACTTTATAGGTGAAACGGATTTTTAAGTAAATTGACGTATAAGGCATCGAAGTAATGGATCGCAAAAATTAAAGAAATGGACGAGACACAAAGATGAAAATGACTTGCGATTTCTTAATGCAAGTGTTAGAATCGCCGAAATTTCGAAAAGCACACGTTATACTTCGATACATTTATACGTTTTAGTTAATTCATACAAAAATTAAACAAAAAATGTGCTGTTACTTCGGCGTGATAACCAAGGTAGCTATGCGAGTTCTAATTAGTAGAGGTACTAATTTAACATAAGTAATTAATTAAAAGGCAAGCAGCGATCAACGCGTGATTAGAATAGCCAATTAAGGTATATGCCACTGTTGATGCAAGACCTAAATTACGATGTTAGCATTAATTAGTATGTATTTAAAATCGACAAATAAAGTTTGCGTAAGTTCACAGCTCATTAGTTTGCATAGATACGTCTATTTTAGGGTTTTAGTAGGATAGCTGGTGATATGTTTGATTATATCAAATTGGGTTTAATTAGTGAAAGGCCGCATTCAGTTAGGTCTTATAATAAAGCCAATGTAGTGTTAGGTATGAACCAAAGACAATATGATAATTTTGTTGGAGTTATATCTGATGCCAGCCAAAATATTATTCTCACAGTGAATGTGACGACCAAATCGAACACTATTGTAAAAATCAAGTCGATAAATATGTTAATAATAAAAGTAAAGTTTATTTTTTAAATAATAATTTAAATTCGCAATAAAACGATTAGATAAAAATCAGTGATAGCCTATAATGGCTGAACAGACACGCACCACTGAAGTATGCGCGTATTAGAAATTAATTATCGCTGCTTTTAGGTGCAGGAAAACATCGTAAGAAAACCTACACACCCGATAGTTCTTTAAAAAAAAGTCCTCGGAGGTGTGTGAAGTCCACCGATTCGCACTTGGCCAGCGCGGTGGACTACCTATGGCCTAAAACTCTGTCATTCCGAAGAAGACCCTTGCCCAGCAGCGGGACAATAATGAGTTGACGATGAAAAATGTAGATACCTACGTAGCAAGATTAAAAACATGTTAAGTTCAAAAATCTTATGACAGTTGTTTAAGATAAGAAGATCTGATAGTAGAACGTAAATAGCTAAAAGAGCGAGCTTTTACGATTGACCTTGAAAAACGAGAAAAATATTAGTATGTAATACAAATGCAAACCTTAAATATGAACTCTAATAGAAATCCAATAAGATGTTAGTTAACCAATGGAAAATCTAATTAAGTATAATGTTATTTGTAAGATTTCTTCAAAAATCTTCACTATAATACTTATAAGAAGGCGTTTCTGAATAAGAAATATATAAATAATAAATTTACGAGTAAGTCGCTGTAAATGATGGTAGAAGTAGCAATTATCCATTCTACTATTTGAGTGGAGTTATAAAGATCACCATCACCAAATCCTTCTATTGTTCTTTTAGTACTCATACTAACATTTTATTTATCACTTTCCATGAAAAATATGTGTTGAGGAAGTCACTAAAACTATCTGAAATGTTAACCAAACTTCATTTGGCCGGGGTAATTGACATTTTCCATCCGTTAATCTTTTCAAGTTACATTAGACATAGAAAACTCGGATGACCAAAGTAGGGAGTGATCATACACAGAAATGCCTCTGTCGATCTCTATTTTTACCCTTTAATCACCTTCCAAATCTACGATAGGATAGGAAGTCATGCTATTCTAGACCGACTTCAGACGGCACACGATGCAACGACCTCAACTTCTCTGTATTAGAGGAAACTTGCTCAGGAGCGAGACATTTATGAATAACGATCCCTAATCTCAACAAGAGCAGTGGTAGCCTAATGGTTGAAACTTGCCCTCTCGATGTGGAGGTCCGAGGTTCAACCCCAGGCACGCTCCACAGATTTTCTGAAATTATGTGCGTATTATTAATTAAATATCACTGCTTTTCGGTAAAGGAAAACATCGTGAGAAAACCTAAACACCCGAAATTCCTTTAAAAAAAAAGTTCTCGGAGATGTGTGAAGTCCACCAATTCGCACTTGGCAAGCGCGGTGGACTATGTATAGGCCATAGTCTCATCCTCTCTCATTCTGAGAGGAGACCCGTGACCAGCAGTGGGACAATAATGGGTTGACGAGAATCTCAACAATAAGTCATCTGTAACTTTTGCAAGTAGTTTCCTTTTAGCAGATTCAAGTTTAGTGTTTTGTTTTTTCTCTTCAGATTTACTACTTCTGTTTTAAGTGGCTTTGTTGACGATCAATGGAGTGAAACAGTTGGCATTACGCCAACATGTCCTACAACTAGATGCAGCTTAGAGCGTTAGTCATTGTTACTTGTACATTGTTCTAACCTTGTCCAGCTTTTGGCTTTATTTCTACTCTAAATGGGGTGGAAGAAGTGGTAATGTACGACAATATGTCTCAGGAATACATATTTTCTGTGTGGCTTAGTTTTCGTATTACAATAAAATACGTAATGTAATGAGGAACCCGGCTCGTGGAAATAGGTCAGGAAATAAAATTATGTAAGGAAAAGGAAATCTTGTAATCCGTAACATGAGACTCGTTTCTTCATGACTAGACCTAGGGATTGTATGCGTTGTATTGTAATAAGTTATTTAATTATAGAATATTCTACAAATTTTGATCAAACCTTTAAACGTCTTGAATAAACTTAAACAAACACAACCCTGTCTATGTGCCTACATTTATTACCACAGATAATAATATATTTGTTTCGTAGAAACATGTAGGTACGTGTACCTATACCTTAACAAATAAACCAAGACCGAGTGGAACTCACTCGAATATAGCTTCTATAGTCTTTAGATGCTAACAACAAAAACGCAGGAAATATTACATAAACAAAACTAGATATGCTATAGAAGTATATGTATAAGGAAAATTAAAAATATTTATATTTTCTCGTCAACCCATTACTGTCCCACTGGGCACGGGCCTTCTCTCAGAATGAGAGAGTTTTAAATAAGATTAATCTTTATTTTACTGTTCAATAAATAAACCGAAAAACGACGACCAATATTGGTTTCCTATACGGGTACCTCGTTTACTTTAAACTTATTTATTACTTTTAGCACTTGCTCTTACAGCTGTCATGTTAATACATACTCTGAAAATTGTAGTACCTATCTATTACGGTTCAAAAGATAGAGCTGTGTGAAATACTGACAGACAGCAATAACTTAGTAATAAGCTTTCGTTTTTACCCATTTGAATACAAATGCTACCCTGAGACTACTTTAAAGTTGCTAAGATCTTAATCATTTGTAATTTTCCACGCAAGAAGGGTCTAAGGTTTCTTTTACCTATATGTATTTATGTATTGAAGACCTAACATGTAGCCGCGGTTACACATTTGTCATACTGCTTAACATAAACATATGTTGCATTACGTGTGTTGCTTTAGAAAGTTTAGTTAAAATCCGACGTAGTATCCGGCCTCGTAATTTCTAGACCAAGTTTTGTAAGAGCAAAATGTTCTTTTGATTCCCAAAACTTTCCTTTGAAAACTGAATAACTTATTCATTTTCTTAATAACATGCTGCCAGGCAAACTCGCTTTTGGTATAAGGTAAATTATTTTACGAGTACGAATATAATATATTTTTAATTAAATGTAAATACTGATTCATAAAATATTTTTATGTTGCTTCACATTTCATTACAGCTCATAGTAAATTCTAAAGGCATACTTTTTAATATATTACACTAGATTTGAAAGGAAAAATCTGTTCTAACAGAATAGGTACATGGTTTGTGGCATGAAAACTCTACAGTGCAATATTAAATCCCCTTTTCCATTCAATTTGTCATCAGCAATTTAGTTATTATATTCTCTGACCATATTATGCAAGACCACTCAAATCGGAACCCTGTTTAATATGAATGTACTTAGAACTGGAGCTCAACATAAATTAGTACAAATAGTGACAATGCTGCTCAATGAGTCGGTGTGGTAAAGCTTAGCTATATAGCTGTACAAGTATACGTCAGCTTAGTGTTCAGCGGTAACATATAAGTACATATAATATGTACTTTAACGTAGGAGGTATCTTATCTGGGGTTTGTTACACATATACATTATATATACTTGAAGTGTTATTACGTTACATCAGTGTTTTTCAATCTTTATCATGGTAGGGGGTCATGCCAATAGTCTGTATATAGGGTGTTCTTAAACTTAACGTGCCTACTGCACGAGGCGATAGGGCAGGTTTTACATTTTCTTGGGAATAAATAGAAAAAAATGATTTCACTGGATCACATGTTAAAACGTATGTGTTTAAAATGGTAAAATCTTTACACCCTGTTATAGAAACAACTCTTCAAATACCTTAGGTACGTCATTGCGTACACATAACGTACGTTCTGTCATTACAGAATTGGTGTAAGATCAATTACATCGCAAATTGTTTATTAATGACAATATCTTAGTAACAAATATATTTCCTTTTTACATGCCTTTGCGTTCTGTCGCATGACCCTACAAAACGTTTGCGATTCCCTAGAGTTCTGTCGGAAAATAATTCCACACTTTGAGAAACTGTACATAACATCTGTATGTGTATTAATGCAATATCTGTTTTTCAGACAAGATTACATGCAAAGTCAAGTAGTCAGGACATTAGCAACATTGCTCATTAAAATGTTTTCTCTGAAGGCAATCTCTTCTTATGCCTTTTCGATACTCGGTTATTTATGTCTCAGAAGACAGATGATTGATAGTTAATACCTTAAGCCAGATTAAAAGGTCCAAGTCCACAATTTAAGCTCAAGGTTGGTTGCACGAATTATCCTTATAGGTTAATTAATGACTCATAAAATTAATGTTTTCGCCTTTTATAGTAGTTTAAAAACAAACCGTGACATACAAATAAAAAGACAATATGTCTTACTTTTTAAAACTTTGGTTTCTGACCCAGACTGCATTGCAATGGATTTATTGGATCAACCATTTTTTCCTTAATATAATTAAAATTAACATTTATATATTATAATAAAACATAATACAGCGCGTTTTTTAACCAATTAATAATACTGGCTGTAAATATTATTTTCACTTTTCTATTTCAGCTGTCATCTGTTATTAGTCAATTCTTTTGTTTTTAGAGTAAAACGTATTTCTTTGTTTTATCTCCGGCTACGTTATATAAGAGATATAGATAAAAATAAAAGATTTAAGCCTGTAAGTAAATTAAATCTTAGGTTTTTAAACCGTCATCAAAATCACCCCCTTTGTTTTTGTTCGCAAAGATGTTAATACTACGATAATAAATAATTATAAGAAATAATTAAATTTTCATAAAGGACCAATACAAGATTTATATATTTTATTAGCTGTGCTCCACAGTTTCATTCGCCTATAGTGTACAACATAACAATAAATTGCATTAACTTTGATTTGATAGATTTTAATGTAAAACTTAATGGGACCTCTATATTTACACAATTCATTTATTTAAATTAAATTTCATAAATTTGGTTTGATGCGATACGATACGATACGATATCACGAAAAAGAAAAAAAAAGTCTATAGTTAGGTTTTTTTTAGTCAAAATATTTTTGGTAACATAATGATTGTACACAGACAAGCAAAATTTTCATTTTCAGTACACGCATGTATATAGATATATAGAGCATTTTGTTTTAAAGGTGCGTCTACATAAACAAAAAAATCTATGGTTACTTTTTTTAATCGAAATATTTTTGGCAATGGAGTTATAAAAGTACACCCCATGTCTGACACATTAGGACATACGAAAAGCTCTCGAAAGGCAGGGCAAAATCGATTAAAGGTGAAAGATCGCAAGTTCCGGCAAGGTCGCCTGTGTCACAAAGGCTTCTTAGTAATAGGTAATAGCACTGTCTCACGTGACCTGTGTCATTACCCTTTACAAAAACATAGATTGAATGATAAAGGAAAAATCTTTAACATTGAAAATTCTTGTTAGTTTAACCAAGACTACCTGTGCTTGGCGGTTTTGTCCGCGTTTAAAAAATGTAAGATACCTTTGTCTTTTTACTTTTGATATATAAAATCGAGTTTAATGAAATAAAGGCTAAACGTCACCGTAATATATAAATATGGACTAGCAGATTTTCTATTATTGATTTAAATTCAGTAGTTATATTTTATGCGATTTATAACACACAGCTAACTTCTAAAAATTACAGAAATTTCTGCTCTTACGTATTATCAGACCTATAAATTATTCATCTTACAAATAAATCATTTTACAAGACTATCACTATATAAATATGCAATATAGGTACTATACATCATCTTCTAGGTTTCGCGGTTATCGCATTTTCACAGATAACAATAAAATATCAGTATCTCTTCGCGCCACATGCAAATCTTGATGGCCAGTTCGAATTTCTTAAAGCCAGTTTCGAAAATGGAACATAAGCTGAATCTGTCGCAACCGAGTGTGGGTATTCATCAAAATGCCAAAACTCCGCCCACAATCTATAAGTAAGTATGGCACACTTAAAAAATCATTTATGTTAATTTTTACGACACGATTTTTTGTTTAAAAATATTGTGAAGAACAACTTTCAATTTTGTTCTTTGTGTCTGTGCCAAAACTTAAAAATATATTTCACTTAGTGATTTAGACTCGGTAATATTTTTCTGGCATATACTTGTATTTCTGATATATTGATATTGTGTAATTGGTCACAATATAAATTATCATATCGAATTTAATAAGCAAAACGGGTTTCATATGGAATTTGAACCGAAATGTGATCCCTTGCGTAATAATTACGTGACCGAATTTAGTCGCATGCCTAATTTGTATTGTACAAATAATTGAAATACTGATGATAAATTGGGTATTGTAAATTGAAACCACTATAATTTTCACTTACATTATGACATGGAACAAATAACGGTTATCGGAAGATCAACGGTACCGGAGACTAAGATAGATAATAAAACTATGATAGCACGGTTTTACGATTTATATATAAAAAGCGATACTTTCTTTTACGTTCGGATAACCGAAATCAAGCCAATATTTGGTAAAGCTTTTTCATACAAAGGAATAAAAAGGGCCTTATAGATAGTCCCTGTGGTATATCATACAGAAAATTCACGATTTTAATTTCTTTAGAGTAAAGAGGGAGAAAACGGACAGGCAATCCACCTAGTAGCAAGTGACAATTACTCGTGGATTTTCGCGTTACTAACCCAATCCCCAAATAGGATTGTAATCCACGTGGGATCGATTGCAAATGCATTACCGGGAACTAAGTGGGAACGCCATTTATAAGTATCTCGCTAACTTCTGCTACCAGCTAGTACACAGCAGTTCTTAGCACTGTCTTATTAGACAGAAATAATCGTAGCGTATTTGCCTCCGGAGTTGAACCAGGAAGATTCTACTATAATTATTTCTATTATATATAACACTGTAAGGAAATATCATACAAGAACCAGATCGATAGAACGAGTGCAGTTAGACGATGTCGCCATGTGAACTAACCCAGTGGCGGCCGTTGATCCGTGACGTGCTATTGTGGAAACACAAGTCGAACGGAAACGCTCCTGTGCGCCATGCGTGCCTACACGCATGATCGCTTTCTTCGCCATCCCCTCGTAGGGACTATGGGATTGTCCTAAGCGTCACACATTACTGCAGTTTATCGGGACAATGGTAGCCACGCCGGTCTACCACAGACATGAGGGGGAGTGTAAAAAATACGCTGTGCGGGTCTAAACGCTGAGCTTTGATTCCTCTCACGACCCCTTGTAGGGACGTATGCCCTAAGATTTGAATACTAACCATTGACATATTATACTGTACTAGTTTATTAAGACAATGGTTACCAAACCTGTCTATCGCAAATATTAAAGATAGTGTATGATTATGAGCGTTACACATATAATTGTAAAATTGTATTTATATACACGTGACAAAGCATCAAATATCCATCAGCTTTTTGAGGTCCACTATAGGTCACAAGCTTCTACTATTGGGGGATTTTGCTTACAGCCACCACGCCTGACATGTGTGGTGACCACTTTGTGACCACTTAGTCGCTTCCTATGTCATCTACGGGAAGATCGGGATTGTTGCTATTCAAAACCAAAAATACACGTCACAAAGAAACAAAGCGAACCTCTCTTAGTGTCTTATTCACGATCCCGCTGCTAATGAAGGATTTAACAAAATCCTGTAAGAAATTTTATACCGTCTAGTCCGCGTTTCTTATTAATCGTCGTCAGAGGATTAGGTTCTGTTCTATTCAAATAGAGTTTCCGTTGGCTCTTTATTTCATAACTGTAAATCTTCTCTAAAGTATACACTAGTTTTTCTCAAAGCTTAACCCTTTGCGGGAGCTGCCAGCCTACAATGGAGTATTATCTCAGTTAAATTACACAAGTACAGATTTTTAAAAACTCTTCGCAATTCTATTTTTTTTTAATTTTTTTTTATTTATAATTGAACCTGGTGATTTTTATTAAGGTTTAACTTTACAGGTTTTTAAAATTGTTTCGAGATTGTTTTTAAATAGTTCGCAACACTACTTTAAGCTGTAAAGACCACTAAAACCAACATCGAGTACCCAACCAAGAAATGTTTGCAGTAATAAGCAACGATATGTTAAACCAATAGTAGGTAATTGTCACTTTTTTACATGTTGTCCATATGATAATAAGTGATCAGTGGCCATGGAAATCTGTAAGCAGCTGCGTTGCTACTCCCGCGGAATTAGTGGCCTCATGAAAATGTGTAGGCAACCATACCCTTCCACCAAAACGCAAGAACTTCCACACGCTAGAAATTAGAGGTGTTATGGAGCTCCGTAACCGTAACCGTTATAAAAATTTCGGATAATTTCGGATAGAGGGGAAACCTTATTGAGACGTGTTTTAGTAAATAAAATCTAATATTGATTAGGTAGCTTTAATCGTAACTGATATGACGGATTGTAATAGTAAATGGTAACATAGAAATATAAGAAAATAATCACCTATGTGTATTTTACTCCTCAATTCTTTAAATAGTCCGTAACCGAGTCCGAAAATTACGGATAATCCGAAATAATTACATATCGGTAACCGTATCCAAAAACGGTATAATATTATTCCTATATCCGTATCAGATCCGAAATTGCATATCCATAACATCCCTGCTAGAAATAGGTGTGGCGGTGATGCCTCCCCGGTTGAACCACTCGTTCTACCGCCTTCAAAATATAGTTTCCGATGCTAACTTTCTATTAATGACTAGTTAGGAAACATCAAGCCGAGACATTATGTCTAACTTAATTCTGATTACGTGCCCACGTTATGTACGTAAAGCACCAATATAACAAACCCACGCTTTTCACGTAGCCTTTATTTATAAGCATGTCTATACTCGTATGTTCTTATCTTTTTGAAAGTAAATGTTGTTGTAACGATAAGAAAAGTAAATAAAGGTATCACTATATATAGAATATCCATTGAAATTGTGTTCTTACTTAAACGTAAACGGCCGTACTTATTTTATATTTATTATTAGTTATAGGCGTATATATTAGGCTTAGGTTTACACCTATCATAATTGTTGTTACCAACAATTATGATTTCTGGATAAATAACTTGTAGGGTCTTTCTTGAAGATTTACGAAGTGGTCCCGTCACGCAGAAAGATTGCAATAAAAAAGTGAATGTAAATCCTGGACACAGTCCCTTGGTTACCTCTCACAATACCCCAGAATAGAAAAGGAGAAATGCTATTATATACCAACATTATATAATGAACGTATTACAATATATGGACATGTCCAGTATTACACAGGCTTGTGATCTTCATTGTTCACTTCATTGTGGCATTACCCACATGTGTTCCATGATAAGCTACACCCCACGTACAGCGAAATTACATAAGCTATACAGATAGTACCGTACCGAAAATAACTATCTCAACAAGTAACAAAAGATATAGTGAAAATAAAATGTGTTGAGAATCAATTTGTCGAAGACCCGCGTAACCGGGCGATAATCACTCTGGTTTGACACGAGATGGATTCCGGGTTCGATTCAGACACACGCTTCCTGCACTCAGCCCCACACTAGTATTTTCTCCTGTGTCGTGGGTACCATGAACACACACAAGACAAATACACAAACATCCAGATCCAGAACATCTTCAGATCCTTAACTCATCAACTTATCTGGCCAAGAATCGAACCCCGAATCTATTTCGCGTCAGACCGGTATGGTAACCACTGCGTCACGCGGGTCGTCAGAGATAAAGACAAATATTGAGGTATGTAACGAATTGAGATTTCTGATCTGGGTCTTAATAATTGTAGGCCTTTGTGTGTCTATGGCTCCCACGATTCAGGGAAAAAGGCAAGGGTAAGGGTTATGACTGAAGTGTTGTTATTATATTTGTCGTCAACCCGTTATTATCCCACTGCTGGGCACAGGTATTCTCTCAGAATGAGAGAGTTTAGGCCATAGTCCACCGCGCTGGCCAAGTGCGATCTTGTGGACTTCACACACTTCCGAGAACTTTTTTTTAAAGAACTCTCGGGTTTGTAGGTTTCCTCACGATGTTTTCCTTTACCGAAAAGCAATGATAATTAATTTCTAATACGTACATAAACAACGACAACACAGCCAAAGTGCACATAAATCAGTGGTGCGTGCCTAGGTTTGAACCTCGGACCTCCCGATCGAGAGGGCAAGTTTCAACCATTAGGCTATCACTGCTCTATTATTATAATTTTCAATTCATTTCATTAAGATATATACATTTATATATAGAGTAGTATGTAAAATGTCTACTCGTCATTTCATTTGCATCGACAAGATTTTTTACCTCCGAGGTTTCCAATTGACGTGGAACGTCCATTATTAACTTTTTGCTTCAAAATGTTCACTAACCGAATACGATGCTTTTATGAGGTTTTTTCTCATATCTTCTTAAAATTAAATTCATCTACATTAAACGAAAATCATGAGCACGTGATATGACATTGAGATTAATTATTTATGCGGAAATATATTTGAATGCTCGGCCAGCGCAGCGGACTATGGCCTTAAACTCTCATTCTGTGAGAAGAAGAAACCCAACATTGGGAGAGTAATGAGTTTGCGACGACATTCAAATACATCAGTCAGTACAAACAAAGGCAGATCGTATATAGTTCGACAGGGGAGGTACCAGTGCTACACCTACTTCTAGCGTGAAGTTGTTCTTGCGTTTCGGTTGAAGGGTTTGGTAGACGGCATATTTTATATGAGGCTATCATCTTAGTCCTCGGGAGAAACAACGCATCTGTGATTGACTTCAGATAGAATTCATGTTCTATATGAAGTTGGTTGGTTGGTTAGACGTCTATGGGCGGTAGTGACGACTTACCATCAGGTGGACTGCATGATCGTTTGCTACTCGAATCAGAAAAAAAAAATCTTAAAAAAAACCACCGTCCCGAGAACCACAAAACATTCGCTGACGCTTAAGTGTTAGTATTGGGCGGATTGTAGCTATTTTCGCTAAAATTACGTTAATATTTCAAGATTTACGAGGTTTATGATTAGTTACGAGATTTGTCAGAGAGACTTGAACTTTTGGCTCCTCCTCGCCCCTAATCCGTCGGTAAAGACTTCAAATAGAAATGTCCGCAATTTCTATATACGAAATTCGTCTTCCCTACTCCGGCTTAAGTCTTAAAAGAATCAAGGACGCCCGTTTCGCTATATCCGAAAATCAAGTTTCTTAATAGAGTAACAGAGAATTCCTAAAATGAACCACAACTAGAAATACCCGAGAAAAAGCAATTCTGAAGCGATCGATATCCACCTTACTAAACAATAAAATAAAACAACGCTGTATAACATAAAGAGCCTTGATGTGTGCCCTTTGAATGTCATGTATAAACGGTAATTTTCTACCACGTATGGTTCAATGACATGTATACATTAAATTTGTAATTTTAATTGTTAGATAAAGCGTCAATAGAGTAGGCATAAGGCTAATTGCCTAATGCTACTATTCTCGTGTCTCTATTGACCAGTATGAGCAGCGTTAACTAGTGCAACTGCCCGAGTTGGACCGAACTTGGCTGTAGCGGCTTAAGCAACTTTTGAGTAGCTTGAACGATAAGATTGTAGTTATAGCTTAATATAATTCAAATGATTGTAGCCAATGAGCGGTTAGCCTAGGAGAGGTCTAAAGCGTACTTTATCTCGCTACTGTAATGTCGATTGGCACAGGGCTGTACAAGTTGACGGTCAACCCTATTCAACTGTCTCCAAACTATCCATAAGGCCTCCAACATTATCTGTATATTTTATATATAGTATATATATACTGCTATCCAGAAATCCACCAGTACAATCTGGAACACATATCTTCGGTGTAAGCGTACATAAATTTTTACTACTAATAGTCTCCCAACCAGTAAATGCTCATACTCAACGTGGTTTTATTTTACTTGTTAAGGCTATGGTATTTCACATTTTTTTAGGCATATTACATTAACCTATCTAAACGTAAACAATGTGATACCGGCCCTAGTTATTCTTAACAAATAAAAGCAATGAAGGTCGGCAATCAAGGGATAACTTCTTCACGTTCGTTTCGCTTCGCTGAAAACCGGATCGTAGCTATGTGGGATCGCGTCTAAGTTTTCCCGTATAAGTTTTCCTACACGCTACACTGAATGAGAAAACAGTTGAACTACTAACTACTGTTTCTTGTAGTTTACCTACATTTTATATAGTATACCTAGTTTCATCACGAGTTCAATTCACAAAGTTAGATGATTAAAGGAAAAACTGCCCTTTAAGGTGACTTTTAGATAGACATACCATTTTCGATTGAATTGAACGTTGTAAAGCAATAATTTAGAATCGGGTACTATCATTTTTTAATTTGTATATTTTGGTGGTTTTTGAGTAGGGCAAAGACGCGCCTGCTCGGATCTAAATTAATTTATTTGTCCTTTCGTTGTACTTACATAGTATGTGTATAAGTCTCTTAGTTACTTACTTAAATATAAGATAATAATAAATACGAACTTTATTTGCTTGATGCGGCAAGTAATTTAGAGAGCTTTGTATATTTGTTTTGGCTAGCATATTGCGGTATAATTGAAAACCGCCGCTTCAAATGAAGTAGGGAAGAGAAATGCAGATGAAATATTTAAAAATATATGAGTAGGTACTTAGTCAAACTTTTAACTTTAAACTATGCGGTTAATGCCATTGATATTTATACTATTTATATTGTTATTTATACAAATAGATTAAACTGGGAAATAGATTTATTGCACAAATATTAATTAAATTTTCTAAGCTCATTATTTTGACTATACCAAAAACTTTTGGAATACATCTCTGTCTGTCATCTTAGCCTTTTAGTACTGATATTATTTTAACTAATAAATTTTTTTCCAAAGACTTTCCAGAGAATACCACGTCATAAAAACCGCGCGCGTACTTTTCAAAACGAGGGAAGTTGCATGTGGCACATTTTCTTTTTAGTTTACTCATACAACTAATGATTTGAATTGTTTAAAAACACATGCATAAAACAATACATCGGACGGAAACACTGACATATTTTATGATAATAAAATATTCAATTAGATGTGATTTTTATCTTTCATTGTTATGTGAGCAGTCAAATTTATTTTACAATAACATTTTTTCCATCAAAATATTATCTAGCAAATTGACCTACTTAATGCGTGCATAGTTTTAAAATAAATTTGCTTACTCTAACCAACACATAACACATTGAAATGATAATGTTGTGTCACACAGAAAGCAAAGAAAAATCAATTGTGGTAAGCACAGTGAACCCACATGCAAACATTGATGTGTAAGTTGTCCAATTAGTCCAATTGATTAACAAATATATTATTTACTATTTTGTTAAAGGGAAATTTCCATGAACATTTTAATTTTGCAGTAGGTTACGTCAAACGAAGCTAAGCATATCTTTGTGATTTCTACCTTCGTTTGGTGGCTTCGTTTGACCACTGTTACTTTCAATATGCGCTAGCAACGTCGTCTTGGACTTCTCTAACGGCCTTCTCGCCTTTAGAGGTGACTCCGTAGGCTTTTTGTCACTCCGTTCTGGTTCACTCTCTACGCCCAATTTACTGAGGGCGACAAGGTTGGCTACATTGGGGACAACACATGGATAACTTGAATTAAACCTTATCTTGTATACTTGAAAGTTGTGTGGTTATGGTTCTGTATTGTAACTGAAAAAAGCTTAGCATGCAAAATACACAGCCAATTTTGGTAAATAAATAAAATATAAGAGCCTGACTCAAAATTTTAGCTTAACAGCTTAACGGAAATAAGCAGTGGATAATTTTGAAAATGAGGTTCGAAGTAAAATTTAATAGAACATATTTCATACCAAGGAAGTGTAGGCGGTCCTTTGCCATTCCCAGATTTGTTTTCATCTTATCATGTAATCTTTGAGCCCTTTGCCAGGCATCTCCGCGGCCGCCCCAGCAGTCTACAGCGATGCCTCTTTCCAACTCATATATACCCTTTTTGTATAACTCTATTGCTAACTCTTTCTGCCCTGTGTGATATAGTAACAAACGGCTGAGTATAACAAATAAGGAATACTCAAGGTCTTCATGATGTAACATCATTGTTGTGAATAATAGCAATATTGAGTGCAGTTTCCTGATATAAGAAATTTAACTCAAATCTCAACTAAATGACTCAGTTATAAAGTTTCTCTTGTTTTGTGACTTAAAGTGCAAGTAATTTATTTATTCATACTTTAATGACCAAAAAAAAAAATTAAATGGCCAGAAGTGAACCTTAAGTTTAATAGTTCTTTCTGCCAGTAAAAGAATTTATGTTATAACAATAACTTACCCTCATTCTCTTCATCAATCTTCAACGCTTTTGAAATATACTCAAAGGCTTTACGGTGATGGTGTTTTTGTTTTGCGAGGAGTGGGTCGCCAGGCCCAACATTGTGTATATGGGACATTTCTTCACCAGCTATCTCTGTAGACACCACACCGTCCTTCACAACCACCTCGAGATTACACTCGCCGCTCTTCCGAGGCTTGTGGATGAAGCGATGCGACGCCGAATACAGGTACTTGAAAATTATAAACAATTGATACAAGATAGACCGGAGTATGTTGAACAGAATGATAATGGGGAAAGAAACAACATAAAGGTTCCGTTTGTGTACAGAGGGTTGCGAGTCATTTCGCAACGCAGAGCCCTTCGCTAGGTCTGCATCGGTCTTCTTAGATTTTCGGTTCGGCGACCTGGTAGTTTTACGCGATAAACGACCACCATTGGAATCGTCACCGGAAACCATCAAGAACACTGGAGTCAGCACCAGTTCAACACAACAGCCATACACTTCGAGACAAAGACGCGCGCACTTGTTATACACTACTTATTATTCTAAAAACAGCAAAAGAACATCGTGCCTCGCGTGATGAATGGTTATTGACATTTTTTGACGTTTGCGATAGTTATTGAGTTCGAGGTCACAGATAAAAAACAATAGCAGTAATAACAAAAGAAAACAGTATACCTACCTAAAATTAATATCTATTTTAGTAAACGTTAATTAAAATTATTTATTGCTATAAATAGTTTTAAACGTTGATATTTTCCTTACTATTAATGAAAATAAAAACCTACGTTAAGGCTGAACGATACATTGCTTAACGTATACATTTGTACCGTATTAAAAAAAGAATGATTTATCATGACAGTGACACTGACACTGACAAAGTCAAATGTAAACGTTGCATGTCGAGCTCACAAATCCGCAATGCTCGACGCTCGTTCCGAATAGTGAGAAAACTAAAATTGCATCAGCTTGATACTAAAAGTACTAGTAATCGTTAGTTTCTTTATATACAGTAGTTATTGGAATTTTAGTTTTAATCTCCGGCTGGGTTCTCGTTAAAGGTCAGTAATGTTTAACTTTGTTGAACCTTTAAATTTTTAGTTTTCTATGATTAGAAATAGAATGTGTTAGTCAAAAACCATATGTTTACTAGATTTTTTGAATAATAAGATAGTATACGTTTTGCTGCTTAAATTGTATGGAACCCCTTGAACATTCTCGCTTTGTTAAATTTTGCTTAACATGTAATCGGTTTTATTTAATTTTTACCAGCTGTCTTTAAGTTAAAATCGTTAATATTTGTGTAAAATAAAATAAGCAAATTAATGATTCGACTTTCACTTATACCATCGCTTAAATAAAAGCAGGTAAACATTTTACCTGTAACAATTTCCATTCCATTGCATTTATTGTCATCCCTACATTCTAATTATGGTTAAGGCTAGCTTTTACTTAATTATAGCTAATACCAGTCCATAGCTGTATATGAGCTACCAGCGATACACTTTTGCTATCTTTAATAAGTACATTCTGCTGAGTGTATGAAGCAAATAGATATTTGGAATGTTTGCTATTCCCTTACCTTATATGTTTGTAATTAAGTTTCAGGCCAAAATGGTTGAGGAGGAAGTCAACAATCTGACTTTGGATGATGACGATGACGTTGTAGACCCATGGAATGTAGCTAGCAAGTCAGAAACTGGAATTGATTATGATAAATTGATTCGTAAGTGCGTTTTCAAGATTACATGTTAAGTGCATTGATATTGAGATTATCAATAACTTCTTCAATGCAGGCTTTATATATCATTTATTATGTTTATTTATTTATTTTCTAGGTTCACAAACATAGAATACAATTCAACATAATTATAAAATATAATACATAATACATGTAAGAAAAGTTGTTCGTGTACCTACAATTGTAGATGAACACAGCTTATATAATAATCAACACTCTTTTAATAATTGACTCTCTCGATCTCGATGTTTAGAGGTAGAACTGTTTTCATGTATGCCTATCTATAGCATTATTAAGTGCTGCATAGTTTCATTTGAAGAGAAATGTAAAATACCTAGAAGTATAAGAGTTATGAAGTTCAGATGGGATGTTATACATTGGTACTGGTAAATCTATGAGGCTTGTGTGCACAAAATCTAAGTAAAGTACCTAAGGGTATACAGCTAAATTATAGGACCCAAGCCCCCAGAAATTTTAAAAGGCAACATGTTTATTGAAAGACCTCACCTTTGACAGGTCAAGAACCCCCTGCAACATAGAACTCAGGATTTATTCTTCAGTGCATATTGCTAATAGATGTCAATAAATGAGCTTTACTTGTTACTTCAATAAAATTAATAAATATGGATTGCTTAATACATCAGTTATGTTGAATAGTGGTTTTTTCTTTATTTGTCTATTCCCTTTAGTTAAAATGTGTTTGTAATTCATTAAAATAAAATGACCATTTCTTATTTCCAGAAAGATTTGGCAGTAAAAAGATTGATGATGAAATCATCGCGAGGTTTGAAAAAGTTACAGGAAAGAAAGGTAAGGCAATCTTTTTACATTTTTTTCTTTTGTCAAAATGTGACTTTAGATATTATAGACATACTAGCAGACCCGGCCACGCGTTGCTGTGGTTAAAGAAATGTTACATAAACAAATTTTAAATTGTATTATTTCATATTTGTAAGAAATCAATATACTACAAAGTTGTTAGTAGACAACATGTAACATATAAACTTATAAATAAGGTAAGAAGGGTAGATAGTATTATAATTTCAACAATGACATTTATAATTTTTTATTAAAAAAATTGACATTCAATTTAATTCAGCACTTCTCGGTGTACAATATTTTTAGTTAACCTGTCTTTATTTATTTAAATTAAATTGTCGAACAATGAAGCACTATTAAATAAAAAGCAGGAATAGTTTTATTGTTCACTATACTAACTTAAATTATTGTTCACTATATTATACTTCAGTCTAAGTAACACGTAGCCGTCTATGATAACTCCAAAAATTGAAAAACCAAGAATATTGAGATTCAACTGTATTGCGATCACCACAACATAAAAACCACGTTAGTTTGTCTTTCCTACAATATGTACATCGACAAACAAAAACAAAATAGGTTAGGTAGCGCCACCTAACGTTCACATCAGTACGAATTTAAATGTAATTTACGTTCGAAAATACTTCATCAAAATAAATGTTTTCTATAAATAAAGAAAAATTGTTTGCAGTAAACTATGAATAAAAAATAACTATATGTAATATATATTGAGTCAACTGTTCGATTGATATACCCTTATACATACATTTCCCTAAAAACACTTTGTTTTTAAGGAAATGTATGTCAGGCATTGTTGCCAGTAATTAATTAAAATTGTGTGGGTAGGTTTATTTAATAAAAAATATTTTTCCTTTATCTTTTAAATTGCTTTTAAAATTATTTGTCAATTTTAGTTTAAGGAAATACGAAATTAAAATAAAAAAACGGACTAAGTGAAACGGTATTGATTTATCGATACATTCTGTTCATGTAGATGACCGTAACGTAAACAGCGCCATCTAATATCATTCGCAGAATATACTGAGATAGCTTTGTATTACTTTAATAACTTATAAGGATATATTTATATCTGGTTTTAATATTAAATTGTCGCTCATATGAAACATTTGCTCATATGAAATTTTAACAAAGTGCCATCAATACATTCGGTTCATGTAGATGACTGTATCGTAAAGAGCGCCATCTAATATCTCATATACATTATTTGGCGGTAAGGTTGCGTATCAACGCAGAATATACTGAGACGGCTATGTATTAGGTACTTTAGTAACCTTTGATCAGCAATATTACTGATCGAAGTTAGTAACTTATACTTATCTTTGGTCATGATATTAAATTGTAGCTTATGTGAAACGGTTGTAATTTTATCAAAGCGCCATTACTTACTTAATCAAGTTAACAGATAACATTACACCGCCATCTATTAATAGGATTATATAAAGTTAACAGCTGAAGCTAAAAAAAAAATTGCAATTAAACCTATAAAATAAGATATAAACTATCCTATCTTTCAAGTTGGATCAAAATGCACACGTTGTGTAAATTTGATTATAATCGGTTCAGAGGTTTAAGAGTCCATTGCGGACAAATAAAGTGACACGTAATTTATATATATTAAGATTTTTTTAAATCTAGGACCCCATTGAAATCTGTATACCTTATTCAATGTCTACAGATTTCTTTACAATGATATCTAAATATGTATATAAATGTATACAATCAATTGTGTTGTATCAAAAATTTTATACCTACTTAGAATTTTGTGAGAAAAATTTTGTTGGAAATAATTAATATCTCCCTTAACTTAACATTGACATTCCTTTCTAACATGTTTATTTAACCTTTTAAATTTTTTCTTTTCAACCTTTTCATAAGTTATTAAAATGGTCACAAAATACTTATTTCAGCACATCACTTTCTTCGGCGAGGAATATTCTTCTCACACAGAGATATTCATAGTATCCTTAATTTGGCTGAGGCTGGCAAAAAGTTCTACCTGTACACCGGTAGAGGTCCGTCCTCAGATAGTATGCACATTGGACATATGATTCCTTTTATGTTTACTAAGTAAGTTATTTTTATTAGATATTTTCTATTTGATTTACACTAAATGTACACATGAAAGATGGTTAAACTTTTGTAGTATGAACTTTAAAGCATTTGTGACTAATTTTATGTAAAACGCATCAATAACAGATGTGCTACTCCCAAGGATTAGGATGGTCGCCTCAAATAAAAATGTGCCGGCAACCACATCCTTCCATCGAAACGCAAGGAATGCTTCATGCTAGAAATAGGTGTGGTGGTGGTATCTCCCTGGGTGAAATACACTGGTTCTACCACCTGTTAAATCATTCCTGAGGTTTATGTATACATACAGTATGTACACAGTGGCCACATACCATCAAGTGGATATGCATGCGACATTCATGTTTGCTACTTATATTAAGAAGAATTCTTCTAAGAAATTCATACATATAAACACAACACAATTATAACATAACATTAATTTAATTTACTATCATTGTTGATTTTCAGATGGTTACAAGATGTTTTCCAAGTACCATTGATAATCCAACTCACTGACGATGAAAAGGTGCTGTGGAGGGACATAAAAATAGAGGATGCAAGGCAAATGGCGTTCAACAATGCCAAGGATATAATAGCTGTGGGATTTGATCCGTCTAATACATTTATTTATAATGATTTGGATTTTATTGGGTGAGTTTTGTTTGTGTGGATAAGTTTTTTGCCACACTTTGATTGTATTGTAAATTAGAGTGCTGATTGTTTTTTAATATGACCAGCATTTATTAATTAAAATGCAAATTCATTATTATAAATGGTGACTTGATTCAATAAATAATAAGCTCAACTTGCTAGTTAATTTGTTCTTTGAAAAGACTTTACGTTTATTTAGTATAGAAATAATAGGAAAAGGATGAAAATTTTAATTATTTCTTTTCATACTGAATTATGTAATATCCTTCCTTTGAGGTCCACTGCTGGGCATAGGCCTCCCCTAAATGACGCCACTCCAATTGGTCCTGTGCCTTCTGAATCCAACGGTTTCCATCTGTCTTCTTCTTCTTTATGTAATATACTTAATATATATGTGACATTATAAATTTACATTTAAAAGTTGATGTGACATTTGTTCCACCCTTTTTAACTTACTTTAGAAGAGATTGTGTTGCAACTCTCCTATTTTGAATTCAGACTATTAATTAATGAATAATAAATATATGTTTCATTACAGCCAATGCCCAGCGTTCTACCAGAACATGTTGCGGATACAGAAGTGTGTCACGTTCAACCAGGTGAAAGGTATATTTGGTTTCGGCGACTCTGACGTCATCGGCAAGATCACCTTCCCGTCGATAGAGGCCGCGCCCGCCTTCTCTACGTCTTTCCCGTTTATATTTGGCAATAAAGTTGTGAGTATCGTATGTAGATTAACAAAATGGTATTTTTTTTCTTATGTTTGTCAATCGAATGTCTTAAGTTTTAACCAAGCATAATTGACCGTAATGGACGACTTTTAGTAACCATCAATAAAGTTAAAAAGTTTGTCTTTTATGAGAAATAAAGTAAAAACATAAAAAACTATAAATCTAAAAAGAGATATCGTCGGGTGACAAGAAAAACTCACTAACTACAAAATTTTATAATCCCATTTTTTTTACTTAATACACTATTATTTAATAATACATTACTATTACGTAAATAATATATGGATACACTAACCTGTACGATATTTTATTTAATGATATAGCTTCAGCAGTTTCATATAAATGAAATTTTGGGATCAAAATATTATTAAATGCTGATAACTTCATGTTGCATATTCTGTAGTTAGAGAGATTTTCCTGTCACCCGACGATATGTTGAAAAAGAGTTTAAGAGACATTCATCCTACGCTTAATTATGTGTACTTTTTGACTATCATATTATGATAATCAAAAAGTATACAGACATCAAAAGTTAGTATATAGACCATTAAAATATGCAATATAATACTTTTATATTACTGTTTTGACACAAAATAATTAAACGTTAAATTTAATGAATAATTAGTAAAGTTACACCCAATGGGTTTTTTTTTATAGTTGGGCTTAACAATAAGGCAGACGGGCCAGCTGATGGAAAGCTGTCACCGTTTTAGTTTTTATTTTAGTTTTAGTTTTTGCAATCGGATTCCTTTCGAATTAGAACCCTTTTCACAGTACATAAACTTGACGTTCCAGCTACCATGCCTGGTACCGTGCGCGATCGACCAGGACCCGTACTTCCGCATGACGCGCGACGTGGCGGCGCGGCTCAAGATGCCCAAGCCGTCTCTTCTACACGCCACCTTCCTTCCCGCGTTGCAAGGCGCACAGCATAAGATGTCCGCGAGCGATGTTAACGCCACCGTGTTTCTCAGTGATACGCCTAAGCAGATTAAGAATAAGGTTAGTATATGCCCGTGAAATTCGTAGACGAACAAAGCTTACCGATAACTCACAACATTAGCAAGCTAATGACAATGGGCCGGTCACACGCTTGTAGGACCGATAACCGATGGGGCAGGAATATCCTCGAGTGGCGACTACGTTTAGGCAAAATAAGCACAACGTCGCTTAAGTTCTAACACCGCGTAACTCAAAAAATGCCCGTTTTGAGTTAATGAAATAATGGTATCAAAAATAATATAGGAACACGTTACATTTTCATAAAAAAAAAATATGAGTATATTAATATTTTAAACGCAATATATTATTTGGCAGTAGTAAAATTAAAAATAACTATTTGAGACAGTTTATTTGCTCTCCTGAAAAGTTGCCATTTTGAGTTCCGCGGTGTTAGAACTTAAGCGACGACAAGTAGCTTTGAAGTGTATTGTAGTTTATATTACATTATATGTGTTAAAAAAAGATTATTTTATAACTTAAAAGAAATGAAATATAAAATTACAATTCCTTCACTAATTAATCGAAAAGAACTTCATTCTATCCGAGTGTCTTGACAACTCAAACTTTTTTTTATTCGATATTCAGATCAACAAGTACGCATTCTCCGGTGGTCAAGCGACAGTGGAAGAGCACAGAGAGAAAGGTGGCAACACTGAAGTCGACATATCTTACAAGTACTTAACGTTCTTCTTGGAGGACGACGAAAGGCTGGCCGAGGTGAGTTTTTCTTGTTTCTACTATCCTTGGTTATGTAGCGATTATTACCTATTTAAAAACAAGATGGTAAAGAAAAGTTATCATAAGATAAAAGACCAAGAGTTTTTTGCGGGATCTTCTCAGTTGAAGTCGTGTTCCAATCTAGAGGTAGTGTAAGAGAAAAATTGTAAGTCAATTGACAATATAAGTGCCCCCGTAGACCTATGCAATAAAGAAATTTCATTAAAAAAACACGGTAAATATTTTTCAAAGGTGGAAGAATTACCACTGTCATAATTAGTTTCGGTAGAAGGGTGTGGTTGCTGGCTCACTTTCTAAAACATGGGTTCTACCTGAAGTTAATCACAGATGCGTTGCTACTTCCGAGGACTATGATGGTCGCCTCATATAAAAAGTGTGCCGGTAACCACACCCTTCCATAGATACGCAAAAAATGCTTTACGCTACGTGAGGCGGTGGTACTTCCTCGGTTGAACTACACTGGTTTTACCACCTGTAAACATGAAGGTACAAAAGAAAGTAGAAATGTATCTGTTTTTGATTTCAAAAAGAATCTCTTTTATATGAGGATGATCACGAATACATTTTGTTTAACAAGCGAACAATTTGACAAGCAGAATAATTGACGATTATATTAATAACTTTCCACAGATAAAGAAATCCTACGAATCGGGCGAGATGTTGACGGGAGAGTTGAAGAAAATAGCAATAGATACCCTCACGCCTATCATACAGGAGTACCAGGCGCGGAGAGCTAAAGTCACGGATGAGGTCATGCAAGAGTTCTTTAAGCTAAGGAAAATTGACTTCTAAGTCACACATTTTGAAAGCGAGAAACGCCAAACATCTAGTGCAGCAGTTATGTCGAGTATAGTAAAATAAGTATATTAAAAACTTCGTATTCGCGGGGGTTACGTACCATTTCTTGGCCGCGAATACAAAAACCGTGAATGATCAGCAGTATTCTAAGAAAGCTGATCCGTAAACAGCAGACGCTGAATCTTCTTAACTGTACAGAGCACACCCGCGAATATAAAAAATGGTCACAATTTTTAACCCGCGAATACCAAAAAAACTAATGCAGAAACCGTGAAAGGAGCTTTTAATGTGTAGTTATTTTGTATACCCGTACATTAGAAATTTTCTAAGTAATTCACTATCAATTAACTCAGACATTGGGTTAACTGAGGGCCTGTTTAAACAGATCGGATTTGAGGAAAGCAGATTTTTATCACCTTGGAAACAGAGTTTTGAGTTTTTGAATAATGTTTATTTTTATATGTGCTTCTTTTGTCATTAGAAATGTTTGAACGTGCTTCGTGTAAAATAATAAGAGGAGCCGACCGGCTCTGATTGCGTGCACTTTCTCACTCGCTTAGCGGCTACACTCCCGCCATTTCCAAGCGTATACGATCCGATCTGTATGAAATGAAAAATGCGAGCCGATGCTCTCCGAGCCGGTCTGTCTGAACGGACCCTAACGCTTCTTATATCAGATGATTATGAACTAGAAGTTTGGCGTAAAGTTTGTACATTAGCAAATAATGTTACCAGAGTAACATAACTGGTATTCACAAAATACAGTATGTAAAGCATTTATTTTATGTTTTTTATTATTTACAAAAGTCATACACTTTTCTAACAATAGTTTGCTTATGCCGTGTAAAAAATATTTTGAGTATCACAAATAAAAATTATGCAAATTTTGTACGGCTGGTATGTATTTAAAAAAAGTATTTCATTACTTACATCATATTCGATGTAGTGAAACAAAAGATTTTTTCTCTGAAATTCAAGTATAATTTAGGGTGCGTTCCGAATGACGCTCAAAACGCCTTAAACGTCCAAAACGTCGTTCCACAAAACGACCGCGGTCGTCGTGGTCGCGTCACTCTTGACGTCATAACTTACGCGACGCTCACCACCCATCTAACAAGGTGGGTCGAAGTAATCATTCCAGTAGAGAATACATTAGCAAAGCTCATAAGTTAGTGGAACGGCAAAAACTGCGGTCGTGAGCGTGGACTTTGTGAACGTCTAATGGAAAGCACCCTTAGAAGTACGAAATTTTTAACAAAAAGCTAATGTTCCAGGTTCAAAAAGTCTTTGATGTTTCAGGCTAATTTTTTTGACGAATTTAAAAATAAGTATCAATATAAAGTTGGCGTGTTAAATTTGATATTTTTGCATAATTATCACTTAATGTTCCTACGTAAAAAAATTATCACATACATATACATAAGAATTTGACATACATGTACGAGGCAAACATGAACAAAATAAGTTCTTATATATAGGATATAAATATAACGCCTATATTAAATTATTTTTCGTTAATACAGAGTTAGATTGCTTTGAATGTTTATACCATGTGTAAGAAATTCTTAGTATATTTTTTTTTATTATTTTAAGTGACCCGTGATTTACATAACTATAAGAAAATATGCACTGTCACAAAAGTAAAGATAGCTAATATTGAAAGCACATGGAAGTGCAAATATCATAGAGGTATTATACATACCGCTGCCTGTAAGCGGAAACGGTCAACGGATGAGGAGCCATATCTGTCTCTCTCGTAATTGCTCGAGAAGAAAGAGATAGAGAGGTCGACGCAGTCTTCACTCTCTTTTTAAAGGATGGTAGCCTGGTTTCACTGCTCTATAATACCTCTATGGCAACCATGCGACACCGATCCATAAATAATAGTTCTGTATAATAAAAACAAACAATCAATAGAACACAATGTTGTAAGTTTCTGTTAAAGACATTATGTATACTGTATTTACACTAAGATATTTAGAACATGTATTTTGAATAATACCACAATATTAAATGTTATATTGGTGTCTTTGTACTTGGAATTTTTATTACACATAATAGATTTAGCAATTTTCTAAGTTATGTGAAGTGAATTTGTTTATATCCATCAATTGCCTTATTTATTGTGAGTGTGGCTGTGCTTAAAGCATAGATTTATTTTGCTAAGAAATAAATGTGATGAATAAATTGTATATGCGTTTTTATTTCGACAATATTGTCTTTTGATGTGTTGCAAAGTTTAGGTCAGGTATCACTTGTAATTTAACGTTTTTTTTTCATTTAAAGATATTTTTAGACTTATATAATTTACAGACAAAAGTACAATTTTCCGAGAACTAACCATACTGGCATTTAACAATTTTGAACTAATTTCGACGGCCAGCGACAAAACGCATGTGAATCGATAGATTTAACGTTTACAATCAAAAAGTATAGGGTACCTAATAAAATGTTGATTTATTTTACTTTCTAATAGAGCATCATCTAATATACATTAAATTAAATTTAGTTAGCATTTTGTTAAAAAATAAATTTAGAAGGGTCACTCTTCTTAACTTACACTATTGATCTCGGATCTCTTATCACAACTGGGTAAAAGTTTGCCACGTTGCTATACTCAAATTGCTGGAATGAATATTGTGTACAAATTGTTTCACCCATCCTTATACAAGAAATGAATGTTTGTCACACGAAATAGACCATATTATAGGCCACCAAAACAAACATTTAACAATATGTTACAACACAAAGCGGGGGACGTACGAACCTCCTTCAAAACTAAAGACATTGAGACAACACTTGTGTACACAATACCACACTTTTGATCGAATATGCATGACAATAGCACAGAAAAGTGTATGAGACAGTCCTTAGCTGCGACAGGTAGAGAAGACACGAGTTCAAATCTAGTTAATGACACATATAATATTTAGAATTTAATTTGAAGTGCAGTGTAGTGTATTTTTATCATAGTTATTCATGTGGTACGCTTAAATACCTATCTGTTTTTCTCTTTAGGGTATTCGTGCCTTGGAAGGCATTGGAGACTAAGTCTTTAGGATAAACTTAGCAATATCTACGACAATTGACTATCGAGTTACAATTTTATTTGGGGTTAGTTAACGATAAGCTGTGATGACCATTAACATCAAGTTAACCACTCGCAAACATTGATTGCTGCAATATTTCTAAAAAATATAAAGAGAGCACGATGTATAACCAAACATACGACGAGGAAGCCCCAATACCGTTGATAGCGAATTACACGGTTTTAAAAGAAGCAGAGGACGAGGAGAAACGCGAAACAGAAGATCGTGTCATTCTAGAAATTGGAAGACAAGATGACAAACCTAAAGAAGAGCTCACGTTCTCTCACAAGAAGTATGACAAAACCATATCGCATCATAGGTCTTACGTGTTGGATGATTACGTCGAACCCAGGAGGATCACGTACTTCAGACCTCATGAGTTAGAACAATCGCCCCATGAAGGTAATTTTGAGTTATTTATTTAATTTAATTAAAATAATCAAAAATAAAATACATTTTTATTAATTTTAACTTAGCAATAATTGATGTTGGAATTGTGATAGCAATCTGATACAGTTTTCCTATAAGATAGTACAGGTAGTCAGTGCATCATTAATAAACTGAGTTTAATATCCAATAGGAACATAGAATTTCAACAGACGATAATTATCGTGAGGACACTGGCAGTTTCATTCTAATCTAAATTCAAAGAGATATTTAGTCCACCCATAATGCAGCAAAGTTTCAGAAACAGGAGGACCTAAGCCTCCCAAAATCTAAAAGAATAAGAATATTCTCCACACAATCCACCACCCCTCTCCTGACGTAAATCCTGGATCTGCCAGGCATTATTAGATATATTCCAGCATAACCAGTACACTTTTTATCAATTAAATTTCTCCCTTAAATTTCTTGTACCTAGTAGGTATGCGTCGTGTGTTATTTTGTGACTCATTCGAATATATATGCTACTATAACTGATACCTACACAAAGCTTTTGTACTGTTATCTATGTGAATGTATCCAAAAATAACAATTCTGTTTAATATTATGTGTAAATGTAAAGACGTGGAAAGGTTTTACATACCTTATACCTTTTAAAAGCAATTGCAATTCTCAATTCAATTTCTCAACTCTTGCAATTCTCATTACATTCCTAAAAGTTACTTTTAATTATTGTTACAACAAACATGTTGGCAAGGTCCCAGATACTATGAGCACGAGGAGTACAGAGAAGCAGGAATATTGCAAGAGACCGCCAACTCTGAATCTTCTTTGGACTTCTCGCACGAATCTCAAGATAACAGCAAGTTTGCCACAGATGACGGTCATCACGATTCATTGATGAATTGGAGGGAGAGAGCTTTGCAGCTGGAGAAAGGTAATTAACGAAATCCTTATTATTTAACGCACGCCAAATATATTTTACAGATTAAATCATAATTACAATTTTGAGCAAAGGTCTAAGTGTTTATTCCCAGGTTTGTAGTTAAGTGATAGATAGTTGATGTAACGTAAACACATATGCACTATTGTATTATTGTATTTAATTACGTCATATTAAATATGACGTAAATTATCTAACAATGAGACATAAAAATACGTTTATGTTTGGATATAAAGTTTAACTATTATTAATATTCTATCTTTTTTGGTATACGACTACGTATACCTACTTACTGAGGTCTGTCCCCACGACTGGAGCATATGCCACTACTCCAATCATAAACATATTCATAGCTCCAAACTAGGATTTACAATGTCTAAAAGATTGTCTGCTTGGCTGAGGTTCAACCAAGTCACCTTCTGTCTGGCTTGTTTAATGACCGCTGCACCATACTATTTTTAATACGCGATCTCTCCAGAAACACTTATTGAGTGTGCAATATCGTAAATCTTTTGTAGTTAGATTGCTTCAGCATTATCACCACGGGTCACTTTCATATGAACTTACCATCTTAGTCCTTAGAAGCAACAACGCAACTGTAATTCACTTCAGTTAGAATACCTGTAAGAGCAGGGATAGCCTAATGGTTGAAACTTGCCCTCTCAATCGGGAGGTCCGAGGTTCAAACCCAGGCACGCACCACTGATTCATGTGCGTATTAGAAATTAATTATCACTGCTTTTCGGTGAAGGAAAACATCGTGAGGAAACCTACACACCCGAGAGTTCTTAAAAAATAAAGTTCTCGGAGGTGTGTGAAGTCCACCAATTCGCACTTGGCCAGCGCGGTGGACTATGGCCTAAACTCTCTTATTCTGAGAGAAGACCCGTGCCCAGCAGTGGGACGATAATGGGTTGACGACGAGAATACCTGTAATAAGTACTTACAGAGTTACAGGCGTTACTTACAGATGTCCATGGACGACATTATACACTTACTATAGGATAGATTCCATACGCATTTGTTACTTCAATCTTTTAAAAATCAAAGTTATTTTACAACAGACGTGTTTTGTACCACCCATTCATACCACTGCAGGTACAATTTAATTTTAGTACCGTGGTCCAGTATGATCTTGATGTTGCCGTGGTACTTGAAAAACTTCTTTCCAAATAATAAGAAACTCCCGCAAACGGTTTTAAAGGTGGTAGAACCAGTGTAGTTCGACCGGGGTAGTACCACACCTATTTCTAGCGTGAAGCAGTTCTTGCCTTTCGATGGAAGGTTGTGGTTGCCGGCACACTTTCACATGAGGCAACCATCACAGTCCTCGGGAGTGGCAACGCATCTGTAATTGACTTCAGGCGGAACCCATGTTCTGTATAAAGTTAATTACAGATTACCATCAGGTGGACTGCATGCTCGCTTGCTACTTCAGTCAGATAAAAAAGAAAAAAAAAACGGAACGTACCTCATAAATGGATTACAACTGAGTACAAAATAATTATGCTATACTATATTTTGTTACGGAATGCGGCAACGTGGGGTCACGATTCTGACCCATACTTACATTGGCCGTACATGTGCTGCGACCCTTTTTAACCTTTACCTGTGAAATATATCCCATTCATACTGAGATCAAGATAATGGGAAATATGGGATTAATGATACACAAGCGCTGGAAATTTTTAACAAATTTACGACATTATAACTAGCAATTTTAAACAACTTTAAAATACACTAGTTGACCCGGCGAACTTCGTTTCGCCTAAATAGGTAATGCTAACTTTTTTAATTAGGGATGACTGAGAGTGTTATAAACGTAAGAGTAGACAAATATAATCAGAAATCTTCGAACTGCTAAGCTATCGACAGTTGCGCGTGTATTGTGAGTCAACCATAAAAGATAGACATATGCTGTCGTAGGATAATTTTTATATAATTTTATGGAGAATATTTCCGTCATACATGATTTCTGTGTAGCTTTAACCATTAAGGTTGCAAACGCGACGGAAGCTTAAAAAATGGAGTAACTTCTCTCGTTTTCCCAACAATTCTCTTTACTGCTCTGCTCCTATTGATTGTAGCGTGATGAAAAGTGTACTATAACCAGCTCAGAGTATGAAAAATAGTTGTACCCAGTTTCGTTAAAATCCATCGAATAGTTTTTGTTTCTATAACGGTTATACAGACAGACAGACAAAAAGTTTACTGATTGCATTTTTGGCATCAGTATCAATCCCTGATCACCTCCTGATAGTTGTTTTGGAAATATATTTCATGTACAGCCTCCATTGGTCTCTCTACAGATTTATTATAAGTATAGATAAATGTAATTTATATAAAATGTAATTTTACAATAATGATAGTGTTCATAAATTATTAATCGATATTTTTTCTGAGTTTTTTTTTAAGAAATGGGTAATGTTATTAGCGGCTTTAGGATTGTATTTATTTTGTTTGTAATACGTATTAACTTAGTGGCACAGATGTTATTCAGACGAGTATTTTCGTTACATTTTTCTGTAATGTTTTTCAATATTTAAAATAATTATTATCGCCTTCGAGTGTTGCGACCAAATTTTCTATAAACGATAGGACAAGTTTGCATCAATTTGTTTAATTACATTTTTCTATTAATAGTAGTCTGATAAAGCCACATACTTACTCATATCCGGGATGTAATGAACTAGAAAATTTACAAAGTAGGTACGAGTAGGTTCTGTTTGCCAAATTAACTTTAAGTTATCCGTTTTTATACATTTCCGGTATTTAGCATTTACATTAATAAGTCATTCTGTATTCAAAGGTATATATATTATCCGAGATTTTTATTGATAAATCTAATGTGGGTAGAGATAGATGGGAAACTTAAATACCTAACAAGGTGGCCATAACTGGCTAGAGTATTTTGTTACTTGCATTTATTTACTTATAAAAAAAAAAAAATACTTTTTTGACTCTAAAGATTTTTATATTTCATGTGTGAATAGACGCAATAATTTGTAACGCGCTTGCTGTCGCCCATAGATAGGTATCTAACTTCAAATATAACGTAGGCTCTATCTGATGTCAATCACAGATGTGTTGCTACTCCCGAGGACTATGACGGTCGCCTCATATAAGTGTGCCGGCAGCCACACCCTTCCATCGAAACGCAAGAAATGCTTCACGCTAGAAATAGGTGTGGCGGTTGTACTTCTCCGGTCGAACTACACTGGTTCTACCACCTGTACGTACGTATGATAAGTGGGTACCGCCACCTGTGCACCTGTCATCAACTCCAGCTATGATCAGTCATACCCGAGGGTAGCCACAGATGCGTTTCTACCCTTTTGGTCTAACCACCTCAGATAAGTATGCAAATCTAATGGATTTTCCCATACAGGGTTACAGGAAAAGTTGTGCTCGATCCGTCAAAGGTGTGGGTTACCCATAATTCCTGACCTATTTCACTATGAAACACCCTCCCCTAAACTTAAACTTTTCGAGATATTCGAAATATTACTTTTTTTAATGAAAATTTCCGATTTTCAGGCTTGTAAATTTAATTTTGTTTATTTTGTGTCTTAATATTATTATTGTATGTTTACATGTGTATTATGATAAAATTTAAGATGTTAATCATTAAAATAGTGCATAATTTAATTGAACAAGCCGTAGTAGTCAAGTTAAATTTAAGAAATTCAAAAAATATTAGAAGGTTTATTTTTCTCTAAGGGATATTTAAAAAAAATATATCTGCTGAACATATGCCTTATTACGACGACGGCTTTTCCTGTAACCAGGAAACCAGTTACAAGAAGTACAATTTATTCAATAGGATACTTTAAATATAATTTCAGAATATAAGAAGACCGCGTGTGATAGAGAACGGACGAGAATGCGGGATATGAACCGAGCATTTGACCTGTTGCGATCCAAATTACCAGTCACTAAGCCTTCCAAGAAGAAATACTCTAAGATAGAATGCTTAAGGTATCATTATAAATATTAAATGAACAATTTATTGTATCAACGTTGCGTAAGGTAGTTAGCATCGCAATAACAGAACAAATAAAATTAAAATGTCTGTTTAACTTCATATATCGTTAACCCATTCTTGTCCCACTGCTGGACACGGGTCTTTTCTCGGAATGAAAGAGTTTTAGGCCATAGTCCACCGCGCTGGCCAAGTGCGAATTGGTGGAGGTGTGTGAACCTCCGAAAACTTTCTTTTAAAGAACTCTCGGGTGTGTAGGTTTCCTCACGATGTTTTCCTTCACCGAAAAGCAGTGATAATTAATTTATAATACGCACATAAATCAATGGTGCGTGCCTAGGTTTGAACCTCGGACCTCCAGATTGAGAGGACAAGTTAAAACCATTAGGCTATCACTGCTCTATGTAACTTCATTTACCGCTTAAAGATCACGGATGGAGTTCAGCTAAGCTAGCTTAAGCCTAAGCTTTAATCTCTGAGGTTTAGTGATCAGAGTGACATTAGGTTAACAATGGGAATGAAAGTTTTTGAGTATTTTATTGTACCCCACGACACTACTATCACGTACACTATCAAGTAATATTTTCGTATTTTCAGGATAGCAATCTGTTACATTAGGCACTTGGAGTATATGCTTGACAGCGGAACCCTGGAGAACCCTGCTTTCTTCGACCTACACGCCTCAGAGATGCGGCGACGCCAAGATAGATTCTCCTAATTTTAATAATATAAAATGTATTTTAGAAACTTAGAAAAACAGATTCATATTAAGTGAAAGGTCTATAATTGTTGGGTAAATTTCATCTTAAAAATGTTACTTATTAAAGGCAAATATGCGCATAGGCATAAAATCTCGCATTATAGCTTTTTATATTGTCGGTGGAGAAAACGAGCATATATTCCGGCTGATGGTAAGTGGCCACCCATGGAATTAATCCCAGATATGATAAATGTCAATGCCTCGTTTCTCCCCTACTCAACCTTTCAAACCGAAACACATCAGTGGCAAACACTGAATATGTAGAAATAATATTAACGGTTTCTCCAGAGCCAAACCGCGGAGGATTCGATCACAATAATCTTAAGTATAATGATTAAATAAAAGCTTATTTCATACCAAAAATGTGCCATGTTTGTGTTGTTAATACACTTCTAATATTTCTTAATTCGTTTGTTATTTTGAGCTATATTTCTTGTTTATCTTAAATACTATAAAATTAAAATGCAAGCTCTTGTAAGTTATGAGACATAATTTATTTTAATTAATGACGAAGTCAAAAAAATATAAAAAATATGGACTCAATTTTTTAAGAAAACAATTTACTCTTGGTTTTCGTAATTTATTTGCTGTGACTGAAACAATAAACAAAACACTGAAAAATATAAAAAAAGACATTTTGTAAAAAAGTCAGTTACGCCTAATAATAATTCCGTTGAACTTTTCTTTTATTGCTCTTCTGAATTTAGTCTTGCGTTTATAAAATTAACTCCTCCTCCTAATTTTGCGTTCTAGGTCATCTTCCTCTTGTTTCTTTCTGAGGGCCTCAAGATAGTCGAAATAGGCGCATTTTATTATTAATGGCACTTTTACAACACCTGTAAATGGATGTTATTTATTGAATGGTACGATTCTTTCATTCAGTTTGTTGATTAAGATACGAGTACATATTCATTTTGGCGGATGCAAAAATTTGTTATCTTCTACATTTCATAAATAATAAATTTTCATTACATGCATAATTCATAATGATTAATGTTCCTTTACTTTTGATATAGTTATTACTTATTTGTTACAGCCAATGCACTATAACACCTATTAGGTATATCTCAAAACAATAACTTCATAATTATGTATTACGTGTGTATATATATCATCTATAAAACTCGCAGTAGAAGAAAAAAAAGTAAAATCTAAATAGAAAAATGACCTGCAAAGCAGGTCGTTACTGCTGTTTTGTACATGGAATAAATTGGTGCCAGAAAACTGTCCGTAGTTTCTCTCCTCTGAAAAATAAAATACAGTTTATTATGTCGTACGTAATTTTTTTAATGAAATAAATAATTTATAAATAATAATCAAGTACTACAAAAGCTTCATTTAGGTTATCACATAACACTGTCAATGATATGACCCAGTTTTACCAGGGCATTATCAACGTCAAGGAAGCTGTTTCCGGCACAATTATAGCGGTTTTGTACGACTAAAATCAGTAACTATAGCAAATCATAAATTACATACAAAGTTTAGGTTATTGTCTGCTATAAACTCAGAACTTTTTTTCTAATTTTGACTACTAACTATACAAATAACATTGTTTATGAATATAAGAATTATATTAATTAGTATTATAAATTAATATTTCGTCAATTTTGGTTCTGTACACTTACATACTCATTTACCTTTCACTTTCGAAAAATATTAATTCATCTTAAATTTATAGTTTGACAGTAAAGAAGAATGAATACACGGCGAGTTTCCTGTGTGATAAACGGAATTCCACGTCAGGGGAATGACGTCCCTTGAATTTTGTGCACGCGCTATTACTAGGATATCATAATACATAGACTCGCCAGATATTTCAGTAGAAGCAACAAGTTTGGTGTAGGAGAGACATGTTTGTGTGGAATGAAGTCACATTTGTTACGTCATATCGTCTCGTGAAACTGGTATACACTTACTAGGCGAGCAGAACTTAACAATATATTGAGCCAGACTGGATTAGTTACCCACAATTGCGGAGATAAACCATTGCGCGAAAAGCTTTCATGACAGGTAGACGTTTCGCAGATCAAGATAGGTTTTTAACGTGCAGCACGTTGTGTTATAAGCGAAACCAATACTAGGACAACATAGGTGCGGTGTACATAAGTCATCATTGCCACCTTTGTTTTATTATTGCAAATTCAAACGTTAAAAAAGTGCAAAGTGCAATAATATTTATAAGTACGAATTTATGCTATCAATACATTTATTCTGAGTGATATGCATTAACATAATTTTCAACGGCTATTTAACAACATTTTTGCGCTGCATAATCTTAGTAACTCTACTTTTTATATTTTAGGACCATCGATGACCCCCGCATTGCGGAACGGTTATTATACCGGTCTGAGCCGCAATGGGTTCCGGGTTCGATTCCCGGTCAGACAGGTATCTGAATGATGAGTTTATGTTATGGGTTTTATTTATTTTGTGTGTGTCAATGGTACCCACGTCGCAGGAAAAAACCTAGTGTGTGTGGGGCTATGGCTGTAAAAAGAGTGTTTTTTATTTTATTTTAAGAGACTATTAATTTTTTATCAAGTTTTTAGATATACAAATAGAAAAAAAAGGTGAATAAAAATGATGCAGATTTTATAAACTTAATTGGCGCTTAGTTACTTTGTGATATTTATGACATTAACATTTAAATATTTATTTTGTTCACTAATTAGCTGTATTTGCGAAAGATTTTCGGCCGGCATACAGATATACTTTGTTTTAATGCCTTACTCTGAAAGGATACTTACAACAATATTACCACACTGATCGAAAACGGGTGGTCGTCTTGTGTTGATGCTGCGCAAGTATTCTTGCCAACGACGAATGCACTCGGTGACATCTTGTTGGTCGCCCCACACTCCTTGTGTATACGTGAAATAAACAGCACCGACTAGGATACCAGCCTGTTTACGAAGCAAATATTTATAATTAATATCGTCGTGTTATCTTTATACTGTTGGAAAATTACAATGAAAATGCATGGAATATAATTTTAATAAGGCAATAAATTATTATTATAAATTAATGAAGCAAATAATATTAGTCAGGTGCCAATTTACCCCAGGAAACCAAAACACGCGAAACTAGGAAATCATGAGTACAAGATGTGTTCGGAATGTAGCGATACTAGAGGGAATGGGCGAAGTTCTCTTTAAAAGAATATTGAGAAGTTAAATATTTAATTTAATAAACAAAATATATTGGTATAACGCTTAATGCATGTGAATCATAACTTTAGAGCATTATAGACCAAATTTTAGATGCATTATGATGAAACAACAATGTGACAAGGAGCGACTTAAATGAAAGAGATAGCATAATATAATACTCAGCAGAATGTAGAGTTGATAGAGACTACAGATATTGCGATATGGACAATGCCATTTGAAAGACAAGGACAAAACCTAAACAAGGCGAGCGCAATGTGAGTTTAGTAATGCCTAACGAAAATCAAAACATCCATCAATAGGAAAACATAAATGCAAAGCTGGTTTCAAACTTACGGCACAGACCACTGTACGCTGCAGAAAATGTTATTACTTTTAAGTTTCTTATTTTTTTTTTTTATAAGAATGAAGTAGCAAACGAGCATGCAGTCCACCTGATGGTAAGTGGTCACTGCCGCCCATGGACATCTGTAAGCAACTTCATACAGAACATGGGGTTCTATCTGAAGTCAATCACAGATGCGTTGCTACTCCCGAGGACTATGATGGTCGCCTCAAGTGAAAGTGTGCCGGCAACCACACCCTTTCATCGAAACGCAAAAACTGCTTCACGCTAGAAATAGGTGTGGCGGTGGTACTTCCCCGGGCGAACTACACTGGTTCTACCACCAATATATTTTATTAAAATCATATTAATACTTTAACTTTTGTCTGGATATAAAATAAAGAAATATAATGGAACCTAAATTGTTGCCACATTATTCCACTTTTATTCTTTCCCTTCTTCTATCATACCACACACCATAAGATGTTCTATCCACATGAAATTAGATGGGTCCTTGGATGGGTCTTCTACCTGTCTGTTTGCGTATTACGTTTCGACTCTACAAACGACAAAAGTGAATCTAAATACTAGTCTCCCTGAAACATTCCTTGATATGATATGATATTCGCCAAAAAAGTACCTAACAAGCTCTCTTTCAAATACATTGGACCATTTATGGCCATGATTGATGGTGATGATTAAGCAAGGATGTTTAGATTCTAATGGAAAGATTGTCTGCTTTATGGCTTTCCCCAAAACTGTAATAAGTACAAGAGGCAAGAAGATGGTATGATTTTTTCTTTAAGAGATGACAACTGTACTGTAACACGTTAATATTCAGATTTGCCTGAAAACTTACATTAATAAAAGGTTAATATTAATAGATCAGTTAGTAAAACGCATTATAATAATAATAATATACAATTGATGCAATACATTCAATATCAATTATTTGTGCTTTAGAATAAGCGTAACTTTAAAACGTAAACCATTTTTGTTCATAAAATTTATTTATTGAAATTATTTGTCAGTATTAAGCGCGTTTAAATGCAATATGAGTATAATAATTAAATATTTTATAGGTATGTGCTGATCCTGGGAGTATTTTTAGTTAAAATCGTTTTTAGTTTTTTTTTTATAATTATGATATCGCAGTTCGGAAACTTTAAAACCGCGATTATATATTTCGGAAGTATTTATCACATACCTACATTACAAAAATATAATTGACAACTGATAGAGGGAATACATTTAATTGGAGTATGAATTTAACAGAGCTTTATTTATAGCATACATGGTTTTCTCCCATACAAACCGACAGGCCCCTGGAACAAAATCGTATGTGAAAAATTACCAATTTATAGTATAAAGATTACAAGTTTTGTGGACATACAAACATTCATTACTTACGCCAAGAAAGACGATCTATGGAAAACCATTGTAATAGCTATTTAGGAATTTATTATATAAGTTCAACAAAGGTTCATACTGTAAATTGGTAATTTTTCATATACGATTTTGTTCTAGGGGCACGTCCAAACATATTTTAGGAGAGAACTGCACCATCAAGCTAACTGCTGGATAAGACTCGTCGGGAAATACGGGTGACGGTTTGTACTTAGGGCGACTTTCTAAGAAGATAGTGGAGAGCAGCAACGCATCTGAGATTGACTTTAGACATATTCTCTGCTCAATATGACGTTGCTTACACATGCACATTGGTTGACAGTGACTGCTTACGATCAGGTGGACTGCATGGTCGTTTGCTACTTCACGTCATAGTATAAAACAAAGTCGCTTTCCGCTGTCTGTCCCTATGTATGCTTAGATCTTTAAAAATACGCAACGGATTTTAGTGCAGTTTTTTTTAATATATACAGTGATTCAAGAGGAAGGTTTGAATGTAGGTTTGTATAATACACGCTTAATCTAGTGGAGAAACACTGATAATTTTAGATTTTTGACTGTTAGGCGAAACGAAGTTCGCCGGGTCAACTAGTAAATAATTAAAAAAATGAATATTAAAGGGACTGCATCTAATCGTATGCGCGTTAAAGATACGGACAGAAATTGAGTAACTTTAGAAAGATGCTGCTTCGTCTAAATAATTCTAATAACATTTACGGGAAGACAGAGTTTTTTGTTTTTATAACCGAACCTAACGATAAGGCACTAAGGCTTCCTGATGAAAAGCTACAGCAGAGAAGTAGCCAATGCATCGCCGGCTTTAAAGCAGAGCTCTTTTAGCACCTTTCTTGAAGAACTCCATATACCTATAGCGCTTCATGGATACCTTAGGCCAGAGGTAGCCATACCAAATGTTGCATCTTCGCGGCAGGAAAGAGCGCGCAAACTGAACCACCCAGGGTCCAGTTGATGTATGGATTTATGATGTTGATGGATGGAACCTCATCCTTCAGCGTGTGGTGCGGTGAAGTAAGTATGGTGTGGGCACCAGTTAAAATCGTTCCTTGGAACACACTATTGTAAAACAGGTAAAACACGCAAAAGAAATCTATGTCCCTCGACAGGCAGTTTTTTAGATGCCAACTTGGTTTTATCTTCCAAGTGACTCTGATGCTGATACGAGATGTCTGGGAGTTGCCCAGGACCTCCAAGCTTTTATCAATGGTGAGCGGAATTACCGGAAACTTTGGACGCTATGACAAATGAGTTTTTTTGAATGACATTATTCTAGACCAGAGGTTTCCAAACTCATTTATTTATTTATTTATTCATTACATTTAACGCCAAACAAACATTACCTACAGATTATAATTATCTAATGCGCTATTTAGCTACAAAGCGTTTTTGTTATTTTGTAGCGCCCGCCATTTTCCTTCATTTTAAAATTTCGATGACATATCAGTCTCGATTGGAATTTAATTAAACTAATGCTAGTAATTGGCAGACGTCCCGCCTTTTAAACGAAAATTAAAGCTCCTTCTTTTTCACTTTTTGGGAAGGATTGAACAGCAGCTTGTCGACCAAAAAAAGGGTCTCTAAATCTATCCCTCTTTAATCACATCAGCGCACCCCATTTTTTCTGAGCACCTTACCGCCCTGTCTAGGCCTCCAGCGCTCACAGAGGCGCTATCGCCCACTTTGGGAAAGACTGTTCTAGACACTCTGTAATGCTATGCTCATTGAAATGTTTACATCTAGAAGTTTAAGTTAAGTTTAATTTAAGAGAATATATTTTACCTGATAATTCGTCTAAGAGCCATTGTGCCTCGTACCACAATGGCGCTTAAACGAATTAAATAGGTGAATACCAAGTTACATTTCATGATGTTTCCCAACCTTAATTCTCCAATGTGTTGCAAAACACTAATAAAACGATTTATCCAAAAAAAGATTAAAAGATGTTTATTAACATGCGTTTCATTTAGTTTCGTTACATATCCCAAAATAATAACGAAAATAACTGAACTTAAAATTAAGGCAATGTATGTAACGTAAATTGTAAATTAAAAAGTCAGGATTTAGTCCTATAAAAGGAGCAACATAAAAATTAGATCTCCAACACGCTGGACAGACCTTCTAAAAACTACTACACAGTGCTCGAATGTCCAGTGTTGCCGCAATGCCCTTAATAAAAGCCGGTGCCGAAGAATAGCAAGAGCTGTTGGCAAAGACAGCTGTGACGACTGACCAGTCGTCATCATTATGCCACGACCACCCTGTCAAGAGTGTACGACTAAAGAGAGAAATATTAAATGCCTGTAGAACGGCAATGTTTAAAAACCCCAAAATCCAAAAATGATTCCGTTTTTTCTTAGAGAATTTCCCCGTGGAATTTCGCCGTTAGTTCACTTTTATTTTGATTCATTTAAATAAATAATGAAAATATAATTCAGATACTAACTTTAACAGCATACATTAGTCTGCCATGTCCGTAAGGAAGTGTCAGTTTCGGCATAGCCAATCTTTTGCCGCTTTTTTTAAGCTTATATTCCTCTTTACTGCACACCTTTATACAAGTTGGATGGAGAGGCAGCTCTGTAAGAAATAAAATATTAAAATAAAATAAATAAAGGATTAAACTTGTCTTGGGCTACAGAAGTTAGTCATTGAAGTTCGCAAACTCTTCTTGGTTTGCAACACTATTTTCTTTATTTCTTAGTAGATTGTGACCTTTTTATATACGATTGGAGTAGCAAACAAGCATGCAGTCCACCTGATAGTAAGTGGTCGCTGCCGCCCATGGACATCTGTAAGCAATTTCATATAGATCATAAATCCATCCAAAGTCAGTCACAGATGTGTTGCTAAGGACTCCCAAGGGCTAAGATGATCGCCTCATGTAAAAGTGTTCCGGCAATCACACTCTTCCTCGAAACGTAAGAAATGCTTCAAGTTAGAAATAGGTGTGGTGATATTTGCTGTAAGTTGTACGACTTGAATTATTTGGCTAGAGCATTGCATATTGCAGGTATCGGGATAACGTCTAAGCGGACAGCTATGAAACATTTTCTTCAAACATAATTCGCTTAGCGCCGCAATCGTCAGCGCTGAGCATCAAAAATAAATCGCTGCATTGCAATTAATCTCATTAATCAAAATTCATCAATTTTAAGTTAATGATAGAGCTTTATCCTTAAGGGCCTAGAATTGAGAACTCCGCATTGTGATTAATGATCTTTTAATATATTTTTATTACTTTAAATGTATTAATTAAAAAGATAGAAACAAAAATCATCGTTCAAATGCTCTTCTGTAAAATTAATAATGTGTTTGTGTTGTGTTATTCAATCCAAGCCGCAAAAAAATATCCTTCGATCGTATAAGGCCACGACATTTCGTTGCCTATTGAAGCTAAATTAGCTAAAATTCCCTCAACACTCTATTATGGGATTCATATTTTTAACATAGTATCTCACTGTTAGTTTTTGAATTGGTATTATTTTTTGTATTACAGAAGTAGGAAATGAACATATACCTCAAGGTAAGTGGTAACTGCCACCAAGGCGTAACATTCTAGATAAAAAGACCAGTAAACCAGTAATTAACCACAAATGAATTGTTACCCCTGAAGATTAAGTTCTAAAATTTTGACGACCCGCGTGGCGCAGCGGCTACCACACCGGTCGGAATCGCAATGTGTTCCGGGTTCGATTCCCGGCCAGACAGGTATCTGAATAATGAGTTTAGATTCAAATTCTGGGTCTGGGTGTTTATGTATTCGTCTTGTGTGTGTCCATTGTACCCATGATACAGAAGAAAATCCTAGCGTGGGGCTATGAGTATAAAAAGCGTGTGTGTGAGAGTTAAGTTTTAATACCACGAATAAGTATGTATATATATTACCATAACTTTTAAACCAGCGCATAGCATAACATGAAAAATCTTCCTGTCTTGATAAACGCTAGCTTATTATTGCGCGAGCGTTCATCTTATTTAGTATTAGTACTAAATTAATTATGTGGAAAGAATCCCAAGAGTACATTTCTATATTTCGCATAAGTAGCGCGTAAACTCATTAAAAAGAGAATTTCTAACTAAACCTTCGCCACATGGAAAGTTAGGTATGTGAATTATTGCGCGGTTTTGGTTATTTGCTAATTAATTTACTTAAAAACTGTATATAATTTGAATATAAGAAGTTGCAGGGTTTCAATTTCATTATAATACGTAATTTGATCATTAAGAAATATAAAAATGTACTTAGAATTTGTTCATCTATATATGCGGACTGCATACAGATGTATTATTCATTAGGGACCTTAGAATAATAATCTTATTAATATTACAATTGTGAAAGTTTGTAGTGATGTATGTGCGTTTGTAACTTTTTCACGCCAAAACTACCAGTCGGATTTTGCTGGAAATAGGCATACACAAAGTTTATGACTTAGATTGTAGCCTTTTTTTTTCGAGGGGGAAACCTTCAAAAGGTACCCGACGCCGTGGGAGCGACGCAGGGTTATGTGGTATTTTTACCGCACTATAACCCCCCCGTTGGCCGTTCTCGGCGCTATAAAGAGGACTCCGGGACCTCCAAAGGACTGCAGCTGGAATCCTCTGAGCGCGTTGCCTCATCGGGCTCCTCTCAGATGGGCGGCTGGGCCCACCGCTCCGTCTAGTCTTTATGAAGATATGCGACCACACGTACCGCATCATTCACAGGATCGCCTGGCTGGACGGTTCAAGCTTCCACTCTAGCCGCCCGCAACCCCGGAAGCCCCTTTTAGTCGCCTCTTACGACAGGCAGGGGATACCGTAGCCCTATTCTGATCCCGGAACTACAGGGACATTAACGCCTAGGATACTTATTAGTTCCATCACTATGTCACGTCACCGAAGCAGGGTAACCTCGAGGATAAGCTACGTAATTTTTTTGATATATTATTCTTCAATAGTGCGAAAATTATCAACGACAAGTAATTAGTGAAACGACTTGCTTCATAAGGTTTCTCGATGCAAATTTAAATTTAAATGAATATTTTCGTGTTCAATATTATGTTAGTAATGTTAATCGAGACGTTACATAATTTGTAATATATACTAGGATCACAAGGGTCTAAGGAGGTTCAACGGAGTGTAGTGAAGGCGTTATTACAACAAAGTCGTTTCGTTGTATTCGAGATGAGAGAGAATAACAGGGTAACATAACTTTGTACTAGTGTTATTTACATGCCAGATGTGATGTAAAATTTTCTAATCGGTCAGAGACGTATTTAACGAAAATTACATAAATATGAAATACTAATGACAAATAGGTGATGTGATGCGAGCCTAGACTATAATAAAATTGTGAGGTTAATGATAATTAACATTTTATTAATTGTGTAATGTGGTTTTTAATTAATATTTATTTTACCCGTTACTCGAGCGCATTCTACTCTTTGCGTAGGGCTGCATTTGTCATACAATTGCATATCTGGTTTCGGTTGTTTTATGTGCTTTGCGAGGTTAATGGTTCGACATGCCTCGCATCTTATGCGATCCGGGCTTAGATTTTCACACATTGTTACAATTTTAATTTAATCTTCTTGTAAATGAACAGAAAACGGCAAATTTAGAATTGGAAATTTTGATAAAAAGTCGGTTGTTGATTGACAGATGGATTTTTCTTCTTTTCTATACGTCATTATTTAATTATCATAAAGACTTTTTAATTTGCTATTAGTAGTTTTAAAATACATTATTATATTTAATAAATAAGTATACATTGTGTATTACAATACAATAAATAGTCCTTAGACTTAGGAATCATTTCATCATCACGAAATTTATAAAAAAGTTGGCCACTACTATTATTTATTTCAAAGAAACCTAAATCCGTAAATAAAAACGGTCTCCACATGGGGTAATAATCTCTCCTTGATGTAAAATAACGTACTATTCATTTAATTAAGTTTTAGCTGAGTAGACTGTTCTCATCCCAGACTGGCGTTCGCTAAAAAAATCCCAGTGCATAGGTACCTACTTTGTCATAAACAAATGTCTTTTAAATGGAATCGACCTATTTTTATAAGACTGAGTACTTTCATCATTAGGAAAATAGTAATATAATCAAGGATATCTTCTAAATACGGGTATTAAAGTGAGTTACATAAATTTACACTTATTTTATTTTTATTTTAACAAAAGCAAAGAGCAAAAGCTAATAAAATATACATACATACATTTTATGAAATGTGCCCTTTCATTTGACTTCGTGTTATTTTATGAAAACTACTAGTACTACTATTTTAATAAGTTTAAGTAATTGTAATAAGGTATTAAGGACAGACGAATTAATTAACTATGTAATTTAGACCAGTACTTACATTACTAGGGAATGTTTCAGAATTTATTTTAAAACAGACGTGCCTACATAACTATTACTAAGAAAATACAATTATTCATGTCGCAATCGATGCCCATGGCTTTATAGATTTTTGAAGCAAAACATTATGTAAATAAAATCTATGGTATGATTTTGTAAAAAACATTTAGAAAATATTCATCTCTGTCAATATTTATGTCTAGAATGGCTGTCATATCCATGTGACGAATAACATAACGCGACAGTATGTGCATATCATAGTAATGACGTTTCAGCAAACCAAAACAAGACCTACTAGGGTATAAGAATACACTAAGAGATTGACTCACAATGATAGAGTGCAAAGGTCGATAGACAAAGTATGCAGGAGAGACAGAGAAGGGACTTGTTGATTTATCAAGCGGATTCAAGCTTTCAACAAACCAAAACATTGAACTCTAGGCAATCATAAAATGGAAGAGATGGCATTATCGGTCAGTCGGTGAGTGAATCAGTACAATGGGTACTAGGAAAATATAAATGAAAAATATATTACGCGAACTTTTAGCGTTTGTTTTTACGTTTTAAAAACCAGCCTGTTCGAATTTTAGTTTTAATAAATTAACATAACTGTAAAATTTTCGTAAGGGATGTAATTATCGTAGATTTAAAGTATTACGATATATGAATATATAATACTAATATATCAATTTCTTTACATCGTAATTATAAATCCCCTCGTTTCGAGTCTTTAGTGGAATAACTTACTACTAATGACAACTACAATTACTACTTTCATTATACTATTATAAAAGTACTGTTTAATATGGATTAATTTGTTTATAAATAGGAATTAAGGTAGAAGAATGGTAATCTGGTATTTGGTAGAGCAAAAATTGTCTTATATTTAAGTGATAGGCATCTTACTCAAAAATATCTATCGAGTTATCGACGTAAGATAAACTAGACAAAATATAGTATTGTTTGAAAATGTATATAATTCGATCGGGGAGGTACAACCGCCACACCTATTTCTAGCGTGAAGCATTTCTTGCGTTTTGCTGGAAGGGTGTAGTTGCCGGCTCACTTTTATATGAGGGGACCATCCTAGTCCTCGGGAGTAGCAACACATCTGTGATTGACTTCCGATAGAATCTATGTTCTATATAAATTTGGTTACAGATGTCCATGGGCGTAAGTGACCACTTACCATCAGGTGGATTGCATGCTCCTTTGCTACTTCAATCGGATAAAAAATGTGTGCGTGTAATAGCGTACACTCGTAAGAAGTGAAACTTCTTTATGACGTTATTTTTCAAAAAATAATTTACTATATGCAAATTTACAGAAATTGGTTAAATAAAGTTAAATTAGATAAAGTTTAATAAAAGGCTTTTATTAAACTTTATCTAATAATCTAATCTATAATAATCTATCTAATATCACGCGTGATAGGGATAAGTAAAAGATGGCGCGTAACAGAAAAAGATGGCGCATAACGAAAAAATGTTACACTAATTTTTTTTCCAACCCCGATAAAGAAGTTTCACTTCAAAAACATCATCAATCATTGTTCTAACAGGGCCGGGTGCTGTGAGAAGAGATTCTCAGAGTGAAAGGCGTTCTGACCATAATCCACTACGCTGGCCACGTGCGTAAAGGCCGTAAAGGTAGGCTTCAAACACCTGTAAGATTTTTTTTAGTAAATTCATTATGTTTTTCTTAACTTTTAAAACAAGTGATGGTTATGTTTTTTATTAATAGGCACATACTATAAATAAACTCGAGTTGTGTGACGGTAGTTCAAAAATTGCCATTGTGTTAGACCGATAAATAGACTGTGTGACTGGTAGTTGAACATTAACGTGTCATCGTGTCGAAAGTCATAAATAAAGTTTTATCACTATATACATAACAAGATGTAACTGTCATTTTTTAAGTTACTACGTAGGCCTATACGGATTAATGACATTTCATTATTAAGCAAGATACTGGAGTTAACTTTTTTAACCAATGTAAAAACAATACGGTAATAAAAAAGATATATGTACAAAGAAAAAAGACCAACCCTACTGAGTTTCTTGCCGGATCTTCTCAGTTGAGGTCGTTTTCCGATCCGGTGGTAGTGCCGTGCTCCCGGAGTTGCGGGCGGCTAGAGTGGGAGCTCGAACCGTTCGGTCAGGCGATCGCGGGAAGGGCGGCGTTGTGTGTGGTCGCATATCGTCGTAAAGACTAGAGGGGGTTGTGGGCCCAGCCGCCCATCTAGGAGGAGCCCGATGGTGCAACCCACTCTGAGGATTCCGGTTGTGTTTGGGAGGAGTCCCTAACTGGAGTAGCTAGGGGTGACTGCCCCGAAATAAAACGATAGACTCGATATTAAGTGCTGGTATATTGTAACCGGTTAATACAAAAGAGTAGCGTGCGGTCGCGTTGAGGCTAATGGGACGACTGGTCAGCTGCTGGCCGATGAATGCGATCGCCGCTCCGTCGCCCTAGTGAGACGGGTGGAGGACGGTGCGCCCGGCAACCCGCACCCCGCGCCGCTTGCGCAGGGCTGTAGCTCGTTCATACTCCCCGCCTTGAAGTCTCTTCAACATTTGATGACGATGATGATGGCAGAGGACATAACATTGTGTATGGCCCTGCGGATGACACCCTGGCGTGTCTGGATTTCTGCTACTCTCGCAATTCCATCAGTTCCGGGTAGTAGTCTTGTGATGCGCCCCAGAAGCCATTGAAGTGGTGGCGCAGTCTTGTCTTTAATTAAGACCAAGCCACCAACCCTTAGCTCTCCTCTTGATCGCCTCCACTTGGCCTTCTGTTGAAGCCACAAAATGTATTCATTAGAAAAACGAGTCCAAAAGTGTTGTTTTAACATTTCTATTCGCTGGAAACGTTGCAAGCTGTTTATATTTTGACTGGTTATATTTTGGTGCGGCAAAGCTATCAGAGATCGTCCAATAAGGAAATGAGCTGGAGTGAGAGGTGAAAAATCTGATGGATCATTGGAAAGGGGAGTAAGAGGTCGAGAATTAAGAATTGCTTCTATTTGAGCTAAACAAGTGACCATTTCTTCAAAAGTAAGATAAGTTAAAGTTAAAGTTCGCTTCAAATGATGTTTAACTGATTTTACAGCCGACTCCCATAAGCCACCAAAATGAGGAGTGTAGGCGGGAATAAATTGAAAATTAATACCTTTCTCCACACATCCGCTAAGTAGATCCTGTGAAAGAAGTTTTGTCAATTCGTTAAATGCACCGACAAAGGTTGTTCCATTGTCAGAGAACATGCTACGCGGCTTTCCCCGTCGAGCTACGAATCGATCGAGAGCGGCTAAGAAGGCCTCTTTCGTTAAGTCCGAAACTAGCTCTAGATGAACGGCTCGTGTGGCTAAACAAACAAAGACACAAATGAAACATTTAACTAATCTACATCCTCTACCTTTACGATTAGCTATCATTATTGGCCCGGCATAATCTACACCCGTATCAAAAAATGGAAATTCGAGATGTAGTCGCTCCTTAGGTAGGTCTCCCATAATGGGTTGTATGGTTTCTCCTTTTATTCGACTACATTTAGTACATGAACGAGTGATTTTTCTTGCCAAATTTCGACCACCTAAAACCCAGTAGTTGTGTCTAGCCGTTGCAAGTAGCAATTGTGGACCTGCATGTAGAAGTTTTTTATGAAGCATGTCAAAAATAAGGTAACTCAAATGATGTTTACTGCAAAGAAGAACAGGGTGCTTAACATTGTAATCGTAGAATGAGTTGCTTAGTCTGCCCCCTACACGAATAATGTCATTAGAGTCCAAAAACGGTGAAAGACACAGGAGTCTATTTTTACTAGGCAATGGTTTACCGTTTTTAAGGTTATGATATTCTTCGGGAAAGGAATGTTTTTGAGATATTTTAATAAGAAAATTAGTTGCATCATTTAGATCTAATAACGTTAAAGGGCCCGATGAACATTTAACTTTACGGCATTTATTTATAAATTTTAAAGTATAAGCGGTCACACGTTGTAACTTCACAAGACTAGAGAATTTATTAATGAAGAAACAAATAAATTGGTTTTCGTCTACGGTAAAAAAAGATTGTCGAAGCTCCGGTAAATTTATAATTTCTGTAGAACGAGAAAATGTAGGCCATTGCAAAGAATTTAATTTTAAAAAATCTGGCCCTGACCACCAAAGAGTTGATTCTCCTATGCGGTCAGCACTAAGGCCTCGCGATGCAAGATCCGCGGGATTGTCATGGGAAGGAACGTAGCGCCACGTATTATTACCAAAATCTTCCCGAACTTCACAGACGCGATTACGCACATCCGGCTCGAAGGACCATATGTTTGGGAGGAGTCCCTAACTGGAGTAGCTAGGGGTGACTGCCCCGAAATAAAACGATAGACTCGATATTAAGTGCTGGTATATTGTAACCGGTTAATACAAAAGAGTAGCGTGCGGTCGCGTTGAGGCTAATGGGACGACTGGTCAGCTGCTGGCCGATGAATGCGATCGCCGCTCCGTCGCCCTAGTGAGACGGGTGGAGGACGGTGCGCCCGGCAACCCGCACCCCGCGCCGCTTGCGCAGGGCTGTAGCTCGTTCAGGTTGCGTTCCTTTGGAAATCCTGGAGTCATGTTTATAGCGCCGAGGACGGCCACCTGGGAGGGGGGGGGGGGGGGGTAATTAGTGCGTTAAAAATCCCACTTAACCCTGGGTCGCTTCCAAGGCGTCGGTTACCTTTTGAAGGTTTCCCCCTCGAGAACAAAAAAAAGACCTATGCAAAATAAAGACATTTTATTTAATTTCATTAAGGTATCGTTATGTTTCCCACGTGTCCAGAGTCAAACACGATCAAAATCTAATTTTATGTATATTTTTATCAAAACCGCTAAATACTACTTACTCGCTAACGTACAGGATATTTTACAGGATGAACATACGATAGTCCGCCCACGCGGTCAGTTGCGCAAGCGGTAGCTTCCGTGACTAGGCTAGATAAGCGGCCATTGCGAAATTTCGCCAATTTGATGTCGCACCCCGGAACTTTGATGGACCGGCTCACCTGATGATAGACCTTTGATAGTTTCGGACTTGTTCTTCTACCAGAATACGGTTGTGGTATCGAATAGGTAATTGTAGGTTTTTTTATCTGAATTAATCATCAAACGAGCAGTCTACCTGTTGGTAAGTGGACACTGCCGCCCATGGACATGTGTAATCAACTTCATACAGAACATGCGTTCCATCTGAAGTCGCCTCATGTGAAAGCGCCAACCACACCCTTCTATCGAAACGCAAGAACTGCTTCACGCTAGAAATAGATGTGGCGGTGGTACTTCCCCGGTCAAACTACACTGGTCCTACCTTGGACCTTGGAGAGTTACATATGTGTGGCATCGTTATAATAATCGGGGTTTTCTCCATTACTTGGGGACTTTGATGCACAAATTCACCTAATGATCGTATAAAATAAAGCCTTTTATGGCCTGGGCTACGGTATCTCTTGTCTTTGGAAAGAGGTGACTAAAAGGAGCTTCCGGGATCGCGGGCGGCTAGAGTGGAAGCTCAAACCTTTCGGTCAAGCGACCCCGGGAAGAACAGCAGTATGTCGTAAACACCCTGCGCCGTTCGCATGGCGTCAGGTACCTGTTGAAGGTTTCCCCTGGAACAAAAACGAAAAAAAAGGATTATAAAATCGCATAAACCAAGCTGAAATCCTTATCTCAGTTTTTCTCTATTGCTTGGGGAGGCCTGAATAATCTGAAGTCAACCCACCTGGTTGCTGGTTCTAAGGACTAAGAATTTCGCCTTATATAACAGTGGTCTGGCAACCACATTCCTCCGTTGTAACAAACTGCTTCACCAATGGTACCTCCCCGATCGAACCGTATACGTTGTACGTAGCAAGTAGCGTTTCTTGTCAACCAATTATTGTCCCACTGCTGGGCACGGGTCTTCTTTTGGCATAGGCTACCGCGCTGGCCATGTGCCAATTGGTGGACTTCACACACCTCCGAGAACTTTTTTTTTTAATTAACTCTGGGGTGTGTGGGTTTCCCCACGATGTTTTCCTTCACCGAAAACCAGTGGTAATAAATTTCTAATACGCACATAATTTTAGAAAAATCAGTGGTGCGTGCCCGGGTTTGGACCTCGGACCACCTAATCGAGAGGGCAAGATTATCTATCACCATCAACCATTAGGCTATCACTGCTCTAGGGTTTAGATTTAGAAAAAGTATTTAGAAAAAGGGGCTTGAACTTCCTCTCCTTTCTATATCCGTCAATGGAATGTGGCACGTTATATTTCAATTAAATACCGCCAGGAACTATCTCTAGACCCACTATACAGTAGGTACAGTGTGATAATTATTTCAGTTTGTGATATAATCCCGGATGTAAGCGATATGTGTGGTTAATACCAGAATACCAGTAGCAAATTATTACAATGTGCATTATTCAATTCACTAATAAGTTGAACATATGTGGTTATTTATACATCGTTTTTATAACCATATTTATAAAAATAAGACGGCAAAAAAGATATACAAATAAAAAGACGAACCCACTGAGTTCCTGCCTTATCTTCTCAGTAGAGGTGTGATCCGGTGGTAGTGTAGTTTTCAGTTCTGACATGTTTATGATGTATGCGTATTTACTCGTGCCAAAATAGGTACCAATATTAATATTATAAAGGCGAAAGTTTGTAAGTGTGTATGTTTGTTACTACTTTACATCTAAACAGCTGGAGCGTTTTTCGTAAAATTTGGTAAGGAGTTAGCCAGTTTCTTCCCACGGGACAATCGATACATGGATTCATTTTAACGCGGGCGAAGCTGCGTGGTTCAGCTAGTGAAGACATAATTACGAGAAATATTTCATCATTATTTTTAATTCCTTTTAGATTTATACGTAATGTTTTATTTAAGTTTAAATCGTTAAATCGTTATAATGTACATTTATAAAAAAAGTAATAAGATTCAGAAAGGACGAATAATTTACCAAATCGGATTATGAAATTCTATATTCTTTTCATTATTATGAATCCTTTCAATTATTTATGATGTGTAACAATAATGAACTAAACATATTAATGTAATATAAAATTGTATGTAATTATGTTTATAACCCTAAGTCCATCAATTCGCACTTGGCCAGCGCGGTGGTCTAAGGCCTATCACACTCTCATTCTGAGAGAAGACCCGTGCCTAGCAGTGAGACTTTGATGTGTTGACGAAATGTTTATAACTGGGCGACGTAAGTTACAAATTATTGAATGCGTAAAATAAGCAGGTTGTTCTATTTTAGAACATCAACAGAAATTAAAGCTCACCATACCTAAAGCTCACACCTAGTTTCAGTGCATCGACACATAATAAGCTACAGACGCTTTCATCTGTATTCGTCTTTATGAATATAAAGTATTTCTTAAGCCAGCCAAAACTCAAATGGAAAGAAAACTGAATACATAAGCAATGTGAAACCCGAGTTCAGGCGAAGCTAGCGGCGAAAAGCTCGAAGCTCGCCCATTGAGCTGTTTTCATCAATGAAGTGGTGGGGCGTGGGGCATCTCGCCCGGAGGCTGCGGGAACAGTGGGCTCCGTCAGTCGACTATCAGCCGGCGCGCCTGCGCGAACCGTGCCCACACGATTCGGCGCTGCGTTTGTGCGGGAAATTTAAACCTATTCCATATTTAAATACCTATTCCATTTTCGAACTTTTCTTCCATAACTGAACTGTGCCTGCCTATGGTGTTGCTGTGATTGTTTGTATTCCGGATTTTTAAACGATTTTCAGTAATGCAGCAATAGAGATGGGGATATCTAGCTTAAGGTATTTATTTTTATTACATATAATTAACAAACACTACACACAGAATTATTATAGTACTCGTTATTGTAATATACCTACATTTTAATAAGCCGCTATTCTTGTTGGAATGGTTTTCCGGCAGCGTTTAGCTGGCGTTTTCTATATTATATTAATTTTCAAAATAAGTTATTACCTTAAAATATATCACACATAAAACCACAATATTTATAATAATATGTTACAAATAAATTAAAGAAATCAATACAAATTTAACAAGTCACGCAGTCTTTGCGCAACTTCAATAGACTTAAAAAAAGCTTCGTAAATTTCGTACTGACAAATATAAAACAGAGTAATTATAATACAAATTACATCGCATACATTTAAAAAAATCGTTAATATAGATGATTTTTTTAGGATTATTTATTTTTCTGTTTAAATCTTTGAACTAATTTACAAATTAAAATTATGATTTTAGAATAATATTATAGCGGAAATGACACAATTTAATACTTAACGGGTACTCACGATATGCGGTTTTTGAATCCTTTTCGAATTCTTTTTACCGATATTTCACCGTGACCACGATCCATGCAACTGGGTCGAAATATCGGCAAAAAGAATTCGAAAAGGGTTCAATAATCGCATATACTTAGTCAGTACCCGTTAAATTATTAAATTAAAATTACTACATTATAAAAATACATACATATATTAAAAGTCCATAATTATCTTAAAATTGCATATTTTACAGTTTATAACATTAAAATCCATCTACCCTATAAAAGTAATTACAATTTTTATTAATATTAATTGTTTACGCGTGAAAAAACCGCGGGAGTCATTATGTAAATAATTAATTTTATTAACATTTAATGACCTGTTTTAGAATAAAATTAAATGTCTTACGATTAGACTGGGTTGACTTAAAGCTTATAGCAATACGACTACATTGTCGTGAGATGTCATGGAATAATTGCGGCTATGAAAGTATAAGGCGATTGATATTTAAATTTTACCTAACAGATTCAAGATTAAATTAATATTTATTATAATCTCAAGCCGCTTAAAAATAGTTTTGTTTATTAACTAGGCGTGTGTGTGCTTTTGTTAATTATTTTGCAATCGTTGTCGGTCGTTTTTAGGTAATTATTATAACTAGTTGTAGTAAAATTAAATAAAAAGTACTGTCCAGAACAGTCCTTTAAATATTTATTATGTTTTCAGCAAAAGGAATTTATGATTAATTCTTTATGAATTAAATTTAACTGTATTTCATTCGATAGTAAATTCGCAAGCGCTAAAAAGCTATGCAGAAATATTGAGAATGAAAAATAATCGCGTGATTTTGCCGGTGTAGAGTTGCAAAATAAAATGACTTAAAAAAACTGGAGGGCAACCAAAAAGCGCGCTAACTGGTGCGCACGTCATTCATGTCGACCGGTGAAAGGGGGGGGGGGATGCACGCGAACTGGATCCTGAGGAACAAGAAAAAAACGAGGCAGGATTAAAACTAAGACTATTGTTCCTTTTATCCCGCGTCCCGTCTTTTCCAGTAGAAATTCCATGCTAGTTCATGCATAAATTCATTGCCGGTTTTGCTCGTATAATTAAACGGTTAGCTGGTTAAGATAAAAGCAGAAAGGCCTGTTCCATAATCAATACACTTTTGAATCTGTGTCATCGGGATAAAGCATTAATTTCGAAAACTACAATGGTGCCGCCATTGTAGTTTTTGCAAACAGTAGCGTTAGGAGTGCGCACGGATTTCTTTGAAATTTCGTTTGTCTGTTTGTTTATTTTTTGTTCCGCGGTCTCGTTTGGTAATTTTTATTTGGTTCTTGCTTCCAGTCTCCACATTATGACCATTTTTTTCAATGCTTGCATTTATAATTTAACAGTATTTTGGACATTTTTTTTTATCTGTTTAGGAAGAATCGGTCCTGATCGTAATTACAAACTGTTTTAAGATATATACTGTGACAAAACAGTTCAGTACCTTTAGTTTCACATTTTTATACCAACTAAAATATACAGGTACATCATTTACGGAAATCAAAATAGTCCTAATTACGAAATTGTTCCCGTTTCGACATAATCCAGTGGCACTTAGCTCGTCGTTCGGCGAAATTGGGGCGTACTGTCGTAAAACAATGCTTCGCGAAGTAACCGTTTATGACGTAATCGAGACAGTTTTCGTTGAGCTGATTCAAATAGGCTAGTTTAGTTAAATAGCTAGATGGCTAAATAGCACAATAGTTAGCGCTGAAATGAATATCGTGAGACCCATTGTTTAAATGAGTGCCTGAAGAAAGTTTAGATACCCAATACTTAGTACGACTATACATATAAACTTGATGAGTCCTACAAATATAAAATATGTGGCGAGCTAGGTCGAGTCTAGTGCTTACGAGCGCCGAGCGATTATGCTCTCCTGGTAATTGTAGGAACAACGACTTAGGTCTTAAATTTAAAATCTAGACTGAAGAAATACTAGGCGAAAAGTGCTTAAGAACTCTACTAACCCATTCAAAGAACAGTACAACTAATTTTGTTTTAGAAAGTAATAATCTATTTTCTAAAATATAAAGGACTAAATTATGTTATATAGATCGAAGTTATTGTAGGAACTACAACTTAGGTTTCCAATTTAAAATCTAGACTGAAACACTAGATCAAAAGTGCTTAAGTTGCTTAAGAACTTTAACGTATTCAATAACTAGCAAAGATTATTTTGTTTTTCGAAATCTAAAGATGTTTTTCCGAAATTTGAAATAGATCAGTAAATTGAAGTAAATAGAACGAAATAAAATTAAATATGAGTATGTATGTAAAACTGTAAAATGAAATTGTCAGTCTAGTATAAAAGTACCTATAATCGATTTTCAAAACTCTTATTCTTTACTTTATTTTTTTTTGGTTGTTATGCTTGAATTGGACAATATCTTTATAAAACTTTTTTTTATATTTTATTGCCTTCTTAATAAATAAATACATAACGCTTTCTACACTCATAGCCCCACACTAGGATTTCTTCTTCTGTGTCATAGCTGGCATGGATACACACATAAACGAATATACAAACACTCAGAGTCAAAGCAGTATTTTAAGTCTCCAGTAATCTTCCTGGTTGGGCATCGAACCCGACACCCATTGTAAGTCAGACCGCAATAAAGACAGCTTACCACGCGGGTCAATTTTAAACGCGGGTTAATTTATTTACAAAATGCAAATATAAATATTTATCTAAAACTACACTCTTGGTTTTGATAGTGTCGTCAAACCATTATTGCCCCACTGCTGGGCACGGGCCTTTTCTCAGAATGAGTGTTTTTGGCCATAGCCCACCCCTCTGGCCAAGTGCGAATTGGTGGACTTCACACAACTCCGAGTTTTTTTTTAAGAAATCTCGGGTGTGTAGGTTTCCTCACAATTTTTTCCTTCAACGAAAAGCAGTGATAATTAATTTCTGATATTAGGTTTTGATAGTAAATTCTAAATATTAATAATAATAATTATTATTATTATTAATATTTAACTGTCTAAGAACAAGTTTCGGAAACTCACGACTTTTTTATATACGATTTTACCAGTGACTTTACCGAGAACTAAACAGGAAAAACGTTTGATTCAACATTTCAGCTTACTCTGAACTTAATTAAGGATATCCGGTACATGAATGTTTCGGGGAAACCTTAAATCTATAGCTTTTAATATGTATTGTTACAACAAATAATGTTTGAAATAATATTTTTAATAGGAAAATCTCGTTCCACTGATCCGCATAGGAGGAGTGTGTTATAGAATACTTATTTATAGTTTTTTCCAGAGGTGTTATCTTTATAAGAGCAAGACATAAAGGATTGTAATTAGCATTGCATTTTGATTGATATATTGGAAATTCTCTGGGTTCTAAAATACAAATATTGGCGGTGGTACTTCCCCGGTCGAACTACATTGGTTCTACCATAGTATCTGGGGTTGATCATACGGATGGTGTTTATGGCTGGCAGTTGTCTCTTGCCCTCAGGTGGTCTGTCAATACAACACATATGGGGTAGACAGACATTAACATAGTTGAATGATACTTAGTGTTTATCAATTAATGTCATGTTGATAATTATGTAGTGTACATTTATACAGTTGTAGGTGGTTGTAGTTAACAATGAAACAATGATAATGTCTGTTATTAATAGATATTTCGTGATAATAACGTTCAGATTGTGTAGTATTTACTCCCAACTTTTATTTAACTAAAATGCAGTGTGTTACTTCATTTTAAATAGGATAGAAACTTACTAAGTTCTGCCTAATAGCACTGTATTGCGATGTGTTCTGATTAGTATTGTGTGGTAAAGCAGAGATTTGAGGTGTTACAAGTTAATATTTAAGGGTAGCAACACAGTTTGGCAACACAGGTAAAATTCGAATTTTATGTGGGATTGATTCTCGTAGTAAATGTTTTGTAGCAACTACTTGGTATTAGGTTTCTCTAATGTCTCTGTTCTGCTAAATTTAATAACTTTCAGGATATATTGTACCCAAAGTTTTACCTATAAAATATTTCTTCATTACCTAAAAAGTATATGCATGAAAACAACTAGATTGAAATGGTATTGTTACATGACATCAGTCAGAAACGTCAGTCATTATCAAGTGACAGAAAACGTCCGAATTTAATTTTTAATCTGTATCGATTTTAATAAATAAATGTTAAAGAACGAAGCGGCAAGTTCCACGCTTCCGATGTTGATGTCATTGCACTTCATTCAGTATTCCGCACGTCCGCCGATAACCATAACGTTAAATTTTATTCGTGTTTCTTTGACTGTGGACGACTGCATTATAATTTTGACGCTATTTATGTTTGCATAATGTAACGCTGTGGAAGTCTCCCTACATATATTGCGGAATCGGCTCGAGTCGGACTGTGAAAGATTATAGTAAAATAAATAAAATAGAATAAAGTAAAGCGAACAAAACGAAATTTATGTTATGGTATTATTATTTTTAAGTAATTAAAAATAGATCACGATTATGTTATAGTTTGGGGTCGTCAGAGTTTTCAAATGGTAGAAACTATTCTAGACGACAAAAATAGAGTAGAAACATATAGTCTCAAAACACATTAGTTAAATTTCTTCGTAATAAGCATTTATTATGATGAAATTTAATTAATGCAATGAAAATGTTACAAAAAAATGTAAGCAACATTATCGTATCATTTGTACCAGCGACGTGATTGACTATTTTGTCTGAGTCAAGCAGATTGCCATTACTAAGTGTAAGAATACCCTAAGAAAATAAATTAAAAGTTGTTTTTGGAGCAATATAAGTAGGTAATAGGTGTATTCGTACAATCTAAACTTGATCTTACATGCTTTGATAATTTAGTTACCAGACTTCTGCTTTACTGGGGTCGAACCCGGAACTCTGAAATATGTTAGAGGTATGTATAAAAATTGGATATTCCATTATCCATACAAACGTTATAAATGTAAAAGTGTGTTTGTTTGTTCCTGTTTCACATAGCTATTATATATGGTTCATATGCTGGGAGATAGGAGGACGGAGAGTGACGTAGGCTATTTTTTACCGCGCTCTCTCATTCCCATGAGAATATCGATGTTTTGTTAGTTGATACATATTTAGTAGTTCCAGAAGTTGTTAAAAGATGGCGTTAGTAAAATTCACTTGCAAGTTCTGAATCAAGCTAACAAATGCTAATGTTAATTTCCTTTGACTGTGCAGGCGAAGCCGCGGGTGAGAGCTAGTAATTTTATAAATACTTCTTAATGACATTAGATTAAGGTAGAGATAAAATTATATGAGAGTAACAGAGTAGCAGAAAATAAAAAAGAAATCATTATAAATTTTATCTAAGTAATCATTACTTATTTACTTTACTGACTCTACCTGTCCAGTGAGATACATTATCTGTATCATGTTAAATAAATCGGTCAAGGTGAAGTCGTTAATTATTAAATAAGCTCATTTGTAGGTATACCACTTTGTTGTGGGAGAAAGTAACATGACGTATATCTAACATTGGAGCAGGGTGGTGATGCGTGGGATTTGGGGGCAACGACTTTGGTTTAGAAAAAACTTATCCATGACTTCATTTGAATTTATTCAGCGCCGTAGTAACAAAATATTCAGTTTAATCGACTTGAAGATGTTGATCTTTAAAAATATTAAAGATTTATGTGAGTTTCGTGATTTGATGACCTACGTAGTTCAGTGACCACTCGTGTAACGCCTTGAAGGTGTCAGAAATCTCTGGATTGCTTCTGGAAGCATTTTTGTCCAATAACAGCAATGTTTTGCGCTGCTGTTCTGATCTGAAGGCTGTGGTGACGGAAACTTATCTTAAGTATTCGTACTTAGTTGTCAGGGATAGCAACGTATCTGGGGCTAATCTCAGCTAAGAGATTTTTTTAAATCTTTTATACCTAACGATAAGGCAGACGGGCTACCTGATAGAAAGTAGTAACCGCCGCCTATGGACATTTGCAACACCAGAGGAGTCGCCAATGCATCGCCGGCTTTGAAGGAGAGCTCTTTCGCACCTTTTTTTAAGAGCCTCATGTCATAGCCGCCTGGAAATACCTCAGGAGGAAGCTCGTTCCACATCTTGCCCGTCCGTGGCAGAAACGAGCGTGCAAACCTTGATTCTGACCTTATTTGAGGTTCATTACTAATACCCATACGCTGCAGCGGCTATTTATCATCAGGTGGACCGCATGCTCATTTGATACTTCCATTATAAAACTTGTTTGTTACAAACATACATCATACAAGTAATTAGGATAAACAATGTCACATGTCAGATATTTATAAACACGCATATGCGTAAGGAAATTACATAGGTACTTTGATGTCCAAACTGCATTCCAGTTTCTTGGAACCTGACAGTTTGTAACTGCACTCCGAAACTATTTCTGCGTTATATGCGTTTAGAGCTTGTAAAGTTATATGTGTTTGTCGTTAACGGCCGAATGTATGGTTACATCCGCGTGCCTTACTTGTGCGTTTACTGCGATGTGGAATGAGCTTCCTTGTGAAGAATAAGATGGAATCTTGGCATTCAATGTATTCAAATTCATATTTAAAAAGCATTTGAAATTCAGACTAAATGTGCGTATACTACGTAACTAATTAGTAGTTTTGGTAAATTTGAATAGACTTGTGTAAGTGTTAAATAGTCAAAACAATATCGGGGGGGGGGGGGGGGGGAGGACCATTCTTCTTACATAGCCAGGTAGTAGAGAAACGATTTCTACGCTTATAGCCGTATATTAGGATTTATTCAGTCTTGTAGATACTATGGATAACTACAAAAATTAATACAATAACATCCAGACCCACAGACCCAGAATGGAAGCATTTCGATATCTGTCTGGCTGTGTGAACCTGGAATGCATTGAGTGTCAGACGGGAACAGTGACTGCTCTGCCTTGCGGGTCCAATTTAACGAGTGTGAAGGACAAGACATAAACGAAACCATTCATAGATTGACATTTGCCAACACGCGTGGCGCAGCGGTTACCATACCGGTCTGACGTGCAATGGGTTCCGGGTTCGATTCCCAGCCAGACAGGTATCTGAATGATGAGTTTAATTACATGTTCTGGGTCTGAGTGTTTGTGTATTTGTCTTGTGTGTGTCCATGGTACCCACGACACATGCAAATGCTAGTGTGGGGCTATGAGTGTAGAAAGCGTGCGAGTGTTTCAATTGGTAAAAAATAGCGATGCGCCGAATAATCGGTTGTTATTCGGTATTCAGCATATTCGGCATCATTTTTCCTATTTGTATTCGGAAAATCATTCGGTTTTGGTGCCGAAAATATTCGGTTCGTGTTTTTCCTATTTTCTTGGTTATACGTCACTTTATAGCACAAAAAGACACACCTTTTTACGTAAGATTTATGTTATAAGTCACAGAAATCCTATGAAGAGTGTGTTGAATAAAGTCAATAATATAAAGCAATTAAACTTCAAATTATCATTTTTGAAACTTCTATCAAGTTCTCATTTTTCTTAACTCTTACATCAATATTCGTTTTTAACCTCAAATAAACATGGTTTTATTTAATAACTCACCTTCGCAGTTGTTTCTTAATAAGAAATGATAAAACGAATAATTCAGCCGAATATTCTTTTCGGTAAAAGTTGAACCGAATAGTATTCGGTTATTCGATGAAACCACTATTTGGCGCATCTCTATAAAAAGTACCTTCGTATTTTTCGCTTATTAGTAGGATACTAATTGGTTGTCAAGTGCCTCTTAGTAGTATGGCTCTACATTATTAAAAAGAAGTCTGTTAACAAAAACATACAGTTGGTACATCTATATATTATTTGATTTGTAAATCAGTTAAATATTCGTGGGTAAAACAATTTTTATCTTGATTATTCAAACGCACAACTATTTTAGAAATGCTCTAATCAAACGGAAATGCCACCGATTCGTTTACGTTGCTTTTTTCGAGTGGCAGTGACTTATCGACTTATCTATTTCTCCTCGGATCGGTTAATTAAAGGACAAACTCTTTTAATTACTCGGATATATGTTTTATCTAAAATATGTAATGTATAATTGAATTATCAAACTTTGGTTTAAGCGTGGGAATTAATTATAGAGCCACTTTACCTTTTATCTATGTTCCATTTGTTTAGGATAATATGGCTTTTAATTAAACATTTTCTCATTACGTAATAATTTAGATGTCTGCTTGATTAGGTATCGAATCTAAAATCCCCTAGAACTGCACGCTAAATAAATGTGATTATATTCACATACGTATAGATAAAAAATAGTAAAATATTTTTCATTCCTTTTCATTACAATTACATTTAATTATTAGTGATGGTTTTTAAAATCATTGACGTTTAGATTTTTTGTGCAATATTTTAGCAGGCAAGTAGTAGAATTATAATTTGTTTGAAATTAAATTGAAATATAATACCTCATTTTATACCTTCCTAGCTATCTCTCAAGTCTAAATGCCTCATTATATACCGTTTTTTAAGACTAAGTCTTTTAAGGTCAAGTAGGTACGCGTGTAAAAGAATACAAACATTAATCTCTCTCCTTATACCACCTTTCGGATGGAATACAAAAAATATTTTCGTAATGACGGTCTATACTTTCTACATCATAAAATGCACTTATAGTCCAAATTTCCTGCTGCCATCTTCATTAGGCTCATGATAAGCTAGTAATCGAATATGCTTTCGCTTTTATACTTATATAATCAAACACAGTAAATGAAATGACATGTCTTTATTTTGCATAAGCCTTCGGGGGCGCGTATAAATTGTCAGTTACTTATATATATATATATATATATATACAGTTACTTATATATATATATATATATATATATATATATATATATATGTATATATTACACTACCACCGGATCGGAATACAACCTCAACTGAGAAGATCCGGCAAGAAACTTAGCGGGTTTGTCTTTTTTCTTATTTATATCCAGTTTTTTAAACATATTTACAATCATGTTTTCTTACAGGGTAATGAAAGTTAGCTCCAGGGTAATGAATATCTATACTTTTTACCTCATTAAATGCACTTATAGTCCAATTTTCCTGTTTCTATCTTCATTAGTCAGGCTCATGATAAGCCAGTAGTCAAATATCCTTTCGCTTTTACACATAACATATAATCAAACACAGTAGTTAAAAAGAAATAAGAATATCATCAATTACGCTATATCATACGGCCATTAACAATTTCAACATTATTATTCCACCATAAAACTTGAAAGGGGTAGTGCGACATTCTCATGCGGCCACTACATGTGACACATGCAGACGCCACGTGTGCGGCTGCGGGGGTGCATATGCAGGGTTGGGATAACGCTAAACGACTCATTAGCGGGTTGGAATGAGTAGTAGATACGTTATTTGAATGGTGAATATCCCATGGGTTATCATTATACTCATACTAATATTATAAAGGCGAAATTTTGTGAGTGTGTAATGTTTGTTATTTCTTCACGTCTAAATGGCTGGAGCGATTTTCATGAAATTTCGTAGGGAGTTAGCTGATACTCTGGATTAACATATAGGCTACTTTTTACTGTGGAAAATATCTTATTATCACGGGACAATTGATACATCGATTTTTATAAACGGGCGAAGCTGCGGGGTTCAGCTAGTGTTTGATAATCTTCATTTGGCTGTTTTGTTACGATTTACGTTAATTGTTATCTAGTTTGATTTTTCTTTATATTTGACGGTTTATGTTATGTTTGATACAATATTAAGGAATTTATAAACAGTAAAAAATATCATAATTGCTTTGCAAAAATACTTGAGGTTAATAGTAAAATTCATACGATTAAGTAAAAACTCATTATAAATAATATGAAAACATCCGATTTATAACCGTAACATTATTTATCATCAATCGCACATCAAATAAGTGATAAGAAAATTGAATGTGTCAAACTGAGAACTCTTAGATATTTAAAAACCCGTTTAAAGTTGCTTCTAAAGTAGCTACAGAAAACTTACCTACACGTAGCTTTAGATAGATCCCAATAAGAAGAAAATAAAGGGTTCCAGTCGACTCCAAGTTAAAAAAGATGTCCAAGTCGCGTCATAATCGGCTTAATAAATTGATTGATAGGGATAAAGATGATGAGGTGATAACCCTACTGCATTTACCAACAATGCATGCCAAATCACCCGCAGAGCGCTTTGACGAACCGACGTCTCACGAGACGGTCACACGGAATTAGATAAACTCTCATGTTTCTATGTTCGCTTGGTACTTTCGTAGCAAAACTTGCTGGGTTTCCCCTAAATTCTGGCAAAGAAAGAAAAACTTTATTGATAAAAAATATATTTTTTGGATAATCTATCAATATAAATAAATATTTTTATTTTCTATTTATTTAATTTATATTATTAAAATAACTGTCAAAATTTACGCCTATAATAAAGTTTTAGGTATGTTACCAACGTACACGTATTTATTAGTTATTATGGCATTAAAATAATATTTAGTACTTTTAAGATACTTGGGATACAAATGAAGTAAACATGATTACATTTATCTTTGAGAGTAACAAACCTTTCTGTTAACGTAATCAAGCATTCAATATTTTATGTCACTGATATCGTTTATAAAGTGACCATACTCAATTCGGTCTGATACAAAATTCATGTACACACTCAAGATGTCGGGAGCTTACCACCGAATTAACCACCACCGTTTTAATCATAAATCTTCCTGTCCAGATAATATTGAACTAACCAGCTCCGTGCTTACCGCTATTACACCGGGATATTTCTTCCGAACCTAATGATACCATCCCTTGAAACAAAGTTTACTTAGAAGATTTAAACTTAGTTTACGAATATCGTCTCAAATACCGGTAAATAAAGTAAATATTGCAAGAACTTGTGCTCTCGTTAGTGATGTTTACGTTACGATGTTACTAGGAGACAATATAAAGTAGGAAGTTTAAAATCGATCCTGTTGACTCGTGAAAGTTATTTATTTTCAAAATTTACAGAACTCTGTTGTAACGATGACTATGTAGTTTTATGAGCGGAGCTAGAATGTATGAAAAGATGCTTTTACAGTACCTAGTACATTTAATAGTAGTAAATTGTATAAGGTAGAGCTGGTTGTTGTTATCGAAATCATTATAAACACTCTTTCTACACTCATAGCCCCACAGTAGGATTTTCTCCTGTGTCGTGGGTACCATGGACACACACAAGACGAATACACAAACACCCAGACCCAGAATACGAATCTAAACTCATCATTCAGATACCTGTCTGGCCGGGATTCGAACCCGGGACCCATTGCGCGTCAGACCTGTATGGTAACCGCTTCGTCATGAGGGTCGAGTTAAATGAAATAGTGTATTAAATTCCCTTTTGATTTTATTTTTGTATCGATGAACGTCGCAATGTTGAGAAAATACAAGCCATGTCTTTGTGATAAAGTCTTGACTAATTGTGTCCTGGTGTTTGATTTACTAATCACTTGCCATAAATAATTTGAACATATTTTTTAAATTTATGTCATATACAGACAAGCGGAACATCCATTTTTATTATATGTACGTACAGATTATGATTTTAGAAATATTCAAATATTTTAGTCAGAGTTAACAGTTATAGGTTATTTTTAACGTAGTAATATCAAATAAAAATCTTACTATACAATTAAAAACTGTATTGGTAGGTACGTCTAGTAAAAAAAATATGTGATTTGTTAAGTTATAATATAAAATAATTAATATTATAAAGGCGAAAGTTTGTGAGTGTATGTTTGTGCGATTTTCATAAAATTTGGTAGGGAGTTTGCAGACACTCTGGATTAACATATAAGCTACTTTTTACAAGGGACAATCGATACATCGATTTTTTTAACGCGGGCGAAGGGTTTTAACTAGTTATAACATACCTCAAAGTTCTTATTAAAGTTTTCTTCATCACATTTTGCACATAATAATATGGCGTGAAGTTAAAGTGTAATAAAAAATAAGTGTAGTTAAAGGAATAAGTCACGCGATCGAGTTTAAAGCATTCTTCGGCCATCAAAGGTCATCCCTTGCTTTATCTCAAAGCTTATTATAGCGTCTATACATGCCGCTTAATCTTGCCATGTGCGAGCTAAAAATAAATTAAGTGGCCGCTTTTGTATTACTTCTGCAAACTTTAAATGTAATATTAATGAAAGTTGTCCGTGTCTATACGTCGCATTTATTCGCTAAAATGCGGTATTATTGAAAATTCGTAACTGTATATGTGTCTGTAATGCAGTTTCATTAAACCAAAGCTTAAAATAATGTAAACATTAGAAATGATTACGAAAGTTGTTTCATTTTTTTCTAACGCGGGTCAGTTCACGGGGGACTGTACCTAATTCTTGAAATTTATTTAATTAAACAATTATGATTCTTACTTTTACTCCTAAAACATAGTTACCGAATCAAAATCTGATACAGTAGGTGCATGGAAATAGGTTTTTATCTCATTTAAATAACTGAAACTTTTAATTTAAGTATAGTGTTTCGGAATAAACTTCTTCCTAAACTAACTTCCTAAAAAATATTAAAAATTAAGTACTAACAATATGTTATGTATACAATATAAAATATTTTACGATAAAATGCATATTTAAACATAATAAAAAGGACATAAAGAACAGCTAGTTAATAAACAAATACTGTATCCATACAATTTACAAATTTGTTCTACGATTGTACGAGTGAGGAGTGGCTATGTAACTGCAAAGTACCAGAGTTTATTTATTTATTTTGCACTTCGGGTGTGCGATGTACCGCGCTCCTGCTCTTATTGTATATGATATCCTGGTACCTGTTACACGGTATTTTACAAGGTCCCTAAGGAATACTGTTTATTACGTCACGCTTCTTTGTAATGTCTACGGTCCCTAAATCATCCGGGAACTCTCGCTATCCTTCATAGACGTGTAAGTAGTCTTGCCTTATTTGAGTTTCTATTTACATTATGATCAGCAGGTCATATGAAGGATTTACGCCTTTACAACTTAGCTAATCTTTAAAAAAAATAAAAAATAAATATATGAGTATGAGTACATGGTGGTAATTAGATTCGAGTGGAAAGGATGACGTCTAAGTGCATTCATAAATCGCTCATAACTTCAACAACATGATAAGTGTGTAAACTAAAACTTTTTAGATAGGCTTGATTTAGTTAGGTCAGTGTCATCTTTACACGAGAATTCTATAAAAAAATACAGCGTCCTAGAGAGTCGAGCGGTTAGAAAATTCTATAGACTATTACACTGTAGCATAATTATTGGGCGATATCATCTATGTTTATTTACATATTTATTCTTGTTTATTTTTATAATAAAGAAGTACTGAACGAGCTAGTAGTCTTCTTTATTATAAGTGGCTAATGCCACACATGGACCTCTGTACAAAAGCCCAGAAAAGATCAAACTATTTCCTGAAATCGGCCGCAGATGTGTTGCTTTCTCTCCGAACTAAGTTAGAACGTTCCAGAATAGTACAAGTATGTCTCCTGTAGTAACTTTTCTAATGTGAATACAGCAGCCACATCTACTTCTAGCGTGAAGCATTTCTTGCGTTTCAAAGGGTGTGGTTGCCGGCACACTTTCACATGAGGCGACTATCATAGTCCTCGGGAGCAGCAACGCATCTGTGATTGACTTCAGATGGAACCCATGTTCTGTATTTAGTTGATTACAGATGTCCATGGGCGGTAGTGACCACTTACCATCAGGTAGACTGCATGCTCGTTTGCTACTTCAGTCAGATAAAAAAAGCAGCGTTTAACACTATTATCAGGTAAAAATTATACCAAAGTCATACCGCAAAAACACGTTGCAAGTCATATTGTACAAGACATTGAACTTGTATAGAGAAATACTGTCGCCTAGTAATTTCACAGATTACCTTGTATGTGTCCTTTGAATTATTTATCGTAATTACTATGATAAATTTAATCAAAGTTAAGGAATTTTCATTAAAGATTATTTTTATATCTGACTTTGTGATAGAAGTTTGCTGCTTATCGTCGCTTAAATTCGAACACCGCGTAACTCAAAAAATGCCCATTTTGATTTAATGAAATATTGGTATCTCAAAATAATATAGGAACATGTAACATTTTTCTAAAAAATATTGTTTTAATATGAGTTTATTGATATTTTAAATGCAATATATTATTTGGTAGTTGTAGAATTAAAAATAACTATTTGAGACAGTTTATTTGCTCTCCTGAAAAGTTGCTTATTTGAGATCCGCGGTGTTAGAACTTAAGCACGTTATACGTTTGGAAATAAGTCATTTTCTTTCAACAACTGTAGTATTTTTGAAACTTTTCTTTTGTAAGGAATTTACAACTCCATATATAATTTCTTCCATGCTTGTAAGTAAATATTTTATGATTCAAAAAATTTAGAGAGAATAACAATATTCAATACAACAACTTTAGTTAATTTCCTGTTAATACCTACTCCAAACATTCGTTCAGTAACGAATGTGTTATTTTAAATTTTAATTGTAAAGATGGTATGTTGAGCAATCAAGAAAATATGTGAACAAAGTAGTAATAATATTAATTAAAACGTAATACGCAACCGTGTGATATTAAACCGTTAACCTAACGAAATGAAAAATAAGTGTAACTAAAAATGATGTTATTTTATGTTGTAAATATAAAATTAATTTTATAATACATTGTAATTAAATAAATACTCGCGAGTAAATTTCGCGAAAAGTTTTCAACTTTTCAGATTTTATTCTACCAAACCACGAACTTCTGACCCCAACCTCCACTCTACCAGCATCGATCGATTTTCCGTCCCACTCATAACTATGGCGCAATCTGCTATACTTTTCCCACACTGCATTGAATATCTCCTTTCTCTTTCGCGCACATAGACGCATGTCGTGGAGGCTGTTACACGATCTCTACCACCGTTATGCTCGCCTGGTAGTTGCCGGGCGTTGGTGCTCCGCACGCCCGCACCGCGCTCACATGCGCAGTACATGCATGCATATTCCTACACTATCTCTATACCACAATACCACCATACATGCTATTTAGGCACACTCAGACATTTCTACATTTTCTATGTAGGTACAAATAGTGAAATGGATGAAGGGGACAACAATACTATTTTGCACCCTACATCACATGCAGAACATACTCAAACTTGTAGTAGTGACTTGTGATTGTAACTCTCTAATTATTACAAAATACTTGATAAACTTATGTTTTAACATTTTTATGGACAGTACAATTTATTACAATTTGATGGAAATTATTTTTATTCCTTTCGCTCTGAATATTTATTTCCTTTATTTTAACAGAAGTACAATTTAAAACAAAACTCTAAAGATAATTATGAACAGTAATTAATTTTTTTTTTTATAAAAGTTAACGAGCAGAGACACAAATGTGACAGCTCATTAACTATGCCGTAGCTCATCCAATTTGAAAACGTCACTTTGATGCGGAAAGCTCCGGTTAGTGATTTGCACTTTTGTGGTTTCACGGGTGTCATAACCTAGTATAAATATGTCACATAACAGTACTAAAGCCACAGGATAGAACGGGATTACACTACGATATAGGACATTATTATAAAACTTCACGTATACTGCTATAACAATATTCTTTAGGTAAATTTCTAACAAGAATGCGGTCCGCGATCTACGTGTGTTTGAGCTTGTTTACTTCACGACTTTTCACGTGTGCGTTTCTCTACATTCACGTGTCGAGTCTATCGTGTCTTATCGTTACATCAGGTTATGCGTGTAGTTGTAAAACACCGGTGACACTTTGATTCGTGATGTTTCGTGCGTATATGCTTGCCTGGTATCTTTGGTGACATTTTCCGCCGTGTGATGACGAACTATCTCTTTCTTATAAAACGAACTTTGCCCTTTTGGACATGTTACTTTTTCCATAAATTGGTAGATAACTGAAAACCAGTCACGTCTATTTGACTCATATCCTGGGAGACGGACGAACAACGACAGGCAACGAATGATTGTTATAAATAAAGTTGTGACTAGCGATCGGTCAAACAAACCACCCATTGTTCTAACCATGTATGTATTTCCGCTGTTGCATTCGCAAAAAGTGTCACAGTTAGCTGTCCGTACATTTTGCATACGCGAGTATTTAAACTAGGTACATATCTACTTAAATTACAACAAGCCCAAGATGAACAACGTATTATTGACATTAATTTAAAATCAATAAGTTTTATTAATATTTGTATTTATTTACTAAATGATTTATTAATTTCTTATATTAATTACTTGTCTGAATTTATTTAAATTTCTTGTTTGATAAATGTTTTTTAGCAAAATATCCGAATAGAGGACATGTAAACATACATGTATATAGACCTAAAATACCAACATAAATCGGGGATTTAAAAAGTGACGTAGGGATAACAGCAAATAAAAAATATTGATCAAAAGCCTGCAGAACTCTACTATGCAGAAAGCAGAGCAATGTTTAAATAGAACTCGACCGAATATCTGAGTACAGGAAACTGAAATACACCATTCTACGTACGGTTCCATTACAAAATCACCATCAACTTTGCTTACTGTTGAGTCTCATGTACCGACGCTTCCTTATTTATACTGGACGCTGTCGTAAGTAACGATCCGGCCTGAAAATCAGTATTATTTTCGTAAGAATTTCTTTTTACTCGACCGTTATGTGGCTATAACTCAAACATGACCGAATATTTGAAGTTTACGTGCATCTGTCAAAACAGATAGGGCTACACGATTGCGCAAAGTTGTAAAAAAGTCCGGAGGTGAACTAAATTCCGAAATACGTGAACTGGTCTAAGAGGTGTAATTGTTTTAGGAAACACTTCGGGAGACGGCGCTTTGAATTAGCGAAGTTAGTGCGTTACGCTTGGGTATAATTGAAAGGGAAATAAATCTTCTTCGGTCTGATAGCATCTGGCATGTGGGGTCAACAGACCGCGTGGGATAGCTTTTGCGTCATAATTTCATGACACAAGTAATTGTTTGCATGAAACTATCTAATCAGAATTTATGATAAAAACCTGATTGCTGCTACCTCTACTGACTTAACTTCAACACTAGGAACATTAAAAGCATATTGCCTTGAAAACAATCAGTTTGTCTCCCTGTCATGAAAAAGATTTATGACTCACAACTGCATATTATATTTTATACCATAAATGCATGCCTAAAGAATAAAATCGAAAAAGAGTAAGGGAAAAATAAATCCACTGCGATCACTTGTAGATGTTAAGCCGTACGTGTAATTGTAAATCAAATATTTTTATTAAACAACACCGATAAATCACACAGTACTCTGCGTGTATTTCACTGTCTATTTTACTCGTACGGCCCACCTCATTCAATTTAAACTCCCGCCTATAACTTTAATACTGATGTCAAACACGTTTCTCCTTTTATCGCAGCGGTACATTTCGGTACATTTCCTTCCTGTGCATTGGAAACCGATACGGAAGAATGTGTACCAAATCTATTTTTAGGGAAATCAAGTCTGAAGCATTTCGGCTATCGATGTACACGTATATAAATAATACGAAAATGGTCACTTCGGCGCGTACAAAATGGGACAACGGGAAGCGCAGTAAAAATGCACTAAACGTTGTAATAATAATTGGTTTATATCGTGACGATGTGTTTATGCTACCTAGAAAGTTGCTTTTGAGACATATGTGTATGGTTTATCCATAAAATTTGTAATGTGTGTTAAAATACTCTTTTGGAATAAATATTGACATATTTGCTTCACATCAGACTTATTTATTTTCTTATTTGATTTTGTTTTGTAATGTGACAAGCGCAAATTTTAATCCCCGCGAACTTTGCGTACGTATAGTATACATAACATTTTACTACAATTAAACCCTTACGGATAGGATATAAAATAAATTCTTTCAACGTTCTTTATCTTTCCCAATTAAAGTCCCGTGAAAGAAATATAATAATTACAATGTCTTCATATTTTTCCGACAAAGTTTATTTCTACCAAATCCGATCCGTTACAAAAATAGTAGCACTCCCGTCATAATTCAATGACTAATACGTGAAACACTCGGGCGATTGTGGAGAGATTTACATGTTTAAAAGCGAAGAGAGTAGAGATTTAACTAAACAATTCATAGGATTTACCAAATAAGGCCGCACGAGCCGCTGTGTTAATCGTATACAGACGTTTACTACGATGCGTAAAATACATGTTATTGATGTATTTATGGTATAATATAAAGTACTATAAATAATAAGTATGTAATTTCTCATCAGTGATATCAAAGTATGCATGCTTGTTAGAAATTGATTGTTGGCTGTTTTAACAGCAATATTTAAAGTATGTAAACTACGACTAAGACTACTGACCGCACTTAAGTTAATGTTAAGATTAAAAAGATATAAAATCATGACACCGCTGATAATATTTATTAGATTCTATGCTAATTTCATGCAATTTAATTATCTAAATGCATTATAACTACAAGAGATGGTAAGACCCCCATGTGTTTTTTTGCAGGCCACGCTATAACACCTATCTCAGCCTGATAACAGTATTAACCGACGCTCGCTTCTAAATTAAAGGCTATGTATGCTAATGTAAGCATAACTATATGGGGATTTTCAACTGTGTCCTTCAATGTAGAAAAGCATCTTTAGAAAACCTCAGGCAGAAGTCTAGTATTATCTAAGGGCTGACTTCAAATGTTAAAATACGGCAATGATCACTCACTATCAGATGAACACGCAATAGGTTATTATCGAACAATGAATATTTTCCGTAACCAGCTGATAATTTTAAGTTTTCTATACATGATCATATTTGAATGGAGTCACAGGAGAAAGCTAGTATATTCATATGCTAATTACCCATCTTCCCATAAAATAAATGGGTAAGGCTAAGTTCACAGCACGTTGCTTTCACTGACTGCATAACAACTTGTTACTTGGTGTAATGAGTAAAGCAATTTTCAACAGGTGCCTAATATAATACAAGATTTACTACAGAGGCATACGTACTTTGTAGATGAGTGTTACATAGATTATCTTACATCTTATTCTAAGTTAACTTAGTACTATTTTCAAGTGAGGAATAAGTTAGAAAGCGTATAGGTACGAGTATTTTTTTGTTCTCAACATATATATAAAACAAACAACAGAAAGGCACTCCACTCTGTTGTTTGGTTTTATAGATATATGATTACTACATCTTTTATCGTACTAAATTGTTATTCTACTTACCACTGCTATATGTCCATCAAAAATAATTAAATATGTTGTCCCTTACACTTACTCTACATAACCGATGATTTAAAAATGATTCACAAGATGTCAAAAAGTTAACGCATTTACTTACATCTATTTGTGTTCAAAAACAAAATTATTCCTTTTTATATATGCAATCAATATGTGCAATGTAAATGGAAAGGAAAGAGTTCACGTTTGAAGTACCCACTAAGTAGCAATCTACCATAACGGTTATTATGGTAAGGCACGAAACCCAAATGCAATCAAAAACAAAATATTCATCAATCGACCTCATTGATGTACCGCTAAGTGTCAATCGAAGGCAGAAGGTACAATGCGGAGTAATTGACGTAATCACGACCCTACTACACGTCTATCATAGGTATCATTTAAAAATCGGTCACGCTTTTGTACCATTGAGCAGATAACACACGAGACTTGGAAAGTTGGGATAAAAATACACTTTCGTCGTATATATTGTACCGTTTTTGGATGTTTCAACGCCTCTTCCGATTTCATTATTAGGTGCAAGCGTTGAGAGACATAATTATAATCTGTGCAGTTGTATAAAGTTTATTTTTATGTAATTCTTATAGCAAACACATGAACTACATAGTTCAGTTTCATACCTCGACTACCATGATCAAAAACTTTCAGATGTGTAGGTTTTCTCGTGACCGTAAAGCAATTATATCTTGTACGCATGTAATTTTAGAAAAATCACTGGTGCGTGCCTAATTTTGTACTTTTTTTCATAAATATTTCCATATAGGTATTTTTAAATTCAAAATCTATTTCATGTTTCAAGAGAGTCCAGTTTCAGTCACTTATTGACATGACATGGGATTGAATGGACATAAATTGATATGCTAATGGGCTCCTTCTATGTAGTTTCTATATTCTTAGGGATAAATAAAGGTTGTCAAAATGAAATATAAGTGTCGTACCGTTCTCGTGCAGGTCGTCGCTTGAACTTTATACTACTCGCTAGTCAGGTGTTGTCTGTGCGAGTATGTCTAAATATTCAATTGTACAGTTATTTTACTATAAAACTAAAACAAATTAGTCTGAAGCGTAAGTCAAATATGCTTTTTTAATTAATATTCCATACCTTTATGGGGGAAGTTATCAAACTATTGGAAACAAGGGGGAGTGGACGGTGTAAGACGCTGAAACTTTTTGTGTAAATACACAATAGTGCTTTACCAGAAAGATTTTGGCAAAGCGCTACCGTACCTACTTTGTATTAAAACTAAATGAAACCCCGAGATTTCCTATACAATTTATATTATTTACTTTCTTTAGGATTGAATTAAATAAATGACAATAATAATTCGTAGAGTTATACTAGGCAATCATAAACAGTTGCAATTTAAGTTTTACGTGCTTGACCTCTCTGTCCTTAAACTCGCGCATAAATAAAATACAATAAATTTATTCCATGTCATGCGTAACGAATTTATTCAATTTGATCTACGACTATCATCTGAGTAACGAACAAATTGTTCTTAGTAAACGTGTTTTATGATACATTACTTAATCTTAGAACAATGGGCTAACAAATAGTCTAATATGAATTTAAGCAAAAATAGACAATAAACACTGGGAGTCGCTATAACTGTGATAGTTAACCTAGAAGTGGTCTTAAACAAATGTGGTCTTAATATACGGCTTGTGTATTATATTAAAGTCGTAAAGTGGAGTAATTCAATCTATTGTTACATGTTTACAGCTTTAACGATTTCGTATTGAAAGCGACAAGCGATTAAATATCTACTATTTTCTCGGAAGTCATAAAAAAGGTAATTAGAAACTAAAAGTTTTCATTATTGCTTAACTGACTGCCTCAAATGGATATCCATTTGAGGCAGTCAGTTAAGCTGAGGCAGTCATTTTGCTATATTCATTAAATACATACAACGAAATTTGGAATTCTAATAGTTTATCAAAATCAACATCTATAACATAATTTATGCGTAATTAGAGTTTAATTGCTCTCTGACGGTAGATCTACAACAGCAATGCAAAACGATTCCGGTGGTTAAAATAAATTACCTTTAAAAAACTTTCAGGAGCTTAAGGTCGTCTCTTAATATCTTATAATATTTATTAAGGCTTTTACATTCACTAAACTACATCGTAACAATGCAATGTAGTGTTCTTTTAGTGATCAGCTAGCTTGTAAAAAGCAAGAAAGGAATTGCATGTGTGTGATACTTCATAATCATAATCATACTTCATACTAATATTATAAATCCAAAAGTGAGTGTGTATGTTTGTTACTTCTTCACGTGTAAACGGCTGGAGCGATTGTCATAAAATTTGTTACAGAATTAGCTGATACTCTGGATTAGCATTTTTTTTTATTTGACTGAAGTAGCAAACGAGCATGCAGTCCACCTGATGGTAAGTGGTCACTGCCGCTCATGGACATCTGTAATGAACTTCATACAGAACATGGGTTCCATCTGAAGTCAATCACAGATGCGTCGCTACTCCCGAGGACTATAATGGTCGCCTCATGTGAAAGTGTGCCGGCACACCCTTCTATCAAAACGCAAGAAATGCTTCACGCTAGAAATAGGTGTAGCGGTGGTACTTCCCTGGTGGAACTACACCGGTTCTACCACCTTTAAAAATATAGCTTTTTAGCTTTTTAGCTTTTTAGCATATAGCATATAGGCTTTTTACTGTGGGATAATATCTTATTGTCACGGGGCAATCCGTACAACGATTTTTTTAACGCGGGCGAAGCTGCGGCGTTCATAAGGACGTAGTGAGTAGTCGAGCGAATAAACTCGTAACCATGCTCTTGCTATGAAACACGTACTAACATAACATCGGACGATTTGCAAATGTTCCCTCAATAGCCTATTATTTTGTGTCCTGACTACAATTAATTGGGAATTAAAACTTGGAGCTTCATAATAGTTAAATTTATTTACACTAAGTTTGTCTATTTTATGCTGTAGCTTATGACCCGATATACACTTTTGATAAAGATGAGTTTTATTTTGTATCTTAGAATTCTCAATATGCATCATAGCAAGAGATGAGCTGCAAGCGTTCATTGGTTTATTAGCTGCCTTTGTAAATTCTATTGCCTAAATATTAGCATAGTAAGTCTAATGCCATGGCTTAAATCGATGTGTTAGTACAGTTTTGGCATGGCTACTTTCCGCAACTCATCAATAGATGGAGTAACTGGTATTGTGAATCACGCTATCGAAATTTCTAAAAGGTTAGTATAAATAATTATTTATTATACATGACCATATATACCGCCATCACCCCGAGCAGTGTTCTATCCTCTCGGGGTTATGTTTACCTATACTAATATTTCTATATATATTCTCTCCAAATGTTGAAAAATTTACTTGACCAGGAACATCGTATATTAAAAAATATGACACTTATCTATTCTACAAAGTTTTAGTACATACTGGACGTTAACCTTGCTATATTTTAATTTAAAACAATTATTTATCTACTAAACTTTACAAAGATATACAAGTACAAGTTTTTACAAAGGATATAGATAAAGTAAACGTAACAACACGTCGTTAGTGTGTTGCGAAATAAGACACGTGTAACTATAAGCTATTTTCCGCAAATCCCATATTTTCCCATACAAATTCTTGTAAAATTAGATCACCCATGAAAACCTGAGCATTTATTGTTACATCATATCGGACATTTTGCAGATGTTAACACGTTTCGCTAATTATCACTACGTCCTTGTCTAGACTAATTTATCATGATACTCAATCTGGTTATACGTCAGTAAGTAGGTGATGATGGGTAATGGGCAGATGTTTTTATGCTTTTTTATTATGTTTATGTATACAAATCGGTATAACAACTTTAAATCCCATTAGAAGAGTACCGAATTGGGTTCCGCTTCAGTTTTCCAGGATAAATTATGGAAAAATCGACGAAAGAATTAATTTAGAAGCTACACTAAACTAAGAAAAATGTGAAAATTCATTGTAATTCGATTCAGATTGATGAACAGCGTAGCGTTGCGCATGCCAGTCTGACACGCAGGTCCTGGGTTCGATTCCCGGCCAGATCAGTATCTGAATGATGAGTTTAGATGCTTGTTCTGGGTCTGGATGTTTGTGTATTCGTCTTTGTGTGTTTCTATGGCACCCACGACACAAGAGAAAATCCTACTGTGGGGCTATGAGTGTAGAAAGCGTTTTAAAAAAAAGAGAAAAAAAAATCCGTAAGGATTACTTAGTCAACTAGTGTTTAACGCTGGGTTTTATTTTAATGGGTGTGTAATAGAGGCACTCCAATTAGATATTGTTATTATTTGTCTTCGAGAGTAATAACGTTTGTATAGTCAACCACTTGCGAATTTGAGCTTAATTCGGTACAGAATACATATGCTAAAAGTCTTACTGATAACAAAATATACGTTTGTTAACTCAATGGAATGTCTTATCGTCATTTTCGAAAAAAAGATAAATAGTGTCATGAAACATATTTAATTTAATATCGATACACATAGTAAAGAATTAGCTTAATTGACGACCCGCGTGGTGGAGTGGTTACCATACCGGTTTGACGCGCAATGGGTCGTGGGTTCGATTTCACGTCAGACAGGTATCTGAATGATGAGTTTAGATTAATATTCTGGGTCTGGGTGTTTGTGTATTCGTCTTAAGTATGTGTTAATGGTACCCACGACACAGGAGAAAATCCTAGTGTGGAGCTATGAGTGTAGAAAGCGTGTGAGCGTGTGTGTTTAATTAGTCAATAAGGGAATTCGCCAGTGTTTTGGGAACTCTTCCAGTGGTTTACAATATAGATGAGGCAAATTACATTTAATTATTTGCATTTGTAACTTTAATTATTTTATATAGTCTTGGCATTTATATAAATAACCGCACTTTGTACCGAAATTAAAATAAATTCGTTTCCCGCGCTACCATATGCATGCATCTGTAAGCCAAACTTGACTGATTTGTTTATTTTGTTTATGTAGTTTCATCAAAACGGATCACTCCCGCCTAGCGACCGACCTTACAAGTAAAAAAACTCATTTTATTGGCCATAGGCGCCGACTTTACGACCGAATGGATTTCGGTTATGAAAACACGCTTTTTAAAATATCGATTTTCATTGCCGTAATCCTAGTAAAAAAATTGAAGCGTTTTTACCGAATCTTTAAAATATTTTAATAATAGTAAAACTATTTTGACTCGTAATAACTGCTCTGTTTCAGTTAAAAGAGGATACATAATGCGAGGTGTCCTAACTAATTTGTCCTCAAATGCTGCACATGTATATCTCAGTACTCTTATTCCATTTGGAGTATATTATTTATGTCTATAGCTGACAGTTATTAATTACGATCAGGTAAACTTATAGAGAATGGTAACACTTAAAACTAAAACAATACTTATAAAAAACATTCATCAAATATTTCACCAGTGTAGTTCGAACTACACTACACCGAGGAAGTACCACCGCCACACCTATTTCTAGCGTGAAGCAGTTCTTGCGTTTCGATAGAAGGGTGTGGTTGCCGGCACACTTTCACATAAGGCGACCATCATAGTCCTCGGGAGTAGCAACGCATCTGTGATTGACTTCAGATGGAAAGAAAAATCAAAGAATAAAGCAATAGCTTTATTCTTTGATTTTTAATTCAGACAATAAAAGTATCCGCTGTCTCGTAAAAAAAATATTATAAATACGTTACACATAATATACATTTCATTTATTTCGGATCTGTTCACATGTTACATTCAGTGATTTACATGAACTAATTACAAATCGTTAACTATGATCTCATAGATGTTAATGATTTTGGAACCTCAGACTCATCGAGTTTTATAAACACACGGGAGATAGTTCAACAAAATAATATAAACTCTAGAAATTAAAAAAATACTTTTACGGACGTTTTTTTACCTGAGTTTCACCTATTATTATAATTAATTAAAATATACTTTTTATTATAAATATTAAAAAAAAAATGTCACATGCTACTGTAGCTACTGTACTAAATTGAAAACTTTTGTGATTTGTGAATTAGAGGGTAAATCGTGAACTTACAAGATAAAAAATACAGATATCGGAACGTTTTATTTTATGTAGGTATGTTTTTGATAAATATACAAGTAGATACTAATTTTAAAGTACCATGATAATGCATAATTAAGTCCGTAACTGCTTAACTTAAGCCCCTAAAATACGCAACGCCGCTGAGACTCGAGAATTCTTTACTGTTCTTCCCCGAAGCTTTGCACTGGATGCCCAGTCGTACGGAAAGCCAATGTCGGTGGTCCGGTCTTAGACGTAACGGTCCGAAACTTGATACCATACCCTCGCCACTGGAAATTATAAACCTTATTAGAATGACGTAAACGTTTGACACTTGCTCTGAATAATAAATAGACGAAAATGGATTATGTACTACTCGACTAAAACAATTAGGGCCGGCACTCATATGACGGAGCGCAGCGCAGCGCATTTTTTGCTGTCAAACTATTATCGTCATTGTCCCTTTAGAAATAATATCCAAAATTAAATAACAGCAATTTATTTCTGAGGAGCATGGAAGCGCATGCTCGCGCATCCGCGCGCATTCGCGCGCATCCGCGCGCATTCTCCCAGTAATTAGCGCGAATTTCGGCTAGTGTGTGATTCGTTAAGAAAATTTCGCGGGCATGCGCTGCGCTGCGCTGCGCTGCGCTCCGTCATATGTGCGCCGGCCCTTAGGCGCAAGACAGTTGAAACGTCAGTAGCACTTTCCCATCGCGTTACGAAATATATTCTTTTACAAAATACCAAGAGTACGTAGGTATACCATTATTACAACATACGCCATAATGGTGTATGTTCAATAGTCATGTATTTATTAAAGCACTTTCATATGTTTCATGTATTTCCTCCACGAATAGTCTTTTTCCTGCCCATTTTGAGGTTTGTTAACGAATAATCAACTAATTCAATAATAACTTTGAAAATTCAACAATCACTCTTAAAACTAACATTATAACGAAATAACATTTAACACTTGCTGGCAAATGTATACACCAAGACGATACATGACTGCACATCACTGGGGGATGCGCGGGACAGAAGCGAGGTGCGGGGTACGGAACCGCTTTTGTTTCATGCGCCTAATTGTTGTGGTCACGTAATTATCGTTCACGTTTTTATGCAATGTCACCTCATGCTAATTTATGTCTTTTTACTCTTACATGTGTCACCTTTCAAATATGTTATGAAATCATGCGATCAAGTTTTTTAGATGATTATGGTCAAACATGGCATTGATTCAAGGACTTGTCCCAAGATAGATGCATACATATTTCTTTGCACGTGCATTGATCGAGCGATAGAATACTTAAAGGATGAGAGGATTCACATGCTTACTGAATTGAAATCACACAATTAGCAATGTCAAATTTCCTTTAACTATTCTAGGAAATTTTTAGAAGTTGGAGATTTTTCCTTATAATTTTAAATTAGCAAATAAGTAGTTTACCTCACCTTACGCATGTGCTTAAAACTTTAAATAAATTATGTTTTAATCGATTCTAGTCATGTCTTTTAATTTTTCGTTTACGTTACGGAAAATTACGTAACGGCGTTTTGATATCCATATAATGGGGATAAAAAATAAATTCCGCCATTTTTAATTCGCCAATTATGGATATCCGCCACACCGGATATAGAACTTTCTTATATTGTCCACGAAACTAAACGTGTTTTCAGTTAAATCTGCTGGAGTTAACTACATAGTAGGTACAAGTCAAGTGGAACGTATAACCCTCACATACTAAAACACTAACAGGGCAAGTGAAATAAAAACAAATTAGGTCTATTCCAGTTGATTTCCCAGTTCCGCCCATAGCGATCAATCATCCAATAATTAGTTTATAACCAAGAAATAGGAACTTAAATAGCCATTAGGCGTCCTATTTAGGTTGAAGAGGCATACCCATATTAATGTGGGATATAAAATCACGTAGATAGTGTCATTAATCAATAACCGAAAATGATGCAACGGTCAGTCTGGCCTAATTTCTCAGCGGGAATGTGGGATGCGTATCATAAGCCGTCTTACACGATTTGTTTCTGTCATATTTATGCTATTACTTGTTGCAATGGCTCTCTTCCATGTGTAGTAGAATAAAATCTATACTTCTATACTAATATATAAAGCTGAAGAGTTTGTTTGTTTGTTTGTTTGTTTGTTTGAACGCGCTAATCTCAGGAACTACTGCTTCGAATTTAAAAATTCTTTTTGTATTGAATAGACCATTTATCGAGGAAGGCTTTAGGCTATATAACATCACGCTGCAACTATTAGGAGCGAAGAAATAATGGAAAATGGTAAAAAAAAAGTAACTATTCCACGCGGACGAAGTCGCGGGCACAGCTAGTAATTCTATATACATAATGTAGTAGATTAAATAATTCTATACTATTATGTGATGTCGGTCATGAAGAACTCCATTTTATTTATTTTAGTAGGTGTGTGACTTTTAAAGAAATAAAGACCAGTTCTGAAGATTCCTTTTGTTAGTTAGTTTTATTTTTCCTAACAATTGTCTTGCAAATAAAGGGCATTTACAGACATGTAGATCAATATTTTTATTATATGTATGGAGGTATCATTTCAGAAGTTTAGACAATTATTACCATTTAACAAAACCAGGGAGATAGGTACACATGATTTTTCACGTATAATAAAATTCGTTCTCACTATTGTAAATGATTTAGTACAAAACCTACACACGTTAATAATCACTAACTATAAATACGTAGTAAATAAAGTGCCTACTTACTCAGGACATTCCCAAGCGATTAAGAAAGTATATTTATGTACTCAGATAATCGCGTTCACATGCATCTGAACGTGCTACGCGTGCGAATTTAGTCATGCCAATTGTGCATGTGCGTATTGTATCAATAGGTATTGCAAAAACATTTGTAACAATTTTTCATTTTATTTAATGTAATATTTATATCTTTGTACTTATCTGGCTACTGATTTTTTTTCATTTTGTAGCTTTTGATAATCGATTTAAAATTAAAATGGGTAATTCTATAATAGTTGGTAATTGTGAAAACTGAGTTACATACGAACACGTTGGCAATGTACATAATAGGCTGTATAACCTATCAGGTTGTATAACAGTTTTGGGATAGCTAATAACCGGAATCCTTAGGAAAATTCTTTCACTTAGAACAAAAAATTACTAAACATAAGCGTTATAAAAATGTATATTTTTAAATTAGAACACTTTCAGTTCCAACTTTTTTATAGACGACAGATGGATTTAAAGTACCATTACTATCTAGACAAATTGGAGCCAGATCTTACGAGGAACTAATTTTATCAAATGATAAACATTGTCGTAAAACAAATTCTTCCCGGGAGCCAGAAGACTGTTGACAATTAATTAATACATGACAGAGCCATTAAATTTTGAGCACTTATGATAACTTGGAACATATGGCCGCCGAATGCTGTGCTTCCTGTTAGGAACGCTGTGTGACCTAGAATCTAGATTCACACTAACCCCCACAGCCGATGTTCTGTATGTTTATTTATGAATGGATAAGGTTCTGAGTCACTTGTCCGCTAATGGAAGATAATTATGGTTATCGTTTTATGAAGTAAGTAAATTGCTAATGCGAATATGCATTTTTAATGATACATTTTGATCTTAATGAATTAATTACTTTAATGATGTTTTTTAAAAAAATTGGTAGATCATGCTGCCATGAATATTTTTTTTCTTTACCTGATGGTAAGTGGTCACTGTCGGTCATGGACATCTGTAATCAACTTCATACAGTACATGAGTTCTATCTGAAGTCAATCACAGATGCGTTGCTACTCCCGAGGACTATGTTGTTCGCTTCATATAAAAGTATGCTGGCAACCACACCCTTCCATCGAAACGCAAGAACTGCTTCACGCTAGGAATAGGTGTGGCGGTGGTACTTCCCCGGTCGAACTACAATTGGTCTACCACCTTTAAACTTCATTTAAAACATGTATAAAACTTCATTTAGAACATGAATTCTATTTGAAGTCAACCACAGATGCGTTACTAATCTTGAGGACTAAGACCTTCTGCAACCTGTGAAAATTTAAGGATGTTTACAAATCCAATTTTATCTAAATAAATAACATTTTGTTTAGATACCAAGTCCGTAGATTAATATTTATTAAATACATGAAATAAGAAGGAAATATGTTGTAACATGAGATTATAGGACGACTTACCCTAGGATTCCAGAATTATACTTAACATTCGATCAATTCCCTAAAATATAATTCTAAATCATTATCAACATAACTTTTTATAAAACATTTCATAATGACTCACTAAGACTATTTTGATTTCCTTATTATTCTAATGGAGCGTGGCGTCACCCTATGCGAGATTGGAGCCTGGACAATAAGTAGATTTAAAGTGTCTCTATGTCATTATGTATTCTTATGACATGAGTGTATGTGTATTAATCCAAAATTATCATCGACCCTTTAATATATCATTTTAGTATATCGACTCTTTTTCTTAAAACATAAACGGACGATTTAGTTTAATGTCTACCACACTGAAACCGCTGACACCCAGTGTGAGTTTCAAAATATTAAGAACAAAACCGATAATTTACCAGATGGTAGAACCAGAGTAGTTCGGTCGTGACGCATTTCTTGCATTTTAAGTGGAAGAGTTACTACATGAAATTATTACAAATATTCATGTACGTCAGTGGAGAGGTAGAAGGTTTTTTAAGTAGTATGTGAATTACAATTGTAGTATATAAACACATACATACTCATACACACACACACACACACACAACACACACACACATACACACACACACGTACGCAAACATGTCTCTTAATGTAAGTAATATTGGTAATATTGTATAACAAAAATGGGAGAAGACGCTGGACCCTGAAACACAGTTTCGACTACCTTACGGACCAGAGGCTTGAAATGACTGAAATGTACTTACTTTTTTGTGTCAATAAAGTTAAAGTCAGTGACTTCTTACCACCAGGTGGATTGTATGCTCGTTTGCTACTTGGATCAGATAAAAAACATTCTAGCATATAGATACTAAAAGATTATAGCATCTATTCACTTTAAACATAAATCAAGTTTGACGCATCTTCTCTCATACTAAAAGTTATCGTTATCCATGGCTACTAAACACTTAAATATTAATTAGGTAAATAACTTGCATATTTTATTGCAGTGTAAAGAAAAATAGAACAATTCTAATAATAATGTTGGCCTGGACACCCTAAAGGACCAATGTCGCGCCACTGATGTGCTTTTAAAGCGCGAATGCATCTTAGTTAATGACTGCTCCCACGGTCCGAAGCTAATATCTCACGACGTCACATCACCAATCAGTTTTGATCTATATGATCTCTTCATAAAGACCAAATGACGTGTCTTCGTAGATTAGTCCTAAGCGCCTCAAGTCTTCAACTTCAATATATTTTGAGTCTTACGACCACTTGTCGAAGATTCTTTTACCATCAGAAGTCGTCGTTGTCGAAGGCGGAAATAAATCATTAATAGACTTAAATGATTAATTTACGTCATATCGGAAAATAATTGCGATTGCTGTAGCGGGACCTGTCATGAGCTTTTATGTGCAATTTGTCACTAACGGACGCTGATGGGGTGTTAAGTGTGTTCAGTGAGAAATACAATTACTGTGCCCTTAGAACAAGTTAATTACGTTTCGTAATAAACTATGGGCACTGTTCCCTTAGCATTATGTTGTTTATTGTGTTTCCTCAAAATAAGCATTTTTCTTGTTTTTGCTCATATATTATGTGCAATGTGCGTTTATTTATAACTGGCAATATTCCTACTCCAACATACAGAACATGGGTTCCATCTGAAGTCAATCACAGATACGTTGCTTCTCCGGAGGACTATGATGGTCGCCTCATAAAAAAGTGTGCCGGCAACCACATCCTTCTATCGAAACGCAAGAAATGCTTCACGCTAGAAATAGGTGTGGCGATGGTTATTCCCTGGTCGAACTACACTGGTTCTACCACCTTGAACTTATAAATGATGTACGAAAACTTATACTCATACGTATAAAAAGTGGTATCTTCCCTGTAAATTGATCCCAGGGGAATAAAAAAATATGAATTAATGAATGAATAGAACTTCAATATTATACATGCATAATTGAAAGGCTATAATTGTTTAGTTAAGTCGACTCTAATTTTTAAATTTCCAGTTAAAAATAAATTTTATTTAATTTTCCTTAGAAACTATTACTTGACTTTATTTAACCTTAGGATCTTCGTCAATTTATTACTGTCTCACTGTTGAATCTTAGCTAAGTTCGTGGGATAAAGGTAACACAAGCTCAGGCGTTTAACAGACGATTGTAGTAATCCTATCCAATAAAGGCCCAAAAAGGCGAACCGCAGTTCGAAATAAAACAAAACTATCTTCAGAGCATCTGCTTTTAATTCTACACCATTAACATAATCGCCTGCGGCCCGCGATGCGCACGCGTCTCTCATGTTCGACGTTTTATTACACTGTAAAACGACTTTTTTGTCATTTACGTTATAAAAAATACATAGCGATTTCGGAATACACCTCCAGTGGTTCAAGGTACGAACGGCTGGATAAATAAACATAGATCTCTTTGAAAATAAATATTTAATGTTTATGTTATAAGCAAGCGGTGATGTACTTTGCTGCCTGGTGGAGATTAGGGCTAAACCACCCTCTTTCTGTAGGGGAAATGAGTAAGGAAAGAAATCCATGAGATGGGCAGCAGCGTCTACCTGTGTAACTATGATACCCACTAAGATCGGCTATATACATACCAGGCGCGATGACGTTTGTTAAAAACCCCATTAGAGATGACGTAGATCTAGCGATAGACTTCACAAGGCTTATGGATGGATAAAGTTGTCCAGTTGAGTAAGCAATTTCGAGCTTAGGTTGTTATGGTGTGTCCTTGTAGTTCCGGGACCAGAATAGGGCTACGGTATCCTCTGCATGTCGTAAGAGGCGACTAAAAGGCGCTTTTGGGATTGCGGGCGGTAAGAATGGGAGCTCAGACCGTCCAGCCAAGTGACCCCGGGAAGGACGATGACATGTGTCATCGCATGCCGTCACAAACACCGAGAGGTACGGTGAGCACCAATCGGTCACCGGAGAAGGGCCCATATGGGGCAATACGCTAAGAGGACTCCGGCAGTGTTCCGTTGGAGATCTCGGAGTTCTCCACGTAGCGCTGAGGTCGGCATTTTCACTCATTTTTTTCAATCAACCCTAGATTTTTTCCTGTCGGTGCTGTTGGATTTGACTATTCTAATAAGATTAAGATTAACAATTATTTTGATGATTAACTAGAATTTAATGAATAAATCGATTAGGTATATTGGCGCAACTAAACAGTTTTACGGGTTTCTATATATTTTTCCTATCTTTGTAGCATTAGACATATGAGCATATCTAATAAACATGTGAGTCTTAAATCTTAAGCTTTCTACCTACTCATATTTACAGAAAGAACATTTCACTTGTGACTTTCCTTTTCACATTTCCGCTGTAACCTTTTGTTTGTGCCACAATGGCAATTCAGGTGTTTAGGGCCGGTACCAATCATGTTTATAGCCTGGGTCGGTGTTTCTCAATCTTACGGCACACTTTATCTCAATAGCACGGTCACTTTACTATGTAATTTTTGTTACGACCCTTTATACTTTGCTGTCTCTAATCTATATTTTCTTATATTATAGATATCAAATCTGTAGAACATAATTATTCATGCTCATTATAAGGAGAAGATCAGACAATTTAAGAAGTGAACTACTAAGTAACACATTTTCCTAATATTTCGTAGTTAATAGAGTCGCTATTACAGTCTCTACGGTCCGTTGGGGACCGCAAGAATGCGACCCAAACTTTGAAGAACGCTGGTCTAGGGGAACCTACAGGTCTACGCGAGTTTACTCTTGCTTTCCATAATCGTAAACTATTCGTATAGTAAAGTTTATTACATCTACCATTCACATAAGTCACGTTAATGCATAATTTCAAATTGCATTGCTCATCGGTGTCAATAAATTCGGATTGCTTCTTAAACACTATTCGGTGGCGTCAACATTTGAATATTGGTAATGATACTTCGATTGATAGAGCTTTGTGTACCTATTCTGATTTGAAAATCGTTTATCTAATAACTTCTTAAATCTTTAAAACTGCTACGCCTATTTCTAGCGTGAAGCTTCTTGCATTTCCTAGAAAGGTGTGGTTGTTGTCTCTCTTTTATATGAGGCGAATATCTTAGTCTTCTAGAGAAGTACGCATCTGGGATTGATTTCAAATATAACTCTTTTTCTGTGTGAAGCTGTCTACTTCAAATATTTAAAATCTTTAAATTAAATTCTGTAGTTTTGGTTTCATGCTATTACAGAAATGTTTATTAAAATCAATTTCTGTATTTTTTTATATGCGATTACAAACACACAGAACATTCGAACACTATTTCGAGAATTCGTAAAACTCGTATGTAAATTTCTATCATTACTTATTTTTGATCCTCTAAAACATATTTTCTTGTAAATATGTATGTATATTTTTAGTTTAATACAAACTTGAATATTAGTATAATTGTATTATACATATTTTCCATCGTAAGTACACGTGGGAATTTTGACAGATGGCGGCATGGCCACATTCGTAAGCAATGCTTTTGTGCTGCTAATAAGGGGTGTACTGCTCTCGTTTGTTTAAATCAACATTCCTTTGCAAAATCAAATGGGTACTTATAATTCTTATAAATGAAATCAACATAAGGGTGCTTTTTATTTATAAACTGGTTGACCCGGTAAATTTCGTTCCGCCTAAATGTCAAAAATCTAAAATTATCAGTGTTTATCTACTATATTGCACATATATTATAAATTAAAACCTTACTTTTGAATCTCTCTATCTATTAAAACTGCATTAAAATCCATAGCGTAGTTTTAAAGATCTAAGCTTACATAGGGACTGACAGCGGGTAGCGATTTTGTTTTATTCTATATAGTGATATGTCTCTATGGACAAGCTACCTTTACAATATAGCAGTAAGTTATTATAATAAGACAAAGGTTTGCTCCTTTAAGCCTTATATTTTATCTTTCAAATTATATAACCAAACACACATAAGTAGCAATCAAGCGTTGCGAGCTTGTATCATAATAAAAGTTATTAAGCAAATTTAACACTCGGATATCATAATAATATGTTACTAAATACACTTTAGCTAATATGCAAGGAGAAAAAAGGAAATTCCTAAAACATCTTTCGAATTTAATTAGTAACTCAAACACCCCGCAGATAACGAGTAGGGATATTTTGAATACGCTTATATGTATTAGGGATGTGACTCTATTTATCGATACGAAGGCCCAATGTCATAACATTATTTGTAGGATTGACCCTTTACTGTGAAGATTCCGAATAAAATAAGTATTTGTGTAACAGAATAGTGTTGATTTCTGATTTGTCAAATGTCTAGGATAGAAAATCTTTTGGTGAGTATATTCGTGTTTAGTCTTATAATATGCGAATTAATTTATATAGTAACAGAGGACTAGTTTTGGTGTTGCAAGAATGTGGGTCAAAAAGATTCATTATTAATTAATTAAAGTATAAATTTATTTAAATGATTATTGAAATTTACAGATGACTTTGTAAAGAAATCAATAATATAATAAAATGTAATTCCGTTCAGGTTCTATATCAGTTTGGTAATCACTAACTAATTATGATGCTAACTTGACATGGAGAAAATAACCCATATAACATACACCATTCATCACTCCTCTGAACTATCGAAAAAACCTCAAAAAGAAAAACCATAGCGGAAAGTAACTTAGTCATTCTATCGATAAAACTGGGAACAACCCTGATTGCTCCCCATCGAAAGTTCATTTTTTGCACCGTGCCTGATCATAAGAATGTCCGCCCTACAAAAATGTTCTTCAAGCTAAAACAAACAATAGAGCTTTGGCCTTAAGATATGTTTTTAGCAAGACAGGCGTTATTTAAATTTATATTTACGAGATAGACCGTTTTTTGTGTGGTCTAATGAGATTTTAATATACGACGAGACATTATATCGATTTTAATACGAACTGTGACTATACGTATTAATAGTTATTTTCAACCTCTCCCTATAGCCAACCAGGCCTAAAAACATCACATCAGAATAAAATATTTAAAACTTCAATTACGTTTAATAGCCCGTAAAGATAAAGGTATAAATGTGAAACGCATTCAACGCGGTGTGAACAAAATTTCGAGTTTATTTTAAAATTCTGTCGACATGTGCCTTAAACGGCAATTTGAGCGTCTCGATGTAATGGACTATAATCATTACTCACGACACTCGATAAAATTAGGGACGCGAGTGCCGCACTATTGCGCAATGTGGAAGAAATATTATTAGAGGTCGGACGCCGTGCACTTTCTGAATTAGTGATAGGGTCTGACGTACCTTATTATGCTTGTTATGTGTTATTCAAAAGTTAAAAGATTTGAGCCGCTCATAATGTTGGTCTCACAGTAATAACGTATATTACAGTAACTGTCATTTTAAAATAAGCATCATAAATACGTATGCTACTTCACGAGAAGTTATAACTGTTTGTGTGTGCGACTTGCAGTAGGCAGTAAAGTTTTACGAACATGTCAATCTCTTACTTACTCAAAAGGCAAATTTGCAACTCGTAAGCAGTTGTCTTGTAAACTCTCTCTAGTGTTACTTTTGAATAGCTGATAAGAATGGTGTGGTTTCCATAAGATAGTTTCACATATGCCGCCTGTATCACTACATAGTATAAAACAAAGTCGCTTCCCGCTGCCTGTTCCTACGTATGCTTAGATCTTTAAAACTACGCTACGGATTTTAATGCAGTTTTATTTAATAGATAGAATGATCTAAAAGGAAGGTTTTGGGCGGAACTAAGTTCGCAGGGTCGACTAGTTTCAAACAAACATTTCCTGAGTAAACGAAGAAGTAACTTGGCTGCGACAACTATTACATCCTACTATTGGGTATGGGAATTGCAACGCTATTTGTCTAAAATTTATTCCTCTATGCTTGACCGATGCATTTCGGTAGATCAATAGAATATATCTTATTTTTATAAGATATTTATTAATGATAAACGAAAACAATTTGATCTACTACACACCATTTATATGTATTGGTCATTCTTACATTAGTTTTCGAATAATTTAAAAACCACCTCTTGTACCGAATTGAGGTTTAATTCAATAGCCTCCTTAAATATTAATATTATTATTATATGTTAATATTGTAAATATTATTACACGCTAATTTAAAAAATACTGTAAACAAGAGATTTTTTTGTTAGGGCGGCAACAGAATTATATCATCTGTGAAAAATTCAACTGTTTTCTAGCTAGCGGTTTATGAGATAAAGCCTGTGACAGACAGACGAACAGACGGACAGGGAGTCTTAGTAGTATGTTCCCGTTTTTACCCAATGGTTAAAGCCGTACAGGAATCAAAATACAAACCGTAAAGGAATCAAAAGTTTTCGGTTCACGTATTAATAAATAGATAGTCTCTGTAAGCTATCAGTACAAGAACACCTCTCCAAATGGATTTACGAAACATGATACATCGACACCACGTTAAGGGTGAACAGGTCAGCAGCAACAAGTTGCGTTTTTATCACGTAAATCTTAGTTATGAATGTTCCTCAAGATTTTTTCAAATGGTTACACCATGTATGTAAAATATTTGTAAATACCGCATTCAAAACTCGTAAATTATGTTTTTTAAATGTTATTTCGTTTCTCATACCAGAAAAGAATGAATAGAAAGATGTGTGCCTCACCGGAGACCTTATAATCTCTCGTACTAGTATATCATGTCCGTATGATGTTTGCTGCACTACGTAAATCATGATTCGAATATGCCATAAATGAAAAAATATAATATTTAATGTAATTTAAGTAAAAAGTGTTTAAAAATGTGCTGCCTACAATTACAGAAGTTGGCGAACTTTCAAAGAGTTTACCGATATTTTTAAAGCTTATTAAAGCTTAAACATACAATTATTTTCCTTGATATACGATTCACTAAATTTTAACACTAAGGCAGTTATTAAGAGTAAGATGTTCCTTTATAGGTACTAGACGACCCGCGTGGCGGAGCGGATACGATACTGGTCTGACGCGCAATGGGTTCCGGGTTCGATTCCCGGCCAGACAAGTATCTGAATGATGAGTTTAGATTCATGTTCTGGGTCTGGGTGTTTGTGTATTCGTCTTGTGTTTATATATGGTACCCTCGACAGAGGAGAAAATCCTCCTTAAAGGGTATGAGTGTCGAATGCGTGTTTGAATAAAAACTACGCTAAAATATGTGAGATATATGGTTTATTTGCTAGTTCCATCGCCTACACACACGTGTATTTTTTCAACCAAGTACTTACTAATAGTTCTGTACGAAAATAGATCTTTAATAGTTACATGAAATGGACTTAGCCCGCGCGATGTTCAGTAGATATTTATGGGGGAGTTCGCAGAATCCACAGTACTTAAACTAGTAGTTTTTATGGAAACAGAGTAAATAAACATCGCGCCGTTTGCAATGTTTGAATGAGTGAACTAGGTCACTGGGGATGTTCTGCGAAAATTAACTTTGAAGCTTAAAGCTCGTGCAAACTTTTGAAATGATGTTATATTGATATCTATCGCCATATGTAAAACCTTTTTAACCCAGAGGATAATCGTTGACAACATTGTCAAAATGTCGTATTATAATACATAAGTACATAAGTGCCCATTTCAAACTCTTACGTCTCAGTTTTTAAAAGTTTCACTCATATATAAGCTTATATTTACACATATAAAAAATGTACAGATTTTTCTATTGATATTGAACAGATATAAACGTCTATCATAAAAAAATATACCATTTTTTATGTTAAACGTTTACAAATCTCTCCTTTGTTTATAATAATCTAGTGTTTTAGACTTAAACCACTCCCTGAACGCTCACCTACTTACATCTCTCTACCCCATTTAGCGTAATCGATAGCCATAGCAAACACGAAAGCAACAACCTTGGTCTATAAAGCGAGTACATTGCACCCGCACCTGGTTTCTGCCTACATTCTCAATGAATCTTCGCATACCTGACAGCTTGTTTAAACTAATAGCCGAATAATCTTATTACGTAAAGTGGATCGGAAACTAAGCACATACGTTATAGTCTGGTTTATTTAGTTCCTTCCAACGCCTGCAATTTCTCAATCGTTATGATAAATAACCACGCAATCCATAAAGTTTAAGAAAACACACACAGAATTTTATAAAAAATACATTGATTTTTTTGATAATATCTTATCTCATTCTAATTTAAAAACCTTGATTAGTGAGATGATTAAACTTGTTCAAGAAAAAGAAAACGTAGCCTGCCGTGACGTAACAATTCTTCTCAAATACCAGGCGAACAAGAATCTAAGGAGATTGATACAAAGACTGCGTACAAACAAGTTTACTACTAGTATTGTTAGATTTCAGTCTATTGTTTTACTAATCTCCTCGGGCTATTTTGTTTTAAAGAATTAATTTGTTCTGCATATTAATTTTATTTCATTTTAATAATCAAATTCCGTTTGAATTTGAATCAAAGTGCGTATGATCCTTTTATCGTAATAAAAATAATAAGTTGATATCCGATAACTTTATATTTTCCGAGTGACATAACGATTTCTATAAAGAGACATTGGCTCTGAATTGTAGTTATGTATCGAAATATAACCTGATATTTCCGAAGCCTTTCGGATTCGTTAAGGTTACAGTTTCAATTTTTTATTCCGGACATCTGATACGGGTACTGCTACGGAACTACAAAACATCCCTATTTATTACTGCCACCTTGTTTTTAGGCTTAATTACATTAGTATTCAACCCCCGGCCGGTGATAAAAAATAAGTCATTAATCAAATCTAACCAGTTTAGGAGATTAGACTGAGATGAAAACACACATAGGTTCGTGTCAGAAGAAGATGGGTTCTCAGAAAGGGATAGTGGCACATTCCTACGGGACTCGGCCGCCCGCGTTCTGTCGAAAGTGAAATTCTCTTTTTTGCTCCCTTTTTATCAATTCTTATTAAAGATCTGAATAGTAGTAATTTTCCCAATAAGTTTTTTAGTGATTTATAGACATAAAAATATGGAGGTGTGAGAATTAGTTTCTTTCACATTTAAATTATGGCTATTGATTTAAGATAATTCGATATTTATTTAGCTGGCATAGGTTAACGAAATTTGGTTGTTAAATCGTTATAACCATTTGAAATATAAACTTTGTTATAATAACATTTCATTTAGATACTACCTTTCGTTGTATGCATGCAATTCGTGTATTGCATGTAAGAAACTTAGTAGCAATTCGTTGTCAACCCATTACTGTCCCACTCACTGCTGGGCACGGGTCTTCTCTCGGAATGAGAGAGCTTAGGCCATAGTCCACCGTGCTGGCCAAGTGCGAATTGGTGGACTTCACACACCTCCGAGAACTTTTTTTTTTTAAAGAACTCTCGGGTGTTTAGGTTTCCTCACGAAACCGAAAAGCAGTGATAATTAAAGTATAATACGCACATAAATCAGTGGTGCGTGCCTGGGTTTGAACCTCGGACCTCCCGATCGAGAGGGCAAGTTTTAACCATTAGGCTATCACTGCTCAAGTAGCAATTACTTCAAGCTAATTAAATAAAATATACAAGGACTGTCGTCGAAAATGTAAAAACACATCTGACAGTCATAAAGGTGCTAGAACGTATATGGTTGGACGATGGGAGGTATAATCGCCACACCTATTTCTAACGTAAAACAGTTGTTGCACTTCGTGGCGGAGGAGTTACCATACCGGTCTGACGCGCAATGTGTCCCGGGTTCGATTCCCGGCCGGAAAGGTAGTTGAATGATAAATTTAGATTCATGTCCTGGGTCTGGGTATTTGTGTATTCGTCTTGTGTAGTTATGTGTGTCAATATTGTACTTCGGTGGAAGAATCTCGTTGCTCAGATTTATATGAGGCGTCTATTTCAGTCCTCAGGAATAGCAACGCATCTGTAATTGACTTTAGGTGGAACCTTTGTTCCTTATAAATCGCTTACAAATGTCCACGGCAGTATTCACTTACCATCAGTTGGACTGTATGCTCGTTTGATACTTCATTTTATAAATAAGTTTTCACAAGAAAGTCTTATGTTTTTTCTGTCTGAATTAGGCACTTAGTACGAGTAGATATAATAATCGCAAACAACGTAACATACTCTATGTACCCAATGTACAAAAGAACTATCCCCATAAAGAAACAATAAACAATTGTAGACAAACAAAGTATTCATAAGAAACCATTCATAAAAAAATATAGAGTAAAAATGTCCTCTCGTAATTGCTTCGTGACAGCTCTAATGTCAAGTACATGTCAACGAGTTTGACAGTTAAGCAAACATGCAAGGTACGCAGACTGCAGTTCATTGTGCCTAATGTTTATGGTCCAACTGTATCAATTTTCTATACAGTTCCGTTTCGTTTCTGAGTTTTAATGAAAGCTAATGTAAATTACCCAAGAATTTCAAAACAATATTAATCGAAAAGGGAGATGGGACATTTTAAGGGTATAATTTGTTATATTTTAAGGGAAGGCGGCGATAAACTTAGTTATGGCTTTAAATTATTTATTGATAGTCACAAAAACAAGTATGGATTTCTAATATAGATTTCATTCCATTATATTTGCGTATCTAAACATAATCAAAATTTGTCAAAATGAAATAATTTTATTAACAAACACATCTTAAAGAATTTGTTTTAAATATTTTAGTCGATTTAACATGTAATACATGTATGACGCGAACAACTTCTATATAGAATTGCTTCTAATAATTGTTAACGTATTTGTAAAAAAAAAATACTATAAAAAAGAGAAATGACGCGGTGTTATTTCCAAAGTAGTACAACGTAGTACTTGAATTTCGACACTAGTAAGAAGAGGCGTACTGTGACGTACAAATGAACGCCTACCGAAATTCGATAGATCCAGTATGTACTGCAACTGCAAATATCGCATTCAGAACCTTGTAACGGACCGCGGTAAATAAACAATACCGCGTGAAATGTTAATGCACATAACCGAAAGGTAGACGGAAGCGAGAGAAAGAAGTGTTAATTCCGCATTTTATCGTAACCGAACCGTATCATAGGCCTATTTTTAGACTATTATTGAATAAGACCAAAGTATGTTGAACATCAGTAGTTTTTTTTCCGCAATGTATCAATTGTAACATAACAATTGAAAAATAAATTATAAAAGTATTAAAAAGAGTCAAATTGTGATAAGACGAATAGTAACCGTTAGATAGGTTACAGGACCACCACAAAAACAGGCCTCATTCACCACCTTCAAATCGATTACTAATGAAACAGTCGTAATAGATGAAAAAAATTGATATTATTTATTGGCATATAGGTAATCTTTTTTTTTATCTTACTGAAGTAGCAAACGAGTATGCTTATAAGGTTACTTAGTCTGTAAATTCAATGAAAATTATGTATTTGGTACCAAGCTTAGTTATCTGTAGTTCATTAGCATTTTGAGACCAATCAAGAGATGGCTGATCGAGCCCATTGTGGAGCAACGAGGGCATTGGCAGCCGTCCGTGAAATGCGACCATTATACGCTTGGATTCAAACGCTCAACATTTCAATGACTCTATTTGGATTCTATGAAGGCACGCGAACAGTTCTTGTATGATAATCGAACTATCGAGCGTGTAATTTGGTTACTTTATCTTCTTTTCTTTTGTTTATTAAACCCCACTACAAATAAACCGGTTGCGCCTTTACCAGAGATTTCGACTACAAGATAAAAAGGTTTTTCAAGGTGGTAGAACCAAGGTTTAGTTTGACCCGGGAAGTAGGTACCACCGCCACACCTATTTCTAGCGTGAATCATTTCTTGCGTTTCGATAGAAGGGTGTGCCGGCATACTTTCACATGAGGCGACCATCATTGTCCCCGGGAGTGGCAACGCACCTGTGTTTGACTTCATATGGAACACATGTTCTGTATGTAGTTAATTACAGATGTCCATGGGCTGCAGTGACCATTTACCATCAGGTGGACTGCATGCTCATTTCCTATTTTAGTCTGATAAAAAAAGATGCGATATTCGTACTTTTGCTACTTCATTCTGATTAAAAAAAATGTTCTGTAGTTTGGTAAGATCAATACATTTAAAAACCCATTTGTGAGTGCAATAATTTTGAGGCACACTAATTTTTATCAAAAACAAATTGTCATCAACGTAGTCGTAAATTCACTAAATGGTTTTTAAATTACCTCTAGTCCCTATTCAAAACGCTGGCCCCAAAGATTAAATGCTTTTGTATATGATAATCTCCATTTTTCTAAATATTAGTTAGAACTAATTGATTTAAGATTGCGCAAAGGTTTTTAATTTTAGTTATTTAGAATAAATTTTGTAAACGTATATTTTTATTTTATTACAAATGTTCTTTATTCAAAAATTCTTTAAGGACAACCATAGATTTTTAATTCATACCAAGAAATACACACCAAACATTATTTAGTAACTGTTACTTTAAAATAATAAAACTAACATTTTTGCACAAAACGATAGACCGAAATTATAGGCACCACACTGAACTTTTATCTTTAGAACACTAGACCTTCACGTAGCGTGTAATTTACGCAACGTTCTGACCCTGCCTCGTTGTTAGCTAATCACCTGTCTCTACGGGACCCCTCTGTCCCAAGCGCCCTTTTTTATCGAGTTTTGTCCTAAAATGGAAAACAAGTACCAGGCGAGCAGACTGCGCGAACAGTAAACGGGCGCCCACCCTTAAACCAGACTCAAGATGCGCAGACTCGAACTTGACTTGCTGTCTCCGTACGACGCTAGATTCTAACTCTTTCTAACGTTCAACGTGCCACAACTTTTATCTCTGTCGTCCCTGCTTAGAAGGGGTGTCTCATATGCCGCTTGTATCAATGTGCGAATGTAGGTTAGGGATCGCGTACGACAACCCCTCGCATGTGATACGTGTAGCTATGGCATGTGTTATATCTCACACGGAGGCATACGTGGATTCGGTTCCTACCGTCTCCTGTAATCCTGGTGAACGAGTATGTGAAGAGATTAGAATTTACTAAGCAAACGCTACATTTTTTCATATGTGGCTAATGTAGGCTTCTAATACTTCACATATTTAAATGGGCGACATTCACAACTTGTGTGGACCTCTAATTTCGCTCCATAGAGTGTTCTACACACTCATGTGTTTATGAAAGGAGCGAGAAGGAAAACGCTATTCCTTTCACACCTAACGCTGCGGGGACACGAAGAACACACACGTGGATTTAATGGGAATGTCGTAAAGAACGTTTCGTTCATTAAATATACTTTTAAGTTAGTTTAATATTTTGATAGAAAATTTAACGAGTACTAAAAAGGTAATATCGAGAAAGTTGAAATGGTTATGTTATTTGTAAATATTTTATTTATCAACTAAAACAAACAAGCTATGTATATGTTTATTTTCTCGATGTCACGTGCGCTCCGTAACTGAATTATTTTATTTGATGTTAATAAGTTAATAATCTATGTATTATCAATAAATTAATATTATTCACAATAATTTATTTATCAAAAAAAATAAGCCTGGTGTGTACATGGCCTTATTTTCATAAGAGCATGGCGAACAACGAATTTTTAAATAATTATTTTAACATTTTATTATTATTACATTTTAGTACCTTTCAACTTAGTATAATATTACTAAGTTTAGTTAAAGTAAGTCATTTCATTTATTCGAGCCCGAAGAAAAATTGTTTAAGTAAATGCGATACACATACGCTCAGTTCAAAAAATATAAACCCGAAAAAATGCGTTTACGTTAGCTTTACATTTTAATTGTAATAAAATTAAATTAATATCAATATAATTTGTTATTTCTATGAACATCGTAACATATTCTATTTTTTTTTGTTACAGGTAAGGATCCAGAAGGATAGCCTATCATCATAGGACAAATTCCCCGGGATTAAAGACGTAAATCATCGATAATCCGATCAACGTGTGTGGGCGGCATTTGATAATTTTATAGATACTATTTATTAACCATCTCTTTATAGGGTAATATTATTAGATTGGAGTGATACTTCGAAAAAGTCGAATACACTCTAAATTGCTTAAATTACTTCTTTGAATATAAATAAAACTCACTTTAATTAGATTATTGGTCGTTCAAGATTACCAAATTTTAGACATATCTTAAATTTAAATATGGTGTTATATTTAAACATTAATTGTCCTGGCTATCTGTCTCCTGTTATAAGGGTTGTCGCTGAACCAAGTGCACCTCTATGTATGCACCTCTGGTGTGTATGTATACTCGTAATCTTCCAAGTGCGAGGATATTTATTTATTTAAATTTTGGAACTAACCTAAGGGTTACATGGGTAAAACATAATGCCTAATGGCATTCTCTGCCAGTCAACCCTGGGCGATAGCGATAATTTGTGGTAGGTATATAAAAGTAACTACAAACTATTTATTGTGTGATTAATTAAACAATATTTGATATACACAAAATATAATAATAGCTGACATATATTTCATTTAACGCTTAATACATAAATTAAGTATTTTTAACTGATTGAAATACTCGTATTAATGTCAAATGCTAATGATATGGTTTGCGGACCTCGAGGTACTCGCCTTGCCTGAGCAATTTCCTCAGAAGGTGCACTGCCCACCGACGTTGCAGGCTGCTGTTAGAGAGTGACACACTAAGTTATATTCTCAATATAAGGAAATCAAATTGCTTAATTTATAAAGCAATAAATTACTGGAAAAAACTATCTCACTCCGCAAATTGTGTAAAGTTCATTTGGTGCTAAATTCCCGGAATTAATTCCCAGAGCATGCCGTGTTTGCCTTTTCCAAACTTGACGGAGCAAACACTATAATTATGTTAAACGCCTATTACACAGGAATCTTTACTATCGGACCGACAAAAGCCTTTTATACTAATAACAGAGGTTTTGTTGGTTTAACCTTTATAAACCGATTTTTTTGATAATATTGGTTAAGATCGATATGTGTTTCAGAATTTTGGTTTACTACCTATATCCAGGGTCGAAACCAAAACCGTCTGTCAGGATATGCTAACCGTAACTCAATACAGTGATAGCCTATTGGTTGAAACTTGCCCTTTCAATCGGGAGTTCCGAGGTTCAATCCAGTGGTGCATCCACTGACTTATGTGCGTATTAGAAAATAATTCTCACTGATTTTCGGTGAAAGAAAACATCGTGAGGAAACCTACACACCCGAGAGTTCTTTAAAAAAAAAGTTCTCGAAGGTGTGTGAAGTCTACCAATACGCACTTGGCCAGCGCAGTGGACTATGGCCTATAACTCTCTCATTCTGAGAGAAAACCCGTGCCCAGCAGTGGGACAATAATAGGTTGACGATATAACGCAATACAACAACGATACGTTTCAAGTTTTATCTTATCGCATTCTTACTTTTTCAAACCCGAGATCATCCCGTATTAGTCCAAAAGAAATTACTTACTAATAAGCTAATACTAAGTCGAGCCAAACAACCTTAACCTAATTAAATACCAAACCCATATTGATCCAAACATTTTCCGTCTTTAATGTAGCTAAAGCTACGTAGAGCCGAAAGGTATTAACCAAATCAAATGGCATATGTACCTGTATTGTTCCAAAAAATATTGTTTCGTTTACCAACCGAAAGCTTGATCAAACCGAGACATATTAACTAAATCGAATAAACGTTTTTCTTTACCAAGCTAATAATAGATCGAATCAAATACCGTATACCTATTGATCTAAATAAAATATTTACTTTGTTGACCCGTATGGCAGTGCGGTTACCATACCGGTCTGACACGTATTAGGTTCCGGGTTCGATTCCCGGCCGGACAGGTGGCTGAATGATTAGTTTAGATTCTTTTTCTGGGTCTGGGTGTTTGTGTATTCGTCTTTGCCATGTTAATGCTAGGCAAAGTACAATTAAATAAATAAAATATCATGCATGTATTGATTCAAACATTTTTATCCTTAACCATGCTGAGGCTAGGTCAAAACGAGCGATGTTAGACAAACCAAATTCTATAGCTATATCGATAAAAACATTTTCTTTTTTTTACCAGGCTAAAGCTATATCCATATCGAACTATATAAAGCTGAGTGGTATCAGCTAAATCTGATACCATACCCGTGTTGATCCAAAAAAAACTTTTTTTTACTAAGTTAAAAGCTAGGCTGATCAAAGTGGTATTAACCAAATCAAATTCCTCATGTTAATCCAAATATTTCTTTCCTTTACCACCAAAAGCTAGGTCGGCGGGTATTATACGAACAATGCCTATGCTGCTGCGATATGGAGCGGACTTCCAGCGATAGTCCTTCCGCCGCCCACGGTGTCCGCCGTGCTCAGGGCCGTGTTTAGTTGACGCTTTATATTGTTACACTAATTAGTGTTGAATTAAATTATACTTGTCATTTAGCATCAAATGCGACCGTAATTTCCAGATTCATAAACTAAACTTTATATTATCCAAAGTAGTACGGATATATCTGAAATTCTAATAAATGTAATAATTTAATAATAATAATGTAATAATTGTCAAGTAATTTTGAACGCACCGATTAAATGTAAAAAGGTATTTAATTAGCTAAGCGGCATTTAAAACCAATAGCGGGTATTTTGACAAAGACAAGTGACATTTCTGGCGATATTTGTTTTCATAGTAAGACATCGAATGTTCTATTTCATTTATTATTTTATTTTAAGTGTTTGTGACAAATGCACGGTAGTGTCTAATGTGCTAGTGTAAATATTAACATTCTGCACTCCTTCTCTACGTCCACTATAACCGTTCATACTAATCCGTCCGCGGCATATCACTTAAAAATGCGTCACAAGTTTTTGCTTCACGTAATAATATATAGACGATATTTAGCTAAGTATTTAAGCAGTTTGGTTGGTATCTTTAGCTCGTGAAAATTGATACGCTTAAAAAACTACGCGATTCCTCCTAAAAAATACATATTGCAGCCAAATGATCTAAAGGGTCACTTAACCTTAATTTGTAAAAAAAAAACTCTTTTAATTAGAATACTGCAGATTTTTTTTAAATAAACAGAAAAATATGATTGCATTGCTACCGCAATAGATTTGCGAACTACCAATCCAAATCACGAATTCTTCTATCTTATATGTCAATTTCAATGAGACAAAAAAATTCCTCTATACATTGTTTTTTAGTCTCATTGATATTGAGATATAAAATATATGGTAGTTGTGTTGAGTGGTCTTTTATCAGACATAGATCAGTTAAAAAATCTTAACTATAAAAATTACATGTTTTGATAGGTAGTTAGAATAATGCATAAACAACTTGCAGCTTTTTACCTTAATTTACCTCAATTTGTATTTATAATTTTCTTATTTCAGCTTCCTAAAATAAACTATCAGTAGGTAATATAAAACGATTCAAAATAAAAAACAAAAAAGATCATACACTTTCATGTTTATTTGATCATCTAAGCTTACACCAACCAAGGTATTAGAATAAAAAATATCTTTTTATACACCTTCCGTCGCCGAAGGGCTTCTGAGAAGGAAATGGTACTTAACTCGGTGGATATCTATAACTAGAAAATGTATCAAAGACTGTTGAAAAAACTGTTGTCACTTTGACGCGTTAAATATGATCGTACTTAAGTATTTTTTGGTGTCTTGAGTGGGATGTTGCGCCGAGTGCTGTCTGTCTTCACTTTCGGTTAAAAATTAACTTGTTTTACTTGATATAATTTTTCTACAGTTATTTCATGTTAGCAGTGTTTTCACTTTTATATTATGATGCGATAGTTCGTAAAATACAATCAATACATCAGTACATAGTATAAAACAAAGTCGTTTCCCGTTGTCTGTCCCTATGTATGCTTAGATATTTAAAACTACGCTACGGTTTTTAATGCATTTATTTTAACACATAGAGTGATTCGGGAGGAAGGTTTTTATATATAATACACTCATAATTTTAGATTTTTGACTTTAAGGCAAAACGTAGTTCGCCGGATCAGCTAGTTATAAATAAATGAACGAACTTGATCTTAAGATCTCGAAATGGATTCAAATAATTCTAACACTTTCTACACTCATAGCCTAACAGTAGGTTTTTTCTCATATATCTTAACTACTATGGACACACGCGTAGACGAATACGCGAACACCCAGAACCAGATAAGATATATAAATTCACATACAGGCCGGGGATATAACCCGGAACCCGCTGCATGCCAGACCGGAATAGTGGCCGTTCCGCCATGCGTGTCGTCGAATCTCCATTGTATTCGTAACTGTATTCTGAACCTTGAAGCATAACCATCTAGCAGTGTTTAGAAGTTCAAGTGACTTCACTCCGGCCACTGCCGTTACCTATGAGTACAACATTTCCTGAAGTCTTCTTACAGTTTTGACAACTGTAGTAATTTGTGTTTTTCTTTTGTTTAATACAGTCGAGATTGGATGTCAGTTTTACTATAGTCTATATTCTAAAAAATCACTTAGACTCAAATTTACCTACAAAACCTAATAATAAAGCCATGTTTCTCAATTTTGTACTTGACCGTTATGTGAATTTAATATATATATATTTTATTATAATACAAAAACTCCACATACTGATCGTCCGTGCCTTTTTTCACAATAGTTCTTTTTTAACTTCATTAGTCTTTGTTTCTTAGCTCCACGTTAGGCCATCGCTGTCACCATCACACTGTCGTGTGCGGTGGTGACAACGTTGGCTTTAATTATTTGATATTAACTTTGAATTTAATATTTGACTCCCTCCGAATTATTTAAAATACGAATTAAGCTACTAAAAGAACATTTACTATTACATTAATACCAATTACTACCGATGTTAAGCTACATTTAATGACACTCAAAGGACCTAAAGATCAAACGAAACGCGACCGTCTTTAAATATTTGCTCCAAACACAATACAGACCGAAACTAATTGCTTTACGCTGTTCCTGAGACGATAATTCCATTGCCTAATTTACTATTACTTGTACGTTGACGCAAACTTTTGTTTTTGCAGAAATAAGAACATTTAAGACAGACTGTACCTACTTAAAATATAGGTATCTGTTAAAAGTTATAGATTTAGGCGATTATGCTGTAGACTTCTCAATTTATCTTCCCAACTTTCTTTATTTTCAAGGTGATAGTACCAGTGTAGTTCAACCGGGGAAGTACCACCACCAAACCTATTTTTAGCGTGAAGCATTTCTTGCGTTTCGATAGAATTGTGTCGTTGCCGGCAGACTTTCACATGAGGCGACCATCATAGTCCTCGGGAGTAGCAACGCATCTGTGATTGACTTCAGATGGAACCCATGTCCTGTATAAAGTTGATTATAGATGTCCATTGGCGATAGTGGCCACTTATCATCAAGTGGACTGCATGCTTGTTCGCTACTTCAGTCAGATGAAAAGTAAAAAAAGACCTAAGAACCTTTTGAGATTAATAAAGTAGGAATTTATTGAGTATTTTTGTAAATAAACCTCACACCTAGCATGGCGTGGTGTTCATTGCGTGTTGGTGAGCGTAGTGGGTGTAGATGTAACACGGCAAGACGATGTTACTCATCTCTGGATTCTGTCCCTTAGTCCCTCCTACGATCTACGGGAAGAATGGGAGTAGTGCTATTCAAGGACACAACACAGCGGTATGAAAGATTTACGAAATAGATGTCATATCTTTCCGTGTGGTTGTCATTCATTAGAACCAAAAGCTTGCTACCATATTCCCAACGTGTTTATGGTAATTGAACCTCGGGCATCTGTCATACCATTTTCACATTCTACTAGGTCAAAGTTTATTCACTAGTATTTGGCAGAAAACATTAATTTAGTAAAAATTGCGGTTGCTCTTCAGTTCTTAATATTGACAGGTTACATATTGCTGAAGACGCTTATTGTCGTTTCGGTTTGATTGATTTTATATACTAACACTAGCATACCCGGCCACACGTTGCTGTGGTTAAAGAAATGTTACATAAACATTTGCAATTAAACCTATAAATTAAGATATAAACTATCCTATCTTTCAAGTTGGATCAAAATGCACACGTTGAGTAAATTTTATTATAATCGGTTCAGAGGTTTAAGAGTCCATTGCGGACAAATAAAGTGACACGTAATTTATATATATTAAGATTTTGAGCATATGAAAGTGCTAAAAAACATCTCTGTACTCGTATGACAATGGGTGTTTGACAATGAAGATGTTTCGCTCTTACTTGATAAAAGGCGAGAGGAAACACGGTATGTAGAACGTTTGTAAAAATAAACCAAGGGACAAGGTTTATTTTTATTTATTTTCTCTGTTTACTGTTACACATGACAGCAATAATAATTTATACATCTATCATCTTTTACTGTTTCTACCTAAGCTACTCGTATGTTTTGAAGTAACGTATGCGTGATCCTTATTGCGTTCTCATCAATCAACACATTCAAACGTTATTACAATTTAGCATTATGTCACCTTTTTTGAACGCGAGCATAACCATGAGTTGGAGCTAGTCAGTAAATAAATCTTATTAGAGATACTAGTCAAAATGGATATGTACTGAACTTTTACTTGGTGATAATTCTGTCGCTCCAATACATTTTTTTTGGTATTTTTTAATGGCTTCTACCCAATTTACTCGTCCAAATTACATAAATTCTAATAACACAGTTCACATTGTTAAGGGCTTGCAACATTATCGCGTTCATGATCGCTCATCACAGACGTGTTGATGTGAAGATAGCTTTAACTTAAGTTGAGCTTGTGTTCTTATTTCATATAACTCGGCTTAAGATCTGTTGTGTCAGAGATATGTTGTGTTTATTAAATAAAAAAAACAAACAGGACTAGCTAAATAAAACTTTTTAAAAAGATTTTTACCCTTAATCGTAGGCGGACTGAAGTCATGTTAGTTACTTGTATGGGTTACTTAAAAGGGTACTTCTCTTGTTTTAATATGATATTCAGTTTCTTAGCGCATATTTGCCTAGAAAAAAATATATCTATTCGATAGTCATCTCTTTTGTTTCTTTGTAAAGTTAAAAAATAATAAAGGATTATTTTGCATACATATTTCTTGTCGAGAGCGATTTAGTTTATTTATATATTCCGTAAAATTATCTTTTGAGCTAAATAATATCTCTTCGTAATGCCACATTGCTTAATTAAATTTTGTAGTGTACCAAGAGTCTGTAACTAATTAATTTATTTACAGTGATAGACAAATTCAATTTGCGCTAGACAGTCTAATCTTCATTATATCTAGTCATTCCAATTCCTTACCGAGCGTAAATTGGACTTACATGACAGGTGAGCTACCAGGACGCATGCGTAATCTTACCAAATAAGCTCGACCCACCCTATTCCTTTTGAACGTAGGAAGTTGAATGAGTTTACAAACACCGGTACAGGTTTAAAAGTTCTATGTATATTGGTCGTCGCGATACGACAGGTAGATCAGGTGGGACGCATGCGCCAGGTGAGCGCGATCTCTTCGTCGTTTCTACGATCCTGGTACTAGGCTGGCATCTTGCCACAGGTATGCTCCCAAATCTCAGATGCCAGGGTTCTCACGACCTCCTCAGTGGCTGACCTTGACATCAAGTTCCACCTGGGAACTGGACAGAATGAATTGGGTTACAAGGGAAAGTGACATTTTGAACTCTGCTATGAAAGTGGTAGAACTCAATTTACGAAGGAGACTGAGTAAACTGCGAAGTAAGAAATGTTATCTTATCTTTGCAGAGTTAAGCTTTCACAACTGTGGACTCTATTGACCGCATAAAAGGCAGGAAGGTTCTTTAAGCACTTTTATGAGGCTTTTTTATGCACATGGACCTGCGCCATGCGGCGACGTCACTGCCATGGCTTAGGTTGTTATATCATTAGTCATTAGAGTCACAAATCATAAAGTATTTACAATTTCAATGAAGGAATTTAATTTATATTTGAATTTATAATTATTATTTAAGTTACGTATTTATAAAGTGGTTTTTAAATGAGTTTGGCTATGAATATACAAGCAGCATGTATCTGTGCTGTTATTGACCAGAAATATGTGTGGTGGTATTGCCGTCGGAGTAGAACCAAAATAAGGTCTATCACCTACTTCGTACTAATTGGATTTTTACATGGGATCCTAAGATCGGGATTTATATGTATGTAGTTAGAAATATAAAAACTTCAATTAAAATAAGTCGTTTACAATTGTTTATTGAAAATTGGATAAATATATAGAAAATATGACAGCTAAACGTACGTTTTTGGCATTTGCTATAAATACAATTTTAGGCTAAACAATAAGACGTATAAGTTGAGTACACAAATACACAGACTGAAAAAGTATTTAAATTCGTCATTAAAATTCCGCTTGTGAGGAATCGACACCGGGACCCTACGTGCCTATCAGCATGGTAATCGCGGAACCACACAGTTGTGTATCATAAAATTATCAATAACACCATATATAAACGATCATCTATCCATACATATAATAAAAATTGAAGTCCGAGAGTTTGTACGTCTTGCAAAATGTAGATTGGGTAACCAATAATAAGTAATATCATTACTTATAATTACTTAAATGCGAAAGTTTGTAAGGATGAATGTGTTTGAGTTATTTTTTCAGACAAAAACAATAGTTTAGAAACCGTTGCCGACTCACTTTCACATGAAGCGACCATCATAGTCCTCGGGAGCAGCAACGCATCTGCGATTGACTTCAGATAGAACCTATGTTCTGTATGTAGTTGATTACAGAAGCCTATGGGCGGCAGCAACCACTTAAAATTAGGTGGACCGCATCCTAGTTTGCTACTTCAGTCAGAAAAAAAACCTTCATATAAGAAGTTCGCTACTTCTCATTCCTCAGTAGTGACAACGCATCTGTGATTGATTTCAAAAGAACTCTTGTTTTGTTTGAACTTGTTTACAGATGTCCATGGGCAACAGTGACCACTCACCAACATATAGTTTAATGCTCGTTTGTTACTATAAGACTGTAAAACATGTAAGGCGAAGCCTCGTGCAACGACTAGTGTATATTCAAATAGTCTGTCGGACAGTTACGACATCCAGTCAGGTACTCGGCTAGGAAGAGGCTACAAGGCTTTCACGATTTACCGTAACAACGACTCCGCCTACAAACATTTTGATGGGAGTTTAACCCTTCGGACCTCCGGAGAAGACAAATATGTACATCCATAATGACTATTCGTTATTTTAATTATTATCTAAACTTAAATACTCTAACTTTATATGTTATTTCAAATTAATAAGCTATATTTTATATTAAATTCCAATGTGTCCGTAAATATTTTAAATGGCTTGATCGATTTTAATGAAATTTTCTATGATACCTATGGAAGTTACCTGAAAATTTGTTAGCTATCGTTTATTTTGTTTTACCTTCTAACCGATATTATATTTTTACTTTCTGATTTTTAACGGTTTATCAATTTGATTATATAAAAGACTATAACACGAAATAAAATGATTGAGTAACGGTTCCTGCACCGAATTTGAAAGATAAATACTTAAATAATTTACAGCACATTTGCATCTTTTGCATTCACGGTCACGTTTGCCAGTAAGAGCAAATTAATCAAAATCTCCAATTTTAAATTTAAATTTTTATTTCTGTTGTTCTAAAAAGGAAATTTGATTTCTTTATAGACCGTTATCGTTTTAAACTGTAGCGAAGCAATAAATCTTTTTGGACGGCCACAGGCGTAGCCGGCTGTAAATAAAATTACTGTTTGCTACGCAGTAATGTCCTTGCCTTTCATAACTTTTATAATAGGATCTTTACTGGTTATTTATGTACCGTGAAGTATGACTGTCATGTTTGATTAGTGTGATTAGTGGAGTGGTAGTAATTGTATATTTACAAGCAACAGAAGTGAAATGTAGTGAAATGTCTTTATTTTGCATAAACCTACGGAGATACTTACAAAATGTCAGTTACAATTTTTTTCTTACACTACCACAGAATCGGAACACGACCTCAAATACTAAGATCCAACAAGTAACCTAGCGAGTTTTTTTTTTTTTTTGGAATCTGCCCATTGCCATCTGTAACCAACTACATATAAAACAGGGACTGAAGTCAACTCAGATAATATGTAGTTACTTCCGAGAACTAAGACAGAGCTTTGTACTTGAGTCAGCCATTTTAATCCTTATTTATTTACTCTCACCGCAATTTACGCACTAATTACTGGCGAAATTAGGATTTTCGGAGGGGTTGATCAGACCAATTAATGTCCAAAAGTCAAAGGCCTACGCTTTACAAAAAATATTGGGGAAAAAATCTTACGATAACCAGTTTCTTACATTTTGGAGTGTAAGTTCTTCTATATTTATATACATCTGAAATTTTGCCACGTCTCTAATGAAAGTACATATATTTGTCTAGAGAAGAGGCGGAGCTATCGTACCTTTCTTTAAATTGCTACATTCCGCTAAGATTCATACAAGAACGTTGTATTTAATTGTAAAACCATAATGGCATCAGCGATAAACAAGCAAGTGTTTGAATTTGAATTGAGGATTTTGTCGCCTACAATATTTCTTATTAGGTATCTGCCTGTCAATCAGATATTAAGATGCTTAAAAAGAATTAACACTAATCAAGGCGCGACATCTCTGATTACACACCTATGATATAAAGAATACTATTTCCTGACAAGGTATAATGACTTATACAGTTGTCTTTTTGTCGTATGTTCGAGGTTCGATGCCCGAATCAGTCAACTACAACGGCGCGGTACAAATTGATTACAGAGATCAACTTTGTCTAGACTTCTCCACCGTGACCTATCTAGAGCTAGCAATTAGCCATGGACTTAAAATCGCTAAATCAAAAATGTAATTGCTTGCAATCAAACTGTAGTACCTACCGCATCCAATGTTGGAGGATTTAACTTTACTTTTTATATGTACAGCTGAACCAATGATAGGTATAACTAATTTAAAAGCTTCTAAAAACGCATTGATTTTATGCAATCGTGATTTTAGAGGAAAATGTATCTGTATTTTCTAAAATCTCCGATTAATCAGTGTTATTCCGCTTGTAGTACTTGTACTTCATAAAATATGACGAGATATACATGAGTGTAAACAAAGTTCTGATATTCATGCAAAAGTACATAGGCTCCTGTTCTTTATTGTTCCCAAGTGGAGCGATAAGAACATGAACTTGTATGGTGTAATCCCGGAATCTTCAATGATCTTCTCAGAGCAAGTAACCTCTATGTTTCGACTCTCCTTAATGGCCACAACTGAATTCAGATTTCCATTCTGTGTGTACATCTTTTTGTATGTGACTTTGTGTGTCCATAGCAACAGGATAATATTCTCGTGTGTGATGAGAAGGGAGCAATCCGACAAGAACTTAGATATTTATTCGGGTTTTGGTTGTTTTTGTACCTTACCATGATACCGACGACACAGGAGAAAACCCTCATGTAGAGCTATGAGTATAGATGCACCTATATCTAGCGTGAAGCATTTCTTGCGTTTCGATAGAAGGGTGTGGTTGCCAGTACACTTTCACGTGAGGCGACCATCATAGTCCTCGTGAGTAGCAACGCATCTTTGATTGACTGCAGATGGAACCAATGTTCTGCATGTAGTTAATTACAGATGTCCATGGGCGGCAGTGACCACTTACCATCAGGTGGACTGCATGCTCGTTTCCTACTTCAGTCTGATAAAAAAGATGCGTTCTTCGTTATGTATTGTTTATTTAAAGGATGAGCACTGTAGAACAATTAGAACAAACCACCAAAGCGCCGGTCATTAGCGGCGGTCGTTTGCTGCAAAGTGCCGTGTAAATCAATTTATGGGTTACCATTTCATGCTTTTACTTTTGGCATCGCCGACCGCCGGCAATTAAACTGCAGTAGTATTTAAACAAAGATGTCTTTATCCTTGTGTAAGTTTTATATTAGTATATATTACCTTTCTTTCTTGTTGCTAGCGAGGGGGAAACGTTCAAAAGGCACCCGACGCTGTGGGAGCAACGTCGGGTTATGTGGGATTTTAACCGCACTAAAATCCCCCCGTTGGCCGTCCTCGGCGCTATACAGAGGACTCGGGATTTCGAAACGACCCCAACCGGAATCTTCTGAGCGCGTTTACTTTCGGACTTTCCACCGGTGAGCATTTGCGCTCACCGAGCCTCCTGGTGTTTACGACAGCATGCGACCACATATACTGCCGTCCTTCCCGGAGTCATTTGGCTGTGCGGTTCGAGCTCCCACTCTAATCGCCCAAAACCCCCCTTTTAGTCGCCTCTTACGACAGCCAGGGGCTACCGTAGCCGTATTCTACTCCCCGGCTACTAGTGTATATTACCTACCTAAAATTCTCTTCAAGAAATCTGCTAAAAGAGGTCACCTTCATAGCCGCGCCGGCTTTAGTGAAATTGGCGACTCCTGTATGTTGCAAATATCCATTGGCGAAGGAGATTACTTTCCACAAGGAAGCCCGTCCGCATCATCGTTAGGGTTTTTATAATCTATCAATAAGGCAGTTTATCACATGAAAACAGTTACCGTCGTCCATCGACGCCTAAAATTACTATATTTATGAAAGCAAAAATCTGTCAAAATTACTACAATACCAATAGTATCGTAGTCATTTTGACTCAGAGCTCGATAAACGCACTGCTGTGTTGTCATCTCATTCCGTATACTTATTCATTCGCATAGGTACTGAGCTACAAGATAGATATTCGGTTCGGCGCGCTCGTTCCTGCCGCGGACGCGCAAGATGTGGAATGAACTTCCTCCTGAGGTATTCCCGGGGCGCTACGACATGGGGTTCTTCAAGAAAGGTGTAAAAAGAGCTCTCCTCCAAAGCCGGCGATGCATTGGCGATTCCTCTGGTGTTGCAAATGTCCATAGGCGACGGTGACTGCTTTCCATCAGGTGGCCCGTCAGCCTTATCGTTAGGTCTTAATATAAAAAAATCGTTAATATTTATATGCGATATATATAAGACACCCGTTCCATAATTGATACCCTTACTCAATACTCTTTAAGTTTATGTGGTTCTAGTAAGTACATGTCGAGACTGAAAAGGTACCTACACACAATTGGGATAGGCCCGAAGTAGTCTGTAGTATATTATTATAATCAATATTTTCCACCAATATGTCATTTTAGTAACAAATGTAAAACTCATAAAAGCAAAACTTATATGCAAAACATATTAATCAAATAAAATTTATCATTCTCCTACAACACCATCTTTCATTGAAGATATCTACTGATCTGAGTCACCTCTAATTTTCCTAGACCTGTACCACAAACATACAATTGAGTTACTAGGCATTCACATATTCGTGAAGCCTAGTTCCCAGGCAAAAATTAGGCCTTAGCAGCCAATAAAAATTGTGTTTGTTGATACTAATAGTCCTTAATGGACCAGGGACGCATGACTCCCGAGCTAGTTTTATAGAACCAATTCAGGCAATCTTCCCAAATAGTTTCGGGAAGATTAACAGAATTGGGGCATGCTGTCGCCCATATTAGTCATCAGGATGCAACTGTCATAAATGTAGCTATAACTTTATTATGACGAGAGTTCATCTTTATGTGAGGCAACTTTAGATAACTCCTGGTCTGTATGAAGTTGTTTACAGATGTCTATGGACGACAGTGGTCGCTTAAGGTTAGTAAGGTTAATGTATAAAGGAGTGTAAACTCTTTATAAGGTGGTGGAACCTGTGAATTCGACCGGGGAAGTACCACCGCCACACCTATTTCTAGCGTGAAGCATTTTTTGCGTTTCAATAGAAGGGTGTGGTTGCCGGCGGACTTTCACATGAGGCGACCATCCTAGTTCTCGGAAGGAACAACGCATCTGTGATTGACTTCAGATGGATGTAGTTGATTCATGCAAATACAGTGAATGCTCCTTATTCACGGGGATTATATTCCGCCCATGTATCACGAATACAGAATCCGTGAATGACCAGAAATAAGCACTGAAAGAAAGCTGACACGTAAACAGAAAGCGCCGAGTCGATTTACTTGCACTGACTACATGGACATATATGAAAGAGAACGGCCACCATTTTTAGACCCGAATATTAGAAATGCGACTAGATTTTACTGTAATAAAAAAGAAAGTTTCGCAAATCTCACTGTACATTGAATATATTTGCAAAAAAATGTTTAGATATCTGGGACTAACTAGTTATAAAAATAGGTACGAGTATATTTATAAATCATATCTTTTGGTAAAATTTAGTTCTCATTCTATAAAAATGCTTGTACTCTATCACAAGTTATTCTAAATTTTTCACGCAAGTAAAACCGCGAAGCAAAGCTATCGTATATTAAAATTTCCTTAAAAATACTATCGACATTATCTAAACGAACGTTAAATTTAAAAGGACTAGGCCCATGATGCACGCCCTGTAATTCCGGGATCAGAATAGGGCTACGGCATCCCCTGCCTGTCGTAAGAGGCGACTAAAAGGGGCTTCCGGGGTTGCAGACGGCTAGAGTGGGAGCTCGAACCGTTCGGTCAGGCATTCCCGGGAAGGACGGCGGTATGTGTGCTCGCATACCGTCATAAAGACTAGACGGAGCGGTGGGCCCAGCCGCCCATCTGGGAGGAGCCCGATGGGGCAACGCGCTCGGAGGATTCCGGTTGAAGTCGTTTCGACATCCCGGAGTCCTCCTTTTCAGCGCCGAGGACGGCTACCGGGGGGGTTTTAGTGCGGTAAAAATCCCACATAACCCTGCGTCGCTCCCACGGCGTCGGGTACCTTTTGAAGGTATCCCCCTCGAAAACAAAAAAAAAAGGCCCATGATGCGCCTTGCTTTCTGAGAGCGGAATTTTACACATAATACATTCACAGGAAGCTTTCTGAAAATCACTGCCTAGTTTCCGTTAATAAAAAGCAGTCGAAATGAGAACCTCCACCTTTTTGGAAAGTCGGATATTATAAGCTTTAAGTCTAAAAAAACCTTCTTCCCTGTCGTTTTGCGTGACGTTTTGTGCGCATTTTGTCAAATTTCAGTCTCATGTCGTCCAAATAATTATTGTTAAAATAAAAAAAAATACTAATTTAATCTAATAACCGCGTGATATACAAACAAAAGTAGGAATTTACATTTTATTGTTTCTTATCTTTATTATAATAACTACAGCATCATGTAATTAAGTTCCATAGCTACAGTCGGTAGTTGATTTTAATTAAGATACCAGCATTAACAAGGTAGTTAATATAGAAAATTATAACTGAACCTTAATACTTTAATCATGACGTTATGGCTATCTTGAGACTGTAAAACCAATTTGAATATATGACATCTTGCAATACATTAATTATATTAGTGTATGTTTGTAAGTGTATAAATATATGTAGGTAATTGATTTGTGATTACCAATAATATCCAATTTAAGGCAAAAAAAGATATTCTAATTACAACCTGCGTTGTAAAAACTTTTACATTCTTCCCTTAAACACGAGAAGAGCTAGGCACAGATGACCCATCCCTGTAGTTCCAGGATCAGAATAGGGCTACGGTATCCCCTGCCTGTCGTAAGAGGCGACTAAAAGGGGCTTCCGGGGTTGCGGGCGGCTACTCTAGGGAGCTTGAACCGTCCAGCCAGGCGATCCCGGGAAGGACGGCGGTATGTGTGGTCGCCACCGGGGGGGTTTTAGTGCGGCTAAAATCCCACATAACCCTGCGTCGCTCTCACGGCGTCGGGTTCCTTTTCAAGGTTTCCCCCTCAAGGCACAGATGACCACGGGCAGTAGTGGCAACCATCAAATGGACCATATCCTCGTTTTGCTACTTCACCTTAAAAGGAAAGTAACTGTAACAATTACAAAAAAAAATGCAATACGTAGTGTTGCTAGCTTTGCAACACTTATACAAATCAGTGACAAGTGTTCGTTGGAATAGTTCTTTAAGATGCTATTCAATCTGGTAGAGCTATTACAAATTTTTATATCACGCGTCCTAACCCCGCCCACATGCTAAACACGATCAATGTCCTATTGTGCCTCGTTTGCACTTCGACATACGTTAGATTAGTTTCTAGCCAGGTTTAGTTAAAATCAAATAATCGTCATATCTTTTGACTTGTAGTCTTTCATTATAATTTGTTTCTCACATTCATTACGGGCTTCTTAGCCCTCAGGAGAAATCTTGTCTTCAGAACGTGTCTTCAGATAGAAGCCCTGTTCTTGGAGTGTGTTGGAGCGGTTACCATATCGGTCTGACATGTAGTGGGTTTCAGGTTCGAATCCCGGCCAGGTAGGTTCAAATTCTTTTTCGGGGTCTGGGTGTTTGTGTATTCTTCTTAGTGTATGTTCATGGCGCCCACGACACAAGAGAAAATCCCTGTGTGTAGGGCTATGAGTATAGAAAGCGCTTAAAACGTTTTATTGTTACAAAAAATAACATAATATAACGATATCATGCGTGTGAACCTCTTAACCTTCTCTGTCGAGTATTTAGTAATAGTTGTAGTAAATAAATATATCATCTCAACTATAGGACATTAACGTAAATGTTGTTTTGACTTTTATTAATGAAAAAAGATAAAAAAATCGGACATCCTAATTGTTAAATATGATCAATCACTTTTAAATTTGGTAAATTTGAATAGATTAAAATTATCGCCTAAAATAAACGAGGCACAGCCGAGGTCTGTTCCAGTCATTGGGCTCAGACCCACGCGTGTAAACGCTTTTATCTAACACATTAGTGACGGGCCCAATCTCCTAATCTTACATGATTAATATATTTTATGTGATCGTTTATTTATCTCGCTATATTTAGGTACTAAGACTTAAGGCCCACTTAACCATTGTGGGTGCTTTGACAATTTCTATGACTTAATATGGCGAACGGATGAAAGTGACTAAATTAATCTTTTACATTTGCTTGATCTGAACAGATGTTAATAGATTGAAAATATAAAAGTGCAAAACTTTAATGCGCTGAATTAAACAAAGGAGTAATGTATCGATTTTAATAAAAAATATAATATAGTAATGTATCAATGTTATTTTTACAGCAACTAGTCAATATTTCCAAATCAATCATATCCAACACCAATCCAAAGATAATTTAAATTCTAGTAAAATTCCTATTTTTTTATTGGAGTGATGTAGTAAACGTGCATGCAGGCCACCTGATGTTGAGTAATCGATGCCGCCTATAGACATGTGTAAGCAACTTCATACAGAACATAGGTTCTATCTGAAGTCAATCACAGATGGTCACCTCATATAAAATTGTGCCGGCAACCACACCCTTCCATCGAAACGCAAGAAATGTTTTACGCTAAATAGGTTTGGTGGTGGTACCTCCTCGGGTCCACTAATTATAAATACATCGTTTAGAATTTGAACCCTGGCCACCAGTGTAACGCTAAAACATATAAGCTATAACTGTAACTATAACTATGTTAAATAAATATACCGTAAAATATACTTATAACCCACGCAATTTTTCATCTATTGCAGTCTATTGCCATTACAACTTAGACAAGGCTGGCTAATTATGTGTTGCCTAGTTTCAGGTCTAATATCATTAGTGTTAGCTCTAATTTGTATCTTGAGCTCTCAATTTCTCTTTCACGCGTCATGAAATAATACTGAATTTACAAAGAAAGAAAGTTAAAACCTAATAAAACCTCTTTTGCTTATTCATTATCAACTTTTATCAAACAACTGTCCATATTCATTTATATTGGTTTCGCTATGTTTCTCTATGCATTAGACAAACTGACATATATTTTTGAAGTGAAACTTCTTTAGGCGCATGAGGGTAAAATTTTTACAGATGAATCGTCACGCCGGTATGCAACGGAAGTGTCGGAAAAGAGAGAGAGAGTGATCGAGACCGATTGAGAGAGAGTAAGACAGGGCGAACGTAGCATGAGCAACTAGCCGTGGAATGAGAGTAGGGAGCAAGCGAGTGAGAAAGATTGAGAGAAAAAGTGAGACAGAGCGAACGTCGTATCACGCCTTTTTCCCTTCCTCTTAATCTTGGAAATTTAAAGTTTTAGATTTGTATAAATATAAACAAGATTTATAAATTAGTTCGCCAAAGAAGTTTCACTTCTGACATGTGTACTTTGTACGCACGCATGTTTTTTATTTATTTTAATAATCGAAACTATAAACCGTTTCTACTTAGTAATTAAATTGAGATCTCGTTACTAATCACAGTACCGGCAGACCCAAATAGACATCACTGTCAGTCATGCAAAGATCTAGGTTTAATTCACACCTAAGTTAGTGTAATTTAGTATTTGTTCATGGAACCCATGATATTGAGGATGTAAAATGGAGCTAAGAGATGAACTGTACGAAGAGTTACTCTTTGCATGGTGGCAGAAGAGTACGGACCGACAGGCGGTGCCAGGCCGGTAGCGTGAAACAGTTTTTTCTGTATCGGTGAAAGGGTGTGGTTGTTAGTTTATTTTATGTGTGGCAACCGTCCCCGGGAGTAGCAACACATCATGAAGACTAGAAGCTCTTTATCGCCCATCTATTTCCTCAGCAAAGTTGCACGCCATGAAAGTATATGGCTAATTGTGTAGAACTATATATATTGACCTGAGACCATGTTACACCACAATTATTGCAAATAAATATATTCTATTCTATTCTAAATTTGTACTACGCAAGAAGTAACACGTCGTAGTGAGTGGGCGAGCCCTTACGTAGATATCAAGAGGTAGTGCGAACCAACTTCAGGCATTTTTCATATGTAGCGCGGCCCGCAAGTATACCATTGTAGCATACGGTCCACGAATATCCAAGATATGACCCGCAACTCAGATTGCACACACCTGTGTGTCATATAAAGAACTGCCAAAGAGATACTTTTATTAGTCACAAGAATACCAAATAAAGTCGCTTCACAATGATAGCACTGATTACACAGATAATTAATTATTTCCGCTCAGCAAATGTAGCGTGTCTAACACAGCCATCAGCTATGACCCATCGCGGTTCATTGCACCTCTCGTAATCGTGTTCTACGTCAAACGAACACTGAAATGTTTTATTATCGTTGGCTACGTTTTAGTAAACGGACAGTGCATTGTTACTTTATTCTTGAAGTTTATGCGATCAAAGCTCTAGTACAAAAATGTAGCATTTGTACAATCTTGTAACGAACGATGTTCTATTAATAAGCTACGCCTACAAACCTTTTTTCATTCCTCCCTCACCATAGGGTGAATCTAGCTGATTTACGAATTTACACATTTTGTTATAACTGATGTAAGTTATAATTAATTCGTCCCTGTAGTTCCGAGATTAGGAGAGGGCTACGGCATCCCCTGCCTGTCATAAGAGGCGACTAAAATGGGCTTTCGGGGTTGCGGGCGGCTCGAGTGGGAGCTCGAATCGACCCCGCGAAGGACGGCGTTATGTATGGTCGCATACCGTCGTAAGGACTAGACGGAGCGGTAGGCCCAGCCTCCCATCTGGGAGGAGTCCGATCGGGCAATGCGCTCAGAGTATTCCCCCTTGAGAATAAAAAAAGAAAAAAAGTTATAATTAATTACTGAAAGCTTATACCATGTCCGTTTTTGTTTCTGCAAATTCAAGTGCCTACCAACGGTTCATAAGCAGTTACACCACCTTATTATAAAAAGCAATCTATATTTCTACCAATATTTTGGCTCGACGTATGAATCAGTTTCGATAGTTTATATTATCTGCTTACAACAACACGCTACGCCATTGTTGTATATAAAGAAGGATGTTTATCTTGCGTTATTTCATTCAAGCCGTTAACCTCGGGAACGTAGGCGCGTGCGTAGGAACGCTAAAAATCTAGATGTGCTATCAATCACTGAGAAACACTTGCACTAACCAGCGATCTGCTGAGAGATTGATCGGCGGAAGCGCTGAACAGGCTTGTTTGCAGAACATATTGCTCTTACTGTCCAGATCTTTTTTTTTCAGATCTGGGGCTAACGTTTGCAGTTTTTTTAAATGATTACTGCAATGTAATCGACCCCGAATAGAAATGAGGTCATCCAAAAATTCGTTGCTTATGAAGACTAATTTAAAATAAATTTTGAAAGTTTAGAGACACTGTATTATAATTTGATTGGCATATGACGATAAGGCAAATATCATAAATCAAGACAATCTAATATAAGTAGACGTCATTATTCATAGTATTTTTAGGTAGGTAGAGTTTTTGGAAATATTCGTTTGGGAACTTCAAACAATCATATTATAATAAATAATTGAGACAACAAAATCAACAATGTCGAATTAAACTAATTTTGTTCTTCTAGATTTTAATGTTAGCATACAAAATTAATTGTAAGGGATAATTATTATACTACTATAAAAGACAAGGTAGCCAAGACTAAATAAGTAGTATGTCAGTGACAATGCATATTGTACTTAAGTATGTAGTATAATAGTATAATTCAGTCATTTGGAACACCTCTGTTCATTAAATTGATAATGTTACGAGCCTTATCAAGCCTGAATTCTATAGGAGGATTAGCCACGACATAAAAATATTAATTCCTAATAGCAAATACATTTGTAAAATTTTACTGAATTTCTCGATTAATAGAAGCAGCTTGGTGGAATATACGAGTACCATAGGCTTGCCCCACTTATGGTGCAGGACTCGTAAAGATAGAATTGCTTAGGTATTTAAGTATAATTGTAGCAAACTTATATCCCAAAGTAGGCAAAGACCTATCACGATAACTGACGCATCGATAAATAATAAGTCTATGAAAATATATAGGGACTTTTCTAAGTATAAAGTGTGACCATCAAATTTTTGAGGTCTGCCATAACATTTACAGTTCACACGAGAGATTTGAAATCTTTTTACCGAGTTTATCTTTTGTTACAGTTATTAGAGAGAGCATTTACTAGATCAAAAGTGAAGAAAAAATAGCATATCGGTCATTAACGGTCCACAGACCATAACAGACCGCATCAGGAGTGCCACAAAAAATACCATATGAAACACAAAGATTAATGAATCGTCAGTCATCGGCCAAATAATGTCACTAATTGCCTAGAATTTCATTATCTGAGAATGGATTGATGACAATTGAAGCCGAGGCGCTTAATTTGTCAAAATTTATGTGAACATTGACTTCTGCTGCCAATTTGAATTCATTAAAATTTGAGGATCGGCAGTCGTGACCATAGATATCGAACGGCTGTATTGTTTTTTCTATGCGATGAGAACCAAAAAGTCATAAGAAGACGTGACATAACAATACCACTTTTACTGTTCCACCTGAAGCACATTACAGATTCGAAGTCACTCCTGGTGACTGATGGTGGCCTTATAAAGAAGAAAAGCCTTCTATTATAAAGCAGAACTAATTGACAATAGAATTAGGGCAGCTTGGGGAGATATCAACCTTCTCGGTAGAGCTATACTGATTCTTTCAGCTTTTGCCTGAGTTCTAAATGGAGCAGTCTGGCATTCTTCCTGCCTTGACGACCTTACCTCATCCAAAGTAGAACACAAACGCGATTAATTTCGTTATAATTTTTGTAACTGCGAATCATTTTCCCTTGAGGTTAATTGTAAAAAAACTGAATTAAATATGAAATAGTACTCTTTATTTCATACTAAGCCACTCTAGTATGAGGTCCTCAGAGTTCAAAGTATCCTCGCAAATCAATAAAGACGACTAAAGTTCATCAGTTCGGCAACTTTCGAACATGTGTGTTTAGTTTTAATTCTAAATACATGACTAACTCTGTCACAGTTTAATATAGACAATTGTGGTTAATGGGACCAGATCTAGATTCCACGCAAATTAATCTCTTTGATCTTTCAACTCTAGAAATTTTGGCTCCGACTACAATACGGTCTTTATCCATGCACATGTTATAATAATATACTACGAGTAATACAAGTAGGTACATCTTAGACTAAGAACTGGATAGTAAAATAAATATCTTAATATTGTTTTTAACCAGTATAATTAAATTCATAATATTTTAACCAAGCATCTAGTTTGACTATAGAAACATGAATGAAACTATGAATTAAAATATTTAACACCTAGCTACCGCTTTAACGTTATTATTAATTTATTTTAATACGAAACAGGTAATCATAAAATGAGTTTCATTTACTTACTGCAGGTTACCAACAAGTTAGGTACAGTGATTGTGTGTGTGTGAACTTGAAAGTTCGTGTGGTGATCAGTTTTGCTAAGGTAAGGTGTCTACCTTATGGGTTATCTGATGGAAAGTATTCACCGTCGCCTACCGTCGTTCCACATCTTGCACGTCCGTGGCAGAAACAAGTGTGCAAACCGAACCGTGGAGGACCGCCACCCTTCACCCTTCGGAAAGTGGTGCAGTGGAGGAAAGGTGACATAGGCACTAGGTAAAGCCGGCAGAACACACAGAGAGAGCCTATGTTTCCCCGTAAACTCAAGGATTCTAACCGTTCGGTGATCCTTGGGTCGTTGACGATTCGGATCGCGCGTTTCTGAATGGAGAGAAATGGGTTAAATTGGGGCGCCCCTGCCCAGAGATACGAGCAGTACTCCATTTGAAGTCTCACTTGTAATTTATAAAGCAGAAGGAGAATATTTTCTAAGTATTCAAAATTAAAAATACTACGTGAAACTATCAAATGATAGAGCTATATAAACAATAATTGATGGATTACCACGATCAATCACGATCCAACCCAGTTACAGTGCGAATATATGGGCGCTTAATCTTAACATTGTTCGTTTATTCCAAACATTCGTATTTTTAGTGCATTACGCATCGTGTTAATGGATTCTCGATCCCGCAGACGCGTCGGCGGCGCGGCGCGTGGCGGAAACAGTTTACCGTTTCGCAAACTCGATGAGTCCGGAATTACAATGAGACATATGTTATAGTAATCTTTTTAGAAATACTGTCCTTTACATTGCGATATTTTGAGAAGAATGCCGTAAAAATAAAATAGTTTGACGATTGTTTTGAAAATATAATCGTGGTAGGATTCATGAATGTCTTTTATTTTATCTTGTATAGGCCTATGGGGGCACTTACAAGTTGTCAGTAACATTTTTTTCTTAAACTACCACCGGATCGGAATACGACCTCAACTGAGAAGATCCGGCAAGAAACTCAGCGGGTTTACTTTTTTTCTTATTTATATCCATTTTTTTTATATAATTACAATCATGTTTTTTTTTACATGGTAATGGAAGTTGTCCACCAATTCGCACTTGGCCAGCGCGGTGGACTATGGCCTAAAACTCTCTCATTCTGAGAAAAGACCCGTGCCCAGCAGTGGGATAATAATGGGTTGTACCTAATGAAAGTTAGCTCCAGTATCTTGCCTAAAAAAATTAATGATTAATATTAAGTTCAAGCGCACTTTTACACTAACGGATACTCGATCTCGGAGACGCGTCGGCGGCGCGGCGCGTGGCGGAAACTATTTACCGTTCCGCAAACTCTAGTCCAGAATTACGATACATATGTTATAGTAATCTTTTTGGAAATACTTATTGTCTTATATAATGCGAGTTTTATCAAAGAATTTGATAACTCGTTGTTAAATAATTAATTCATTGTATAACAGAATATTAATTGATTAATATGGATATTTAAAAACTTATATTTTTAAAACAATAAAAAGCTGCATCTAAATGATTGTTCCTAAAATAGTAGCAACGTCATTTAACGTTCTGGACGTCATTTAAAATATTAATCTAAGTTACTAACCCAGAAATATATAGTACCTATTAAGAACTAAGGAGATTCATAAATCAAAATGGAAAAATATTTAGCTATGGACATAATTATAGCTAACAGCGAAAAATTTTGTTTTTTTTTTTGCATTGACTAATATTTTCCTTATTTCGTCGCAACTAACTATTTTAAGTAAAGTACGTAAAAGGGCAAATAAAAATACCAACGCAATTGTTTCCCTTCGTGATGCTTCGGGCGCTTGCAAAGTAATTTCACCTACACTTGAACACTAAATGGAAATTCCGACACCTCCTTACCCTGAAGTAAATTCCAAAAGGAAAGAAAGGAGTAAATTAGTCAATACACTAACGATAAAGAACGTGCAAACCAGGCAACGAAGGATCACGCATGCGGCCATTTAGCGATTTGGAAACCGAAATTAGTGTAATTACTTATTTGATTCACTCACAATTACGGAAATGTTTTTGTGAAACCTTAAAGAAAGGGCTTAAATCGTACTGCTCGTATTTCGTTTGGATAATGTGGATAAATTATAAGAATCCGATTTCAGTAGCAAAAAATCATGGACTACTTGCACATGGACATATGTAAGCAACTTTATACAGAACGGAGGTTCTATCTAAACTCAATCACAGACGTGTTGCTACTCCCGAGGACTGGTCACTATAAAAGCTGCAACCATACTTTTCCATCGTAACACAAGCTGCTTCATGCTATAAATAGGTGTGACAATAGTACCTTTCCGCTCAAACCACATGCAAATTTCATAATAATAAGGGATTGGATATATATTGTTTTAACTGCTGACGCTTTCTACAGTAGCCGTACGCTTGAGGCAAATGTTTCGCAGACCACACGTTATATTTACAGTTTTCTAATAGCGTTATAATTTTAACCATCGTAACACGAGCCTAATTGATATTAAATAGGAATGAGCGTTGAATTGAACTTGACATTGCAGCACAGTTCCGCAGGATGGCAACCCGACGCCGGCATCCGAGCGCCGCGCCTGTCAATTAGCGCGCGTACGACTGATTTATGTTCTGAACGATAGGGACATAATAATAAGGGCTGTTTCCACTGACCACGGCACGAACGATCGTAGAACACTTTCAAAATACTGTTGTTTAGATAGGTAGAGTGAATGCCCCACCTCCTTGTTATGAAAAAAGCGACACCGATGTTCTACTACCAGACAAGTGAATGCGGTAGAGATACTGAACTGTATATAACATCCTTGTGGATCGTTTTTCCAAGCAACGACGGTATATGGTACAATTCATGTTTTGGTTACATGTGCCACTTTGTATTTTTTATTTCAGTGATGAGACGTATCGGGTTTCGGGTTCTACCCCCGGCCAGACAAGCACTGAATGATGAATTTCGAATGTGGTTCTAGGTCTGGGTGTTTGTGTATTTGTGGGTGTCCTTCCACGATACAGGTAAAAATCCTAGTGTGGAGTTATAGGTAGTATAGAAAGCGTTTTAATAATATAGATTGTCTCATATTGTATAAACCCGTTTTTAGTATAGCAATCAATCGAAAAACGTATTCAAAGAAGTATTTGGCATCGTACATTCATTTGTGAACAAAAATGCGTTGCCGACGTTGGGAGCGTCTGAGAATGGAATTACTGGAAAATTTCTTTCTTGTGGTGTGTTGTATACCCAAAAAGTGTTGTGTCGTATCTAATGGAAGAACGCACTAACATTTAGAGAGAGTATATCGTAATCAAACATAAGGCTCTAAGCATTTATCAAAATTTTTAGTACATTTAATTAGTTGCTTTATTTGTTAAAGCTCAGCGGTGAACTTTTTATTATCGAGTATGGTAAGAGTGGAAATGCTTTTGTGTAATAACAGCTCTAAACATGATGTTTTATAGGTAGAACTAGTGTAGTTCGCCCGAGGAAGTACCACCGCCACACCTATTTCTAGCGTGAAGCATTTCTTGCGTTTCGAAATGTGTGGTTGCCGGCACACTTTTATATGAGATGACCATCCTAGTCCTCCAGAGTAGCAACGCATCTGTGATTGATTTCAAATAGAACCCCACGTTCTATATGAAGTTGCTTACAGATGTCCATGGGCGGCAGTGACCACTTACCATCAGGTGGACTGTATGCTCGTTTTCATATTTTTGCCTAATAACAGCAGTGTTAAGAGCTACTGTGTTCTGGTTTGAGAAGTGTGGTAAGTAGGATAAATTTATCCAAGATGTTCCACCACAGACCTCAGTAGGAGGTGTGCTCAGAGGATCTGTGAGAGTGTAGACAACATTACCTGAGGTTACTCTGGTAATGTTGTCTAGAGTTGATACACCTGTAATATCCATGGGTGGCAGTGGCCACTTACCATCTAATGGACTATATGCTAATTTCCTACTAGGTGTATCTTATAAGTTAAATTTACTTATAGCACGACGATTATTATTTTGTGGTTAATTAGGCCCTTTTCTTGCCACATAATCTTAGAAGCTGCTAACATGCTGTAGACGGGTAGGTATAAGTAGTTATTAATTAAAACACGAATGAGAGGTTCTAAATAGTGTCCATTTATGTATATAAATATGGGCCCGCGCCGTCCCTGTAGCTCCGGGAGCAGAATAGGGCTACGGCATCCCCTGCCTGTCGTAAGATGCGACTAAAAGGGGCTTCCGGCGTTGCAGACGACTAGAGTGGGAGCTCGAACCGTTCGGTCAGGCAATCCCGGGAAGGACGACGGTATGTGTGGTCGCATACCGTCGTAAAGACTAGACGGAGCGGTGGGCCCAGCCGCCCATCTGGGAGGAGCCCGATGGGGCAGCGCGCTCGGAGGATTCCGGTTGAAGTCGTTTCGAGATCCCGGAGTCCTCCTTTTCAGCGCCGAGGACGGCCACCGGGGGAGTTTTAGTGCGGTAAAAATCCCACATAACCCTGCGTCGCTCCCATGGCGTCGGGTACCACTGAAGGTTTCCCCCTCGAGAACAAAAAAAAAAGATATGGGCCCGCGTGGCGGTGCGATTTCCATACCGGTCTGACATGCAGAGACTTCCAGGTTCGATCCCCAACCAGGCAGAATGAAATCTGTATGATATTTGTTCTGGGTCTGGGTGTGTGTGTATACATTTTTGTGTGTCTAAGCTATTTATACTGCGTCCCATGGACGTCTATAAGCAACTAAACAGAAGTTCTATATGAAGTCAACCATAGATGCTTTGCTACTCCCGAGGACTAGGATGGGTATCCCATATAAAAGTAAGTTGGAAACCTACTAAAACGCAAGAACAATTTCACGCTAGAAATAAGCGTGGCGGTGATCCCCGGTCGACTTACCTGGTATTAACAGCTATACACGAAATATACCACTATGGGTCCTTGAATGTAGGAAGCATTACGATTACTAAAACATCTTAAAATGTAGGTACAAAGGTAATCGCCGTACTAAAAATACCAGTCCCTTCTTTGTTTATTGGCGAGTGCAAATGTTCTTTGAACACGCCGATCCCTTTGAGTTTTCTCGGCTTTATTTACAAGATACAGTCGTTTAGCTTTTTAGTTTAGTTCATGGAAGTTCAATTTGAGTTTTATGTGCAGGTGCAGACTTTTATGGTACACGGAGAAATAGTTCCCGCAATTTTTCATCATTTAATTTTTATACAGGGCTACATAGCATTTGATTTTCTATAATTTAGCTACTTATGAGCATACAGTCCATCTGATATGTAAGTGGTCACTCATGCCACCGCACGTGGACATTCGTAATGAACCCCTGATAACATCAGAATCTTACGTAAGATCACATTTGATTTATCATTTAGCAAATTTTTTTACTAGTTTGACCTTCATTTTAGGTAATACTTTGCGAATTTTATGAGAACAACACAAACAGACACCGAATACAGACATTTCTACTTACCAAGAACCGCTTGAACTCTATACAACCGCAAACACCATTGTACACAGACAAGTTTGTTTAGTCGTGGACGCTTGCAAAACGTGCACCGGCGACATAAGTGGTCGATGAGTGGTGTAGTCTACGACCTTCCACCGCGGCCATATGCGAATTGGCAGACTTTACCTTTGGAATTTTTTATGAAAACATTTGAAATTCATTTCTCGCATAAAACAATGAAGTAAAACATCGACATGAAATCTACACGTCTCAGAATTTCAATAACGTTAACAAGCTTGTGAGTATTCCACCAACTCCGTAACAGTAAGTCCGACCGCAACCGGAATCCTCTGAGCGCGTTGCCCCATCGGGCTCCTCCCAGATGGGTGGCTGGGCCCACCGCTCCGTCTTGTCTTAACGACGGTATGCGACCACATATACCGCCGTCCTTCCCGGGATCGCCTGACTGAACGGTTCGAGCTCCCACTCTAGCCGCCTGCAACCCCGGAAGCCTCTTTTAGTCGCCTCTTACGACAAGCAGGGGATGCCGTAGCCCTATTCTGATCCCGGAACTACAGGGACGACCGCACATGACCTACAGCAGAAGTCCAAAGACTTATACTACTCAGAATTTTAACCTTCGACCTCCAGAGATACCAGATCACAACCCTTTTGTAAATTAAGTTATAATCGCGCACTCCCCAGTTTGCATAAACTGCACCGTCGTGATAGTATGCAGATAAAGGCAATGTGCTTCTTTGTTACATTAATGTACCATTGTGTGCGGTCAACTCGAATACTTTGTGTCAAACACATTCGATAAACGTGCTACGCCTTTCTAATAGGAAAACAAGTCAATAATTTTCAATTGTACTGTATAAGCTGTATAATTCTTAGATTTTGTTTATACATGCAATATATTTTTCTACATAAGTATATACCTACACCGCGCCATGACAAGCGTTTGCATGTTTTGCAAGGTGGTAGAATGTAGGTATATGGTTCGGGGAGTCACCGCCACATCTATTTCTAGCTTAAAGCAGTTCTTGCGTTTCTTGCGTTATCAAATTGCTTACAAATGTCTATGGGCGGCATCGACCACTTACCGTCAGATATTCTGCATGCTCGTTTGCTAGGTAAAGTATCCACAATATTAAATATTTGTCTTGAGTATATATCATTTTACCTCATGTAATAGAGGTCAGCAGCAGCTCCTTTAATACTCCCGAGTGATAAGTAAAACATCTCTGTTAAGTTGCCTTCACCAGAACACAGTAGCACTTAATACCAAGGCCGTCTTAGACTATGCTGGGGCCCTTGGGCACACAAGAATTCGGGGCCCTTTTGGAATGTAAAGAAAGTATGATGTACCTACTTTCTTTACGTTCCAAAAGGGCCCCGGTGACTTTCGTGCTACGAGAAAAGCGTAATGCGATCATAATATTTTACTATTAAATGTGATAAAAATTGTTGGCCCTTCGGAGCCCTCTGAGGATGGGGGCCCTGGGTACTGGCCCCGAGTGCCTTTATAGTAAAGACAGCATTGCTCAATACTACTGTTATGAAGCTGAAATAGGTGCGCAAGTGGTGCCGGAGTCCAACTACGAAGGTTTTTACCTTCAACCGTTTACGTCCTAACGGAAACCAATATTTATTTAACCTTTTTATGCTCTGCGATGAATCAGTCGCACGCGCAGACCGTTTTTAACACATATTTACATAGTACTGCATTGTTAATCTACAATAATATTTTTGGCAACTACTTAACATAATTATCTCATTATACATACAAAGTACATATTGCCACCTCGTAAACAAACCTACTCAGAATAATGACGCACTAATCATTCCAAGTATAACGGTTTTGGCTGGCGGATATTAGCACTGATTTTTAATACTAACACGTCATATTGCATCATCCTTTCAATTCTACTCGGGTAGTTATCGTATTTGCATCTATAAAATAATAAAATTATTCAGGTTACATAAACATAGCCTTCGCTTGTGACCTAGGTCCTAAGTAAGCTAGAATTTTTGGGAATTGGTCTGGCAAGGTATCAGTGTTTTCTCCTCGCACCGTAAGGCGGGAACACGGGTAAGCTTTCGCAGTCATCCGCGAACCCGAGGATTATCCATGAGGATTACCCACTTAAAAAAAAAAAAAAAAAGGTATCAGTGTTTTAAAAGATTGTATTACTAGCTACAGTATTGTATGTAATCCTAGCTTTTGAAATTAATAAAGCCGCTTTGAAATATTTTCAAATTTTTAATGACTTATCTAGGTTTATTTAAGAAAGCGCAAAAATCAAAACGGTGCTTTCTAAATTGGGACGCAATTAATAGAAATGATACTAAAACAGTTTTTCTTTTTTGTTCGAATTAAGAATATCATGTGCACCTTTAACTTATAACAAACAAATACAAAAAAATATATACGAATAGAATTAATCAATTAAATTTCATTTATATCCTTTACACTAACTATTGGACACACAAAGTTGAATATAGGGTATCCTAGACGCAGAAGGGAAATTTATACTTATCGTCTTAATGTCTGCATTGTCGAGAATCGATCCCAGAATCCTGTGTTTTTAGTGGTCTTTGTGTGGTCGTGGTGTGAGGACAGCAAAGTAATTGAGTTACATAGGACTTTAAATCTAAATTTAAGTATATGTAACGAGAAAACCTATTATGAGTATCGAATAGAACATATCTCACGTGGATTTTTGTCTACAAGGACCACCCAAAACACTCCGAAACCTTGACTGGCAGAGAACAAAAAACTCATTACAATACTGCATCTATTTTAATTGCAAATCAAATCATGTTACGCACTTGATAATTTGAATCGGTCATAACATCCGGCGACAGAAGATACATGTCGTTCGGACCATAACTAACGTTGCATTTCCCATGGATTAAATTAAACATATGCCTACCATTAGTACGCTTGGAACACTACGATACAATGCAACAGTGAACAGGAAGATATATTTACCGTTTTCTACAGGAATAAATAAAACAAGAAATTAATATGTTTTTTTTTATCTGACTGAAGTAGTAAAGAGTATGCAGTCCACCTAATGGTTAGTGGTCAGTGCCGCCCAAGGACATTTGTAACCTACTTCATATAGAGCATAATTTTTTATCTGAAGTCAATCACAGATGCGTTGCTACTCCCGAGAACTAGGATGGTCGCCTCATATAAAGTGTGCCGACAACCACACACTTCCATCGGTGTAGCGGTGGTGCCTCCCCGGTCGAACTACACTCGTTCTAACATCTATACATCTAACTGACTGTTAAAACTAAAAGTTGCATTTCGTCAGTGGTAAGGAAATAATGCTAAAGCGCAGGAACAGCATTTGTGGTTAGTGAGGTATGAAGTCTTTTTTTACAGAACAAATATCTTGGTTTTGGTAGTTCATACTACTCCACATGATCCCACCAAAAATAAAGGTGACATGATTTTTGTTCTGTAAAAAAAGACTTCAAACCTCACCGACCACAAAAGCTATTTCGGCGCTTTAGCATTATTTCCTTTCTACTGATACACACGCTTTCTACACTCATAGCCCCACACTAGGATTCCTGTGTCGTGGGTACCATGGACACACACAAGACGAATACACAAACACCCAGAACATGAATCTAAACTCATCTTTCAGATACCTGTCTGGCCGGGAATCAAACCTGGAACCCATTGCGCGTCAGACCGATATAGTGACCTCTGCACCACGCGGGTCGTCAGACTGACGATTTGGTATCCCTAATACCAAATCGTCACACGTCGTTTTTAACAATTTATTTAATTAAACGCTTTTTAAAAGTTTGTGTCATTAACGCAACATAAAATGTTATAGTATAGATTTATGTAATGGTCTATTTACTACCTTTGTATTCCTCATAGCCATATTACTTTTTTTATAATATTGACGTAGCAAACGAGCATGCAGTCCACCTGATGGTAAGTGGTCACTGCCGTCCAAGGACATCTGTAAGCAACTTCATATAGGTTCTATCTCAAGTCAAACACAGATGCGTTGCTACTACCGATGACTGAGATGGTCGCCTCATGTAAACGTGTGCCGACGCCTTCTTACGCAGTCGGGTAAAAATACATAGATTCATCTTTATTTAATTAAGCTGCATTTAGCTTATTGTTCACATTAAAATAGAGTCACGAAGATAGTATTTGATTTTTTTGACTTGATTTTTTTAAACACGCACGCTTTCTACACTCATAGCCCCACACTAGGATTTTTTCCTGTGTCGTGGGTACCATGGACACACACAAGACGAATACACAAACACCCAGACCCAGAATGAATCTAAACTCATCATTCAGATACCTGTCTGTTCGGGAATCGAACCCGGGACCCATTGCGCGACAGAGCAATATGGTAACCGCTCCGCCACGCGGGTTTACTTTGAAAGTACGAAATTCACCTGTTTTTGATTTACTACGAGTACAACAGTTTTAAGGACTGCTTTAATTAGATACAAATGTAAAGGAGCAAATGAGCTATTGTAGGTAGACTACAAAAAATGTCGTGCAACCCATGAACATGTTTAATTATAACGAAATGGAACTACAGGTATATCTAAAATCAGATAAAGACGCGTTGCTACCCCTAAAGTTTACATAAAAAGTGTCTCTCCCTTTTACCACACTCATTAAAGCCGACAAAGCTACTGCTCTTAGAAAGCAGAAAACCGAATTGAACTATACCTACTGAACCCCTTAAATAAAAATCTTATTTATTCTTATTGGACTCTTCCCTGAGCTCCTCGCTGCGGACAATCTGTTTGATGTAGCGTTCCTACATCTGCTACAAGTAATTACCCATAATGATATTAAGCTCATGTTGCTACAAAGTCAACGTTGTATCCAGTCACGCCCCATAATTAACTCTTTCTCCCTTCGCTCGTTCTTTTATAAATGAGCTGATATCCCGTGGGACTACTTAGTTTTGATTTGTGGCTTAAAATAAACACTTTTGCGGTAGGCGTTTTCATAAGTTTAGCGTAAAAATAAATATATAGAATAATTCATTACAACCATATTTTAAACTCATAATTACAAAATAAATATTTTTAAAATATATTTTAAGAAAAATGTTAATATTTTTTTGTATTGATTATAATGCTTAAATTTAAAATAAATTAAAATAAAATGACAAAATAAAACATAATAAACATTATTAACCTTCCCGCTGACAATTGCACACATGTGTGCTATAACTTAAAACTACCGCTGGCTGGACTATAGCACACATGTGTGCTATGACTACTACATGAAACAAAACCAGCTTTTTTATATTTATTATACATTATTTCTACTACCTGTCTTAGGAAAATATGAAGATAAATAAATTATACACAAATTTGCTTTATCAGATTTGATGCATTCTCATAATATTTTGCATTTTGTAACATTTAAAATTGTATGCTATCAACATCGTATTTAGCACAGATTTTATTAGAGTCAGTGCAATATGGCGGGAGTTTGAAGTGTCATGGTGTGATTTGTTTTCGTGTTTATAAATTGGAAAAGTAAGTAAAGTGTCGTGTATTACTCATTATAATTATTTAAAACTTTAGAATAACTGTTTATTAGTGTTTTGTGTAAATTTTTACATCAAACTAGTGTGTACTTTCTAATGAATAAAATAAAATTCAGTTCCATTTCAATCTGAATGAAAACAAATGTCTTTGTGTAAGATGTGATAATGGATTGGTGAAAATAATAAATATAAATCTGAAACAAAGGAATATATTATCAGAATTATATTCATAGAATGTTTCGTGCAATATAATTCAAAAATTTCGTATAGCAATATTTCCATACAAATACTAGGGATGGGATAGGGTGGTTTTAATTTTATATCGGTATTTGAATGAATAATATAAAATATCTATAATTTATTACAAACGTTATAATTAGTAGATATAAAATATAATTAATTCCATAAAATAAATTATATTGTATTAAATAATGACAGAATATTTTCAAACATCATCATTATTTTTTTAGAAATGGGAATCTACAGAATTTCTTCCAAAAGTTTTTTTGGTTCGGTTAATTTTGGAAATAAAAAAAATTAAAGCAGATTACATACTGGAGTATTCATGATAAAATTATAATGAAAACTAGGTAAATATCGATTATTACAAAGGATAAAATCGATTTTGATGTAATATATTTTAATTTATATTTATGTACTTAAATTTATGAATATGTTATTTTCAGACATGATTAAAACCGACGCTATCATACTCTTAATGGAAGTGGACACAGATTTTGCATTCAAGATTATCTGTGAGCCACAGGTCAGTGACATAGACTGAAATCAGGCACTAAAGCAATGGTGACTACAAATGCATCGACGGGCCACATTATGGCCAGCGGGCCTGGGGTTGGACAATTTAAATTTAAGCGGTGACTAAGTTCATTCGAAAAAGTAGAACTTTAAATACTAGAAGACAAACAAGCAGACAGGCAGCAAAACAAAAGTAGTGTTCAAATAAAGAAGAAAAATATTATTTACTGTTTTGTTTTAGATTATGTACCTATACGTACTGTTTTATAATTTATGTTTGGTAAAATATTTCATATTTGTAAGTGTTGTTAGTATTAAGATTAGTAAAAAGATTATTGATCCGACTATTTAAAAAACACTTTTAAGGCAACACATCTAAAATTAAACGGCAGGTATGGACATGAGTCATTCATAAAATTATGTAGTTACTTTATTCATTACAATGGAATGACATGTAACTTCATCTTTATCTTGGCAGATGAACTATATTTTTTTATCCGGTTGAAGTAGCAAACGAACATGCAGTCTACCTGAAGGTAAGTGGTCATTGCGTGGACATCTGTTAGCAACTTCATATAGAACATGGAATCTATCTAAATTTAATCACAGATGGGTTGTTATTCCTAAGGACTTGGACCGTCACCTCGTACAAAAGTCTGCCGGCAACCATACCCTTCCATTAAATGAAAAAAATGCTTCACACTAGAAATAGGTGTGGCGGGGTATCTCCCCGGTCAAACTACTCTGTCCCATCTGAGACTATAATTGTATGAGTTGAAAAAAAAATCCACCTTCGGCAATATATTGAACTTCAGCCAAAATGGGCCGAAAATTTAGCCGAAACCAAATTTTTAGGACGTTTTCTCTAAAATTATTATGACACTTTTATGCAACTATTTTGACACAAAGTTTTAAACAAATCATAGACCGAAATGATATGGCAACTCTGTAAACTAAAACGATCTAATTAAATGTCATATTTCAAAAAATGCCCATACATATGTTCGAAAAACATTACCAGTTCGGCAGGTTAATTTTTAGAGTTGATTTTAGAGTGTAACTGATGTCTGATATAAAACTAAAAATATAAGCATTATTTTCAGTTATTATCCGGAATTATAATATTTATGACACAAAAAAATATAAAATTTAAGTTATAAATGTAGTCAAACACAGACTCAAATATGCAATTTGATCGGACTATAATAATACCGATAAATATTTTTTACCGATATTAGTACGGTCACATCACTAGAGAGAATAAGAATTGTGACTATAAATTTTTTGGCGCGATTATTGTAAAACAATTTTATGTAAAAGATCATAATAATAATATTTTAGTGTAGTAGACGTATAAAGTGTTATTTATGACATGTAAGGGGTTCAAAATATTTGTTTTGTTTGTAAACAATGAAAGGTTTTTCTACTACCAGTGATTCTACCAGTGATTTTTCTACCACAAAACGAATGTGTGTTGAAGTGTTGGACGAGTTGAGTTACTTGAACAAGTTGTTTTATAGTATTATTTGTAATTTTACTTGAATAAAATAAGAAGTTGTGATTTTGTGTTGTCTTTTTAATACAATATTCAAACCTTCACACAATTGATAACCTATAACGAAGTAGGTACTGTAGGTAATATATTTTTGTCTTTTTATTTTTAGTATTTTTCTCAATAAATAAAAACAATATATAGTCAAATGGCATAGAATATGTTATTCTATATCAGAAAAAATAAATAGTCCAATAAATTATTATACTTTTACGTTATATTTTGTAGAAGCAATCACGTCACATTATTATGTTAATTACGTCTCTAAATATTATTATTCACCATCATAATTTTACATGTATGGGTAAAACGACTATTAAGGAAACGATTACTGTTCATTTAATGCCGAAATATCAATTTATTTTCGAAGATTCCTTCAATAAATGAAACAAAAAAATTGTTAGCCATTTTCTAAAAACTCGTCTTTTCGGGTGGCAGTCAACTGTAGGTAAGCTGTCATTGACAAAGTCAGCGGAAGTGTTAAATACTACATACAGCTATTTTAGAAACATTAAATGTAACCAAGATAATTAATTTTCAGTTAAACGACTTGTACCACAGCTAATAAAGATGTTATCGTCCAAAGCCCGTTTACAGTTAGGTCGGTGAGTCCTTTATCGTCCAATTCTATCGACATTTTAGCGTCTGATAGAGATCCCAAAGAAATATGCTTCGATTCAAATTTTTATTTACATACCGTCGCAGTGTGTAATTGGATTTATTATGTGTTGTTAGATGCTCTAACTGCGATATGAATGTTTTTATCTTACTCGGTCATCTTAAATTTCGATTTTCTTTAATGCACCGACTACGGTTTTAGTTTTATTAATAAAGTTTTATTAATGTGGGTTAATTTATTTAACGCCTTATTTACCTTTTTATGTTTTTATAACTTTTTAATAACTCTTATTAGGCAAAGGTTACGATTCCACGCGTCCTTACAGGCTTTATAATATTAGGTTTAACATCTTTGTATTTTATGTTCTTTTAAAATATAAATAGCAAAAATAGTTTACAGTTCTTACCCGATGAGATCCGATTCGAACACTTTATAATTAGGTGATGCCTAACAACGAAAGCAATAAATAATTTTTCAAGTGCTTAACGTATTCCTTATTCAAAAAGGTGCTATCAAATTTATATAAAAGTATTTTTTTTGTTACAGATCGCTGCTACTGGCAGCTATCGTATTAAGTAATTGCATCACATGGACCGCATCTAGACATCATTACACGCATAATGTAAGTACTTTTCACATTTCGTAATTAAAATAATTATAGTATAATGAAACCCATTGGGAAAGGAAGAAAATGTGACAAAACTTAAAGGCAAAATAAACTATCCCGATCTGAGGTCGGGAAGTGTGAGGGAGGAAGGTTTTAAGGGTAAATAAGGGTATATCTCGATTTCGAGCAAAACTACAGGCTTATGAAAAATGTTGAATCGCAAAGTTGTAGGTAATGTAAAGATCTATAACTATAGTATTAAGTTATTTTTATTTTTACAACTTAATTTTGTTTGTAACAAAATTTTGTGAAAACTTACCTCTTAATGTTCCAAATACACTGTATTTTTTGGGTTTGAGATATAATTTTTTTCTGTGAACTCAATTTCAAATAATACCCATTAGTACTAGTACCAATCGGTATAATTTGAGATCACCTTTGAGATTTTTTAAAGAACTCTCAGGCTTATATATTCCTCGCTTTCGTTACAGAAAGCGAAAAATAATTAGTTTATTTTGGACAATCCGATAGACAGGTTGATTTTTAACCACTAGGCCATCGCTGCTCAACAGACACTGACCACTCGGACACGAGACATTCATTCACGTCAATGTTAAGTGAATTTTGGCTGATTTCGCTACAATTTGCCACAAAATTTTGTAGCTTTATAAGATCATTCATATACATTTGTTTTTAACGTTCAACGCTTACAACCGTACATAATCAAGTAAACAAGTGAATTCAATTAAAATGCACTGCCGATACATAAAATATTACTTAGAATTTTATCTAAATGCCAATTTATTAAAATGCGGGAGGAATATTATTATCTTTCTATGAGCAATCTTGTTACATTTGATCACAATGTGTAATTGATAGATACATTTAAATATTATTTATGAGAACAACGACTCGTTGGAACAGCTGTATATTGGTAAGCGAATTTAAATATTTTTTATTGATTTATGGCTATCTATTCTACTCTAGTTCATTGCAATTTAATAAGCATCTATAATATTATATTGAATGTCTGTAGAGTAATCAGGGTTGCCATTGAGAAATATAAAAACCAGGATTCTGAAGTGAAAATAATGGATTCGACATAATGAAATTTAAGGAATATAGGAACGTATGGTATCGAGGTGTATGACACTAATACAGAGAGATGCTAGGACTGACGGGTCTCTAGCCTATTTTAAGCTAAATAGTCAATAAAAAAATAACTTTGCAATACTACCTGATATACGTTTATTTAAATTATCTAATTTGTCTCTAGAGTGCCAGCCTTATATTAAAGATTAATTTACTTAAGTTGCATGTCTGTGTTTGGATCACAAAAATTAACATGTGTACTTTTCAACTTAATGGGCCCAGTAGGTTTGAAGTAAATTGATTGTGACAGACGTATATCAGGATTACAAGTGATATTTTAAGACTTTCATTTTAACAAATAGAAATATAATATCTAAACAAATATAAAATTCTCGTGTCACAGATTTTGTTGCCATACACGTCCGAAACGGCTTGACCGATTTTTTATATGGCAAAACAACGTTTGTGGGGACAGCTAGTATAATATATGAATGAATTATTTAATTGTCAATTAATATCAAAGTAATAATAATAGGAATTCACACACCCAAAACGGTAAAACATAACCCACGAAGCTACCTGTCCAGGACGCCAAGACACCTCAAAAATCATGGCATGTCCTAGAAAATCCAGACGTGTGGTAACTCTAAGCATAATGACTAAGCTCGTGACAAACGGTCGGTAATGTATTGCCTTTTTGATTGGCGGGAGTGGCCTGATAACGCGTGATAGCGGGGCCAAAGTCTAGGATGTTCTTAGTGCTCCTGACATTCATTATGTCGGACCAAGGAATGAAGTATTATGATGCTCTTATGTACAAAGAGATAAAGAGTAATAATTAAATGCTTTTAAAATAACAAAGTGTTGATATTTGAACAAAGTACACCCCTACTTAGCTACTTTAGTAATACTTGAGAAACTTAATAATGTCCGAAAATTCGCACTTGGCAGCGCAGTAGACTACGACCTAAAACTCTCTCATTCTGAGAGAAAACCCGTGCCCAGCAGTAGGATAATAAAGGGTTGAAGAGAGAATGAACGCTGTTGGTATTAGGCAATGTCATACTATTAATTAACCAACATACAATTAATGACTGCTGCTAAAGGGCAGGTACCTTCACTCTTTAATTTCTCAATCATTATTCATTTGATATTGCCAGCAGTAAATTTGCATTTCATAGTGTTTGTAAAATAAAGTCTTAAAATGTCTCAATTCAGTTAAACATTCATTGCACTCTGCGGAGAGAGATAGGGAAAGAAAAAATCCTTAGGGAGAAAAAAGGATTCAGAGACTAGAGAAGACGAGGAAGTCCTCTACGAATTTAATATATTTTTATCTCGTAAAATAAATCCCGTGGAAATATTGTAAACTGTATTATATAGAATTTCTAAAGACTACACAAACAGAAAAGCCACTTAGTCGAGCAAAAGCTTATTAACAAAAAAACGTTTCTACTTTTTTACTTTTTGATTTTACTGTTAAAGTGAACATCGATAGGCTGAATATCTAGTGGCGAATCGATGGACTGTCAATTTGATTGGCGAGAGTCGACTGATGGTGAAAGATAAACGTGACTTACGTCGGTCAAAGTCAAGGAGAGTTCATTGGTATCGGACAGCGTTTATTGCAGAGTATTATTTTAAACGATAAACCCGTAGTAATCTGGTTCGTGCCTTATCCGGTGACCCTTGTATACCAATCACACAAATTACACATATTGCTACTTTGTATAAAAAAACGCACTACTCAAAATTCATACATTTTAAGATAAGTCAATTTTTTATCCAAATAATTTATTTTTATTAATCTAATTTTGCACACCGTCACGAAAAACCGACACCCTGAAGTTAGCTATAGTCAAAATTTCAGTTTTTTTCTAATGTTAGTGTCGTTTTTTTTATAAACGTAGAATAAGGCGAAAGATAAAAATTAAAAAAAGTTATCTTCTCACGCCACATAAATGTAACTTCTAACGCGTGTTACACACACACTTTCGTTTTTTATTGGCGTTTCCTTTGGTACAATGAAATATAAAGGCACTTCCATAAACCATAGATTGGATAGAACGCGGTCATTATGGTTTTACCCGCTCTGACGCAACTCCGGGCGCTAGTGCACAGAGCGCGCGAAAATTGAAATGGTTTGGCGGGAAATGAATTCGAGTCGTTCGAGCGAGTGCATTTCGGAGTGTCAGTGAGTTTGTATTTTTCCTTCATTTTATTGCTTTTTTTAAACTATTGTGAGATTGTGTGATCACATTAAGGATAGAACATTGTTAATTACGCGAGGATTATTTTTATTCTCCTTGTCAGATAAACCTACGCCTACCTACGTAATATAATATGGAGTCCCAGACAAATGGTTTATTGTTTCAATACTTCACGAATTATGCGACATATTTCTAACTTCAGATATAGGTATGTCTAAAGTTAGAAAGGTACGTATAATATGTGTACTTAGGTAAGTATAATATGTTTAAGGTTGTCAATTGTCATATACTCGTAATATTGGAATTTTTAATTGATTGCTTGTAAAGTCATAACTAATTACGTTTAGATAATTATAAGTGTTTTCGTCTAATTATGCGTATTACTCCTAACGTCCAAACGAATGTCTAAAAAATGATGAAATAAAAAAATTATACTACTAGTCAATACATAACATATTTTTAAATATAAATTTTAATGATTTGGCCATAAATATCTCACGTACACGCATTAAATGTGAAATTACTTTCAATTTCATCGCGGGACGTCGAGCGGGTAATGTCGATGAAGATTTAAAATGCGTGGAGGGCGCAGCATGAGATTAGTTATAATATCATTGAGCACATTATTAATACTCAAAATGATGGAACTGAGTTTTTAATCAATCGGTAAAGGAATGGAATGTGTTGATTTAAGACTGCTTTAAAATGTGATGATTGTTGTTTAATTGAAGTCGCGTGAGAATTTTCCTAATATCTAATAGGCTAGGCGTGATATTACAAATTCAAATGAATCGTTGCTTTTTAGTTCTTAATTTATCATTTGTTTGGATGCAAAGAAAAAAATACATTTTTATTTAATTAAGCTCGAATTTAATAAATAGTTATTTCCACATATCAATTATATAGGATAACCAGAATACACAATTGTAGTGTTAAAGAGTAGAAAAAAACAACGCCCTATAATAAACTTATCATAAGACACAAATTCTTCGCTCATGTCTATTCCCAGCTCTGATTTTACTTGAAATACAGATGAGCACTCGTACAGTTAGGTATGACAGAATTGATGAGAGCGTTAGCATCTATGAACTGGTCATCTAGTTTAAAAGCACTATTTCGGCTATTCTATTTGAGGCGCTGATCAATTTATGAGCTGGCGTCACCCCCAACGCCTATTTCGTAGATGACAGAGATCTTCGAAATATCTTATAACGACATCCTTATAAGAAACAACAAAGAAAATTGGAGAGAATGAAAGCGGTAAATTAAGTTATCCACAGGAGTTTTATTTATAAATGCAGATTATATTATTAGAATAGACCAAAAGTAGACACTTGTCGTGCCGTATTTAGCATGATGCCATAAGCATTGTAAACAGATGTGGGTTCTACATCATGCCGCGTCCGCACGCTTGCCGCTTGCCGCAAACTCCAAACCTCTACAAGCGTTTGGTTTGATTTTGGGAACCAAAAGTCGGTATCCACACGTTTGCGGGTGATTTATTATGTTCTGAAAAGGTAAGCGTGACGGACGTAATGGACATAGTAATTGCACCGCCTATCACATCTAGGTTAAGTTATTTTCTCTTAAAAACCAAAAGAATACGTAAAATTAATCGAAACATACATTTACTCTTATTTATGTAACATGTTTACATGTTTTTTTACAACAGACGAGCATATGTTTACTGCACCAATGCATAAACTAGACTGAGTGTTTGCAAACATGTGGATGTATCGCAAGTGCTTGCGACAAACTTCCTTTGATTTGTGACAAAAAACCAACACTCGATCGGATCGGCTCCAAGCGCTTGCAAGCTTAAACAAGCCTAGCCAAACGCTCTATCCGCATGTTTGAATTTGTGATGGCTTATTGAGGTTTGGCAAGCGTGCAGACGCAGCACTAATTTTTATTGAATTTGTCAACATAAAAGTCGCATTTTTTTTTTAAATAAACCCCTTTTACTGCACGACTCCACATGCAGTGTCTAGGTTAACTTACTAGAAAATACACCTTAATACGGGAGTATGATAAGTAGTCCTCTAGTCATAATAGAAATACGATATCCTGGGGGCAGGACAAAACAGTGAATTAATAAGTAATTATTCATTGACGAAGATAAGATTATCACAAGAAATTTAGTTAAAGTCCACATTTTTTCGTCTCTGCGTCTGTTATTTCTTGTACAGGTGTGCAGTGGACTAAGGAAAATATACACGTACAAACACAATAAGGTGCTCTCGTATGGAGTGACCGTTGCAACATGCCCCGTAATGCGCTGTACAAGTAGTTTATCGTCAAAACATTTATTCAAATCGCTGGCGGATGGTCCCCGCGGTGATCGGCATTTTAAGCGTTAAGCTGCGTGTAGGATGACTATTTCTATATCTAGCGTCTCTTTGAGCATTTTAAAAATTAACAAGCAGATTTTACGCCCAGTAAGAAGTCACTGCCTCCCAAGGGCATCTTCAATCTGTGCCAATTAAGATCGGATATGTTTTTTAGGTAATTCCTTATATTAATGCTTGTTCTTGTCCTTTAAACTGTGTTGTTATGTCGCAGAAATTAGTGTGCGAAAGGAATAGATTGACCAGTCTATATACTTCATTTAAACAAATATTTTATCCGTTACAGTTAGGTACTTGCATTGCTCTTTAAATCATTTTGAGCTTGTAAGTGTATTTTTAATAAGATTGAAGTAACAAGCCTGCAGTCCACTTAATAAAATGTGGTCACTGCTGCTCTTGGACACCTGTAAGCAACTTCATACAGACCAAGGGTTCCATATGAAGTCACAGATGCGTTGCTACTCCCGAAGACTGAGATGGTCGCCTTATAAAAAAACAAGTAGGCAATCACACTCTTCCATCAAAACGAAAGAATTGTTCCACACTAAAAAAGGTATTTAAGTATCAACACCCTATTCGAACCGTTCGTTCGTTACAGTAAAATATATTTTCGGAAAAAGTACATGTGTTTGCGCTTGCCAGTGCATACGGCGCTTAATCGAGCCACACACAATCGGAAACACTTGACAGACGCTAGATAATATTATGTATGCGAGAATCGAGTATTCAAGGCGAAGTTCTTTGAAGTGTGAATGTAGAAATTGTCGTTCATCAACAGGTCGCTCCTGGCGCGTTTTAATCGCTGCTTATTGGAATTTATTGAATGAATAGTGTCTGGCTTTGATTATTGCCCGCCTCTGACAGACGTTTATGCATGATAATATGTGCAAGTTCATATATGTTTTAACATAATAGATAATACAGGCGATTTCGGCTGCTTCTGTCACGTCTACCATACTAATGAGTAACCCATGTGTTAACTATGTATATGCCAATTTTTGCGAAATGTGATCTGCAGCTTTTGCGGGAAAGAATAACAAACACAGAAACATAAATTAAGTAGCAGTTCATAAAAAAAATTTTAAACAAAAAATACAACCGACTTCCATGCCACATAAAAGTAAAAAATAATTTAAATACATGTTGGTTTAGAGCAAACACAGTTCTTAGTACATAGTCCCGAAGTCGGCGCTTACCATATTTTGCTGGATCATGACGAAACTACATGTATCCTATATGAGCGCCGACTTCGGGACTATGTACTAAGAACTGTGTTTGCTCTAAACCAACATGTATTTAAATTATTTTTTACTTTTATGTGGCATGGAAGTCGGTTGTATTTTTTGTTTAAAATTTTTTTTTTCACGCTTTTCAGTCACGATAAAATCAGTTATGGCTGTTGCTAGTCGTCCGCTAACCGGATGTATAAAATTAATTATTCGTCCGATTTTCGGATGAATAAAATTATGTGCTGACGTCATCATATAAAAATAGACTTCTTTGACACAACCGGTCGGGGGCGCTACCGCGCCCCCTCCCTTAGGTTCTGAATTGGAAAAATCTGTTCGAACCTAACCTAACCGAATAAAACAACTTTTTCTGAGTAAACATTTATTTAAAGAATAGACCTATAATTATCAATATTTAAAGTAGAAAAAGTAATATAAACCTTATAACTAAGAGTATAATTCAACTGATACTGATAAAAATAACCCATCCAATTTAAAAAGGTTGGTAGTACTCTTGCATCTTTCAGGTAATTGTATTCAAAGTGGAATTTTTGATCATAATTATATCCTCTCCGAAACTCATTGTTGGTATTGTGAACAACAACATTATGTATACGTAAGCACAATATGGCCGATGCCTACGGTTTAAACTTGAAGGACCCCAGCATTATCAGGGTTGAGGAGTTGAAGGTCAAAATTATCATGTCATATCTTTGCTTAGTAATCTCATTACATATACGTAAGCACCATATGGCCGATGCTTATGGTTTAAACTTGCAGTACCCTGCATCATCAGGGTTGAGGAGTTGAAGGTCAATTTTCTTATCATACGTGTTTGCTTTGTAAATATATTACATATCCATAAGTATCGAATGGCCAACGCCTATGGTTTAAGGCTAAAGTACCCCTGCATCATCAAGGCCGAAGAGTTGAAGGTCAAAATTATCATGTCATATCTTTTCTATGTAATCTCATCGCATGCACGTAAGCAACAGATCCCCAACTTCTATGGCTTGGGCTTACAGTACCCTGCATCATCAGGGTTGAGGAGTTGAAGGTCAACTTTTTTATCATACGTCTTCGCTTCGTAAATATATTACATACCCATAAGCATCAAATGGCCAACGCCTATAGTTTAAGCCTGAAGTACCCCTGCATCATCAGAGTTGAGGAGTTGAAGGTCAAATTTTTCATCTTATATCTTTGCTTAGTAATCTTATCAGATATACGTAGCGATCATGTAGCTAACGCCTATAGTTTAAGCTTGAAGCACCCCAGCATCATCAGGATTGAGGAGTTGAAGGTCCAATTTTCCAACGTATACAACCATTTTTCTAATGTTTTACCTTACATTTTTTTAAATATCATTTTGAATGCGTAAGATTGAAATAGCTAAGTTTTATGGCTTAGGCATTCAATACCCCTGCATCATCAGGATTGAGGAGTTGAAGGTCCAATTTTTCGTCGTATACCTTTGCTTAGCAATGTTATTACAAATCCGTGAGCAACAAATGTCTAACGTTTATGGTTTAAGCCTGCAGTACCCCTGCATCATCAGGGTTGAGGAGTTGAAGGTCAAATTTGTCATCGTACATCTTTGCCTTGCACTCTTATTATATATCCGTAAGCAACAAATGGCCATCACCTACGGCTTGGGCTTACAGCACCCTGCATCATCAGGGTTGAGGAGTTGAAGGTCATTTTTTTATAATATGTCTTTGCTTAGTATTGTTATAACATACCCATAAGCACCAAATGGTCAACCCCAATGGTTTAGGCTTGAGGCACCCCTGCATCATCAGGATTGAGGAGTTGAAGGTCAAATTTTCATCACATGTCTCTGCTTAGTAGTCTTGTTACATATATGTAAGCACCAAATAGCTAATGTTATAGTTTAGGATAGCTGTAACCCTGCATCATCAGGATCGAAGAGTTGAAGGTCAAATTTTTCGTCAACCTATATAAGCATAGATATATAATACATATTCCAAGTTTCATAAGAATCGATTCGGCAGAAGCCGAGTTATCTCAAATTATCTAAAAAACTTGAGGAGTGGTGGTGGTTTCCACCCCATAACTCAAAGAGTTAAGCATCACAGCATACCCATGTCCAAGAGAAAAAGTTGCGTGACAAAATTTCCTATCAAATGAAAGAAAGAAAATGGAAATCGGTTTATAAACACCCAAGTTATTCAAGATTTTAAGAAACCGACATTTTCCAATTTTCCGGGAAAACCGCCGGAAGGTTTTCATTTTCCTCAATATGGGACTGCCTGTGAAACTAGTCGCATACAATGTCGTATGAATCGTGTCGGTAGGTCGACGATTTCTAGCCATTTCGCCCGAACATACATAAAAAAAAAAAAAAAAAAAAAAAAAAAAAAAAAAAAAAAAAAAAAAAAAATATACGTGACGAATAGATAACCTCTTTCCTTTGGGAAGTCGGTTAAAAAGGGGATGTTTTTTTGCTAAGAAACAAACATAAATGTCTCTTACCTCTAAAATACCTCTAAAAAAGAAAACTCCCCAAATTCGAACACAATTGTGTTATTTCGGCCAGATGAATTTCGATATTAATTTTGTTTTATTACGATAAGATTCTGTTGTGCCAAGCATGTAAAAGCTAGATGAGATAATTGAGACTTCGTAAAATTTCCAAAAGTAGGTATCTGAAGTCTATCAAAGTCTTATCTATGGCTTAAAACCATTGTCGAAAGAATATTATTAAAGGCGAAGTTCGAAATTAAACTTTCTCAGGTATATACCTCCCATTATTTGTTTTTAGTTGTTATAACTTGTTTTCATTACCATTCAAATTTCTTTCACTAATATCCTTTGTGCAGGTAAATGGCCACCGGAGTCGACACAGGCGCCAAGGAGCAGGTCTCTTCCTACCAGCGTCATACATAATACCCGGAGGAGAGGGGGGCGGGGCGTGGGGAGAGTGGGGAGAGGTGTCACCCTGCTCTAGGACTTGTGGAGGTGGTGTTGCTAGTCAGAAGAGAATATGTTTAGAAGTTAGGTAAGAAACATCTGCAATCTATAACAGCTAAATATTAGACACTAGCTAGTTAGATATTTTAACACCGATATGTTATTCCCTCATTAGAGTTATATTTGTTTTATTACTGAAAAAAAAAAGATTTATTAATATTCAATTCATACAACTTGTTGCCGATTTCCTTGTACAAAATATAATTACATACAATATAAATAAAGTAAAAAAATATCGAAAAGCTAATGTTTATGTATAATATCAATAAGGCTATATTAAGACAAGTATCTTGGAGGAAACATAAATAGATCATTAGCAACTTGCCAATAGAGAGACAGGTTTTTATAAAATAAAGACAAGTGGTTACTTTTAGATATAGATTTTAAACAATTATTCAAATTTTAGTCAATCGGATTCAATAGTTATTGTGGTTTGATGCAATTTCAAACACTCAAACAGACAGACAGACAGACAACAATTATAAAGAATCTGTTATTACTTATTTTCAGTCCCCTAAACTTCTTTCGCAAATATGCCTTTACGTGATTTACAAACACGTGTCACTTTTATTTTTATTATATTTAGGGATTGACTCATGAGAATGTCAGTCATAAAGAGGGTAGGTAAAAATTACTACTTTTATATTGTCCTTATAATCGATTAATCTTTCAATCATTCCTTTTTGACTGTGTGTAATTTTGTCCCTTGTAAATGGTTTCAGCTCAGACGGGCAGCCTCTCTGCAGAGGCGGAGACACGAAATATTTCTCGTGCCAGACTCAAGACTGTCCAGAAGGCTCCGGCGACTTCCGAGCCGAGCAGTGCGCTGAGTTCGACGACCAGGTGTTCAGGGATAATAGGAAATATACGTGAGTACTTTATTCTTATAGGTATCTATAACAGATTGCAATTCAAATAAGTAGTCTATACTATCACAGGCGTCACTCCATTTTAAATAATTACCCCATCCCCCTCAACCCATTATTGTCCCACTGCTGGGCAAGGGTCTTCTCTCAGAATGAGAGAGTTTAGGCCATAGTCCACCGCGCTGGCCAAGTGCGAATTGGTGGACTTCACACACCTCCGAGAACATTTTTTTTTAAGAACTCTCGGGTGTGTAGGTTTCCTCACGATGTTTTCCTTCACCGAAAAGCAGTGATAATTAATTTTTAATACGCACATAAATCAGTGGTGCGTGCCTGGGTTTGAACCTCAGACCTCCTGATCGAGAGGGCAAGTTTCAACCATTAGGCTATCACTGCTCCTTTTCAACCATTAGGCTATCACTGCTCCACCACTAATAATTACCACATATCCTTAAATGGCTACAGTAAAAGCTCCTTCACGATTCATGATTTCGTTATTCGCGTTTTTAGTATACGTGACTAAAAAAATATTTATTTGCAGATGGTAGTCGTTACAACAAAAAACATTTGAAGCCTTATTTTTACGTGTCAACTTTGTTACACAGACCGCAAATGATTACAGACTTAGGGATTTGCAGTCATTCCCTTTCTGTATTCGCGATATATGTGCGGAGCATATCTCCCGCGAATAAACTTATTTAATTTACCAAAAAGATATGTCATCGTTTCCCTCTCTTTTTATTAAAGTATACTTTCGTAAATTATTCATAGATGCGGTTTAGATATGGTCTGTCTAGTAGCCAGTAGTATAAATAAAGTCACTAATATTTTTATTTAGTTACAAGACCACACAATACAAAGTTATTTTAACACTATCCTAATTTTATCAGATGGGTCCCGTACACGAAAGGGCACAACCCTTGCGAACTAAACTGCATGCCGCGTGGAGAGAGGTTCTACTTCCGACAGCGATCGAAGGTCGTGGACGGCACGCGCTGCAATGACGAGTCCTTCGATGTGTGCGTTAATGGAACTTGTCAGGTATTTTATTTATTTATTTATTATTTTATTTATTATTTATTGTTTCCTTTTTATTATTTTTGTGACTATCCATCAGCATTCATTAAAAAGAGTTTAGGTCGCCTCCCGACCAGGTGGACTGATGACCTGAAGAGCTGGTAAACGCTGGATTCAGATGGCTCAGGACCGGTCGAAGTGATACAGAACAGGGGAAGCCTATGTCCAGTACTAGACTTTCAAACGCGTTTGGATGGATACGTATAACACTTTAACCTGCGATATGTGTTTTTTAAAATCTAAAATGCCGAATGGGACCAAGCTCAAAACTTCAGCAATGGAAATGAAATTTTGCTATTCTCACAAAATTCAAATTTCCCAGTAGGTTTTATTCACCTCGTACGATTTCAAAAACAATGGGGTACAACCCATTATCCACTGTCTATGGCCTAAAACTCTCTCATTCTGAGAGAAGACCCGTGCCCAGCCGTGGGACAAAGTAATAATTTTGGATAATTCCTTTATATTAATTCCGAACAGCCTGTCGGGTGCGACATGATGCTGGGCTCGAACGCGCGCGAGGACAAGTGCCGCGAGTGCCGCGGGAACGGCACCAACTGCAGCACCATGCAGGGACTCATTGATGACCCGGACCTTAGGCGAGGTAAACTGTTTGTATAGTTAATTCATATTTAAGGGACATATTTGTTTACCCGAAGCGCGCGAGGACAAGTGCCGCGAGTGCCGCAAGAACGGTACCAACTGCCAGCACCTTGCATGGGGTCGTCGACGACCCGGACCTTAGGCGAGGTAAACTGTTTGAATGGTTTATACACTTTTAGAGAACATATTTGTCTATTGATGGACATGGCCAACTTTTCTATGGTGCTTTGGCTAGCTTTTCAATAACCGGTCGAAAAAAAATTACTTAAATGTTTATACCGAACTATACATAAAGTAACATTTACGGTAATTTATATATACTTTAGATTAATTATCATTAGACTCTATCTAGAGTCTATCTAGACAACTAGACACAAACTGGCCATGTCTCCTTTACAACAGAAAAAGTAATTATATGTATAAATCAAATCAAAGGTACCTATCGGCTGCTTTACAGATAATCTAAAGGCTAGCCACGAAATATTTAATTGGCGCTATAAGCAAAACAAGCTTTGAGCCAATTTGACTGACTTTAGAGAAATTGGACCAAAGATGCCTCATATCTTGCGTGAAAATCATTGATCCAAATAAAGAGTTAAATAAATGAATTGAATACAGAAAAATAATGCATTATTACCACAAAAATCACATTGTTTTAAATTTCATTTACCTACTTCGTAATGTTTTTTGATTACAGGTTACAATGATGTGTTATTGATACCACAGGGAGCCACAAATATTTTCATTGAGGAAATAAGGGCGTCAAGTAATTACCTTGGTAAGTACCGATATTCTTTCAAGTTCTCTGAAGTCTTTGAATTGACCAAATATATTTTTGTATATTACAAATCATACTATATACCTAATAATATAATGGTAAAACCTTTGCCTTCCCATGCTGAACTTCTTTTTATGCTGCTACCTTGATTCTTTTAAGACTAGTTCTGACGGCTCGAGATAGGTAAAATGTTCTTAAAGTACATACATGTACTTACAAAAACATTGTCGTCAATCCATTACTGGCCTACTGCTGGGCACAAGTCTCTTCTCTCTGGATGAGACAGTTTTAAGCCTTAGTCTACCACACTGGTCAAGCGCGAATTAATAACCTTCACACACCAAGGAGACCTTTTTTTTACAAAACGATCATAGAAATCCATTCAATTCACAGCACTACGAGCGAAAGAAAACACGAAATACTACCTGAACGGAGACTACCACATAGACTTCCCGCGGTCCCTGCCCATAGCGGGCGCGCAGTGGCACTACGCGCGCGACCAGCAGGGGTTCGCCGCGCCCGACCGCCTGCGCTGCATCGGCCCCACCACTGAGCCGCTCTACCTCGCTGTGAGTATCTATGACCATGACGTACCATGACGTACCATGACGTACTTTTACGTACTTCACAATTTAATCAAATTGGTAACATGAAGAGACTCAAAATTTCGTGGCAGAATTTGAATTAACACGCTTTCTACACTCATAGCCCCACACTAGGATTCTCCTGTGTCGTGGGTACCATGGACACACAAGACGAATACACAAACACCCAGACCCAGAACATGGATTTAAACTCGTCATTTATGTACCTATCTGGCCGAGAATCGAACCCAAGATCCATTGCGCGTCAGACCGGTATGGTAACCGCTCCGCCACGGGGGTCGTCAATTGGAAATTTGAATTAACAGCTTTTTATGTTCAATGTCTTGTGATGTAGGTGCTGAATAGCGCCATTCTTCTCTTCCTGTGGGTATCGAGGGACGCCATTTGGAAATAATTCAGGAGATTGCTGCCGATCTCCTCAAGTGTACCTGGATACCAAAAACACCTAATGCCAGGTTACCAACATGTAGGAAGCCTTCACATTAGGTCGCATGTAGTGCGGCAGCAACGCGTCAGCCGCGCGACAGCAGGGAATTCTTTCTCATTACGACTATAGCCACGATTTTTTTTAGATTAGGGTGGCGCGCTGTACTCCTATAATGGAAATAATAAATAATGAAAAATCATTTCCGTAATAAGAAAGCATCCATTTCAGTCGTGCGGCTGACGCGCTGCAGCTGCGCTACTTGCGAAATAATGTGAAGACGCCCTTATGACGCGGTGACCATAGGCAACATTCCCATTACGTCACGCCTATGTTCAGCAGTGGACTTTAATAACCGTTGTTACGGTACCGGCTTAGTTATCCAGGAAAACTTCTTTATCCTTCTACATAGTTAATCGACAAATATGTTTACAGCTTCTCCTTCAAGAAGACAACGTGGGTGTTCGGTACGAGTACAGCATCCCCAGCGACATGGCGCCGCGGCCGGAGCTGCGGTACGACTGGGTCTTCGACAAATTCTCGCCCTGCTCCGATAGCTGCGGTGGAGGTAAGGAACATATAGACTTTTGAAAATCTGCAGCTTTGATCAGAAGTCCAACAACGGCGGTCGCGTGAAAAAAGGCTGATATACTAAAAAAAATTTTCCTCCTTTAGTAAATAGTCCGGAATAAACAGATTCCAAAATTTGTCAATGAAAAACAAAAAGATCCTGGCGTTTTTTATTATTTATTGTCTCCACTGGACTTAATACTTAGATTATCAGAAGACGCAAAACGGTGATTTTAGACTATTATTGTAAAAAACATACAGCACAATAAATAAATGAATGTTACTGCAACTACGTTAAAATGCCATATAACAGAAAACTTTACCACATCCTGTATACGAAAGTAACATAAGCTTCAACAATAAAGAAATTAGTGTAGAGTTGATGCCATAAAAAATCTACAACCTATCTGAAGAACTAAACTTATTATCCAGGCTTCCAAACACGTAACGTGAGCTGTCGATCACGAGACGATCTGGAGCTGGTGGAGGAGAACCTCTGCGAAGCTGGACTGAAGCCCGCGACCAACCAGACCTGCAACACGCAGGCGTGCCAGCCGCGCTGGGTGGAGGGACCTTGGAGTCCCTGCTCCAAGCCTTGCGGCGAAGACGGCACCAGGTCACGCGAAGTCCGTTGCGAGAAAATCATCACGAATGGGTACGGATTGTTTTTCTGTCTTTCTAAATGTCTGAACTTAATCATATGACAGTAGAAATGTGTTCGCAGTCCTGATGCGATGATAAGTAGCCATAAACAGATGTAATCAACTTCAACTGATCCTGAGGACTAAGTTAGACTAAGTTGCACTTTACGGAAATAACAAATTTACACGCAGTCCTTATGAGATGGTAAGTAAACAGTGATGCCCATAGACAACTGTACTCAACTTCAGATAAAATCAGAGTATTATTATATACTCAGCTCTTATGCATTGCTATCCGGAGTACTCAGTTGGTCTAAGTTACTACACTACACTTTTAATAAAAAAAAATAATAACAAAAATTTTCACAGACCTGGATATATCGACTCTTAACACTGCGATTATTAGGTGAAAAGGTTAAACTCAAGGGCATTTCTGAGTCGAATCACAAGGATTCTCCCACCTAAAATATAAAGATATTCTAAGAATTTACGAATACGCAGATACTATAAGTAACATCCGTCCTTCTTTCAGAGTGAATTTCAGATTTGCATCCGTAGTCTCGGACAAGGAGTGCTTTAATCTTCTCAAACCGAACCTGTACGAGGAGTGCAACCGGAATGCCACCTGTCCCACTTGGTTCACGGGACCATGGAAACCAGTAAGCAAATGCAGTCTTTAAGAATTAATTAAGCGTTATTGTAAATATTATGTACTTATTTAGCTACGATTTGTATTTTATTAGAAGATGAAATCCATATAGCCAGTTTCGTGATTGACATTTTCAATGATATTTTTCAATGAAAGAAGAATAGTTGCTTATAGTATTCTTTTTAATACTTCTACGTATATACAATTTTAAATTTCGCCTTTTCAGTGCGACAAACTTTGCGACGAAGGGAAACAGACTCGCCAAGTTGTGTGTCACACGAAGACGAATGGGCGAGTCCAAGTATTCGACGACGAACTGTGCAGTGACGAGAAGCCGTCGTCGGAACAACCCTGCAACCTCCACCCTTGCGGTGGCGTCGACTGGTTACTCTCCGAGTGGTCTGGAGTAAGTCCTTGCCTTATTACATATACGTATGTACTCTCTTGTCCATGTAACGTAAGTCGTCAACGGCGCCACGTTACCCTGAAAGATGTGAGCTGTAGGACTCTTGCTTTAACGCCGATAGGTTCATCAATTTGAGCCGAACGGTGTTATATTTAAAAATTGTAAGAAGCTCAACGGTTTGACATTTATTCAATGGAAGAGTGGATGATGTCTAACTCCGGATGCTATATAGTCACGCTGGTACCTCCTATTTTCATCTTTCATCTAAAACAACTGTTGTGGCGAACGGCGCGGTGAAATGCAAGGTGCAAAATATGGAAGTCTCAGCCAAGACTACTTATTTTAGTCGTTTGGCGTTAACATGATGGGACTGAAAGGTTCTGGCACTCAATCTTCTAGCACCATATGAAAAAGCTTATCGAGTGCAACGATTACTAAAGGGCTGGCAATAACCTTTTTTGCATACGCGTATTTATCCAATTAGTCAAGCTGTCAACGTTTTGGGACGCATCTCAAAGTCAACAACTTTTATGAAGATTTAAAGTTTCACAATATATTAATTATCATAATTATATACTTTTTTTAAATTAATTAATGGATTGAGTAAGTAAAACCACAGTAACTATACAATTAAAGATAGTATAGCATAGCATAGCATAGCATAGCATAGTGTAGCATAACTTCTTTAAACATTTCAGTGCGACACGTGTCTCTCAAAAAGCCGAACGCGATTAGCCAAGTGCGCGACGGCCAACCGCACGATAGTGGCCCTGCAGCTGTGCGGCTACCACCCCGCGCCGCTGCTGGAGGAGCCCTGCGACCGCTCCGAGCTGCCCAAGTGTGATGCACAGTGGTACGCCACGCAGTGGGGGAAGGTAAGGTTTCCTGATTATTAATGACCATAATTTGTACGGGAAAATTTTCCACAGAGTTCCAACTTAATCTTTAAGGGTTTGTGGATAATCTCTCATAAAATTGATCTTCTTGGAAATTAATTATCTCTGGTTAACCTCAGGTAATCTTCTCATGGGTTGACTATAGATGTCGATGAGCAGCAGTAGCCACTTACTATAAAGCAGACTAATTACTCGTTTACTACCTATGATGTTCACAATACTTCATGATACAACTCTCTCTACATTTTACGAGTTATCGACTGGGAGTAACTTGGTCATGAAAAACTGTCCTTGGCTTACCAGTGGTACCTTTGCATCCGCAACCATAATCATGTTGGTCATTAAATTTCATTAATATATTTTTTAAAAATTATCTCATTTCGAGAGAAGACTCTCGTACCCAGCAATGGGACAATAATGTGTTGACGATAAAATATTTTTCAGTGTTCCGTGGAATGCGGCAAGGGCGAACAATCTCGTCGTGTCTTCTGCGGTGTGTTCGATGGATCGTCTGTTGTAGTGGTGGAGGATGACCAATGCGACCAGGAGACAAAGTACAGAGACACCAAGCCGTGCGAGGTTCCCGAGGAGAAGTGCCCTGCCAAATGGTTCGCCGGACCATGGACTGAGGTAAGACAGAGAAAAGGTAGTCCAGAAACTTTCTTCCAAAATTTTAAATAATAAGAGTAACGTTTTCTATACTCTTGTGCAGTGGGTTTCATGGACAAATACTTAAGACCAATACATATACATGGACCGATACAAATATCATGCTTCCTTTGGTTTGCAAAAATATGCAATGTTTGTGTTTGCACCGTCAGCAAGATATAAACGACTATCCTGTCGACATATACACCAAATTTCATTCTTTCAAAATGACAGTTCAGCTGTAACTTTATTATAATATAAAAAACATCATAAGGTTCTAGTGTTTCATCATGGTTCTAGTTGTTTTGTTAATCTTATTTTCTGACCTATTTTTAATTCGTAAACTTAGCACGACTGATAAAAATATTATTTTATTTTAATTTTTGATACTAATGTTTTATATCTTCGGTTAAGTGTAACAAAAAATGCGGCGGCGGTGAACAAACTCGGAAAGTTATGTGCCTCATCGGCGACCAAGAGGTGTTGGAGGCCTGCCACCAACCTTCTATCCCGGAACTTTTGCGGTCCTGCAACATGGGACCATGTAACGAGGGTAAGTTAAAATTAAGTTATTTGAAATTATTTGACATTGACGAGGCGAAAGTAGAGCAGTGTCACAAACGCTTCGAGTTATAGACGTGCAATAGTCATGTATCTATGAAAATAAATTCACCTGACACTAATACTTTCGTTAAAAATAGATCACATGAAATAATCGAAACAAGTAAATAAAATACATTGATAGATTGTACAAATTATTATCGACTAAAACTAAAGACACTCATGTATTAAAATTAAAGGCATTTAATGAATTATATACTTATAAAACTAGCAACTTAGAATTTTGATACTTCAGTAAGATTTTCATGTAAATCCAAAAAATACACAGTTTATATTTATTGTCGTAGATGAAATGTTACCAGTTGACTCGAAATCCACACCTATCATGGATGATTATTACTACGACTACGACGAATGTGAAGACGAAGGCTATACAGAAGTAGGAGCCGAGGCCGACTTCGACACAAGTAAAACTATCGAGGTAATATAACAATCTGAAATATTTTAGACCTACCTTCCAGAATCCACCGCAAAAAACGAATTCTTCTCGTGTACTTTAACTTCCGAAGAAACTACTAAAAGTATTGGTTTAACTGAAACGATGAAACAAGTTTCTAGCTGCACCCTTTATATGAGCATTTGATATAAGCATCGATTGCTGCAAATTGGTGGCATAATAATGTTTGAGTAGCCTAAACATTTTCTAATGAATGCTCTGGAGGGCTGATCTAGACAACTATTTTTAATAAGATTGCAAACAAGAAAATGAACATGCAGTCCACCTGATGGTAATTAGTCATCGGCAGTCATGGACATCTGTAAGAAACTTGATATAAGACAATGGTTCTATCTGAAGTCAATAACAGAAGTGTTGCTACTTCCAACAACTAAGATGACGCCTCGAATATAAAGGTGAGTAATGTAATGTAAGAATGTGTGATTTGCCTTACCGGTTTGACAATATACCTAAAACTTTGAAATACCACCTGCATGCCAGATTTCTATTTCTGTATTAATAAAGCCCCAGTTATAAATTTTATTGTAATTCACATAAGTACTAAATCAAATTCCCGTTTTCAGTTGGATATGATGTTCAGTGACAGCCCATCTACATTCGAAGGTGAGCACAATCATACTTCATACTTCATGCTAATATTATAAAGGCGAATATTTGTGAGTGTGTATGTTTGTTACTCCTTCACGTCTAAAAGGCTGGAGTGATGTTCATAAAATTTGGTAGGGAGTTAGCTGACACTCTGGATCAACATATAGGCTACTTTTAGCTTAGCTAGCTAGCTTAGTTTAGCTAGTAATGATATATTTCTTGCATTTAACATGGTATGTTCTAATTGTAATACTGAGGACGTCCATTAACACGAATCTTTTAAGAGCAAAGAGAATCTAAATCTAAAGAGATATCTCGGCGATAATTGCGAAAAAACATGTTTAAAAAAATTAGCACGTTTCACTACTAAGTATAGTTTCATCCTACCTATACAAAATTATTATAAGTATCGCTTTATTATTCAGCGATGCAATAACTTTTATCGCGATTAGTTTTGAACAATAAGTACCACGTGAGATGGGGAGAGGATGGGAAGAGCTGCCCCCTAATACCACTATCGATACGTGATCGCTTATCGACTAAATCGACGGGCTCCTAGAACAAAATCGTATATGAAAATTTACCAATTTACAGTATGAAGCTTAGAAGTTTTGTGGACATACAAACATTGATTACTTACGTCAAGAAACACGATCTATGGAAAATCATTGTAATAGTTATTTACTTATTGAGTTCCTAAATAGCTATTACAATCACCTATTACAATCAACAAAGCTTTATACTGTAAATTGGTAATTTTTCATATACGATTTTGTTCTAGGAGCCCGTCGAAATATAAACTAAAGTACTATTTCAGTACTATAACAGTTATGACGTTTTTCATACACCCAAGTAAATTTATAATTCAATAACGTAATATTTCTAAATTGTATAACTTCACTTGCAGAAGGATCCGGTGAAGATGAATTTACATTAGAAACTGGATCGGGATCAGGTATAGTTTTTTTTATATTATTTTATGCACTTTATATCCTATATCCATTATATATATATGTCGGAGATTATTCCATTCTTATCGACATCTTTAGTAATCAGTGGGTTTTGTGGGCGTTATTGAAGGGTAAATGCGGGCACAAATACAGCATTAATTGTTCTTGACACTTTATATTCAGAGTTCCACAAAATAATGATTTCAAATACACGTAGGTTATAATCTAATACAATTAAGCTATTTGAGCAGCGGGTTCAAGGCAGTGACCGCACACTTCAACACACAACGAAATTATGATCCACCTCGATTGCTCACACCAGTATTTATCAATGTTTCCCCACCGTGCGGCCACATACCTCGACTCCACTAGAGACTTCTTAAAAGTCTCTGCTCTGATTGTAAATCATACACCATGACAATATAACTCAAACACAATATAAAACAATGGTTACTTATTCTAATCTATAATCATTTAAATTATTCTATAAACTATGAATGTTAATGTAAGCCTAGCCATCTTCAGTAACTTCTAAGTTGTATTCATCCCTTCCTCCGACACGGCCATCCTGACACTTCACACGTCCTCGTGTGACCTCAAGATATTAGCAGTTGTTGTCTGGAATGAAACACATTACTTTTGGTAAAACTGTATATACAATATTAAAATACGAGTCTCACGGCACTCAGTCATTATAAGTATTGTTCTGTTTCACACTGTTTTTAACCTTTGTCGATTTATGGCCACTTACACTTAAAACCAACTTCGATTCGATTTCGAACAAAGATCGAGTGTATTCTTAAGTGGGATCTTAAATATGTTCTTGTAAAACGTAACCAAATCCTTAAGCGATATCGCTCAACGCGATACTTCACTTGAGATTAGTCAACACTTACAATAACCAAAACTAAGAAATACCATAATAAATTTAGTCATGAATAATTTCTTTATGTTATGAAGTATTTGTTACACTATTCCGTTGTTAATTTAGTGGCATTCTTTGGTTTTAGAGTATGACTGCTTTAAGTGTAGTTTTCACAACCTTAGCAAACTGATTAAAGTGTTGTTACGAAATGTAAAATCATATGCCTTGTATTTACTCAGTTTCCAGCTATCATGATTTTGTACAAACGATAAAGTATATGGAGCACATTCAAAACTATCCTAATTAATTGCTCTTGCAGTGGTCGAAATTCGACAAACAAATACTATGCTTGCTATTCACAGAACTGTTTCATAAATAATTCTAGTTACTATAGATTATATAATTTTTTTGTGTACGATATATGTACGTTCTTTTGTTTTATGACTAACACTCGGTATAGGAAAATGAGGTTTGATTGAGCTGCTTATGCTGCATTTAAGAGCGATTGCTTGTTGTACAACATAGGTATTTAACATTGTAGATTTTAGACATTTGACATCATAGATTTTCAACCGACTTCCCAAAAGAAAGAGGTTATTTATTCGTCACGTTTTTATTTTATTTTCTTTTTTTTTCAGTTTTCGTTAACGTAAGCAATAAATGTTACTACATTTTACTTAAGGGCTCCTGTACTACATAAATTTTAACTATGTAAAATCGCACGCTCTTCCATATGCGCGCTATGCGTAAAAGGGTACCCTAGTTTTTCGCCTCATGTATAAATATATGTTATCCGCATTTCTAGTACATTTAACAGAACTTAGTCACCATACTTATAGTAAATCAATATTTAATATCATAATACACAACAATTTTAATGGGTATTAAATTCCACAATATTTAGTCGAACTCCTCATCATTTATTTATAATTTAACCTAATGATAAGGCAGACAGGCTACCTGATGGAAAGTAGTCACCATCGCCTATGGACATTCGCAACACCAGAGGAGTCGCCAATGCCTCGTAGGCAAATAATTTAATAACGCATACACTGGTTCCATAGTCACCATGTTGTATAAGGGACTGTCACGCTGTCTGAACGATCATATTGCCGTTAGAACCCTCACTCAACATAGCCTCCAACATAAATTCCACATAGCATAAACCATCTTCGAGCTATCTGAACGGTCATATCGCCGTTAGAAAACCTTAACTTCACTTACATAGCCTAAACATAACTTAAACCACCTTCAAGCTATCTGAACGGTCATATCGCCGCTAGAAAACCTTAAACTTCACTCACATAGCCTAAACGTAGCACAAACTACCTTCAAACTATCTGAATGGTCATGTCACCGTGGGAAAACCTTGACTTTACTTACATCGACTCCACGCAGCACAAACTACCTTCAAGCTAACTGAACGGTCATTTGCCGTTAGAAAGCATCACGGGGCTTACACATTTTCTTTGTCGAATAAGCTATCTCTACCACTAACCTAACCACAACTACGGCTGAAACAATTACAATACTAAATCACTTATACGTAACAAAATTTAATTTGCCTATACTAATCGCGCAAAACTTACTTACCATCGAACTGAAAAGATTATGGAGACATGACGTAGGTAAGACTAGTCCTGTTGTTATTTCGTTCACAGATATTACTTAAATCTTATTCTCTAGGAAGGAACTGATTAAATTATTACTGATTTAATTAACTACCTTATTAACCATAGGAAACATTTATTTAAAATAAACTCTTTTTTTTTTTACCCTAAATTCTGTCATTTTTTTACATTTTACTGTGATTGAATACTTTTGTATGTTAATATTTCTATACTTTAACCTACTATAACCGCACCTCCAGTCAAATCAAACGGTGTTTTTATCCCATAACAACGCTGAAAAACATGCATGAGGTTGCATTATTACTAAAAGTACTTGGAAAGTTTCGTAACAATTATTTAAACTCGTAAGAGTTAATTTTTCAAGTCAATAATAGTCATTAATTTAAAAAAATAGATGATCAAAAACTTGTTCATCAAAACCGATGTAAATGTTTACTCTTTACGTTATTTAATGCCGAACACATGAAATAAAAAAAAAATATATCTCAAAAATCTGCACGGAGAAAAGCCCTGTCTTGAATGATCCACGTACAAATATAGTAATATGACTGGTATATACTAACTATACTATACAACCCTTTTAATGACATTAATAACGTCAGGGACTACAGGAGAGTAACTATGGCTACAAAGAAAATATAATAATGTTATAAAGGTAAAACTACTATTTTGTATGTTTCCTCTAAACTAATAAGCTAATCCCATTCTTAAATTCTTTTAATGTCCCAGTTTCGTTCACAAATACGAACTGCAAAATTTATTTAATACAAAGTGAAATAAGTTATAGGTAGGTACATTGCATATAACATAATTAAAACTTAAAACGCTTTCTACACTCATAGCCCCACAGTAAGATTTTCTCCTGTGCTGTGAGTGGCATGAACACAGCCAAAGAGGAATGTACAAACATCCAAACCCAGAACAAGAATCTAAACTCATCATTTAGACGCCCGTCTGGCAGGGAATCGAACCCGGAACCTACTGCGCGTCAGACCGGCATGGAAACCGCACCGCCACGCCAGTCATCAATAATATAAGTCGTAATATAATTATAAGTACATGCTGCAAATTAATGTACTAGTAATGTGGAAGCGCTTAAGTTAGTGATCATCGCCCTAATTTCATATAATTATTTTTTTTGTTTGTTCTCGTAACGACATGAAGAAAAACTAGAGATGAAGGTCCACATCCTATTCACTTGTTATTTTACTTATTATATGTTGTATTATATTACTCATGGTAGTAAACTAAATAGCGGTGTAACATATCTGGATGGATTAATTTTATAAACAAACTGCCCGTAATCGTAACAACGCTTCTATTCATAAAACCGTACTTATGAATCTGTATTGGCGTCTCAGAAAAAAAATATAATTTTATTTCTCTTTCACGCGTACACTGGTTATCTATTTGTTAGTTGTTAAGTTAGATTTATACAGTTTATGATAATAATTGACACATAAGACACTATTGTGGTAAACGAGGTCTATACAGACGGGACTGGTAAAAGCTAGTTAGTCAATATATAGGTAAATAACATCATAAGTATGTACTTCAACAAAATCATATTGAAGGGTCTCTTCAAATCAACAGAAATGTCGCTTAATTCACGAAGAGCATAAAGTTTTGTTTTAAATTTTAATTTCTAGTTACTTTTTACCCTCAATTTTCAGGCGTATAACCAAATGTACCAGATTTTAGTGTAAATAGAAACAGTATTTAACTTTAAACTTTACCCTAAATGCAAAAACGAACGAGAAATGTAACTATTTGAATTCTCTACTACAAAAAAATTTATCAGTCTCGTCAAATTTCTCAATTGTATGTGAGCCGCAATGTCTACCTAGTTACTCGTTTTACTTACTACTACTCCTATATAATCCTCGTTTTTTTATAAACCCACATTTGTACAGTTTTACTAGAGTTTAGCAGTCCGAAATTTAGTACACCTATTTATCCCTACTTATCGGAATATAATCAAATTGTAATTCATAATTGTACCATGAAGTATTTATATTTAATATTGGTTTGAAACTTCAAGATATCAATGGCTGAATTATGTGTAATCCCAAAATTTTGCTAATAATACCAACATTCCGAGTCTTGGTTATATATTTTGCCAATTGATTATTGAAACTATGACAGAACTAGATGGTTTTATATACCATTGCTTCCACTTTGATTAAAATATTATTCTACGTCACAATCATGATGTTTTGTAAAGAGGAAGAAAAAAGATTTAACATACTAGCATTTGTCTACAGTATCTACAACTCTTCACTATAGCATAGAATAGTTTTCGAGTATAACGTTTTAAAATTAAATTATCAAATCAAAACATAATAAATACTGCTCACCAGATTGTGCGATGATCCCAAAGACAGATCTTATAATACATACGTCCACTCGTTTGTACACCAACAATTGTAGTTTAAGTAAGTATTTTTTTAACAGGTCCGCATTCTCGAGCACGTAGCCACGTAAATCTCAAGTTCCACGTTTTATCATGTCGTTTGAGGCGTCGGCAGTCATTGTAGTATTGGGGCGGTATCAAAAGTTTGACTTCTTAACAGCTATTTATTGGCTTGGCTGAAAAAAAAGTTACAAAAGCTATGACCAAATTCTCCACAAGCGTAAAACGTTGTAAAACATGTGATAGTGAGATCTTTCAAATTAAATTTTACTCTCCATAACCATACTAAATTCTCTAAACAAAAAGAATACGCTACAAACGTTATAATTTATAGTCAATACTAAATATACAAGGATCGTAAGTTTTGATTTGGATAACTGATCTATTGTGTTGTTAATTAGAAACATGTAGTAACATTACTCATTCTTTCATTCATTCATTATGCAGGAATAATAAATTAGCAACAATATTGCAAATATTCCCAACCGACAGGAAAAAAGAAAAATCTTTAGATTATATCCAATAACAGGTCAAAAAAAATATCTAAATAAAAAAAAAATGTTTACAGCAAAACCTTTTACAACTTTAGGTAGAATAAAAAAAATACTCCCCTGGCTTTTACTCTGCACCAAATAACATATCTCACAGCTCGGGTATTCTTCTCAGCGTCATCGGGATGGAATTCAGATGAAGTCCTTAATTTGCGTCAAATTGGGCAGCAACGCACCACGTTTTATAATTCTTAATTCTTCTCCGCAAATTGTTGCATTTAATTCACGTAAATCTATTTGTGCCTGCACTGATCCCACTTCTGATGTCGGAGATTATTCCATTCTTATCGACATCTTTAGTAATCAGTGGGTTTTGTGGGCGTTATTGAAGGGTAAATGCGGGCACAAATACAGCATTAATTGTTCTTGACACTTTATATTCAGAGTTCCACAAAATAATGATTTCAAATACACGTAGGTTATAATCTAATACAATTAAGCTATTTGAGCAGCGGGTTCAAGGCAGTGACCGCACACTTCAACACACAACGAAATTATGATCCACCTCGATTGCTCACACCAGTATTTATCAATGTTTCCCCACCGTGCGGCCACATACCTCGACTCCACTAGAGACTTCTTAAAAGTCTCTGCTCTGATTGTAAATCATACACCATGACAATATAACTCAAACACAATATAAAACAATGGTTACTTATTCTAATCTATAATCATTTAAATTATTCTATAAACTATGAATGTTAATGTAAGCCTAGCCATCTTCAGTAACTTCTAAGTTGTATTCATCCCTTCCTCCGACATATATATATCCTTTCGAGTGTTAAGTTTATATCCAAAGCTCCTGACGTCTAAAAATACATTTTTAACTAATTTTATTACTTGTTTAAGCGAAGGCATTTTTAGAGAAACAATGTGCATCGAAGTTTTAGGCGTTTTCATAAAAAACCGTCAATAAGATTCAATAGACCCAATTCGAATCAACTATCGTTTTTTATAAACTAAAAACCATACAAATAAAGTATTTGCTTACAAATGATTAGTCCTTTTGCTGTTACATGGGTTTATGTCTGCGTGTGTACGCGGACACATCTTCTCACCTGTGTTCTTGAAATAAACCAACCCAGTCTTTCCGCGGCTCTCATGCGTGAGGCTCGCATGACACGAAAATTATCTAGGTTTTTTTTTACGATTTGGAGTTGCGTTCACAAGAACCAAAAAAGCCTTTAGTTTACCGTTGGCAATTTATTTATTTTTAAGTTCCAAACCTCGAACGTCGGACAACATTACTTCTTTATTTTCTGAGTAGACCTCTTGTTTCCGCTCTAATATTCCTAAAAGTCAGTCACAGGCCTCAAAAACGTCCTTAATCTACTTGAATTGGGAATTTTATAAAATCACATTTTAATAGTTTTGAACTTTTTATGGTTTCAGAACCTACTACAGAGGCAACAAATGTAACCGATTCGACATCAGATATGGGTAAGATTGCATATTACATAATAGGGTACGCAAATTAAAAAAGGCTTTAAAAACGCATACAGATTTTCATGATATATGTTCAAAATACATAAGAAGATCAACGAAATAAATACGTAGTCGTATAGAACGACTACATACCTACTTATTTTTTTTAATTTCAAATTCTGTCACTTCTTGTTGCATGTGTGAAGCGAAATAAGTTAGAGGTTAAAGACAGTTTTCCCACAGTTCTACTATTTAAAATCGCATTATTTATTTTAGATATATAATATAAAAGTTATTTCAAATGCTTATAACCATTTCAGAATCCGCACCATCACCACCCCTGATAAAAATGAATTATCCACTAAGTATGACTTCAATTATATCATTAACTGTTACTATTATAACACTTTCTAAACGACTTTGACCGCATGAAATGTAGTGTTATCTAGTAACCGAATGAATAATAAAATATTTCTAATGGTGTTTAAAGACAATAATCATATCATTAACTGCATCCATTAATTGAATTTATTAATTTTTAAGGTATACTCGTGGAATGTATTTAGAATCACGCGGACACTAAGAGCAAACACAGACGTTTCCCTGAAATCTTACCTTCCTTTCCAAATAGCATGCGTGATAAACAAATTTGTGTTCTAATGAAATCAAGCGACATCACGATAAGCTTCTGATCAGAAAAGAAGTTGGAAATAAGTGTACAAAACAAGACATTCCGATCGAAGATAAATATATTTTATTGGAATTATCACAATTATTTTAGAAAAACGTAGGATGACAAACCAAAAAGGCATATCTTCTTTTCGACGTTAACGTAACTGACGCGTCCCCTAAGAGGTTTAAAGAGTGTCCGTGTTGATCTAAAGACATGACTATAAAAAATGGAGCGCATGCAATTTTTGGTATCTACTGGGTAATTTTACCTAACTTAACAATATGGAAATTAAAATAAAATACTGATAGTTTCAGGTTCCACCTTATCCACGGAAAAAGATGAAGGTGTGTATAAATAATCCATATTTAATAATCTCCATAGTATATATATATTATATACAAAGATTCTAATTTATTCATAATACAAGTCAATAATTATAATTAAAATGTAGTTAAATGTACTTACATAATGACACTGATATAAAAAAATAATTGCAATGGATATTATATGCTCGAGAAACATGTTAATAAAAATATAAAGTCAATAATTTGCATGGTGTAAAATATTTATTCTATATTAAATTGATTATAATAATGTTTACAATTTCAGAAGAAGAAGCAGAGATCGATTATGTAATAAGTACGTATTTTTATTATGTTATTAAACGTAAATACATAATGTTAATAATGCTTTCCATAATAGCTGTTACTAAAAATATATAGTTATTTAATCGTTTTAAAGAATTCATCCGTTTAAAATGTCTCGACATAATATACAAGGAAAAATGACCCAAAAAAATCAACAACACACTTAATTTCTTTATTTTTTTTATCAACTACGACTCTGCGACTTTATTTTTGTCTTTACATCATTGTCACAGTTCCTCTGAGCCTTCGTCGTCGTCTTTTTTTTATATTTTTTACTTATATTGTCACGGTTGCTACATTAGAAGATACTATATACCTATGTCAAATAGAACTTGTTAGTTTTTGCTGTAATTTTATTGATGGGCTAGTCAACACTTGTACCAAACTATACCAATTCTGACCCCGATTTGATCAAGATAGCGCCTGCTATTCTCTAACATCATAATTGAGTGTGTTAAAATGTATAATATTAGAATATTTATACTGAAAAACATTCATAGCCACGTGTTTACTGCATACCTACTATATCCATAATATAAAATATTTTCAATTTCAGCTCCCGCTCCTCCTGAAGGAATATTAAGGAAAGGTATGTATTACACTGTCACATAACATGTACGTTTTTAATATCCTATTTAATAGTAAGGTTTAGTATTCTGTAATAAGGCAGTTTATGGTCAGCTTTGTAATTAAATCTCCAGAACAATTACCGAACAAACATGATTATTACTTGAGCAAAGTAAAAATGTATTAGAGAAACATAAGAAGTATAATGTATTAGGAAGTAATAAAAAGAATTTTATAAAAAAATCTTACGTATTACTTAAAACAAAACATATTATTAACGAGCTTCAATATGCGAATCTATTGACTGAGCCTCTTATCTAGAAAAGTGCATAATATTAATATTAAAATGTCATTTTCAGTAACAAAGACAATCGAAAGTGGATCAGGATCAGGTACGACTAATTGTATAATCTTTATAAATGTAAGACGAGAATTTCTAATATAATAACAATATAGTCCAATATAGTAAAAAGATATATTATACGTGTGGTGTTCATCTTAAATAGTACCACTTACTGCCTTCCCGTGGATGTTGTAGAAGGCGACTATGGGAATCAGTGCCTTCTTGTGTAACATTAACACCTAAACACAAACACAGTTCGAAGAATTTAAAACCTGTCTACATCTGAGAAAATAATATTATAAGTATCCTTTACTGGTGGTACAATGGATAGATAGCACAGAAACATACAAAAATACATCAAATAAGTAAGTATATTGTTTTCGTATGTACATAATAAATCATTCTTAACATTTCAGAACCCACCGAAACCGACGAATTCTTTTCAACTATTTCAACTTCCGAAGAGATTACTGAGAGTATTGGTTCTACTGAAACGACGGAAACAAGCGACGGTATTTTTATATTATTTACATTTATCTACATAATTATGCCCTAATTCAATGCTATATTTCACATATTTTACTTTTAAATAGAATTAAATAACACACTCCTACTTTATTCTAAAAGGTAATGTACGAAAAACGAGTAGTATTAGAAAGCGACTTAATATTCAAATATGTAATTGTACGTATGATTTGACGGTATTTTCACCGTGTAATGATGAAAGAACGATCGTTAGTCGATTATAAATCAAGCATCTTTTTAAGGCGTCTGTTCTTTTACAGAGAGTACTAGTGAGAGCACAATTGCAACTGATACTAGTATAACTGGCAGTGAAACTGAAACAGAGGTTACTGAGTCAGTTACAGAATCATTTGGTAGCACAGAATCAACCATAACTGAAACAGGAATCACAGAGCTAAATGACACAGAAATCACAGATTATACAGATACAACGAATACAGATATAAGTACAAAAGAAGAGGAGAGCACATCTGATCTTGTTACCGAGTCCGACAGTACAATTACCGAAGTAAGCGGTAGTACAACAGAGAGCGCCACTGCAGAGACCGAAGAATCTTCAGTCACGGATTCCGGAAGTAGTGCAACGGCGGAGACCGAAGTAACTTCGACAACTGAATCTGAGAGCAGTACAACGGCAGAGACTGAAATAACTTCATCTACTGACTCTGAGAGCAGTGCAACGGCAGAGACTGAAGAAACTGTAACTACTGAATCCAGTGTCAGTACAACGGTAGAGTCTGAAACCGTATCCACCACGGAATCTGGTAGCAGCACAATAGCAGAGACTGAAAGCGCTCCCACCACAGAGTCTGGTAGCAGCTCTACAGTTGAAGTTGAAACTGTTTCCACTACAGAATCAGCCAGCAGCACAACGGTGAAGGCCGAATCCACTTCTACTACTGAGTCTGCCAGCAGCACAACGACTGAGTCCGAAAGCACTTCCACCACAGAGTCTGGTTCCAGTATAACGGAAGAGACCGAAAGCACTTCCACTACTGAATCTGGCAGCAGTACAACTGCAGATACAGAAAGTGCGCCCACTACAGAATCTGGAAGCAGCACAACGGCCGAAACAGAACTGTTTTCTTCCACTGAATCTGGAATTAGTACAACAGCTGAAACTGAGGAGACAACAGAATCTAGCACAAAAGCAGAATCTGAACAAACTTCAACCTCCGAGTCCTCAAGTACTGAGACAACGGAAAGCTCATCAGGCTCCACGGATATCTCAGGTTCTACGGAACCGACCGAGTCTAGTTCTACTGAACCAACTACGGAATCTGGAAGCACTGAGTCTACAGAATTAACTTCGCCAGAAAGTAAGGATTATTGCTTGATTATCTAAAGTTGTGGAATTTTATAGAATATCAACTAGTTTATTTTAGCAAAGATTTAATTTGTGTCTAGTTATCAATTTAAAAGAAAAGGCTGATTGAAAATGGCTTAATGTCAGCCTGGTAGAAGGCAATCACCAAGTTTATTTATTCCAGAACTAAAATGCTTAGAACATATCTAGGAACGTAATAAATTGTTTCAAAATGTTATTTCCTTTGTTTCACAGCTACTGAAACGATGGTCACTGAATCTTCAACGGCTGCAATAACCACCGAAAGTGGAATTAAATCACCAAAATCTCCAAGTATGTCTTAACATCTTATTGCATAAGTTTATGACTATATTATAAATAGAGAATGCATCTAGCGTTAAGTAATTATTAAAGTTATGATTAACTAAGTATTATATGCAGTTCTTAATAATAATAACTTTTCTTTTGACATTACAAAGACGCGCTTTAATTTTATTTTCTTTTCAAGTCTCCAAATTCTGGGGGCCGGATACAAAGCCCGTCTGCAAACCGAGGAAGAGAGCTAAATGTCTCAATACCAAATTTGGATGTTGCCCGGACAAGAGAACTCCAGCTAAGGGACCGTTCGACGAAGGTTAGTTAATTTTAACTATTTGCTCTAACTAAAATACTAAAGAATCACAGCCGTAGTTTTTATGTAAAACCTCTTTCAGTCTGAAGCAAGGAACAAAAATGCATTGTGAAAGCAGCGATGATAACTAATATTTGTTTTATTGTTTTATGTAAGAGTATTTCTAGCATTGTTAAGTGGTCTTTATAGTGTAAATTATCAATAACAAGACAAACTCAATTCAGAGCACAGCGGTAAAAATTTGTGATGGAAGAAATTATGAAAAGTATATATATACATGTGATGTTAAGTAAACGAACTTATAAATTTTAGGCTGTCCGAACCCAAAGACTTGCAAAGAGACGAAGTTTGGATGCTGTAGTGATGGAGTGTCACCAGCAGCTGGTCCTAAAGACCAGGGTTGCCCAGTGGTTCCTTGCAAGGAGACCCTGTACGGTTGCTGCGCATCAGATAACACCACGCCAGCTGAGGGTAATGATCAGGAGGGATGTCCAAAACCAGTACCAGAGTGCGAAAAATCCAAGTAAGATTTAGGTTTATCATGAATTAAATTCTAGTAAAGGTGCTATTTATTTTCGCATACGACCTTGAAAGTTCTCTTTCTCTTTATTTAATGTTGAAAGAATAGCTTAAAAGTGAAATATAAGGGTTTGATGGTTAGTGTAATATTTTTCCTTATGCCGTAGAAGTTACACGATAGGAAATCAAAATAAACCTCAGTATTAATAAAGTTAAACGTAAAAATTATCTTGTTTTGTAATAAGTAAAAACATCGGCAGGGTGGTACTCCTGGGTTGTCGTCTAGTCATTTTCTTTTTCTTATATTCCTGACCGGTATTTAAGATTTCAATGTTGTATGTTACAGATATGGTTGCTGCAAGGACGGAAAGACGGAAGCTAAAGGACTTAAGAAAGAGGGTTGTCCTGAAGCAGGTATCTATACTCTACAATAATATGTTTAAATGAGATGAAATGTGTCAGTTTGTCACACATTCATTCAGGAACTACTGATCTGATTTACATGAAATTTTGCATGTATGTTACCTATTTAACTGGTCAGTTTATAGGCTACTTTTAAGTTTGATATTTTGAAGTATTTAAAGATCGCGTCTATTTTTTGAGCCACGAGTAATTCAGCTAGTTATAAAAAAAATAACTTGATTGACACGCAAACGCATGTCTAAACCAATAAAGTTCATATCCATCTATCAGCCCTTTGATGTTCACTGCTGGACGTAGGCCTCCTCTAAATGGCGCCACTCCAACCGGTCCTGTGCCCTCTGAATCCAACGGTTTCCCGCTGTCTTCTTCAGGTCATCGGTCACCTGGTAGAGGGGCGACCTGTACTCCTTTTGCCTTTTTTTCATGACAGGTGCAGAAAAAGTTTATATATTACAATTTAAATAAAAAATATGTTTATTTTTCTTGCTAACAGAAACACCAAAACCAGAGGCGGAATCGGAATCGACATTGGAAACGAAAACCGATACGACACCGGAATCCACATCCACGGAATCGGAAACGACATCCACATCAGAAACCTGCGCGGACTCCGAGTTTGGTTGTTGTGCCGATAACAGCACGCTCGCCACAGGACCCGATGGGGCCGGCTGTCCCTGCGACCTTACTGAGTTTGGCTGCTGCCCTGATGGTGTATCACCAGGTAATACTGCACATAGAACTTTAAAAATAATAAAGGTAACATCAATTTGGGTAACATTGAACTGCGGTGTAACTTTGAACAAAATTGTGAAAAAAATATATTAATTTATTACATGGAAACTTCTTGTTGTTTCAATATCGTACCTGCGTAAAATGGATTGCCAAAATGTTGTAATAGCAATGAAAGTAAAAAAAAGGTACCTGTCAATGTCATAATTTTAAAAAATACCGCCTTTTCCGTAGTGAAGTTGTTGCAAGTGTTTGATGCTCCGTTTTGAAATAGCAATTATAATAAAAAACTTACCGTAAACAGGTATGTTTTGGTGTTTATCTTTAAAATGTATATTGTATATTATTATTTTGAAACTGTACTATCTGTATCCCATGTTGAATATTGCGTAAAACTGTTAAACTTTTGACGACGTCGAAATTGGATGTAATACGGGTAACTTTGAACGGTTCAAAGTTACCTGTATCATAAAAAAATATTTTTTTCGGAGGCTCAGGGTCGCTCAGCGTGCTATGGAGAGGGTTATGCTCGGAATTTCGCTACAAGACATGATTCGCAACGATGAAATCCGTAGACGAACGAAGCTTACCGACATAGCTCTCAAAATTAGCAGGCTGAAGTGGCAATGGGCCGCCACATCGCTCGTAGGACCGATAACCGATGGGGAAGAAAGGTCCTCGAGTAGCAACCATGTTTAGGCAAAAGGAGTACCGATCGCGCCCTACCAGATGGACCGGTGGCCTGATGAAGACAGCGGGAAACCGTTGGATTCAGAGGACACAGGACTGGTTGGAGTGGCGCCATTTAGGGGAGGCCGATGTTATGTCCATGTTTCGTCCATCCTATGGATGGATGGATTAAATAATCAAAAAAAAACTAGTATCTTATTTTACCACCAAATTGGTCGACCTTGATTCATATGGCAAGACCAAGTTGTCTATTGTATTTATATGTCAAAATAAATGTATTTTTTATAGATTTGGTTTTAATTAACAAAAATATGTTAATTAATTTTACCCAGACCTTAAAATATTCGATTAATGACGGATTTTATATCCTCAAAAAATTATATTCAAAGTTACCCAAAACTAAGGATAACTTTGAATTTTAGTTTTAGGGGTAATTGTGGATAGTTTAATTGTTTTCTCCGTAAATTTATTGTGATAGATTAATAAACCAGCTAAAAAGGACACTATTCATTTAATAAAAACAAGGTGCAATAAATATAAAACAGATTATAATATCACAAATATTGTAAAAAATGTTCAAAGTTACCCAAATCGAGTTTAATATAAAATTACCGGAGTACTAATATATTTTTTTATCTGACTGAAGTAGCAAACTAGCATGCCACCTGATGGTAAGTGGTCACTGCCGCTCATGGACACCTGTAACAACTTCATACAGAACATGGGTTCTATCTGAAGTCAATCACAGATGCGTTGCTACTTCCGATGACTATGATGGTCGCCTCATATCAAAGTGTGCTGTATCATCATTGTACTAGATGAACTTTTGTTCAACATAATATTGTAGAAACTCGGACTAAGACCTTGAACAAAATTGAGACTGAGATTTGAAGATTCAAGAATGTATTGAACAGATTTCCGCAATACAATAAATAAAGACTGGCGCAAACGTTTATACCTTCTCTGGGCGTAAATTATATTACAATATATTTAAACTGCAGTTTGCAATATTAAAAGCACATGCAATTGAATTCCATTTGTACTTTTAGTAAAAAATCAAAGGATTGTGAGATTGTTACAAGAGCCAGAGCACAGGACTGTAGAAAAATACTTCAAAAGAATTTAACGTTACGATAATTGAAGATAATATATAAATTTAAATAATACATTTAAGATAACATCAATATTGACATTCAAAATTCGAATTTAGCTGTCGGCGCACACATGGAGGGCTGCGTGTTGTCGTGCAACACGTCCGCGTTCGGCTGCTGCGCGGACGGCAAGACGCCGGCGCACGGCCCGCAGTTCGAGGGCTGCTGCCTGCTGTACGCGTTCGGATGCTGTCCTGACAACTACCGGCCCGCTGATGGACCGCATCTGGAAGGTGAGGAATGGACATTCTAAATTTGAACTCGGTTTTGAGCACGCACATGGCGGGCTGTAGACCCATAAGAATCAAATGGCCAATACCTATGGTTTAAGCTTGAAGTACCCCTGCATCATCAGAGATGAGGAGTTGAAGGTCAAATTTTTCATTTTTTATCTTTGCATAGTAATCTTATCAGATATACCTAAACACCATGTGGCCAACGCCTATAGTTTAAACTTGAAGCACCCCATCATCATCAGAGTTGAGGAGTTGAAGGTCCAATTTTCCACTGTATACAACCATTAGTCTAATGTTCTACTTTTAATCAGTTTAACCTCATTTTAAATGCGTAAGCATGAAATAGCTAAGTTTTATGGCTTAGGCATTCAATACCCCTGCCTGCATCATCAGGATCGAGGAGTTGAAGGTCCAATTTTTCGTCGTATACCTTTGCTTAGAAATGTTATTAAAAATCCGTGAGCAACAAATGTCTAACGTTTATGGTTTAGGCCTGCAGTACCCCTGCATCATCAGGGTTGAAGAGTTGAAGGTCAAATTTGTTGTCGTACATCTATGCTTTGCTATCTTATTATTTACCCGTAAGCACCAAATAACCATCACCTACGACTTGGGCTTATAGCACCCTGCATCATCAGGCTTGAGGAGTTGAAGGTCAATTTTTTTATCATACGTCTTCGCTTTGTAAATATATTACATACCCATAAGCATCAAATGGCCAACGCCTATAGTAAGCCTGAAGTACCCCTGCATCATCAGAGTTGAGGAGTTGAAGGTCAAAGGTAAGACCAATTTCCCTACTTAGCGCAATTTCTAAAGTCATTGAAAAAATTACAAATAAAAGACTAACTAAATATTTGGAACTAAATGGTCTCCTTAGTAATAGGCAATTTGGCTTTCGCTCCTCAAAATCAACAGAAGACGCTGTGCTACGGTTAACTAGCAATATCTCTACTTACCTGGAGAACAATGAAAAATGCATTGGGGTATTTTTGGATTTACAAAAAGCCTTTGACACTGTATCCATTCCTGTTCTACTCACCCGTTTAGAGAACTTAGGTATCAGAGGAACTGCATTACAGTGGTTCCAGGACTATCTTACCAATAGAGACCAGTGCGTTAAAGTCAACAATCACACTAGTGACAAGTCTTCCATCACTTATGGTGTACCACAAGGAAGTACCTTAGGCCCTTCCTTGTTCCTAACATATATCAATGAGCTGTGTGATATAGAGATAGACGGCGCTGACGTTCAATTATTTGCAGATGACACAGTCATACTATTTCATGGGAAATCATGGAATGAAGTGCATGATTTGGCTGAGAGAGGAATGCGTACTGTGGCTGCATGGTTAGATGGTAGTTTGCTCTCATTGAATGTTAGTAAGACAAAATTCCTGTGCTTCCATAGAACTACTGTGTCGTCTCCAAGATCTATTGATCTGTACATTCATACTTCCTCCTGCATTAAGCAATCAATTGCAACACAGACGGCATGTGGTTGCCCGGCATTATTAAGAGAATCCGAAATTAAGTATCTGGGTGTTATAATTGACGATAAATTAAACTGGCGCAAACACATCTTGTACACATCCACTCGATTGAGGAAATTGATATATATATTTAAAGAACTACGAACTGTTGCTGACCATAGCTTGCTCATACAAACATACAAGGCCCTCGCTGAATGTATAGTTGCTTACTGCATTTGCTCCTGGGGATCAGCAGCTAAGACATATCTTCTAGACTTGGAAAGAGCGCAGAGAGCGATATTAAAAGTTATGTTTTACCTACCTTTTCGGCACCCAACACAAGCAGTGTACGAAAAAGCTGGCGTCCTCTCAATACGCAAATTATTCATTTTCCATAGTCTACGCAGATACCACAAACTTTATGTCCCGAATATAAAATTACCAAACAAACGGAGACAACTTTATCCAGTACCACCATATAAAAGTAAAATAGCTAGACAAAACTTTACTTACTTAGCCCCTAAATTATATAACAAATTTAACAGCCTGTACAATTGTAATAGTCTATCAAATTATAAAATCAAAGGTAAAATCATAGAATGGTTGCATACTTTTAATTACGACGAAGCTGAAAATTTATTGTATTACACATATTAATCCTTATACGCAAGCACATATATCCACACACACGCACACACACACACACACACACCCACACCCACACACACACACACACACACACACACACCCACACCCACACACACACACACACACACACACACACACACACACACACACACACACACACACACAACTTACATAGGTACTACTGTATAACTATCTAATGTTTAATATTAGCGTTACTTTTATATATATTTTTTTCATTGGTTAACTTTGTATAAAGGCGATTAATAACCCTAGATTTAAGACTGTATCTGTAACAATAGAATCGGGAAGGAACTGTCTCCCAGTCCACAGCTCACGCTTTTCTGGGAGTCAGGGCTCTTCGTTTCAAATGTACTCTCATTTATGGTCAATAAACATTTATTATTATTATTATTATTATTATTATTATATATGTAAGCACCAAATAGCTAATGTTATAGTTTAGGATAGCTGTAACCCTGCATCATCAGGATCGAAGAGTTGAAGGTCAAATTTTTCGTCAACCTATATAAGCATAGATGTATAATACATATTCCAAGTTTCATAAGAATCGATTCGGCAGAAGCCGAGTTATCTCGAATTATCTAAAAAACTTGAGGAGTGGTGGTGGTTTCCCCCCCATAACTCAAAGAGTTAAGCATCACAGCATACCCATGTCCAAGAGAAAAAGTTGCGTGACAAAATTTCCTATCAAATGAAAGAAAGAAAATGGAAATCGGTTTAGAAACACCCAAGTTATCCAAGATTTTAAGAAACCGACATTTTCCAATTTTCCGGGAAAACCGCCGGAAGGTTTTCATTTTCCTCAATATGGGACTGCCTGTGAAACTAGCCGCATACAATGTCGTATGAATCGTGTCGGTAGGTCGACGATTTCTAGCCATTTCGCCCGAACATACATAAAAAAAAAAAAAATATATATATACGTGACGAATAGATAACCTCTTTCCTTTGGGAAGTCGGTTAAAAAAGATGACAGCGGAGAGTGACCTTGTTCTATTGACATAATAAATAAAAGCCTAACAAACGCTTGTTATTTGAAGCAAATAAATAACTAATTTGTTCCCCAGGTTGTGGTTGCGAGTTCGCTCACTTCGGTTGCTGTCCGGACAACGTGACCATCGCGCGCGGACCCAACGGCGAGGGATGCGGCTGCCAGTACACGCCGTTCGGCTGCTGTCCAGATAGGTTGGTTACTGCTACTGATTAACTTTGTGACAGTTTGTACTTACGACATAAAACAAAAAGTCTTGAGGTTATGTCAGCTTTATATTTTACCTGGTACTAGAGTCGGAGAGGTACCACCGCCACACCTATTTCTAGCGTGAAGCATTTCTTGCGTTTCGATGGAAGGGTGTGGTTGCCGGCACACTTATTTATCAGGCGTATGTATAGGTTATGTATCATCTTAGTCCTCGGGAGTAGCAGAGAATCTGGGATTGAATTCAGTTAGAACCTCTGTTCCATATGATTATGCTTACAGATGTTCACGGGCGGCGTTAATTACTTACCATGGACTGCATGGTTGTTTGTTACTTCAATCAGATAAAAAAGTAGTTTAAAAAATAAATTACTGAAGGATATATTTCAGCAAAGATTAATAATAAAAAATACGTATACCACCATAGGAACGAAGTATTTATAAATACAATATAATTTTAAGTATTTAAACTCGACCACGATGCATGCCGTGGTGGCCTGTTATTAAGACAGCATTTAATTTAAGCCTAATGTAGTTTTTAATTGTAAGTGTAATGTATTGTCTTGTTGGCTGCCCTTTTTAAATAAATAAATAAATAAATAAACAATATAGTTTATTAATGTGTAACTATTAATTTTTTTTTTCTATTTTTTCTAATTCAATAGTCAAAGTTTATTTCTTTTGTTTTCTTTTTATAAGACTGAAGTAGCAAACGAGCATGCAGTTCACCTGATGGTAAGTGGTCACTGCCGCACATGGACATGTGTAAGCAACTTCATACAGAACATGGATTCCATCTGAAGTCATTCACAGATGCGTCGCTACTCCCGAGGACTAAGATGGCCATTTCATATAAAAATATGACATGCTTTTCAAAAAACGTGCGAAAAGAGCTCTCCTTCAAAGCCGGCGATGCATTGGCGACTCCTCTCGTGTTGCAAGTGTCCATAGGCGATGGTGACTACTTTCCATCAGGTAGCCCGTCTGCCTTATCGTTAGGTTTAAGTATAAAAAAAAGTATGCCGGTAACCACACCCTTCCAACGAAACGCAAAAACTGCTTCACGCTAGAAAAAGGCGTGGCGGTGGTACTTCCCCGGTCGAACTACACTGGTTCTACCACCTATACTATAATATTTCCCGTCAGGCACACCGAAGCCCAAGGCCCCAACTTCGAGGGCTGCGACTGCAGCACGTTCCAGTTCGGCTGCTGCCCCGACGGGCGCTCCGCCGCGCGCGGCCCCAACCTGCAGGGCTGCCACTGCCAGCAGACCGAGTTCGGCTGCTGCGGGGACGAGAAGACTGCAGCCCAGGGCCCCGATAAGGCCGGCTGCGACTGCTCCACCAGCAAGTACGGCTGCTGCCCCGACGGCGTCACCGAGGCGAAGGGAGAGAAGTTCCTCAATTGTACTGATATACCTGAAAATAGACAAGGTACTTTAAAAATTCATCTATTAATATTACTAGGGATATGATAGTTATAGGGATATGATTAATTAAGATATGTATGTACGTATAGGATATTATTAGTTAACATACGTATAGTGGACGTCTTACCCTCTGGGACTCTCATATGCCAAGGCAATATAACATAAGGGCGGTGGGTGGGGAATTTCGGGTCTCGAGGGGTACCTTCTTTACCCGGGAAATTCTCTAGGAGATCAAATACCTTTCGGATCCTTAACATTTATACATAATAATACAATGTTAATAAAAACATTGTAATATTATGTACAAATGTAAAAGATATTTACCATCCGCACTATTTAGTGGGTGGTTCGCTAGTTAAGATAGTTTTTGCCTTAGAAAATAATTAAAAACGCAAATGGAAAAGTAACTTATCAGTAACGATAAGCAAATCAAAGTGGCCGAACTTTTGCCGTCGCAGATTGTGATCATGTACATCGCTGATTTTCAGTCACCCTCTTATCCCTATAGTGCTATACGGGAGAAGATGGTCGTTACTATTCCCTTTGAATTTCCCTAAGAATTAGCTGAGAAATAGTTGCCATTTTCGTCAAGAGATATTAGGTAGTACCTATTAATTTTTAAATTTAACTGTGTAGGACTTACGAATTTTATCTGAAGTGCCAGGTAACACTGAGTTTCATTAATTTTACTATCATCTAAATGCAAATAACGGGGGCATAATAAATCAATGACAGCAGTTGTTACTTTGTTTTCGAGAGCGAAACCTTCAAAAGGTATGACGCCTTGAGAGCGACGCCGGGTTATTTGGATTTACCGCACTATTAGTCCTATTTGTAATACTGCATTAATTTCCAGCCGCATGCGCATTGGCGACGGACCGAGGCCCCTGCAGGAACTTCACGGTGTACTGGTTCTACGACATGACGTACGGAGGGTGCTCCCGCTTCTGGTACGGCGGCTGCGAGGGCAACGGCAACCGCTTCCTCAGCAAGGAGGAGTGCGAGGACGTCTGCGTGCAGCCCTCGCCGAAGGGTGAGTGAATTATCTAGTACTGGTAGGGTACATATCTCACAGTTGGAATAAAATCGAACGTCGGAAGGTACGGACTGACTCAAAATTTTGGAAAATTCAGATAATGCTTGAAGCTACGCTAACGTAGTCTATCGTGTAAACAATTGAATAATAACGATGTCTTGCTTGAGAAAGACAAATGTAAGCGTTACAACCATTTAATGCCTAAATGTTAAGAAACTCCAAATTTGAAAATATTTTTTATATTTTTACAAAACGCATGTTCACATAACGTGCCTTTGCAACGTGCAACATGCTTAGGCTACACCCGATTTCTTATTAATGTTGATTACATTACATAGTTTGTAAAAGATTGGATCGTGTTCAGTTATATGTCTCACATGTCACAGTGTACAGTAAGTATAGTATGTGTAAAGCTCCCCACATTCATATAGCCGCACTAGGAGTTTCTCCCTCATCGCGGGTAGACACATAATGCTGAATACACACGAACCCAGAACAGAAATATTAATCATTCAGGAATCAATCAGATGTGTGTTCTGGCCGAGGATTGAGCCCAAAACTCATTGCATATCACACCAGTATGGGACCGCTTCCAGGCGCGGAATGAGAAGTTAATATTAATAAGTCCACTTAACGTAACTTTAATATTTAAGTATCTTAGAAATTACGACTCTTTAGCAAAGGGAGATCTCCCGCCTGGCTAGGTGACTATCCCTCGGGAGCGGCCGTGCTCCTATACTCTCTATTCAGTACTTATATATATGCAGGGTATTCACAAATCATCGATAGTCTGATTCAGAAATACTTGTAGTGCCATCTCTTGATGAGTTGCGGGAATTTGCCGCAACTGCATTCTCTTAATGTCCCATCAATCTATCACAAACATACTATTACACATTGGTACACATATAGGGGTACAACCCTTTATTTTCCCACTGTTGGGCACGGGTCTTATCTCAGAATAAGAGAGTTTGACTGACCAAGTGCGAATTGATGGACACAAATGTTATACCGTATGTTTATTCGAGCAGACGCGTGCAAACTGCCGAAGGTGAAGGGCGCGTGCCACGACCGGCACGTGCGCTGGTACTACGACGCGGCGCGCGAGCAGTGCGGCCAGTTCGAGTTCGGCGGCTGCCTGGGCAACGCCAACAACTTCGAGAGCCGGGAGCTCTGCCAGAAGCAGTGCGAGCCTGCTACCACTGAGAGTACGATCTTTTACTCTTATTATGCTTGCTTTTCAACTGTATAGCTGAACTGAAGGGGCGATACCGCAGGAATATTTTGGTAATAAGTTATTAGCAAATAATTTTATTGATGATACGATTATAGCCGCCGATGGACATCTGTAAGCAAATTCATGAAGAACTGAAGACCAATCAGAAGTCAATCAAACATGCGATTCATCCCGAGTACTAAGATGGTCGCCTTATATAGAACACAAAACGCAAGTAATGTTAGGAATAAATGTAGCGGTGGTATCCCCTTGGTCGAACTAAACTTTTTCTACCACCTGGCTAAGGAATGGAACCTATTTCCAAAGTGAAGTAGTCACTTTGGAAATAGGTTTCTTCTTAAATTTAATATATTGAAGTAAGGCACACCTATTGCTTAACGCTTTCGCCGACGGTACCGCTTGATACTGTGTTTTAGAATAACACAGTAAATCTTCATACATGACATAAATACGTAGTGTCCAATGATATCATAAGTTTTAAAGACGTCATGACAGAATCGTGACAGTAAAGTTTCTAGTATTTTACATGGTATGACACAAGGTACATCCAATAAGATTTTAACTTGAAAGTTCATCAGGAATAAACGTTCTATCATAAATACCTAATATTTTACATTTGAACGTCGTACGTTGTGCTATATCCAAATCTCAAATATGACGTACAATCATGTTCTGTCCGTGAAAGTGTTAAGTTTATAGCGTGCAAAAGTAAATCGAAACATTTTAATACATTACGGGTACTCACGATATGCGGTTTTTAAATTTTTTTCGAATTCTTTTTGCCGATATTTCGACCCAGTTGCCTGTATCGTGGTCACGGCGAAACTGCGGTAGTACCCATGATGTATTAAAATGTGTCAATTCCACGATAATATTAGTGTAACATAAATCAAAACACTGACTACATAACACGTATTCATTTGCTACAGACCAATGCAGCCTACCAATCGAGCGCGGCCCGTGCGCCGGCAACTTCGGCCGCTGGGGCTTCACCGAGCGCGGCTGCGAGCAGTTCGTGTGGGGCGGCTGCGGCGGGAACGCCAACCGCTTCGGCTCGGAGGCCGCCTGTCTGCAGCGCTGCGACCCGCCCGGCGTGCAGAAACGTGAGTCTACCTCACTTAAAAACTTAAAAAAAAATACACTTTCTACACTCATAGCCCCACACTAGGATTTTCTCCTGTGTCGTGCGTGCCATGGACACACAACTCATCATTCAGATACCAGTCTGGCCGGGATGGCCACTGCATGTCAGACCGGTATGGTAACCGCTGCGCCACGCGGATCACTACGAAGCCGCTATTAAATATACAATGGCCTTGAATTGCGTTTTGTAGCAGCATCATCGCTGCAGTTATTTTTCTTTTACAGCAACTTCATCGCTGCAATTATTTCTCTTTTACAATGACTTCATCACTGTAATTATGTTTCACAGCGACTTCATGGCTGCTACTATTTCTATTTAACAGCGGCTTCATCGCTGTGACTATTTCTGTTATAAAGAGATTTTATCGCTGCAAATATATCTGTTTTACAGCGGCTTCATTGGTGCAACTACTTTTATTTCACAGTGGTTTTATCACTGCTACTACTAATGTTTTACAACGGTTTCATAATTGCCACTATTTCTGTTTTTAAGTGCAACTATAGCTTCTGTGATCATGATACTTATTTAAGAGTGCTGTCATAGTAGAGACAGAAATCATATTAAATACTCATAACACGACAATAGCAGGTGGTATCCCTAGTTGCAGTTGGAATGATAAAAATTAGAGATGAAACGGATAGTGGTTTGGCCGGATACCGGATACCGGTTATCCGGCTAGCTACGGGGCCGGAGCGCCGAATATCCGGCGAATAAATCAATAAGTATTTTTATTAAAAATACTTATTGTTATTATATCATTACGCAAACAATACAGTGAAGGTAGTGAATGCACGTTAAATAAGACGAGCGGTTTGTGTGCTTGCATGTTCTATGTTTGTATTTTTATGGAAACTGGTTTCGGGTTGCTATACCTAATTAGGCATGTGGTTTCTGATCGCACTTGAGAGTACATAACAAAATGTATCTTGAACTTCAATTAACAAGGTTTACTTCATAAATTTCTATCCAATCTTTTCAATTCTTCTTAATTGCAATACTGATTAATGTTATTAATAATTTAATACCAATTTCTACTCTTTCCTTTTGTGCTAAGTTCTATTGAGTATTATTAAACTCAAGACGTTTTATAGAAAAAATAGAAATTGTTATGAAACGATACTGAAAATATTTGGCGTTATGGATACGCAATGTACACATGTTGATACCGTGCGCAAAGCTTTGAAGAAATAACAATCGATATCACGACTTCGTATATCATGGTCATAAATCCGACTCCTTATTGAATTTGACGTAGTGCCACCTTCAAATCATGAATTCAACCCCTTTTTAAATTAGATATAGTGCCACATTTAAATCATAAATGTAACTCCTTTTTGAATAAGGCGTAGTGCCTGCCACCTTCAAATCATAAATTTCACTATTTCTAAATTAGACGTAGTGCCACCTTCAAATCATAAGTCTAACCCCTTTTTGAATTCGCCGTAGTGGCTAGCACCTTCAAATCCTAAATGAATCCCTTTTTAAATTATATTTTGAATTAGGCGTAATGCAACCTTCAAATCATAAATTTGACTTCCTTCGGAATTAGACGTAGTTCGACCTATAAATCATAAATCCAACCCCTTTTTAAATTAGACGTAGTGCCGCCTTCAATATTATGCATACATTCCTTTTATTCCTCCAAATGTATTTAATCTGCCGGGAAAGCTTTCTAGTTACCTGTAATCAAACTCCACGCAGATTAGCCAATTAGTCTTGATGCAGAATATTCTACCCTACGTATTTTTTTTTTATATTTAACCCTTGACGCGGTATCAACAAATAAACTGTAATAATTATCATATTTTAATATTTACAAGGACTGAAATAACTATAAAGCGTCTTGAAGCTAACCTAAGCTAACCTAACCTGCAACGACAGCGGAATGCTCGCTGCCGCAAGCGGCCGGCAACTGCACGGACAAGATGGCGCTGTGGTCCTTCAGCGTGGTGGAGAACCGCTGCGTGCCCTTCTACTATAGCGGCTGCGGGGGCAACGATAACAGGTTCGATTCCGAGGCCGCATGCACACAGAACTGCCCCAGTGCTTACGGTAAGTTGGGTTATCTGATCTTTTGACGTAGGTCAATAAATTTCAGAAGAATCAAATAAATATCAGTAATATTTATTATTATTTATCCATTTTCATGTAAAATTGATGGTGATGGGATGGCATTAATGGTTTTTGCTTGTAATTGTTACTATGAATTGGGATAAGTAATTTTTGCACGACGCTTACACTAATATCATTGGTTTGTTAACATTGTTTTCTTTTACCTACTTTTTCATTTCTTCAAGCATTATTTATTAACGAATGTATAATAAATAAGAACTCTTAATTTAGTAGGTACCTTACTCTTACTCTACATATGCTACTCTTCTGGTTTGAAGGGTGTTGCAAAGTAACTTAGCATTCCAATAACGCATTTATTCATTTAGGTAAAACTTTGTAGCTGCGGATTGCACATTTCACGTTGATTAGTATGTACCATTTACTAGTTCTTGTAAGTATCGTTAAAGATTACGTGTATTTGAGTAACTCCGTTTACTAGTTCCTGTGAGTATCGTTAAAATTACGTGTATTTGAGTACCTCCGTTTACTAGTTCTTGTAAGTATCGTTAAAGATTACGTGTATTTGAGTACCTCCGTTTACTAGTACCTGTGAGTATCGTTAAAATTACGTGTATTTGAGTACCTCCGTTTACTAGTTCTTGTAAGTATCGTTAAAGATTACGTGTATTTGAGTACCTCCGTTTACTAGTTCTTGTAGGCATCGTTAAAGATGATCGCATTTGCAGCTCAAGACACGTGCGTGCTGCCGGCGCTGACGGGCGACTGCGCGGACTACACGCTGCGCTGGTTCTTCGACACCAGCGAAGGACGGTGAGTGGTCTGCTACCATTTTCCAACTCACAGCGAAGTTCAGAACATTCCATCCTTTATCATTGCGAATGTCTATCTGTTTAAGTTTGTAACTTATGAAGGATTCCTTTGGAAATATTTCCAGGAAAATAAAAAAACGAAATTTAAATGCTTTAAACTTCACTTAGCAATATTACGATAACATACATGGAATATTTAAACACAGCCATAAAAATGTTAATTTAACAAATAGCAATAATATTAAGATGGTATTCGATAAACAATGCTCTGATTGAAATTTCTGCTCTAACAATGTATCCGTATTTGAAAGATTCGTGTCAAATAGAATTTTTAATATCAGTCAGTTATAAATAATGTACTATTGTTACCAAAAATTCGTAGCTTATCGTCAGAGTATAACGCCAACACTTTAATACGATTTTCGTCAGATGCCGTCAATTCTACTATGGCGGATGTGGAGGCAACGAGAACAACTTTATGACCGAGCAAGAGTGTATGGGCTTGTGCACCGAGCAGCCGACCACCACCCCCACCACCACCAGCACCACCACATTGTCCACCACTGCGGTACCAACACCAGCAGGAACAGGTATGGAACCTCCACCTAAAGAATCTACTTGACTACTTTTGGTGGTTTTTGTTTTATTCGACTATAGCAGTTTATCGCATTACGCCTTTTCTGTCGCCACACCTTGTCGTCAATCCATTATTGTCCCACTACTGGGCACGGGCCCTCTCGGAATGAGAGAGTTATAGGCCATAGTCCACCGCGCTGGCCAAGTGCCAATTGGTGGACTTCACACACCTCCGAGAATTTTATTTTTTAAGAACTTTCGGGTGTGTAGGTTTCCTCACGATGTTTTCCTTCACCGAAAAGCGGTGATAATTTATTTCTATTTTTTTTTATCCGACTTTAGCAATTTATCGCATTACGCCTTTTTTTTCTCCACACGTATTTTGCTTTATACCAAACCGTTAAGTACTGCTGATTTCTGATTTGAAGAATATGATATGTACCTTACGTACACAAAACTTTCCCAGTTCCAATCTGCTTGGGACCATAGATGTCAATGGGCGCCAGTCGCTTCATACGATCGGGTGAACTTAAGTGGTTGCCTATAAATATGAGTACTGACACGCTACCTATAGTCTGCCATAGATACGTTGCTATTACGCTAAAAGATTATTTTTCTTCTTATCTCTTTTCTCCATACACTAAATATGAAACACAAGTGCTTCATTTTAGACGTTTCAGCTCCATATGCCTCAATAGTCTAAGTAGCCATTGTATTGTAAAATAATGTAATCTACCCACTTTGATTAAAATATTTTGATCCAAACAAACTGTGGTATGTTATTCTCTTTTTTCTTATGGAGTTTCTTTGGCTACATAAAAAATTGAACTTGGTAAGAAAATCATTTTTTTTTATCTATTTTGATCTAAAGAAACTATAAGTCATTCTATTTTATTCTGTCACTTGTCGAAATATTCGAACTCGTGAAGCATCTTCTCATGGTGGTCCCCAGGCGTGTGCTACCTGGAAGTGGACCCGGGCCCGTGCACGGCGTACCAGCCGCGCTGGGCGTTCGACGCGGCGCGCGGGCAGTGCGTGCCCTTCGAGTTCGGCGGCTGCGGCGGCAACGGGAACAACTTCGCGGACAAGCGGACCTGCCTCTACTACTGCGCTCAAACTCGGGGTAACGCTACATTATTGGCAAAAGGAGATCTCCCGCCAGGCTGATCATGCCTGGGGAGCGGCCGTGCTCCGACAGTCGTTGTTCGGAACTTGTATATATGCGGGGTATTGAGAATACTTCGATAGCGCGTTTCAGAATACTAGTAGCGCCATCTCTTGATGAGTAGCGGGAGGTCGCCACACATTGTTCACTTTACTAGTTTTTGAAAGGTACAAAAACCAGGTGACCATTTTAAGGGTGTTTTATTTAATTGGAGTAGCAAACGAGCATGCAGTCCACCTGATGATAAGTGGTCACTGCCGTCCATGGACATCTGTAATCAACAACACACAGAACATGGGTTCCATCTGAAGTCAATCACAGATGCATTACTACTCCCGAGGACTACGATGGTCGCCTTATATAACAGCACAAACGCAAGGAATGCTTCAAGGTAGAAATAGGTGTGGCGGTGGTACTTCCCCGGTCGAACTACACTGGTTCTACTATCTTGTAAATGATGCTATACCTTTTTTTCGGGCAACAATTGTTATCCTTGTCTACACTTTACGTAGTTTAAACGATGCAACTGACATATGTTAACCGTAAATATCTTCTTGTAAAAATAAGAATAAGTGCGAGCTCTCCTTCAAGTCCAGCAATGCATTGGCGTCTCCTCTGGTGTTGCAAGTGTCCATAAGCGACGGTGACTACTTTCCATCAGGTAGCCCGACTGCCTTATCGTCAGATTAAAGAATAAATACACGTTAAGCAAACACTCGGCCACGCTACATGGTAGGCGGAGTGGAGGGTGTTAGGTTTTTTCGTTACGGAATTTCTTGATTCGGTTGCCGCGCTCAAAGCCAGCGATAATAGCTATGCATTACAAAGAAACTATTTAATTCCTTCGCGCAGTAGCTGTTCTAGCTAACAAATGTACAATTGTACAATCTTTTTCAGATATTTGCCAATTGGAACCGTTGCCTGGTCCATGCAACAACTGGACGTCAAGTTGGTACTACGACGCTTCTGAGGACAGTTGCCAGCAGTTCATGTACGGCGGCTGCGGAGGCAATGAGAATCGGTAACACTTTAATTTTTACTACTAAATACTATATAGTATTGATTTTATTTAATCTATAAAACAATATCCCCGGATCTTTCGGGAAAGGAAATGCATTACGTAGTTATCTGTTTTTATATGCAATTTTTTTTTAATGAAATTTTAAAGGTGTATTCCGTATATTAGATGACCACTGGCCTTCGTAAATATCTATAACGAATTCCTCCTAGGATTTGAATCCTACTAGAAACTGGCTAAGCGACTGGGTTGCCACCTTTATGAATTTGATTGGAAAACAAGAGATTGGAAAGAGGTTGTGCTCTATTCTCACTTGCAAGTAAAACTATATTATACTGAGTTTTAGTTGCCTCCGCTAATTAAAAAAAATGACATGGGAAAGATACACTAATGTCAAGAGGATATTTTAAATGAAATGACAAACATTAAAACACATTAAATTAAATTTTTATTTTTTCTATCTAAAGTTTTGACTCGCAAGAAGCCTGTGAATCGCAGTGCAGGAAGCGCCCCGCGCCGCCCGCCACCACCACCACTACCACCACCACCGTCGCCGCGGTAAGCTGCAGTACAATTCAATACAGTGCAATACTTTTATAGCTTAGTAACTGTCAAATTGAGCAGTGATAGCCTAATGGTTGGAATGTTCTCTCAATCGGGAGGTCCGAGGTTCAAACCCAGACACGCACCTCTGATTTATGTGCGTATTAAAAAATAATTATCACTGCTTTTCGGTGAAGGAAAACATCGTGAGAAAACCTACACACCCAGAGTTCTTTAAAAAAAATTCTCGGTGGTGTGAAGTCCACTAATTCACACATTGCCAGCGCGGTGGACTATGGCCTAGAACTTTCTCATTCCGAGACGACCCGTGCCCAGCAGTGGGACAATTATGGGTTGAGGGTGACTGTCAAATTAGGTCCGGCACACTTTCACATGAGGCGACCATCATAGTCCTCGGGAGTAGCAACGCTTCTGTGATTGACTTCAGATGGAACCCATGTTCTGTATGAAGTTGATTACAGATGTCATGGGCGGCAGCGACCACTTACCATCAGGTGGACTGCATGCTCGTTTGCTACTTCAGTCAAATAAAAAAAAAAAAAAAAGGTCCAACTTTCTAGGTCGTAGAACATGTATGATAGAACCATGGAGGACCGAGGAATCCCACCGCTACAACTATTTCTAGCGTAAAGCAGTTCTTGAGCGAGGTGGAAGGATGTGGTTGCCGGCTCCCTTTTATATGAGATGATAATGTAACACTCGGTAGTAGCAAGGCATCTGTAGTAGACTTCGAAAGAAACTGTTCTATGTGACGTTGCTCAAACATGATCGTGAAAGTAGGGACCTCTTACTATAAAGTAAACTGCATGCTCTTTTGCCACTTCTAAATAAAAAAAATATGTAGGTATAGAAAATAATGGAGTAACAATACTACTGTGGCGACCTCCCGCAAGTCATCAAGAAATGCCGCTAGTTGTATTCTGAAACACGCTATCGAAGTATTGTCAATACCCTGCATATATACAAGTTCCGAACAACGACTGTCGGAGCACGGCCGCTCTCCAGACATGATCACCTAGTCTGGCGGGAGATCTCCCATTGCCAAACTATTATTTTGAACTTAACTAATTAACAGCCATTTTAAAATTCTTGAAAACATTTCAGCCAATCATATCATCGCAGTGCCGCGTGTCTCCGACCCTGGAAGAGTGTGTAGCGGCGGGACGCGTCTGGTATCTGGACGAGTCGCAGGTGTGCGTGCCGTTCGACAACGCGGAGTCCGGGGCCCGCTGCAGGCGCACCGGCACGTACAGCTCGCAGGAGGCTTGTGAACGAGCCTGTGGAGCTTTCCAAAATCTTGGTTAGTATTATTTTATATAAAAAGTCAACTCTGGAAGAGTGTGTAGTTGTAGGGCGTGTCTGGTAACTGGACGAAACGCAGGTGTACGTGCCGTTCGAAAACGCGGATTCTAGTACCCGCTGCAGGCGTACCGGCACGTATAGTTCGCAGGAGGCTTGTGAACGAGACCGTGGAGCGTTCCAAAATCTCGGTTGTCGTCAACCCATTATTGTCCCACTGCTGGGCACGGGTCTTCTCTCAGAATGAGAGAGTTTAGGCCATAGTCCACCGCGCTGGCCAAGTGCGAATTGGTGGACGGTGGAAATCTTGGTTAGTAACATTCAATTTAAAAGGTCATGTCCAAAGTCTAGATCTCAGTAAATTGAATGTGGATAATTTCGCGACAAGCTTTTATATGATAGAAAATTGTACGATGTAACAAAATTATGGGTTTGACTACTACAAAGTTTATATTTTTCAGTGCATTAAAATTGATGCTTGATTTAAAAAATATTTTTATATTTTTTCTGTAATAAAGTCGTTTCTTTCCACTTTATAATACCAAATGTACAACGTTAAAGATAACAAAAAGTTTCATTCCCCTACTTGCCAGTAGTTGGTAACTAACTTTTTTAATTAAACAATCCGACGACCCGCCTAGCGGTACGGTTACCATACCGGTATGACACGCACTGGGTCCTGGGTTTGATTAACGGCCAGTTTAGATTCTTTTTCTGGGTCTAGGTGTATACTCATCTTTGTGTGTGTCCATGGCACACACGACATAGGAGAAAATCCTACTGTGGGGCTATCAGTGTAGAAAGTGTTCCTCCCCTGTATTTAATCGTAACGTTTGACAAGACCCCTTTGCATCCCAAATTGCGTTACGTAATACTTGAACATTTCCTTACCACCAGGAGGACTGCATGGTCATTTGCTTAATCAATCTTATAAAATAATTCTTCTACAGAACTTCATTGCATTGCATAGCATATAGCAGCGGAGGCCAGGATGCTAAATGTGGAGTTATTCGAGCGTCATAGAAACTTATTAAGTTTGGTAGATTAAATGATAAGAAGTTTTCTCGTTATTTGGTGGGATAAGCGTCTACAGAGTTTCAAATTTTTAAAAAAGAATCTATGATATGGAATTACTCGTTTATACATCATATTAAAGCAAAGGGAGGTAGGTTAATTACACTCTAAAATGTATCAAATTTGCTAATCTGACGATTTAAGTGTATCCTTGGGGGGGGGGGGAAGGAGGTTAACAAAGTAGCACAATAAGAATGACGTCTTGACTCACTCAAGCGCGCCAGATTAGGATAAGCGGAGGTGAATTAGAACCTGAGATGTGTCCAATTTGCTACTCTGACGATTTGAGCATCACCTAAGGGAGTGGGAGGGTTATTATGTTTCCCTGGGCGTACCCACCTATGCTAAGACCGCATACTGGCTGGTGGTACTTATCAATATATAAAGTATCTTACTTTATATTAATCTACCGCGCTGGGGTATGTCCCAAAATCCCCTCTTTGGCTCCCCTACTAATATAAGCGCACAACCGTGTAAAGAACGGCACTTGATATAAATAACAACATTTGTACATTTATGTGAAATACGGATTTTTTTTAATTCATATGGAATTCGCGTCAAGTATACCAAGTGTGGTCTCCAGACGTGTGCCGGTACCCGGTGGAGCCGGGCCCGTGCGGGGAGGCGGTGCCCAAGGTGTACTACGACGCGGCGCGCGGCCGCTGCGAGCCGTTCGCGTACGGCGGCTGCCTCGGCGGGCCCAACCGCTTCTCCACCGTGCAAGAGTGCGAGCAAGTGTGCAAGCCGCAGATAGGTGGGACACTTCACATTTGTTTATTATCTGCGATTATCTATACTAATGTATAAAAATCGGCAAATTGCGCGTCGGACTGACGCATGTAAGATTCCATTTATTATCAATATAAACGGCAAAAAAATCATGTTTGTTGTATGGCAGTTGTATTTTCCCCTTTAATATTTATTTTGTTTTGATTTAGTATTTTTTGCTATAAAGGCAACGGAAATACATCATCTGTACAAATTTCAACTGCCTAGCTATCACAATTGATAAAATACAGCCTGGTGATAAACAGACGAACAGATAGACACCGGTGTCTAAAAATGAGATGCTGTGTGTCCGTTTGTTACTCAATCACGCAAGAATCAAGGGCGCTTATATAACTAGCCAGTTTATAGACTTTTGGTTTCGATATTCTGTACTACTTAAATAGCAGTAGCAAAAATAGTCGCCATATTTAAAGATTTTTGCGACATTTATGACCCGTAGCAAAACATGGCTAATTCAGCTACTACCTACTCACATAAAAATGTAAAAAACTACAAATCGTAACTGAGTAGATCAATTTAAATTAAATAAAGGCTGTTCTTTTATTGTTGTGTGGTCTTTTTTTATTGAACTGTCTAACAGCGAAACCACAAATGACAAACGGAATTGAAAGACCCAATTACAAGGAATTGTCGATAAGTTGAAATAAGCGCCATCTACCCAATCCCCTATTTAACTTCCAATAAATTCCACAGACCCATGCAAGCAGACCCCGGAGGCCGGCAACTGCGTGGAGTACTACATCATGTGGTACTACGACGAGCTGCGGGACGACTGCGGCCAGTTCGCCTACACGGGCTGCGGGGGGAATGATAACAGGTACTTTATTGAGGGATCTACATAGAACATAAAAGGTTTTTTGGCAAAGGGAGATCCCGCCAGGCTAGGTTGATCGTGCCTGGGGAGCGGCCATTCTCCACCAGTCGTTGTTAGGAACTTATATGCAGTATATTGAGAAAACTTCCTCCCCCCCTTACGCACTAGCGGTTAATCTAATTTTTCCAGTTTAATATAAAACCGCCCCAAAATTTCAACCGCGGCGGTTTAAAATTTTGGGGCGGTTTCATATTAAACTGGAAAAGCGGCTAGCCGCGCGGTCTGCCGCGCCCGCGGTTAACCGCTACTGCGTAAGAGAGCTTAGTTGGCGTAATTCAGAAGCGCCATCTCAAGAAATTGCGCTTCTGATGTCCTCATCATCAAGATGAGTTGCGGAAGATCATCACTAGAGGCGCATTCTCTCGACGATGTTGTGAGAGGACGCTACAGTTTTTTTATTAGATTGTAGCAAACAAGCATGCAGTCCACTTGATGGTAGGCGGTTAGTGTAGGTCATGAACATCTGCAAGCAACTTCATATATAGTAAGTTTCCTATCTGAAGTCAATCACAGATGCTTTGCTACGCCCGAGATCTAGCATGGTCGCCTCATATGAAAGTGAGCCGGCAACCACGCCCTTCCACCGAAACCTAAGAATTGCTTCTCACAGCACCGCCAAACTCTCGTCATTCTGATTTAAAAGATGACATAAAAAGATACGAGATGTCCTCAAAGAAAAAATATTTATTATAAAGATCTATTTTTCAGTAGTCGTGGCCAATATGGTAAACTTCTTTCGACTTTTTGAAGGATTTTTTTTTTTCACGGAATATCTTTTACTTATTTCTTCTCAGGTTCGAGAGCCAAGCAGCCTGCCTGAGTACCTGCCAGCAACGCGTCACCACCACGGCGCGCCCCACGCCCCCCGCCGTCACCACCGTCACCACCCTCCTCACCACCAGCGCGCCCGTCATCACCACTACCGTTACCCCCTTGCCACCAATTCAACAGGTATTATTAATAATCTCTTTCCCTTGAGAAGTAGATTAAAAAGGTGTCATTTTTATCTAAACATTAGTGCATGAAATTTCCAGTTAAAATAAGTATCTAATAGTTTAGGTTAGGTTTAGGTTTAACTTTCCCCGTAAGTTAATATTTTACCAATGTAACCGGCATTCGTAAAACATTAACTTACGGGGCAAGCTAAACTAAAAGCCACAGATTGATTGTGACTATTTTGTCCTGCTGCACACCAGCGAGTAGTCTTCATAACTGAGAGAAGCTCGGACATTTCAGCTCAAAATCCAAAATAAATTCCAATAGGTTTTCTTGGAACTGGAACTATAGCTTGTGTAGTGTCCTTATAGACCCTCTACCTTGCATAGGAACATGAGGAGTGCCGCACGCCGGATTCCCTGGAGCCGTGCGGGGAGAACATCACGACGTACTACTACGACACGAGGACCGGCGCCTGCGTCCGTGGAGACTTCGGGGGCTGCGGGTACGCTAACAGCTACAAGTCGGAGGAGGCTTGCGAGAGGCAATGCGGCGCCTTCCGAGGAATGGGTATGCTTTCAACTGTTTTTAGTGACTGATTGTAATTGTAAAATGCTTTCCATAAAACAAGCTTGAGCTGCAAAGATGCATTGGAGCACCAGAAGAATTGTGCGCATCGAGCCGTAAATATTTGTTTTCCTTAACACACTCTTCAAGCAAGAACATAAGCTAAACTCTGCCCTTGTTTGAAAGGCGCAGGTTCGATTTTTGCGGAAGTTCTACAGTAACTTAGAGGCGTTACTCTAGAGGCGGATGCTGAGCTCCGTTAAAATTCAAAAGTGACAAACTTTTCGACGTACAAAATGTATTCCCATATCGGTATTTTGTCCGTATTATCAGTGAGAAGATTTTGCTTAAACCGAATGTCAATTACGTTAAGATCTTTCTGAGCTATGTTGCAATTTCGGCAATATTTTTACCGTAGTAAAATATACATATAGCATATAGTGTAAGATGACCTGATATTTTTCGACGTATTATATCATTAACTTAAATTAAAAATAATAATGGTCCGAGTATTGATCCTTGAGGAATTCCGTAATTAATATCAACTGACTTTCTTTCAAAATTGCCAACTTTAACTATCGAGTGTGGCTTTTGGAGTCAAGGCAAAAATAGTTTCTACTTTTAATGCGTAATATGCAAGTGTATTGCAAGTCAAGGTTTTTTTAAAAAAGAATAACATTCAGACAATAATGTCTCCAGAAGACAAAGACAGGTCTTTGTCTTCTGGACTTACTTAAAACTCTAGATTCTAAACCAATATAGCAACTTTTAGACCACTTGTCATCAAAAACATATCCTCACAGACGTGTGCCGAGCCGAGCTGGACCCAGGTCCATGCGTGTACACGGTGCCCAAGGTGTTCTGGGACGCGGCGTCGGGCCGCTGCCTGAACTTCGCGTTCGGCGGCTGCAACGGCGGCCCCAACCGCTTCTCCACCGTCGAGGAGTGCGAGGAGGTCTGCGGAGGAATGGGACCAGGTACGTATCTCTTGGACCTGAAAGGCACGAATGTTGGTTTTGAGGTAAATGATTAATATTAATACACATTAGGAGACATTAATTAGCCTATTAACATGAACAACAAATAGTGCTCATTCTACGCGTTTAGTTAGCGAGAATGGTTTGATTTAAAGACTTTCGCTTGTTGGGTTGCTATTTTCTTTACTTACTTATTATCTTTACTATCCTAACTTAATTTTACTTGTCGTTTAATAGCTAAGTGTTGTTTCTAAATATAAACTGCGGTTATAACATAATCGCTCTGCTAATTGAATTAAAAATTAATGGATACCATTTAAGCATTACTTATCCTAATTAAGATATTTACACAAAGTGAATGTTCGAAAGGAAACAGCTACACCAATATTTATTTAATCTAACTCTAAGATACCCAGAAAAAATTAATGAACTTGCTGTAGTTACTATCGAGCAAGGTCACGAGAGATGAGAAATCGTAGGGATGACGGTAGACACAGTTGGGATTGGGATGACCTTTGAGGGTAGAGTGAACACTATCAAGATCCAATTAAATAAGAGGATGGGGTGTCATAAATGGAGTAACTGTAATGAACGCAGTGAATGATATCGGCGAAATAATAGGGAGCTGGCGAGCATATTTATTTTCTATATCGACTGCACAAGTGGTAGACATTATGTTATTAGCCATAATTAGACACTAACAAATATTAAGCACCTTGTCTGCCTGCCACCACAGCGTCGCTGCATTGTCATCAATAGACAATGTTTTAATAACTTAACTTTAACGGTATGCTATACTATGCGCACATGTCTGGCTCTGGAGATTAATCATCCTGTAAACACTAAAAATCTCTCCGAGACAGACTTCCACAGCTCTAATTGTTGAAGTAATCATTTTTTAAGTTATTTTTATGATTTAAATACTGTATATAAGGTACAGACTTGGCACAATTAAACTGTTCAATAAAAAACAATGATAAGGACCACGAAAAAATTGTTGCCATCCTGATGCCTCTGCGTTGACAGCGCTTCGAAAATGTACAAAAAATGGTGGGATATATTATGCGTACATGTGTGCCATTTCGACTGATGTTTGAATTTCTCATAAAAACCAAGGTATTGGACAAGGCAGACGTTCAGGAGTCTAATATTCCAGAGGCGGACCATGTGAATTTTGTTTGTATTAAAAAAAATATATTCCATAGATTTCAACTCTTGGCCGTGTGGTATTGGTCTTAAATAGCACACCTCTATCTCTTCCCGTGGATGTCGTAAGGGGCCACTAAGTGACATAAATCCAAGAAATGGGCAGATGCATCTCCTTGTGTAACTCTATATTTACTTCGTAGCCATCACGTATGCCAGCCGTGGTCGGCAAAACCCCCATATGAAGACCCCGGCCGATAGTCACTGGCAGTCTCTTTCTCCCTGGTAAGCTCTAGAGTGTTCCCATGGGATCTGTGCGTTGAGCAGAGCCTGCTGATGAGGTTAAAATCCGAATCGGTTTCATAGTTTCGTCTTAGCGTGAAATTCTGAGAGAAATTGAGAAATACTACGGACAGTTGTATGCTTCCGCACAAGCGCCCACTCGTGACAAAGAGGAGTGCATACAGGCTTGACGACTTCCAACCTCCGGAACAAACTGGATTCCGAAAAGACGTTACAACCATGGACCACATACACACGCTTCGGCAGATTATATAGAAGACCGAGAAGTATAATCTGCGGTTATATGTTGCTTATGTGGACTAACAGAAAGCTTTCGATTCTATTGAGACCTGGGTGATGGTAGAGTCCCTGCAGCGATCAACTATAGGTACCTTGAGGTGTTGAAGTGTGTCTATACAGCCGCCACCATGTCAGCCCGAGTAAACGACCGAAGCACGAACCCAATCGAACTGCAGCTGGGAGTCAGGCAAGGCTGTGTTATATCGCTGAAGCTGTTCACCGCTGCGTCGGAAGATGTGCTCAAGCTGATGGAGTGGAAAGGTCTTGGCATTATATTCAATGGTGAACACACAACACACCTTCGATTTGCCGATGATATAGTCATCTTGACAGATCTGCTGACGGACCTCAGCGCAATGCTAGACGACCTCAACTGTGCCTCACAACGGGTGAGTCATAAGGTGAACATGAACAAGACGAAAATTAAGTCAAATGTCACTCCTCTCGAAGTTACGGATGAGTATATTTACCTAGGTCAAACGATCCAGATGGGTAAGTTCTTCTTTGAGAGGGCGGTCACTCGAAGAATTGAGCTCGGCTGGACTGAGTTCGGAAAATTACATTGTATCTTCTTGTCAACGATTCCACAGTGCATGAGGTCAAAATTATTCGAGCAATGTGTGTTGCCAGTGATGACATATGGTACCGAAACGTGGTCTTTTACTGTAGGCCTCATTCGAAGGTCGTCAGGGTCGTTCAGCGGGCTATGGAGAAGGTATATGCTCGGAATTTCGCTAAGAGACATGATTCGCAACTATGAAATCCGTAGATTATCAAAGTTTACCGACGTAGCCCTCAAAATTAGCAAGCTGACGTGGTAATAGGTCGGCTGCATCGCTCGTAGGACCGATAACCGATGGGAGAGAAAGGTCCTCGAGCGGAGACCACGTTTAGGTATTAGGAGCACACATTTCCTCCTCCTCCACAAGGCGGGCCGATGACATGAACAAAACAGCGTAAAACCGTTGGATTCAGAGGGCAAGCATACTTAATTGGCCCTCAAAAGGCTGGACGGATGGATGGATGGATGGAGATTTCAACTCCAGAATTTGAATGGTTACCGTGAGTTCAGCGAATAATATTGAAAATTATAAATTATTATTATTTAAAATTGTTTGAAACGAAATCAAGCGAATTCATTATTAAATGAATTCGCTTGATTTCGTTAATTTCAAACAATTTTATACACACTGGTTTTTAGATGTACATCTAAAAACCAGTGAATTTTTCATATCCGAAGAGTCATAATAAATCCAGAGAATGACTTAGTAAAGCTCTTTTTTCTAACATTTTTACAACTTCGCCCCGTGATAATGCAGAGCCCTGATTGTCTGCCTCTTCAATTTTCTTCGTTTTCAAGATGATTATGACCACGAACCTCAGATGCATACATGTGCCTCTTTCATTCATGTTTTAATACCTCCCTTGTGTTAAGCAACTTGCAACAACGTCCCTGCGACGCGAAAACGCAGCTACGTAGGAATTAATAGACTGAACCAAATCAATTTGTACTAATCTAAACTGTAGTCTACCTTGATGGGAAACTTGTGCTAATCATATACTGAAATGCTCGCCAGCTCCGTACCTATAAGTCTAGTAGCCAAGTTAGCTATAACGAGTGAGTGTAGGGAATAGGAACAATTTTCAAGCGGATTGAAATCGCGGTAATTGTTGAAACATTTAGCGTACGTAGTCAGGCGAGATTGTAGTTAGAAATGCTGAAGGGTGCAGAGTGGCACTAGACGGTACCTAAGGACTCGTTTACACCTGGAAGACTAGCCTTTTTCGGCTAACGATTTCGTCATCCGAAGGTGATAGGCTCACCGGTCATTTAAATTAGTCTGCCACGTACGCCGAGCTACTTTGGCTTGCCGAAGGCATCATCGATTGCCACCCACAGGGATGTTGCAAAACGCATTTAAATATGATAGGGCGTCGTTTAACAACGGTGCCCGAATATTCGACGATCGACTTTCGACTACACAGGCGTCAAATTAGACCTTTACGTTAGGTCGGTTGTCTTCGGCGAGAAAGCGAGTCTCTCACCTGGCATACAGCCGTTCGAACAGTCGACGTCCCGAACAGGCGTTAAAAGAGTAGATTTTTGCACCGGGTCGGTCTTGCTCGGGCAAGCGAATCAGGTGTAAACGAGCTCATTGACATCGGTGGGTGGGCAGAGGCGGAGTGCCTGCTGGAGGTGTCGGTGGGCGCGGCGGGGTGCGGGCAGCCGGCGCGGCGCTGGCGGTACGACGCGGCGGCCGCCGACTGCCGCGCCTTCGTGTACCTCGGCTGCGGCGGGAACGCGAACAACTTCCGCTCGTACGCCGCGTGCCGCGCGCTCTGCCGACCCGGTACCGCATCCAGCCCGCCTTGCCGCTACCGTGGAGCCTCGAAATTTAACCTTGCGTCATACGATCGGGATCATTACGTGACTACGAACCGAATTGAGCAATTTGTGTGTACATACTTCACACTTCTATTTTACATTTTAAAATATAAAACTGTTTCTTAAACTTACTTTAAATTTATTTAGCTTATTTATTGATTTGACATCAGAAAAAATTAAAGGAGATAAATCTTACAGCACATTTTTGTGGAATAATAGAATATGTAATGATTCATATTATTATTTTACCGATTTTCGAGGCTCTGCTTAAATTAGTCCCGTGTACAAAGTCGAAAATGCCTACAAGTCGTATGTCAATGTAATGTTGTGCTGCACTCTGTGGAAGTTCGTGATATCGCTAGATATGTGTAAATAATGAATAGTCTACGTATTCTGTTGTAATATTGTTACGCTAAGTATCTTTAAATTTTTGATATGGATATCTCACCAAATCTTTAAACGGATAAATATTAGGAATCTGAGACTGCTATGACATTCATATCATATTTAATGGTTAATGTAAAAGCATGAATGGTGTAATTAAAGTTAACTAAGACTAAATTAAGTTTGCATGAATAATAATGAGCTTTTGCACTATCTTCACTGCTTACCGCCTGCCTTATTTTCTTTCTATTCTTTATCCACTATGCACTATGTTTTTTAGATATACCTAAGACTAGATATATTGTACGATGAAAACAAAAGAGACCCAATAAGAAATAAGCATTTTGTCAAAATAACATTTTTTTTGCTCAAAATAATTTAATACGGTTGTATGTATACCTAATTACTTCGCTATTGCCTAGTAGTACTGTCGTATTTAAATGAGTTACTGAAATTGAGTTCGGTCTTTTTCGTTCTCACTATAATAGATAAATAGAAAAAAAAACTTTAAAAGGTTAATAAAATCTTTCGTATTTTTGATTTATTTGTATTATAATTATCTTATTTTATTGTTTTTTTACCGCGTTTTTATCTATTAACTCCTTAGCAGATCCTTAGCGCGAGTCCAATTGACACTTGGCTGAGTTATTTTGTTTGTTTTGTTATTTTAATGTTTGCACCATGATTGTACAAAGAATGCCATCCCCATACACAACATTAACTATATGTGGGTCTATGAAAATATTACAAATACAATCAAACATAGATAAATATGGGTTTCAGAATAGTACTTTTGTATATAGCAAAAGCGATGCAGCGCTGTTATAATTAAGTTCTATGTCTTATAAATTTTACCACTGATAAAAACATGACCTCCACAGACGTAGACTATAACAGGGTGCCCGACTGCGAGCGGTACGAGCAGGAGTGCGCCACGATACGCTGCGGCGCCAACCAGGTGAACAAGACTCGAACCTGGGACGGCTGCGTGCAGTGCTCGTGTACCACCGATGTCTGCGAGCAGTACAAGGCGGAGTGCGAGAGACTTAACTGCAGTCGTGTTGAGATAACCCTTGACTCGAACGGCTGTGAAAGGTAAGACGGAAAGCAAACGTACATGTAGACAATACAATACAATAATAACGCTTGCCACACTCATAGTCTCATAGGATTTTCTTCTGTGTCGTGGGTACCATGGACGCAGAGACGAATAAAAAAACACCCTGACCCAAAACTCGCTGCGTTTCAAACCAGTAAGATAACCGCGTAAATTGAATAACAAAGAAATAACCAACCACGTATAGGAATTACGTATATTTTGTAAGATAGAGATAACTAACGACCTGCATCAAATAAGCATCTTTAAATATTCTCTAAAATACAGCAACATATAAAACTTTAAGTTTAATTAAGTGCGCCTTGATTAAGTAATACCATCATCACATCGTTTAAATCAGAATAAATCTGTGCTAAGCTTGCAAGAAGTGTGTTTTCATGAAATATGTTCATAAGTAATCATTTCGAAATTTGCACCTTAACTTTAGGTCTCCACATATCGGCTATATGAACAGCGTCCTGGCTTCCCCGATGTCACGTGAAGCTAGAGTGCTAGTTAGATTGGCTGGTCTAGGACTAAAAAGCGCCAACCGACAAAGTACAATGTAATAAATTAAAATCAAAGTGTATCCAGCGTCGAACCAAGTAGGTTCCAAATACTGAGTTCCATAGTCATTTGGGCATTCTCCTTTAGAGGTGAAGTTTATAATATTAAACTCATGTTGTACACCAGATGCGGCTGCAAGGAGGGCTGCGACCTGGCGTGTCCCGCCGGCGAGCGCTGCGTGGAGACGCCGTACCGGGACCCCATCACCGGGGAGGCACGCACCTCGCCCACTTGTGCGATAAGTATGCATCGGGATTAAATTCATGTATCGGTACTTTTGACGGTTCTGCGAGCCGGTCTCGTGCTACGGGATCGCTTGATAACCGAATATCAATAGATTGTCGATTTTTTTTGACAGGGATATTGACTATTGGTCAAGTTGCATCCAATGTTTTCAAAGGGTATTTTGAACATTCGACGTAAAGAGCTCTTCACCGAAGTTTAAAAACACATAGGATCCTATTTCATTTTTGTTATTTTTTAGCACTACCTACATATTATGTAGGTATATATTATGTAGATACATATTTATGTAGATAGGATTCTTTGAGTTTTTAAATTTCGGTGGAGGGCTCTTTACGTCGAATGTTCAAAGTATATATTATATGAGACAAACCTCCATATGGAATACTCTCTTAGATTAAAACGTGTCTTGATCCAACGTTAGGGAGTGTAAGAATATGGTAACTGACAATTCATAATAATTTTCGTAGGTTAGGCCAATGTAAAAGAAGGCCTTTTGGGCTCCTTTTAGGAAAGATTATAACATAAGGACATTTGATTTCCTATACTGTGGTCAAATTCTGACCACCAAGTGAACACAAGTAACATGTTACCACCACCACAGTAAACAAGCCGGGCGAGTGCCCCGTGGAGCCGGCGCAGGCGGGCGACGCGGCGTGCGCGGCGGAGTGCGCGGACGACGCGGGCTGCCCCGGCGCCGGCAAGTGCTGCGCGCGCGGCTGCGCCCGCCGCTGCCTGCCGCCCGCCCGGCCCGCCACCGCGCCGCCCACCACCACCTATATACCAGGTACTTTAGTGACACATGATATAGGTCGTGGCACGTAAAAAGAACGCTAGTGAGCAAGCTGCGCATTAGGCGATTTATGGGTCTCTTTGGTGGTATGAAGTGAGGCGCGGGGCGTGGAGTTTACCCACCGCTTGCATGCCCGTGCACCATTGGTTAGTCAGTCAATCCCGCGTTGTGACTACGTTACGTTCATTCATAAAATACTGTAAGGCACAAAAGTTTTTAGTTACGAAAATATGGTTTTTACACAGAGAAGTGAGAAAAATAATATATGACGTATATTGTTTTATGAAGAGAGAGGTTGATAATAATGAAGTTGATAATTTGGAGGAGTTTCAAAATTATCTTAATTTTTATAATTAGTTTAAACATTACACTATATTGAATCCTAACATGTTTTTAATTATGTTTAATGATATTCTATGTAGTTTGTTTTTAATGTACCAATAATGAATTAAATATACGAAACCATGAGTTATAGGCAAATAAAACATATAGCACTTTCGAGCGCGAGTGTACCGATGCGCAAACACACTCCCTCCACTTTCATCCAGCGTTCATTTTACATGACGCGACCTTTAACAATATTGTGAACAAGCCCGGTGTGTGCCCGCTGGAGCCCGCGCAGGTGAGTGACGACGCAGGCTGCGCACGCCGTTGCCGCCGCCCGCCAGACCCACTACCGCGCCGCCCACCACTACCTTTATACCGGGTCACTTTCTTTTCAATAGGTGCCCGATGCCTTGGTTATGACGCATGTATTCTTTCCATTAAGATCTCCACGCTGGCTGTGATGCTGCGAAGAGGATTCCGAACGGATCTCCGAACGAACGAGCGGCGCCTGATTATGTGGGATTTTTACCGCGCTAAAAGCCTCGGCGGTCATCCTCAGCGATGCGAAGATGACTTCTGGATCTAAAAAAACGCAACCGTGTTGTGTGCCCAATGCCAGCGTCTTCCACTTAAAACCGGCTGGGCCCACTGCACCATATTTTTTTTCAATCGAAGTACACTGGTTCTACCACCTAATAAATACACTATCTGCATTATTAGTATTGTTTTGTAATATCTTCATACGACCCAAGAACGCAAATTAAAAGTGTATAATAATTTGTACTAGAAGATATACCCCGCGCGCCCGAGCCGGCATCGCCCAGCGCGGAGCTACCCCCGGTGCGCGCGGCGGAGGGCGGCAAGGCCACGCTGCGCTGCCTGTTCCACGGCAACCCGCCGCCCAGCATCACCTGGCGCCACGGGGAGATCACGGTCAGTACACACACACTACCAGACCGGCTTCCGGTACTGTCTCATCTACCCTTTATTGACTCACTGCTGCGCACGGTTCTTCTCTCAGTATCAAAGAGTTAGGCCATGCTCCACCGCGCTGGCCTAGTGCGAATTGGTGGACGTTATTGAGATTAGGGATGATTGCATTTTTCCATTTTTCTTTAAATAATTGTTGGTAACGTTTCATTTCATCGGGTACTATAGCGGTTGCAAATACACCCAAATCTAGCGCACCTTACCTGGGCACGAGCATCCGGAGCGCCAAAGTGTTCGAGGGTGGCATAATTAATCATCGCGTAATTTTTACCTTCACCTTGCAGAAATACTGCGTGAGGTTGATGTTTTTTTGCCGATTTAATGAAGAAAAGAGGCTCTACTATTTCTAACCTGGTTCACAAATATTATAGATTCATCGTTGATTTCAAGTAAAGAATATAATCATCGCTTAATCAACAAAGATTGATCAAGAAAAACCTAGTGGTTAAAGACTGCCTATCAATAGAAAATGCGAAGTGTCTAATTCAGATAAGTGTAAGCAGATACCCGTGCCCATCATCAAAAACACATTGAATCTGAAACTTTTAACACAAGTTCAGGATTTGAGTCTCACGGTCCAGATTCAAATCCGCATGACTCTATTTTTAAATTTCTGCATGTTTAATTAACTTTTCGACGAACGAACGACGTAAGAAATGTCTGAAAATTATCTATTATATTTCCTTAGCATATACGCAAAACTTAATGACACGAACAGAGCATTCCGATCTAATGTAGTAAAATATATTTGTGATTATTAAAAACTAAATTCATGAAAAATATTATTTTCCAGTGCAAGTATTACATATACTATCATTATATAGTATAGTATATCATTAGTATATCATTAGATGTCTTGCAGTCCCGTAATTATGACATAATAAACTTCCCAAAACTAGATCGAAAGCGACATGGACCGCTACCGGCTTCTCTCCGACGGCGCGCTGGAGATCGTCTCCATCTACCGGAACGACTCGGGCGTCTACATCTGCATCGCCAACAACCCGCTCGGAAACGCTTCCCAAGAAGTACATTTGGTGGTCAGCGGTAAGTACCACATGCTAGAACTTGGTAGAACCTGATAGAACTTGGTAGAACTTAGTGGAACTTGGTAGAACTTGGTAGAACTTGGTAGAACCTGGTATAACTTAGTAGAACTTGGTAGAATGGTTGCATTAAATCGAGTTGGGTTTGCATTGCACTTGAAAAAACACAGCCTTTATAGTTTGCAATATATTAATAATCCGAAACATTTGACAGTTTTGGAAAGTACACATTTGGTAGAAGCACGGAATAGAGAAGTAAGACAATTATATAGTAAACTAGTAGATCCGGCGAACTTCGTTTCGCTTAAAAGTCAAAAATCGAAAATTATCCTCCTATTAAAATGTTCCTCCACTATATTATACATAAAAACCTTTCTCTTGAATCACTCTATCTACTGAAAAACTGCATTAAAATGCTATGTATGCTTACATCTTTAAAGATGTAAGCATACATAGGGACCGACGGGCGGAATACGATCTTTTAAATACATAGTATAAAATGATACGTATCGACTCTATCATTATCACTTATGTTGTTTAATAAATGACAGAAGAACTTTACTCTTATTTTAATGACTTAATAATATAATGTGTTTCGTCCGATCAGGGCCTATCATTTAGTATGCAAAATTATTTGAGAGTTCCAACAGCCGTTTTTCAACAACAAATTCGATTTCACTTACATCTCCATTCCGTGGGTAGAATGATTTAAAATTACTGATTAAATACTGATTTAAAATTATTACACTTATTGGTTGCAGTTTGATTTAATTAACTTTTGCACTGCTGTGGTGGCACTATATTTAGAAATCTACTATAATTTAATTATAAATTGTTAACCAAGAGAACTTTTTTGTTATTAACTATTACTTTCGCTGCAAAGTCACCAATGTCCACAATATAATGCCGTCACAATAGTTTGATATTGATACTATGCCTTGTCCTTTCTATTTCTGGAATTCTCTTTACTATCTTAATTTTTCCTTTCTATCTTTCAAAATGATAGCACGACACCTCGTCACTGAGAGTACAAATATTGATGTAACTTAATATGAACAGTAATGGCACACGCTTTACAGCATCAGTTGCTACGCCTGTTGGCAATCTAATTGACCCAATTTAGGACGATAACGTTACATGCAAAAGGTAAACGCGTAAACGTATTCTCGATAAATTATTTTTCTCCCATAAATAACACACGCATATATATAAAATTTCGTTTAAAGGTAATGCATGAATATTATAAATCTTGGTGTACTTAATACTTACTTTTATTAAAACAGTGTTGTATTTTATTTTAACGGTGTATAGAAAAAAAGAAATTCTAAATGAGTAAGGTTTTTTATATAGAGCTATTAAAGACTTAAATCGCGTTCATTTTGAAAGTCATTTTCTCTATATGAAACAGTTATATGCTGCCTTATTTCTCATTACAAATATTTATGAAGAATAAAGTGTCTTAAGTGGTCTTGAGGTGTCCATGGCTTGAGACACAAAGAAAAAAAGTAAAAAAGACGATTTTATATCATAAAATAGTCCTTAGGACACATTTCAAAACAATTACGAATAAATATGAATTGTTGTCACAATTCCTAGCTAAATATAACGTATTTCCGAGATAACATTGGGAGTCTATCGTACTTGACCTCTGCCATTAAATCTACTATTAACGAGTGTTAATGTGCATCGTAATTGCAATGTTTATGTTTGTCTAATGAAAACAAATTGGCCTCAAGCGATAATTGGACATCTTATTGTTAAATGTTCTAACTTCGCGAGTCAAACAAGCATATCGAAAATTAGGTGATAACCAAGTGTCGAAAAATTAATAATCATCTTTTGGTAATAATCCCTTTGTGAAATAATATCCTAATTGGTGATAATCCTTTGGTCATTACCTTTGTTATTTGTATTTCTCATATTTTGACCAATACTGTTATTTAAAATATTAAAAACAAATCAGTTACGTGGTTTCAGCGCCGATGCCTGTCTAGTTTCGCAGTCAATACTCTTTTATCTATTAACGTAAACGCCCCCAGCGCGTGCGATTACTTCAGTCCATTTGAACCGTAGCGCGAAAATGTTGCGTCTCTCAGTGATCGTGGGAGTAGTGCTCGCTTGTGCTGCCAATGCAGGTGATGGGTCCAATAACCGTGGTCTTTGTATACTTTTGAATATTCTTGGTGTAAGAAATGAGATTATAACGGTTTTTACTTATTTGGAGTAGGTACCTAATATGAAAATAATTATATCATGAATATATGAAAATAATTATATCATGATAAATATATGAAAATAATTATATCATGATTCGAGTGTAAATCGTTGAATCTGTGCAATTGTTTAAACTTAATTTCGATTTTGTAATAGGTCTCTTCCAGTTATTTAATATTTTTTTTATGATCACGTGGGTAAAGCCAAGAATATTTAAAAAAAACAAAACGAACACCATTTCAATTTAATACGTGCTTAGTAGTATAATAACACTAGAGTTTGTGGAATGTTCTGCACACATTACATCCTTTCCGATGAAGTATTGACAGTGGGATAGCTAATTTATAAAATAAATAATTCAAAGGCACAAACAACATTATTTTTGTTAATAAATCTAACAGATTGTATGTTTCCGTTTCGTTTGCAAACTTAGGAAAAATAATTAATTATAAATTTCTACAAATAAACTGTAGTCTTTTTACGGTAGAAAGATGGATATTATTTGAGTACTTTACTTATGTAAAATCATTTGAGTAACACTACCAATTTGGGACAAATTAATTGCATGAATCGTGGTCCCGACGACACGAGGTTCGCAGTGACCAAGGTCCGGTACATAAGCCCCACTGTCAACGCTTTAAGGGTTAACCTCAAGCATTGCGAGCGTTCCATAAACCGCGGTAGATTAGTAACTAACGCACGGGGTTAGATCCGGAGAACAGTCCGGCGGGCATCGCGGGCGTCGCCAACGCCGTGGTGACGGGCGAGGCGGGCCGCGCCGTCAACATCCGCTGCCTCGCGTACGGCTTCCCGCCGCCCACCATCTACTGGTACCGCGGCCGCAACGGGCCCATGGTGCCCTACAGCAGCGCGCTCTATGAGGCCAGGGGGAACGTCCTTCAGATACGAAGCCTCATACCCGAGACCCTGGGAGAATACATATGTACCGCGTACAACGGTAACGGCAAGCCGGCGGTGTGGTCGGTCACCGTCCAGACGCGCCAGCAGGCCACCAGCACGACGCCCGAGCGGCAGACCGACACCACTTCGACCACCTCCACCACCACGGAGATACTGTTCCCAGTCTACACCGGTAAGATCGGGATGGTTGTATGCATGTACATAACGCATTGCACGTTGCATGTTTCAAGCTGAATTTGTGCATGATTTTATTCTATAAAATGGTACCTATATGTTTAATTTGGGTGGGTTACGAATTGTTTAAAATGTAAGTATATTTCTAGTATATATCTGTAAGTATATATCTGAAAAATATTATTTTAATTATCATTAAATATAAAGTATTGAAAATCTATAAATTTTGATCGATGATATACCTATCTAAGAGTAGTAAGGGCTAGATAATTATTTTGAAAATACTAGTATTTTAAAACATAAAATGTTTATTTTTTTATATATAACTATTATTATTCAATACCTATTTACATTATTAAATATGTATGTAAGTCTATGAATGAATTGTAAATATCCATATGTGTAAGCTATGTATTCATATGCTTAATAAAAGTTCGTTTAAAGGGTAAGTACTTATTTTAAATATTCTATAAATATTATTTCAACTGATGACGTAAATCATTTAAGTACAAATGTTTACTGTTAGTAAGTGAACCAAGGATGTTCAATCTCAACCGATCGGATATGAGAAACAGTTTACGTTAGGTCACTGTTTATTTTGTTTCACTGCTAATAAGTTGCCTTCAATATGCATTGAGTAATTGGTAACAATAATAAATAGTTTCATGACCTAATTCTGACAAATAAATAACTAATTGTTTTGTAAAGGAACACCTACAGAGTTGTTTAAACAAACACACAGATTAAATTTTCTATTTTTGTAATAGGTAAGTCAGCTAATTCATAGCTAATTCAGCTGATGAATATCTGTAGTTACGATCTTTAAATGTACCTTCCTATAGTGTGACTGGTATGGTACCTATTTTAAAATGGCTTTTCGATTTTAAAAATATATTAACCTAAAACTTCTCTAATGAGACTAGTATTTTTAGGTTCATTTTTCATTGGATGTCACGTAGATCTATCGTTAGAAGGCGTGTATACGTTACTTTTTGAAATAAAACGGCTTGCTAAGGCACTTATAAAAATGTACGAATTGGATCATTTTAAAAGATTTTCAACAAAAACTTTAATATTCTATCCATATACTTCCAGTGCCAGTTAAAACCCGGATAGTGGCGGACCGCACGACGGTGTACGCGGGCGCGGAGGTGAACATCCCGTGCGCGGTGGACGGCTACCCGCTGCCCGACGTGTACTGGACCAAGGACTCCGTGCGCCTCGTGCCCACCGACCGCATGACGCTCACCGGTACGTACCCTGCGCGGTGGACGGCTACCCGCTGCCCGACGTGTACTGGACCAAGGACTCCGTGCGCCTCGTGCCCACCGACCGCATGACGCTCACCGGTACGTACCCTGCGCGGTGGACGGCTACCCGCTGCCCGACGTGTACTGGACCAAGGACTCCGTGCGCCTCGTGCCCACCGACCGCATGACGCTCACCGGTACGTACCCTGCGCGGTGGACGGCTACCCGCTGCCCGACGTGTACTGGACCAAGGACTCCGTGCGCCTCGTGCCCACCGACCGCATGACGCTCACCGGTACGTACCCTGCGCGGTGGACGGCTACCCGCTGCCCGACGTGTACTGGACCAAGGACTCCGTGCGCCTCGTGCCCACCGACCGCATGACGCTCACCGGTACGTACCCTGCGCGGTGGACGGCTACCCGCTGCCCGACGTGTACTGGACCAAGGACTCCGTGCGCCTCGTGCCCACCGACCGCATGACGCTCACCGGTACGTACCCTGCGCGGTGGACGGCTACCCGCTGCCCGACGTGTACTGGACCAAGGACTCCGTGCGCCTCGTGCCCACCGACCGCATGACGCTCACCGGTACGTACCCTGCGCGGTGGACGGCTACCCGCTGCCCGACGTGTACTGGACCAAGGACTCCGTGCGCCTCGTGCCCACCGACCGCATGACGCTCACCGGTACGTACCCTGCGCGGTGGACGGCTACCCGCTGCCCGACGTGTACTGGACCAAGGACTCCGTGCGCCTCGTGCCCACCGACCGCATGACGCTCACCGGTACGTACCCTGCGCGGTGGACGGCTACCCGCTGCCCGACGTGTACTGGACCAAGGACTCCGTGCGCCTCGTGCCCACCGACCGCATGACGCTCACCGGTACGTACCCTGCGCGGTGGACGGCTACCCGCTGCCCGACGTGTACTGGACCAAGGACTCCGTGCGCCTCGTGCCCACCGACCGCATGACGCTCACCGGTACGTACCCTGCGCGGTGGACGGCTACCCGCTGCCCGACGTGTACTGGACCAAGGACTCCGTGCGCCTCGTGCCCACCGACCGCATGACGCTCACCGGTACGTACCCTGCGCGGTGGACGGCTACCCGCTGCCCGACGTGTACTGGACCAAGGACTCCGTGCGCCTCGTGCCCACCGACCGCATGACGCTCACCGGTACGTACCCTGCGCGGTGGACGGCTACCCGCTGCCCGACGTGTACTGGACCAAGGACTCCGTGCGCCTCGTGCCCACCGACCGCATGACGCTCACCGGTACGTACCCTGCGCGGTGGACGGCTACCCTCTGCCCGACGTGTACTGGACCAAGGACTCCGTGCGCCTCGTGCCCACCGACCGCATGACGCTCACCGGTACGTACCCTGCGCGGTGGACGGCTACCCGCTGCCCGACGTGTACTGGACCAAGGACTCCGTGCGCCTCGTGCCCACCGACCGCATGACGCTCACCGGTACGTACCCTGCGCGGTGGACGGCTACCCGCTGCCCGACGTGTACTGGACCAAGGACTCCGTGCGCCTCGTGCCCACCGACCGCATGACGCTCACCGGTACGTACCCTGCGCGGTGGACGGCTACCCGCTGCCCGACGTGTACTGGACCAAGGACTGATGATGATGTGAACCGGCAACCACACCCTTCCACCAAAACGCAAAAATTGCTTCACGCTAGAAATAGGTGTAGCGGTGGTACCTTCCCGGTCGAACCTTGGGTTTCTTCTCACGTGTATCGAAGTAGTTATTAAATGGAGCGAGGGCAGGCGAGATGATTTATACAGGTGAGTTATCATACTCATCCTTTGTCTCGCTGCCTGGCTCCACCAGAAGATAATAATACTTGCGATGCAATGCTATATCTATCTGCTATAGTTTTCTTTTAGCGTCGATTTCTCCTGTTAAGATTTCCATCACACACCCTATACACAGACAAAGCAAGCTTCAATGTCATGATCATCATGTGCCGTATGTTTCCAGACGCGCGACTGACGATAGCGAACGCGAACATCAACGACAGCGGCGTGTACGGCTGCCACGCCAGCAACCCCTACTCCTCGCACTTCTCCACCGTGCAGATCACCGTTGAAGGTACACTTTGTCATACCATACTATGATTTAAAAACACAAAAACTCTGTAAACAGGTTGGATTTCCTACTATTGGATTCCCTACAACGAGTAAATTAATAAAAATCAACCAATTAGACTATTCTATCAATTAATTCAGCCGATTAATAAATTGGTTCAATTAATTGAAACCACAAAATTATTAGTAATACCTACTTCTATTATTTAAATTAAAACGAATATTGTAGCTATAAGAAGTAAGTTTTTTGATTACAAATAAAAAACAAGCAAAAAGTATGTAAAAATATCCACAATTTGTTTAATACATGTACTTGTATATAAATGAGCTTCACATTGGATTTGCAAAAAAATGTTTAACTCATAATAATATAAAGTTATTTTAAGTCCTTAAAGTTGTTTTCTTACTTTATTTTTAAAACATTTCTACTTAATTATTGACATACAATTTTAAGCAATACAGTGGTTTAAAACATTTTTGTGATCCTTGCAACATCTTTTTCTTGTTTTCTAGGTCTGTACATTCCGCCGAAGTGCACGGACAACCCCTACTTCGCCAACTGCGCCCTCATCGTCCGCAGCAAATTCTGCAAGCATCAGTATTACTCCAGGTAAGGATTACTCCATGTGTAAAACTTTAGATGTATAAATAATTCTTATATTGCTTACAGATTTCACCCATAAGTTTTTCGTTTTTGTGAGGGTGTCTCTCAAGGATAGCTCTGGGTCCCATATTGTTTCTAATAATATGCGTAAATTTAAAAATTTACGTGTTTAATTTACATAATTGCACATTTTGCAAAACTTACTTATTTAGAGATTTATAATATCTATTCATTAAATATATTGGCAATTATTTAAAGTTAGATTAAAATTTATTAAAATATAAAATATTCCAAAAGTTACGATGACAATTTCTAATCTCGTGCAAGTGTGAAAAAATTATTATAAAGAATATACAACATTATAACAAATATTATTATTATTATGTCAGGTTCTGCTGCAAATCTTGCGTGGAGTCTGGACAGCTGAACCCCATGGAGCTGGACGTGCAGGCGGACGAAGCCTGGAGGAAGAGGAAGTAGACCCATCCCTCACTGAACCGACTGGCCCCAAACCGATACACATTGCTACATTGATCTTATGAACTTTACTTTACTTTACTTTATGATGGCTTTAGGGTTTTTTGCACCTTAATGTGTTTATACGATATTTTGTTAAACACTTCTTATAGGTAACCTAATGATAAATATGATATAACTTTAATAACTTTTCGTATATTTTCTAATTACCCGTGGTTATAGACATATTGAACAAATATAAAAAAACATAGCAATAATAAATTATTGTAATGGGATGTGAGTAGTGTGATCCTAAATCTTTCTGGAGGATTTACAGAAGATATGTTTCAATTATTTTCTTATTAATGTTTCATGAACAAATTTTCATATGTCATCAGAAACAATTGCGATGTTGAATATGTTTTAATTTCCTGAATATGATTAATTAAGTGCGAAAGATTTTAAGGTCTCATACCTAAAACTATTACTAGCATAAACTCGCATCGACACTGAACTATAATTTATAATATGCAGTTCAGTAAATATTTCTGATATTTTCAATTCATGTCTGGTTTGGAGCAGTCGCTTGTACTTATAATCATCGGTCTGAGTAGCATTTACAGAACACTCGTGCCATAACGAATATAGGTGTTCTTTGATCCAAGCAACATTCGCCCACTGACCTCGCGGCCACGTGGCGGGTGCAGTCACACTGCAGCGCTGTCGGGACAGCCGACAATACCAATAGATTTACTGTAGTTAGGAAATATTTTTATAGTAACGTTTATGTAAATAAATATTTTAATGTCACAAACTCCATCTGTGATGGAAATTGACGTAGCGTATCACTTTACTGTAAGCAGGTAACCGGTATCACTTAGTCAGTAGCGTTGTTACTGTTTCTTAGTACCTGTATACAAGTAATATCATTCATAGTAGCAAACAGATCACATAGAATAAAGCCAAGTACAAAATATAGTGTCACAACCCTATTATTAGTAAGTATGGAAGCTAAATAGGTACTCCATATTGTATGATTTTATTTAAGAAAAGGAAAAAATAGATTTGTAGCCTTTTTGGATCAGATAGTTAAATTATTTATTTAATGTTGTATTGATGTGCCTAAAATTTTATATGGATGTAATACTCAAGTATAAATTTGGTATTGTAATAATTATAGAGAAATAAATAAAATGAAAAGTAACTAATTACAGATATATTTAGGGCTCTATGAAAGAAATGCTTATTACTAAGTTAGTGTTGTAGTCAAGATACTAGTTATTGAGTCATAATAATTTCGTTAAGTGGATTTTTACTTTGTGACAATGTAAATAGACGATCAATAAATGCGTATTAGTATTTATTTGTACCTTTGTTTTATTTTGTCCTAACGACGTGCTTTTGTTATCTTCGCTCGTACCTAAATAAAATTGAACTATGGAAGTCGATTTTATATAATGTAATTAATTTTAATTGAACAAAACATCATACTAAAATATTTATCGAGTTATTAGTTAGTAGATAGTGAGTTAAGTGTAATCTCAAATGTTTATTCAGTAGACACTTGCATACTATTGAGTCTGCATAAATGAATGCATATCAGTGGTAAGTTTGTGTATGTCTGAATTACCTTAAAAAAATCTTCGATAGATTTTAATGTGTTCTGGTTGACGTCCGAAGTCAATTACCACAAAGTAGATCCGGCTCGTTCTGTTTGTCGTCGTTAGATGTCGTTGTTTTTCGTTCGACCCGCATCACTAGCGCCCCCACTTACCTGTTCTGGAACTAATTGATGATCCAGAGCCGCCATTTTATTTATTCATTGTTGTGTCGTTCTTTGAACTGTAAAGACGTGCAGTTTTTTAAAGTAAAATAAGCTTTTGACATAAAAGTTTTCATATGAGTTTTGCTTTATAATAGCAAGAAGTAATTTTCCGTAAAGTAGTTTTGTGACAAATAAAAGAAGAGTTCGTTCTCCCGAATTAAGCGCGCGTGAATCATCTTTAAGCCAATCAGAGGGTACTTCGAATAGCAGCAGACTCTAAGCAAAACGGCGCCACCGTAAGCTTTAGACGTCGAAAGTATTTGATCTGGATTGAAGGTATTCAAGTGCTAGTGAGTTTCAAGGTGTATTTCAAGTCCTGGTGAGTTTTAATAACTTTTTCGTGGTTATTTCGTACTAAAAGATACAAATGCATGTACTCTGACAATTACCATAAAGAATGTTGCATTTACCCTCTCAAGGATCAATTTCTACAACCTCCAAAAATATAATTAAAACTGAAATTCGGCAAGTTATATTGACCGCCTTTTTATAACTGAGAATAATAAATTTTCCTCCTTTTACACTAAATGACGGAAGTTTTGTTAACCTTTCGAATGCTTTGGTGCCCAATATGAGTATGTTAATAGTGCATTGCAAGCCATAATATTTTTGTTCCAAAAAATCGACGTTGCGAAAAGTTTACGGATTAATCGTGTATGTAAACGTCTAGAAGTAGGGATATTACGTCTTCGGTTGCTGTTAAACATAACATACGCGCGAGGAACTCTATAAGATTCGTCGTTTTCAGAATATATATTTAAGCCCTATCGCATATCACAAACCACATGGCAAAATCGAAACGCATTAACAGGAACTATCAACTTAGAACTCTATATAATTCAAATCGTTTAGTGAGAAAGCGAATAAGTAAAAAACAATGTCTAAAAATAACTAGAGGGTATCAAAATAATTGGGCACCGATTTTTTCAAGCGGTTGTTTCACAATACTAACCAAACAGCTAGACAGATTTTAACTAGTGATGTGCCGGATTGTTAAAATCATAGAATCACGGATACGGATTATTTCTGTCAAGATGCGCGGATACGGATACGGATCTCAACTTTCTTAGAAATTCTTATACTTGATGTGGCCTTGAAGCGACATTTATTGACATGTTTCAATCTGTACCCTTAGTACGAGTTTATTATGTTTCTTCAAAACAATCACTGATTTCGATTTTTCCATAATTCCAAAAAACATTGTCATTGACAGTGTATTATAACATAATATAATGTGTATTTGATTTTTGGTATTTAACCACTTACAAAATTGAAAGTATAATGAATTTATATGTTATGTACACCAAAAAAAAAAGAAAATGTGTGTGTCTTGTGTACACGCGTTAGAAGTTATACTTCTTTGGCGTGACAAGATGAAAATCTTTTTCAAAATTTTCTCTTTCGCCTTATTCTACGTTTGTAAAAAAATGACACTAACATCAGAAAAAAAATTATGAACTCTGATCACTGTTCACCACTTTTTAAAAAATGTTACATGTAAAAAATCTCTGTTCACGCGACTTTTGAAAAACTGTTAGGTACAAGTTCACGACTTGAAAAATACGTATCTCTTGACCGCAAATTGACTGAAAAGACCCCCCGCCCCAGGCTACACAAGCAATCCCAGGAGCGCGGCACTCCTCGTACAGGCTTCCTCCCACACTGTCAACATGCCCAACTATGGGAGTACCGCGTTGTTCACGACTTACGAAAAAACTGTTACGAATCTCTGTTTACGACTTTGACAAAATGTTACAATTCTCTGTTCGTGATTTACACAAAACTGTTACGAACCCTAGTTCACGATACAAAGTAATGTATGAACACTGAAATATGTTGGTTTTTCGTGTCGGTGTGTGTGCGCATCGTAAAAATCTATTCTCATATTGTTTTCCCTAATGCGTCAAAAGAGTATAACTTCAATAATAGGTGTAAAAGATTCGTTTGCGATCCGTCTAAAAAGTAACAGATACGGATCTCTACTGCCGCGGATATCCGTGGATACGGAACTCCGGCACATCACTAATTTTAACCACTTATTCCATATACGTTGTAGGCCCGAAAAGAAGCTGCTTTTCAGCGCTAAGTAAGCTTGTTACTTTTCTTTAGCGGACCAATTATTCGTTAACGTTTCCCGCCCAAAGTGAACCAAGCTTCCAGGTGTGGGTTGATGACCTGACTCATCCTGTGGATAATAGGTATATTCACAGAAGAGCACCAATAATAACACCCAGATGGATGACAACTTGTTGGCGCGCAGACCTGAAAAGCCAAAGCTCACGCGCCAAATCGAGATACTAAATCTGAACGGCAACCAGGTGAATACATCAACAGGACGAGCACCAGCTAATGTCTGCAATCCACACCTCAATATCTAGCTCATTTCGGATGGGAAACATGAATTATTATATTATTGGTCGGCTCTAAAAAGTGAGATGCTTACTATGTGTTCGAAAACATCTACTCGTTGGACTTGCACATCTATGTACATATATAAAATCAGTGATTGCTTGGATGTCAGCACTTTGAAATTTACTTTCATTCCACAAAAGTGTATGATGTTACCTAGCTCATTTGTTTTCATCACAAAAAATAACCTACAGTTCGCTACTTGTTTAAATTTCAACCATAGCGTCAATTTGTGAAACATTTTATAACTCGAAAAATTATCACGCCCCATAGTTAAGCAGAAGTAAGCATTAGGTAATCTGCAAAGCCAACCCCTCTTTAAGTTAGAATTTGGTATGCTATTGTTGCAAACAACCTTAACAAACGATTTCAAATACAGTCTACTTACGTTAATTCGAAACTCGAGGGACCCATAAAATATTACGAATTGAATGTTTAAATTATAAAATGGTTCGAAAGTTTACTAATAAAGTTTAGAGGTTTACTAATAAAAAGCATATGCAACTTACATCTGCAAGTTCTGTTACCTTTCTGTCTCTTCTCTGATGAGTTCGATTTAACGTTATGTTACGTAGCTGTAACGTTAATGAAACAAGGGTTAGCGCCTGACTGATTTATTGCGAATAATAATGCATCTACCTACATGTATCTGTTACATCTTCTCCCTTCTAAATTACAAACTTATACTTATCTGGTATCTAAAACATACACATAAAACATGGCATAACATCATTTCTTAGGCATATTTTTATTTGCACGATAATGTGCCCGCAAAGCTCGCGCAGACACGTCCGGCGCCGGCTTGGGTGTCTGCTGCCGCATGGAAGGCGGAGTAGAATCGGCTCCAGCCCCTAGATCGGACCCCTTACAGGACTCGTCCTGTCCAATGTCGACAACCGAGCCGTCGGACGCGTCCTCGAATGTGTCATCGGCACCTTTCTGAACCGTCGACTCAGATATACTTGAATCCAGATTCGTCGTTTTAGGTTCGGGAGCAGCGCTAGTACGCGACAAGGAAAATCTGTTTTTATTGCTAATGATTTGATCGGCATGCCTTCGCCATTACATACCGCGACCTACGTCTATATTATAAGATACCGGCCCCGTCTTTTTTACCACGACACCTTCGGCCCACTTTTCTCTCCCTGCGGAGTAATCCCTCGCTAAGACCGCGTCTCCTACACCGAAGTCGCGCGGCGTGCCCCCGGCGGCCCGCAGCTGGCGCTCCTGCGCAGCGCGCACCCTGGCGGCTACGTCGGGTCGCAACGCGTCGAGCCGCCCGCGGAGCCGCCGGCCCAGCAACGCCACCGCCGGAGACACACCAGTACTCGCGTGCTCGCAATTTCTGTATTGAAATAAAAATCTATTCAAGGCCGCGGCGACATCTTCGCCCTCGTATATGGCTCTCTTGATAGCTTTTTTAATCGTTTTTACCGCGTTTTCGGCGGCGCCGTTGCCTTGCGGTCTGTAAGGTGCCGATGTCACATGTTTAATGCAATTTTTTGTACAATACAATTTGAATTCTTGAGAAAAGAAAGGCGGGCCGTTGTCTGTCACGAGTTGAGACGGTAAACCGAATCGTGCGAAAATGTTTCGAAACGCATTGATGGTCGAACGGGCGTCTGTCGATCGCATTGGGATCGCCTCAATCCATTTTGAATGTGCGTCGATAACGATGAGATACTGTTTGCCTGCACACATACCGAAATCCGCGTGGAGTCTTTGCCATGGATTTATCGGGAACTCCCACGGATGCAACTGTACGTGCGGCGGTGCGTCGCGGACCGCCCTACACGCCTCACATTGACGACATAATTCCTCTATGTCTCGGTCTAAGCTGGGCCAATACACATAATTGCGAGACAAATTTTTCATTTTGTTGATTCCTAAATGACCATCATGTATTTCTGTTAAAATTTGTTTTCTGAGATTAGACGGGATTACTACTCGATATTTAAAAAGGATGCAACCCAATTCAACCATTAATTCGTGTTTTCTGACAAAAAATGGCTTTTCATCGTCGCAACTCGTACCTAACGGCCAACCAAACTGAATGTAACTTTTAATCCTACAAAGTAGCTTGTCTTTGTCGGTCTCCTTAGCTATCTCACTACAGCTAACCGGTAACACATCTTCTACTAAATTTATATAATCTACGGTGTCCACCACCCGACCCTCCTCAGCCAGAGGTAAGCGCGACAAAGCATCGGCCGGACCATTATCCGCCGATCGCACGTATTCTACATCGAAATCATACGCGGCCAACCGCGCCGCCCATCTTTGCAATCTACTCGCGGCCGTCTGTGGGATACCGCCCTTTGTACCGAAAATATGCGACAACGGTTGATGGTCCGTGCGCAATAAGAAACGTCGCCCGAACAAATATTGATGGTGTTTCGTGATCCCGAATAGTATGGCAAGCGCTTCCTTGTCTAGCTGACTGTAATTACGTTCGGGTGGCGCCAGCGTGCGCGACACGCACGAGACGGGGCGCTCGCTGCCGTCCGGGTAGCGGTGCGCGAGCACAGCGCCCAGACCGTATGCGCTGCTGTCCACCGACAACACCAGCGGCCGCCCCTCCTCGTAGTGCGCCAACACGCGCTCGCTGAGGAGAGCACGTTTAGCTTCCATAAACGCACGGTCGCAGCGTGCGTCCCACTTCCACGCGACGTCTTTCTTTAACAATTGATGTAACGGATGAAGTAAATCGCTTAAATTTGGGATAAATTTACCGTAATAATTTAACATACCCAAAAAACTTTTCAATTGAGAGACGTTGTTCGGAAGAGGTACGTTAGATATCGCTTTCAATTTCGAAGGATCGGGGCGCAATCCCTCCTTGTTAATAATAAATCCTAAATATTTAACACTTTCCTGCAAAAATTTACATTTAGATCTTTTAATCGTAAGTCCCATTTCACGCAGCCTTTCAAGTACAGCCCTTAAGTTAGACAAGTGTTCCTTTTTATTCGCGCCGGTTACGCATATGTCGTCCAAAAATACTACGGAACCCGGTACCCCACGTAAAGTTTCTTCCATTAACTTTTGGAACTTTTCGGGAATACAGCACAACCCATATGGCGTGCGGCGGTAAACAAAGGTTCCAATATGGGTAGTGATTGCGGTATATGGTCGCGAATCCTCGGATAACAAACATTGTTCATACGCGTGCGTTAAATCAATTTTTGTAAATTCCTCTCCCCCACTAAGGCTCGCAAATAGTTCGTCGATTCGCGGCAACGGATAATAGTCCCTCTTTAATTTAGGGTTTATTGTGATTTTATAATCCCCGCAAATCCGTATATCTCCATTTTGTTTAACGACCGGAACGATCGGTGTTCCGTAATCTGAATATTCGACGCGATAGATCGTTCCGTCTGCTTCGAGTCGCGCGAGCTCTCGCTCGACCCGACTGCGAAGCGCAAGCGGCACGGGCCGCGCGCGGACATACACCGGCGTCTCCTCGATCAGCTGTAGTCGAAGGGCGCGTTTACACGTTCCTAACTTCTCGCTAAAAACTTGAGGAAATTCTGCACATAGTTGATTCACGAATCCGTCCTCGAGTATTTCGTGTAGATTTATTTGGCTAACGTCGAGTGTACGCAACCACTCTCTGCCCAACAGTGGACGTGAGCCCCCTTTAATAATATACAAACGTAAAGATTTAGCCACCCGTTTACCTATTTGCGCATCCACTTCGATATATCCGAGCGACTCGATTCGTGAACCCGAATAAGAACGTAAAATCAAATTATCACAAACAATGTTCTTATGCAAAAATAATTCCCTATACATATCCTCGCTAATCGCCGATATTCGGCTACCAGTATCTATCTCACATTCGACCACCACCTTTCCGTCTAGAGTTACTTTAACAAAATAAGGTTTATTACCTTGAGCTGCCACATCGATATTAAACATATCATCCGACTCGTCACTTACATAATTATGTCGACTGTTCACTCGACCGCTACTAACACGGACACTTTTACACATCACCTTTAGATGGCCTCTTTGATTGCAATCGTCGCAATTATAATGGATGTACCGACACCGATCTGCGCGATGCGCCTTGCCGCAGCGCCAGCACGTAGAATTGCTTGCACCCGCGCCGCCGCCGCCGGGCGCTCCACCGCCCGCGGCCGGGCGGCCGCCGGGCGCCCGCGCTCGCGATCCGCGCCCTCCACGCGAAAAATGCAGGCCTTCGCCTGCCTCGCCGCCTGCAGCAACCGAGGTCTCGGCCGGGCCCTTGCTACCGGCCACCTCCGCATGCTTCTCTGCGGCCTCCAGAGCCAGCGCTAACTCCACGGCTTCTTTGTATTGAATCTTTTTTTCAGCAAATATTCTCGACCGCATAGCGTCGTTCGCGAGTCCCGACACGAACTGATCTCTTAAATTTTCTTCGAGTGTTGAGCAGTTCTTACATTTAGCAAAGTTGCAAGTAGCCGCGAGATGTTTAAGCGCTTGTAGGTATTCCATGAGCGACTCGCCCGTACGCTGTCGACGTAATCTAAACACGTGACGTTCGGCTATTTCAGACCTTTGGGGCTCCAGATGTTCTGTTACCAATTTCACCAATTCGTCGTAAGTTTTATTTTCAGGCAAATCCGGCGAACACAAATCACACATAAGCGAGTATGTCGTTTCACCCACTACAGTTATTAACATAGGTACTTTTAACTCATCTTTGATCTCGTTTAGCAAAATATATTGGTTTACGCGGCGGATATATGCCGGCCACTGTTGCGAACTAATGTTAAAAGGTTCTAATTTCCCGATCGGCATCTTTGTTTTGCCTAGCACACGCGGTTACCGAAAAAAAATAATAACGTTTCGAACAAATCGTCGCCAGTGTAACGTTAATGAAACAAGGGTTAGCGCCTGACTGATTTATTGCGAATAATAATGCATCTACCTACATGTATCTGTTACAGTAGCAATGATTTTTGTGCATACCAAGTGCATAAAATGTACTGATTTAGTTCGAAAGATAAAGGAGATTCTCTGCAGAAAACTCGTGATAACTTTAAATTATAGAGGTTCGAATTATCGCAGGTTTGAATACTTTGAATTAGAGAGAGAGTATACTGCATGTGTAATGATGCGCTCGGGATTTTTTATGCTCTATTGCACCCCTTCTGCACGGCCACGGCTTGAAGATTATTTACGTATGTCATATCAGATACATGCTGGGGGCAAGAAGAACTTTCAATATGTGACACGCTTGAGTATTTTAATATTGGTTGCTTTTTTTTTATTATTTAGATCTGCATTTACTTCCTTACAGCTGAAACTACATCTTTAAAATCTATGAAAGACAAAATCAATTAAGTCCCTAAACTGAAAAATCTATCGAAGTATATAATAAAACCTTCGGGCATCTTAAGCAACAATTATTGTTCCACTCTCGTATTTTTATTGCAAAGTAACTTTTTTAAAAAGTCTTTAAAAGTTCTTTTAACGGGTTTTGAAATAAAATAAATCCAGTGCAGTAACATAAATTCTTTATTTACATACCGAAATTCACAGTCAATTTAACATGTAGACATCCTAAGTTCCACAATGAAAGTACAGTGATAAACATCGAGGGAGATCTACTGATGATTTGTATGTACACTCGACCCGCCCACCGCCCGCCGTGTGTGCGCTCAGCACCAAACTTTACACTAAACACTTATTGTCAGCTCTTTCACTAAGTAACATTCATGTTGAATCGTGAAGTGAATCGGCTAGGCCTGTACATAATTTTCTACCGTGTGCTAATTTATATATATTCCCACTATAGCTCCTCCATCGGTCCGGCGTCCGCTAAGCTCCCTACACTTTAATAGTAATATAGCAAATACAAATATTACTTAATACAAATATTAATAAAACTCAATAAAATATGTTTATATACACCAAAATTATAATTTAATATACATAGTGATAAACGCCCGCCCGGCTGAAGACCGGGCGCGTCGGGAACGCTGGCTACGGTATATAAGGACGCGGCCCGACGAACTCCCGGTCTCCATTCGGGCGTTTCTAAATGACTTAGCATGCAGCGCAAGGTTCGTGACATAAATATAAGGGCTCATTCCTAAAGAGTATTTATCCAACTTCGTCAGAGGCGATCCCACTCGCAACACGTCACGCTGCGCGCCGCCGCCGACCGCGGCCACCGTACGGTACATAGAGTACGTCGTCGGCCGGCGACTATCTCCTACCTTATCGGGTCACGCGCGGGCCCCATATAGTATCACAATACGTGTTAAATTAAACGGAGCTCCCACTAAATGCTAGATAAATTCCTACTAGAAAGAAAAATAACCGTAGAAAACGCAATTTCTAATGAATAAAATTCACGGTGCTCATCGTGCAACATTTAGATACTCGGAAACATTTTGTCAAGTAACTCGCCGAACAGTGGCGAATACGCCTCGCACGGATACAAACTAATAATTAGAGTTGCATAACTATCGATAGTTTAACTATCGATAGTTGACCTCGAAAACTAGTTAGGATATCGATAGTAGTATCGATAGTATTGACACATGACAATACTATTGATACTATCGATAGTATCGATAGCTCTATAGTGGCAATACTATTGATTCCAGCAATACTATCGATACTATCGATATTTTTACGTTCAATACTATCGATAGTATCGATACTATCGATAGGTCTTGACTATCGATAGTTGACCATGTTTTGATACTATTTTAAATGAATACGAAGCTATAAGGCGTCTAGAGCTATCTCTGGCAGAGTATGGTCAGTTTAAATTAACTTTATCTTTATAGCTTAAAATATTCTTATACTTAAAGCTCGAAAGATTTCCATACTAGGTTGCTGCCAATAATGGAGAAAAAAGGTAAGTTGACAATAGTTTTTGTGTGTTTAGTGCTTAATTCATTAAAATATAAATACGTACATACCATACGACCATAAAGTCCACCTGATGATAAGTAGTAACCGTCGCCCATGGATATCTGTAAGCAACTTCATATATAACATGGGTTCTATCTGAACTTTGAGTTGCCTCTCCTGAGGACTAGGATGGTCGCCTCATATAAAAGTGTGTGGCAACCACACCCTTCCATCGAAACGCTGGAATGCTTCCAAGGGCGTAGCCAGGATTTAGTTTAGGGGGGGGCAGGCAAGTAAAAATGTTTCACAGGTGGTCCTATATTAGGGAAATTGAAAAATTATCAGTAGTTTTCCCGGAAAATTGGAAATATGAAAAATTGAAATTTTTGATTGAATTCAGACACTGTCCATGAATAATACGTTTTCTATTCGAATATTTTTTGAGATATTTTTAGCTATGTAATTGATTTTTGGAAGGCAATACTATCGCAGTTCATTGAACTATCGATAGTGTGAGTTATTGATATTATCAATACTATCGATACTATTACTCCTAAACGTATATCGGTCTTCGATAGTATCGATACTATCGATAGTATTAATACTATTGAAGCTAATACCTTCGATAGTATCGATACTATTTCTTTATAACAATACTATTGCCCTAAATCATACTATCAATAGTATCGATAGTGTCGATACTATCGATACTATCGATAGGCTATCG